>OY743104.1:38383494-39682031 GCA_963555685.1 Acrobasis consociella | reverse complement strand
GTATTATGTTGTTTTGTTATTTACTATCTATGATACAACACTGAACCTAAAAAAAATGGGTCTCACCTAGATACCAGTATTTTTCACACGACTTGCAAAGAAGGAGATTACGAATATATAGTCTATAGGGTGCAATTGAAATCATTAGCATTGATTTAACTTATCATCATACTCACCTAAAGGATATTTTGTATGGTAACAATACTGCAATTAATGCAGTAATTAAAAAGTATCAAAAAGTAAGAAAAATGAATAAAGTATCAAAACACTTCGAGTCGTGCGCGTAAAAAAAACCTACGTGCCGCAAGGTCAAAGACCTTGGACGGATACAGCCAAACGGCGCGACCGACCGGCATACAAAAGTAGACCTTAATTTACGTGAATAAGGTTTGAAGTTGAATGGGGACGGGTCGTGTCACACGAAAGCTTGAGGACGATAGGTACGTTTGAAGTAGGAACGAATGTTAGGGTACCAAGACGCAACGAAATTGATACTATTATAATTAATTTATTTTTCGTATTAGTTTTTTTTTTATAATTGCAGTAGAGGTATCTGTCAAAGGGTCTGACGCATGTTTAGAGGTTTTCTTGAATATGAAAATGACGACTTTTGATTGAAGTTTTATTAGTCTTAAATTACTTTGTATCATGGGTATAGTAGATACTTAAAATATTGCCAACGAATTCAATTCCACCCTGTATATGCATGTATGTATGTTGAATGTATTTGATTTTCTTTATTCCTTAATGTCGCCACGGATTTGAATGTATGGCCACAGAGCAGATAATAGTATTACATACAGAACGGAAACTCGCACGTTTTTGGACCTTGTAAGCGCCTGTAAAATAGGGTTGTTGCTAGTCGCACGTTGACGTTCCCCGAGTCATTTAGGGTAATTGAAATAATATTGGTGAGAAACTGCGCATATTATTATTGCCTATCCACAAAAAACAACAAAGAACGAAAATTTTATAGATTTCCGAGTGATGAAAACAGGTAAGCAAAGCAACAAATTCTGTGGTAGCGACCCTGATTGTTTAACTCACACATTTGACGTATGCACAGATATATTATTTCGTTTGTAGTAGTACTAGGTATATTTGTTACTTCGTTTCTATGAAGTGCCATACCTGTGGAATGGCGTTTCGTTAGAATCCTTACATTTCAAAGTGACACGAGCTAAAAAGTCTTTTTATTGTTTCGTACCTAAAGGTTAGAAATTAGCCCAAACTCGATTGTGTTAAGTTGTTTTATAACTGAGTTCTATTGACCACCATCCGTCTGCGTAATCAGATCCTAGATAAGCATCGTCTTCCAAAAAGTACTCGTTAAGACAAATCAAACGAGACCTACTCGATGAGGTTCTAACTGAGTTCCGTCGAATATCTCCCGGTTCCATCATCAGAACAGCCCATTGACATCATAATATTGTATTATCATCCGACTTACAAAAGTATACAAAATTTCAGCTAAATTAGTTGAGGATAACTGGTTGAAAATTGAGTTCGAAGATTCCACCCGAACAAACATACTTACATTTATACATACATTGCAAGTTAAATAAAAGCTTGTAAAAACATGTAGTGATCTTTAGTTATTTTATTGGTAAAATGTTAGTAAGCGCTAGCACGCGTCTAATCGGACCTGCCGAGTTCAAGTCATCGCGCTTGCGAATTTCATATAATTATTAAGAAAATAATTATATCAAGTCAAACTCAGCGAATTTATTTGTAAATATTAAGTGGCTTTAATTAAGTACAATTTTTTATGTAAAATATCAGTATTTTACTCGTAGTTTTGAAAAAATATCACAAAAAAGGGTTACTTTAGGATTTTTCCCAACCGAATGAAGTTTATAGGATCTTGTAACTGAATGCGAATTTGACGAGCCTGGATACTTAACTTATACATACCTTTTTTTAAGAGTTTAATAGTAGATTGTGCTACAAGGCGTAAAGGTAATACTTTTAAGTCGAGTGCGCTACTTTGAATCCAGAGCAAAACGAAGGATTCCTCAGTTGAATCACGAGCGTAGCGAGTGATTCTACGATTGAATCTTGAGTGAAGCGAGGGATTCGTGTGTAACGCCCGAGACAAAAATATTACCGTACGCAAGTAGCACACATTACATCGCCATCCATGAGAAAAACTAGCAAAAAGATACAAAACAGAATATGGAGAAAGTAGAACAACTACAATACCTAATCAAAGCTCCGACAAGTACTAAGCTTTATTTAGTGTCGTTTTCATTCAATAAATACTAAGAAATAATTTTTAAGAACCAACTTCAAAAAAAAATGTTTGTTCACTCATAAACTCGTAACTTTGTTTGCGTGGACCTACATATTTTAAGATTTTTATAATAACAATAAATTTAATGTGCACTATCGGCTTAAACTTACGAAAAAGGATTTAAATTTACACAAAATAATTAATTTTAACACAATATAACCTAAAACATCTGTAATTACTTTGAATCGAAGACAAAAATTGCGCTAATTATTCTTTTTTCCTTTTTCGAAGCAAAGAGCATAAACATTTTTACTGTTCCAGTTATTTATTGTATTAAAACTTAATTCTTTTGTTTTTAGCTGATTTTACATAGATAACATCGTGTTCAATTTTCAAATTGTGTTTTAATCCCGTAAGATTTTCTTTTTCACTTTTTAATCCCGAGAACTAGCAGTAACTTTAGCTCCAAATGTTTTGGGATGAAACCATCGTTTTATGAGTAGATGGGATGAAAAAACACTTTTGTCTATGCCTCAAATGGTTTTCAAAAAGTCTAAAGCACGGCCTCTGCGGGAATACCTAGCCTTAAATGTGTCCAATCGCTCTCGTCATTTTTGGTCCAAACCCAATAATTATTTTACTGGCATAATTAATTTTTATGTGACTGTAATTCTACTTTTTTAACTAAAAAACTCATTGAACCTCATTACATGATACCTAGATGAACCACGCTAGGAATTAATTGGCCATGTGATGAAGTCATACTGAACAAGCTGGCCAGTCGATACTTAGTGACTAGTGTCGTGTAGTGGTTTGAAAATAGTATTTTATACACATAAAAATTAAAGTGTGGTTTTCGTTTTGGTTTTTACTGATTATATTTATGCATTAAAAAGCAGCAACTAAGTTTAACTTCCATAGCGCTTATTATAATACGACATAATAAATAGTAATAATACTTTATTAAATACAAAAAAATTATAATATTTAAAATGTACATAGCACACAGAAAAAGACATTAAAATGTCCAATGGGCGTGGGTGCTCTTATAGCTAATAGCGATAATTTCTTTCAGACAGCTGATGTAGAGAAGTGAAATGCTCCATTTCCCATAGAAGTCTAATAGACAAGGTCTATGTTAAAAATAAGTCTATCTATGTCAAACATTTTAGTCCTGCTATCTAACACTACACGGCCTCTGTGCGGGCACTTGCGAGCACGTGTGCAGTGCGAATTGCGTTGAGACGTAACTTGGGCATCGCATCGTGTGAACGGTGGGTAGAAATTGTGTGAAATGCTATTGTTACGAAACTGGGTTCGAGATTTGAAGAAAAACGCCAAAGTTCGTATGAGGGTTTTTATTCACTACGGAACCCAAAGGTTGACACGTGAAGATGGTCTTCCTGATGTCCAAGTCCAAGTCGCGTAGCATCTGAGGTCCAGGTATCTCGCCAAATTAGTCGCAGGTACTTCCACTTGTCGCACTGAGGTAGGTTTCCTTCGCTTCGGTTCGCTTCGAAGTTATCGCTTTCGTAGCTCATACTGAACTGGCGGGACGTGCACTCGATCGCCTTTTTATAAGCGCCGATACAGCGGTCTACATTATTCTCGAATATTCTCATATCTTGACGAATGTATTTCGATTGACGGGAAACATCGAGACGCCGGTATGTGTGTGTGAGTGCGACTAAGCCGACGACCATTCAAAGAACTCTAGCCTTTATGCTATAAGAATATAAGGCCTAGTTTCGCTTGCATTATCCTGACGTCTTTTATATACCATTCCGCTCGCGAACATTCCGAATCTATCTCGCCAGCAGAGTTCTTGCTCGTGAATATTCTACATTTATCTCGTTAGCGACACTATTTAAGCGCATAACAAAATGAAACTTAAGTTGCACGGCGCAACTTGCACTCTGTAAATACCCAACTACATTTTAGTACGACAATATGAAAACTTCGTTATATATTTATGTATTTAATTTTTTCTCATGTTACATCCCATTAATATGCAATGTCATGGGAAACGGAATATTTCAGCAGGGGCCCATTTTTGGAACGGTATTAGTCCAGGGGCTGTCATGTTGTACGGGTTTGCCGTGACAACAAGAGTATTACAAGACTTATATTGTTTTTAGAGTTTTAAATTGTTCATTGTGTCACCACGTTAAACCGTAAAGACCCGGACGGCATTAAAATGCCCACGTTCATCGTCTTTCTATTGTGTCTGGTATTGGCGGTTGCGAACGGGTTAAAGTTCAAGGCACAATCAAAACAATCCTACAATTAGCAAAATTCCATATTTACGAGTTATATGTTTCGTAAGCACACGGCGCGATCGGTTGAAAACACGTATAAAGTCGTTCGCAGCCGCGCGCTCACCCGGCTGGTGCCTCGCTCTCTCTCCCCGCACCGCACCGCAATCACCGCAAGCATCCCGCTTCACGACATGTTCTCGCGTATTATCAATCAAATATTTTTTGTTTTAAGTAAGACGTTAATGTGTTTAATTTTGATGAAAATGTGATTATAGTACACAAAAAACTATAATTAAACAAAAATAACACAGTTACTATTTCTGGCTACTGAGAAAAACATTAATTTTAAAACATTAAAAAATGATGTTTAATTTTGGTCTTTAATGTCTAAAAAGACACAATATAGCTTATAAAGATATAAACATTATGGTTATCATTTTGGCCTAACTAGATATCGAGATCAGGTGAAAACTGAAAAAAAATGTATAAACAAAAGTGGGGTCAGTTTAATTTTGCTATTAAGTGATCGCATTTGAATGCACCTAAAAGTTAAACTAACAAGGTCTTTGGTTACCTATTATGCTTTTAGGGAAAAGTTGAGTAGTGTACAAAATCTCACGATTTTTATATAATACGGTTGCGACCGCGGATAAATAAGATTATATATCTAATTAATATTTGATACTCAATATTGATATCCGATAAAATATTGAAAACAACGAGTTTATTATTTATGTCCAGGTTGTGCTATTTTGATCGGTCTATTTTTAAACTGATGATTTTGCAGTGACGTGCACAAATATTGTTGAACGGGTAGGCACTAATCTTACCTACTTAAATTACGAGAATGACTGCATATCAAGCAAAATACATTTTGCTCTAGTATCCGATATTATGAGGGCGGCACATCATCATCATCATCATATCAGCCACAGTCCACTGCTGGACATAGGCCTCCCCCAAGGATTTCCAAAACGACCGCCTATACGCCTACAATAACAGCGCCTTCCTGCAACATTGCGCAGGTCGTCTGACCATCTAGCAGGGCGGCACAGGGTGGACAAATTCTAGGTGTGTGTATGAAATGTAAAGATACAGGAACCTGACTGACGCAAATAAAAGAGGTAAGCATGACTGCTTTAGAGGTAAGGTGACACCTCTGCGGCGCTACGTGGTTCCCAGCCTAGAATTACAACCTGACCACTCCATCGCTTCCTGCGAAAGGCGTAACAGGCGACTAAAGGACTACATACATATTTCGTTCTTTAGTTGCATTCTCAAAGTGGTTTGACGTCTGGCGGCTGTTATCTTCTTCTTCTTCTTAAGGTACCCCTCAAACTAATGAAGGTTGGCAATCAGCTTGGCGTAGTCTTTATCTCGACGGAATAGCTCTGCAGCGCTCGCTATCTCGGTCCACTCGCGGATGTTTCGTAGCCAGGATTTCTTTCTACGTCAAACATTCCTTTTCCCTGCGACTTTGCCCATCATAAAGGAGATCGCATCGCTGATGTCGCAGAACATGACCCAGGAATGAAATTTATGTTTATTTTAAATTCATTTCTCTGAGAAACAAAAAAGATTTAAATTTAGCATGACGTCACGTCTAGGTACGATATTTACTTAGCAGTGACGTCGCAAGCACCCACTCCGGAACGTTGATACTCCGTATCTTCGTGAATTGTTATTTTGTTGGTAATCTGAAGGACGGGCTCATTCTTTTCTACCCTGGGGTAATAGAGGTGGCGACTGGTCGCCACCTCAATTAACCTGATATGAGTTACCCTCTTACCTAAGATATTACTTGGCCGATTATTGACGCTGCCTTAAGCGTCAGTGATAATAGTGTTTGAGGTTACTCTTCCATAGCGTTACAGTTTTCTGGAAATTTATTTAAAACAAAAAAAAACAATTTTTTTATATAGAAAATTTATTGTTCAATAAAAGTCATCAAATCTTGATTGCTACGGCTGGAAGACGCGCCTCTTTTTCTGAAAATAAAATCATAATCGGCAATCAGAGAGAGAGAGAGAGACATGTTTTGTGAAAACAGGTTTTAAAACTAGACGGACAAACATAACTACAATCAACGATTGTTTTTAAAATAATTAAAAACTCTATATAATGCCTAACAATTACAAAATGTTAATTAGGTATCATACATTTACGACTATTTCAAATGAACGCGGAGTCACTAAACGAATGGTTATTTGTATGGACAAACCAAGTTTAAAAAATGGCAATTCTGCCCTGATTTTAACCCCCGACAATAAAGACGGTGTAATAAGCTTGACGCAATCGTCTGTCTATCTGTCTGTCTGTGGCAAAGCAGTTCATTTATTTTAGATATTTCAGACAATTGTAGTCCATCATTTGTTAGTAATAAAAATCACTTAAACACTAAATGTTAGAAGGCACTTAAAAATTATTAAAAGCGAATTAATATTTTCTTTCCTCGCGGATTACTGGGGCATGCAAGGCGACCCACCTAGACATAAAAGGTCCGTCCCTGCGATCCCCAACAACCGCCAGGAGGCTGTTGTCGCTGTCACGAGTCCGTCGCATCATGGAGGCTGCGCGTTTCCGCATTATAGCATGAAAGCCGTCCAATTGCGCTTCGGCAAACATGTGCGATGCACTGCAGAAGCGGGGCAGCCACTGCAACTTCCTAAACGCGTTGTTGTATTGTACACGAAGGGAGTGCAGCGAACGTTGGGAGTACCTAACCCACAGACTGCAGGTGTAAAATGAATGATGACGGTGCAGTGCTCGAACTAAAATCGGTTCAGCCATTTAATTGTTATTGGGGGTTAACACCTAAAAGTCGGGGCTACAAAACAGTCTTTCGTAACAGTAGTTTTTTTTTTAATTTGCTTAGCAAATAAACTTGAAGCCATAAGTTACCTGTTTAGGATAAATAACTTCTATGATAGGGCCTTTGTACACGCAGGGGTTGCAGTGGGTGGGGGCCCGTCGGCACCGGCAGCCGGTGGCTTGCACCAGCAGGCTGATCAGCCCGAATAGGAACACCAGGAGTCTGGCCAGCATTGTACGCAGCTGAGTATTTTATCTGTGGAGGAAGTCATACATCGATGTAGATATGTAACGATGTTGCAATAAGATGTTCTAAAGAAAGGTGATGTAAGAAGTACCCATTACCAGAGAACATGCATGAAGAGTTATGAGTTACGAAGCAAAACAGGTTAGCAAGGATCGTAGTAAGTGGAAATCCATAGCCTCTGCCCACCCCCATGGGAAACAGGCGTGAAAATATGTATGTATGTATGTATGTATGTTGCAATACGCTCCATCCTTCATATTCTTGTCCACCTCCTTTCTATCATTTCATTATCTTCAAATTTCGTTTCTAAATTCAATTTTTAAATTCCAGACTCATTCCTTGCTCATCATTTTGACTCATTCCTCTTTCACTTCTGATACGAATAACATCTCGTTATTTATAATTTTTTGTATCAGCCATGTGGTCTCCGGCAGAGTAGAATAGGGCCACTCTAAGTCCTCCCGTGGATGTCGTAGAAGACGACTTAGGAAATACAAGCTAAACAAAGCTTATAAATATTAATGAGACCTCTCCCTCCAACCTGTCTGGCCAGCGAGGAAAGTGTAGGTTAAGACCTCTGGCTGCTCTGGCCAAGTATGGCTTTGGTAGCACAAAGAGGGTCGTGCTCCTGCAGTGGAGACAAAAAGACCTGATGACAAGTATCAGTTCTATAGTATAATAAATATATTTATTCTCTGCTTCTATTAGTCTCTTGATCTACGACCCCTAGATTCATGTGGAACACCATTACTAGCTGGGACAGGCGGAGTTCCCATAGACAGATATGTTTTTTTGAAGTAGATAGATAAATTGTTTCTCCGTGGTCCAGACTGCCTCCGTGGTCCATTGGTCAAGGTGTTGGGCTTGTGAACCTGAGGTCGTGGTAATCGACTAACAGCACCGCAGCACACTAGTTTTGGAGAAACGCCACCTAACCTGGCTTTATTGACATCCCAACACAAGCTTTTGGATAAAGTAATGAAGTATGGATGTTATCTTAATAAATTTACTTATAAAAAACTCACCTTTTTAATGATTGCTATGCGAATTCATCTAAGTAGTTTTTTCTTCCATACTAAAGATCCTGGTTACATTGCACGACTATGATTTCCCTAGAATAAATTTATTTATTTAAGTACTTTGTATAATTCGAATGCAGATGTACGCCCGAGCAATTTGTATGGAAATGTCGATTTTTTTACTGGCCTTTTACTTTCATTATACTAAACATATAGTATACATACATATGACATACATATAGTATACATACTAAACATAGTAATACATATGTTCCTTGCTCGTTGTATTAGTAAGACGAATTACTAGTGTGCCTGTTCAAGCATAGACGAAGTAGGCAATACAACTAAAATAAGTTTTTCTACTAAAGGAACAGTATTGAAGACTTGAAAATGCAAAAAAATATAATTTTAGAATCAAAAAGATTTTTTTTAGTTTTTTTTAATTTCAGGATGTGACATTGCAAATTGTCTTTTTTGTTTTTGGAACGAAGTTCCTTATCGCGCGTCATAAAAGGCGTGAGCTGAGCTTTGTGCTGCGGTGTGAACCACAGCGCTGTTTTTCAGCTAGTACCAAGTGATTCAGAGGTTAGATAGCTTTTAAAACAATAACGTCTGATCAAATTTAGACGCTAGTGCATAAGATTTTATCTGCCGATTAAAGATTTCCTTTCTTTCTTTCGACGTTGCTTAGCCACTACTGCTTTTTTTGCTAGCCAGGTCTTCTGTCCTAGGGGATTCTTCTATAGGGTAGAGCAGCTGATATACAGACTATTTTTATTTTAGAACTAGCTGTACCCGCGGGCTACACTACCCGTGGGAATTTCGAGATAAAGGGTACCCTATGTCCTTCACCGAGTCTCCAACTATATCCATATCAAATTTCATCCAAATCGGTTTAGTAGTTTAAGTGTGAAGAGGTTACAAACAAACAAATACACAAACTCACTTTCGCATTTATAATATTAGTAGGATTACTACGGAACCCTAAAAAAAGGGAAGAAGAGTTGTGAGAAGATTATGAAACCGATGATTACCTTACAGGCAAGAACGTCAGGTGTGAGTATGGCGCGGGTCCCTCTTAAAAAGTTTGTACACTAAGAAATTTCATAATAACGACCTCCGTGGCGTAATGGTCAACACGCTAGACCGCTAATCCGGAGGTCCTGGATTCGATCCCCAGCCAGGGCAAGTTGCAAAATGGCCTTTTTCAAATTGTCCTGGGTCTTGGATGTTTATCTATATATGTATTTGTTATAAGATATAATATATCGTTGAGTTAGTATCTCATGACACAAGTCTCGACACTTACTTTGGGGCTAGCTTAATCAGTGTAATTTGTCTCTATATATTTATTTATTTATAATTTGAGCACATTCGGTACATGTATATGTCACCGGAAAATAACAAGACTCGTAAGTTGATCAATTTTCAAGGTAGTTGATCAACTCCCGGAAAATAATAAACAGCAGTTAAAATGTATTATTTAACGTATGTATTTTAGTAAATTGATTAATTTACGGCGCCTTGTCGTAAGATCATCCGACGAAGGCAAGGTGTACGTTGATTGGTTAAATAAGTGAAATACGAATAAGTACAAATAATAGATATTCAGACTGATTGTACTTACTGATTAAACTTACTATAATACTTATTAGGTTAATAAGTGATAATTAATATCTGAGCTCAAGTATCTTTTTTTATTTAAAATATTTTTCCTTTTATTATACTAAGTCATAAAACTGTATGGCTAAATAAGAATAAATATAAAATATAAAAAAAATATACATGATCTTTCACATCTCATCATCGGTATTAAAATAACATATTTAAGTGTTTGTTAACTCTATTAATAAACACTAGCCAAATGCTTATAAAATGCCCTCGACCAATCAGAGAACAGTGTATTATGTGACGGGTAATAGTATACCGTTAAATAGTACACTGAGCAACGATTGGCCCGTTAGTGGATGATTTTACTTGTGGCACAATCGCAAATTATTAAATTACTGCCAGGTACTGTAAGTTGACCAATTAGCTAAAATGCACTGCGTTAAATAATACATTTCTACTAACGTTTGTTATTTTTCGTCAGTTAATCAACTAACTAGAAAATTGATCAACTTACGATTCTTGCTATTTATCGGTGACATATATATATAAGTACAAAATTTTCTAATTGACATTAATTTCTAATTTTGATATAGGTATATTTGTAAGTTGACCATTTTCGGAAAAATGCTGCAGTACAGTTTGTTGCTGCTTCTTCTTTACTTGCGCTTAGGAAGCGGCAACAAACTTAGCCGTAAGTAAATGATCTGATGCAACAACTCCCTATTATGAACCATGATGAAATCGAAAGCAAATTGATAATTATCAAGTGATACAAATAACCGAATATAAATGAATAAATGTTGACTTTTGACCTCACTTGGGCAGGACAAAGGCCCCTTTAATATCAAACGTTAAACGTAAAAAAATACTTACAATTTTCACTCGAACTTTCTGCTCTGGATTCAAAAATGGCCTATGCTTTCTGGCACAGCCCATTGGGCCACATGGTCCGGTTTTGTTACGTTTCGGGCACGGTTTCTTGTACGGGCTGACTGAGGGTTCCATCTTGTATCGTTTCTTCCTGCAGCAGCAGGCGAGGGTCACGTGTAGTAACGTCAGCAGGACCAGAAAGAAGTAGAAGAGGAATCGTGTAAAACGCATGCTGGAAAAGGAAAATATAAAATGTGCTGCAAATAGTATTGGGAACCTACGAGTGAGTGGGTCTGCTAAGAGCGCGAGTGCCCGCGGAGGGTTCAGTCTATCTCTGTCACAAACTCTACATGCAACAGAGACAGGAGACACTGCTGTCTCTTTCGCAATAAGAATCCGTCGAATGCTCACGCGATACTTAGCGGACAGGTGGAGCAAGTCAATTGCTTTCCATACGAAATTCCATTACCCAAAATTGCATTAAATTAACAAGAACAACAATTTTTTTTGGCTCATCATATCTTTTTAATGGCCCTGGTGGAACTAGTCGATTGCTTTCCGTACAAATACAAACTTCTTCTATTAATTACGACAAAGTAAAAACGTAGCTTATACTAGTTGTCGCATAAAAGGTCAAACTAAATCATATCAGGCGATGTGACTAAAAACCCATCATTATTTTGATACCTTCACAATCCTTAGGCTTTACTCCATTGCAAGTAAAGACAAAAATAATATGATACTATTCATCAGTAAGAAGTGCCATTTTTGAAACGCGGTGTCACCTAAACGAATGTTTCTTCCTTACAAAAAAGTTTTCGTTTAGTGACTTCGCGTTTGAAAAATGGCACCACAGAACCTTAAAATTCTTAGAAGAGTTTCGTAAGAGACGGCTTAGCTGCTCGAACTGGCGTATAAAGTATCTCTGGCGCATAACGTATCTTCTTGCTGCTCATTAGGCGGTGGACCCGGGGGGTCTTCTGTTTTTCTGTGGATATGCTGTACACGGAGACTGCGATGTGGAGAAAGAGCAGGAAGAACTCGTTGATAAACGGTAACATTTTGACTAGCTGGAACAAGGAATTGGATATTTTCCTAAGTTAAAAATAAATTATTTTGTACTGATAACAAAATAAAACGTCGCAAAATAATGTCACTTTTCCTTGAACATATCCTGTTTAACGTGATTTTAAAATTATATTTGCAGAAAAACTGATAATAAGAGCGTCATCTGCCTGTATTTCGTACAAAATCCCATAGAAACTGTTTGTTTTGACGTATAGAATTAAGTATCTGGTTTGATTTGTTGCAAAATAGCGTAATGCATTTCTTCGATGATAGTAGACTGCTTAGAAGAAGGGAGAAGGTAAGACGGGAAAACGGGAAGAAGGAAAGAAGGGAAGAACATTAAAACGACTTACGGTTAGGAGTTTTTGGCGGGAAGTCAAGGGGTCCAGTTGGAGTTTGGTTTAAATTGTTTTGCAAATTGATTCCAGTGGACTTTATAATATGAAATTGGTATAGTTTGGTGTTATAAGGGCATTTCTTCAAATTTCGTTCTCCGCGTAACCTTCGTGGCGAAATTGAAATTACCAATAATCTTTTGAAAAAAAAATACTACGCTATAGATGGTTTAAAAGCAAATAAGATACTGTTTGAAACTTTCAAATTGACTAATTAATGATAAAGATATAAAATTCCGAAAAAAATCTGCCCACGAAAGTTACTATTGATACCACGAAAGTTACGCCAGTAAAAAATACAACTCAGTTGTAGCGAAAAATTTAGTTTTCGCTACTTTTTTTGCATTAAATAACAATCAATCAAGACAAGCATATGCATTGCACCAGCGTTCAATGTTTAAATGTTGCATTAGCATCACTATTCTATTTTTTTATGAATTAAAACTGCATAAATTGATAGGTAGTGTAAAATGAAACAAAGCAGTTTTCAAAACAACATTTTTTAATCACAAATTCGAACATTGTTTATTTTTTCTATTAATGGCTAAAGAATATGTGCGAAACAAAATAATTAAAAAATGGTTTGACATAAAAATTATTAACTTATAGGACGTTTTAGGCTTTCTATGACTAATTTTTAGATGTAATTTTTATTATGTTGGTCAATTGCAATTAATATACTTCACAGACAGGTATTATTTCTTTTTTTTGCGTTTGTAGTAAATTTCTCTCGGCTTGGCTTTTACAATATTGTGTAATTCGGTATCTTTTTTTATTTTTTTCTCTTCTTCTTATTTCAGGTAATCGCTTTTTTTCCAGATGTAATTTTTTACGGCGGCATTTTTAATTTAAATACGTTAAACCATTCCAACCAAACTCGTTATGGTAATTCTTTAAAAAAAATTACACACTTACAAATATGCATACAAAGTCACAAACGTGGATATAAACCTGTATACAAACTTGTCATAAACTAAAATACAGAACCAAATTCAAACTCTCATATAAAGTAACATACAAACGAATACTTTATTAAAGCTAAACAAATCCAAAAACAAACTCCTATGGAAACTCACACATAAACTCACTATCTTACTATCATACTAACTCAGAAACTCACAATCAAATTCACAGACAAACTAACAAACCAAATATATAAAACCAAACACAAGAAACGAATTATACTTCTACTCGCGAGAATATTCTTCGGCCGGCTCATCGTTACTTACACATACTAACACTTACCAAGAAATACCTTCCAACACTGAAATACATATATTACAGTCAACGAATAACTGTGGATGGAAAAGTCGAAAGCAGAAATTTTGACTCGGCATCTTTGTTAGGACTAGTTAGGACATAAACATACTAAAAGTCCTTACCCCTCCGAGGTGAGCCCGCGAGGGGAGGGCACAAAGAAGGTCCCGTTTTTTGGTTTTTTGCTTACATCTCGAAAACGGTGCGTTGTACGAAATTTTGTTGGACTACATTATGAAAGCTGATAAAATTCTCTACAACTATGGCTTTCATTTTTTTATCCATCTCCAATTTTTACCTAGATATGAAGAACTGCCTCCGTGGTGTAGTGGTTAGAGCGTTCGGCTCATACCCGGAGGTCGCGGGTTCGATTCCCGGCGGGGGCAACGACTTTGTGTTGTTGTCCTAGTTTGGTTAGGACATTGTAGGCTGATCACCTGATAGTCTGATAAGTAAGATGATCCGTGCTTCGGAGGGCACGTTAAGCCGTCGGTCCCGGTCACTGTCTTTGACATTGGTCGTTACCTAAAACCATATCAGAGGCCTTTAAGGCGGTTTAAAAACTCTGACACTAGTGTTAGTCACTAACACACACGATAAGAAGAAGACCTAGATATGACGTACGAAAAATTTTCGAATTTTTTAAAGTGTGTTCTACACTCTGGGCGTATTCGGACGAAAAGCGCACGCCAAGCCCACGTCCAATGCATGCCTTTCATTGTGTTTCTATCCCCATAGTTCAGGAGAAAGGTGTCCAAGCTAGTCCTAACAAAGTTGCCGAGTCAAAATTTCTGCTTTCGACTTTTCCATCCACATGCCCCTTTTGAGCACTCATTGACCGAACAAATACCAACCCATACCACACTTACATATACTATAACATACCGACACAAGCAAACATTGTTTGAGAACATTTTAATAGATTTTTCATTGTATTAGATTACTCGTATATTAGAAACCGCTATAAGGAATATCACAAAAAAGTTTGTCGTATAAAAAAAAACGAAATAAACATGTTTTTAGTATTTTCTTATTACGAACATAGTAAGGTATGATATAATATATGTAAAGAAATTAATATCATTGGTAATTTAGTGAGAATTAATAAAGATACGTAACTTTCGTGGCATGCTTTATAACTTTCGTGGCGAAATCACCACGAAGTCCGCACCACGAAAGTTACGAAAATTTAACATTTTTTAAAATTACGGAGATAATTACGTATGAATTTAAAAACAAAATACTCTAAAATAAACTCGAAGGCATATTACATTTAAGGAGTGAATCGTTAAATGCGGAATAAATACTATTATTCTTAGAAAAATGACCACAAAGGTCACTTGGGTTAGAGAATTTGAAAAAACTTAAAGAAATACACATCTGTATTTATTTGCAGACAACCGGTGAGCAGCGCATGAGTTCCCACCAATGACGGGTCGCTACTGTTTATCCGCGCAACTAAAATTTGTAACTATGATTCAACTCGTTCTGAAGTTATGAGCTGTTTTGTATCGTTTTTCGAAAACTAGCAAAATCGTGTGACAGAGACTAAATGCTTCATAACTTTTTTTATTTAAGAGATACAATTACCATTTTTTGTACAACTATGCATTGTTTAATCATAAATAGTTAGAAATACAAAATTTACTTATTGGGTGATAAACAAAAAAGTTATACGAGAAGGCAAAAGCGCGCGCGTAAGTGTGACACGCGGAGAACAGCAAATTTGCTCCCGATTTTGGCATTCAAATATTATTTAAAAAATTACTGTACATTATGTATCTTATTTAATTACGATTTTGTATAGGGGTAAAACCAAAGTAACTCCTGCAATCGGTTTTAAAACCGTACATTGGTTAAGTTAGGAATAAAGACCATGTGACAGTAAAAAAAGGCACTCTGAAGAAACACCCATAAATGCTCATTCTCATGGACAATATGTGAAATGTTTAAAGTGGACAGTCATAGTGCGGTTGTAGTGATATTTATTTGCGGACTGCGGTGGGCGTCTTTGGGCGCCGTCCGCCACTCAATCGGCTATGAAAACCAGTGGACTCGTATAGATTTGTCGCCAGAAGCTCCCGTGAAGCAATCAAAGGACCTATACCAACCTTTGATTGTATAGTTAAGGATTTAGGATTAGGAATAAAAAAGACTAGACACTGGCAAAATAAGCTTCAACGAAGTTTGACCGCCATAATCAAGAAAAGAAAAAAAAAAGACTTACGGTTACTTTTTGTCCTTTTCACACCTGGGATTGTTATCTTCACACGTCGTATAAGTGGTGGAGTTGCAGCCCCAGCAGGACTCCAGGTACGACAGCAGCAGAGTCACTAGAAGCACCACTACCTCTTGCAGGAACTCAGTTTCCATCACCAGTTGCGTGGTAGTTACTGATATACAAATCACAGATACACAAACAGAAAAATAAATAAAAATTATTTTGACATTTTATTGTTTTAAAGTTAAAAAAATCAGTACCCATATTAATTTCTCAAAACTATTTTTCTAAACTAAAAATTAAATATGGGTTCTCAAATTAATTTTTAGTTTTGAAAAACATAAAATTACGACTCGTGTGCAGAAACTTGAATTATATGCTAACCTAATCGCATACTTATAATTAGTATGAAAATAAAGCCTGGCTCTTGCAGGTTCTGGAGTTGATATTTTATTTATCATTGTTTTTTTTTAGATTATAGATATATATTTATAGACAAAAGATAGATTTAGATATATTACGCAAGGGTAATAAATCGAACAACGGACTGTGCTAGATCACTATATTATAATGATAATATCTATAATATAGTAAATCTCTTAATATTTTTTCTAGAAATGTAGACATAGATATATTCAACACTTCTCCGGTCAAGGCCAAACGTCTACTTTATGACTCTTTCTTTAAAGGTGGTTAAATTACTTCTCAGTCAGTATTTTGTGTTTACTTTTTATTTATTTATACCTTCAACGTAGGAAAATAATAATAAAAATAAAATAGTCATCTGATCGTATGTTTATATTCGTGTTATGTAATTACTTAACTAAGCGTTTTTGGCGTTCCCGTAAACTCATAATTGTACTATGTTTCTATTTGTAAAGACCTGTTATTGGCTTTTTGTTTACTACTGCGTAACTGTATATTGTAAGTATAGCTGTTGGTCATCCGAATGTATATAAAAATTAATAAAAATAATTTAAAAATAAACCTTTATTTTAATTTCATAATACTATAGTGAACTAGTATATGACTTGGTTTGATTTATTACGGGTATGTTCCATTCACGTTGTTTATCAATGAATGGGACTACAAGAAACAGTTCCCCGGGTGGTCCCATCAATGGGACAAATTAATGGGACCACGAGAAAACAGCGGGATCATGGAAATATTTTTAGCCTTATTTTATAGAATTATGTATTTCTGTTGCCGCCATAACAACAAATACTAAAAATTGAATAAAATTAATGTTTAAGTCGGGCTCCCATACAACAACAAACGTGATTTTTTATAGATAACTAGCTGTGCCCTTGGGCTTCGCTCCCGTGGGAATTTCGGGATAAAACTATCCTATGTCCTTCCCTTGGCATCAAACTGTATCCATATCGAATTTCATCTAGATAGATTCAGGGGTTGAAGCGTGAAGTGGTAACAAACAAACAAACAAATATACAACTCACTTTCGCATTTATGATAAGTATAGTAGGATAGGATAGTAAAGAATCCTTCGTGCGCGAGACCAACTTGCACTTGGCTGGTTTTATTCTTCTCATTCTCTTATGCAAGGACTTACGTTTATCCCCTGCAAGGAGTGTTTTTGGCGTCGCACGTGACTTTCTTCTCATTGTCCTATGGAAGGACTTACGTGTATCCCCTGCAAGGAGTGTTTTTGGCGTCGCACGTGACTTTCTTCTCATTCTCCTATGGAAAGACTTACGTTTATCCCCTGCAAGGAGTGTTTTTGGCGTCGCACGTGACTTTCTTCTCATTCTCCTATGGAAAGACTTACGTTTATCCCCTGCAAGGAGTGTTTCTGGCGTCGCAAGTGACTTTCTTCTGTCCACAGCCCAGTGCGAGTTGCAGCAGCTGAACGACGACCAGAACCGTGACCAGAAACAAGCGCCAAGCTGGCATCATACGTTGTTCTGCAAGGAAAGCCATGGCTTCTCTGATATACATATATACTATCACGTCTTTATCCGTAATGGGGCAGACAGAGCATTTAGGGATAGAGCATATAGCATAGCATAGAGCCGCAAGACCCTAAATGCTCTGTCTGTTCTCTGATATATACATTGAAAACGAGATATAAATACAACGTTTAGTGTTAGTAATAGTGGTCACCATGCCAGTCCGCCACCCAGAGGTTCCGGGCTCGATCCCCGTCAGCACAAGTTGAAAAATGTACTTTTTCAAATTATCCTGGGTCTTCGATGTTTATCTATACAAGTTGTAAATCTGTGTAACCTTGCCATATTCTCAGACGTACGATACCGATCATTCACAAGTTTCCCAAAGAGCAGAGCTCGAATTATAATAAGTTTTATGAAAAAATTTCATTTTTTGTACCAGCTTTTATTGTGTGGCCAAAGTACTTATCAAGACAAATGAAATAAGCCCAAACTCGATTGTGTTAGATCGTTCGTTTTATAACTGAGTTCTATCGACCACCATCCGTCTGCGTGATCAGACCCTAAGCATCGTCTCCCATAAAGTACTCGTCACGACAAATCAAACGAGACCTACTCGATTAGGTTATGTTGTTTTATAACTGAGTTCCGTCGAATATCTCCCGGCTCCATCATCAGAACAGCTCATTGACTTCATAATATTGTATTGTCATCCGACTTACACAAGTATACAAAATTTCAGCTAAATCGGTTGAGGATAACTGGTTGAAAATCGAGTTCAAAGATTCCACCCGAACAAATATACATTGCAAGTTAAATAAAAGCTTGTAAAAAGAAAATTTTGTTCCCCCTTACAAAATTGCTAATCAGCTGATCGATTAAGTATGGGAAGTCCGATTTCTTTTCCATATTTCGACCTATGTTTCTCTCCTCGGTATAGGTACGTCTGAGAATATGGCAAGGTTACAGATTTACATCCTGTATATGTATTTGTTATAAAATATAATATCGTTGAGTTAGTATCCCATAACACAAGTCTCGAACTTACTTTGGGGCTAGCTCAATCAGTGTAATTTGTCCCTATATATTTATTTATTAGATACATAAAGCATTTGTCTTTCAGAAATGAAAAGTGATAATGTTTCCTCCCTCCCCCCTTAAACATAAGCCAATTTTGATATTTTTTATATGTTATTGATATATTAAATATGTAGGTAAGATTATGTACGTCTTAATTTTAAAGAAATATTGCTTACGACAAAGTTATTAGCATCTCAATATCCATAATTAAAAAAAATACCTCGAGCGTCAGCATTCGCATAAAATTGGTAAAAAACCGTTGTATTTAGTCTTATAATAAATAAATAAATAAATAGTGCAGGTTAACACGCTTTTATTGGTTTTATAAGAAATCTTTGGGGATGACTCGTGACGTATGTCCAGCAGTGGACTGCCTGTGGCTGATATAATTAACTTTTCGGCCAAATGCATATTTATAGGTTTATATCTGGTACGTCTTTTATTTATTTTTTTGTTATTATACTGAAACTGTTTAAAGGGTGAATTCAGTTCATGATTTTGAACAACTTTTCCCAAAGAACATATAACGAAATGTGAAGGAACGTATATTAAATTATGAAAAATATTTTTGGCTTCCCATACAAGTTAAACGCTCAGCTGATCCGAGCTCGTTTGGAAAGCCAAACATTGTTCTTCATAATTCAATATATTGTAGTGTACGTACATCCACGTAATGTGACAACACATGACGTTACACGACCTTGATAAACATTGTTCTTTTGATATGTTTGTTTGTTTGTAATAACTTTATTGTACCAAAAAACAAAATAAAATACAAAAATTCGAAAGAGCAAATATACAAAGGCGGACTTATCCCATGTAGGGATCTCTTCCAGTCAACCTGCGATAGATATGTTTAATGTCATGTGACTAATGTCGACGCTGTAAAAATCTAGTACCTATATAAGCTGTGGAAAAACCTACCTACACAAACAAGTTCAGAATTCACTACAGTTGAGAAATCAGCTCCTACAAGCTTTGAGGTAGTTTCATATAACGCCCCGTCGCGCCGCGTTGTTCAGTATCAAGGGCTGAATTCATAGACTAAGAGGCATACGGCCCCCTCCTAGTCTATCACTCTTAAAATAGTTTCAGTATATTTGGTTAGATATATGCAATCCTGTAGGTGTTTCGTACTGCTGCGGAAAGTCCCTAAGTAGGAGGACTTTTTGCTCAGACATACTATCGATATTGTGCCAGCGACAGCGCAACTTCAGCACCATCGCCTGCCTGTGTCGCGAGCTGTCGCGCGAGGGTCGGACATTCGCAGCCTGAGTTCGCCGCACGGGCATCGGCGACCGAACGACTCCCTGTGGACCCACTGGTGGGTGAACGGGTCACGGCTCACACCGATCACCCTGGTCGTGAACTGTTACTTGTCCGCAAGAGCCATTATTATCCTTCCTCATCATATCATCCTCCTATATTCCCTGTTGCACCCTGAGCGGTAACGCTTCAGAGCATGGTATCCGCTACCTGACCTAGGTGATTTGATCTGGTTACTGGCTTTTACACAGAGCGACTGCCGTCTGACCTCCGCAACACAGCGGGCAGACCAGAACCAAACCAGCAAACGCTATATGGCGTTAATAAGTACTTATGGAGGGCCCCGCTAGATCGATGTTTTGGAAATTTCAAATTTACTCAAAAACCACTGGGGTACCAATGATTTTAATACAAGTTTAGAGACTTCCAACGAGGGTACTAACCATCTATACTAAATATATTTAGTAGGGGGGGGAGGGCCCCGCTAGGTATAGTATATATATAGTATATAACTAGTAGTACGAATGAACCAAGGTTTATCAATTTACTACCAGATGTACTTTTCGGTAGAACTTCAGATATCCTAACCAGACTGAAAACAACTTTTCGCTAAGTATGATACAAACCCACGACCTCGGGATCACAAGACGAACTCTTTGAGTACTGGATCACGAAGGCAGGCATCCTTCATCTCTTGCAGCCGCCAAGACTTGGTACGTGTGTGCTTTTTCCTGCCTTTGTCCGGTCGATGGGGGTAAACGGGTCGCGGCTCATATATAGGTACATATTTTATTACAAAAACTAAAGATCGTTTTCTAAAATATTAAGTCTGACCAGTAGTAGAACTTACCAGTGAAATTTGTTTGCTTATTCTTGGAGTTCACTCATAACTCCATGTTTGTCCTCCTGCAAACGAAAAATAATGATTTGAGTCCACCCACCGGAGTAAACAAGAAACTAACTACTGAAAATACAAAACAATACAAAAAATCTAAACAAAGGTGGAATTTGACCCAAACCAAAACTTTTCGTTTGACAAAAGGACTGAAAATGAATCATTAAAATAAGACAAGAATATTTTAGTCAATCCTTTATTCATTACATTGTTTCTATAACATTTTTGAGTTTAAACTAAACAAAAATATAAATTCAAAAAAATACTTGTCGGTTTGATCAAATCATCTGCCCAGTTGATGCGACTATTATAAAAAATGTTCACTTGCCGATTCGTAAAGGTTGATGTTCTGATCGAGCACGCGGGTACGTTGTGCTTGCATGGCAATTTCATTTCTGCCGAGAGCTCTGCGAGGCCCTGATAACATGAAAATGGCCTCTACAGAAAAATGACCTGTTATAGGCTAAAAAATTCTTTAAGGCCTCCAAAAAGTACTGCCAGAGAAGGCTACAAATTTCATTGTCTTACTCTCTTTTAAGTCACCCTGTCAGCACCAAGTCAACAGATGGAACAGAACCCTTCCTTTCAAGGACCGTTGGAAGCATCAAGTCAACAGAGGCTCGTATAACATTATCATTAGAAACCTTTATTTTCAGGTGTATGAGGGAAGATAACAGTTTTCGTTGGATGGTCATTCATTAAGGTTTAGGAGCTTCTTTGCATGGGCCCTGCCAGCTTTCTGTTCTATTGGATGGCCATTCTTTAAAGGAGTTTCTCTCCACGAGCCCTGGTTGCTTAGTCCTATTGTTTTGAGGCGTTTTGTGCGAAACGGTTTCTTTAGGACCGAATTTGACCGCGTAGGACTTTCTTTGCATGTTGGCGGGGCTAGTATTTGTTTATGTAGCACCTTTTCTTTCTAGAGCTCTGTCAAAATAGTTTTTCATTATTCATCAGTCTCTATAGAAGGATATCTTTACGGTACCCATGTATGGGCTTCTTTATATAGGGCCCTGTCATTATTAGTGCCTGTAAGGCCCTCTCCTGCAAGGGGCCCTGCCCGAGCAGGGTATTCTCTTTTTACAGCAATTGCCGCAGCTGCTGGCGTTGGAAATAAACATTGACAGCAGAATGAAGAAAAATGCGTAGATGTGCCTTAAGTCGAATTTAACCATGGCTTTGAAACTGAAAAAAGAAAACATTTTAATTCAAAGGTAAAGTTCTTATGATAATATAAAGGGGTTGATCTTCTCAAGGATTTAGGTGTAACCTACCCAAAGTTTGATAGGTTTCACTGCGATAATGTGTATGTAAAGAAATGTCAGTACACGGAAGCCCAAGTTACATTTAGGGTCAAATATTTTCTCTCAAAACGTGCCGTCTTTGAGGTAGATATTGTCGTGTGACTTAATTCTTTATTTAGGTATTTTATTTTATTTTTAAATAGGTATTTTCAAAATAAAATACCTTTTGACCAAATCTCAGGTACTTTAATTTATTTTAGGTATGTATTTATCATGAGAAATAAAGACAATGCCGAGCCGAACAAAAACGTCTAATAACATGGCACCTTATGCATGAGATTTTGGTTATATTTATCAGTACGCGTATCAATAAATTCTGTTATGTGATTAATAATAATAAAATAATAATTTCGTTTGACATTAACACTGTCAGATATAAGGCGCGTACTCTAACCAAAGAAGAAAAAAGGGCGCGCAACTATTATGCATTCTGTGGCGCAATGCGCTGCGCATGGCTAGCAGCTGCCGGTCAAATTCGGCAATACAAGCGTCATTCGTTCATTTCATTTTGTTTGACTGGTAATGTTGGCTAAACTTAATCACAAAGTATTTTGCATTTTGAAATGAATATTAAAAATGCAAAATACATCTCGAAAGGTATTTCAAATAAACTACAAAGTGTTTTTTATTAAAAGGCATTTAAATGCAAAATACAAAATAGGTATTTTGTATTTGCATTTTAAATAAATCGCATCTCTGCTCGCAAGCATACTGTCTCTTAGTCTGTTGTAGCACTAATGGATTAGAAAAAAAGGCAACTCTACCAACCTTATGTTACTTGTTGCTACAAGGCGACGGTGATCTGCAGGCTATGTAGACTTTCTTGGTGCAGCCGCTGACGTACCCAAACAGGAAGAGAAACGCAGTGAGGAAGAACCAGGCTGAGGTTTTGAGGACGCCCATGATCCTAGCGCCTAACCATGGCGCTTGCTTGTCTTCCGACCCTGGAATGACTAAGGGAGGTGTGCAGCTTATCCAATATAATGTCCAATATTATCTTTTCAGCCTTGCACAAAGCCACTGCTGGACCAAGACCTCCATCTATTTCCAAAATGAGAGACCAAAGTATGCTCCTCGCGTCATTCTACCTATATCAAATAAATCTGTCTGTACGTGGGCGTATACAGATAGATTTCTGCTTTAAATTTTTTAGACACGAGCAATTACTTGTCTTTCTTGGTGCGTTTGGTTTAATCATTCAATTTAAAAAGAAATTGATACAATTTGCAATGAGAAACAACATTTGTTTCAACAATGCATTGGACAAACATATTGGAATAATCATACCTCCCTTTCCCTGCCTAAATAAATGGACCAGAATATAAGTCATTCTAGTTTTGGTTTGATTAGGGTCAAATTCCATTTCCTACAACTAAGTTGTTTCACTGCCGCTTTCACTAACTGCAGAACTAAGTATATCACACAAAAACATAAGAAATAAAAAAGACAAAACTACTTACTTATAATTTACAAACTAAAGTTAATCTCATAGTTTCTAAAGTACTTACGAGTATCCGGTTGAATTTTACAATTTTTTTGGAAACCTTCGGCTATGAATTTTGGCTTTGTGATATCTTACAGAAATTTTGATTGACATGTTTAATGGAACTCCCCATTTGAAATTGGTGACAGCAAATTATCTTCTCGAACTCTATGGAGCGACGTACAAAGAGTATTGTATTCTAGTTTCAGGTCTAAGAAGAAGAGTTAACTTCTATAAATTAATCATGTATATTTGTATATATTGTGTAGATATATGTCGCAGTTGGATTGTATTATCCGTTGTTATTCAAAGACTCTAGCTGTTTGGCATTACAGCTCGGTTTTATAATATAGCTGAAAATTGTTCAGCTAGATCGTCCACTGTGTTACGTTTAACAAACTAGCTAACGTAAGATTGTAGATCGATTAGTTCGGAATTCTGCCACTTATGGCTTGTGAAGTGTCAGTGTCATAACAACAAATATGGCCTCCCATAAAGTGAATTTTTCGCCGCGTTCCGCGACTAAGCTGTTTTTATCATGAGTGACATCGGAGGTATTGTTTGTAATTTCGGAATGCAAAAAAATTAAAAGAAAAAAGTAGACCTTTAGCTTGGTTCCCATATTGTTATTTCGGTGCCCCCCTTCCGGCGAGTTGGAAAATTCACGAGGATCAATTGGCCGTGAGAAATCGCTCCGCCATTGAGTTTTTGGGGTTTCATTGGTGTTTTAGTAAGGAGTTGAACTGAGGTTTTATTTCCATCCCACGAGTAATATAAAAATTAAAAAGAACAACTATTGTCCCCTCATATATTATTTTGTTTGGTAACACAGGTTTATTTAATAATGGTAAAACAGCTAGCGTTGATATGACATATAGAGTTATAAGTCATTTCAACGCTAGCTGTTTTGTTAAACGTAATTACGTAGCTCATTGACAATCGAGCTGAATTATTTTCAGCTGTTTTACAAAACCAAGCTGTAATGCCAAACAGCTAGAGTTTTTGAATAACAACGCATTATACAATTCGACTGCGACATATATATTGACCGCCACCGTGGTCAAGGCGTTCGTCTTGTGATCCGGAGGTCGTGGGTTTGAATCACACTTTGTAAAAAGATGTTTCAGTCTGGTTAGGACATAGCAGACTTGAATCACCTGATCTGAAAAAAAAACGACGGGTTGCACTCTGGGAGTGCCGGCAGAAGTGAAAACTTGAATATTAACGTTGTGCATTTTTGATATTTTGGAATGGTTAGGGAATAATTTTGCACGAATTGCTTTAATTATCAGTATAAAATATTTCAAATCTTTTCTGAACCACAGTCTGTCACAAATGTCACAAGCATGACCAAATTCATTTTCAACAAAATCATTTTCAAATACACAGCAGTATGGCCACTACACAGACGGTCGAGCCATCGGCTGTCACCATCCATGGATGCGCGTAGCACGCTGTAACATAAACACACACGAACATTCGCGCAAGCGCCCTGCGCCTTCTTACGAATTTTCGATCAGGCCACGTGTCCTGACGCGAGTTTAAAAAATTTTACCCATTCCAAAAAAAGTGCACAACGCCGCTAAAGAAGTTTTCACTTCAAAAAAGATGATTCCATGTTTCGGAAGGTACGTATAAACTGTGGGTTCCGAACTTCATCTAGCGTTTGCCAAACCTATCCGAGGATTGGTTTTGGTTCACCCTTTGTGTTACGGAGGTCAGACGGCAGTCGCTCTGTGTAAAAACCAGAAGGTAACCTCGTCAAATCACACGTTACGTACAGTGGCGTAGCTAGGTAACTAAAGGCCCTGGGGCAAAAAATAAAATATGGCCACTCCAAAATAAAATCATCAACTTCGGGAGAGGTCAGCGAAGTTAGGAGGTAGAGACATGTAGAAATGAAAGAGATCTTTGCCTAGCAGTGGGACGATAAAGGTTAATTTAAAAAAAGGCAGAGTGGCCCTTTGAGCTTGGGGGCCCCGGTGCACTGCCCCGTCTAGCCCTCCGGTAGCTACGCCACTGGTTACGTAGCGAACCTAGGTTCTGAAGCGTAACCGCTGAGGATGCAACCGGGAAGACGTGAGCATGATGGTGATGATTATGATAATGGTGATGATGATATGATAGTGTATGTATGTATGTATTTATTAGCTTGAGGAAGAATGACTCAGCAAATGGCGCCATACAACTACGCGTGGAATCATTGCGCTCAATAACTATAAAAGTTGTAGTAAACGGACTGGCTCGATCTTGTGCTGTGTGTTCGACTGTCAGGTTAGATCGCCTGCACACTGATTTAAAGTTCCTTTAGATTATAGGCATTTGCAGGCATTGTTTCGAGTCAATTTACAAATATCTGCATTATTTCTTATTGCAAATGTAATAGGCGGACTTAAAGTCACCCCCATATTTATAAAAATTTACCTTTTTTAGATAAAATTTTTTTTTTCCTTTCCCTTATTTCAATGTTTGTTAACAAAAGAGTAAGACAAAACACATCTTTTAACTAAAACTAAGTTTTATGAATAATAAGTAAACCCTTATATTTATAAAAATTAACAATCCTTTGCTAATTATATATGCATTCAAAAACTAAGAGTGCCGTCGCCTTACCGCTCACCGGCCGCCGCCCACTAGTCGCCGGTAGCGGGCGGTGATATTAATTGGTATGCATTTGTCGGCTGATAACTTTGGTTTTTACTATGAAACAAGTCACTTACGTACTTACTTACCTACTTACTTACTTTTACTTACTATACAATTTTTTTTATTTCACTTATGAATCATTTAATTATTATTAGACAATATAATAAACTAAACTAACTAACAATAATTACAATTAAAAATTAAACTAAATTAAACTAACTAAAATACTAAAAATAAATTACTTATAAACTTATACAATTACAAATAAAAAATATCTCTTAAATCCTTCCCCTGCGGAAGAGTGCCCAGAAGGCTGGCAGCTTATGAATACTTTCTTTCATAGAGCTGGGAGGTTAAAAATCACACTGTATAAAACGTGGAAGGGACATACCTATAATAAATCAAACCACGGACTATTCTAGATCACTATAGTATCATAAAGATAAATTAATAGACGAAAATCCCAAAAAAAAATCGACGTCTTCTTCTTCTTCTCGTGTGTGTTAGTGACTAACACTAGTGTCAGAGTTTTAAACCGCCTTAAAGGCCTCTGACATGGTTTTAGGTAACGACCAAGGTCAAAGACAGTGACCGGGACCGACGGCTTAACGTGCCCTCCGAAGCACGGATCATTTTACTTATCGGACAATCAGGTGATCAGCCTACAATGTCCTAACCAAACTAGGACAACAACACAAAGTCGTTGCCCCGCGACCTCCGGGTATGAGCCGAACGCTCTAACCACTACACCACGGAGGCGGTTGAAAAAATCGACGTTACCACGGCTGATCACTTTAGTATGGAAATGCCAATTTTGTTTCGTATTTTTACTACTATTTTAATGTCATTATAGGAACTATAGTGATTTAGTTGTCCTTGGTTTGATATCATGAGTATATCCCTTCCTTGTTGTATGTAGGTACGAAAAACAGAACCCCTTCTAGGTCAGTCGAGTAAAAAGTATTTCTAACTTCGTTGTTTATTAAACAGTGTGTACCAGCCCTTAGGAGAGTGTTTGCGAGATACGGTTAAATATAGCCACACACGTGAGCATTATTCCCGTACGTAACATACTTAAATGTGCGTGCTTCAAAAGGCTCGTTAAGCTGTCTCATTAGATGGTAGACATCAACAAGAGATGTCAGTCAGATGCTTAGTCAGCGTGAAAAAATTTACACCAGTGTTGGTCACTGATACATACAAAAATCAAAAACAAAGGGAGTGTTTACTTACTTAATTAGGATTCCGTGCCCAAAAGGTAAAAATAACCGGCTAAGTGTGAATCGGATTCGCGCTCTAAGGGTGCCGTACCATTATCTAAATATTTATTTATTTTTGTTTTTAGTATTGCTGTAATAGCGGCAACAGAAATACATAATTTATGAAAAATTTAACTGTCTAGCTATCGCGGTTTTTGAGATACAGCCTGGTGACAGACAGACGGACAGACAGCGAAGTCTTAGTAATAGGGTCCCGTTTTTACCCTTCGGGTACGGAACCCTAAAAACGGGGCCCTATCACTAAGACTCCGCTGTCACCAGGCTGTGTCTCAAGAACCGTGATAGTCACACAGTTGAAAATCTCACAAATGATGTATTTCTGTTGCCGCTATAACAACAAATACTAAAACCAGAATAAAGAGGCTTCCATACAAGAAACGTATTTTAATGTAACCCTCCGTGCGAGTCCGACTCGCACTTGGCCGTTTATTACATACATACATACATACTATCACGTCTTTATCCCTAATGGGGCAGACAGAGCATTTTGGGTCTTGCGGACCTATGCAGAGCCCAGGGCCGCAAGACCCAAAAGCCACTTTTAGCGTCATGGTGGGCGAGAAGATGGAAAAGCAATCAATACAGTGATGGGTTGCTAGCCGCATCGCCTGTT
The DNA here is from genome assembly GCA_963555685.1 of Acrobasis consociella. Classification (NCBI taxonomy): domain Eukaryota; kingdom Metazoa; phylum Arthropoda; class Insecta; order Lepidoptera; family Pyralidae; genus Acrobasis; species Acrobasis consociella. The sequence continues at coordinate 39,653,570 of OY743104.1, read as the reverse complement.
AACATGATTTGCATTTTTGCCCATTCCCTCGATCGGCTTTTACGATCTGCGTGGGAAGAGAAGCAGCTGGTACATTCTAAGTTTTTTATTTCTCCCAGACCAGCATGGGAGTTGCCGTTTATTAAACGATATAATTTCACCTTAGAGTTTCGCCGATGGGTATTTATATTTTATACTGTATGCAGCCAGCACCAGTCACATTATATTCATATCACGCGCGATCGGAGCTTCCTAGTGGCGTAGTCAGTTATCGATAAAACACATGTCGATAAACTTTTTTGAAAACAGTTAGCTTCAAAAAAAGCCTGGCGAACTTCGTTCTGCACGTTCCCGTTATTTAATGTCTGTCTGTGTGTCTGTCTGTAGCATCGTAGCGCTCGAACGAATGGATCGATTTCGATGCCTAATTTTCAACCGACTTCAAAAAAAGGAGGAGGTTATCAATTCGACGTGTATATATGTTTTATGTATGTTACCTCATAACTCCGTCAAATATGAACCGATTTTAAAAAATATGTTTCGTTTTAAAGAATGCATTGCAAGGTTGGTCCCATATATTTTTTTTTAAGATCGCAGAAAAGGTCTTGGAGCTGGAGACCGAAATACCTCAAAAAAGACAAAGAAGCTCAAATATTTGTTTATGTTACCTCATAACTTCGTCAAATACGAACAGATTTAAAAAATATATGGGTCCTTTTAAAGAATGCTTTACAAGGTTGGTCCCATGTAAATTTTTTTTAAGATCGGAGAAAAGGTCTTGGACCTGGAGACCGAAATTCCTTATTAACAGACAACTGCTGCTCAAATATTTGTGTATGTTACCTCATAACTCCGTCAAATATGAACAGATTTAAAAAATATATGTGTCCTTTTAAAGAATGCTTTGCAAGGTTGGTCCTATGTAAATTTTTTTTATGATCGGAGAAAAGGTCTTGGACCTGGAGACCGAAATTCCTTATTAACAGACAACTGCTGCTCAAATATTTGTGTATGTTACCTCATAACTCCGTCAAATATGAACAGATTTAAAAAATATATGTGTCCTTTTAAAGAATGCATTGCAAGGTTGGTCCTATGTAATTTTTTTTAAGATCGGAGCAAAGATCTTTGAGCTGGAGACCGAAGTTCCTCAACAGACAACTGCAGCTCAAATATTAATAATACCTTCTTTTTTTCAACCGACTTCATGTATGCTCATATCACTTTCCGTCTAATGATTTCATGTTTGTTTGGAAGAATCCCTTATAAGATTAGTACGCACCTTCACCGCTTGGAGGTACTCCCAGCTTATGTTATTGCCTATTTATTTATTAGTTGAAGTAACCCTAAAGTCAATCAAATTTTGAAAAGTGATTTTTGGTAACCTCGCAGACTAAGGTCAATGACCCAGTCCGCTTAAATGAACTCTGCTTAAATGTTAATATAATAAGGTTGAAATTTGTCGAGCGATCCGATCGGGCCATTCGGGCTAGTTTAATAACTATTTATTTATTATTTCCAGAAAAAAAAAAACATTCAGTATACAATAAATAAATGCAATGAGCTTAGTTCTCTGCCTGCTAAAAGATGTGAAATAATAACTTTTTAAAAAAAATAATAACCGACTTCAAATCGAAATGCACTAAAAAGCAAAAAATAAAAATTATTTATATCAGATGACCCTGAAGTTCTGGCTAAAAAATCTCTATAATACTCATTATTTATTTGGAGTCGGTGCCAATCTTCCTGCCTCAGAGTCCAGTTCATGTAAGTACGAGTAAAACCACGTCGTAGCTCCGTAGCTCCCAAATCGATGAACCGAATTTGATTTTTTCTTGTTACAAAAGTAATTCAATCGAGAGTGTTCTTTGCTATAGAGCTCTTTTTTGAGTTGTTGAGGCTTAGGCAATTTTAAATTAATAATTACTAATGTACCTATTATTATTTGCAGATAAAATGTGTTTTTCACATTATTTCGATTCCCGTGGCGTATTCTAAAGTACTTCAAGTGATTTCAATGTTAAATAGGTACTTAGATTGGCACCGACTCCAAATAAATAATGAGTATTATAGAGATTTTTTAGCCAGAACTTCAGGGTCATCTGATATAAATAATTTTTATTTTTTGCTTTTTAGTGCATTTCGATTTGAAGTCGGTTATTATTTTTTTTAAAAAGTTATTATTACGTAAAAGTTCAGTTCAGCCGCTTAAAAGTTATTGAGAAGAATATGGAATAGTTATAAAAAATTCGCTTTTTTAAAATCATAGCGAACCATCCGCCGCACAACCCAACCCTCCTTGATAATGCAGTTAAAGCACCAAATATTATGTTTAGTCCTTTAGTCGCCTTTTACGACATCCGCAAGAATAGATGGAATGGTCTTGTTATAGACAGGTGCGTCATAAGACCATTAGACTTCACATAATTTTTCAAAACTAGGAACCGACTTCACCCTCAAACTATGTCCAAATCGTTTGTGTCGTATAGGGAGTTCAAGCATTTAGCGGAAAATAGGGAGACATGGAAAATACTCCACCGACATGAACCTAGATCTTAAATTTATTGATGATGATACATAACCAAAAAAAAAGATTGGCACGATCGATAATTTCCAAATCGGTTGATGCGTCTTCGAATAATCAGTTAATATACATAACAAAAAAAAAAAAAAAGGAATCGATAACTTTTTTGAAATCGGTTAAAAATATTGTTAAAGAAAGGAGAACGTTTATAAGATATTCGTCACATAGAAAAAGTTGTCACCACTTCAAGTATTTGTCTTATTGATTTCATTCACAAGTTTTTATTTAGTACCTGTCTGTAATCAGATCTTGCAATTTCAATTATGTATGTATTTTGAGAAAAAAGAAATAACAACAAAAAAACTTAACTAAACTATATTAAACTAAGCTATAAAATAAACTTATACTAAAATATGCTAAATTAAAAAAATCTCATCTTGTCCATGCGGCATGGTTGCAAGAACGCTGGCTGCGTTTCCTCGCTGGATAGCAATGCTGATCCGTTGAGCGAAAAAACATTATTTCAATTGAACCCATTTCCCGGTTTTCGATCAAGCTGAAATGTTGCATGCAAAAGACTTACCGCGATTAATATCGTTTTTTGCCAGATATTTCGACGGCCCTCCTGCCATCTTGGTAACAGTAACAGTAATTGTGACCGTGAAACTCTAAAATTATATATCGATCTAGATTAGCCTTATGTTTGGGAAAATGCGTGTTTTCGAGTTTTCATGCGTTTTTCTTTCCACGCAGATTGGTCGCTTATTTCGCCGCACCGGCTGCTATCCGTTTGGTTCAGCGGTTTAAGATGCGGATCACTAGAAAGAGTGTTACGGGTTCGAATCTCACTCTGTGACTTACTTTTGTTTTTTTTGTGTTCAAGTTTATACATAATTTTTTATTTTGTATTGGTTTTAGACAAGTTTAAAAAAATGTAGTTAATGTTTAAGATGTAACCGAGCAAAGCTCACGCAGGGACTTTTAGATAAGTAAAAGTTTGTTTTTAAAAAATTGGTTTTTTAATAGTCACTTGTTACCTCTACAGTACATGTGTCTAACAAACTATACTGAATCGATGTTTAAAGTCTATCTTTTAAGTCTGTTACACCTTAAATACTTGACAAAGAAACTTAATAGTGTATCAAGTTATAGTATTCGGTAAAAAAAACACAGCAATCAGCATTATTTCGGTAGTTTTTATATTATGTAGATTAATTTATTATTATCGATATCGATACGAGTAAGTCTGTCTGTCATCTCTACGCCACATCACAAGCGAAGCGCGCGCGCCGGCACGCGCCGCGTTATTTTTATCGAAAACTTCCGATCGACCTAACGATTCACATTCTAAATTTAAATTAATGCATTTTTTTATTTGGCCAAAACATAAAAAGTGTAAAAGTGAGTGAACGAAAAGGAATGTTAATGTAGATTTTGTGAATCAATGCGCGGTTTTTTAAGGTGAGTGATGTGCATATTTTTGTCGATAGTGAATCAGTTGTCTTACTAATTATTTCATTTATTGCCTGAGAGTCGTGGTGTGTGCACGATTCAGAAATTAATTTATTCTAGAAATAAATCTATCATAATCCATAATATTATGTGGAGTGAAATTAGATAAGTGTTGAAGTGAATTAAAAAAAACATTAATTAGAATAGTGAGTAGTGTATCTTATCATCATTTATGAACGCTTGTTTATCGGTGAGTGTAGTTTTTTATGGCATAAATTGACATATTTCGTTTATTTTTTATATAGGTTCAAAAGTTACAAAAAACAACCAGTAATTTATTTTATACAAATAAATAAAAGGCAATTTACTTTCAGATTAGGTAATTTTATTTTATCTAAAAACAATTTTTCTTGTTAGCTCTTTATATGTATTAGTTAAGAACAACATCATAATAATTATTTAAAAAAATATTGATAATTTAAGTTCCTCTAAAGCCAAAAAAAAGGATTTGATATTTCAATGTATGTAAGTACACTTTTAAAATTTTTAACATTTTAAAATTCAACGTGAAAACATATAAAGAGGTTAAGAACGTAGCGGAAAGAAGAGAGACATGGAAAGCACTCCACCGACAAGAGCCCAGCTCTTAAATATAAGAAGAAGAAGTACATTTTGTACATACGAAATAAACAGTCCAATCAGACTTTTAAATAAATATTTATTTGCATAGACAGTAAAAAGGATGTTTGTAAAAAGTCGACTCCCTACGATAAAACCAAAATATTTCAACAGCTTTAATGCGGAAACGAATGTCATACGAAAATCAATTCTTAGTTCTGTGATGTGACAGTTTATGTGATAAAAAGTGAAAAGATAGTTGACAGACAGACAGATTACTCGTGGGTGTGAGATTGTGAATATGTTTTATGATTTTTGTAATGCTTCCATGCTGGTCTGGAAGAAAAGAAAAAAAATTTAATAACCGGCAGATTTTTACGGTTCCGTAGCCAAATGGCAAAAACGGGACCCTAATAGATTCGTCATGTCTGTCTGTTCGTCTGTATGTCACAGCCACTTTTTTCCGAAACTATAAGAACTATACTGTTGAAACTTGGTAAGTAGATGTATTCTGTGAACCGCATTAAGACTTTCAAACAAAAATAGAAAAAAAAGCATGAATGTTGGGGGTTCCATACTTAGAACTGAAACTTAAAAAAAATATTTTTCATCAAACCCATACGCGTGGGGTATCTATGGTTAGGTCCTTAAAAATGATATTGAGGTTTTTAATATCATTTTTTTTGGAAACTAAATAGTTTGCGCGAGGGCCACTTCCAAAGTGGAAAAATGTGTGCGTCCCCCTGTAATTTCTAAAGTAAGAGAATGATAAAACTAAAAAAATATATGATGTTCATTACCATGTAAACTACCAGCGAAAATTGGTTTGAACGAGATCTAGCAACTAGTTTTTTTAAAACGTCATAAATCGTAAACCGCAATTTAATTTTTATTTAATCAACTCAAATATAAAATATAAAAAAACATACCTACTAAGACTTTTATATCATGTTACTTGCTGCTACGGAACCCTTCATGGGCGAGTCAGACTCGCACTTGGCCGCTTATTTTATTGTCGATTCTGTTATACCGTACAACTGAATAGACTTAGACAATGCAGCTACCATCACAATTTTGATTTCTTTTCTCTTTTTCTTCCTCGGGTCTAAGTTATCCTAATCCTTACATCCTAACTAATATTATAAATGCGAATGTGAGTTTGTTTATTTGTTTGTTACTTCTTCACGCTTCAACTACTAAACCGATTTGGATGAAATTTTGTATGGATATAGTTTGAGACTTGGGAAAGGAAATACTCTATATCCCGAAATTCCCAAGGGGAGCGAAGCCCGCGGGTACAGCTAGTTGGTTATAATTTGAACTTTCTTATTTATCATATTGCCCTGCCTGACATAATGATTGTTATCAAGTAGTTTTCGGGAAATTTCATAGTATTTTAGATAATCTTACAATGTATTTATACCCTTTTTGGAGAGAAAATTACATAAGTATGAAGAAAAAATATTAAGATGTGCGATTTCTTTTAATATCACAGAAACTAAATCACTCGTGAAACTTTTATAAATAGTTCGACAGTGCCGACAGCCGCGGCGGGAGTTGACAGCGTTAATTATCGATATCGATATAAATACTGACGATGCATCCAACACACGATTATTATCGCTAGTGGCAGCCTTAAATCTGTTTGTGAGTGATAATCGGTTTATGGGATTTGAAAGTCGCATTTAAATCGTTTTAATACACTTTGTAGATTAACCTTTTATTACCCACTAGCTGTGCCCGCGGCACAAAATTAATAGAAATCGAAATATGAAAAGTGATTTTTGGCCTCCATAAAAGTCGACCGATCAGCCAAAAAATGTTTTTGATATTTCGACATATGTTTCTTGGTGAAAGTTGTTTAGTATCATGGACTGTTTTCACCCTTAAAATAGTTTCAGTATATTTTGTTAGACCTTACAGAACGGAATCCGCGCAATATGAGTCCCTGTCCTCCGACTCCGCATATCTTCTCCGTTCTCGCCATGTCGAGGGTGCCAGACGCCTGCAGCTGACCGCTCAACACCCTCCACAAGGGAGAACGGGGGAGAGGTGCGAGGACGGGGGACGGCGACGCTTATTGCGCAATACCTTAGAAGATTCCGTTTTGTGTGTAATGCTTATATTAGTTCGGTGATCGCGGGCTCCACTCCCCATGAGATTTTGGGATAAAAACTATAATTAAAATAAACATAACTATAACAAAACTATAACTGAAATAAACATTATTATTTGTTGGTACGCTTTTTAGCCACGTGTCCATGGGAACCCGGTCCTTTGAGGCGTTCATGGGGCCAAAGCCAACATGAAGAGGCCTTTTAGTACCTTTTTATCTAAAATGTGAGATGGCTGCATCTACGGAGGTCTATTCCTTAATGTACCATTGAGATACACTAACGGACAGTCCTCCATAGTTGCCGAACTATTGCCTGGGAGGGATTGACTTAGTTTGGGCTATGTGGATAGGATGTTAGTGGACCGGACCGGACCCAAAAATCTCTCACAATAATTTTAGCCTGGTAGATGGTGACTTGCTGCTCGTTGGCTTCATTATTATTATTACTATCCTATGTCTTTCCTGGGTCTCACCTATATCCACACCAAATTTTATCTGTAGACTAGCCGAAGGCCGCGACTTCGTTCGCGTGGACTTTATGTCTCTGGAAAATGCTCATCAGGTTGAACAACTTTTACTAAGGCGACATTTTTATATCTCTTATAGTTTAGCTGGACCATTACGGTTCTGCATCAGGCGTTCTATTTTTCAAAATCATTTATACCCTATATGTTGCCCAGGCTTAATAGCTATATAACAAAAAAAGTTTCATACGAATCCGTCCAGTATTTCCGGAGATTAGCGTGTACAAACGGACAAACAGACAAACAGACAAACAGACAAACAGACATACAGACAAACAGACAAACAGACAAACAGACAAACAGACAGACATTTTTTTTTAAATTCTTACTCTATTACTATGTCTCCATCGCCCCCAATATTTTTTTTGGAAATATATTTAATGTACAGACACACTTTTTTTCTGTTTTATTATATGTATAGATTTAGTGATTGAGGTGTGAAGAGGTAACAAACAAACTAATGAAATATAATAATATCTGTCAATTGAATAAAATAAAGTTGTCTTAGAAAAAAAAATAATGAACAAATATACAAACTCACTTTAGCATTTATAATATTGATTGGGAGAGTTGGGATGGGATTAAATATAAGGCATTATAAGCATAAAAATAATGGTTTAAACCAAGAATTAAAGCAATTATGTACGCATTTTATATATACTTACAGTTTTGTAATAGCTTATCTTTGAATACTAATATATATACTAAATTACTAAGGTGTATGTAAAGTTCGTCTGTGCGTCATTTACGTCGAATTATATTATATATTCGGTTTATATTGTATATGTTTATACAAAACAATAACATCCTAGCCAAGCCTATCTCAAATTTATGAATCACGTTTCCCCATATATAATTCATAACGACACAATAGCCGCCCGAGAATGGGACGATAACGTCACGGCACGGCGGCACGTCAAACTTTTGTTCACAGTTGCAGGCTTGTTAGGGGACAAAGCGACTGCTGAGGAAACATATACTTTGCCAATGGCGTTTTACAATTCGTAGTTGTTTTCGAGATGGCTTTGTTAGATATCTTAATCATTAACCGTCTTATTATAAAACGCAGACTGACTTTGTTACTAGGTTTAAACCATTATCCGAGCAAATCAAGTTGTCAGCTAGTAATATGCCATTACCTCATCTGAAAATGTCACCTTGATTTGTTCAGATAATATGGTACTATTGCACGCCTCATAAGCGAAGCGTTGAGGTGGGTACTACTGTCACTTCGCGCAAAACATCTGATTTTTCAAACTTAAAATGTCTTTATGTATCATACATTGCACTTGTAAGATAATATATACACACACATATTAAGAAAAAAACACTATTTTTAACACTCATGATATTTTTGATGTCATTTTTGTTATTTAAACTAGCCAAAAACAGTTTTAAAAAGTTCTGTCTTGGACGTCCGTGTGTCTGTATGTGCGGAGGCTTTTCTTGTTAACACGATAACAACCGAAATACTTTACTAATCGAGTCTTTTTTTTCTCTTACGCTTGAGTATGCTCAGGAATAGAACCCTTTCATTTTTCAGGGTCTGATTCGATGTGGTTTAATTGTTAATAAATAAACAAAAAAAAAATATCGACTGTTCTTCATAGTTTTAGTATATCTATATATATCTTTATTTTTCAATATGCGTAAAAATTAAAAAAAAAAAATATGGACCCTTTGAGGCGTGCTCTTTTGGATTTTCCAAACTTTTTTTCTACTTAGCCTTCATTATTTTTACAAGCTTTTATTCAGTTTCACCTGTCCCATTGTCATTTTTTGTCTGTCTGTCATGAAATATTGCAAGTTATATTTGACAAACTGCTTGGTTTCCGATTGAGCTGAAATCAATCACATCAGCCATAAGAAGTCCACTGCTGGACATAGGCCACCCTCAAGGTTATGATATACGCAAACGTTTATCGCGTGGGCAAAAATGCGAATCATTTTAACAGGCGATGCGGCTAGCAACCCGTCACTGTATTGATTGCTTTTCCATCTTCTCGCCCACCATGACGCTAAAAGTGGCTTTTGGGTCTTGCGGCCCTGGGCTCTGCATAGAGCCGCAAGACCCAAAATGCTCTGTCTGTCCCATTAGGGATAAAGACGTGATAGTGTGTATGTATGTATGTATGTTTATCGTGTGACAATTCAAATTATCATGAGATGGAGCTGATCTGATGATGGAGCCGGGAGGTGGCGATAGAAACTCTGTAATGAAACGACGTAACCCGATCGAGTTTGGGCTCGTTTGATTCGTCTACTATATAGTACTATAACTATTATCCGGTTTTGTTTGATGGTGAACCAGACTACACGTCCGATTTCGATGAAATTTCTATGGAACCACTTGACAAGTATGCTTTAAACAAAAAAATAGATTTTTTAATTGTTTCAGGCGTCTCCTACTAATCGGGAAACATAAGTACTTAAAAATCATATATATATTCAAATATATACATTCGAATTAACGACCTCTTCCTTTTTTGAAGTCGGTTATAGAAGGCGGTCTTCGTAGCTATGACAACATAATCTACTACGCCGCTACGGCGTAGAGCCTTCCTCGTAGAGGTCTGCTACGACTTTTACCGTTTGAGTTTCAGTTCTTTCCATTCTTTTATGCGGAAAACAAAGAATAAAATAACCGGCCAAGTGCGAGTCGCACTCGCACAAAAAGGGTTCCGTACTATTATCTATAAAAAATTACGTTTGGTGTATGGGAGCCCCAATTAAATAATAATTTATTCTGTTTTTAGTATTTGTTGTTATAGCGGCAACAAAAATACATCATCTGTGATAATTTAAACTGTCTAGATATCACAGTTCATGAGATACAGCCTGGTGACAGACAGACGGACAGATGGACGGCCATAGTAATGGGGTCCCGACTTTACTCTTTGGGTACGGGACCGTAAAAAACATAGAATAATTATAATAACTGCTCTGGTTGATTGTAGAATCCAATCAAAGGACGTACCGTATGGATCTCTCTGAATACCTATTTATTCTACTTTTAGCCCCATAGGTCTCGCTCTACTTTTTAATAATTTTTAAAACTAATCGACTTCACCCCTAGTCTACTAAACCGATTTTGATAAAATTTATATGGGACGACTTGACAAGCATGCCAACAAAAAAAGAATTTTCCAAATCGGTCTTTGAATAATCGGTGAACGTGCATAAAAAAAAGGTTATATTAAATTTTTTTTGTTTGTTTCAATAGTTTAATTTTAAATGTATATATTTTTATATCCTTAACCCTTCAAATGTCGACATAGCAGACACAATAGTAAAACAATACATTAGACGCCCGCTCCGGGCGTCCGACATTTAAAGGGTTAAATAAGTTATTTAAGTTTATGTACCTAAAAACAAACAACTCAAAAAAGGTTACATACATGCATACATACTGTCACGTCTTTATCCCTAATGGGGCAGACAGAGCATTTTGGGTCCTGCGGTTCTATGCAGAGCCCAGGGCCGCAAGACCCAAAAGCCACTTTTAGCGTTATGGTGGGCGAGAAGATGGAAAAAAAGAAAAAAAAAAGGTTAAATGGTTGAAAACGTGATAAAAATAAAATTGTTTTATCACTGGTCAGTTTCGAAGCATTTGAGCCCTGCGATCCTGGGCTCTGCCTGTCCCATTACATGTAAAGACGTGATTGTATGTATGTATGTAAAACAAATAAAACAAACATGCGTGCACCGCCAGTGCGTTGCCATTTCGAAAATAATTCATTGCGTCCGAAATGAGGTCAGTATTGCTGCTGTACTCGGTACACTGGGCACAAACCACTGACGCGACAGATATCTATCACACGGCTTAGTACACCAACGGCTGTAAGCCTAGGGTCAGTTCAGACAGAGGAAAAATATTCGAGCAATTTACTAACTCAATTGAAAATCTTATACCTTTAAACGAGCAATTCTTGTATATTTATTTATATATATATTTATTTATAAATTTCTGTGATCTCGAAAACGGCTCTAACGATTTTTCTGAAAATTGGTATATGGGGGTTTTTGGGGGTAAACAATCGATCTGGATTAGTCTTATGTTTGGAAAAACGCGTGTTTTCGAGTTTTCATTCGTTTTTCTTTCCACGCAGAATATGGTCGCTAGTTTCCTCGCGCCGGCCGCCATCCGCTTAGCTCAGTGGTTAAGGATGCTGACCGCTAGAAAGAGTGTTACGGGTTCGAATCCCACTCACACACACCCCCACTCGGTGACTTACTTTTGTTTTTTTTAATTTTCAAGTTTATATATAATTTTTTATTTTGTACTGTTTTTAGACAAGTTTTAAAAATTTAGTTAATGTTTGAGATGTAACCGACCGAGCAAAGCTCGGTCACCCAGGTACTAAACGTTTAAACATGACAAAATGCTCTCGCGTTTGCAGTTTATGCTAATAGTAGTAAGTTTAGTTTTGGTTACTTTGCCTTGCTGCAGCAGTCACATGTTTAGTTCCACTGCTGCATATTGTAATTGGGTGTTTTCCTATGTCAAAAATAAATTATTTTGTACTGATAACAAAATAAAACGTCGCAAAATAATGTCTCTTGTCTTTCAACATATCCATTTTAACGTGATTTTAAATTTATTATTGCAGAAAAACTGATAATAAGAACGCTATTTGACTCCAAAAAACTATAACGTCCCATAATCCCATGAAAATCCCATAGAAACTGTTTGTTTTGACGTTTTATAAAAAGTATCTGATTTGACTTGTTGTAAAATAGCGGATTGGGTAATTTATGGGTCAAAACAAATTATTTGGAACTGTCAAGGAATAAAACGTCACAAAATATTGTTAGTTCTACTTATCATGATCATATCCATTTTCAACGTGATTTTAGTTTTTTATCGCAGAACAACTATGACGTCGTCTGACTGTATTTCACGCAAATCCCAAAGAAAAGGTTCGTTTTGACGTCTAGAAAAAAGTATCTGATTTGACTTGTTGAAAAATAGTGGATTGTTGCATGTATTTTTTTAAGTTTTGTTCTGTTCTTGTACCTACTTCATGTGTGTACACGTGATGCAGTTTTTAGTGAATAAACTTATATTATTTATCTAAAAGCAACCTTTAAATCCTTTAAACGTGTGACTAAACAATCAGCTTGTAGTTTACCTTAAAACGTGGACTAAACGCTTAGGTGACGCGAAACGAGCGTAATTTCTGCTGCAGAAAATGCTTTGCAGAATTTCTGTTCTATAGAAATTTACAATTCATTTTCTGTTCGACAAACAGAACTTTCAACTCATTTTTTTTCAACAGACATTACGCATGTTTGCGCTCATACTAACTAGTGACGGCGCGCGCCCAACCAGGCTATGAACTCAGCGTCATCGCGTTTTATTTCTCTATCTTCGAGCGTTTGTGCCTGCCTCAGCACACTTGCGCGGCGCATCCGCCCGAAGCTAGCCGCGTCCCACTGCGCGCGCCGCCCTACGAACAACCGCCCCTGTCTGAGCCATCAAACCTCCGCCTCTTTCACAAACTAAAGAAAAAAAAACAATCAAGGCGTGTTCTAAATTCGAAACTCAAAATTAGTCACCAAAAATAACAATGACAAAAGAATATAACATCGCGCGGTTCTTAGGTACAGAGTAATGGGACTCAATATGCTCCTGTCCGATGGGACTTAATCTATAGTGTTATATTGTGTGTGTATAATAGTATAGAAGTGTTGTGTGTACATTGTAGTACCAAATTGATTTTATAAAGCCTAAAGAAGCCTACAGATACCCTATGTAAGTACGCTCTTGTTAAACTTTTGTGCGTTTTATTTTTATTGTTGTTTTTCAGGGGTAAAAATATATCGTTTAATTTAATTTATTTACTACATACCGTTGAGATTAATTTATAAAATATGCACTTGATTAAATTAAAAAAAAAAAATAGTTACATGTGGCAATTTTGGAATATAAATCATTCGCTTTTACTTATAATGTACCTATGGCTAATTAAATGAGATCTTAGACAATTGTAAGTAAAGTCTGCGTTCGCCGAGAGTTGATAAATATTATAATTCATCCCAGGCGACTGTCGCTTAATTATCGCAAACTGTATGGCGGCCGTCGCTTGTCAGTTGATAACAACCGCGGCCCTAACGAGCGAGTGGACGTGGGGGCCATATATTGCCATTTCTTTCTAGAAATTCATTGAATTTTTCCACTCTCTGCGAACATACTTCAGCTACATTTTCTCTATTCGACGTCCGGCAAAGCGAATTTTTAAGAAGGTAGCACATCATTTTTGTGATATATTTTTCCTAAATACGTAGTCAATTAAGTACTTTATTTAAATGCCCATATAAAATTTGATTGATTGATTTATTTCAAAAGGATCTCTCACAATTGTTGCGGCGCAAAATATTTTAAATAGTAGATATACATACAAATAATTAACAATGTATTAATTTATACATGGGTTCGTATTTTAAGGCGCCTTAAATTGTAGTTGTCATGTTAATGATTTTATTTTACAATGTGTCTGAAATCTGGATGGAATTTTAGTTAATCGAGTGTATCTTTCATACACTATCATTATCATCATCATTTCAGCCGCATAACGTCCTCTGCTGGACATAGGCCTCTCCCAAAGATTTCCAAAATGACCGATCTAGAGCGGCCTGCATCCAGCGCTTTCCAGCGACCCTGGTCAGGTCATCTGACCACCTTGTAGATAGATAGATCTTTCATTAAGTCGACTAACAAATGCGTGTCATACGTATAGTGCTCACCCGTGGTCCTACCGGTGCTACTACCGGTGGTTCTACTGTCCTACTGGCTAATCTTACTATTGTACAACAGACTTATTAAGAAACCTACCAAAGGTTTTTAATTACCACTCAACAACGACACGGCTTAAAAGGTTTATCAAACTTCTTTCCCATTCATTCATAAGAAGCTCTTGGCCCGACATCGCTTCTTTCCAACAATTAAAATAAGATACTTTTTCTAAACGTTAAAAACATACCTACATTTTCTAAGGGATTTGTATAAAAGGCTAAATACGTCACAGTTACGGAGTCAAATAGCGCTCTTAATCAGTTATTCCGCAATAATAAATCTAAAATCACGTTGAAGAAAAAATGGATATGATCAATTAAAACTAAAATCACGTTGAAGAAAAAATGGATATGATCAATGAGAAGTGACATTATTTTGTAACGTTTTATTTTTTAACAGTACCAGATTATTTATATTTAACCCAGGAAAGTACCCAATAGATCGAAATAGTGGATATGTTTATGTTTACTTGTGAAAAACGCGTGCATGTAGCTTAGTAGCTAGTAATATTTAATGGTATAAATTAAAAACACGCCTTGCACTCAAACAATATTTTTTTTAAACTAAAAACCGACTTCACCCCCAAACTACACAGCCGATTTCGATAAAATTTTCATGGGACCACCTCGCAGGTGTGTTCAAACAAACGAATTTAGACGGGTCTGGGCGTCTTCGAATAGTCGGTGAACATACATAAAAAATAAATTTTCAAAACTAAGAACTGCCTTCTTGCCCAAACTACACACCCGATTTTGATAAAATTTTCACGGGTCTGTCTTGCAAGTATACATTTAAACAAAAAAAGAATTTTTTAGATCGGCCCAGGCGTCCTCGAATATTCGGTAAACATATTTGAACAGACATAAAAAAATTAAAAAGGATCGCGGTACATTGATAGTCTCCTCCTTTTTGGGAAGTCCTTACAGACCAGTTTTATTGAAATAAGAAAGAAAAAAGAAAAAAAAACATATTTACAAATATATACACGGAAAAAGTTAACTATTAATTGTTAAGTTACTAAAAGTTTACTATTTGGGAAGTTGGTTAAAAACGCATGACTTATATGCGCGTAGCTTAGCAGCTAGTGATATTTAATAATCTTGGCTCGCTGACACACACTCAAATAAAAAGCACATGCTGTACGTTGTCAGTTTAAAATAAACAGCGTTACAAGCAGTTTATTTTACTGCTAAAGTTTGCTGGAAAACTCGTTTCAGTGATAAAACCGCCGTTGTACCTTTATTTTAAGACTTTGCTCGAAAGTGCCGTCTGTAAAATGAATCATCCTTTCGTCGAACAGTGCACTGGCGAATTGTATGTAGGAGAACAGTTGAGGAATCCAAATAACCGGCCAAGTGCGAGTCGGACTGGCGCGCGAAGAAAAAATCACGTTTGTTGTATGGGACCTCCACCTGAATATTTTTTTGTTTTGTTTTTAGTATTTGTTGTAATAGCGTCAACAGAAATACAGCATCTGTAAAAATTTCAAAAGTCTAGTTATCACGGTTCATGAGGTACATACATCATACAGCCTGATGACAGACCAGGTTTTTACCCTTTGCGTACGGAACGCTAAAAATATCTACTATTAATTATTTCATCCTTTTTGGAACGCGTTGAGATCATCTCGCCAGCGCTTTCTTGCCTGCCCGGGGTACGGTAACCATCTTCAGGCAACCACTTCATTGCGATTCTGGTCCATCTCTCTGGGCATCCCACCCACTTGCCCTGCCCAATTCCATTTTAGTATGGCGATTTTATGTCCCACATCAACGATTCCTTATTTTGAGCGAATCATGGCGTTTGGTATTTTATTGACCCTTTTAACTCATTTTTTAGAGTTCCGCAAGGAACCCTTATAGTTTCGCTATGTCTACCCGTCTGTCTGTCCCTCCGCGGTTCTACTTAGAGACTATAAAGGCCCATTTAGACGGTGCAAGTTTCTTGCGTGTTGCATACAATTTCATTGAAGCAATAAATGATTTGTATGGCTGACATTTCGTTTAGACCATGCAAGTTGTCTATTGCTGCAATAAAATGGCATGCAACGGGCAAGAAACTTGCACCGTCTAAATGGGCCTTAAGTTTTAGAAAGCAATAATGGAAATTCCTAAACTTTTTTTTCAGGGTTTTTTAACACTAGGTATGATTAATATACATATCCATGTCAAATTTCGGCTTTCTCGTACTAATAGTTTATGAGTAAAAAACCACAGAGAGACATCGAAACTAAAAGGGGAATCCTTGTTTACTAAAAAACCCTAAAAATGAAATCTAAATAGTGCCGGGTTGCTAGCCGCATATCCTATTTATTCAGAGTCCCGCCCATTCCCTCGATCGCCATTTCATTCCGCAAATATAGGATTTATTCGCCGTGAACAAACAGACAAACAGACGGTGCTATAAACCTATTGTTGGGTGGAAATAAAAAATAAATAAATCATAGAAGAATCTAACTCCCATGCTGGTCTGGGGGAAAAGAAAAAACAGAATGTACCAGAGCTTCTCTTTGGGCAGGTCGTCATTTTACTAGGCTGTCTTTCTTTCTTTCTTTCTTTCTTTCTTTCTTATCGTGTGTGTTAGTGACTAACACTAGTGTCAAAGTTTTTAAACCGCCTTAAAGGCCTCTGACATGGTTTTAGGTAACGACCAATGTCAAAGACAGTGACCGGGACCGACGGCTTAACGTGCCCTCCGAAGCACGGATCATCTTACTTAACAGACAATCAGGTGATCAGCCTGCAATGTCCTAACCAAACTAGGACAACAACACAAAGTCGTTGCCCCCGCCGGGAATCGAACCCGCGACCTCCGGGCATGAGCCGAACGCTCTAACCACTACACCACGGAGGCGAAGTACACTAGGCTGTGTAGCATTGTCATCATCATCATTTCAGCCGCATAACGTCCACAGCTGGACATAGGCCTCTACCAAAGATTTCCAAAATGACCGATCTAGAGCGGCCTACATCCAGTGCTTTTCAGCGACCTTGGTCAGGTCGTCTGACCACCGTATGGTGTCCTACGCTTCGCTTGCCGGTACGCGGTCGCCATTCGAGAACTTTTTTGGCCCATCGTCCATCAGGTCATCGCACTATGCGTCCCACCCATTGCAAAAGGCGTAAAAGTAACGGTGACTTAGGCCTTTCTAAGCCATCTGGAGGCCGAGACCTGTAGATTGTCAAAAATTCGCCAAATCGAGTCAAAATCGAGTGAAGCCAGACATCTCCATACAAACTTAGTCTACGTATGTCAGATTCCGGTAAAAATTGATAATTGTCAAGAAATTGCAATTATCTAGGGTAATAACTAGTTTCCGACATAAAATTATAAACTGGAACGAAAATAGAAAATAGATTTAGAAATTTCCCATACTGATGGTCAAAAATGATATAAAACACTATATTCTACTTCAAGTTCATAGTCGGAAACCAGTTATTACCCTAGATAATTGCAATATCTTTGATCTTAACAAAATTTTGCCGAAATCGGACATGTCGTTTTGAACTAAAACGTAGACTACGTTTGTATGAAAAGCTGTAATCCAGGGTAGGGAGACTTATAGAACGCGAGTACCGTCCAGCACATGTGATCATTCTGTACTTTATATATTGGTAGAATTGTCGGCGGAAACGAACGACTGTAAACAAGGGCTATTAATAAGCCTCTTGTTTTGGGCGGCAAGTGTGCTGTGGGCTCACCAGCTGTTTTGCGGGAATATCTATCATTATATACAGTCAAGAAATCAACTCAATTTACCAACCAACTCCTTGGCCCTGTGCTAATATGTGTGCTCATGATATATAAAACGAGTTATTCTCCCATGCTGGTCTGGGAGAAACGAAAAAACTTAGAATGTACCAGCTGCTTCTCTTCCCGCGCAGATCGTAAAAGCCGATCTAGGGAATGGGCAAAAATGCGAATCATTTTAACAGGCGATGCGGCTAGCAACCCGTCACTGTATTGATTGCTTTTCCATCTTCTCGCCCACCATGACGCTAAAAGTGGCTTTTGGGTCTTGCGGCCCTGGGCTCTGCATAGAGCCGCAAGACCCAAAATGCTCTGTCTGCCCCATTAGGGATAAAGACGTGATGGTATGTATGTATGTATGTATCTCTTCCCGAGATGGCCTTAGTCTACGTCACCAATGTCACGTTCAGGGCTACCTGAATTTTCCGTGGTCCTGCCCCCATTTTAAATAAATCATTTGAATGGAAAACGCAGATATTTATAAATTTGTCTTGGCCAAGCTCTAGCAAGTCTTCACAAACTATTTATTGAATTACTGTTTATAAAGCTTTTCCACACACATTTGCAAAAAGTGGCAGTTTTGGCTAATACATACATACATACATAATATCACGCCTGTTTCCCGCAGGGGTAGGCAGAGACTATGGACCTCCACTTGCTACGATCCTGACAAACCTCATTTGCTAAACTTATCTAAAGCTAAACTCATCAATCTCTTCATACATGCCCTTCGGTTAGTTTTGGCTAATGTACGTAGAAAAGCTTCAGAGTGTAAGCAAAGCGGCACCGGGCGTGGCCCCGCTTGGATGGGTGACCACAAGTGGCGTACAAATTTATTTAGTTCTTCCGTGCTTTGAAATGCACTTATAAGCCGTTTCTCCCTGCTGTAATCGTCTTTAAGCTATATCAGATGCCTAAGCAGCTTGTAAATCTAACAAATGTGTTGGTCGCTTCCACACGAAAAGAAACTCGTGGTTATTGGAAACTCGGTATGTTTCCTAGCAGACAGGCACGTAGATCAGATATCTTGACATCGCCTCGGACACTCGAACACGGAGGCTGTTAAGATTGATAAAGATAATCTATATCCATATCTCTAGGGATAAAAATATAAAGTAGTAATAGGGATAGAGCTAAAAAGCCTATATTATATTACGTAACGAAATATAAAGCTCAGATCTTCTTGTCTTCACTGCAGGAGCACTTTCCCTCTGATCTACCAGAACCATATTGACCAGAGGCCGAGGATTTTGGCCTACACTCCCCTCGCTGGCCAGACGGGTTGGAGAGGTCTCATTGATGTTTATAAACTTTGTTTAGCTTGTATTCCCTAAGTCGCCTCCTACGACATCCAGGGAGGACTTGGAGTGGTCCTATCTCTGCCGGAAATCACGCGGAACCTATACTATTATAAGTATTTTATAGTGAGATCGTAAGCATGGCCCTGGACTCTGCCTACACCGTAAAAACGTGATTTTTGTTCGAGATACAAAGTTCACTCTACAAAGTGCTGGCTGATTGGAAATCAATACGTAGCTTACGACGGTGATAAAGTGATTGAAACCAACGCCAAGCGAAGTGGGAGAGGGTTAATACATACATACATACTATCACGTCTTTATCCCTAATGGGGCAGACAGAGCAATTTGGGTCTTGCGGTTCTATGCAGAGCCCAGGGCCGCAAGACCCAAAAGCCACTTTTAGCGTCATGGTGGGCGAGACGATGGAAAAGCAATCAATACAGTGATGGGTGGCTAGCCGCATCGCCTGTTAACATGATTTGCATTTTTGCCCATTCCCTCGATCGGCTTTTACGATCTGCGTGGGAAGAGAAGCAGCTGGAACATTCTAAGTTTTTTTATTTCTCCCAGACCAGCATGGGAGCGAGGCGAGGGTTAATGTCATGGGATAATTTTTCAAAACGAATAACCGAATTTACTCCCTAACTACACAACCGATTTTGAAATTTTATGAAAACGCCTGAAGTATGCCCTTTCAAACAAAAAAAATATTTCCAAATAGGTCCAGGCGTATTCGAATAATCGATGAAGGTATACTTATATATGAAAGATCGCGACGAATTGATTACCTCCTTCTTTTTAGAAGTCGGTTGGATACACCAGTTAAGTGCAAGCTGAACCTGCGATGAGAAGGCTCCTTACGACAAATTTTTATGCATTTATTTGCATTTATATAACGAACTTCTTAAACTAGGATACAATAGTAAAAAATTACAAATTAAAACTAATGTGACTGTTGTTTACTGGTGGCCCCACACTAGGCAACAATGCCTGTCCCGTGGTAGCCTTTCTTACATTAACAGAAACTGGTTTTATTATTAAACTAACTAACAAGTCCACTTGTGTGTTAGAAGGCTAACACTCTGTGTATGTCTGCCTGTGGCATCATAACGCTCGAACGGATGGACTAATTTCAATGCGATTTGCGATGCGACGCGAACCAGTTCCCTTGCGGCAGTTTTTAGCTAAAGAAGCTAGAAAATCGGTTCGGCCGTTAAAAAAAACATTAATATACCGTATTGTGACCAACTTGGATTGAAGATACCAAGATCTAATATCTTTCGCAAGAGAAGCGACACCGGGCGTGGTCCGCACTTGGATGGGTGACCACAAGTGGCAATTAAAACATTCGAGTTCCATTGATCCTGGCTGCCATCACTGTACGGCAGTCGTCAAGCTATGTCACATGCTTTTAGGCAAATTGAGTAATTTAAAAGTGTTCAATAATAAATTTATGTTACATAATAATAATTATTGATATTTTTATTATTTTTTTTGTTTTTAATAGCCGTTTATGTCCCATAGTTGGGCAAAAGCCTCCCCGTTTTGCTTATTATATTATTATTATGTAACATAATTTATATTACGTGTATTGTATACTAGCCGAAGCCCGCGACTTCGTTCGCGTGGACTTTATGTCTCTGGAAAATGCTCATCAGGCTGAACAACTTTTACTAAGGCGGCATTTTTATATCTCTTATAGTTTAGCTGGACCATTATGGTTCTGCATCAGACGTTCCATTTGCCAAAATCATTTATACCCTATATGTTGCCCAGGCTTAATAGCTATATAACAAAAAAAGTTTCATTCGAATCCGTCCAGTATTTCCGGAGATTAGCGTGTACAAACAGACAAACAGACAAACAGACATACAGACAAACAGACAGACATTTTTTTTAAATTCTTACTCTATTACTACGTCTCCATCGCCCCCCAATATTTTTTTTGGAATTATATTTAATGTACAGACACACTTTTTTTACTGTTTTATTATATGTATAGATTAAAACTTAATTTATTTGTTAACAAAAGCTACCGATACCAACCCTTCGCAATAACTACTGCTGAGAAGAAACTCCTAAAGCAATTCATTTTCACAGTATTGGTCTACTCGCCACGAGGGCTTTGTCATATTATTCTTACTTTTTTAATTAATAAATACTTATCATCATCATCATCATCATCAGGTCTTTTTGTCTCCACTGCAGGAGCACGACCCTCTCTGTACTACCCGAGCCAAACTTGGCCAGAGCTGCCAGAGGACTTGGCCTACACTCTGCACGCTGGCCAGACGGGTTGGAGAGGTCTCATTGATGTTTATAAGCTTTGTTTAGCTTGTATTTCCTAAGTCGCCTTCTACGATATCCACGGGAGGACTTGGAGTGGCCCTATTCTACTCTGCCGGAAACCACGCAGCAAATAATAAATACTTATAATATAATATAATATTGATATAGTATAACATGTAATGCTTGCGAACGAGTTAACAAACATAAGTTACGTAATAGAAGTAGTAGTAAAAAGCGAAGCCGCAAAAGCGAATTTACATAATAGTGTTAGATATAAGAGCGACTGACATACATGTAAACTTTTATATATGGGTCCAAATAAACTGTTTTTTTTTTTATGATTTAGCATTTGCCATTATCCCACACGAAAATAGTGTTTTATGCAACCGTTGTATAAGAACACGATGTGATGTGTCACGATGCGAGCCTTGGCGACGTAAGAAGACGCCATCGAGCATTTTTTGACCGTTCTTATACAACGTTGCATACAATACTTTTTCTACGACTATATTTACTAAATAAAATACAAAAACAAACAAAGAAAATATGAAAATGTTTGACGTATGATTGGTAAATCAGATTTAGAATCAACAAGTACTGATCTATATGGTATCTATGGTAAACTTTTTTTTGATTGACGTCTTTTTAGTGACTATGCAGTGACTATGTGAAAAGAACATTTTTTCTTATGTTGGCAGTATGGTAAATCTATAGAAAAAAAAGTTCTAGGTCTATGGCTAGGCGTATCGTTTCAGTGAAATAACGACACATGTGCTATTATGAGGCATAGAGTATAGACTTTTTTCTGCAATCTTAACCCTTCGAATGTCGGCATAGCAGACACAATAGTAAAACAATACATCAGACGCCCGCTCCGGGCGTCCGACAGTTAAAGGGTATCAATGTCCTTATAATAGTTTTCAGAACCATTTAAAAGACAGATAACAGTACAGGAGCAGAAAAACCAACAAATAAGTACTTAATTTTTTGTTTTTCGTCAGATATTTCGAGCTTCCATAAGGCATTTGACGTAGCATCAGCTCAATATCTGTCATATACTGGCGACAGTAATTATTACACACCAGTGAACTATGTGCAGGTTTCCTCATCATTTTTCCTTTACTGGAAGCAAATGGTGGTAGTTTTCAACTGAAAATCAATGTACATGAGTAGCAACTCTGTCGCGCGAAGAATTTGATTTGATTTGATTTTGATTTGCTGACATCTTGAATTAACACAGGCTTTTTCCGCGGGTAACACCTTAGGCCGCAACTAGTAAAATAAGAAATAGGTACCATTGAAAAAATAATATTTTTGAGAACATCGTGAAAATTTAATTAAGTACAAAAGCATTTCAAATATAGAAGTGGGGGCGTGACAGGGACACATCACTATCTCTTACGCGCGAGCGAAATCTAATAGCTGTGACGTCAAGAGCGCTGTACAGTGTTCATTCATCCTTTTCTGTTACTTGACAGTTTCCCCGTCCATCAGATTTAAAAGCTTTTAACTTGGTTATTTTCGGACAGACTAAAAAAATATTTTTGTTTTCTGTTTCGGATTATGTTACTTATTGATATGAATAATAAAAATAATGATTATAGAATTATTCTATATATGTAGTTTAGTTTTTATTTATACCTAGTTATGTTTAGTTTATAGTTATGGAGTTTAATCTTAATATTTCCTGTTCTGTATTGTTTTTTTATGACCGAAAACCGTCACGCCTCATAAACGTACACCTTGTACGTAAACCACTTAGATAGTAAAAGACACATACGATTTAATGCCCGTACTGTAGGAAACAAGCCATCTCTCTTAAGACTTTTGCCAACATTCGTTTACTTACCTTCTCTTGTACAAACAGGGACAGTGTAGTCTATACCGCAATGCTGAATAACTTTTCTGAATTAACAAACCAAAATAGGTAAAGGGTTTCCATCCTAAATCTTGTATGGGAACCAAAGAAATCATGAACTGCAAGATTTTTTTGTTACCTATCTCTTTCACAACGTAACAAAGAAATCATACAGTCATACATGGTTTTTAATGTTTTTTTCCAAAAAAAAACCTGTCTTTCTTTCTTTCATACATAGCGAAGATTTTTCTCTCAAATAAATACTTAACATATTTTATTATTTTAATCTATTGCAAACCTACTTGTAAACAAAATTATTGTAGAAAAATATTCATTATCATTTACTGAACTAGTGCTTAAATTTTGCACTGAGTTTAAAACGCAGGCCTAATATTCATTCATTCGTGTTTCAGCTTTAAAGTTCTTAAAATTTCAAATTATAATCAGCTAAGTCCATCTCTGTTTTATTCCGGAATTGCTATAAATATTCATGAGAAATGTGACAGACAGCTGACGCCGGCCCTGGATGGCATAATAATTTCTCTGATTGAATGTTTTCACATTGGTACGTTAACGATAACTACACGGCACTGGATATCGTTACCACGGACGACAACGATATCGTCCAACGATATCAGGTTTATATCGGCTGGTGTAATAACAGTTGACAAAGCTATCTGGCTTTTACCTTATACAACTAAAACACTGATTGGAGTTTAGATTTTTTTATGAATCGGCAGACCTGGAAAGAGATTGCTTGTGATGGTTTGGGCGCGTACATGGGAAAAGTTATAGTATGGTTGACAGGGAGAGAACGTTTTTAGCGTTAAGTTCGCCAATTGTATACAACTCTATACTGTGGAACAATAAAGTTTTTATAAATAAATAAATAAAAGTGATAAATAGCTTAAAAAAACGGCGCTAATTGTTGTCCGCTGATATCGCACTGATATCACCATGACAAAGTGTCTTCACCGATATCGCTGTTATGTTGACAAACGGCACAGTGTGAAAGCGTCCCATAGAAAACGAAACTGCCGGTCCCTCGAGCAATTATCGTTATCGCCGAATGTGAAATCGCTCATGCCATTAATACGGATCTAAATATATGGAAATCTACTTCCGTCCGCATTTAGCTTCGATGGATATAAATCAATCAATCAACCTAGAATGGTAACTACGAATAATAATCTAAAACAAGTTGGTTCCTTTATTTGCTAAGCGAATTCAAAAAACCCTGACTGTGAAAAACGCCATTTTGTATATATACGACTTAATCCGTAGCGCTATCTATTTTATATAGCTAAGAACCACCGCAAGGGAACTTGCTTTCACTTGAAAAACCGCATTGAAATCGGTCCATCCGTTCGAGATACGATGCCACAGACAGACAAACTATAGACGTCGCCCAGGCTTAACAGCTAAGTATATATCAAAAAAAGTTGCATACGGATCCATCCAGTATTTTCGGAGGTTAGTGTGTACAAACAGACAAACAAACAGACAGACATTTTTTTTAATTTCTACTCTGTGTTAGCTATTATCTCATATTTTACATAGAAACAATATTTTAACCCATATACATTCACACCTACATTTTAACTTTCTGTATGAGCAACTTTGTAATTAAGTTATCTGTGTCAATATATCAATCAAACAGGGATTTTAGCGTTTAGGTGATGGTGCGTTCCCATGCTGGTCTGGGAGAAATAAAAAACTTAGAATGTACCAGCTGCTTCTCTTCCCACGCAGATCGTAAAAGCCGATCGAGGGAATGGGCAAAAATGCAAATCATGTTAACAGGCGATGCTGCTAGCCACCCATCACTGTATTGATTGCTTTTCCATCTTCTCGCCCACCATGACGCTAAAAGTGGCTTTTGGGTCTTGCGGCCCTGGGCTCTGCATAGAACCGCAAGACCCAAAATGCTCTGTCTGCCCCATTAGGGATAAAGACGTGATAGTATGTATGTATGTATGTATGATAATTCTAGTGGTATCCGGTTAATCGTGTGGTTCCCGGCAGAGTAGAATAGTACCCTCCAAGTCTTCCCGTGGAAGTCGTAGAAAGCGACTTAGGAAATACAAGCTAAACAAAGCTTTTGAACGTCAATGAGGCCTCTCCAACTCGTCTGGTGAGCGAGGAGAGTGTAGACCAAGTCCTCAGGCTGCTCTAGGAAAGTATTGCTTTGAAAGTCGAGAAAGGGTCGTGCTCCTCAAGTGGAGTGGTAAAACAGACCTGATGATGATGATGATGAGTAAATCTAGTGTAAATAAATCACTCGACGGGTAATATTTTTTTCGGAGTTCCTCCAAGAAAGTTATTTAGCATTCCTTCAGCTTAACTTTGTGTGGTTAGTTATACATACTCTGTTACTATTGCTTCATCACGCCAAATTAGTTTTGGAAATATATTCAATGTATAAACACATTTTTTCACTGTTTTAGACAACTTTTTATATAAAACACCGGCACTTTTAAACTCTTTCAGTTTTAACAAAACCCTGCCTACACAATGCGTAATACAATTTCGACAATATCCTTTCACACGTCCCCGTGTTCATGACGTACCCCCTTCGCGTCCCTCCCCCCACCCTCTCCCCTCAGAGTGCAGGTCGCAACGACCTGCCGACCCACATACCCACTCGCTAGCGTGCGAACGACCCCGCAGCCTAGGGCTGTCATCGCTATTAGTTTTTTCTTGTGTGTTAGTGGCCAACACTAGTGTCAGATTTTTCAAGCTGTCTAAAAGTGATAGCTTGACGACTGCAATAAAATAATGACCGCCAAAACCAACGGCTTTACTTGCCTTCTGAACCATTGAGGAGCTCGAATAATTTTCATGCCCCTTATAGTCACCCATCCAAGCGCAGACCAAGCCCGGTGTTGCTAGTAATGCTTAATCACACACGTAACACACTTTACGTAATGTAAATTATACTTATTGGCGTGTCAAAGTGCCTGTAAAGGTCTAATTACTTAATAAACATTTAAATCTTTGATCCCGCCAAGCCACCAACCTCCTCAGTCCTCACTCTTATTAGTTACTTACTTGTAGTGCACCCTAAACTGTGAACTCGCCTTCCTCCTTCCACCTGACATTCTGTTAGTTATTAAAAGAAAGCGCACAGCGTCCTTGATTCACCGGGTGCGGGGCAGCGCCAACATGCTAGTAATGATGGTTGCAGCTAGATTGGACGTGGACAGTGCTATCATGCGGCACTGGACTCGCGTTCACCTAGTCAAAGACACGAATCCGTTTATAACTCGATCCAAGTTTCTCCAAGAACGCAAATGAAATATGAAATCTAATTTTTGGCCTCCCATACAAGATGACCGATCCGAGTTTGATGGAAAGCTAAAAATTATTTTACATATTTTGACATAATTATGTCCTTTTTGCTTTGCAATTTGTTTGATAAACTTATGTTGTTTTATTTTTCATCGTTCAACGTCGTAGTTTTATTTTGTAACCTTTTCCTTAACCCGATATCTGTGAGTTTTTGTGCGAGTGCCGACCCTAATATTTCAATCCAGTGTAAGCAGTCCGCGGGTATTTAGAGGGCCATTCAAGCAGAATATTGCAGACATCAGAGTATCTACATGCGCGAACCAGAGGGTCGTTCCAAAACGCTACTGGTTTTTAGCTTTTGCACTCAAATAAAATTTAAAAATGACCTTCAATACGAGATAAATTATCCTACATTTTGTTTTGACCTTTATCTCATAGCAACCTTGCTTTATCATTTATTTGTTTAACCCTTTCACCGCGAGCGTCGCATATTTGCGACAAAAAAATGCTCTTATGGCACATAACTTACGTATCCATATCCGTTTTTGGTTGTAGATAGGTATGTTAGATTTACCTCGATTTATGTCTCGCGCTGGGGGCACGACAACTGATATAAAGTCTCGTGGTGAAAGGGTTAACTTTATACACAAATACATAATTATATTCAGGAATGGGTTTTAGCGGTAGCGCCACATAACATCAACTTCTCCAAAGGGCCTCTACGTGTTTGATCTGTATCCCCACGTAAGCCTCCCAAAGAACGGACGTGAAAAAACCCGTATAGCTACAGAAAAAAAGAAATGATGTTATTTCCAGAAAAGGGTATTAAAGGAATGATTAAAACCACAAAGCTTCGTAACGTAATAAAAGCAATAAACACCATTTTTCATAACGTTTCAACTATCTCGCGAATGCTTTCCCAGAAGTTGAACAAACAAAAAAACAACTGAAAAAGTTGGGAGTTTTTCAAAACGATTTGAACAATTTGAATGGAGTTGGAAAACTGCGAGTTTCTACTTTCAGTAAATAAGCATTAAATTCTTCTTTCTATTATACGCGCAATTGGTTTTTATTTTTATTCCGACTTCCAAAAAGAATGTTATCAATTCGTGGGAACCTTTTTTATGTATGTTCACCGATTATTCGAAGTCGCCGGGACCGATTTAAAATTCTTTTTTGTCTGAACGGGTGGTCCCATAAAAGTTTTATCATAATCGGTTGTGCAGTTTGGGGATGAAGTCGGAGTGATGCATACGCTTAGTTTTTAAAGCTCTTAAACCTTCAAATGTCGGCATAGCAGACACAATAGTAAAACAATACATCAGACGCCCGCTACGGGCGTCCGACATTTAAAGGGTTAACATTATATTTTGCCATTGCCTGTGCAGAGATATAGACTCATTATCACGTCTTTTCCTAAAACGGGGTAGACATAGCCCAGGACTATAGGACGCAAAGTCACGTTTAGCGTAAAGGTGGGCTTTATAAGATGGAAAAAGCAATCAAAATAGTGGCATCGTCAATTAACATGATTCAAATCTCGCCAATACTCGTCTTACAAGTAGGTCTCTCTCATGAGAATTTTCGAACTAATAGACCTACCAGTAGTACTACTGAAAATATAATTTCCAATAGTTTCGTAACTCTTGTCCCAGTAGATATACAAGTGAAATCGCGAGTTTACAAGTTCAGGGCGAAGTATATATTATTTATTTATGTAACTATTGTATAATATGGGGTATTAAAACTGGAATGTGTGTTTTATCTTTTATAATAGTGTCGCATGAGTGTTTCAATACCTAATTTTGTACAGTTGCTTACAAGAGTTTATATTCACCCATGAAATGAATGCTCTATAAAGGGTTCTAAAACCGTTGGCTTATTGCCAACATTAAAACAACCAGTGTCATAGTAACCATAATATCATTTAAACGAGTGTTACATTGTTCTGAATTTCATTCATCATCATCATTTCAGCCGCATAACGTCCACTGCTGGACATAGGCCTCTCCCAAAGATTTCCAAAATGGCCGATCTAGAGCGGCTTGCATCCAGCGCCTTCCAGCGACCTTGGTTAGGTCGTCAAACCACCTTGTGGGTGGGTGCCCTACGCTTCGCTTGCCTGTACGTGGTCGCCATTCGAGATCTTTTTGCCCCATCGACCATCGGTTCGTCGCGCTATATGCCCTACCCACTGCCATTTCAACGAGCTAATCCGCTGGGCTATGTCAGTGACTTTAGTTCTCCTACGAATTTCCTCATTTCTAATTCGATCACATAGATAAACACCGAGCATAGCTATTTCCATAGCGCGTTGCACGACCTTGAGCCTTCTTATGAGACCCATAGTAAGGGACCATGTTTCAGAGCCATAAGTCATCACTGGTAACACACATTGGTTGTAAACTTTAGTCTTAAGACACTGAGGTATACTTGACGAGAAGACACTTCGTAGCTGAATTTCATTGTAATTGATTAATTAGCGCTGGATGCAGGCCGCTCTTGATCGGTCATTTTGGAAATCTTTGGGGGCCTATGTCCAGCCGTGGACGTTATGCGGCTGAAATGATGATGATGATTGATTGATGATTATCATTTATTCTCAATTTGTGTAATTTGTCCCTATATATTTATTTCATTATGTAACGCGAATTCGATCCCTTCCTTACTTATCAAACAGTCACATTTAGCGAGCCCTTTGAATCATCATCATCATCATTTCAGCCACATAACGCCCACTGCTGGACATAGGCCTCTCCCAAAGATTTCCAAAATGACCGATCTAGAGCGGCTTGCATCCCTTTGGATATTTATACATAACATAGTATCGTTAAAAACGGATTTGCTACATCTTGAGAAAACATAACATCATTATGGGTTGTTTTTAAAAATAAAAGCTTGTACAACAGAAAATGTTTCTTGTGCCGTGACCCACTTTGGTAATTAAAATGGCTCATAATTTGCCTTGTACAAACTGAACCTCCAAAACATCACAATACTTTTTGTAGCAGTCGTGTTAAAAGGACATCGTTGCGAGTTGTAAATATTAGCTTGTAAACGGAAGTGTCTTCTGCCATGACCCATTTTGGTAATTAAAATAAAAATAAAATAAAATACGTTTATTTCAGGTTACTAGACCCATATAAGCACATTAAAAATTAATAATAAGTACCTGGGCGATCGAGCTTTGCTCGGTTACATCTCAAACATTAACTACATTTTTTAAACTTGCCTAAAAACAATAGCTGTGAATTTTTTTCACGTGTCCACATAAAACCGTTTAGCATATAGAGGAAGGGGACACTTGACTTTAACTAAAATTTGAATTATAAAACCAAATATTTTAGAAACTCATCCCTAAATCCTTGTTTAATGACACCTCAAATGATGGATTAGAAAAAAATTGGCTTTCAATTTACACTTATTAAAATTGTTTTTCAAGCTTTTATTTTACCACTTCTTTGTCAAATTACAGCTTTCTGGTACTTATAGTATTTGAGTAGGACTGTTGACGGACAGACAGACACGGCGTAACTATAAGGGTTCCTTGTTTACTACGGCACCCTAAAAAGAACATCGTTGCGAATTGTAAAGAAAAAATTGTAAAGCGAAGCGCGGCTAATGCCTTATGGCCACTTAGGTAATTAAAATTACTCATAATTTGCTTGTAAAAACTGGACTGTATTACTGTGCATGTGTGGCGCACTTTTTCAACCCCCCACGCCAAAAAGGGGGTGTTATAAGTTTGACTCTAACATCTGTATGTTTGTGGCATTGTAGCGGATGGAGCGATTTCAACGCGGTTTTTTACGTGAAAGTAGTTTTTTTTGCGGTGATTCTTAGCTAGGAATGTTTATTGTAAATTGTAAATATCGATCCAGCAGTTTGAAGATCAGCTCTTTATTACCTCTAAAGCAATAATTGTCAACTGTATCCAATTTGACTGAAATTCAATATGCAATAGTTTTTTTGAGTTGCGGAATCCGAATCTAATCTTTTTTGAAATCCAAGATGGCGTCAGAATTTTAACCGGTAAAGACCCGCACGACATTAATAAATGTCCACGTTTATTGTCTTACTATTGTGTCTGGTATTGGCGGTAAAGGAACGGTTAAAATTTTATCTAAATTCTTTCATAATGCCCTATTGTGACACCCCAGTGGTCTGAAATATTCTACACTGGGGAAGC
Source organism: Acrobasis consociella (assembly GCA_963555685.1). Taxonomy (NCBI): domain Eukaryota; kingdom Metazoa; phylum Arthropoda; class Insecta; order Lepidoptera; family Pyralidae; genus Acrobasis; species Acrobasis consociella. The sequence goes on along the minus strand of OY743104.1, from coordinate 39,622,883 downwards.
ACCTCGAAAAGAAAATCGAAACTACAATCAGATTTTCGATACAAGATGTTTTGTGGCCGCCCACATTTTTTCACGTTTGCCTTACAGACTGCAGTTTTTACCCATTTTAAATAATTGGGTAAAAACTGCAGTCAGTAAGGACATTGTAACTGGACATGTTAATTATTCTACCTCAACCACTGCACGAAAAACCGCAAACGCGCAACGCCCGAAAAGCTGGTACTGATATTAAAATTCAATATGACGTTATATAATTTGAAATTATAAATTTGTATACATGGACCGAATGTACTCAAATTATGACATTTGTAAGTGAAAAGCTCCAAATTCATGGTACAAAAAACCCGCACGTAGCCAGAATTTTATGTCTTCAAGGTAATCATCGGTTCCGTAATAAGTCTTCCCACAAAGTACTTTCTTAACATAAGCTTTAAATTTTCTATCTGGCATATCAAGGACCGATTCTGGCAATTTATTTTATAACTGTTTACAGTTTTCCTTAAACGACAGTTTTCGGCTTATAATACGAGGCAACTAAATCAATTAGGACATCAGGTAAGTTTCTATCCGTAAAATCACCTACTTTATTAAACAAGGATTTTTTTCTTACATACTCGTACATTATATTTAAAATATGTACTAGGATGGTGCTGAGAGTACACAGACACACAAAGGGAAGCAGACCAAAAATTTCATACTTAAAAAGCAACGTGGCAATTTTTCATTGTGCAATTAATATATTTCAAACAGTAAGTTATTGCAGTTTGTATACTAAAGTACTCTTTCATATTTGACTATTTTGTTCCAAATATTACCAATTATTTTAATATGTAGTATAAGTGTAAATTCACACCACGCGGCATTCTTTGTATTATACAGGGTAACCTATCATTGTTACGAAACTTTACTGTTCGAATTTCAGATGATCGAAAACGGTTTATCGAAGTTTTAAATACCAAATTGATTATTTTACACAATTTTTCACATCAATAAACTTATTTTACCTATGTTTCATTTTCCAGAATAACACCTAATCGAATATTAAAGGTATTTTTTTTTTTTTGTCGTTCGACATATGTCTTGTTCACTAGTACTAAAGGTCGAAGTCACTTATTTACTATTATTACTTAGCTACTGTTTCGTATTCTAAACAAGTGGGTTTCATAAATTTCATAATTAAAAAAAACACGTTTAACAAGAATCAAGCTAAGTATATATTTTTATAATAAAAAATAAACAGCCGACGTATTTTTATACTCAAACTTAGGGCGAAAGTAATAAAAACAACAATAATTGGTTATGGAAAAACTATAGGTTAGGTTATGTTAGAACTGCGACCACCCCGCGGCCGACGAGTGCCAAGGTAGAGAGCCTTTAGTAACTACATATATATATTTTATATGTTAGGCGTCAACCAACGTATTTTTATACTTAAACTTAGGGCGAAAATAAAAAAGACACCAAAACATGGTTATGCCAAAACTATAGGTTAGGTTATGTTAGAACTGCGACCGCCTCACAAGGTAGAGAGCCTTTAGTAACTATAGTAACTTAACAAATAATATAAAAAATGTAATTATAATTTTATGTTAGTCGTTTTGCGTTTTGAAAAGAGATGATAGATCAATAAAAGAAAAATCTTTTGATAATTTGGTAAATATGTTTATGACGTCTAAATCTATTTCCATTAGTACTTCACGTAAAAATCAAGTAAGGATTTCAAAACATTTAGATATTGAAAACAATTCTAATTGAAAATTTCGGTTAAATGAAAATATGGGAAATGAAAAAAATGTTTTCGAACAAATAAGATTCTTATGGCACAATTCGTCTTTAAGATAGATAACCATTATACAGTAATGTTGAGTCTGCTTTCTTTTATATGTCTGTGGGTGAGTATATCTATTTTCTCAGCAACGTAGTTGTCTGAAGACACAGCCTTTTCCCCGAAATGTCAGCCAAGCATTCAAGAACAATTTCTTGACATTGCCATTAAAATTCCGAGCTGAGAACTCATTTGCAGTCGCTAATTACTAGGAAGATTATACTTAGTACGGCGATGGCAGTTGACAAATAGTCTGTGTAAACAGAGACGAGCGCGGATCCAGGGGTCTTGGGGGCCATGTGACAAACAAAACTAAAAACCAACTTCACCCTCAGACTAATACACAATCTATTTTGATAAAGTTTCTATTGGACCACCTCGGAAGTATGCCCTTTCAAACCAAAAAAGAATATTCCAAATCGGTCCAGGCGTCTTCAAATAATCGGCGAACATATTCAACAAAAAGAAGGATATAAGAACTGATAACCTCCTCCGTTTTTAGAAATCTGTTAAAAGTTTTAAGTCGGGGCAAGAAAATGAAACGCGCCATTCAAGAAAAAAATAATTTTCTTCGCTCCCCGTGGGAATTTCGGGATAAAAACTATCCTTTCTTCTTCCCTGGATATCAAACTACCATATAAAATTTTATCTAATTAGATTCAGTGATTGAAGCGTGAAGTGGTAACAAACAAACTAATATACAAACTCACTTTCGCATTTATAATATTAGTAGGAAGTAGGATAGGTACATGTTGTCGGTCTTAATAATTTCTTGTTTCGCCGTCGGTCGTGACGAGTCGGTAATTAACGAGGGCTTACCTGTCGGAGACAAGCGCAGACCCAGGGGTCTTGGGGGCCCGCTGGGTTTTCTGAGAAACCTTGCTTAGAATGGTCGCGAAAAGAAATGAACCACGCAGTTCAAGATAAAATAAAGTGAAAATAGAAAAAAAAAGTAAATAAAGAAAAAAAAATGTAGGGGATACTTGATTTTTTTGGGGTTCAGTGCTGTTAATTATTTGAATAGAAACCGAAATATCATTTTAAAATTTGTCTTGATTAAGCCCTAGATAGTTGTCTAAACAATTTTATGAACTAATTTTACAGTTCAAAGTGAGAACGTGAAGCTTTTCTTCGCATAGTAGCCAAAAGTGGCCGTTTTTTCACAATTATTTATTTATTTTTTAGTATTATTAAATTAAAATACAGTCTAATATATAAAAAAAATCGGCACTTCCATACAAAATTGTGCAGTCGCTCGGGCTATTTGTACGAGAAAGTATTTTTTTTTACTATTGTTTTGATATCATCTATCTATATATAGTCTTATAGATCTTGTATAGCCCATGTTTCGATTTATTACGGGTATGTCCCTTCCTCCCGCGTTGTATAGTCACCGTGATATAACATTATCGAAAACCCCCTTTGTCCTGTCACAATTGACCCGGGCAAACGAACCCCACACAATACCCGATACCCCCAGATTCACCCGGCCGAAATGACCATGATATGCGTTTTGCCTCCTTTTCAACAGAGAGTGTATTGTTTTGTATTGATTAATGATGTAGATGAGTTAATGCTTGTGGAGTTTGTTTATACCTATAGGTATTAACTAGTAGGTATTAAATGGATCCCAAAAGTATTATTTTATTAGGTCTATCGATTAGATTATCAAAAAATGATGTGCCCATATTTTTCCGCTTAGCAAAGTAGTAAAAAATCTCAAAGATACAGCCCATCGAAGTTTTTTCGAAGATTTACGTCACCATTTTGTGAAAATCGTACTTGACCGTGACACCATGCGACATTGAAATGCGCTGTTTCTTCGTTATTATTTGCTAACCAGTGAAAAGAAAAATACGCAGGTGTATACAATATTTTTTGATAAATGTGGTAGAAATTAAATACAAGAACAGCACCAAAATACAGTATAAGTGCCATTTTTTAAAACGCGGTGTCAATATTCAAATATTTATTCATAATATTTTGTACTAAACAACTTTAACCTGATCTCTTAAACTTTCACATCATATGATCATCGATTATCGTTTATCCCTATGGTTGACTGGGAGAAAATGCTTTTAGCATTAAGTCCGCCATTTGTTAAAAGTATATTTGTACTTTGGAACAATAAAGTTTGATAAATTATTTGTAAGCACACGTTCATGCAAATAAATTTGACTTGGTTCTGCATCAGGTCTTCGATTTTATATCTGAATAAAAATGCTCATGAGGCATAACAACTTTTGCTAAAGCGTCATTTTCAAATTTATTATAGATTAGCTGGACCATTATAGTTATTCATATCCGTCCAATCATTTCGGTGACTAGCCTGTATAAACAGACAAAAAGACAGACTTTTTTTATTCTTAGGTACTCTATTACTGTCTTCACCGACCTGATTTTTTTGTCTTATTATACGTATATATATTTTACCAAAAATATGTCATTTTCCTCAGGGTGTCCTCGATCGAGTTTTACGATAAAATACAAGATTGAATAAACTTACGAGTCGGCCATTGCAAAAATCATATTTTATTAACGGAACGACTAAACAGGGGCTGGGACGATAAAATACTAATGAATATACGAATGACAAAATAAGGATTCTTTGTTCAAGGACGGCGGTCGTAAAAGCCAGCTTTGTTAGCCGACTGTCCTAAGGGGAAGGTTATGTTTTGCTATTATGTTTAGGTTAGAGTATGATTCTCTATATATTAAAAGAAATTATATTAAAAAAAGGTTCTCGAATGGCGACTATGTACAGGCAAGCGAAGCTTAGGAAACTCACTCAAAAGGTGGTCTGACGACCTGACCAAGGTCGCTGGAAGGCTCTGGATGCAAGCCGCTCTAGATCGGTCATTTTGGAAATCTTTGCGCTTCACTTCAGGTCAGGATAGCCCAATTGTCTTCATTTCTGTTGTTACCGACCGTCGCCAGGTCTGCTTTGGCCGACCACGCTTCCTTGCCTTCCTGCCTTGGAATGTGAGTGGGATCCCTTCTGAGCGTGTGGCCAATCCATGTCCATTTGCGATGCGCTATTTGGTGATCGATCGGTGTTTCGCCACAGAGCTGCTACAGGCGTTCGTTAGAAATCTTAACAGGCCAAAAGAAAACTAATATTTGTCGAAGACAGCGATTTATGAAGATTTGGATCTGCTGCGTGATGTCTTTGGTGACCTTCCACGTTTCGCACCCATAAAGTAGGACTGTTTCCACGTTCGAACGATAGATTTTGAGCTTTACTCTACGAGTGAGTTTCCTAGAACACCACTTGGGACGAAGTTTTTTTTACAATTTAATACAGTTGTGCAATAAGTCATTTTGTGTCGTCATCTTTGCATGGCAGTCGTGAAGCCTTGTCAAACACCTTTAGGCAGCTTCAAAAATCTAACACCAGTGTTGGCCTCTTAAGCAAACAAAAACCAGTCAAGTGCAAGTCGACACGAAACCCTTCATCGGTGCGGAACCCTTAAGAATCTAGTTAATGCCATTATAAACAAGAATGAATAAGTGTACAAAATAGGGTTTTGAAAAAATATAATTTTTAGGGTTCCATACCCAAAGGGTAAAAACGGGACCCTATTACTAAGACTTCGCTGTCTGTCCGTCTGTCAGCAGGCTGTATGTCAAAATCCGCGATAGCTAGACAGTTGAAATTTTCACAAATTATGTATTTCTGTTGCCGCTATAAAAACAAATACTAAAAACATAATAAAATAAATATTTAAGAAGGCTTCCATACAACAATCGTGATTTTTTAATAGATATTGGTACGGAACCCTTAGTGCGCGAATCCGTTTCGCACTTGACTGGTTATTTTACAAGCTTTTATTATAAAGCTAAAGTGAAGTGACAAATGAAATAAGCTAAAACTTTGAGTTGCGTCGTTTTATTTCTGAGTTCCATCGGCCACCTTCCTTTCGGTGATCAGACCTAGGCATCGTCTACCATTAAGTGCTCGTCAGAACAAATCAAACGAGTCCTACTGAATGAAATTATGTGGTTTTATAACTGAGTTCCGTCGAATATCTCCCGGCTCCATCATCAGAACAGCTCATTGAGTCCATTATATTGTATTGTCATCTGATTTACACAAGTAAGCTTTCAGCTAAATCAGCTTAATCGAGGTTAACTGGTTAAAAATATAATTGCCAGATTTGACCTAAAAAAACATTCATACATACATTCAAGTTACATTGAAAGTATAGTAAAATAAGCATTGCCATACAACGTGGCAATGCAGCCAGCCTTCTGGGCACGTTACCGCAGGGTAAACAATTACCGGGCCTTTTTATTTGTAAATATTACTTTGTAGTGTATTGTAGTGAGTAGTTTTATAATCTTTATTTTAGTTTTTGAAAGTTAAATAAAAGCTTTTAAAAACCGATTTCTTGTATGACGAGACGACCCTTTAATATTTAACTTTATATTATTTTTTTATATACATACATACATAATATCACACCTGTTTCCCACAGGGGTAGGCAGAGACTATGGACCTCCACTTGCTACGATCCTGACAAACCTCTTTTGCTTCATCTATACTCATCAATCTCTTCATACATGCCCTTTGGTTACGGGTACTTTTTACCTCTCCTTTATTTTTTTATATTTGTTGTTATAAATCAATCACACTAATAAATCGGTGACAAGTTTATTTTCTAAGCAAATTAAAAAATCCCTGACTGTCAAAAATGCCATCTACTAATGAGTAGCGGAACTACTGATGTGACTTGATATCCGTAGCGCCCAATAACTTTAAAACGGCTTAACCTATTTTCATCAAATATAGCTAAGAACCACCGCAAAAGAACTAGCTTTCATGTGAGAAAACCGCATCGAAATCGGTCCGTCCATTCGAGCGCTACAATACCACAGATAGACCGACATTGTACTGTAAATAAACAACTAATGCTATAGTTCTCCCAACAATATTTTCATTCAAAGAAAGCCTTTAATAAAATTCCTGCAGCTTTATAAAGCTGCCGGCGCCTTTAATAAAAAACAATGTTCTTTGTTCCTCTAACCCGCGTGTTCTTAAAGGGAGGCTTTATTTTTCTGCTTTCATTGCAAACGTTGAGGCTTCACTGTTTCCTTTTGAATGTGTTTGTGGCTAACACTGTACATACTATAGCTTGTCTTCTACACATTTTAACTCAACAACTCTTCTTTTTACCTGGCTATGCAACAGAATTAACAAGTATTAGTACCTGTGTGACCGAGCTTTGCTCGGTTACATCTCAAACATTAACTACATTTTTTTAAACTTCTCTAAAAACCATACAAAATAAAAAATTATATATAAACTTGAACATAAAAAAAAAACAAAAGTAAGTCACCGAGTGGGATTCGAACCCGTAACACTCTTTCTAGCGGTCCGCATCCTTAACCGCTGAGCCAAACGGATGGCGGCCGGCGCGACGAAATTAGCGAGCATATTCTGCGTGGAAAGAAAAACGCATGAAAACTCCAAACATACGACTAATCTAGATCGATTGTTTACCCCCGGAAACCTCATATACCAATTTTCAGCGAAACCGTTAGAGCCGTTTTCGAGATCACAGAAATTTATAAATATACAAGAATTGCTCGTTTAAAGGTATAAGATATACAGAACTGGATCTCCTAGGATCCTTTTCCTCGCAACTCTCCCCCATTCTCGCCTTTTAGAGGCAGCTGCATGCGCCTACAGCCGCCCGCTCAACACCCTCCACAATGCGAGGACGGAGAACGGGAACTCATATTGTGCGGGACCTTATAATTCCGTTCTATATGTAATTTCTATATTAATTATTGATGTGACTACGTACGTATATCTACGTAATGTCTCAACTAAGCCCCGTCTAGTCTGTCGCGGCGGTCGATAATGTAAATGGTGGGTGGCAAAGTATCCTCACGGTCGTATCGTCTTCCAGTAATTGTGACGTATAACTATTCTTGTTGTCTTGGCTTTTATATTAATGGATACTAAGTTTGATACCAGTAGCAATTATTTATATCGAAGACATAGAGCGGTTAAGTTCATTTAGAGGGGATCTTAAACCTTGGAGGCTTTTGTCCAGCTGTGAACGTTCTTTAGTTAATTACATTGAAAGCATGTATAGGTAGGTGTTTTTTAAAATAAAAAAACTTAACTGTCATGGTACACCCGGATGGAACGAAGTTCGAGAGAGAGAGAGTGTCAGACAGAGAAATACGCGCACGCCGCACGGCTTACAATTATAGCAAAAAGTGTCGTTACAACTTTTGGTCTTAATTTTTCCGTCTAACCCCCTTTCGCAACGCGCGATAAGAAACTTCGTTCCAAATAACCTAATTTTGGTTTCTTGTTTTAAAATTTGGTGTTGATTTAATATAAAAAAGTAATAAGTGAAGTAGACAAGTACCTACTACTTTTCTGCGGGAAGAGTCTGGTTAGGTACACTCGTAAATAGTAGGCATTAGAATATAAAGTAAGTACCAACGTAAGTATTGTTACGTGATACTGCGTGGACACTGGTATCAGATTTTACAGGCTGTCTTGCCGTACAATAATGATAGCTAGGACCTACGACATGTACCATGGAGGACCTTAACGAGGCTAATGACAGAGGGATCACCGTGGCCACATACTGGTCAAAGACAATTTGGAATTGAAGCTACACTGAAACCATTTCGACTCGATAAGAAGAAGCTACGACCAACGGCTTACATTTGCGTTCCGAAGCATAGAGAGCTCGAAAAATTGTTATGCCACTACGGTCACCCATCCAAATGCGGACCAGTGTCGTTTTACTTGAGAAAACGCTAATGCGCACTCCCAGGCCATCGACTTCCTCAAGCTTGAGAGAGTCACGTCTTTATCCATAATTGGCACGCAAAGAAAATAAAACCGGAAAAGTGCGTGTCGGTCCACGCGCAAAGGGTTCCGTACTTACAAATGCGGACGTTGAGTCCATGCGACTAAAAACATTTATAAAGCTAATTTTCTATTGAATTTGTATGAAATTTTACTTTTCCGAGTACATTTTATAGATTTCTCACTTACTACTTTTTACCCTACTTAGCTTCTGATAATTTACATTTAAACTTTTTTATATGCATTAGTTTACTGCCGTGATTTTTTTTTAAGTATCTGCATACAACTGTTCTTCAGATAGATGGAGGGAACACTTGACTCTAACAGAAATTTGCACTATAAAACCAAATATTTCAGAAACGGATCCCTCAATCGAAAAATGGTGTTGATAAGCTCAGAATATTTTGACGTGATAACGTCTTTAAAATCGTTTTAGTCGGGTGACATGTTCAGAAACTTGTGTCACACCAAAACCTCACGAGCGCGATCGCAGGTATAACGAGAGAGAGACGGACCGATCTCCCGTCTCATCTCCAGCGCTGCCAGTCATTCCGTGAAACGACGTTATCACGTAAACATCTCGATCGTAAACCTACTTTACAAACAACCAATTTTTTTTTAAAAGAACTATTCAGCGATAACCCACGCGATGAGTTAGTCGAGAAAAAAAAATACTCCCATTTTATTTATATTGGAGAAACACTACTTTTTTAGGGTTCCGTAGCCAAATGGCAAAAACGGAACCCTTATAGATTCGTCATGTCTGTCTGTCCGTCCGTATGTCACAGCCACTTTTTTCAGAAACTATAAGACCTATACTGTTGAAACTTGGTAAGTAGATGTATTATGTGAACCGCATTAAGGTTTTCACACAAAAATAGGAAAAAAAGACGTGTGGCACTCGGGGACTGCCGCGGTAAAGCTACTGCATTAAGGTGGTTCCGTTCGGTCGGTGAATTTTTACAATTAAGGACGGCAACGTCGCAAACGGACGACGGAGACTAAGCGGCAACCTACATGGTAGGCGGAGTGGGAAGCGTGAGGTTTTTTCGTTACGGAATTTCTGGATTCGGTCCCCGCGCTCAAGGCCCGCGAAAGAAGCTATGCAATAGCTTAAAAACAATAAATTTTGGGGGTTCTTCAAGAACTGAAACTCAAAAAAATATTTTTCATCAAACCCATACGTGTGGGGTATCTAATCTATGGATAGGTCTTCAAAAATGATATTGAGGTTTTTAATATCATTTTTTTCTAAACCGAATACTTTGCGCGGGAGACACTTCCAAAGTGGCAAAAAGTGTGTCCCCCTCCCCCCCGTAACTTCTAAAATAAGGGAATTATAAGACTAAAAAAAATACATGATGATCATTACCATAAAAACTACCAGCGAAACTTGGTTTGAACGATATCTAGTAAGTAGTTTTTTTTAATACGTCATAAATCATAAACGGCAATTTACCTTCCATTCAATCAACTCAAATATAAAATTAAACTACAAGACTTTTATATTATGTTATTTGCTACTACGGAACCCTTCATGGGCGAGTCCGACTCGCACTTGGCCGCTTTTTTTAAGATTTATTTTACCAGTTTTTGGCATGATATACATACATACCCATGCCAAATTATAGCTTTCTAACACTTACAGTCTCTGAGTAGGACCGCGGACAGACAGACAGACATAGAGAAACTATAAGGGTTCCTTAAACTCTAAAAAGCTGCTATAATGGTCTAGGTGCTAGGTTTTGGGTTAGCGAAGCCCCAGCGCTGATAAATAGAATACATAAATATGTACGGATAAATCACACAGACATTGAGCTAGCCCCAAAGAAAGTTCGACATTTGTGGGATAATAACTCAACGATACTATATTTAACTACAAATACATGTATATTAATACATCCAAGACCCACGTCAATCTGAAAAAGATCATTTTCCATCTCGACGCACGCAATGAGGTTATGTTGTTTTATACCTGAATTCCGTTGAATATCTCTCGGCTCCATTCAAAACAGCTCATTGACTCCATAATATTGTATTGTCATCCGACTTACACAAATTTACGGAATTCCAGCTAAATAATAAAGGTTGAGGATAACTGGTCGAAAATTGAGTTGCAAAATTTGACCTAAATAAACATTTATACATGTAGATATGTATTGTATATACAAGTAACATTGCAAATTTATAAAAGATTGTTAAAAATAGTTCGACATTCAATGACATCTATCAGATTGTTATTATCAACCCCTCTCTTCATTTTATCACCATGAAGTTAGATGGTAAAAGATTATTACTGAGATAAAGGATTTTCGATTAAAACTAACGTGAGATACAGTCATTATTATACTTAGAGAACGGGTTACAAACATCACACGACTTACAACTAACATCAGTGTGTCGCGAGCCTGTGCGTTGTATGTGCCTGTAGTCACATTCGCCCTGATGAAGACCTCCGGATGAGGTCGAAACATGTCGGCAGTAGCTGACTCTATACGTGAGTAACTCGTTCACTAAGTATAAAAGAGATAAAGGATTATCACCTCAGATTAAAAAGTCTCAAACAAAAACAGTGTCGGAAGGAAAATAATCATTTCCAAACATAACTGGAATCTTCTTCACTCCGGCGCCTTCAATCAGAACTAAGTACACCGTCCCGACGGACCCAGTCAGCCGAGCCTTCTCAAACGAGCCTACCTACTGGAAATGCTGAAGGTGCGGAGAACAGGCTCTGTTCATTAGAGCTACCAAGTTTGTTCTACCAGTAGGACTGATGCGCATTTTCGTCTTAATAGACCTACCAGTAACATTAGTAGGTAATTTTAGTCCCATTCGTCTTGCTGGTAGGTCTATTGGGACAGAAATTCCTTTCAGTCCTGCCAACTTCTTTTATGTCCCCATTTACAAATTTAATTAAGAGTTATGTATTGTTTGTTAGAGGATACACATACAATAAGCCAGGCCCTTTGGAAAAGGTGATGTTATTAGGCGCAAACCCAGACAAGAAAAGCTTTGCAATGTGACTGTCTATATATACTTCACTTTAAAACAAATTTGTTTGCTAGGCAAATAGTAAAACTAACCGTCAAGAACACCATCTAGGTGATCTCGCGTTAAAAAATCCCCGACTAACAATTGTTTCATATGTTAACGCCATCTAGTGATGAGCGAAGGAACTAAATGGTATTGTATTTTATTTGTCAGACAAAATAAAAAGATCCCGATCCCAACAACTTTTAATAGCCAAAACTAATTTTCAATAAACATACAAGTAGCTAAGAACCACCGCAAGAGAACTTGCATTTACATAAAATGTAACATCAAAATTGGTCCATCCGTTCGAGCGCTACTATGCCACAGACAGACATACATTAGCGTCAAGCTTAAAAAGATTTTCTCGACTAAACAGATATATCTCTATGCTCTTTTTGTTTGCGTCCCATGTTCCCTCAAATTCTCGCTATCGCGCACACTCCACTGCGTCCGAATGGTATCGCGATGTTGCTACATTTTCTCCATAAACTGCTAAGACGTTTATAGCAATAGATAACACAGCTTGCCTAATATTTTATCCGCCTGCTATGACGTCATAAGACTCAAAAGTCATGAAGTGAAGCTAGTTTCTAGTAGGAAGGAGCTGGATACAGGCCGCTCTCGATCGGTCATTTTGGAAATCCTTGGCAGAGGTCTTTGTCCAGCAGTGGACGTTATGCGCCAGAAATGATGATGATTTACGAATAGAGAAAGCCCGCGGCTTCATTGGACTTCGGTGGCTTTTGGTTCTCGGTCTAGGCTCAACCTGTTTACCCTTAAGACCCAAAATACTATGTCTGCTTTAGAGATAAAGATGTGATATTGTATAGTATGTTTCTCAACATAAAACCGTTTCTGTTATCTATTTCAATAGCAACTCAAGTCAATATGATTAATCTTCTAAACGTTGAGGATACCTTTTTGCTGAGCGATGTCAGGCAGGCAGGGGCGGTTTGAACTTGGTTTGAATGCTTAATGGACATCTGGCGCAGACACTTTCTATGACCGTCTATTTAAACGGGATTCAAGGTTCATTTAGATACTCTAATCTGAATGATAATAACCAGCGAAGTACGAGTCGAACTCGCGCACGAATGGTTCCGTACCATTGTCTATAAAAAATTACGCTTGTTGTATGGTTAATATAAAATTTATTCTGTTTTTAGTATTTGTTGTTATAACGGCAATAGAAAATTAGAAATATGACCATCAACATTTCAACTGTCTAGCTATCGGGTTCACTAAGCCCGTTCTATCTTGTAACACTTTAACTATGATGACATTATTACTTTCATCGGTAGTTCAATTCCCTAAATGTTTGATATGACGAAAAATATTTTAACCATGCATCATTTCAATCCTAAGTACTTTCCTCATGCTGTAATTTATCTACGAGAGAGTGCCCTAGGAATATTATATCTAATTACGTTATCAATGTTTAAATAAATCCTTATCCTTACTTCCATAAATTCGAAAGTGAGTTTGTATATTTGTTTGTTTGTTACCACTTCACGCTTCAACCACTGAACCCATTAGTTGAAAATTGATATGGATATAGTTTGATACCCAGGGAAGGACATAGGATAGTTTTTATCCCGAAATCCCCAAAGGGAGCAAAGCCCACGGGCAAAATCACGGTTCATGAGATAAAAAACAGATGGCGGACATACGTACGGACAGACAGACGGCGGAGTCTTACTAATAGAGTCCCGCTTTTACCCTTTGAGTAAGGAAACCTAAAAAAATATAAAGACGAGAAGTTTGCGATCATGAAATTGAGATATGTCTTTTTTTATTAGGTCTAAGATAGGGCAGAAGTACCGGCCTTATTTCTAAATAAACTGTTTTACCATTGTTGATGACAAATCGCTGGCATTATTATATATTAGTGTGTAAAATTATTATTATACGTATATCCTTTGTGCCTATATTGTTTCTTGTTGTTGTTGTGTTTTTGAAGTGAAAACTTCTTTAGCGGCGTTGTGCACTTTTTTTGGAATGGGTAAAAAATGTTAAACTCGCGTCAGGACACGTGGCCTGATCGAAAATTCGTAAGACGGCGCAGGGCGCTTGCGCGAATGTTCGTGTGTGTTTATGTTACAGCGTGCTACGCGCATCCATGGGTGGTGACAGCTGATGGCTCGACCGTCTGTGTAGTGGCCATACTGCTGTGTATTTGAAAATGATTTTGTTGAAAATGAATTTGGTCATGCTTGTGACATTTGTGACAGACTGTGGTTCAGAAAAGATTTGAAATATTTTATACTGATAATTAAAGCAATTCGTGCAAAATGATTCCCTAACCATTCCAAAATATCAAAAATGCACAACGTTAATATTCAAGTTTTCACTTCTGCCGGCACTCCCAGAGTGCAACCCGTCGTTTTTTTTTTGTATACCAAGGTGCAATAAATTTAATTTCTACTGTATTGTATTGTAGGTATTATTATAGCAATTGTTACATACAGTTAATTTTAATTCCCATTTCAAACGAAACTAGGTATTGACATACAAAGTTTAATCTGGACAAATTACGAAACTTTGCCTCTTATTTTTATTTTATCTCTATTTTTAAATTGCTCGTAATTTCATTGAATAAAAGTTCGTAGCTAACTTCACTATTTCTTTTATGTCACATTTTGCAAATTTTTAAGTTTTAGTTAGGTTTCTTATTAATATTCTCAATAAAGTGTATCATTTGATGGATTACCACTGTAAAGTGGCCCTGGTTAAAACTAAATGGACTAAACGATTATTCATAAAATAATTTAAATGTCTACCTTATGCCTAATAATTTGCAAAATGGTTTTTATAACCACATTGACTATAAAACAATTTTATTCAAACGAAGGCGTCACTCCTGCTTTGTCTTCGCCTTAATCAAAGGTAGAAACCACGTCATTTGTAAACAAAATAACTAAAACCGAGACGTTCCGAAGCTGCAGCAAATAACAATAACCAGATGACGATACAATAACTAATGAAAGTACAGACAGCGCGAGTGCATGACCTACTTGAGGTACAAAAATAGTGTAGCAAGTCTATAAATTGTTGCTGTTGCACCAAATGCATTTCGTTTATGGCGCCTGGTATTTTTATATCAGCTGTCATTGTGTCAAGGGATTTTTATTTTTAAAATCTACTTTACGGACATGGATACGATATACAAGTCAATAAGAAACTATTTTTCGTTTCGTAATTCCGAACAAGTTTCAATAAAGAACCTTTGATTGGTTCTAAGGAGCTGGAGGCAAATCTTTTCGAGTCCACTGGTTTTCAGCCGGTTGAGTGGCGGCGCCTAAAGACGCCCACCACAGTCCATGTAAATAAATATTACTACAGCCGCACTATGACTGTTTACTTTAACAATTTTACATATTTATTTGAATCTATATTGACAACAATGGTTCAAAGGTGGACTTACTGCAATATGCGATTTAAGATGAGTATGTAATATGTAACATGTAACTAAACATACACTACATAAATTAATTGTTCATCGTTCATGAGCATTTATAACACCAAACAACACCAATTTCATTATAAAATCCACTAAAATTGACTTAACGACCAGATTGCAGATATTCTGTAAAAAGGAAAGGTCAGAAGTACCTGTGATCGTCGGGCAGCATGAAGAGAATGATGAGTGTAGATGAAGCACGAGAGGTCTGTCAGGATCGTAGCGAGTGGAGGTCCATATTCTGTGCCTATCTGTGTGGGAAACAGACGTGATAATATGTATGTATGTTCTTCTTTGACGACCTCCGTGGC
Organism: Acrobasis consociella; assembly: GCA_963555685.1. Taxonomy (NCBI): domain Eukaryota; kingdom Metazoa; phylum Arthropoda; class Insecta; order Lepidoptera; family Pyralidae; genus Acrobasis; species Acrobasis consociella. The sequence goes on along the minus strand of OY743104.1, from coordinate 39,607,416 downwards.
GTAGTGGTCACCATGCTAGTCCGCCACCCAGAGGTCCCGGGTTCGATTCCCGGTCAGGGCAAGTTGGAAAATGGCCTTTTTCAAATTGTCCTGGGTCGTGGATGTTTATCTACGAGTATATATGTATTTGTTATAAAATATAGTATCTTTAAGTTAGTATCCCATAACACAAGTCTCGAACTTACTTTGGGGCTAGCTCAATCAGTGTAATTTGTCCCTATATATTTATTTATTATTTATTTATTTATTCTCAGCATGTTTGAGTCCACTGCTGGACATATGCCTCTTCAGATGTTGCTGCAGCGATTCTGGTCCAGGTCAACCCTGCTGTCTTTTTGATGTTGTCCGACTATCTGGCTGCTGGTCTGCCTACGCTTCGTCTTCCTGTGAGGAGTCGTCAATATAGAACTCTCTGGCTTCATCGATCATCATCCCTGCGGCAGTGTCGTTGACCGATATCTGTGACTTTTGTGCGTCGAATGAAAAATGTTGTTTCGTATTCGATCTCGCAGGGTGATACCGGCCATTGATTTAGATGGTCTTCCGTCTTAACAGGTTAGTCTCGGCGCTAATGGACCACCAAAAAACGCGGCCACCGTTCACTTTCTTGTAGTTTCCATATATTTTGTATGGACTCGCCGCACACGTCGGCCACTACCATTAGTATGAAAGTGGTAGGTGGCCGCATTTTTTGGTTGTCCGTGTGTGCCGAGCCTTATGGTCCACGTTAAAGAAGCATATGTCATTACTAGAAGAACACACTAGTCAAACAATTGAGTCTTCAAGCTTTGGGGCATCTTAGTTCGTGACGTCTTTGAGTTTCCCAAACTCCGCCTAACTCCACACACGTCTCTAAATATAAATATTATTCACGTCACATTTCACCGGATTTCACTTACTGGAAGTAATAACGTCGCCCTTTTGCCCTTGACCAAAAGCCTTCCCAGCCGTCCCCGCTAATCTCCCAATTATCAAAACGGCCACATAGGTAATCCTGGTCACGAACATTACTTACTTTGGTTTGTGGCTTGTAAAGCTTCTTAGGACCTGGAGCGCTATTTTTGAAATGCTGAACTAGTAAACGAATAGTTGAAATATGCCTTGCAACTCTCTTGTAGTACTGTAAGGCGGGCGTGTTCGGACCATGAAGATAACTTCATGCTTCGGACGAAGCTCACGCCCAACGGGCTTTGGATTTTTTTACATTTGTTGTGTATAATTTGAGTCCTCCTATCGCACATCAATACAACTCAAATTGCTTTAACAGAAGTCAACACGCGCACACTTCGCCTACGCACCGCGCTCGCATTGCCTCCGCCTTGCCAGGTGTCACTCCCCGTTTAGGTATCGAAAAATACCTACATTATTATATATAATAACTAATTCAACTAAAAACTAAATAAACTACCAAAAATATCTAATTAAAACTAAAACATTATATTAAATAAATAATTGGCCAAGTGCGTGTCAGGCCACGCGCAGTGTAGGGTTCCGTAGTTGCGAATACCAACATTTTATTTATTCAAGTACATTTTATAAGTTGATCGCCTATAACTTTTTGATTTGTATACCCTACTTGGCTCTGATAGTTTTCCTTCAAACTACATTATATATACTATAATTGTGATTTTTTTCGTGGCCATATATAACCGTTTAGCAGATAAAGGGGGGGACACTTGACTCGAACAAAAATTTGAACTTTAAACCCAAATATTTCAGAAACGAATCCCTAAATCGAAAAATAGTGTTCACAAGCCAACAATATTTTTGAAAGACCTATTCAACGATACCCCACTCAATGTGTTTGTCGAGAAAAAAAATATTGACTACGTCTTTACTTGTATGGCAGGTACCACGAAAAAAATTTTTTTTCCATATTTTATTTTACGACTTTTTCGCCATAATTAATATACATATCCATGCCAAATTAAAGTTTTCTAGTACTTATAGTTTCTCTGTAGGACCGTGGACAGACAGACAGACAGACAGACATGGCGAAACTATAAGGGTTCCTTGTTTACTACGGAACCCTAAAAGTAGACCCCAAATTGCTACGGTCGCAGGGCAATAAGAGTTGCGGCATAGCCTCATTGTATGGCCAGACATAATCTTTGGCCAAAATGCGCACCAGCTCTTAGGTCCTCAGAAACATCGATCAGGTGTGTTTTGTTAATGTTTGTACATATTTCGGAGAGCTTTCAGTAAAAATTCGCGTGGGAGCGGGCAGCTGGCCGTGGAGTGCCATTAGTTCCGTTCCCAATTCCCACCGCGGCACTCCGCTGTCCGGAACATGATAGTATTTAGGAACGTTTCGGTTGTGTGTATACTGGGAAAATGAGTCTCTTTCGGCGTTCCTTCTCAGCAGTGGTCGTTGCTAAGCGCTGGTATCGGTAGCTTTTTTTTAATTAATACAATTTTAATATAACGTAATATCAAATATACTTATTTACGTGTAAAAGTGCCTGTAAAGATCTAATTAGTGAAAAAACATTTGAATCTTTGAATTTTGGTTGCGAATTAAAATGTAAGAAACTTGAAATAGGATGGAGTAGGTATGTAAATCTTATACCTTTAAACGAGCAATTCTTGTATATTTATAAATTTCTGTGATCTCGAAAACGGCTCTAACGATTTCGCTGAAAATTGGTATATGGGGGTTTTTGGAGGTAAACAATCGATCTAGATTAGTCTCATGTTTGGGAAAACGCGTGTTTTCGAGTTTTCATTCGTTTTTCTTTCCCCGCAGAATATGGTCGCTAATTTCGTCGCACCGGTCCACCATCCGCTTAGCTCAGCGGTTAAGGATGCTGACCGCTAGAAAGAGTGTTACGGGTTCGAATCCCACTCGGTGACTTTCTTTTGTTTTTTTTTATGTTCAAATTTATATATAATTTTTTATTTTGTACTGTTTTTAGACAAGTTTAAAAAAATATTTGAGATGTAACCTACCGAGCAAGCTCGGTCACCCAGGTACTATACTAGCTAATCGTTTTACAAGCTTTTTTTTAACTTGTAATGCATCTTGTATGAATAAGTTCGTTTAGTTCAAATCTTGCAACTCAAGATCAACCCATTATCCTCAACTGATTGAGCTGAAATTTTGCTCACTCGTGTAAATCAGATTATGATAATACAATATTATGGAGTCAATGAGCTGTTCTGATAATGGAGCCGAGAGATATTCGACAAATTTAGTTATTAAATAACATTACTTATGAGTAGGACTCGATTGAATGTCATGTTTTTTTGGTAAACGTATTACACTTGAGTAAGCATCTTTATCCTGAAATGAATTAAAAATTTTGTAAATTTGTGAAAAAGTTAATGCCGATGGTATCTGTTATCTATACACATTAAATTAGCAAAATATTGCGTGACTACATGATTTTGATGCGGTTTTTTATTTGTAAAGAAGATTTTCTGAGGCCGATTTACATGTCCAATAAATATCCGTACAAAGTACGAACGAGTCGCTTATTGTGATATATTACTACCGGGAAAGAGATCGTGACTAGATTTAAAATGACCTTATCACGTACAGACGCAGTCCACGAGTATCTTCGTTTCGTAAGGTTTCACAGCTGTACGGGCGACCCGTACGGGAGCGCCCGCAGTGTTGTGAAACGAGAGTTCAGTACGATTGAGCGGGTGGCGGTGTAGACCAGAACGAAATCACCTATAAGTTCCCGCGCGATATGCGTCCGTTCCCCGCCCTCGCACCTCTCCCCCATTCTTGCCTTGTGGAGGGTGACGCATAATGCGAGGGACCTTAGAAGATTTCGTTCGGTACTGATACTACCCGGCGTGTGTTCTATACGGAACGATCCGCGTCGCTGCGAAACGATGTTTTAGCGCCTCACGTTTGTCTCCGCTCCGGCAGCGGTGCGGGCGACCCGCACGGGTCTCCCGCATTGCTTTAAACATACATAAATACATATTTTTACACCTGTTTCCCTTGGGAGTAGGCAGAGACTATAGATTTCCACTAGCTACGATCCTTGCTAACCTCTCTATTTCTCTAGCTTTAAAACCAGCATAAATAAGCAATAAAGTCGGACATAACGACTCACCAATACCGTGACTGGCGCATTTCATGACCTTTGAACGTCTCAATTAATAAATAGATAAGGAGACTGACACTTGAACTAGCCCCAAAGTAAGTTTTAACTTGTATTATTAGATACTAACTCGACGATACTATATTTTACAATAAATACATATATAAACAACCTAAGGATTGGTTCTAGTTTACCCTTTGGGTTGCGGAGGTCAGGCGGCAGTCGCTCTGTGTAAAAACCAGTAATCTCGTCAAATCTCTTTGGTAAGATAGAGGAAACCGGGCTCTGAAGCATTACTGCTGAGGATGCAACCAGGAAAATACGCTCGGATAATAATGACGACATATATAGATAAACACCTAAGAGGCCATTTGTTCTTGCCCTGGCTGGGAATCGAACCTAGGACCTCCGGATTAGCAGACTAGCGCTAGCTTAGCAGACTAGCGCTAGCTTAGCAGACCGTTACGCCACGGAGGTCGTCACTAAAGGGACGAAAAATGTATCTACACCTTACGCCCACGATATGTGACACACAGTAGCTCCGGACAGTATTCTTCTTTTTACCGCGTAACTGATTGCATCCTCAGTTGTGCTGTTCTGGAGCTCGAGATGCGCTTTTTCACTTTTATATGCTTTTATTGGTCAACCAAGGATGCCGAAGACCATGAGAAACCGAGAAACAAAAAATAAAATTTGTAAAAAGAAAAACCGACTTCTCCGCCAAACTATACACTAATTTTGATATTTTTTATCAAAATCGGTTGTGTAGTTTGGTTAGAAGTCGGTTCCTAGATTTGAAAAATTATATTTATTTGTTTTCAAGGCGAGCCAACAGCTAATAAAGTAATGAAAAAAATTTTTAATGAATATCGGAAAGCCAATAAGATGTCCCCATTAGAACACATAAAACCATGACACTGAGCCCATTTAAAAAACAGCACTGACCTTACGCCGAAGCAAGGAAGCACATTTTTAGGCCATACTAAACGTTCAGAAAACGATAAATTTTATAATAGGTACTTTTTTCGCCTAAAGAATCATCATTATCATCAGGTCTTTTTAGTCCCCACTACAGAAGCACGGCCCTCTGTACTACCAGAGCCACACTAGGTCAAAGCAGCCAGAGGACTTGGCCTACACTCTCTACGCTGGCCAGACGATTTAATAATAATAACCTTTGTTAGCTTGTATTTCCTAAATCGAATTAACGGGAAGACATGGAGTGTCCCACTCTGCTGCCGGAAACCACACGGCCTAAAGACTAACTACATTTCTTAAATATAGTTTGGAGGTTGAAAGATCACCCTATATCTATACATATAATAAAACAGTAAAAAAAGTGTGTCTGTACATTAAATATATATTCAAAAAAAATATTGGGGGCGATGGAGTCATAGTAATAGAGTAAAAATAAAAAAATAAATGTCTGTCTGTTTGTCTATTTGTCTGTTTGTGTTTGTCTGTTTGTACACGCTAATCTCCGGAAGTATTGGACGGATTCGAATGAAACTTTTTTTGTTATATAGCTAATAAGCCTGGGCAACATATAGGGTATAAATGATTTTGGAAAATAGAACGCCTGATGCAGAACCATAATGGTCCAGCTAAATTATAAGAGATAAAAATGTCGCCTTAGTAAAAGTTGTTCAGCCTGATGAGCATTTTCCAGAGACATAAAGTCCACGCGAACGAAGTCGCGGGCTTCGGCTAGTAATTTATATGAATCTATTCTTCTTGGCTGTATGTCACTGAATGGTGACATCAGCATCACTCACGTCAGCACTTAGCACACAAAATGTAGACAACACAGAATTCAGGCCTTGTAAGCACATTTTTTTATTTACCCGCCTGTGCCAGAAGTAGGATTATGTTTTTCGTGTATATGCATGTTTATTTCTTTGGCACGCTCTACAGCCTTAAAGGCTCGATGGATTTAAGCATTAAGCTTGAGAGGTGTCATTGTGCTTAGGAAGCGGCAGTAAACTTAGCTGTAAGTAAATGATCTGACGTCAACATACCCTTTAAGAAATCGAAGAAATAGAAAAAGTGACAATTATCAGGTGATACAAATATCCAAAGATAAATAAATTATTTTTGACTTTTGATTAGATTCGTATACTCACAAATGTCATAATTTGAGTACATTCGGTGCATGTATAATGAAAGTGCTAAATTTATAAATTGACATTCATTTCAATTTTGCCACCATTCTTAATTAGTAATTATAACATAGCAATGTATTCTCAGTTCACATATCTAACATTCAGTATTATTTAATTATAAGTTAACGTTTTTGGACAAAATGCTGCAGTACAGTTTGTTGCCGCTTCTTCTTTACTTGCGCTTAGGAAGCGGCAGTAACTTAGCTGTAAGTAAATGATATGACGTAAACGAAAATTATGAAATCAAAAAAATACTACTATACTACTATACATCAAGTCGAATATGCAAAAACAAAAAATATTTCTTGACTTTGACTTTGATTTGATCAATAATGGCCATATTTTTAATAAGACGCATTTGTGACCGCAGTTTCTTCTTTGGTTTCGGATCATCATCAGGTCTTTTTTTGTCTCCACTTCAGGAGCACGTCCCTCTCTATACTACCAGAGACATACTTGGCCAGAGCAGCCAGAGCACTTGGCCTACACTCTCCTTGCTAGCCAGATGGGTTGGAGAGGTCTCATTAATGTTTATAAGCTTTGTTTAGCTTGTATTCCCTAAGTCGCCTTCTACGACATCCACGGGAGGACTTGGAGTGGTCCTATTCTACAAGAAACACGCCGGTTTCGGATCACTTCGCTGTAAAGCTTCATTTCTGTACGCAACGCTATTTTACCTTCAGGGTGACAAACTCTGCATAAAATCCAGGACTAAATAATTTGATATTAGAGATCCAATTTCAATGTCTTCTAGACAGAGAATTCAAATTGAATTGCGAAACAGTTTTACGACTATCATTAACGATTACGGCCTGGTAGGGCCTATAACATTTTATTGCTGTCTGACATTCAGGATTTATAATAGTAGTTCATCCATTTCATATATGTTTATATATTTTATACACTGATGGATACAATAAATAACTGACTTAGTGCGAGTCGAACTCGCGCACGAAGGGATCCGTGTAATCCTATCCTATCCTACTAATATTATAAATGCGAAAGTGAGTTTGTATATTTTTTTGTTTGTTACCTCTTCACGCTTAAACTACTGAACCGATTTGGATAAAATTTGGTATGGATATAGTTTGAGACTCGGGGAAGGACGTAGGGTAGGTAGACGTATTCATCCCGAAATTCCCACGGGGAGCGAAGCTCGCGGCTACACTAGTTATCTATAAAAATCACGCACCTAAAATGTTTATTTTATTTTGTTTTAGTATTTTTGTTTTAGTATTTTTGTTATAGCGGCAACAGAAATACATCACCTGTGATAATTTCAACTTCCTAGCTATCACGGTTCAGGATATACCTAGCCTGGTGACAGACGGACGGACGGACTGATAAACGGACAGGGAAGTTTTAGTAATAAGGTCCCATTTTTACTCTTTGGGTACGAAACCCTAAAAAAATAAGAATGTACCAGATGATACTTTTCCCACGAACTATTATTCACAAAATATTGTACTCGTAAGTACACGTAATTTTCTTTTTCTGAGAAACAATAAATTACAAAGATACAGCGCAAATTAAATTTCCATTTGATGATCCGTATCTTATTTTAGTGGGTGACTTATTACAATAAATAAATAATTCAGTAATAGATTGAGCTAGCCTCAAAGTAAGTTCGAGACTTGTGTTATGGGATGCTAACTCAACGATACTATATTTTACAACAAATACATGTTTAAATAAAGATACGAGACCCAAGTGAATTTGAAAAAAGATAATTTTTCATTTTGGCCTGACCGGGGATCGAACCCGGGACCTCCAGTGTGCCAGCGTGGCATGGTTACTAGGCCACAGAGGTCGCCAAAATGCCATATAATTATTCCGAACTAGCTGCGCCCCGCGGTTTAATGCCTTTGGGTTAATAAATTTTATATATACCAAATATTATTAAAATTGGTCCAGCCGTGTGCGCCTGAAGAAGTAACATACACACTCACAAATTTTCGCCTTTATAATATATTTTTGAAGTGAAAACTTCTTTAGCGGCGTTGTGCACTTTTTTTGGAATGGGTAAAAAATGTTAAACTCGCGTCAGGACACGTGGCCTGATCGAAAATTCGTAAGACGGCGCAGGGCGCTTGCGCGAATGTTCGTGTGTGTTTATGTTACAGCGTGCTACGCGCATCCATGGATGGTGACAGCTGATGGCTCGACCGTCTGTGTAGTGGCCATACTGCAGTGTATTTGAAAATGAATTTGGTCATGCTTGTGACATTTGTGACAGACTGTGGTTCAGAAAAGATTTGAAATGTTTTATACTGATAATTAAAGCAATTCGTGCAAAATTATTCCCTAACCATTCCAAAATATCAAAAATGCACAACGTTAATATTCAAGTTTTCACTTTTGCCGGCACTCCCAGAGTGCAACCCGTCGTTTTTTTTTACTAGCCTTTTATTGTGTCCTGCTGGGCAAAGGCCTCCCCCTTGTCTTTCCACCTATCTCTGTCTGCTGCAAGCTCTTCCCATCCACGCAAAAACCTATCCAGATCGTTTCGCCACCTGGTTCTGGGTCTACCTCTGCCCCGGCGGCCCTCTGGTAACCAAAATGTTGTTAATTTTGCCCACCTTTCCGGTCGCATTCGACTTACATGTCCCGCCCAGCTCCATTTTAGTTTGGCAGTTTGTACGCCTACATCTGCAATTCGTATAATTCGTTATAATATTGTGATGATAAAAACCTCAATACTATAAAAAATACAATATCCATTACACTACTCGTAGCAAGCACTACGAAGGCTCTACGGCGTAGCACCGTAGCAACAGCTACGTCGCTACGAGCCCCGCGGGAGCTACGCACTGAATTTTTCAGTAACAGCCTCAAACCAACGACCTACAAACTGCGCTTTGTTTTTATTAACAATGCTAATTTCGAACATTTTCATTTTTAACCGACTTGAAAAAGGAAGAGTATGTTGAACGATTATTCGAAGGCGACTGGACCGATTTGTAAATTTCTTTTTTCTTTGAAAATGTATACTCTCGAGACATTTTACTAACATAGGTTGTGTAGTTAAAGAGTGAAGTTGGTTTTTAGATTTGAAAATTAATGTTAATTTCGAATATTTTCATTTTTAACTGACTTCAAACAGCAGCAGGTTGTCTATACGAATGTACTTATATTTTTATGCATATTCCCCGATTATTTGAGGTCTTTGAATGCAACGTTTAAAAAGATCGCTGAGCTGCATGGCTGTGGAAAAAATCTGAACTTTTGTATCACTTGACTGAGTTTTGATCAGTCATCTTCAAAGGGCCGACTTTCAATACGCCGAGTTGTTAAACGTTGATTCTAGACCAAAGAAATCCAATGAAATGCCGGCCTTCAAAGAACGGCCTAGGCTTCCAATTATCCAGCTAATTTAACCAGATGGCTGCGATGTATATACATACATACATACATACTATCACGTCTTTATCCCTAATGGGGCAGACAGAGCATTTTGGGTCTTGCGGTCCTATGCAGAGCCCAGGGCCGCAAGACCCAAAAGCCACTTTTAGCGTCATGGTTGGCGAAAGAAAGAAAAGCAATCAATACAGTGGTAGGTTGCTAGCCGCATCGCCTGTTAACATGATTTGCATTTTTACCCATTCCCTCGATCGGCTTTTACGATCTGCGTGGGAAGAGAAGCAGCTGATGCATTCTAAGTTTTTTTTTATTTCTCCCAGACCAGCATGGGAGACGTATATACGCTGTTTCCTTTTAGCAAAACACCGTGTAAGTACGGATGAAAATCGATTATTGGGAAAAAAAACGACGGGTTGCACTCTGGGAGTGCCGGCAGAAGTGAAAACACAGCAGTATGGCCACTACACAGACGGTCGAGCCATCAGCTGTCACCATCCATGGATGCGCGTAGCACGCTGTAACATAAACACACACGAACATTCGCGCAAGCGCCTAGGCATACATTTTCGCCGCGCCGTAGAATGAGAGGGGGATACTCCCTCTCCTACGCCGCGCCAGCTGTCTACTCTCCATCCGTCTTACGAATTTTCGATCAGGCCACGTGTCCCGACGCGAGTTTAACATGTTTTACCCATTCCAAAAAAAGTGCACAACGCCGCTAAAGAAGTTTTCACTTCAAAAATATGTTGAAAGACTCGCCTTTCAGAACCCAAAGTTTGGTCACCCTAATCAAAGTTGCTTAAAGACCCGAAGCGGATGACGTGTATCGTTCAGCAAAGGATTAACACACACATGAACGTGTACTATACACACACACTAGCGCGATATGTAGGCCATTAAAAGTTACCTAATTACTTTGAAATAGATGGGGATTTATCGCTGTCTTTCTAAGAAGGAACTAGACAATACTGTTTGATTGTGTTAGTGACACACTTCCAACTAGTTCCAGAGTCAGTTTTTGAAACATATAATTTTGAAGTGAAAACTTCTTTAGCGGCGTTGTGCACTTTTTTTGGAATGGGTAAAAAATCTTAAACTCGCGTCAGGACACGTGGCCTGGTCGAAAATTCGTAAGACGGCGCAAGGCGCTTGCGCGAATGTTCGTTGTACAGCGTGCTACGCGCATCCATGGATGGTGACAGCTGATGGCTCGACCGTCTGTGTAGTGGCCATACTGCTGTGTATTTGAAAATGATTTTGTTGAAAATGAATTTGGTCATGCTTGTGACATTTGTGACAGACTGTGGTTCAGAAAAGATTTGAAATATTTTATACTGATAATTAAAGTAATTCGTGCAAAATTATTCCCTAACCATTCCAAAATATCAAAAATGCACAACGTTAATATTCAAGTTTTCACTTCTGCCGGCACTCCCAGAGTGCAACCCGTCGTTTTTTTGTTAAGTTTTTGCCACCCGCCATTTTGAATTGAATCGTCAAATATATTTTATACAACTAGGACGGAACCAGACGGAACATACCCGTAATAAATCGAACTATAGACAACGCGAGAGTTATAGTGATATAATGACTAAATTTCATATAAAGTTTAAAATTAAAAATAAAATCGACTTTCCTCACTTTTGTATGGAAGTGCCGAATTCATTATTTTTTGTTTTATGACTATTATTCTAATTTCATTATACTAAAGTGATCTAGTTTAGCCCGTGGATCGATTTATACCGGTATGTCCAAGTTGTATGCAGGCCGCTCTTGATCAGTCATTTTGGAAATCTTTGAAGAGACCTATTTCAAACATAATATAATTACTAACGTAACAGATACCTTACGCCCTTAGCTTACGCCATAGAAGCTATTGGATTATTTAAATAGGTTCAGAAAACCTCGCTCACTCTTTTAATCAAATTCACACATCTCTTTCTTTGTTTCAGGGGACCAACCTACTCCAGAAGACAGCGATTCAACCCTTATTAATTTAGTCCACTTTAGTCCACGTTAGTCCTAGATAGTCCTTCGATTGTAAATATTGTGCAGTGACTGTGTAGTGTTCATGGAAGTGGCCGTTGAGGAGAGTTTTGGAAGCCGGACTAAACGGTAAGCAACATATTTATCAACTTGAGATAGATTCAATATTCAAAGTGAAAATGACATACCCGTAATAAATCGAACCACAGGCTGTATCATGGTATAATAAAACAGGTATTCTCTTCCCGACATGGAACTGGTCTACGTCACAAAGTGTTGCCACTGATTGTTCTTTTCAGTAAATTAAAGGACTTTCTCAATTAGTTCATGAATATTAAATAAAATATTAAGTAACTTAGCTATTTAAGTAGTATCTCGCGATTCTCGCGTGATCCATAAATTCAATATTTTATAAACTGATATAATAGATTATTAATTCGAAATTGGTATATAAAGTTCAAAAATGCATTACGCTCGGGTAATTCAATTTCACACAGTGGCAACATATCAAACTGATGACGTAGTCAAGTTTCACCTACGACATCAACTGTCACGGGAAGAGAATACCTTATTTTATTAGGTGTACCATGGGCTGTATTAGACTACTATAGTATTATGATAATAACAGACAAAAAAACAAAAAAAACGATATTCCTATACTAACTGCCCATACTTTTGTATAGAAATACCGATTACTTTTAGTTCTTTACTGTTATTTTAAATTCATTATACTATGTGGTTTTATTAATTTATTACGGGTATGTCCCTTCCACGTTGTATAGGCACAGTATTAATATAAGTAGTACATACAGAACGGAATCTCTTAAAGTCTCGCACAATATGCGTCCCCGTCCCCCGACCCCGCACCTCTCCCCCGTTCTCGCCTTGTGGAGGCTGCTGCAGCCGCCTGCAGCCGCCCGTTCAGCAAACCGTAAATTGTGATTAAATACATACATACATACATCCTATCACGTCTTTATCCCTAATGGGGCAGACAGAGCATTTTGGGTCTTGCGGCTCTATGCAGAGCCCAGGGCCGCAAGACCCAAAAGCCACTTTTAGCGTCATGGTGGGCGAGAAGATGGAAAAGCAATGAATACAGTGTTGGGTTGCTAGCCGCATCGCCTGTTAACAGGATTTGCATTTTTGCCCATTCCCTCGATCGGCTTTTACGATCTGCGTGGGAAGAGAAGCAGCTGGTACATTCAAGTTTTTTTTTATTTCTCCCAGACTAGCATGGGAGTATACTATACTCCCATATATATTACCACTATTTTGATTCATTTTTCATCTTTTCGCTTACTATTACGCTAAATAAAAAAAAAAACGACGGGTTGCACTCTGGGAGTGCCGGCAGAAGTGAAAACTTGAATATTAACGTTGTGCATTTTTGATATTTTGGAATGGTTAGGGAATAATTTTGCACGAATTGCTTTAATTATCAGTATAAATATTTCAAATCTTTTCTGAACCACAGTCTGTCACAAATGTCACAAGCATGACCAAATTCATTTTCAACAAAATCATTTTCAAATACACAGCAGTATGGCCACTACACAGACGGTCGAGCCATCAGCTGTCACCATCCATGGATGCGCGTAGCACGCTGTAACATAAACACACACGAACATACGCGCAAGCGCTCTGCGCCGTCTTACAAATTTTCGATCAGGTCACGTGTCCTGACGCGAGTTTAACATTTTTTACCCATTCCAAAAAAATTGCACAACGCCGCTCAAGAAGTTTTCACTTCAATAAATAATAAAAATACATTTATTTAAGTTAACTTTGATCCATAAAGATAAAAGTGGTATTTTTGTAAAATACATTTATTTCAGGTAACTGTGATCAATAAAAAAGTGGCCCTGGGCTCTGCTGCTTAGAGCTGCAAGACCCAAAATGCTCTGACTGCTACATTTGGGATCTTTATACCAAATAGGGCAGGCAAAGTAAGCAGGCATACATACATAATGTATTAGGTAAAGTTACGGACTTAGTCGAATGTTATACGAAACATTGACAGTTTCGATCAGCTGATCGCATGTTAAATTCAATGAACGAAGTGGATTTTCGAAGTCCCTGATGTGACTCAATCGATAGGCATTACACTTATCTGAACATGGAACATGACCTGTCATTGCCCGCCCGAGCTTTGCGCATTTTCCAAATCATTGCCTGCGCATTGTGAAATAGGCGGGCAGTCAGCCATGCCTCACTCAGGTCTATTTACGGCCAAATAAATGTACGTGTGACCAATTAAAGTCAACCACAGGCAGAGGGTCACTTTTTTTAAAGTTTCAAAGCCAAATGAAACGTGAAATAAAATTTTTGAAGTGAAAACTTCTTTAGCGGCGTTGTGCACTTTTTTTGGAATGGGTAAAAAATCTTAAACTCGCGTCAGGACCACGTGTCCTGATCGAAAATTCGTAAGACGGCGCAGGGCGCTTGCGCGAATGTTCGTGTGTGTTTATGTTACGTTACGTTCGTGTGTGTAATGTGTCATGCTTGTGACATTTGTGACAGACTGTGGTTCAGAAAAGATTTGAAATATTTTATACTGATAATTAAAGCAATTCGTGCAAAATTATTCCCTAACCATTCCAAAATATCAAAAATGCACAACGTTAATATTCAAGTTTTCACTTCTGCCGGCACTCCCAGAGTGCAACCTGTCGTTTTTTTAGGTCTAGACTGTTTTTTACTGTTCCGTACCCGAAAGGCAAAAACGGGAACCTATTACCAAGACTCCGCTGTCTGTCTGTCACCAAGCTGTATCTCATGAACCGTGATAGACAGTTGAAATGTTCACTGATGATGTATTTTTGTTGCCGCTATAACAAAAAATACTAAAAGCAGAATAAAATAAATATTTAAGGGGTTTCATAAATAACAAATGCGATTTTTATAGATGGTACGAAACAATTCGTGCGCGAGTCGGACTCGCACTTGGCCGGTCTTATGTATTTTTGAAGTGAAAACTTCTTTAGCAGCGTTGTGCACTTTTTTGGAAAGGGTAAAAAATGTTAAACTCGCGTCAGGACACGTGGCCTGATCGAAAATTCGTAAGACGGCGCAGGGCGCTTGCGCGAATGTTCGTGTGTGTTTATGTTACAGCGTGCTACGCGCATTCATGGATGGTGACAGCTGATGGCTCGACCGTCTGTGTAGTGGCCATACTGCTGTGTATTTGAAAATGATTTTGTTGAAAATGAATTTGGTCATGCTTGTGACATTTGTGACAGACTGTGGTTCAGAAAAGATTTGAAATATTTTATACTGATAATTAAAGCAATTCGTGCAAAATTATTCCCTAACCATTCTAAAATATCAAAAATGCACAACGTTAATATTCAAGTTTTCACTTCTGCCGGCACTCCCAGAGTGCAACCCGTCGTTTTTTTTATGGTGATGTTGTTTCATCTTCCCATCTCTACCTTTGTCTGCTTTATTATTCCTTTTAATAAAACGTAAACAAGATCTGCAATACCTATGCAACGATAACAAGCTCAGAAGGTTTTGAGATCAAAAATTACAATATCTCCGTTGTTCGCGCTTTTCACCACTCCCGAAAATTGCAGTAAGTGAGTTTGAGTAATCACGTTTTAGGATGGCGTCCATTAATAATGCAGTGTAAATTAGCTTAGTAAAACATAGTCTGTAATATAAATTGTAATAAGGAGAAATATATTTGTCTTACTCGTACTTCAAACTTTTGATTTACATAATGTGAAAATCTAACCGTACAATAATCATATAAATCTGCAATAGTGTAAATATGCTACAATACAATGCTTTTCTAGATCTTTGTTGTACTTCCAATATAGACACACTTTCATAGTTTTTTTTATTTTTATTTTGATTAAATTTCTATTTTGTCCCATAGAAATTTGTGCTTGCAAGTAAACCCTTTTAAACAAAAAAATAATTTTCAATTCGTTTCAGGTGTCTTCGAATAAATAGGTGAACATATATAAATATAAATTATAAAAAGATCGTGACGAATGGATAACATTCCCCTTTTTTGAAAGTCGGTTAAAAAGTCTGCGTTTCTTTATCGTAATTTATCTAATGCGTTTTCGGTAGCATTGTTAAAAGTACCTTTACTTATATGCAAAATTACACACACATTTATCCTTTATTCCTTTCTATCCTTGTATTCGTAAAACATAGCAAACTTTTAGTTAACCTATTCAAATACAAACTGTTCTTCTTTATTAAATCTTTCTTTTCAACTATTACGTAGTTTGTAATCGACTTCCAAAAAGAGAACTGAGGTTATCAATTCGTCGCAACCTTTTTTTATGTATACAAACTATTCAAAGAAGCCTGGACCGAGTTGAAAATTTGTTTGAAAGTGTTCCAAACAATATTTTTTCAAAATCGGGTGGCTAAGTCTATTTTGAATTTGTATGTATGTATATAGATAATATATGTGTATGTGTATTGTATGTATGTATCTAAGTAAAATTGTATTTGTATTTGTATTACTTTAGTACGAGTATATAGTGTATTTTAAGTACATCTTTAAGCACCTATCGCAATTCGATAAAAAAATCTGTTTTCCTACAGGTTGACTGGTAGAGAATGCATTAGCTTTAAGTTCACCTTTTGTACCGTTGTGGTCAATAAAGATTTTAATAAATAAATAATAAACATTTTTAGTTTAAAAAATATATATTTTAGACTGCTAAACTTAACTTTCCTTAGATCAAAATAATGTAAAAACAAAATAAAACGAACAATGCTAGCTTTTTAAAGCGCCTATTAGGTATAAATCACCTAAATACATACTTTTTAGTTGAATCTCTTACGTTTTGAAGTCTTAACTGATCAAAGCGATAATTTAAATTACATCTCCCAGTTTACCCGAGCCTGAGATCAACGTCAGAAAATTTGTTTACGATCCTCACAATCAAATTCTTCAGAAGTCACTTTGATGTTTCTACCTATATTTCGGCGTGTTTGCGAAGTTTGCTAGTTTAAACTAATTATTGTTCCACAAGCCTTTGTTAGTTGGTAGCTGGTGATTTTCTTTGGTTTTAGTTAGAAGAAATAGTTTATTTAAGGGGCTACCTGAATTTTCAAGGGTCCAGTGGCACCCCCATTTGAAATAAATCATTTGAAAAGAAAAGGTGATATTATTCAAAATTTGGCTTGACCAAACCCTAGATAACCCTTTTAACTATTTTATGAACTACTGTTTATAATTTAAAGTGCGAACGTGAAGCTTTTCTACGTACATTTGCGAAAAACGGCCACTTTTAGCTAATGTGCGTAGAAAAACTTCACGTTCTCACTTTAAATTATAAACAGTAGTTCATGAAATAGTTAAAAGGGTTATCTAGGGTTTGGTCAAGACAAAATTTTGAATACTATCACCTTTTCCTTTCAGATGGTGGCGCCACTGGACCCTAGAAAATTCAGGTATGGCCTTAAGTAGATAAGATAAAACAATTTAAATATCTTAATATACAATATGTTTAAAAAAACCTTGTCACTTGTGTAGGTACTATTTATCGGTTTCTCCCATCGCAAAAAAGTATGCAGCTCCATACAAAATTTAATGCCTACCGTTTCGAAATGTATAAAGCTGCAGATTTTAATCAAAAACTACACAGCCATCCAACATTATCTTAACGGATCGGACAGGGATTTTTTAACCTGCTGTATAAAAAAGTCAAGTTATTTACACTATTTATAACTTAAGAACGGCTAAGCTGATTTTGATGAAATTTGGTGTGGATATAGTTTAGGATCCGGGTAAGAATGTAGGATAGTTTTTATCCCGAATTTCCAGCTAATTAAAAAGTAAATTGCAAGTCAGACTCTCGCATGAATAATTCCGTACCGTTATTTATAAAAATCACGTTCTCAGTGTGGGAGCCCGTTAAATATTTATTTTATTCTTTTCTAAGCATTTTCTGTTATAGCGGCAACAGAATACATCATCTGTGAAATTTTCAACTGTCTGGCTGTCACAGTTTATGAGATACATTACAGCGGAGTTTTAGTATGAGGGTCTCGTTTTTAGTCTTTGCTTTTTTATTTGCTAGGCTAAAATGGAATTTTTCGATTTACTCGAGGGCGTCAGATAAACCAGTAAAAAAAACTATATCTTTATGAGATAGACGTAAAGTCATGACGTGACAGGATGACATGACAGTGCAGTATAATGATATCATACGCGTGGACTTTATGACTCCTTTGAACAACTTTTTATAAGGCGTCATTTTTATATTTCTTATAGTTTAGCTGGACCATTCTAGTTCTGCATCAGGTGTTCCATTTTCCAAAATCAATTATACCCTTTGAGTTGCCCAAGCTTAACAGCTATATAACAAAAAAGTTTGAATCCGTCTAGTATTTCCGGAGATTAGCGAGTACAAACAGGCAGCCTTTTTTTAAATACTTATTCTATTACTACGTCTCCTTCGCCCCAAATATATTTTTTGGAAATATATTCAATGTACACAAATTTTTTACTGTTTAATTTAACGTATAAATGTTTTTAATAAACAAAAAAATCAATCTGAATCACATATAATAGGCACTAACAGGTGTTACAATTTATTCTAAATGCGTATTCATTTCAACACTTCAAAATATATAACAAATATTTACACCGAAAAAATCTGTTGTTTAACCCGTGCTCGTAGATATAACAAACAAAAGTACAATTAAAAACAATCCATTCCCAATATTCCATTATCATTTCGACACTTCGCCGTATGGTGCGAGCATCGCTGGCGGCTGAAATGTATTAATCGGTTGGAAACAATCAGGATATCGGATAGCCTCCGATTTTGTGAAAAACAGTTCTAGTTTTTATAGATATGATTATTTGCGAATGGTTTTCTAAACTGTGCAGCCAAGTTGGGGTGTAAATGGAAGGCTAAGTCGTGGTAAAGATAAAGATACTGACTCTGGTTAAACTAACCGTAAGTGTTCCGTACCATCCTACTAATCCTACTAATATTATAAATGCGAAAGTGAGTTTGTGTATTTGTTCGTTAGGTACCACTTCACGCTTCAACCACGGAACCTTTTAGATGAAATTTGATATGAATAATGTTTGATACCAGATAGTTTTTATCTCGAAGTGCCTACCGGGAGCGAAGCCCACCGGCACAGCTGGTTACCTATAAAAATCACGTTTGTTACCTATATAGGAGCCCCACTTAAATATATTTTTTTTTTTTGTTTTTACTAATTGTTATTATACAGACAACAGAAATACATCATCTGCAAAAATGTCAACTGTCTAGCTATCACGGTTCATGAGATACAGCCTGGTAACTAAAACAAAGTATTTTTCTTTCTTAAATTTTATAGCTTTGAAAATCGTCTCAAATTTCGTTAGCCTTCGCACTTTGGCCGTAAATCTCCCGCCAAAGTGACGGCTCTGTCACCGATCTCCAGTCATCTCCAGTAATTGCGCCATTAAGCAACTACAGACGTCTACCTACGCGGGAAATCTTAGGTCCATGACCTTTTGCTACCTATCTCTTTTGACTAAGTTTATGATGAAATTTGTATTATTATATGTATAATTTAAATGTATGCTTAATTGTGCTACATAGCCCATCAGGCTGGGTAGGGACCAATACTGAACTGGGTTTCTTTCGACGTAATCTTCCCAGCAGTGGTCGTTCCGAAACGCTAGTAGTTTTTAGATTTTACACGAAAAAAATATTTAAAAAAATCCTTTATTCAGAGATAAATTTATCTTACATAGAATAATTGTTTTTTTACTTTGACTATTTACATACATATCTGCGGGTTGCTCAAACTATGGTGATCAGTTAAAAAGTATTTGACGGTGATAAATAATTTATTTTTGACGGAGAAAAATACCTAATGTGCGCTCATGGTATGGTAGCGTTGTAATTGAATTTTTGCTAAAAAAATTACAACTAGCTGGCAATATAAATAACTTTACCTGGGGTTGCTTCTCTTCTCATAGGAACAAGAAATAAGATTAAAGGCCCATTTAGACGGTGCAAGTTTCTTGCGTGTTGCATACAATTTTATTGAAGCAATAAATGATTTGTATGGCTGACATTTCGTTTAGACCATGCAAGTTGTCTATTGCTGCAATAAAATGGCATGCAACGGGCAAGAAACTTGCACCGTCTAAATGGGCCTTAAAAAATATAAGAAATTCCAACCGTGTATATCGACCACGTAGCTTTCAAACAAAAAAAAACTGCATGATAATCTGTCGATTCGTTTAAGAGCTACAGTGACAGGATGAGATTTTCTTACGGAATATTTCTAGAACATAAAAGCTGACAACTGAATGTAATTCCGACTAGTTAGCTAAAATCAAATGGACGCACGTAATTAATTATATTTAAAGACAACCCAAATTACACTACGATGACAGAAAGAGCTGGGGTTGGTCTTACAGCGAGTTTAATGATTTGGTCCCGGTCACTGTCCTTGACATTGGTCGTTATCTAAAACCATGTCAGAGGCCTTTAAGGCGGTTTAAAAACTCTGACACTAGTGTTAGTCATTAACACACACGATAAGAAGAAGAAGAATGATTTGGTGCTTTACTAACGCCTTTACATGTTAAGCAACTTTAGTTGTGGTACTTGGTAAACAACAAATTGATTTCGAGCTCTTTCAGAAGGCACGTAAGCCGAAGCCGACGGCCCCGGCTGTCATTTTTAAACAGTCATTTTAAAGATTCATGTTTTTATTCAGTAAAAAGCCCTTTACAGGTACTTTTATACTTAATTTATTTTTTAAAGAATCGATAGCTTACCGATGCCAACGACCACTGCTGAGAAGAAACGCCAAAAGAAACTCATTTTCACAGTATTGGTCGCTTACTCGCCACAAGGGCTTATTCATATTATTATTGTTTTTTTAAAATAATTTAAGCATTTATGTTAGCCATAGACACGAAATTTATATTTATTTGCTAGGCAAATAAAAAAAAGAAACCTGTCTGTCAAGACAAAACAGAACAGAACAGACAAAACGGCTGAACTGATTTTCATGAAACATAGCTAAGAACCACCTGGGCTCTGTCTGCTTAGAGCCGCAAAACCCAAACAATGTTTTTGCCCCTTTAGTGATTAATACGTTATAGTGTATGTATGTATGATATCTCGTCGTGTTCCTCGCTGTCAACACAGCACTAGCCCTATCTCTTCACGTTTCTCGCTATCAACACAGCGCTAGCCTTATCTCTTTACGTTCCTCGCTGTCAACACAGCGCTAGCCTTATCTCTTCACGTTCCTCGCTATCAACACAGCGCTAGCCTCTGACGTCTCCGCAAATTGAACAGTTAGCTTTAAACTGATTAATAAATCAAATGCGACGTTTACAACATTAACACATTACGGTTACGGTACATTACATACTAAAGATCTACAGAGGTTTGTTTTCGTGTTTTAGTATGTAATTTATCAGTGAGAATATACCAATTACTCTTCTGTATATTTCGTGGTGCTTGCATTAATTTTACAAGCTTTTATTTCAACTTGTTTAGTCATTGAAATTATGTGCCTAGTACAATTAATGTTTAAAGAATAACTACAAAGATATAGGTATGTGACCTAAGTTTAAAAAACTGTCAATGTCAGTATTTACTTATGCTTTTCAATTAAACAGAGTTTAAAACTAGTTGTTCGCCACGAACTTAGACCTCGCGATTATTATTTCAGAATAATGTACCTGATTTGGATGAACTATCGGTGCAGGTTTACCGATAAGCGGATTCATGGTTGTGACCACATTTCCAAAAAAGTTTGCAATCACAGCCCTTTCTTCAAACGACTTTTGATCTAGCTCTGAAATGTCAGGAGAACCTTTCAACCATACAAAGCCATCGATATGTGGTCTACCGTGTTGCTGAAATTCAGTTCTGTACCAGTAATCTTTTACCGAGAAATGATCCATCATTTTTCGAATGACAAAGTCAGCTCGTTGTTGGAAAAACCAGAAAACTATTAATGGGTTTCCATTTATGTTTCTTTGTATTGTCATGGCTCTATGCCGCTGCTCATTGGTTTCTTACTCTCTTCGTAAAGCTACTTCGCGTGCTTTGGAGTATATTTGAGCTGAAACTTCACACATACTTTATACAAGTAAGTGGGTGAAAATGTAATATTAGTGGCTATGTGACCTTTAGACCTCGCAAGCTTAAAGAGATTGCACAGCAAAGAAACTTTTTACACCATATGTTTTTCATAAAATATTAAAATCTCTATAATGTTCGTTCCGCTAATGTTTTCAGCCTTTTTTCCTCCTCTGTTCTTTACAGAAGGAGTTTCACAGACCTGATACTTCTTCTTTTCTTAGATTATGGTCAAACGATCAAAATTGAAGGGCTCCAAGATGGCATCAGTAAATCTTTGAGCCCGAGAAAGTGCGACGGAGGAGCAACCTACATAACAGAAAATAAAATTCCTTTGTTATTTCGTTCTCACTACAAACACAAAATGGTCGTAAGAGCCATATAATCCAAAAGCGCTTAGTGCTGTGGGTCAACTCCGCCATTTTCAAAAAATTCTAGAAAATGGTTCGACTATCGATTTTCATATGTTTATCGAACCTGCTCCCAAAAATTCGAGGCAATCATTTGAGAAATGCGACCTCTTGAGGAGAACACACAGTCATACGAAAGCATTTTTGGCCAAGCTAAAACGGAGATCTCTCTCGCTTCGCTCGCTCGGTCAATTATGGTACCAATAACCTGATCTCATGGTGAAGCCAGAAGGTAACCTTTCCATCATGTTGATGAAAAAAACATAACCCCATCGAGTTTGGGCTGTACTGATTTGGCTTAAAGAGCTTTTTAAACTTTTTAGTTCTTTGTTTTAGATAAAATTTAAGCTTTCTATTAGGTACCGACTTATAAAAGAACGAGGTGATTTTGAATGTAAATATTTTATTTTTCTTATATTTATGTAATGTTCCTCGATTACGCTCGAAGACGCTTGGCCAAATTGGAAAATTCTTTCTTTGTTTGAAAGGACATACTTTTCAGGTGGTCTTATATTTTTTTTATTAAAATCTTTTTTTGTTGTTTGAAGCCAATTTCTAGTTAAGATTATTTTTTCTTTTAGTTAACTTTAACTTGTAATAAACAATATAAATGCAGCCACCAACCAACAGTCCGATGTTTTTGTTATAATTTATACCAAAGAGCATGCCACTCTACATAGTTAGTTCCTAAGACTTGATAAGACTACTGGGAATTTCATCCCAATAGTTATACCGGTAGGTCTGTTGGGACTGACTTTCCCAGTGGTACTGGTAGGTCTATTCTTATATGGTATAGGTAGTATATTATATGGTCTATTGAGACAAGAAATCCTAGCAGTCCTACTGGTAGAACACACTTTAGTGCTACTGGTACTAGCCCAGCTTATTTAAACTCTTTTAAGGTTTGTTTGTTGGTTTGTAAACTCTTTATTGTAAATAATATCATAGTAGCAAACAAATTATATAAATAGTTGGTACAAGAAGGGATCTCTTCCAGCCAACCAAGTATTAGAAATGAGATGTCAGAAAAAAAGGGAGTTGGAGTTGAAGAGACTATATAATTCAACAAATAAAAATATATAAAAAAGGTTATTAAATGACGTTCCTTTGTTCATAAATAGAGTAAAAGAAAAAGCAAAAGTCGTGTCGTGAAAGTCGAGTAAGTATTTAAATATTAATAGCAGTGTATATATATTTTTAAAATGTACTAAATAACACCTTTCATTTGATACATAACTCGATATTGAACAAAATAATTGTTTAGGACACTCACTTTTTTGTTGCTTTGGATAAGTGGTTGGGCCGAACATACATACATACATACATAGACTGCTAAAATCATCCCCCATTCTCTTGGCTTTGCCATAGCTGTTAAATTGATTAATGATGGTCATCATTATATCGTAGATATATTCATAGGTATACTTTGTTCAAATTTTCACGCAGTCCGTTCGATATTTATAGCATTGACGTGTTCTTTGACCTTTCTGGGGCTAATTTTTGTGAACCCGAAATAGAAGCGGACACATTAACAAACCCCTTGATCGATGGGCTTTTCCATAATAAATTAAAACATACATATTCGTATATACATATTATCACGCCTGTTTCCCTCAGCAGCAGTATGGACCTCCACTTGCTACGACGACAGACCTCTCACTTCATCTACACTCATCCCTCTCTTCATGCTTGCCCACCGGTTAAGAACACTACTGACCTTTCCTTTTTCAATAACTTAAACTTTTTTCTAAACGTCAAAACAAACTACAGTAAATTTGTATGAAATACACGCTGATGACGTCAATATTCTTGGAGTTGAATCGGTTTTCTGCAATAATAAATCTAAATGGATGTGATCATGACAAGTGACATTATTTGGTGATCCGTACCAAATAATTTATTTTTGACGCAGAAAATTACCCAATTACGTTTATAAATGCACCAATGTTTCTATTTGTACCTGTAATATTGGGTTTTTGTTGCTACCACAGAATTAATATAAGTCACTTAACTGGCTGATCACCTGATTGTCTGATAAGTAAGATGATCCGTGCTTCGGAGGGCACTTTAAGCCGTCGGTCCCGGTCACGGTCTTTGACATGGTCGTTACCTAAAACCATGTCAGAGGCCTTTAAGGCGGTTTAAAAACTCTGACACTAGTGTTAGTCAGTAGTTAGTAGTAAGAATATAAGTCACGACCCTTAGTAATGTTGGCAACGTAACTTCTTTGAGTCATTCTTTTCCATTGAGGACCAAGAATGACTCAATGGAGTTCAATTACTCTATACTGGTTCAACGTAATCCCGAATATAAACAAAGCCGAGTGATTCAGCAGCGAGTTTGCCAAGAAGTGAGGTCGCCGCGAAATACCGACGGAAATGATAATATTGTTTCCGCTCAAGTCGTTTGGAATTCCGCGAATGCCTTCATTTTCGCTAGGTGCAAAGTAAAAGCTTATTAAAATATAAATATATAAACTATAAACTTACTTCATCTCAAACTTCACAAAGGATTTTGATAAAATTTTGATGAAACGATTTGACAAAAATGCACTTTCAAACAAAAAAGGATTTTTCTAAATCGGTGTAGCAGTTTTCGAATAATCGGTGAACACACATAAAAAGATCGCAACGGAATAATAACCTTCTCCTCGTTTTTGGGTGTCACTTAAAAAGATAAAGAAAAACACTCAATCTGCCCTGTTGGGTAACAGAGCAGATAGAGCCTAGCGCCAAGTTCACGTGATGGTAAATGGGAAAAATCTTCGTCTTTCCTTCGATTTGAAGTGCAAAATCAGGGTCTGCAAATGAAATGGAAAGTAAAACTTCCACTTTATTTTGTGACTTGCTTATCCGCTCGCTCCCAGTCATAATATCCTATATATCTAATCGATAACTCCCGTGTCATACAAAATTCTTTAAGTGCATTTATAGATGTTTTGGTGGTTCCGCGCCTGCAAATGACATAGAAACTGAACCGCTACATCTTGTGACTTTCCAACCCGCTCGCTTCCAGCCAGAATCTCCCACATAATTGATCGATAACTTTGCGTGTCTTGCGAAAGTCTTCAAGTGCAAAAAGATGTTTAGGTTAATCCGAGCTTGCAAATGACGTGGAAACTGCACCATTCGCCTACATCTTGTGACTTGCTAACCCGCTCGCTTCCAGGCAGAATCTCCCACATAATTGATCGATAACTTCGCGTATCATACGAAATTCTTCAAGTGCAAATAGATGTTTAGGTTGTTCCGGGCCTGCTATGGACTTTCCGCTATATCTTGTGACTTGCTAACCTGCTCGCTCCCAGCCAGAATCACCCAAATATCTGAGCGATGACTTCGCGTGTCATACGAAAATGTGCAAAATAGATGCGAAACTAAACGCAACGTGCAACTCATGTGCAGTTGTTACAGACTCTTTGATCTTTTCCGGTGGTCGTCTGTCAGTCAACAGTCAGATGTGTGCAGGAGTGTCGAGTACAAACTGATGCAACATTCTGACTAACGGTAAAGTACGCAGGGGTTTTAGATATTTACGATACGTTAAACCATAACGATGTTTGTGTTGCTCAATCAATTCTGTTGAAGCAATACTATATTCAAATACGAAATTTCTTTATTTACTCCACAATCTTATATGTAACAATACCTACATACTAAAAACTATCGTAATGGACACAGACTTAGTTTTTTTAAAACTAGTAATAGTACGAGAACATGGCAAATTTTAATACCAGATTGTGAGAGATATAATCTTTAAAAAGGAATTTTATGAAAAATTTGAGACGTTTTTTTATGTAAATTAATTTATATAAGGCATACGTACTTGTGCATAATCTGCATGTCTTAATTAAACGTATCTTTTATACACAGAACGCCCACTAGTGTACGAATCCTCTTTGTCATTTTTGACAATGGACAAAAAGTTTTTTTAGTTTTATTTATCGTATCTATAGGTAATTCTATATTTTTATACAAATAATTTATAAATTTATAAAGTTTATCTGAAACCACCTGACAAGTATGAAACAAACTCTTCCAAACAAAAAAACAATTTTTCAAATCGGTCCTGGTGTTTTCGCATATTCGACATAAAAAAATAAAAGATGGCGATGAATTGATATCCTCCTTTTTTTTTTTAAGTCGGGTAAAAATAAACAACTAGTACAACTTTTTGTTACTCAGATGTAGTTTTTAAAAGTTCCATTTTAAAATTAAAATAGAAGTAAAATAATTATAGTCTACTGTACTCGAGCGATCATCAATCATTTTATTTCCATCCATTTACATCGGAGGCGTACCTAGGTAACCAAAGGCCCTGGTGCGACTGATGCTCTTATTATTTACTTATTTTTCATGTGTGTAAGTGGCCAACACTGGTGTCAGATTTTTCAGGCTGCCTTAAGGCATCTGACATAGCTTGACTGAAAGCCAAAGATAAAAGCCGGGACCAACGGCTTATTTGGCTGTGCCTTTCGTAGCACGAGAGCTCGAGAATTTTTTATGTCACGTAGTTGCGAATGCCAGCCTACTTTGAGTTCACGTGACTAAAAATAAGGAAAAAAATATTTTTTTATAGTGTTTTTGTACAGTCCGTGGTTCGATTTATTACAGGTATGTCCGTTCCACGTTGTACTGTACAATGGTGGAAAAAGAAAGCTTTGCTGAGGACTATATGCAAAAGTTAAGCATTCCTTTGGTGATCCTATTTGATTTACTACCTACTTAAGTTAACTTGGCACTACTACTGGTCTTAGATATGCTACCTACTTTACTTGTTAACTTGGTAGTACTACTGGAACTACCTTTTTAATTCGAGGTTCATCAAGGTCCAATGGCCCCCCGAGATCGGGGGCCCGGCGCGGCACCGTCGGTCGCACGGTAACAACGCCACTGCATTACGTTATTTGAAACATTTGTAAGTAATACGCCCACAGAAGCCCACTAATGTACAAATCAGTCGGAAGCGGCTCAAGGATTTATATTTTTAAAACGGATAATGGTACATACAATAAGCCTGCAATGTCCTTAAGCTATGTTCACGTGTTCACTTTAATATCTAAACCATATAATAAAACTGTTAAAAAACATGTCATACAATGAAAATCTTTTTATTTCCAAAAAAAATTGAGGCAATCGCGACGTAGTCATTATCATCGGCAGCCTTCCATATCCCACTGCTGGGAATAGGCCTCTCTCAATGCATGCCAATTACATCGGTCCAGCGCTTTACGAAACCAGTTTCGTTTCTTATGTCATCAACCCATCCAGCTCTCGGACGACCCACACTACGTTTACCATCTAGAGGCCACTACTCCGTCAGCACTCTACTCCACCTATCGTCATCTCGTCTTGCCAGGTAACGTAGTAATAGAGTAATATTTTTCTTAAATGTCTGTTGTGTACACGCTAATCTCCAGAAATACTGAACGGATTCGAATGAAACTTTTTACAGCTGTTAATTAAAAAGAATACCTGATGCAAAACCATAATGGTGCAGCTAAACTATAATTAAATTAAAAATGTCGCCTTATCAAAAGTTTTTCAGCTTTATGAGCATTTTTTTCCACGCGAACGAAGTCACAGGCATCAACTGGTAAATAAATAAATGTCTTAATTAAACGTGTCTTTTATACACAGAACGCCCACTAGTGTACGAAACATTCGGTTCGGACGCATCACAAGGTTTTTTAATGACTTGTTCTGTCCCACTGCTGGGCAAAGGTCTGGTTTAAGAAGTTTATTTCTCATAAAGAATTACATTCACTAAAAAGGGTCACTCCTATTTTCTTCCATCTGTCCGTGTCTCAAGGATGAATATTTGTAAACTGGTAATGGAAAATTCAGAGAGGCCTATGTCCAGCAGTGGACGCTATGCGGCTGAAATGATGATGATGATGATGAATGGAAAATTCAATAGTCGCGTACTGACTGAGGGAGCAGCCTCGGTTTTTCTCCTTTTTTCCATTTGTTCCACTTTCTCCCATTTTCTTAATGGTATATATAATAGTTGTACAGTTGGCCAAAGAGGTACCTGGGCCGGCCCTCTACCTATATCTCTAATTTTCTTTTAAACTCAAAAGAATAATAACTTGGAATGCATATTCAGAAATATTTTAATAAAATTTCTACATACAACTAGGCGAGTACGAAGTTAAAAATGTAAAATGTAAAATTCCCCGGAAAATATTATATATTATGAAAAAAATTTTACAGCACGAAATAATGACAAAATTAATATAAGTAATATGTTATTATCCATTTTCAACGTGATTTATTATTGCGAAAAAACTGATATGATATAAGGAACGTTGTTTGACTCCGAGAAACTATGACGTCATTAGCCTGTAATTCATACAAATCCCATAAAAAATGTTTGTAATGGCGTTAAGAAAAAAGTATCGGATTTGAGTTGTTGGAAATCTAATTTAACAAGCGAAGAATCCTGTGTAAACTCCGCTTTACCCTATAATACGCGCCCTGCGTGTCGACGATCTATTTTGATTAATGGCACTGTTTTGCGTGGTCTGTTTGCTTTAGATAAACTGGAAGCAAGATTTATACTTACTACATTTAATAGAATAATAAATGAAGACCTACTCCCTTCTTGCTCGTGGCACTTCCGTCTTTACGGGGTCATAAGACTGTATTCTGACTTCAGAATGACAGCGGGCGTCCAGTTATGTATAATTTTACAAAACTAAAAACTGACTTCGCCCCAAACTGCATCTGTTTTAGTATATATAAAAATACGCAACCACCTGATGACTTTGACATAAAAATCCACTCCTGTGACAACAATTGTGACTGTAACTGCCCCTCTATTGCTAAAGTGAGTCAAACCAAATACCTCGGTGTAATAGTGGATCAAAGTCTGTCTTGGTATCCCCAAATTGAGGAGTTGTCAGGTAGAATACGTAAATTTGTGTGGATGTTTAAGACCCTCAGGCATATAGTTCCACCTACACTTCTAAACAAAATATACGTCTCCCTGGTACAGTCTATAGCCACATATTGCATCTCGGTTTGGGGTGGTGCTTTAAAAACAAAATTCTTGGAGGTTGAAAGATCGCAACACACACTTTTGAAGGTGATGTTCTTCAAAAAAAGGACTTTTTCTACTGATATCTTGTACAAATCATGTGATCTGCTATCTATTAGAAAATTATATGTGTTACAAATGTTACTAAAAAAACATAAAAACTTACCTTTTACTCCTCAAACATGTAACAGAAGAGTACCCTTGCCTGCTACTAGTGTTCCTTCTGCTAGAACTGAATTTGCTAGAGTACAGTACAATATTCGTTCTGCTTACCTATACAATAAAATAAACAAAGAATTGCAAATATACAACAAACCATCTTATAAGTGTAAATCATTAATCAGCTACAACGAATTGGAGAAGTTTATTAAAGGAATTATTATTTAAATGACTACCTGTACATTCAAATACACACACACACATATAGACACACCCCCACACAAACACATACATACACCCTCACACACAAACACGCACAAGCATCCACACCCACCCACACACCCACCCTCACACAGACACCCTCACACAGACACCCTCACATACACACAGACTCACACACCCTCTCTCTCACACACACACACACACACACACACATACATACACATACATACATACATACACCCTCACAAACGTACACAATTACAAAAATAATTAATTTTAGTTTGTATTGTTACTTACCTACTTTAATTTTTGCACTTAGTTCTATTCGATGATAGTGATATGGAAGAGCGGAGTCTACTGGCACAAGCATCCCTATGCTTAAAAGTAGGCTCAGGCTAACTTGGTAGGACTACTGGGACTAGCTCAAACGAGCAGTATCCGTGGCCAAACTCCAGAATTAATATTAGTATTACATACAGAACGAAATCTCTTAAGGTCTCACGCGGTATGCGTCCCCGTCCCCCATCCTCGCTCCTCTCCGCCATTCTCTTCTTGTAGAGGCGGCTGTAGCCGCTCAAAACCTCTACAACCCTAGGAGATTATTTCTGTAATACTTATATTAATTCTATGGACAACACTGGTCAAAAGTTTTTTTTTAATAATCTGAAAACAAAATTTTTTTGCTCAAAATAAATAAATGTCTACGGAAACAATAATTATTTTACACAATTAAATGAAACTATAATAAAAAATAGAAGCCAGATCGCTACAGTCGCAGGGCAGGGTACCTAAGAGACTGGCGGCATTGCCTCGTTGTATGGCCAGACTTAATCTTTGGCCAAAATGCGCACCAGCTCTTAGGTCCCCAGAAATGTCGATCAGGCGTGTGAAGATTTCTTTAAAAATTTGACGCGCCTTCACACGCCAAGGCTCTAAAGTCTCCACTTATTATCATAAAATAACCTTTACTTCTTTGTTTACAGGTCAAGATGAACGCAACAGAAAGTGCAGAAGCAGCGGAGCCCCCGCCCGCGGCGGCGGACACGCCGACGGCCCCCGCACCCGGGGGCGACGGCACCGGGCCCCTGATCCCAGTCCCCCCGGCCCCCAGAAAGCCCCCCCGCCGAGGCCCCAAAGTCCAACAGGAACGGCCCAAGAGGGCGCTGTTTTGTCTGACCTTGAAGAATCCGTTGAGGAAAGTGTGCATAGACATTGTGGAATGGAAGTATCCTTTTTAAATTTCATTCTATAAAAAATAAGATTTTTAATTTTTTGCATTGTCTTTTCTCTTTGTTATCGTAGAAAAAGAGAAAATTAAAAATGCGGTATTTTTATTATTCATATCAATAAGTTCCTATCACATAATCCGAAACCGAAAACCAAATATTTTTTTAACTACCTAAAAATAACTACGATATATACGTTTTAGTAAGTTTTAATTTTAGGTTGTATTTATTTAGTTAATATTATATTGTTATATTATGTTTATTATTATGCAAAAACACTTTATTCTTTATTAATAATTTAAATAATACAAATACATATATTATATTGAGATTAAACTAAATAACTAAAAACTAAATATAACTAATTTGATAAAAACTAAACTAGATATAAAAACAAAAAAAAAAGTTATGTACATAAATAAATACACTACGATATAAGCTTTTAAAATCTGATGGAAGGGAAAACTGTCTAGTAACAGAAAAAGGATGCACGAACAGCGCTGTTGACGTCACCATTTATTAATTTGTGACGTCACTGCTATTAGGTCTGGCGCGTAAAGACATAGTGAGATAGATGTCCACGCCACGCTCCCACTTTTATAATTGAAATACTGATTGGTACTTTCATTAATTAACCAATTTTCTTGATGTTTTCAGAATAATATTTCTTTCCAGCGGCTTTTTGTTTTATTTACAAAAAAAACCAGTAAAATAGCCTAGTAAATTTGGTCAGAGCTTCATGGAATTTGGTGGCCGTGTAGACATGGCGTGATTTGATTAAATGTTTTACTAAAGGACTCGTAAAGAGCCGTAAAATAATTATAAAAAATCACAAACTATGATCCCTTGGCAAAAATAAAGATGAACTGTAATATAATATTTCCAGTTTACTAAAAATACCACTGGCTCCAACTTAAGCATAATAAAAGCCTACGATAAAGAAAATATTGTCAACGATACTCACGGGTAAACAAACATTACAGGCCAATGAAACATATCTTTCCATAAATATCCAATATTCGACAAGGAAGTCGGTGTTTACCGAACGAGACTAATATTGAATTTGCAAATATTTGCCTCGAACATATTTCAGTTTATTTACCTTGTGAACAAAGGAATTCTCGCTTTTTTACGTCGGCTACGTTCGATTTGATGTAGGTTTTTTAAATATTTCTTTACTTATAATAGGATTTGAAACGCAAAAACGAAACATTCATGAAGTCTTCAAATTTTATCATTGCTTTAGCGATTATTCTATAGCCGTTAACGCCGTCGTTTTGAAAACCCTATCTTCTTAAGCCCATTCTTCCTAGCTTTTAAATATCTATATATCAAACCCATCATTTAAACCCCCGACAAAAAAGAGGGGTGTTATTAGTTTCACGCTTATGTCTGTCGGTCTGTCTGTGGCATCGTAGCCCTCGAACGGATAGTCCAATTTCGATGCGGTTTTTTCACGTGAAAGCATGTTACCTTGCGGTAGGTTTTAGCTATGTTTAAAGAAAATTGGTTCAGCCGTTTAAATTTTTTTAGGGGCAAACGAAAGTCGGGGTTTTTAATTTACCAGGCAGAGATCGGTTGGGGCATGTAGTTCCGCCACTCATCACAAGATGGTGTCGTCGAGAGTTCTTTAATTTACCTGGCCTGCCCTATAAAAATTGATTTCAAGATTTTCTATTACCACTTTTTTGGCATGTTTAATAAACATGCCCATGCCAACTTACAGCTTTCTAGTACTTATATAGTCTCTGAGTAGAACCGTGGACGAACAGACAGATAGGTAGATAGACATATCAAAACTATAAAGGTTTCTTGTTGACTACGGGCCTAAAATGCCCTAAAAAACCTAATGATGATAAAAAAAATACTTGCTGATTTGTTTATATAAACTCTCTCTAAAATAAGCTTACAAATTGCAAAAGTCCTATACCACGTAGCCTGTTTAGAAAGCTATTCACAATACCATTATAAAGTTCTAACTTTGGTTCCCAAGTTGTCATTTAAGTTGAGCGAGTTGTCAAATCGATAAGCCAGAACTTTGGATAATCCGCCAAGTTGTAACGTCCACTTTGCGAAGGCACGAAATTTACTCCTATACAAAGGGAATAGAGGGTAGATAAAGGCCCATTTAGACATTGTCCGTCTTATAATAAAACGCAGACTAACTTTTTTAGTAGGTTTAAACCATTATCGAACCAAATCAAGTTGCCATTTTTAGATGAGACACTGGCATATTACTAGATGTCACCTAAATTTGGTCGGATAGTGGTTTAAACCTAGTAACAAAGAAAGTCTGCGTTTTGTTATAAGACGGTGTAAGTTCCTTGCCTGTTGCATATCATTTCATTGAAGGAATAAATGATTTGTATGGCTGACGTTTCGTTTAGATCATGCAAGTTATCTATTGCTTCAATGAAATAGTATCTCCCATGCTGGTCTGGGAGAAATAAAAAAAAACTTAGAATGTACCAGCTGCTTCTCTTCCCACGCAGATCGTAAAAGCCGATCGAGGGAATGGGCAAAAATGCAAATCATGTTAACAGGCGATGCGGCTAGCAACCCATCACTGTATTGATTGCTTTTCCATCTTCTCGCCCACCATGACGCTAAAAGTGGCTTTTGGGTCTTGCGGCCCTGGGCTCTGCTTAGAACCGCAAGACCCAAAATGCTCTGTCTGCCCCATTAGGAATAAAGACGTGATAGTATGTATGTATGTAAAATAGTATGCAACAGGCAAGAAGTTTGCACCGTCTAAAGGAAGCCAGGGTGGTTTTTACATTGTCAAAAATTACATTCAGCTAGAGGACAACAAGTCAAATC
Organism: Acrobasis consociella; assembly: GCA_963555685.1. NCBI lineage: Eukaryota > Metazoa > Arthropoda > Insecta > Lepidoptera > Pyralidae > Acrobasis > Acrobasis consociella. Next base: position 39,573,878 of record OY743104.1, on the reverse strand, counting down.
AGACACTTTTTTCTAAACGTCAAAGCAAATATTTTCTACGGAATTTGTCTACACTAATATTATAAAGAGGAAAGATTTGTTTGTTTGTTTGTTTGTTTGTTTGATTGTATTGAATAGGCTCCGAAACTACTGGATCGATTTTAAAAATTCTTTTACTGTTGGATAGGTATGTTATCCCTGAGTGACATAGGCTATGTATGTACCACGGGCGAAGCCGGGATGGACTGCTAGTGTGAAATACAAAAGAGTGTCGTCATGCTTTTTGCAAAGATTTAGAATGTATGAGTAGAGTCAAATAGCGATCTTAATATTAGGTTGAAAATGTATTATAGTCAATGAAAAGTGACACTATTTTCTGAAGTTTTTATTCTTTGAACTGTACCGAATAATTTATTTTTGACCCAGTCGTTTACCTAATTCTGAATGTGACTACGTGTAAGTTGTAAGTGTTACTAATGTATGTATACTTTAATTTTTTGTGTGTGTCTCGGTAGTGATAAATTAACAATTTACCTATCTAATATCATACTATAGTAATCCTAACCTATAAATAAATACATATGGACAAACTAAGAAAAAGTACTATCTTTCCATTATAACATTCAGTACATAGTCGATAAATAAATTCAATTCAATTAATGCAAAGCAATTTAGTACGATTTAAAAAAATTTATCTACAGCACTTAAGTTATTACTCATTTCAAAGTAGAGGAAAAACACAGGCCTGGAGTAGGAAAAAACATGATGAATAAAACAACAAAAGATTACAGAGAAACAAAAAAACGTAGCAGATATAGCCGTAATTAGAACGTATATACCGTCAAATATTTACAAACATAAAAAAGGTAGTAACAGTTATAAATAAATTACGATGATCGATATATTATGCTTTAAAATCAAACAGAATTCACCCATCATAGTATGTTTTTGGCAGTGGGCCAACCGGACACTGCGGCGTATAAAACCTAGAGGTTACCGCAGGGAAGTGTGTTTGGTCCGGTGAAATGTAAAGGTATTTTAAGGGCACTAAACTTGAGCATTATTGCCCTTAAACCTTTTGCTGTTGATTAAAGTAAACACTAAAAGGGTCTACAGCTTTAAACGCTGCCTTTGAAGTTAGTCCTTATATCTGTAGAAGGTTTGTTAAGTACTTTAACCGTTGGGCCCGCAGGCTAGCTTTTGATGATTTAGTTTATATAGAAATTCGATGTTTTTATTTTTTCTCAATAAATAAAAGATGGCGCGACGGATATCAATTGGAAGTACCTGGGTGACCGCTTTGGAAGTAGCTTTGCTCGGTTGGTTACATCTCAAACATTAACTAAATTTCTTAAAACTTGTCTAAAAACAGTACATAATAAAAAATTGTATATAAACTTGAACATAAAAAAAAACGAAAGTAAGTCACAGAGTGGGATTCGAACCCGTAACACTCTTTCTAGCGGTCAGCATCCTTAACCTCTGAGCTAAGCGGATGGCAGCCAGCGCGACGAAGTTAGCGACCATATTCTGCGTCGAAAGAAAAACGAATGAAAACTCGAAAACACGCGTTTTCCCAAACATAAGACTAATCTAGATCGATTGTTTACCCCCAAAAAACTCTAAAAAGCTCTAACGATTTCGCTGAAAATTGGTATATGGGGGCATATACCAATTTTCAGCGAAATCGTTAGAGCCGTTTTCGAGATCACAGAAATTTATAAATATATAAATATACAAGAATTGCTCGTTTAAAGGTATAAGATATGTGGTTACGCTAATCGAATTTTGTATTTGCCTTTAACCTATTTCTCAATGTCACGCCCAAGTCATCCATTACATCTCCTTCGAGGTCGGCCGATTCATAAAAAAATTGCTCTCCAGTCAGTTATATAGGCACAGAAGTTATTAAGTATTCTATATGCAGAACGAAATCTGGAGGCTGCAAACGTACATATTCTTATCTATGGCTACAGACGCCTGCAGCTACCTCTACAAGAAGTTCTCTTCTTGTAGAGGTTGGCGGAGAGGTGAGGGAACGGGGAACGAGGACGCAAACTGTCTGGGACCTTAGGGGATTCCGTTCTGAATAGTCTGAATATAAATAATACAATTTTTTTTATTTATTATTATCAAGTCTTTTAGTCTCCACGACCTTTTCTGTCTACTACTAGAGCCATACTTGGCCAGAGCAGCCAGAGGACTTAGGCCTACACTCTCCTCGCTGGCCAGACGGTTGGAGAGGTTAATGGGATATAATATATTTGTGCCAAAATTAGATTAAAATAAAAGCTATAGGTACTAACAATACATAAAAGCTGAATAGTTTTCAGCTGTTGTTACATCGGCCGATGTCATCCCGATATCGTCCGATACTTACATACATACATACAATCACGTCTTTATCCCTAATGGGGCAGACAGAGCATTTTGGGTCTTGCGGCTCTATGCAGAACCCAGGGCCGCAAGACTCAAAAGCCACTTTTAGCGTCATGGTGGGCGAGAAGATGGAAAAGCAATCAATACAGTGATGGGTCCGATGAATACATCGTCTGATGAGGCTGACGATATCCAGTGTCGTGTAGTTATCGTTACAAATCGTTCTAATGTGAAGACGGTCAATACTTGTACCTATTGGATTTATAATTCTCTTTCGGTTGCTTTCGGTGGTCTAGATACATGGGCCCTAGGGACATTTTGATTAAAATACTCCAATTTCCTTCTAATTTCATAAAACGTTCAACTTACGTAGTCTATTTAATAGGCTATTTACTGTGTACCTATGTTTTTGGTTAATATTTTATATAAAACAAAAAATACAACAGCAATAAAATTGGTAAATGGATGAAGCAGCAACTAACATTTCAAATATAAGAGTGGGAGCGTGGTGATGACATCCCACTATCTCTTTCGTACGCGTGAAACTTAATAGCAGTGTCGTCAAGAGCGCTGAAGTGCGATTTTCGAAACGCGGAGTCATCTTAACGAATGGTTTTCTATACAAAAAACCGTTCGAGTAGTGACTCCGCGTTTGAAAAATCGCTCCACTGCACGTGCATCATTTTCTGTTACTTGACAGTTTCCCCTTCTGTCAAAATTTGACAGAAGGGGAAAGTAACAGTAAAAAGCTAATAAATTAATAATTCTTGGGCAGAATAAACAAAAAACCGGCCAAGTGCGAGTCGGACTCGCGCACCGAGGGTTCCGTACAAACGAGAATTTGGTATGAATTTCAATTTAATACCTCTCCGCTTTATGAGGAAATGGGTAGTAAGTTTAAAATTATTAAAAAAATATATATTATGTGATGTAACTAAAAATTTATGGTTTTCGTAATTTTTCCTTTATCTATGCTATAAGACGTTGCTTCGTACCAAATTTCAAGATTCTGAGTTCACGGGAAGCACCCTGTAGGTTTTGATTCCCTTGCAAGTGCCGAAAATTTGCGGCATAAACGGCTGTATCTTTTGATTGCGTTGGCTTAGAAGTTTGATTTTTTCACAGCTTCAAGGGACAGTAGACCTGAGTAATTGATATAAATTTCAGCTTCATACCTCCACGCGTTCCTGAGAAAAAGGGTCTTGACAGACGGACGGACGGACGGACAGACGGACAACAAAGTGAGGATCACTTTGTTGTCCGTCTACAAACAAGGAAAAAAGGAAAAAACGGAACCCTTATAGGATATAAGGGTTCCGTTTTTTCCTTTTGAGGTACGGAACCCTAAAAATCATTTTGTTATCGGTTTCGGATTCTGTTACTTATTAATATGAATAATGAAAATAATTGAGCAAATTATCGTATTGTTAATGTGTTGATATCTTACTGAGGATGTGTTAATTTCTATTTTTACGACATGAAAGTTTATTTGGTTTTCCTAGTATCTAAAATTAAATTCTTTAAGATCAAAAGGTGCACTTTCCCGTATTATTATGGAGTTGAACGATCTACCTAGGAATTTCCCTTTGCAGTAAAAATGCTGGCATCCCGCCAAGCGCTGTGTGAATGAGTGGCAGGAGCCGCGTCAGTTTGGTTGATTGAGGAGTTACTTAGTTTTCATTCTTTTTTGACGTGTAGGTAGGTAGTACTTAGTTAGAATGAGGAATTTATACGATTGTTAATTGTTAGAACTATTTTTATCTAGATGACGTTATATCGTTATAAAGATTTTTATCTGTGAAATAAGAATTATTAAGTTTAAGGAAATTTTTTATTAAATTAAAATTGAAACCAATAAACCTTAAATAACTTAGTCAAACAACAAATATTGACGAGTAATTACTTACGTGTTTTAGTGATTATTTTTGCGTCACTAAATATTTATTTTATTTTATTTCAATCTCAACACAATAATTCGGTATTCGTTGGTATCGTCGCCGACCAGTGTCATCGACTGTCGCAAACAGTTGTTGATAGTTTTACATGTCATGACAGTCGGTGAACGTTGCGACGTCGCGCGACCCAGGTTTCCGACGGTCGCCGATTATCGGCGACGGTTGCCGACCTGTTTCGCGGGCATACTGTCTCGTCTTTAAGAGCCCTTTCATGGGATTTGTCGTACCACCTCAGAAGTGCGATTTTTGAAACGCGGAGTCACCTAAACGAATGGTTTTTCCATACAAAAAACCGTTCGTTTAGTGACTCCGCGTTTGAAAAATCGCACCACTGAATTGTAAGAAGGTCTTGGAACTTGTTTGTTTATCCGGCATTTTGTTACTGACCTCGCTGTTTTTAGAAGACGGCTGGATCAATTTGGAAAATTCTTCATAAGAAAAATAGCATACATGACAGGTGGTTCCTTCAAAACTTGATCGAAATCAGTTGTGGACTTCGGTGGTAAAGTCGGCTATTAGTTTTGAAAAAATTTCAGCCCTTTAAAGGTGTTTTCACGATATATTTTTAACTAATTTTATTTTTTTTATTTATTATTGACAATTTGGATTAAAAATACATCCATACATACTATCACGTTTTTATCCCTAATGGGGCAGACAGAGCATTTTGGGCCTTGCGGCTCTATGCAGAGCCTAGGGCCGCAAGACTCAAAAGCCACTTTTAGCGTCATGGTGGGCGAGAAGATGGAAAAGCAGTCAATACAGTGACGGGTTGCTAGCCTCATCGCCTGTTAAAACATAAATGTCGAATCTAATATATATTTTTGAAGTTTATTTTCAATCCAAATTGTTAACACTAAAATTGCTAACATAACAAAATAAAATTATATGACAAGCTGGTAGCGTAATATTTATATTTAGCAGTCAGTCGTTATTTTCATACGGTACTGTACATTCCTCGTCAACGAGCCATGACATTTTTATGAGTGTGACTGATTTGTGGCCGCGACTTCTCCCGCATAAATATTTATGAGCAGGCAAAGCAATGTGTGGAATCCATCAACGAATGTAGGAAATCCATCAATGCACCTTTAGCTGGTTTTTAGTTGTGAACATTAATAGCTATGCTGTTGATACCATACTATCACGTCTTTATCCCTAATGGGGCAGACAGAGCATTTTGGGTCTTGCGGTTCTATGCAGAGCCCAGGGCCGCAAGACCCAAAAGCCACTTTTAGCGTCATGGTGGGCGAGAAGATGGAAAAACAATCAATACAGTGATGGGTTGCTAGCCGCATCGCCTGTTAACATGATTTGCATTTTTGCCCATTCCCTCGATCGGCTTTTACGATCTGCGTGGGAAGAGAAGCAGCTGGTACATTCTAAGTTTTTTTATTTCTTCCAGACCAGCATGGGAGGTTGGAGGCTGTTGATACCATTCTTGGGAAAAGGTCCATCTTCCTCCATTTGCTCCTTTGCAAGCTGTGTTTTGACCACACTTTTTCATCTTACAGGCTCAATTATTATTTCAATATCTTAGGACCTTTTTTTTTTTGACGCGAAGAAAATCCCTTCGGATTCCTTACCGGTTACGGGACACCGGTAAGGTTATGTGGTGTTACCACTAAAAACTCCGCGGTGTCACCTCTCAGCCGCTATCGGCCGGGACCGTGTGCTTCTTCATGCTCCACAGCCCCGGCGCGGCCGGCCGCTACTTAAGCGGCCCCGGATCGCCAACGGCCTCACGGCACCCTCTGCTGAATCAGAGGGGCTGGAGTAAGAATATCTTAGTACCTAGGCTAACTTCTCAATTAGTTGATATTTTTCATAAATGTATGTACTTACCTACATAATGTTTCATAATGTAGGTACTGTAATTTTATAAGCTTAAGTAACTAGCAATGTATCTTGTATGTATATATTTATACATGTATCTTATACCTTTAAACGAGCAATTCTAGTATGTATATATATTTATTTATAAATTTCTGTGATCTCGAAAACGGCTCTAACGATTTCGCAGAAAATTGGTAAATGGGGGTTTTTGGGGGTAAACAATCGATCTAGATTAGTCTTATGTTTGGGAAAACGCGCGTTTTCGAGTTTTCATTCGTTTTTCTTTCCACGCAGAATATGGTCGCTAATTTCGTCACCGCGGCCGCCATCCGCTTAGCCCACTCGGTGACTTACTTTTGTTTTATTTATGTTCAAGTTTATATATAATTTTTTATTTTGTACTGTTTTTAGACAAGTTTTAAAAAAAAAAGTTAATGTTTGAGATGTAACCGACCGAGCAAAGCTCGGTCACCCAGGTACTGTATATATAATTATACATGTTTGTTTAGGACAAATCTTTCATCTCAATTTTTCACCAGTTATCCTGAACAGATTCAGCAAACATTTTGAATACTTGTGTAAATCGGATGACAATACGATATTATGAACCAATGAGCTGTGCAAGATGACAATACAATCAATGAGCAGTTCTGAAGATGGGGCCGGTAGATACTCGACAGAACTCAGTTATAAAAAACAACATAACCTCATCGAGTAGGACTTGTTTGATTTGTCTCGACGAGCACTTTATGATAGACTCTAATTTCCTAGGGTCTGATCACGGAAACATGAAGCCCTTTAGGTATTTAAGTTTAATAATAGGGTCTCTTTCACCTTACTAATGTATATTTAAAGAATTTTTATTTAATTATTTTACGGCTCTGGATACGAGTCATTTAAAGCCTGTCTTTATTTATTTATTTCTTTATTCAAATTCGCGTAATCCTAATCAATCAAACGTTGGTGTAGGTCCTTTGATTGCTTCAAGGAAGTTTCTGGCGACATATCTATACGAGTGCACTGGTTTTTGCCAATTGAGTGGAGGACAGCGCCTAAAGACGCCACTACAGTAGGCAAATAAGTATCACTACAGCACTACTGTCTACTTTAAACATTTCACATATTGTCTATGAGCACGAGCTTTTATAACACCAAACTACACCAATTTAATCTTATGTAGTAAAAAAATTATATGTCTATGAATTTAATATTATAAAGTCCTCTAGAATCAATTTAAAGCAAACTCCAACTGAACCCCTTCACTTCCCGCCAAAACCTTTCTATTTTTATATAGTTATGTCATATCTGTCTGTATATAAAAGCAGTGCCGTAAATAGCCTTTTTTGCGCCCTGTGCGAGCTTCTATAACTGCGCCCTTGTTTTTTTAGATATGATAGGTACCCTAGAGCAATGCTATGTATAGGTCTACTTTATTTCATTCAGGATGATAAAATAAAGCACAAGGAACTTGGTGTTGGTGGACCAATTATCTAATATTTTGGCAGAAAAATCTATTTTTTTTAAGAATTTATGTGGGCAAACAAGCAGATGAGCCATCTGATGTTAGGTGGACCCTTCGCCTATTATACCAATCACTGTGTCTCACTCACTAAAACTCAATCGCAAGTTCACTAGTGCAAATGCGTTGCCCACCCTGATGCTTAAGATTTAATTTTTGGGCCACTATGGTTTTCATACTTCTATAATAAAATAACACCCTGCAAAGTTTCAGTAAACTGTAAATTAATTTAATTTTAAGTACTTGGTATGGTAGAGTTTTGAATATGAAAGGTAGCATAATATAAATTGCGTTTCAGTATGAATTGGTAAAAAAACGTTTATTCGAAAATATTTGCAAGATTATTCACAACTACACAATACACAAATGAATGAGTTCAGATAGTAAAGATTTATTAAAGCAAGCCATAAACTTTTTTAAAAATTTACTTTTCGCGCCAAAAAAATGAGCGCGATGTTATGTCTAATTTAATAGACGTTTTTGATGATACTGGCATGTAGGTACGTATGTGTTGGAATCGAGCACTAGGGACGCAGCGGGAACTTATCAGGAGCAAACCGAAAAAATAATAGTCCTGCCTGATCTGGCCGTTCTTGCGCCCCCCAGAGTCTACGCCCTGTGCCTGGGCACCGGTGGCACCGCCCTATTTACGGCACTGTATAAAAGGCTGTTTGTTTCCCTTAGCAATAAATAAAAAAATGTACCCATAATCAGTTTTCACCACAGGATATCTCGAAATATCTAAAGTAAATGTTTCTACACAACATTGACGTTTTAAAAATCTTGTAGATAATTTATCTGTGATCCCAGACGCAATAACAATCTCGTCCAGACTGGAGATGAGACGTCTTAGATATTTCTATAAATTCTCGAAGTCTGGAAAATTCTTTATGTTCCGCGGCGCGAGTTTTGATCTGATAGCAGATGTTTGGGGAACTTGCAAAATGTTTTGTGATGCGGAGATATTGCAAATGTTTTCGGGGATCGTATCTAGCCAGTCAAATATGTTATTTCGGTGCATCTAGCATTCAATTTTGACGCGTTTTTAACCGACAAAAAGAGGAGTGTATAAGTTTAAAGCTAACGCCTGTCAATTTGTCTGTCTGTGGCATTGTAGCGCTCGAACGGATGGACCGATTTCGATGCTGTTCATCTAAACTTGTTAGAGAATCTGTAACTGGCATGCGTATTTATATTATTCATGCTAATCATCATAATTATCAGGTCTTTTTGTATCCAATGCAGGAGCACGACTCTCTCTGTACTACCAAAACTATACATGGCCAGAGCAACCAGAAGACTTCACCTACACTCTTCTCGCTGGCCAGATATGGAGAGGTGTTATTGATGTTTATACCTTTGTTAAGCTTGGATTACCTAAGTCGCCTTCTACCCTAGTTACCTTGTTCTACTCTGCCGGAAACCACACGACAAATAAAGTGGTAAAATAAACTTTGAAACAAAAAATTCCATGCATGTAAATTGGGAGTAATGTTTTTTTCTTGACTCACCCATCGTTTAGGGGATCGCATCGTTGAATAGGTCTTTTAGAAATATTGTGAATTTTTTGATTTCGAGATCAGTTTCTGGAATGTTTGATTTGATATTGCGCATTTTTTATATATAGTCAAGTATCAAGTGTGAACTCAAAGTTTGCATTAGTAACTACGAAACTTGGTACGATTATAACTAGCTAACTGGTAATATTATAACAACTCGTATATGGCCCAATGCCGGGCAAAGGCTACATCTACATTACTTGAAAATCGCAATTATTTCCTTAAAACCAAACCGCAGACCCTTCGAATGGATGATCCTGACCACTATCTTCGCCAACTGCATAGCCCTGGCGGTCTACACGCCTTACCCGGCCAGCGACTCCAACTACACCAACTCAGTTCTGGTAAGTTCATCAACTTCTTATCTATCCCAGAGAGATCTTATACAACGTGGAAGGAACATACCCGTAATAGATAAATAGATATAAATTTTATTCGAATGACAAAAGCTTACTTTATTATTAAAGCTTACTTTACTCACTTTATTGTGCATTATTAAAGTTTTATATTAATAAATAAATAAATAAAAGCAACACAATAATAATATAAGTTCGATTTATTATAAGAATAATAAATCGAACCACAGACTAGATTTAGATCACTATAGTATGACGATACACTAAAATAATGAGGGCGAAAGTTTGTAAGTGTATCTTTGATACTTCTTCAAGTGCAAACGGCCGGACCAATTTCGATAAAATTTGATATGCAGGAAGCCGACACCCTGGATTAACACATAGGCTTTTTATGCGGGTAAAACCGCGGGTGCAGCTAGTAATAAAATAAAAATAAGAGACAAAAAAAAATATCTGGCATTTCCATACAAATGTGTGCCGGCTGCCTACATTTGCATAGAAATGTCTTTTTTTAACTGTTATTATCATTATACTATCTATAGTTTTATTGTCTTTTAATATAGACTGGATACAAAATATTATATTGAGTTGAACAAATATAAAAACTAAATTAAAAATCTAAATTAATATCTATAGTGATTCATTTATTTCCATTTATTTCGAGTCACTTCCACGTTGGATATCGGATATATTTACGCAGGAAAGTACCTAAGTATTTAACTTTATTAATGTTAAAGTCGATTTTACAAATTAATATATACTAAATTAAACTATATTTAACTATAAATAAACGTTAAACTAAACTATAATGATTAAATATAAATTAAAGTATCTGAAAGTACCTACCTAGGTCTTTTCAGATCTGAAAGCTAAGGAAAGCTTATAAATTAAATAACCTAGACAATGTTTCAAAGCTCTCGCTAAGTGCCGCAGGTGCTACCGCTGCAGGCAAAGAGCTTTTGTCACTCGACATTTATAAAGCTTAGTGGGGATGCGGGCAAATTGTCACAGTCACTTGGGAAACTTCAGTTAGGTGGAACGGTCAAAGATTTAGAATATACCTACAAGGTAGGGTCATGCTTCAAATATAAAATAATAATTTCTCATAGCGGATTCCTCTAGATGACAACAAGTCAATTAACGTTTTTTTTTTAACAGAACCGAATAATTTATTTTGACCCAGTCATTCTCATCATTGTCCAGCAGTGGACTTCCTGTGGCTGATATGATGATGATGATGATGATGATGATTCTCATCATTGCCCTAGCGGATCTTGAGTCTTTACTTTTGTGCCTTATTTTAATTAAAATGTGTTTTCTCTTGTTATTTTAATATCAAATATTGAAAAGAGGGAATGGGATGAACGATGTTTTAACATAGGGTTCTCCAAAGATTTAAAAAATGACCGATCTAAAGCGGCTTGCATCCAGCGCCTTCCAGCGACTTTGGAGAGGCCTGTGTCCAATAGCGGACGATGACGATGATGATGTTTTAACAAAAATAGGTTTAGCAAACCTGTCTCAATTTTTATGAATTTGAGTGTGAATTTCTTCTTTTATCCCTAACCGTGATGCAGTTAATTCGAAATGCACTATAAGCTGATAGTTCGTTACGGTCGATCCCTACTTTGCTGTAATTTAATCCCACCGCTCGATCCGTAGAGCATTAATCATAAGCACACAATTAAATTAATCCTGGATGAGCGGCTAATTGAATTAATCCGAGATAAGCCACCGCATTAAATTGGTAGTCGGACGTAATCAATTAACAGGCTACTGATTACTAGCCTGTTAATTAACAGTTGATAGAATTAATTTATGTTATTGTGTATTTGCCTCCGTGGTCCAGCAGTCTAGGGGTTTCTCTTGTGATCCGAAGATCGTGGGTTCCAATCCCACTGGGAAGCATACTTCGTGAAAAGTTGTTTCCAGTCTGGTTAGGATATTGCAGACTTGATTATTTTTCCTGATTATCCGAAAGGACAGATGTAACCGTGTTCCAGATATCTACAGTAGATCTGTAGATCTCGAACGCCATCTAGAGCTTTGCTCAAACCTATGCAAGGAATGGTTTTGGTCTACCCTTAAGATGCAGAGGTCAGACGGAAGTCGCTCTGTGTAAAAACCAGTAACCTCGTCAAATCAATTAGGTAAGGTAGCGGATACCATGCTCTGAAGCGTTACCTGTTAATTTCAGAAGAGTTTTGAACAAATGGCTTTATCTATCTAACTTTTCTCAGGAAAAAATCGAGTACGTATTCCTGGTGATCTTCACGGGGGAGTGCGTTATGAAGATCTTCGCGTACGGGTTCATCATGCACGCGGGCTCCTACCTCAGGAACGGGTGGAACTTGCTCGACTTCACCATCGTGGTTATTGGGTGAGTTATCTATACACATACATACATATTATTACGCCTGGGAAAGTACCAAAGTAGCTCCGATATAAGATAAGTTGAGAAGTCATAGTTTGGGCACATAATGAGAAGGGAGTGATAAAGAAAGAGGCGTGGAACATGACTGTGAGTGGATATACGCAAAGAGGAAGACCAAAGAACAGATAGAAGGAATGTATAAGAAATGATATGGAAGCCCTGGTAGTAGATGAAGATATGACTCGCTATAGAGAAAATTGGAAGTAGACCCTGTATAAAGAAATAGGAAATGGTAAGGAAGAAGGAAATATTGTCACGCCTGTTTTCCACGGCGGTAGGCAGAGGCTATACCTCTTCTTGCTACGATCCTGACATATCTCTTTCGCTTTATCTCATCACTCTCTCCATGCATGCCCGCCGGTTACGGAACTTCTGGCCACTCCTTTTTTAAGAACGCAAAACGAAATCTACTCGATGTACGTTTATCGAGGACAACCCTGACCCTGACCACTTATATTCGCTTTGTGTATACCTACCCTTTTAGTAAATCTCCTTTCATCCATCCTTTCTACATGCCCAAACCATCCAACATTTTCGTTACTTCGTCTTCTATACGTTGTTTCTATCATCAGCGGTTTGGTACTGTGAGAGTGAGGATGCTCACTAGGCGCTACTTTGTACTTTTAAAAGGCCCATTTAGACGGCTTAGTTTTAAAAAATTATACAACATCAACTTGAAGTGGGTGTTATTGGATGTGGAACAGAAATAGATCTTCTTTTTAGGTAATCAGGTGCGTAGCAAAATTATTCTTTCTTTTTTAACATGGTTGCGAAACATAATTGCCAAAGCGGACCCATTTTAGGCCGGATACCTTACTTAGTTATTGTAAAACAAAACGATGGACAGTATAAAAAGAGCGTAGATAGTACCTCAGTTATGATTCAGTCGTAAAAAGCGTTGTTCAAAAACCGAGTAATAAATAACAGAGTGAAACATCTCTCAACACCCGGCAGATGGTTTATAGATGATATTCAATTCAGGAAAATCTATATCGGATTACTTTTGCTACGATGTAAGTATAGTATCGAATCTTTTGAATTCAATCCAAGCAATAAAATAAAACGGGAGTAGGTTATCAATTCGTCGTGATCTTTTATCCTACTTCCTACTAATATTATAAATGCGAAAATGAGTTTGTCTTTTGTTTGTTTGTTTTTTACCTCTTCACGCTTAAACTATTGAACCGATTTGAATGAAATTTGGTACGGATATAGTTTAAAACTCATGCAAGGACATATAGTACTCTTTGTCCCGAAATTTTCACGGGGAGCGAAGCCCGCGGGTACAGCTACTTTTTTATATGTATGTTCACCGATTATTCGAAGACTCTTGGACTGATTTAGAAAAATCTTTTTCTAAAGAAATATTTGTATGTTTCTTCCATGCCAGTCTGGGTGAAAAGAGAAACGTACAATACACCAGCTGCTCCACTTCTCCCGCAAGTGTTTAAAGTAACTTGATCCGTAAAGGAAACCTCGTGAGGAAACCTGCACTGTACACTTGTGTGAAATACAGCGAACAACGCCAAACCACTTCAATGAAATAATTTTTCAAAACTAACAGACGTACACAACCGATTTTGATAAAATTTGTATGAGACCACCTAATAAGTAAGCCCTTTCAAACAAAAAAAAATATTTTCTTAGCGGTACAAACGTCTTTAAATAATCAGTGAACATAATATAATTAAGCATAACGTGCTTCGGAGGGCCGTCGGTCCCGGTCACTGTCTTTTACATTGGTCGTTACCTAAAAACCATGTCGGAGGCCTTTAAGGCGGTTTAAAAACTCAGACACTAGTGTTAGTCACTAACACACACGATAAGAAGAAGAAAAGTGAACATATATAAAAAATATTGCAAAGAATTGATTCCTCCTTTTTTGAGACGGTCGAATCGAAACACTCCAATGAAATTAAATGAAATATCTCCAAAATAAAGCCGTTGCGTGCGTTTTTTCCGTACAACGACACAAACAAGTGTTATATAGAATGTAGACACACATTTTCCACACATTGCTAACTAGAATAATTTATTTCCAGGATGGTAAGCACTGTGCTGTCAAGCATATTCAAAGACGCGTTCGACGTCAAAGCTTTGAGGGCTTTCAGGGTGCTACGACCGCTCAGGCTCGTCTCAGGAGTGCCTAGTAAGTTTATTATACATTTGTATAATTTTGCTTCATTCCGTAGAAGTAATTAAAGTCATATTCGCTATAAATAGTTCCTGGTTTGAAGAATACTATATCTAAGTAATAAGTTTCGTCATGTTTAAAATATGTGTCTGTAAATTGAATATATTTCCCAACAAAAATTAGGGACGATGCAGAAATAATAATAGAGTAAGAATTTAAAAAATGCGTGTCTGTTTTTCTGTTTTTACACGTTAATCTCCGGAAATACTAGACGGATTCTAATGAAACTTTTTTTGTTATAAAGCTGTTAAGCCTGGGCAACTTAACCGTTACTTTACCGCCAATACCAGACACAATAGTAAGACAATGAACGTGGACATTTATTAATGTCGTACGGTTCTTTACCGTGTATAGGGTATAATTGATTTTGGGAAATAGAACACCTGATGCACTACCATAATGGTCCAGTTAAACTATAAGAAATATTAAAATGAAGCCTTAGAAAAAGTTGTTCATCCTGATGACCATTTTCCGGAGACATAAAGTCTATGCGAACGAAGTCATGGGCTTCAGCTAGAAATAAATAAAATAAATTCGTGTCCTTCACGTTATACACATACTTCCAGGTCTACAAATCGTGCTGAACTCCATCCTGAAGGCGATGGTGCCGCTCCTCCACATCGCGCTGCTCGTCATCTTCGTCATCATCATCTACGCCATCATCGGCCTGGAGCTGTTCTCCGGGAAGATGCACAAAACTTGTTACAATAGATTTACAGGTGTGTTTGTCATTCTCTTGCATTGCATCCTTGGCTGTAGTGATTCAAAGCCCGCTGTAGGTTTCCCGCTTTACTCTGAAAATTTTGAATTGTACAATACAAGAAATAGCCCGTTTGTGGAACACAAAGGAAATAGTACCCATAGTTATAGGAGCCACCGGAGTAAAAAGCCTCCGGCAGTATTGTGACTTATTGGTCCCTCTTATATAGATATAAAAATTATACAAAAATAAGGCACACTAAGCACATTTCAACCTCTGAGAAATTAAGAAAATATAAGCCAATACCAGCCAGCCCTTTTTAAACTACTTAAAAACTAGAAAATGCGCAATAGGCGGCCTTGTCGCTAAGCAATTTCTTCCGGGCGACCTTGTTTGTATAGAAAAAGTGATGGGAAATTCGGTTATGATTTTAGATGAAATGATGGACACACCGCATCCATGCGACACCGACAACGGGTTCAACTGCTCCAAACTGGGCGAAGAGATGGAGTGCAGAGAAGGCTGGATCGGGCCCAACTTCGGCATCACCAACTTCGATAACTTCGGCCTGTCCATGCTGACCGTCTTCCAATGCATCACGCTTGAGGGCTGGACGGATGTCATGTATCATGTAGGATGATTGTAACATTAGAAATTGTTTCATTATTAACGACAAAAAAAAAAATTGGCCAAGTGCGTGTCGGGCCACGCGCAGTGTAGGGTTCCGTAGTTGCGTAAATGCCAACTTTGACTTCTTGCCACTAAAAACGTCTTAAACGAATATCTATTGAATTTGTATGAAAATTTCTTTTTTTATATACATTTTATAAGTTGATCGCCTATAACTTTTTAATTTATATACCCTACTTGGCTCTGATAGTTTTCCTTCAAACTACATTATATATACTATAATTGTAATTTTTTTCACGTGGCCATATATAACCGTTTAGAAGATAGAGGGGGGGACACTTTACTCGAACAAAAATTTGAACGTTAAACCTAAATATTTCAGAAACGGATCCCTAAATCGAAAAATGGTTTTTACAAGCTCACTATATTTTTGAAAGATTTTTTTACGACTTTTTCGCCATAATTAATATACATATCCATGCCAAATTACAGCTTTCTATTACTTATAGTTTCTCTGTAGGACCGTGGACGGACAGACAGACAGACAGACATGGCGAAGCTATAAGGGTTCCTTGTTTACTACGGAACCCTAAAAAGGGTGGTGTTATAAGTTTGACGCCAATGTCTGTCAGTCTGTCTGTCTGGACAGATTGACTGATTTCGGTGCGGTAGTTTTTACGTAAAAGCAAGTTCCTTTGCGATAGTTCTTAACTAAGTTTGATGCAAATCGCTTCAGGGTTTAAAAGTTCTTGGGCGGTAAGCTTGAAAGTCAAGGCTTTCTCTAGCAAATAGTAGGTTCCGCTACTCTCGATGGTGATCTTGAGTCGAGATTTTTAATTTGCCTAGCAAATACACTTGTAGATGAAAGAGAATAACGCGATGTGTAAATAAGAAAGTCCTTTGTTAGTTTTAAGATTTAAACATAGACTTTCTGAGTGGTTCCATCAAATGAATGCTCAATTACTTAAAGAGGCGCAAGAAGTTCATTTTACATATTATGGAGAACCGTAATGTTAGAGTTATGTACATTTGGTTTTAATTTACAAAATATACAAGAATCTGTTTAAAAGATTTGCTATTTTGACTCCTTTGTCTTGAGTCTAAATGTAACATACTTGGATGACACCATTATATTATTTCAGATACAAGACGCGATGGGGAACAGTTGGGAGTGGATATATTTTGTATCGATGGTCATCTTGGGAGCATTTTTCGTAATGAACCTTATTCTTGGTGTGTTGTCAGGGTAAGTTAATGATATATTACAAAAATCTAAAGCTATTTCTGTTGCAGACTTTTATTTGTTTCTCATACGAGTGTATGCCTACGAGTATAAGTATCAGTTCTATCATTAATTGATAACCTTTATCTGGGTAAATGTTCTCTCATGTCCTTTCATGTGTCTTTATTTATTTCCTTTGCTGACCACCCGGCCATCTCTTTCTCGGCCATTCCTTGCGACGCAAATATCCATGGCGTTAGTTATTTGTTCAATCTTTTATTTTAGAGAGTTCTCCAAAGAAAGAGAGAAAGCCAAAAATCGAGGAGACTTTCAAAAGTTAAGAGAAAAGCAACAGCTCGAAGAAGACCTAAAAGGTTATCTTGACTGGATTACGCAGGCAGAGTACTTGGAGCCGCTAGCAGATCAACATGATGCCGTGGATCAGAAAAGAGATTATGGAATAGGTCAGTTAAATTTATGGAACTATTTATATAAGTGGAATAAATTTTATGAACATAATATCTACTTGCTACTACAGTTATTCCGAAATACACCATCCTTGTAGAAACAGATTCTTATGTAGTTGAAAATATCAGACATTAACTAGAATTTTCTGCAATATGTTTGTTTTATTTTTAAATCTCTAATGATACTTTATATAGACGTAGACATTTCTCTTTTACTGTTGCAGGACCAACTCCAAATGAACATGATTCCACAGACCATTTAGGTATAGAAAACAATGAGCAACAAAAACTATCTTTAGGTGAAATGTGGAAGAAAGATTTTGATAAAGTAAGTAGAAATACAGATGAAGATTAATGATGTCACAAATTAAACTAATTTTAAGCTAGAATAAATTAATAATAATATAAGGCCTTAAAATAAACCTCGGAGTCTTTTAATTTAGCTATCATAATTTGTAATCCCATAATTGCCGTAGTCTATAAATTTGATATCTTTTACATTACCACACTTCATAATACTTTGGATGTTATGTTAAAGTACATAATTATGTTAGCGCAGAATCACATATTATTATTTTATAAAAAATTGTAGATGTAGTGAATAAAGTAAATATGTTAAATAATATATAACTTAGGCTAAGTTGAATTAATTTGATTAATGTTATCAATGATTTCTTTCAGGTTAATCGAAGAATGAAGCGTGCCTGCAGAAGAGCAGTAAAATCACAAACATTCTATTGGTTAATTATCGTATTAGTATTTTTAAATACCGTCGTATTAGCTAGTGAACACTACCAGTAAGTTTTTTATCTTTTCATTTTTTAATCCCCGCCAAAAAAGTGAAAGTGGAATATGAAAGCGGTGGTGACAAATCTTACTATACTCTACCATTACCACGGTGAGGAAATTTTGTATCTTTTA
The DNA here is from genome assembly GCA_963555685.1 of Acrobasis consociella. Classification (NCBI taxonomy): domain Eukaryota; kingdom Metazoa; phylum Arthropoda; class Insecta; order Lepidoptera; family Pyralidae; genus Acrobasis; species Acrobasis consociella. The sequence goes on along the minus strand of OY743104.1, from coordinate 39,555,727 downwards.
AAATATTTCTTTATTTTTTAGCCAACCAGAGTGGATGGATCTCTTTCAAGAGTATGGGAATGCATTTTTTGTTGCCTTGTTCACGTTGGAAATGTTAGTTAAAATGTACAGCTTAGGTTTACAAGTAAGTTGCTCTACTTTTTTATAACAGTAGTATATTGATAGAAGAAAAATACTTTATAATGTTAATTTTTTTCAATAAAAATATTTACTAATTGTTTACGATGAAATATTATACGCATAGTTTTGAAAAAAAAACTATGGTAAAATCCTAAAAGTATATCCTGCTTGCAGATTGATCGCATATAAATTTTATCAAAATCGGTTTAGTAGTTTGGTATTCAAAAAAACATCTTAACTGAAAATTTTTGTTATGTATGTAATCTAAGTAAGAAATTATTGCATATTTAACTTTTACATGACCTAAAAAATATTCGTCAATTTGTTCAGGGTTACTTCGTGTCTCTCTTCAACCGTTTCGACTGCTTCGTGGTGATCGGCTCCATCAGCGAGATGGTGCTCACGAAGACTGAGGTCATGCCGCCGCTCGGCATCTCCGTGCTGCGCTGCGTCAGGCTGCTCAGAGTTTTTAAAGTTACCAAGTAAGTTTGTTTAGTTTAGTAGTGGGTGACGTAGTGTGGGCCGGTATAGCAATGGTAAAGGTAGTTGAGGAAAATAAATCGAAGGTGGACGAAGATCACACCGGGCAGGAGGAGCCTAACATCGTTGTTCTCTAACAACGATACTTTTATCAGTCCCAGAAATGGGAGAATTTGCCTATCATCACCGCGTTAGATACTTGGTGATCGCAGTAAATTTTTTGCAGAGTACGTTGCTGCGTTTGTTACCTATCCTCAGTGCCGTAAATAGCCTTTTTTGCGCCCTATGCGAGCTTCTATAACTGCGCCCTTGTTTTTTTAGATATTATAGGTACCCTAGAGCAATGCTATGTATAGGTCTACTTTATTTCATTTAGGATGATAAAATAAAGCACAAAGAACTTGGTGTTGGTGGACCAATTATCTAATATTTTGGAAGAAAAATCTATTTTTAAAGAATTGATGTGGGCAAACAAGCAGATGAGCCATCTGATGTTAAGTGGACCCTTCGCTTATTATACCACCCACTGTGTCTCACTCACTAAAACTCAATCGCAAGTTCACTAGTGCAAATGCGTTGCCCACCCTGATCTTGAACTTATCAGGAGCAAACCGAAAAAATAATAGTCCTGCCTGATCTGGCCGTTCTTGCGCCCCCCAGAGTCTACGCCCTGTGCCTGGGCACCGGTGGCACCGCCCTATTTACGGCACTGCCTATCCTCTATTTTGTCCACCTCTCTCTGTCTCCCCTTACGATAAAGGAACATAATAGGGGAGAGTAAAGAGGTAGTACAAAACACATTTTACTCTACGGTCACCACACGACCCCTCATATAGTAAATAAATATATACAGACAAATCACACTGATTGAGCTAGCCCCAAGGTTAGTTCGGAACTTTTGTTATGGGTTACCAACTCAGCGATACTTTCTAACAATATATATAGAAAAACATCCAAGACCCAAGTCAATCTGAAAAAGATCCGCACTCATGCTCACGTGGCAGGCAACTTACTGACCTCTATTTTTCAGATACTGGCGCTCCCTGTCCAACTTAGTAGCGTCTCTCCTAAACTCAATCCAGTCCATCGCGTCACTGCTGCTGCTTCTGTTCCTCTTCATCATGATCTTCGCCCTGCTCGGAATGCAAGTCTTCGGCGGCAAGTTTAACTACGACCCCGTGGAAGAGAAGGACAGGCACAACTTCGATTGCTTTTGGCAAGCGTTGCTGACTGTATTTCAGGTAATTTTGTTCTTTAACGTATGTGTAGAAAAGGTATGACAACTTTGGAAATTTTCTCTGAACGTGTCACGATACTCCTATTTTTAAACTTCCAAAAAAAGGCAGAGATTATCAATTTTTTGTGTGTATTCTTTTACCTAACCGTTACCTTTACCGCTTATTCAAAAACGCCTTGACCGATTTGGAAAGTTCTTTTTGTTTGGAAGGGTATACTTACAAGGTGATCATATAAATTTTTATCAAAATCGGTTGTCTTGTTTGGGGATGAAGGCGGCTTTTAGTTTTGAAAAATTATTTGTGTTGTTGATTGATTTCTCTTGTTCTTTCCAGATCTTAACAGGTGAAGACTGGAACGCCGTCATGTACGAAGGCATCAAGGCTTACGGTGGGGTTGGATCTTTCGGGATCCTCGCTTGCATATACTTCATCATCCTGTTCATTTGCGGCAACTGTATCCTTTATCAAATGAATATTCTCTCATGAAAAATATATATTTTACATTCATAATTTTTATTTGGTGCCACTGTTTAGATTCATTGATCTCTTAAATTTTTTTTACAAGTAAATACGTGACGAATTTAGACGAGAATAAGTAATTTTTTTTATCACATCAGAGTTTTAATAATGTATTTCCTTAGCCTCGAATTTTACAGACATCCTACTAAACGTGTTCTTGGCTATCGCCGTAGACAATTTAGCTGATGCTGAATCGTTGACCAATATTGAAAAGGAGGAAGGGGTAATGTATAACTTAATAACAACAATATACTGAGCATACTCCAATTTTGTATTCTTATTTAAAGCAACCAATTTTCTTATAATGGTGATATAAAAATCCACTTAATTTCGTTTAGGCTGGAGAGGAAAAGGAAGGTGGCAGTGTTGTAGCGACAGAAGGAGGACATGCCGATACTGATGATGAATACATCCACGATGATGATGCATACACGACGGACAAGTAAGAAATTTGAATTATTTTCAAAAGAAAGCTAAAAAATTATGAAGAAGCTACGGAGAGTAAACCATAATTGGCCTAAATATATAATTAAAAAATAAATTCTTATTTACCTACCAATTTCTTGCAGCTCTGAACGTGAGTATGAAGAAACAGGTTCAGAAGGTGAACAGCAAGAAGAAATGGAAGGAGAAGAAATTGAAATGGAAGGTGGTGAAGAAGAAAACGGGGAAAGAATAGAAGAAGAACAGGAGAGAGAAGAACGTGAGATAATGGAGAGCCATCAGAGGAATCATATAGGTAAGCTTTTGAAAAACAGATGCAAAACAGTAATCGCCATAATTAAAATAAAAAACTTTAAAATAAAACAAATGGTTACAGTCAAGTTCATTCATATTTTAAAGTTTTTAATCGCTTCTTGGCTTCCACATAATTCGCTCAGACAAATTATATGTATGGGTGAATTATATGGAAGCCACACAATTGCAAATACCCTCAGCTATAATTAATATTTGTAATAAATTCATATGTGTCAGTTAATTTTAAAGTTTAAGTTTTAAAAGAAGCACCAATATGGATTATGGTGAGAAATTAGAATTTAGCTATAAAAATAGCATTAACTGAATCTAACCAACTACAAATAGTGAATACAGACATGGACGAGGAACCGCGTCTGAAACGCAAACCAACGACTTCCTCCGCTCGCCCGCGGCGACTGTCCGAAGTTGATATTCACGACACTAAGAAACCCATCCCAGATGCTACCTCGTTCTTCATATTTTCCAAAACCAACAGGTTAGGGACAGTAACACCGGCAGACGATTTTCAGCTTACATTGAATTGTTTAGATGTTATTTTTCCGTATCTTGTATATTTTACATCTGTCTTCGATAGCTTAGATTTTAGAAATTAGTTTTTTCTTTAAACATCTATTAAATTTTACTGCGATCAAAGACAGATACTTTGTCACTTTTCTGCCTTTCGTCTTTCTCAATATTTAATATTTTCAGCGGTTTCTTTATATCATTAATATTATTTATTGTTTTTACACGGATTATAGCTAATCTCACTTGATTTATGTTTGTCTTTATTTCTATTTCACAAGTATATATTTAAGCATTGAACTGTAGTTGCATTGACTAGGATGAGTGAAATTATCAAAAAATCTTAAGAAGTATTAATATTTCCTAGGGGATTTCAGCACAATTTTTTACATATAGCTTAACTTGATTGTAGAATAACATTAAGATGTAGGATCAATGCGATGGTATTATTAATAAATCGACTATCGACGTGTGTTTCTATCTCACAAGATGGCGGTCAATCTGAAGAGGAAGGAACACTGGTAACTGCCAGGCCACGGCGTGTTTCAGAACTGAACATGCCAAACCAAACGCCACCGATACCCAACGCTAGTAGTTTCTTCGTATTCTCACCCACAAACAGGTGATTAGTGAATGCTGTCACCTAAGCGGTACCAGTGTCTCATTGTATCTATTGGCGTTGTACCCCATCTATTGGCCTATCATGTTCATTGTCACTGTTACCTATATCTCCAAAATCATTGTCGTTATTAACGTGACCACATTTGTCTCATTTAATGTGTACGTGTGTTGTGCCTTGTGGAACCCCAAAATTAAAGCAATGAGCATACTCGGTACCTTCCAATGTGTTTCCGTTTAGGTTAGGTTAGTCCTCTAGTTTCAAGCATGGTGACCTGAAATCCTTAGGAATTGTGAACTAGCAGTGGTTACAGTTTACTTTACGATTATGTAATAGGTAGAGCATGTAAGCATGGCTCCGTGTGGCTTTATTTGGAATGTGCTTTGTATTTTAGATGTTGATTGTGCGATTTGCTTCGTGTACTTGATTTTCAGCAATGTATTTGATTATAATTGTAACAAGCGTCCAAGTATTAAAGACTTTGATTTCGACGTCCACAAGTGTTATTTCATTTGAATTTGATGTTTTATAATTTCAATGCACGCTACAATAATCGGTGTCTATAATAACCAAAATTTCACTCGTGGTAACTGCTCAACTAAAGAGTAGTTTTTCAATTTGTATTATTGTAAAAGCTTACTATGAAATAAGGCAATCCAAATTTGTCAACAAATCAAAAAAATTATCAACCTACTGAAAGATTGTCTATTTCCAGCAGTTTACCAGAGAAGTGATCAAAACACTACATGTCGGACTTTGGTTTTATAACCTTTCCATACAACAGGTTTCGGGTGCTCTGCTACAAGCTCTCAGCATCGTCTCCATTCGGGAATATCATCCTTGTGTGCATCATGCTATCATCAGCCATGTTGGCTGCTGAAGATCCTTTAGACGCTGCACAGAAAGGATTCAGAAATTGGGTAAGGTTTTAAAAAATGACAAATTGAGTAATTTATAAGTTCTGTCCTGTGAGATACTATTACTATTTACTAACTTACGATTATTTATTTATTAACTTACGATTATTTATAACGAATACGAGTATTTAAAGCCTATTTAGAAGGAATTCCAGGTTTACACACATTTCTTTATGTTTTTTAACAGATAATTTTCTATTCTGTGATAATTTGGCTTTAACAAAAATATTATTAATTGATAAGTATGCATCTATAGTAAATAAAAATCTTAAAACTAGATTTCACTCACCAGTGCCTTAGAAGTCTGTTCTAACAAGTGCGTTGGTTGCAGTTGCTTAGTCAATTCGACGTGTTCTTCACGGGCATCTTCACGCTGGAGCTGTTCCTGAAGCTGATCACGTACGGGCTAGTGCTCCACCAGGGTGCCTTCCTGCGGTCCGCCTTCAACGTGCTCGATATGCTAGTCGTCTGTGTCTCGCTCATCTCCATGAGTTTTAAGTAAGTTCTGTTCTTTGACTAGTTTTCGACGTTTTAGTACGATTAAATATATCCATCATTCATCATGACGTGACTGCAAATTGCTGCAAGAATTTAAGCAAAATTTAAAGCGAAAGTTAAAATATCCGATGACAGACTAGGTTAGGTTGGAATGTTGAAAAAGTTATGTTGAGAAACTTGCGTTCTTAACGCAAGTTTCCCGACATCGAAATAGAAAGCTAAAAAAATGGCGGATATATGTGAATAAATAAAGTAACAGATAAGACAATTTGAGTAACAACTAAATGCAGAAAATGTCAAAAACATAGGCGCAATAATGTAGACTAAAAGAAGAGATATCATCTGATATAGATCTTAATTTAGATGGATTATGGAAGGGAGGCGAAAAGAGATCTGTCGGAGAGAGAAGAGAAAAAGCAAAAAACGGAACCAGTAGTAAGAATGTATGGTGTGCCAGTTATAATATTGCTATAGAAACTGAATGACTTATCTTTCTATTATATCCAAACTTATCGTTTTTATATCTTTCAGGTCTGGTAGTATATCGGTGGTGAAAATATTGCGAGTGTTCAGGGTACTGAGGCCTCTAAGGGCCATCAATAGAGCCAAGGGCCTTAAGGTTAGTATCGTTTTGTATTACTCTTCTCATACATTTAAATAATTGTTATGTATTGATATCTGCTAAAATGAAACTAAACTAAAATTCGTCTTAAAACAAAACGAGGACTAACTCTATAATTTGGTTCAAACCTTAAAACATTATCGAAGTCACTTAACTCACCATTAGTGTCAAATTTTGTGTGGGGAGGGGGATAGTGGTTTCTTCTTATTTAAGTACTAGTGGTTATTGTCAATAATGGTTTAACCCATCTTATATTGTCCAATTTTTGTAATAAGACGGTTCCTTTCAGATAAGCTTTTTAAAGAGAATCCAGTAGTATCAAGTCTACTGGATCTTTATTCATGTTATTTTTGTTTTTAATTGCAATTTATCAACATACATTTTTTAAACAAGTATTTTCATGATTATAGCACGTTGTTCAATGCGTGATCGTAGCGATCAAAACGATCGGCAACATTTTGTTGGTAACATCGTTACTACAGTTCATGTTTGCTGTAATGGGAGTCCAAATGTTCAAGGTAGGGGGCTCGATGTAGTCTGACGATTTAGCACCTCGTTCCCAAAATAGAAGTGATACACGTGTGAAAACTTCGAGTGATACACAGAAACATCCAGCGACAAAGCTGTGCAAACGCAATGCATTTTTCAACCATTCGAGGGTATTTTGAAAACGTGGATCCGAAAATCAACGATCAATACCTTATTTCTAAATTTAATCATATAACATAAATGCTTGAAAAACCAAGAGCGAATAAAGTTTTACATCATTGGATTATGAAGAAATTGTGTAGCTTATTTGTGATGTTAGGACTCCGTAATTTATAAGTTCTCCCTGACTCCACGGTTTCAAGGTTCTAATAATTGTATGAAAAATGCTATGCGTTCTCAATCCTAAGTGTACCTTCACCTTGAATCTTCTTACTTATCTTCAATTACACCTTTGGGTATACAATTGTTTTCTTCTTATTCTTGAACTCTTTCCTTCTCCTGCTCATTTCTCATGATTTATTTATCTAGGTATGTGAATAACGGAGCTTTTGTGACAATTTTTATGTATAAACTAATATTTGTGACCTTACATGTTTCTCGCTAAAGCTTTTACAATACAATTATACAAAAAGCTTTGCTGCTGTTTTCCATATCTCTGTTTAGGTATTAATCTTCAGACTATTATACCTCTATATAAATCTATATTTTCATGTCCTTACGTCGTAAAATTTGTTTAGAAAAAGACCGTGTAACCACAAGTATTCATGTGAAATGTTGGTTTTTAATGGCATGACGTACAGTGCAGTATATTAGAGCAAACTATTATATTTATTTAGAGCCCTTAGTTTCCTATAATTATAAACATAAAGATGTTGTCAAAATAGTTGAGCATGAAAATAATGCTACCGGACCCAAAGGTGTAGTGTATACATGCAAGAGTATATAAATCCTTAATCATATTGAAATATAACCACCCCCTACCTTGGCGTTTACTTAAATTACTTAAGTAGGTCTAACAGGTTCTAAAGCCCCCTAAATGTCACTAATATCATAGAAGACCCCATTTTTGTCCCATGTGTAAATGTCCCATGTGATTAAAATGGTTTGCTTGTCCCCTATTTTATGTCCCGCTGGCGTGGTGGTGTTTTCAAATTACGGATTCCCCTTGCCCCCTGGTAACGTATGCCCAACTAACTTCCGTAACGCAGTATGTGGTTAAATGTGTGATAGTAGCCATTAAGACTATAGGAAATATAATGCTAGTTACTTATTTATTACAATTTATGTTCGCTGTGGTTGGTGTACAGTTATTTAAGGTGAGCTTTTTGTGAACAATACGAATGATTTAGTTGATGTTTCAGTAGAGCATTGAGACCTTCTAAATATATATTTTTAATTAAAAAACTTTAGTAACATTATACAATATGTAACTTTCATACATTTACTTCAAATTGAACACAATAGAAGGTCTCAGATTGCATGATTGTCATTTACCTATACACATTTCAGCGCGACTAATATTTATGCCTCTAATCAATTCTAATGTATTATGAAACGTTACCGCATGAGAAAGTATGCTATTATAGTATAGCAATATTAATTTATAAAATAGAATTGCTCTTCTAAACAGTGTATTATTTTTACATTGGTATATTTCTTTGCAAAATTTTGCTTCTTAAAAATTGTCTACGTCATGAGAAATGGGTTGATAATTCTGCTATGTAGTTCTGAAATTGAGCATCGTCACGTTGTGGTGAATCTAGATGTTGCATGGTTATTAATAGAAAACATAAACTTGTTCCATATTTAATCGCGGAGAATTTGTTTCAGGGTAAATTTTTTAGGTGTAATGACATCTCTAAAATGACAGAGGAAGAGTGTCAGTAAGTAATAATTCTATCTGATTGCTTTAAAATTATACTAAGGTATTTTTAGCTCATACATACTTACATACTATCACGTCTATAACTCTAACTGGGCAGACAGAGCATTTGGGGTCTTGTGGCTCTAACTGAGTAGACAGAACCTAGGTCTGCAAGACCCAGAAGCCACTTGGTGGGTGAGAAAATAGATAAAACAATCAAATAGTGATGGGTGCTAGCCGCATCGCCTATTAGTATGATTTTCATTCTGGCCTAGTCTCTCGATAGGCATATAGGCTGGGACATTCTAAGTTTTACTTTTTAGGACAATAAAACTTATGATAAAACATGGAAGATTTTCAGCATTTTTAGATAAACATTTTTAAATAGATCTAGCAACAGGTTTTCACCATATCTGACTTTTCCAGGGGATCTTATTTAGTGTTTGAAAATCGTAATTACGTAGTAAGAGACAGAGAATGGAAAAGAAACGATTTTCATTTTGATAATGTGATGAAAGGAATGCTGACGCTTTTTACGGTTTCTACGTTTGAAGGATGGCCTGGGTCAGTATACTTGGATGATTTGTTTCTAATTGTTTTTTTTAAACTATGCATTGAAGTATTTAACTATGTATTTTTTCACATGCAATAGGTACTAAATATGTTTGTTTTATTTTCAGATTGTTATACGTGTCTATTGATTCGAATGCGGAGGATCGTGGTCCCATTACTAACTTCCGTCCAATTGTTGCAGCCTACTATATAATTTATATTATTATTATTGCCTTCTTTATGGTAAGATAACAATGAATAGACTTAGGAAAAAATCTGATTTAGAACAATTTACAATATTTATTAAATACAATAAAATATTTTAGGTAAATATATTCGTCGGTTTCGTCATAGTGACATTCCAAAACGAGGGTGAGCAAGAATACAAGAATTGTGAGTTAGATAAAAATCAAAGGAATTGTATTGAATTTGCACTAAAAGCAAAACCCATCAGAAGGTAATTTTCTTATGTTTTATGGAAGAAAATAAAGGAAGAATAACTCAAAACATGTCTTCTAAATTTAAAAATTAATTTTAGATACATCCCAAAGCATCGAATCCAATATAAAGTGTGGTGGTTTGTGACGTCACAGCCCTTCGAGTACGCAATTTTCATGCTCATCATGATCAACACCATCACCCTTGCGATGAAGTACCACAACCAGCCCGCAGAGTACAGTAAAGCTTTGGACATGCTCAATATGATATTCACTGCAGTTTTTGCTTTGGAGTTTATATTCAAACTGGCTGCCTTTAGGTTTAAGGTATTTACCTCTTACAAAGATATAAAAATAATCTCAGACATAATAGTTATAAACTCTTAGAATATTTCTCTATATAAATATTGACTTTTTAAACACCAGCCAAATTTCCAAAGCAAGAATGTTCGCCATCTCTTACAATCATTTTTAAGAACAATTTTTTTTACATATTCTGGCAAATGTTTTCCAAGGAAAGTAACCAGTATCATGAATGTGCTCCAAAAATGACTGGTGTTTAAAAATTCACGCAAATAAAGCGGAAAGAACAAACCCAATATAATATTGTAATCTCGAATTCAAAGTTCAATATGCGTCAAAACTTATATGCCTGTTGTTTTCTAGAATTATTTTGGGGATGCCTGGAACACGTTCGACTTCATAATCGTCCTGGGAAGTATAATAGACATCGTTGTCTCACAAGTAAACGAATTGAAAAATCAGGTAACGCACCGCTATGCACTTGTAAATGGACATACAATAGATAACCTCTCCCACCTTAATAGATCTATTTTTGAAATTGTCATTGAAAAAATTCATATGAGTTGATGAGACAAATATATGACCGCACAAAGCATATTTGGCATTACACCGATACAATTTTTTCCCAATGTATAAGTAATTAATAAAAAGAAAGATGAAATAACAGTTAATCATTATAAGTAAAATGAATAATTTTAAAAACAAATATTTATTTTAAATAATGACAATTTCAAGATGGCCATAATGTTACTGTCCCGAGCATGGACAAAAATTGATGTTGTTGTAACAGCAAAGGCTAATGCAGTCTCACTATTTTAATTGGAGATGGTAACGGTACTTGAATTTAAAATTTAATTTAAATTTTTGAAGTAAGTGTTGATTTCAGGGCAGTGGATTGCCAAGGGCACATGTTGTCAAGGTAAGATTGATATCAATATGTTACTACTAGTTTGTGGCTTTATGATCATTTCGATAATTGAGTTGCTTATGAATTACTCAAATTTAAATGACAGGGGAAACGATACATTTTTTTTATAAAATTTCATTGATATTTTAAATATCTTTAATAACGGACTTCAAAAAGAATTAAATACATTTGATATATTCGAATAAGTACTTAATTTTATCGTGATCGAGCCACAAAGCTACTAGTAACAGTATTAACACAAAAGCTTTCACGCAACAGTTAAAACCTAGAGACACATCTACACAATACGAATTTTATGTATTACATGTACCATGTAAATTGATTGATTTTAATCAAAACCGATTTTAAAATTTCCTTACAAACTTTTATACAGAAACAAAATTCCATTAATTTAAATAGAGCAGCGTCGATTTGATTTTGGCTCGCATCATTTATGCGATCGTTTAAAATACGACTGTGTTTTGATTAAAATCGATGACATATATAAATTTTGAATATAAAGAAATTGTTTTCGAACTGTTAGAGACCTTAGATACTGAAATGTAAAATACTATGCTTTGGGTGTTGTCATAATGCATAATGTAAATGGAGCTTTTGGTGTATAATCGATAGCCAAATGGGACAGTAACGCTTCATAAACATCGGACGAAATCTTCTGAAGGCAGAAGGAGCACAGCACAGAATAGCACTATCAATATATTTGAAGCTGCTTCATAATTTGATGTAATTATAAGCGTATGCACTAAAATAAGAATAATTTCATTTCATTTATAAGGTGACTATAATGCTGTAAGGTCCTGCCGCTTAGAAACTATTCATGGAAGGTAAAACAACACATTAAGGCAAATAGGATTTTTTGAGATAAGTAGTGCATTAAAAATACATGTATGAATCCATAATAAAGTTTTCTTAAATAATACTTGCTTGGAATATAAAAAGTGATATTTGATCACAGACGTATACTCGTATACTAAATATCTCGGCAACCTTTTCGACGATTTGTCTCATACTTGAACTTAACACATTGCAAGACACTTACAGCTGTGGACGTAATTCAATTGTTATGTCTTTGTGTCTGGCCGAGTGTCCTGCAATGTGTTAAAATTCTATTAGCTACCAAATTTCATCAAAATAAGCTCCGATCAAAACTACTTCATTATCGTCGAACAAACATACATACGTACAAACGCCGGATTGTTCAAGTAGACTCGGAGACCTTTGCTCACTCGTTCAATAAACCTGACTGTAAAAAGATTGAAACTAAGAACGGCTATTTACTAAACATCTAGTTAAATTTGGCATTGAATCAATGACAATGCAACCTACTATACAAACCAATACTGATCCTCACAGGAGAGTTCTATCCCCTCGATAAACTTCTTCCGGCTGTTCCGTGTGATGAGGCTGGTCAAGCTGCTCTCGCGGGGGGAGGGCATCCGGACGCTGCTGTGGACGTTCATCAAGTCCTTCCAAGCGCTGCCGTATGTCGCTCTGCTGATATTGATGCTGTTCTTCATCTACGCTGTTGTTGGCATGCAGGTACTGTATTATTCTTTTCAATAGATAAGTCAATGTGCTTAACTGTCTAATTGGAAAGATTTTTAGTAAGTGTGGAGATGTGATGTTTGCTTTTCGCTAAATGTCTGTTTTGATTGCATATTTTACATGTTTAAGACGGAGTTTGTGTTTTCTTTATGTGTGGAACTCATATCAGATATTTCAAGCTACCTACAGGCATCTGACGTATCTTCACTGTCCTCAAAAATCATAGCCTGTACGTACCTACCCTCTTTAGATATGTTAGCGCATCGTAAGCGCTAACAATGTGAGTGTCCACTGGATCGGTTAAGGCCATACCCAAATTTTCCGGGGTCCAGTGGCGCCGCCATTTAAAATAAATCATTTAAAAGGAAACTGAGATATCATATAAAATTGTGTCTTGGTCAAGTTCTAGATACCCATTCAAAGTATTTTTTAAACTGCTTTTTGTAATTTAAAGTGAGAACGTGAAGCTTTTCTACGCACATTTGTGAAAAACGGCCACTTTTAGCTAATGTGCGTAGAAAAGCTTCACGTTCGCACTTTAAATTATAAACAGTAGTTCATAAAATAGTTTTAAGGGTTATCTAGGACTTGACCAAGACACAATTTTGAATGATATCTCTGTTTCCTTTTAAATGATTTATTTTAAATGGCGGCGCCATTGGACCCCGGAAAATTTGGGTATGGCCTTAAGTGACTAACTACATCTAAAAAGAATATTACATTGATCTATAAATTACCTTGTAGGTGTTCGGCAAGATCGCAATAGATGATGAAACACCAATCACCAGGAACAACCACTTCCAAACGTTCCCTCAGGCTATTCTCGTATTGTTCCGTTCTGCTACAGGTAAAGTACGATTTTAAGATAGCTTGTCTTGAAAGGAAGTTCTTTTGGTATTTTATAAGAACAAATCTTAGTATTTGAAGATGATCTCAGTTTTTCCACTAACCTATAAGCTTCTCTGTCTAAAGCTATTTCCGACAATTGTTTCTGAGTTTACCTAAGACATCATCGCAATCTCTGAGATAAACAATGCAAGAGGCAGAACAAGGTCTGTCTGAAATTACTATTTAAGTAATTGTACTGATATATTTAAATTCTAAAATGTTCTGATTCTAGGCGAGGCATGGCAAGACATAATGATGGGTGTATCTCCAGAGCCTGAAGTAAAATGCGATAAAAACTACGATGAGGAGGGAGATGATGGAGGTGGCTCTTGTGGCAGTGTGCTTGCCTTTCCATATTTCATTTCGTTTTATGTTCTGTGTTCATTTTTGGTAAGTTTTTGGTAAATATTCCTTCAAGTATAACGCAGGAGACACATGAAAAATATAAAAGTACCATCATATTTCTACCACGCATAAACATAATAAATTATTTATAAGTTATCATATATGATACATTTCTATAGGTATTACGATGTTTTTCAGATCATCAATTTGTTTGTCGCTGTCATTATGGATAATTTCGACTATTTAACCAGAGACTGGTCAATACTGGGACCACATCACTTAGATGAATTTATAAGGTAACATTTTACTACAATTAATAATAAAGTAAATAATAATTTTCAGTCCATTGATAATAATATTTTTCAGATTATGGAGTGAATATGATCCCGACGCAAAAGGGAGAATTAAACATTTAGACGTAGTTACTTTATTAAGAAAAATTAGTCCACCATTAGGTAAGTCTTTTCTACGGAAATGAATTATTAACTTTAATTGTTCCTTTATTTAACTAAATACTTGTTACGGTATTATTTTAACAGGTTTTGGAAAACTCTGCCCGCACAGAGTTGCGTGTAAGCGTCTCGTTTCCATGAACATGCCTTTAAACTCTGACGGTACTGTATTATTTAATGCAACGTTATTCGCTGTAGTGAGAACGTCGCTCAAGATAAAAACCGAAGGTAAGAGAAATGTTCCATCTCTATTTAATTTCACTACCATCCCGAGAGTCAAATCAGTACCAATCACATTTTTAATCGAAAATATTTCACAACAGATGCCGTTAAAAATTGTATCTATTTCCATGAAATCGACAAGGGCCTGGCTCTGAAATGTCGAAAAAAAATGATGTGGATTATTTTTAATGTTACAGGCAATATAGACGATTGCAACACAGAACTGCGAGCAGTAATAAAGAAAATTTGGAAACGCACGTCCCCGAAACTGTTGGATCAGGTCGTGCCACCTCCGGGGGACCCTAACGAAATCACTGTGGGGAAATTCTATGCGACATTCCTTATACAAGACTATTTCAGAAGGTAAATTATAAATTTGACTTTAATACTCAAGATTAAAAAGCTATGCATTATATTTAAGGGTATGTTATTTTTGGTCACATGCAAGGCAATTTTTCCTTTTTTTATTAAATGAAATATTTTTTTATCATACATATTTCATATCGATTTTACTTTTGGCATTGCAATAAAAATTTTAATATTTATTTATCATTTAGAATTAGGATTTATTTTAATACTACGCCTAAACTAAGTACATCAATTCGAAAACATAAAATAAAATGGGTGCACAAATGAACTATTTGGTCACTTATATTTATGTTTTTAACTAATTTGAGGATTCTTTATTGAATTTGGTTCACACTGACACGTTTATTTTTGTTTCATAGGAATCACGCGTAAGTAACGCAAGGAACAGTATGTTTAGGACACAGAATGTACCCTTTATTTATAGAAGTTTTTTCAATGCTACAGTGACCCTTTACGATATAGATTTAAACAAGCAAAATGTATAAATAACAAACCAAGTAAACTTTAGTAACATTAAAGATGGCAATGACATCCTGCATGTTCCTACTTCTGAACTAAAGACGAATATAAACTTGATTGTTGTAATAGCTGTTTTGATGAACATTTTGCCCCCTTTTATATACGACTTGCTTCCAGTAAGCATGACTTTTGATATTGAATTCCCTTTATTTAAATTTTATTTGTTTCTTTCCCTACATTATAATTTACTTGTTGTGTTTTTGTGATATTTTACCCAGAATAATAATTTTAGAGCTAGACATCAATAACCGTAATGAAAACAAGATTTCTATAAATATTTTTGGCACTATTTATGCTTCAAAATCAAATTATAACTCTAAATAAATAAGATATTATTTTACATAGATTATTTATGTTACATTATTTTGATATAAGTTTATTATAACCTAAATGTAGATTAAAATTACCTACATATAATTAGCCATCAAACCACTTTTTAGACAGAGGAAAAAAGAAGAGTATTAGATGCTTCACGATTTAGAGACAGTTTTTGGTACACTTCATTTCTTTTAGCTATAGTAAATTATAGTTGCACCTTAAAGGAATTTCAGTGAGTATGCATACCGAGAGTAAATAGGATTTTCTGTTAATCGGCTTTTTCCGTATGTTCCAAACTACAGGTTCAAGAAGAGAAAGGAGCAAGAATTGAGGCAAAACGATGAGCAGAATCATCAGATGACGCTGCAGGCTGGTCTCAGGACCCTACACGAAGCTGGTCCTGAGCTGAAGAGAGCAATATCTGGAAACTTGGACGAAATAACTACTGAATGTGATGTTCCAATGCACAGAGTAAATATTTTTCAATAAATATAGTTATCTCTAGCCAATTATAATTACCATAGTTGACAATACTAATAGCAAAGCAAGAACATATAACAAAAACCAAATTTAAAAAAACTGGTCACGAGATTTCAATGTACTGATTTTAATATATGAAACAATACCTAGGTAATACCATAAAATAAGTAAGGATCGTAGTAATTTTCAAAATAAGGTCAGAATGTGAAGAATAAAATGCAAATAACGTTTATGTGGCTTCACAGAGAAATCATTCACTGTTTGGCGGGGTATGGTCAAGTATACGAAGACATGGGCCCAACAGAAACTTCCATAGACATAGAAAACCGGGCGAGGGCCCTCAAGGTATGTTATTTAGAAAGAATATTACAAAATATGAAAGCCAGTTGATCTGTTGAAACGTATTAAGTCTTCTTCATAGTTTGATATTTCATAAGCAACTTCTTATTTCAGAGGGAGTTGGTAATCATTTAAGTTCGATGATGCAGAAAGAATACGGAATGGGACCCTTGCCAATGGCACCAATGGCACCAAATCTGTAAGTGAAAAAACCAAATTCAAAAATCATGATGGTGATATATTACACACAAACAAAGCAAATTTTGATGAACACAATTTTGATTTTTAGAGCAAATGGACAACCAAAAGAACAAATACCACTGAGGCCACTTATATTTAATGGAGAATCGGAGAAAATATATCAAGTGTTAGAGTGAGTATTACTTCGTATATTGAAAGACCTGTAACAATTACTAGATAATCTAATTCATCAAATCCTAACGGGAGTCTAAATGATCAATGCTTATTACCTTGCAGAAGAACCACAAACGATCTAAAGAACGCTATTTACGAAGGTAGTCACGTGTGGTTTTGTAGTGAATTTTGCGATCTAGATTGTTCTCTTCCTCAGCACCTGAAACATACTTTTAACAACTAACATTTTCTAACACTTATTACTTCTATTTCACTGCCCACGTGTGGATTTCGGTAATGTATAACACTAACAGCAATCAAAAGTCCAACTACCCAGAAATGCTCGGCCAAATCGGTTTAGCGTTTGGATGTGTGAATTACCTATCCACGCCCAGCGAGGCAGCGATCAAGCATTCGCCATCGGTCTCTAGACAAAGAGTTCATCCAGAAGACTCGACATCGTCTAGAGAAAAATTGACAGTGCCTAAAAAAGCGTCGCCTGAAGATAAAACACCGTCACCGAACCCAATAGACAATACCATACAGCCGAAGATTTCTCCAATGTTAGCTAGTGAATGTACGCCAACGACGGAATCAAAGACAATGACGCTGTACGGATACAACGCGGCAGCGAAGCTTCCTTTTGCGTTTTCGCATGCGCGGGAGCGCGTTTGCCGTGGCGGCGAGCGGCGGAGTCTTCGGGCGATGAAGCCGGCGGTGTCAGGTCGGATGGTGCGCAGCGCCTCGTCGGGGGCGGCGGCCACGCATGCGCCTGTCGCCCGGCTTGTAGATCGCCCGCACTCGCCAGGTCCGCACCGCTCTATTGGCTTCCTTCCATGGCTATATATCTATTCTGTCAAACTTTATCTTTTACTTATAAATTTTAATTTGTATCATCTATGTAAATACATAGACTACTTAAAAATATTAAGGTTATTTACAGAATTTTATATAGTAAATATTTACAACCCGTCAGAAGGAAGCTAAGAAAGTAGCAGGAAATGACCACAATCAACTAATATTTCAGTCTTTTCAGAAAGAGTTATATTCCAGGATGGAACGGTATACTTAACTGAGACACTATCACACATTGCTTTTGCTCAGTCATATATTTGCAATATTTCACATGACTACGATAAATTCTACACATTTACACATCCACAGTCCACAGTATTGCACTATTTGCTCAATAAACTACCTATGAATAATTAGATTATCATTTGTGCAATAATTTTTAAATATTTCTAATAATTACAGTATTTCGTGACTAACCTAATAAATTCACTAAGTTTAATAACAGCATGAATTTACCACGCCATCTTTTAAGCTATAGACGCATTAGAAACATAGTTTCAGATTTAGAAGCTTCTAGAAGACATTTTACTGAAAAGTATCTTACTGAAATTTGCACGAAAGTATGTATTAATAAAATTAATCATAAAAATCAAGAGGACTGATGAATGTAAATATGAAACACATTTGATAAGACAATCATTGCTTTTAGAAAAATAGTTTAGTTTCAAACAGCTTTATTTGAAACATTAGATTACTTATAGATTAGAATACTTCAAATTAAGTACCTAATACATTAAATTATTTATTATATTATTTACTTCAAAAAACTAAATAGATATGAAACTAGAATAGTGTTTGAAAAAGCATTTTCTATTCAATTTAGGCGTCAATATTCCTAAATCAAGGTGAACACTTAAATTCGTGGTGACGACAAGTATATCGTCAAAGAAACCAAAATGAACTTGTGAATTTTACAGGAGGCGATAGCTCGGGGCGTGGTGTAATGTCTTTACCAGGCAGCCCTCGCGGCAACAACTCCTCAGTGCCCGTGGTAGGGTCTGCGGAGAGCCTGGTAACCAGGGTATGTTTCTAAATTTCTTAATTTAATTTGATAGTAACCATTGGCTAGAGCTATGACCTTCAAAATATGTACCTGTAGAACTAGTTTTATTTTTGAATTTAAAACATTTTAATTCAACATATTATCACTATCACAAATGACAGAATAATTTCATCAACTTTCAGGTACTCGCCGAACAAGGGCTTGCTGCTTATTGTGATCCTGAATTCGTGAGGAATACCTCTCGTGAAATGCAAGAAGCATTAGAAATGACACAGGAGCAGATGGACAGGTAAGAAAGCGTCGTTATATCTAGCTAGGAACACAAATCGAAATCTGCTCCATTTAGTTCCATTTTCAGTTAAAATGCTAAATAATGTTTCTCATTTTTCAGAGCGGCGCATCAACTAATGATACAAGAGAGGAATTTAAAGCAAGTGCAAAACCAACAACCCCAAGTTGTAAGTATTTAAAATGTACTATTTAATTATATTTTACTTCTTTTGTGGCGTAATTTCAGTAATAAATAAAATTACTCTTCCTCACAGAGATTCATCGGCCGCTCAGCATTTTTTATTTGTTTATATTTATAATTTTATTTTTAATCCATTGATTGTGTATAATGAATGTATAGGGTACTATTTGGACTGTTTTAGGGCGACATCCTAGCCCGCCAATACCACCCTTTCCACCAGCCCCCGACGATGCCTCCGCCGCCTTACAAGCGGTTATAGCACCGACCGAAGCGCAGCGCACGCCTTGCGTGTGCGCAGACAACCAAAACGGCGAACCAGAAGCCGAGGAAATACGCACAAAATGCCGCCATCACCATAGAAGAAAACGGAAGCGGAAACCAGTGTTGGTCTAGAGAATTCAAATTTATTCCGTATTTTATCGTTTGACAAAGTATTTCATTGATAGAGATGGATTGATGCTCAAATCCCTTTAACCTTTGTTCCATTTTTTATCCTGATCCGACGGGACTTTAGGTACTTTAAAGTTTTGTAGAAACTGTGGATAACAGTAAAAAGTGAGATTTGTAGTTCCATAGGGTACGTTAAAATAAATAAAGATAAATTAGAAGCATAACGCAAAAAGTACGATTTATAAAAAAATTAAATTCGGTCACAGACCGTTTTTAGCAAGACGCGATCCTGACATGACGTCTACGGATCCCGTAAATTAGAGAAACGTACGGTAATTTTTCGAATTCTGAGAGAGAAAATAATTATCTCAAAAACAATAAATAGCTAGAGGTAATAATTAAAATAAGGAATGTATGATTTCAATCTTTTCTAGCTCTTAACTAATTATTACCTGTTTAGGTATTGCGCCGCTTATATTAATAAAGACCCTATTTGTTCCTTGGTGTGAAAAGGCATTATTTCTTAAATCTTCTATAAAATCTAGCACAAATACCGTTTTATATTTAATAAAATTAGTATACTTTTCGTCGCATTGTGTACATGTAATTTGATTATAAAATTGTGCATTTTCAATTTTAACTAGATCTTTATGACAATACCTATAGGAAAACGATGAACTGATTATTCTTAGCCCTATTTAGGGAAATACAATTTTCAGTAGTGCACAAAGAAGAACAGTTTATAATAATAAAAATATATAATTCATTGGTAGACTAAGCAATGAATTAAATTTGTTTTAAAATATTAATTGTAAACTGTAAATCTTTAATCCTAGGCATTGAAATCACAGATAGGACTACTAGAATGCTTTAGAAAAAAATATGTATAATGAAAGTCCAGGAAATAAATACATTTCAGTTATAAGGGACAAGGGAAGTTACTCCAAAAGCCATACGCAAGACGAAAGTTACTGCGTATCCGCATTTCAATGACAAGCAACATTGAGCGCTAATATTTGATTATAAAGTCTAATTTGGATTGACATAGAAATTGGACATCACTATCTTACGACTAACGTATTATATTATGGAGTTCCTATTTCAAATAATAGCTAACCAACGATTTTCGTCAACTAAAAAAAGAAAATATATTTGAAAACCAATTTTACATATTTTTTAGTTATATATAATTCCTTGACTTTTATTAGGCATGGTGACCCTGACTATTCCCAGTCTCGACCTAGAAGTCTGATTTTCACATTTTCTGTAAAAAGTAGGTTTACAAAATTCTTGATGGTGTTTTAAAATTTTAACCTTTTATAGAATACCACTACTATAAGAGAACCACTGAACTGACATTCGCCTGATACCAATTCGTTTATATACGAAGATGGCCTTCGAAAGTGAAAAATTCAGAAAATTCATGTCCATTTTGTAAAACGATTCTGCAAAATTTGTTTAAATTTTTGCACTAAAAACGTTTTAGGCGAAATTTCACTTCAGAAGTCTTCATATTTGAAATTCTAAATTACTTAACGCGGAAATTGAGCTTACTATATTGGGAACACGGCGACCCATCCTGCATTAGATAGCATTGCTAGTAATTTTCTAAGATCATCTATCAGATACTGGAAAAAAAGCCAACAAAAACTTATTAAAATCGTTAAAAATTGACTATGTTTTCGATGAAAGCAAATAATACTTAATGCATAATGGTGTTGTGAAAGGGCTAAGTAGGTGTAGATCATAAAATTAGAGGGGTGTAGATTCAGGTATAGATGATCATAGAAAGGAATTAATTTCGAAAGAAAACAGTTTCGATAAACAACTTGCATGACAAAGATAATGTGGGGTGTGCAAATGCATTTTATCGTCATCTCACTTTAGAAAAATCTACTTGACTATGAAAAGTATCCCTACAAAACGAAATATTTCTTTTCGATGTATATACCATTTATTCGGATGGTACATTAATTCAAAAGATACATGGAATGTTTTTACCCAAAAATCAAACTAAAAATTCCTATTTTACCCAACTATTTGGTTTAATTATTTTCTGTCCAAATCACGGAATTTTACAACTAGCTGTGTAAGGCGTCCTTAGAAAGTGCCCTTTTTTGACTGTCGGTGAGATAGTAATTAGAAAGTCACCTACGTCACCCACGAACCACATTCCTCTAGGGTTAAGAAAATATTTTAACCAACTCTAACTTTTAATTTAAATAGCCCGTCTTTAATACTTTGATAATAAATATACTTTTTGTATTGTATTTTGGGTCTTTGGGGTCTTTTAATCTTCACTAATTCTTCCGGAAACCCTCTCTTTCCAGTGCCAATGTTTCCAAGAACCAAGTTACAATGTTGTTCTTTGTAATTTCACCAATGTTTTACCTTATTACTATTTTGTATATTTATTTGGCCTTTTTATTGTTTATAATATTTTAAATTTTAATAACTTTTACAATAAAAATATTATTTTTTATGTATGTAAGTAAAGGTAAATTACATTTTTAAAAGTTTCCGACAGAGATAAACTTCAGATATCTACATGAAGAAAAATTGTAAATATTGTAAAAAATCTATTCAAAACTTCGTAATATTCAAAAATTCATCTTTTTAAGTACCTACTTACATTTTTATACTCTAGCGCGGTGGCTAGTATTACATAGATTGTATATAATTATGTAAATAAATTGGCAGTCGTAAGAAAGATATATTTATTCCGTCAATCATATTAAATTGAAACATTATTAATTATCTATATATTTATTGTTTAAAAGATTGTAAAATTGTTTTCATATAATTAAAAACATGGAAAATGCTTAACTTTGTTTTATTTTCATTTACTTAAGTCACGATGAGAATAATTTGTTAAAAATATAACTTTGAGTAAACAATATCACCGAAATACAGATAGTAGCTACCTATCTAGTAACGTTATAACATTCTTCAATCTGGAACACAATGTATCCGCTTAGCCATGTTAAGCAATACTGAGAGCTGCGAACTGGTGGTAAAGTCTGATTTAGTTTAACATTAAAATCTTAGTTAATATAGGTCGACACCACTGGAAGATTCTCGTATTATTTTTACACCGACTTCCAAAAAGGAGCAGGTTGTCATTGAATTCGTTAATCTTGTTTTTATGTATGTTCACCGATTATCCGAAAACGACTGGACCGTTTTAAAAAAAATCTTTTTTTGTTTGAATGGAGCATACTTGTCGGGTAATCAACTAGAAATTTTATCAAAATCATTTGTGTAGTTTGGGGATAAAGTCAAGTTTTAAGTTTAGAAAAATTAAGTTCCTGATTTGGTCACAGATACTTACTTAGGGGTACCTATATACTAATTCTGAGAGATTAGGTTTAAAATTCAAATATTTCTTGAATAATTAGACCTAGGTTGAGTTACAGATTAATGTTAGGCACTTAGGTCCAGCCAGCTAGAGGCTTATATGCCTGAATATTATTCTGTGCTGTGAAGGCATCATGGCAGTCGTGTGCGGCCTTCAAGGCTACCAGCTTACTCCATCCATCTCTTCCTGCGGATGTCGTAAGAAGCGACTAAAAGACTAAGCACTATTTCGTGCTACAACGGAATTCTCAAGAATAGATGAGACAGCGAGCGGCGACCAGTTGTAAATTTTTTTGCACAAATTGTTGCAAGCAAAAGTATAAAATAACAATCCTACAGTGACCTCGGAAAAAAGTAGCAATATCGATAGGACTATCGATAGTATCGATGTTTTCAATCAATGCTATCGATAGAAAAGCTACTATTTGTATTATATAATATTATCTAATATCAATAATATTGTAATATCCATAGTAAATTTAGCTATAGATCGTTTTTCATACAAATAGTAGTTACAGTATCAAAACTATCGATTTACCTTTCATCGACAGTATTGCAACCTATGGTCAACAGATACTATAGAGAGTTCTATCGATATTGTAACTATTTTTCGAGGTCAACTATCGATAGTTATGCAACCCTAGCACAAATGCATTCCCAAAAAGAAATTAAAAATATAGCCAAATTGTTTTCAATTTATCGGCTGTTTCTTCTTCGCTAGCATCCTTGAGTTAATGTTTTAACTTGAACAAACCGATATTACCTTGCATATATTAGGTATTTGGAGAAGAGAAATCGGAAAGGGAACCCCAGGTGCCAAAACAACAAATGAACATGCCAGGGCATGCCTAGCTTGCATTAAAATTTAGTAAGACAAAATTACTTAAAAATTCAACATTAGCAATAAAAATTGTGTTCTGTATAATTTTTCAAAACAAAAAACAGACTTTACCCCAAACTACTAAACTGATTTTGATAAAATTTCTATAGTAACATCTGACAAGTATATCCTTTCAAACTAAAAAATAATTTTTCAATTTGGCCCAGGAGTCTTTGAATAATCATCAATACATAAAAAAAAGCTCACAAGGATTTGATAACCATCCCATTTTTGGAAGTGAGTTAATAAAGTAATTGTGTGTTCTGTAAGAAAGCTTTTATGGTTTGGGATAATGGGAGTATAATAATTTTGTACTGTAATCAAAATAAATCATGAAAAAAAAGAGGAAATTAAATAGAAGTCAGTCAAATTATTTCAGTACTTTATTTGTCAATCAAAGTCCCTCTCACTCTCTTCTCCGTGGTCTGAGCGGGGGTCTCCGCTTGTCTTTTGTTCATTCCCTTCCTTTCCAACTGTTTCTCAATAATCCGAGCATTGTTGGCATAGCTGTCAGCCACTTCCCTGGCTTCAATTTCATCTTCTTCCTCATCAATTGTCGAAACTGTCACTGAACTGAATTTGCCCATGTTCTTGGTATGTTTCGTGACCATAATCTTCTTGGGTTGAGTTAGAGCAACCTGTTTATAGATATCCGTAACTCCCCCTTCTCCCGCCGTTTGAACCAAAGCCCCTCGCATGATAAAGACTATGTTATTGTCCTGGTTATGCTTGTAATATAAAGGTACTGAACATTTCTTGCATTTCATCCTATATTGTCTCTCGATACCTTTTTCCCGCTTCAAGTAGATGGTTTCATCCGGATCTGATGTGATTTTGTGTGCATGTTTGGAGCCGTCGATAACTCGCGCTCCATCCGTTGGACGTAGAGGTAAGCGGTCTATCGTGCAGTCCAGGATGAGCGTCATCTGTCCGCAGATGCAGTAATAAATGTGCAGAGGCTTCGTCTCATTGTATTCCTCTTGATCTTTCGTGTCCGAGCAGACGATGCTTCTTGAAACTACTTTCGGCATTGTATTTACTTTTCTGCAGCTTACTCCAAAGATGTTGTGGCTTGCAACTATCTATCGTTTTCTTCTTCTTTCTTTTCTTCTATCGTTTTAAACGTATGCACAAATCTACAAACAGGTTTCTGGAAAAATTAGAGACGAAAATAATTCATATTTGTAATCTGACTTTTGACAGTTGTAAAATTGTTACCATTCGAAAAAACAGTGCTCTATGCACATGTCAAAACTAGAACGTTATTAACGCTTTCGTTATCGTTATTAACGAGCTACTGAGAGATTGTTTATGGTTTTGCAACAAACGTTGGTTCATTGGTAACATTGGCTGTCAACTTCACACCGCTGCGATTGTCTTTTATTCCACAGATTTGTTGCACATGTTCATCGATTTCTGTGGAATTTAGGGAAAGTATTAGAAAATCTATATTGAAATGGGTGCTATAGCCAGCAGATATCGTGTATCTAACGCGGGGCTCACTCCCACCGACTTACAAAACATAGAAAATGAGCATAAACGTGAAAACCCTGGGACGTTGGATGAGTTGCACAAAAAGACGAAAGGTAAGTTTTCTAAATATTTTATAGGTATTTAAAGACGTAGACGGCAAAGGATTGCGTGTCGGCGCACTGCTAACATATTTTCATGATTCGTTCAGTCAGAAATCGTCAGTAAACAAACATAGATTTTGTTCAAAAAGTTTGGTTATCTGTGATGTAATATGCCCTGGTTTTCTACAAAATAATTACTATTCTAATACAAGGACACTGACTACTTAGGCGCACATGTATTTTTTCTAATATGTTTGAATTTATTTTTGAAAAGTCAACATTTTAGAAATAGCATAGCGAGATTCCCTTTACCCACATGCATGCTTCTACTGATAGTTGTGTTTGTTTTGTGATAAGACTCACCTAAATATGCGCGCAGTTGATTTATGCTTCAATGTGTAGCTCTTTGGGTCAAAGGGTTACAAAGTCCCTTCTATTATTTAGGCAAATAATCTTTCATTCTTATTGCAATCTACTTTGATGTTGTCTGGCTGTTAAAACATAGCACGGAGATATACTAAGTCATTTGAAATACTTTGTGTGATTCCGCTTACAGTTAGCCAACATCCCGTGTACACTAAAATGATTGACATTCAATGTTTAACTTCCAAACGTTCGACAACTTGTTTGGTGCCTGAGGATGCCTCGCAGTGAGGCAAAACACGTGTCGCGTATATGACGTCCGATGTTGCTGCAGCCACAGCTAAGGATGTAGAAAACTAGAGTTCTCCGAGTCCTTCACAAAACTTAACTCTTAAGAGTCCCCCGACCCTAGACCAAAATACAAATTTCCATACAAACGTAGTCTACGTTTTATTTTAAAACGACATGTCCGATTTGGGCAAAATTTTTTAATTTCAAAGATATTGCAATTATCTAGGTTTATAACTAGTTTCCAACAGTAAAAATATGAACTTGAAATAGAATATAGTGTTTTATATCATTTTTGACCATTAGTATGGGAAACTTCTAAATCGTTATATTTTCTTTCCAGTTCATAATTTTAGTATAGGAAACCAGTTATAACCCTAGATAATTGCAATTTCTTTACAATTGCCAATTTTTACGGGAATCTGACATGTGGTTTCAAAATTAAACGTAGACTAAGGGGACTCTTAATGAAAGGCTCTACTACTGTAAGCTGAAATGAGCCTCAGTGAGATTAGCACTTGAATCTTTTTCCAAATCACACGCCTCGAATTGTTGTAACCTTTATAGAACAGATCATGTTCATTTTAAAACTCGGATCTTTGAAAGTCTTTGTTCAGACAACTTGAGCTAGCCTAGCCTCAGAGTTCCAAGTCTATTGAGCTCATAGAGCCTTGCAAAACGAACTCGAGTCTTTAAAATTAGAACTCGAGGAATCTAGTCTTGTAATCTAGGCAGCATAGGAAGAAGCATGCATCAGCTGTTGGTGGCGCGTGCACATAAGCTGTTAGTAGCAGGTATGCTGGGACCAGTAGTGGGTAGGCGCCGGCCGGCAATAGTTCGACGGAATCGCACAAATTATTTCAAACCACATAGCATGCAACCAAGTTCTGCAAAGTAACACCTTAATCTATTAACTGTAGCCTTATTTATATGATTTCTTCTTATTTTAGTGCCTCTGTATTACTGGATATTGGCCGTCAGTTTCATAAACTCCTTTTTATCCATTGCCAAGCGAAATAATTTATCAAATTTGTATTCCGGTCCTCTCTCCAATGTTATTCTGCCTTTTGTGTTTTCCAAAATGTGTCTTTTGCCTTCGACTTTACACATCATAAGCTGAAGCATATTGGACAAGTTGTATATTGTTGCCCAAATATTTAACTTTGCTCTTTTTCATGGTTTACAATAACTTCCCTGCACTGCAACACGTTAGAGCACTTTTTACCAAGGGCCTGACATGCTTTGATAGAGCGAGACAGTCTTATTGCGACTTCTAAAAGAAGAAAAAGAAAAATGTGCCATGTTTTGTCCTTATCACCGACCGAAAATTTTGTCATGGTCAGGTTCCTATAACCCGACCATAAAAAATATATGAAGTATCATTAATATGTCTTTCTCTTACCCCCGGTCGCTCGGTGGCAAATCTACACTACTTGTATATTCTAAATCTATGCTTTTTACCTATTTTATTATTGCAAAAGCTATTTACAAATCGATTTTACCCAGTTGAAAACAGAATGTAACATAACTGCTTAGCGCTTATCAAATAGACTTAAGACGCGGACAGGGCGCAGACATATCTCTTCCGCGACGGTTTCATACAAAATGTATACAAACGTCGCGTCGCGGAACACACAGATAGATCCTTGCCCTGTTCTTTGCGTTCTCACGTCTTTTCAGTGTGTCCTACGCCTAACATTATTCTTTGTAAATGGTCATGTTGTGGCGTAAGCTGCAAGATGTATAAACTAAATTGTATTAATTGCACTATAAATGTTTGCAGAGGTGATGCCCGTCAACTTTGAAGGCGGGAAACTGATGTTCAACAAAGGCATCTCCAATCATTTCCAAGTAAGTGAGAAACGAAATATTATAATTTTCAACTGACAAAATTCACAAAGATATGGAGCGTCAAAGTTCCGGAGTGAGTGGCTTGCGACGTCACCGCTAACGTACCCAGCCATGCGAAATTAATATGCGCTGTATCCTTGTCATTTTTAGTTTCCTAGAATAAAGAAAAAATACGTGTACAATATTTTTTTATAATCTAACAGATGGATCAAATATATTTTTCCATTTGTCATGCCTATTATTACATTCCTTCCAGATGTCCCACACGCTAACCATGAGTTCAGCACAGAACGGGTACAAGTTGGGAGCCACGTACATTGGTACGAAGCAGATATCTCCCACGGAGGCGTTCCCCGTACTGCTTGGAGACGTGGACCCATCGGGGAACATCAACTTCAACATCATACACCAGCTTACGGACGAGATCCGGGTCAAAGGAGCTGCACAGGTAAACTACACAACATTATTCATTATTTTACATAAAAAGCCACAATTAAAATACAGATGAAACAATAGTACAAAGGCGCACTTATCGGCTGTAGCTGAGTAACTGTTTTATGACTACTCAATACTCATTATTACTTATGTCTTATTAACCGACTTTCCGAAAAGAAGGATGTTATCAATTCGTTGCGATCCTTTTTTTTGTGTTCACCGATTGTTCAAAGCTGCCTGGACCGAAATTTAAAATTCTTTTTTTGTTATACTTATCAGGTGGTACCATAGAAATTTTATTAATATCGGTAATGTGTAGTCTGGGGGCGTAGTCGGGTTAAAGTTTTGAAAAATTACCAAAAAATTTTACTGTTAAAAGATTCTTTCGGCGTCTTCTTCGCAGTAGTTGGCTAGAATCTATAGCTTTTTTTAAAATTATTTATAATTTAACTTAAAACAATCATTACTTGTAAATTATGCTAAGTTATTGAAGTGTAAAAGTGCCTGCAAAGGTCTAATTACTGAAGAAGTAAAACTAACAAAACTCGTGTTTTGGAACATAGAAACTAACAAATTTTGAACAGTAAATTCAAGAAAATAAAAAGATGTCGTGGACTTGCATAAACCCTGAAAGCTGGAGGAGGTTTTTGCTAAAGCGCAAACAGAATTTCAAAAGTAAATATATCATAATAATCTAGAATAGTCTGTAAAAAAAAAAAAAAGTGACTTAATATTTATTAGAGCGGCTTGTTATTAGAAGGTGAAAAAATAGAACATTTCGGTCTGCACCTTATATTATGTAATGTTTCCCCGCAGGTACAAGAGTGCAAACTGACGACCACCCAAGGCACAGTGGAGTACAAGGGCTCGGACTACACGCTAGCGATGACCATGGCCAAGCCAGACCTCAACGACAAGTCAGCAGTCCTAGTGGGCCATTACTTACAGGTTGGCATTTTATTGTATTTTTATTTTAATTGTCCTGGGTCTTGGATGTTTATCTATATATGTTTTTGTTATAAAATATAGTATCGTTGAGTTAGTATCTCATGACACAAGTCTCGAACTTACTTTGGGGCTAGCTCAATCAGTGTAATTTGTCCCTATATATATTTATATTTATTATATTTATTATTTTTTTTTAATCCAGGGTAAACTTGTGTTCTTTATAATCAAGGATTTTTGTATCTGCTACAGGAGCACAACCCTCTCTGTACTACCAAAGACATACTTGGCCAGAGCAGACAGAGGACTTGGCCTACACTCTGCTCGCTGGCCAGATATTAGACAGGCCCCATTGATGTTTATAAGCTTTGTTTAGCTTGTATTCCCTAAGTCGCCTTCTACGACACCCACGGGAGGACTTGGAATTGCCCTATTCTACTCTGCCAGAAACCACATATACTTGTGTTAAGGGTCTTATAATAAATACGAGTATAATCATCCAAGATACAGGACAATTTGAAAAAGGGCATTTTCCAAAATGCCCTGACTGGGAATCGAACCCGGGACCTTTGGGTGGCGGACAAGCATGGTGACCACTAAGCCATAGAGGTTGTCTTTATTTTGATTCCTTTTTCCATTTTAACGTCCTCCATCGCACTAAGCGTGGCTTTCGGGCCTCGGATTCTATCAACCCCGTCAAGGATAAAGCCATGATGATGTGTTTCTATTTCAGTCAGTGACGAAGAGGCTCGCACTGGGTGCGGAGTTGGTGTACCAGTCGGGGACACGGGTCATGGGGGGAGAGATAGCGATCACGTCGGCGGCCGGCCGGTATACCATGGACGGTGAGTGCCCACCTCTCATTCCCCGTCATCATCAGGTCTTTCTGTCTCCACTGCAGTGGTCTATGACGTCAGGACGTTTTATATTATACAAATCCCATTGTATGATTTAATTTATGGATTCAATATTGTATCAATGAATTCTTTAATCTACTAGATGACAACAAATTTGTAACCAACTTCGAAAATGGAGGAGGTTATCAATTCGATTGTATGTTTTTTTTTGTATGTATGTGACGTGATATTTTCTTCAACCGTGGACCGATTTTGATGTTTCTTTTTTTATTTGAAAGCCTTTAATCCCAATTTGGTCCCATATTAATTTGGTAAAGACGTGATGGAGAACTTCGGAGATATGGAAGAAACTCCTGAAATAAATGGAAGTCGGTTGTTCTTTTTTTTTTTTGTTAAAAATTTAAATATTTCTATATGTCAAAACCAACATTTCATATGGGATTTGTATGAAATACGAAAGCTCTTAACATCAGTTTTCTGCATTAATCAATCTAAAATCATATTGAAAATGGTTGTAATCAATGAAAAGTGACACTATTTTGTAACATTTTATTTTAGGAACTGTACCAGAATATAATTTATTTTTAACCTATCATCTACCTAGTCATCTACCTAATTATGATGTTTCTTTTTTCCTAGATTCGGAGGTATCTGCCACGGTGGGCTCGGCCGGATTCCACTTATGTTACTTCAAACAGGCCAGCGAACAGTTACAGGTGTGTATACATTGAAGTGGAGATGGGCAGGGCGTCTACGTGTGGCGGCCTCTACGCCACTATACAAGAACTACTGATACAAGGAATTTAGCCAACGAAATAGTTCACAAGAGGCATAAGAGATGGCGCTGTCATATCTTTCATCTCGATAACATTGGTTTCTAAATGTATTTATACCAATTAAGTCCTTTTTAACCCTCAACAAAAGAGAGGAGTGTGATAAGTTTGACTCTAATGTCTGTCTGTCTGTGCCATCTTAGCGTGTGAAAGAATGGACCAATTTCATAGCGGTTTTTTACGTGAAAGCAAATTTCCTTGTTGTGCTGCTCAGCTATGTTTGATGAATATATATTCAGCCGTTTAAAGTTAAACGCTTGAAAGTCAGGGTTTCCCTCTTGAATATCGTACATGGCGCTACGGATATCAATACGCTATTTTCCAACATTTCAAATCAGATACTTTTTTCTAAACGTCAAAACAAACAGTTTCTATGGGATATTGTATGAAATACAGGCAGATGACGTCATAGTTTTTTGGAGTCAAATAGAGTTCTTATTATCAGTTTTTCTGCAATAATAAATTTAAAATCTCATTAAAATGGATATGTTCAACGACAAGTGACATTATTTTGCGACGTTTTATTTGGTTATCAGTAGAAAAAAAATTATTTTTGGCTTAGGAAAATACCCAATTGGTACATGTAGTTCCGTTACTCATCACTAGAGGCCGTTCTTGACAGTCAAAGATTTTTTTTATTTGCCTTTTGTATCATTTGTCATTAAACTTCTCGCGTCGCGCGCAAAGCGTAAGCGACGTCCGGTCCTTCAAAATTAGACTCTAAAGGTGTTGGAATAAGGTTTATTACGCAGGTCGCATGCGACCACTTGGTTTTTGAGAGATTTTACCTACCTAGACTTATTTTATTTGTGTAATTTGTCCCTATAAATTTATTTGTTTATTTTCAGATCGTCGCGGAAATGGACACGTCGTTCCGAGGGATGGAGTCTGTCGGCACGATCGGCTACCAGGTCAACATACCCAAGGCAGATCTGGTGTTCAGAGGTGAGGGTCTACAATTACTTGTTATTTCTCTTCCAGGTCATAGAGGTCCAGCGCTGGACAAAGGTGTGAGGGGTTCGCTTGACAGGCTGGTTGGCTAGTGTGATGCTGCTACCCATCCTTCGGGGTTTAGTCGCCTCTTATGACGCCCACGGACAGAGATTGGGTGGTGGTTATTCTCGGGCCACACCAAAGGCCACATTTGTTGTTTCTATTTTTAGCCTATGTTGGTCTGGGAGAAAAGAAAAATCTTAAAATGTACCAGCTGCTTTTCATCCCGCGTAGATCGTAGAAGCCGAGGTAAGAAAAGGGGAGGGCGAAAATGCAAATAAATATATAGGGACAAATCACACTGATTAAGCTAGCCCCAAAGTAAGTTCGAGACTTGTGTTATGGGATACTATATTTTATAACAAATACATATAGATAAACATCTAAGACCCAGGACAATTTGAAAATGGCCATTTTCCAACATGCCCTGACCGGGGATCGAACCCAGACCTCCGGGTGGCGGACTAGCATGGTGAACACTCCGCCACGGAGGCCGTCGGATTGTATAAGGGTCCCCCGACCCTAGACCAAAATACAACTTTCCATACAAACGTAATCTACGTTTTATTTCAAAACGACATGTTCGATTTGGGCAAAATTTTGTAATTTCAAAGATATTGCAATTATCTAAGTTTATAACTAGTTTCCGACAGTAAAAATATGAACTTGAAATAGAATATAGTCATTAGTATGGGAAACTTCTAAATCGTTATATTTTCTTTCCAGTTCATAATTTTAAAACCAGTTATAACCCTAGATAATTGCAATTTCTTTACAATTACCAATTTTTACCGCAATCTGACATGTGGTTTCAAAATTAAACGTAGACTACGTTTGTATGGAGAAGTCTAGGGTAAGGGGACTCTTAACAAGTGCTCTTTCAAGCGATAAAAGAATTTTCCAAATCGGCGAACATAGTATAAAAACAGCGACGAATGGATAACCTTCTTTTGGAATTCAGTCAAAAATAACGAGAACACCGTCTTCTCCAGGCATGGTAGACTCAAACTGGAACATCGGGGCGGTGTTAGAGAAGAAGCTGCAACCCCTCCCGTTCACGTTCGCGCTATCAGGCATGGCGAACCACGCGAAACAGCAATTCAAGTTCGGATGCGGCCTCATCATCTGCTAGTGAGGTTTGCTGGTGTAGCGATTAGATTTTTTATGTTGCCAGTACTGTATGTCTAAAGAGTACCAAAAGAATGAACTTAAGTCGAAAACGCACCTGAAACTTGATTCGGAAGTCCCAACTGCGTCAAGTGGAACCACGTGACGTGTTCAGTCTATCTCTGTCGCAAACGTTACGTGCGAAAGAGATAGCAGAATACTTTTACAGTTTATTGGGACAGTTCACGCAATAAGTAAGCGCGGAGCAAGGGTGTCGTGAAACCTATATAAACTAGGAGAAACTCATGAAACAGTAATAGCGTAAAAACAGCTTGAAACCTGAATGTACTTTATTAAAAAATAAAACTTTACAAAACTATACTTTTTAAAATTTAAGTTAGAACTAAATAAGATGACTTAAAACAGCCTTAAATAATCTTTATGCTATATTCTCGATAACACCAACTAGTTTTGATGACGCAATAAAATAAGATTAAATTTTAACGTTGATGTGTTTTACATGAAACTAAAGCAATATAAATGGTAAATGTTTTATATATTAAAGATTAAAAGCTCAGTTTTTGGTACTTTTAGATTTCTGGCAATTGTATTACACTGCGTCTTGCCAGTGTCGAGTTGTTCCACGGATTAAATCGAGAACGGTTCATTTATTAGTCCATATGGACTGTTCTTTGGTGTCCGTTACCTCGCTTAACAACACGGCTTATAGATCCCCTATAGAATCAAAATGGGATTAAATTAACATTGGTAAATGTAAACACTTATGGATACTATAGCAGATAGCTATGTAAGGTCTAACAAAATATGCTGAAACAATTTTAAGGGTGAATTCAGTCCAGGATACTGAACAACTTTTCCCAAGAAACACGTATCGAAATATGAAAAGTAATTTTCGGCCTCCCATACAAGTTCCGAGTTTGTATAGAAAGTCAAAAATTATTTTTCATATTTCGACATGTGTTATTTGGGAAAAGTTGTTTAGACTGAATTCACTCTTTAAATAGTTTCAGTTATTTGTTAGACCTTATATAGTACTACCGATTTTAAGAGCGCAATTTTTTCTGTCAAGCTTAATTTAAAGTCTGCGCTCTTCAAATCGGTAACATACTCACTATATGACTAATTTAGGAAGGGAGTTTTTTAATGAATATCACGGAGTTTTCAATGAAGCATTACGAAACGCGGTCTCTCACTTCAGTCTAGGTATTTACTTAGTTAAAATTATTATACTCCTATGAAAAATTGACATGGCTGGCAAGAAAGTGACCTAATGGCTGATGTCAACTGATTTTGGGTGGATATGCCTCAGTTTTCTAAATGATTTTTGATGTTTTATGTATGATTTCAAAATGACTTGACAGTCCGGCTCGAAGAAAATAGTTAAAACACAGCTGACTGAGTCTATGATTAGGCCGCCTTTTGTATTGATACGGATAAAGTTTCTACAGTTTACACATTTAATAATAAATCTGTGTAACATAGATAAAGTTTTTAATGACTTTTGTTTACATTTACCAACTTTGGTTAAAATAAAAATATTTTTATTGATAGTAGTATGTAAATGTTCTTGCGATTTCCTCTATAATTTTCTGATAATTCCACGGATTGACCAGTGATATTCTTCATAAGTGACGTGATAATTTTATAAAATTATGTAGATAATATCGGATATATTCGTGTTGTAGCACATAAATTACTTACGGTAATTTTTATCGAAATATCGGCAATATTTCAAAATTATCATGCCACTTATGAAGGGAATATGAAGCCTCAAAGACGATGAAGATTTCAGGTGAAGTCGGATTAGTTTAGATGCACTGTGTTTAAAACTTATCGTCTCAATTTTATGAGAAGTGTTAGATAACATCTATAAATATATATTACTTACACCTACCTAGCCTTATTTCTGTCGAAATAAAGACCATTGAGTACATTTTTAGACGATACCAATGCAAACAATATAATACTTTCATTTATCATTCTTCCTAAGATCAGAGGCATTTTAATAGTCAGATATAGTTTGTGTCGTATAAAAACATTTAGCTGTACAGTAAGCGTCCGCTCAAAGTGAAGTTTCAATACTTTCTTAGTATAAAATTATCATTTATCGGACGACTTAGAACAAATATAATATTTTTTATGAGCGTCCTACACTTTTTCTAGGATGAGCTTGATATTTTTGTTTATTCTTTCTTATATTCTATGTATAATTTTATTACTTTCTATATTTACTAATTATACTATAAATGTATTTATATCCAAAATTTACAGTACAGTTTCTATTCTCATTCACCAAGACAAAACATGATCGCAGTTCGGCTTTGGAATTAGTTCTGCTTGTCGCGAAAAAATAAAAAAATTAAACAAATATGGTAGAAATAATATCTAACTTTATTTTAAATCTCAAAATAAGCAAGACACATTCAACATTATATAAGAATGTAGACCATGATGCTTTTTACCGATCTTCGTTATGGTGAACTTTCACACTAAATTACGCGTCACATCGTTCTTTTACAAGATAAGAATTATTATAATTAATAATCGTTGTAAAGATTCAATTTATTTTATCTGTAAATAATCTTGTCTACTATTTCATCTTTCAAAAAATGCTTATCTTTTTCATCCTTCAACAACCATCCAGTCCAAAAGAAACTTAATTTTTATTAAAGAGGTGGATAAAATAAACATCCTATTTCTTAAAATGCACAAAATCACATTAAGTTTAACCCTCGCAATAATGTTTTAAAATAAATTAACGGCGATAAATCATTATAAAATTTTATCGGCTTTAAGTGAGCTGATAATTTTAGTTGTCTAAAGTATTTAAGTAATGATAGTTGTGAAACTGGTATGAATCGGAATAATTTGATTTAGTGCATAGAATGTGTGACTGTTTTGTGTTTTGGACTTGTGAAAAACCAAAGACATATTGAAATATTTTATTCGCTTTTCCACAAACAATACTAGTTTTACCAGGTGGCAGTGCCCTCAGGTTCAACTATCGTGATTGGACCATCAGTTAATACGTTCTTTTGCTCCGTCAAATGTGTCCATTAACAGCAGCTTATTGGACCTGAGTTCACGGTGCTGCCATCTGCTGTTTATTTTTATAAACCCTCATTCCACTCTTGATCAATACCTACCTTTTTCTTCGAGGAGCTCAAAAACTAAGGCTTTCGTCTTCAACTTCAATTTAGACTTCAACACGTGGCAAACCATTTTCCTTCGTGGTTTGGAGGGCACTTTAAAGGCCGGTAGTCCCGTCTTATACTCTACAAAGCTGGGTAAATGCCAAACTAACTTGCTATTTGTTATTCAATATGAACTGTATTCATATACATCATTTCCTTCAATATGAAGGAAATGAATACATCATTTCCTTTCATATGCCTCGAATAATATCAACTAACTAATAGCAGAACGAATAAGATACAATAACTTCACAGCCAAAACGCAAACCATTAAATGATTATTCCTAAATTAATAATAAAATAACGCCGTATGTGTGTGTGTAGCTATATAAAAGCACGGTGTATGTATGTATTTCTTTTCTTTTCTACAAAACTGTTTTTTTGTTACGGATTTTGATGTGCACCAGTGTCGCATTTACAGCGCGATGACGTCACTCTAGAGGCCGCCATCTTGGAATTCATTATATTCATATTTAGTACTATTTATGTATTTTAATTTATTTTTGAGGCCAGTAATATATTAGGCGTTTCTGGAAAGTGTCTTTGTAGATTATTATTATAACTGTTAATATTTATTTACATGTTGGCTAAAAAATGGAGAAAAAAATATGAATTTATCGCAATAAAATAACAACAAACGTAAAAAAACATTTCTAAGAATATAAACTCAAGTTTTTTTCTGACTTTTATAGTCAACTTGTTTTTTAACTATGGAATAATATTTAATATTCTTATTATCTACTATTGTATTTTATGTTAGTATATTTTGTGTTAGGTTTCCGTATCTGTACCTCTGCCTGTAGTTGACATTCGATGGGAAATAGTATTTGTATGTTATGAAATATTGTGTTTTTGCTCAAGGCGATCTAGAGTGACAAAAGCCCTAAGTGTAAGTTTGACGTTACGTGTGTTCAAAATGTACGCAGAAAAAAATAGATCATATACAAAAAGTATATAGCAACTCCTGTTTGCATTATTTTTATACAATATTTAAACCCAACATTTTTAAGGGTTTTAGACACTAGATGGCAGCACGCGTAGTCAGGTCCAATAAGTTGCTGTTATTGGACACATTTGGCGGAGCAAAAGAACCTGTCAACTGACGGTCCAATGACGACGGTCGGTTGGACCTGACGTCACTGCTGCAATCTAGTGTCACATATTTTAAAAAACGAATGAAGTCGACACTTCATTTAATTAATCTCATTCTCCAACCGGTCGTATGAATCCAGTCGAAGCAGACGAACCTCAACCTTATTGCATTAACATAAAGTTTCAGTTTATCAGGCAATTTTTGACCTGGAGAATTGAATGTCTACGCAAAGATCAATGTATTATTTTTATGCAAAGGTGATACAAGTCGATACTTAGTATTTTGAACCTTATCACTGTGAAATAAAGTTGAATTTGTTATTTCTTGTGATGTCAATATTCACACTAAGGGCTGCTAAACACGTCTGCGCTTTAGCGTTTACTATTGTAGATAGAAAATGGCGGATTGTACATAAAGCCTGTTGTTGAAATGTTTATTTTTAATAGAGTTATGTTAATAAATCATTATGTAGTTTCATTTGTTTGTTTATTATAAGATCCCGTGTAATTGTTGCAAAGTTTGAAGCATGCTTAGAATAATTGAATATATACGACACATTGAGTAAGCCCTAAAGCAACTTTGAGGCTTGTGATAGGTGATGCTAACTCAACGATTCTCTATTTTATAACAAATACATTATAGATATACATCGAAGACCCAGGCTAATCTGAAAAAGATCATTTCCATCTTGACCTGACCCGGGATCGAACCCGGGACCTTCTGAGTCACGGACAGCAAATTCAAATTCAAATATATCTTTAATATCATAGGATATTTATAATATCTCTTAATAATCGTCATTGTTTTGTTGTACAATTGTTGACGTCAAAAGTTTACTTAAAGCTAAGTTTACTACCGCTTCCAAAGCGCTAGTGCAGAAGAAGCGGTAACAAACTGCACTGCAGCATTTTCTCCAAAGACGTCAACTCACAATTGAATTAATATTTAAAGTTAATGTGGACTGAGAATACATTTTGAATTTTTAAATGTCAAAATTTTAAAATAATGTCAGGTTGTAGATTTAGTTTGTACAAAATGTAATACCTACGCCACTGAGGTCGTCATGTCACGTAACGTTTAAATATTCATGAATGAACAGTTTTACCTGTCAGATTATTCAAGTTAAAGGCTCTTTAGGAATCTAACCAGCGAATCTTACACAACTAAAAATCGACTTCACCCCCAAAGAGCTCGGCGGCCCGACGGGAGTGCACATTGCTGCTGCTTTCGCAAGCACTGTGACACCGGAAGTGGTTCTCACTTGGATTGGTGACAAGTGGCATAAAAAATTCTTGATCTCCGTGCTTCGGAAGGCACGTATAAGCCGTTGGTCCCGGCTGTCATCATTGCATGGCAGTCATCAAGCTATGTCAGATGCCTTCAGGCGGCTTCAAAAATCTGACCCCAGTGCTGGCCACTTTTAGAAAAACAAAACAGAACCGTATTTCGCTAGAGCGAGAGAAACGAAACGCTTCAGTAAGGTATTATTCTGTACGTGTGTATGTCCCCCGCAGAAAAGTATCGAATAATAATTGTTGAGTATACTAGATCTTTAGTTTATAGCTTCGTACTTTCCCAGATGTTGGAGGCAGTTTTAATACATAAATCGACACTTATACTTTTTCCCTATGTCCCTTAATTAAGCCACTAGAACCAAAATACCTACTTTTATGTTTATATTTATTATTCGTAAGTGGTTGTGTTTTTTCGGATTCTGTTTTTACAGATGTTATAAACAAATTAATAGCAATATGTGTAAAAAAAAATCAGGACTATATTCCAAACCGTTTGTGAGATCTAGCAAAAGGCCAAACATTTCCCCAGCGGAATTTTGAATAACTTCGGAGGCCTATGACATATAAAGTCCATTTGTACATAAACATTTGCCTCTTATGATACATTAATTGCTCTACTAATTGAATTCTGGATTCCAGACAAAATTCCGCCAGAGAAACATTTCCCTGGCGGAATATGTTTTTGACGAATTTCTCAAAAATTACTGAATACACAAATTTCATTTATCGATAAACATTTGAAGGCAGCTATAAACTAAAGATCTGGTTTACTCAACAATTATTATTCGATACTTTTCCGTGGGAGACATACACACATTCTGTACGACTGGGTCAAAAATAAAACTTCATAATATAGTGTCACTTTTCTGTTATATCCATTTTCAAAATAATTTTAGATATATTAATGCAGAAAAACTCATCTTAAGAGCGCTGTTTGACTAATCATCATTTCAGCCGCATAACGTCCACTGCTGGACATAGGCCTCTCCCAAAGATTTCCAAAATGACCGACCAAGAGCATGACTTCACGCTTTTGTATTTCATACAAATCTTATAGAAAATTTTTAACATTTTTAAATAAATAAATAAAGGGACTAATTGAACAGATTGCGCTAGCCCCAAAGATCGAGACTTGTGATATGGGATACTAACTCAACGATACTATATTTTATAACAAATACATATATAAATAAACATCCAAGACCCAGGACAATTTGAGAAATGCAATTTTCACAATGCCCTGACCGGGGATCGAACCCGGAACCTCTGGCTGGCGGACTAGCTTGGTGACCACTACGCCAAGGAGGTCGTCAAAAAAGTGTCCGATTTTTTTTGTTTGACTTGTAATCACGAAGTTACGAGATTTGTCATCCCATGGTACTCCCAACCCTTATGTATGCTTTCATAGTTCGCTGCCTCCCGAGATTAAAATGCGTCATGTACTTTCTTGCGATGTTATAGAACAATCTATTGGATTAGTTTGAAATACTTAGCACATCGTGACGTCATGGTGTCTTGGAGTCTAGCCTCTTATTATCAGTTTCTCTGCATTAACAAATTTACAAGTTTATTTTTATTTAACTGCCTCCGTGGTTTAGTGTTTAGAGCGTTCGGCTCATCCTCGGAGGTCGCGGGTTCGATTCCCGGCGGGGGCAACGACTTGTTACGTGTGGTTAGGACATTGTAGGCTGATCACCTGATTGTCTGATAAGTAAGATGATCCGTTCTTCGGAGGGCACGTTAAGCCGTCGGTCCCGGTCACTGTCTTTGACATTGATCGTTACCTAAAACCATGTCAGAGGCCTTTAAGGCGGTTTAAAACTCTGACACTAGTGTTAGTACTAACACACACGATAAGAAGGCAAGTTTATTTAGCTTAGAAAATTAAAAATCCCTTGACTGTCAAGAAAGCCGTCTAGTGCTGAGTTACGGAACTACAAATACTACTTGATATCTATGTTTTGCCAGGGAAAGCCCTGACTTTCAGGCGTTAACCCCCAATAAGTTTTAAAGGGATGAACCGCTTGCATCAAACAGCTAAGAACTACGCATGGAAACTTGCTTTAAAAAAGCCGCATCGAAATCGGTACTTCCGTTCGGGCGCTTACCTGCCACACGCAGACAGACAGACAGCGTATTGTCAAGGGTTAAAAATCACGTTAAGAGTCCCCGTACCCTAGCCCAAAATACATTTTTCCATACAAACGTAGTCTACGTTTTATTTCGAAACGACATGCCCGATTTCAGCAAAATTTTGTAATTTCAAAGATATTGCAATTATCTAGGGTTATAATTGGTTTTCGACGGTAAAAATATGAACTTGAAATATAATATAGTGTGTTATATAATTTTTGACCATCAGTATGGGGAACATCTATATCCTTGTATTTTCTTTCCAGTTCATAATTTTATGACGGAAATCTATTATGACCCTAGATAATTGCAATTTCTTTAAAATTACAATTTTTTACCGAAATCTGACATGTGGTTTCAAAATAAAACGTAGACTGCGTTTGTATGGAGAAGTCTAGGGTAAGGGGACTCTTAAAAATGGATGCTGACAAGTGAAAGTTCTTTTGTGACGTTGTATTCTCTTAGTGTAAAACTTTTTGACCTTGGATTCTCTATTGCTGTCACCGGAAGGTACAATATCCTATCATCATTTCAGCCGAGTAACGTCCACTGCTGGACAAAGACCTATATAGGTAGCTGGATATATGTTACCCTAGTGCTGGCTACTGCCCTGGCGATATGGTCAAGGAAAACAAATGCTTTCATTCTTTCTTCAACGGTGTGAGTTGTGCCTGGTGGCACACGGATAGCCGAGTCTAAAGGTCAGTTCAGACAGAGGAAAAAGCCCAAGCAATTTACTAACTCAATTGAACACAAAACCGTACTGCTATAGCCTAGTTTATAAACGTACTCGCGTTATGCATATAGTAATGCTTATAGTTTATTTTTGATTACATACATACATACATACTATCACGTCTTTATCCCTAATGGGGCAGACAGAGCATTTTGGGTCTTTCGGTTCTATGCAGAGCCCAGGGCCGCAAGACTTAAAGCCACTTTTAGCGTCATGGTGGGCGAGAAAATGGAAAAGCAATCAATACAGTGATGGGTTGCTAGCCGCATCGCCTGTTAAAATGATTCGCATTTTTGCCCATTCCCTCGATCGGCTTTTACGATCTGCGCGGGAAGAGAAGCAGCTGGTACATTCTAAGTTTTTTCGTTTCTCCCAGACCAGCATGGGAGTTATTTTTGAGTGCCATAAAAAAATCCTATCTGCTGCACTCCTTACTGTCTGAGCTGACCGTTAGTAATAGGGTCACGTTTTTGACCCTTTGGGTACGGAACTATAAAAAGAAACACAGATATAGTTTAAAAATAACGTACGTTTATTACATGTAATGAAATAAAAATAGAATTATAGATTTATTTTGTTACATGTATAACTTGCTTATGGGAAAGACGCTCCACAATTTGGTTACCATTATATCAACTCGTCTATAATAAAATCACAATTGTGACATGACTTACATCTTTAAAATCGATCAAATTTTGATATTACCTGGCAAAACTCAATTCTGTCATGTCACCATTGCTTTGAGTGAAGATTTTCAAATTAACCATTTGATATACATTAGATTAGATTACAAAGTATAACACAAAATTATTGAGGGTTTTAGAAAAACTTCACAGTGCATAGATATCAAGGGATATGATATGGATTTCGGATGCTAAGCGCATTATAAACGTCTCGAGTTACAGTGGACATAAGGCACCGCGTTCTAGAACGTTCCTGGTGCAAAAAATTGCAAATCCCTTTATGTATTGATAAAATTCATTCGTAATAATTCTTCGTTTAATAAATATATATATATATAATAGGTATGCTTTTTACATTTTAGGTACCCAACCCCGCCTAAGTGCTGACACCTAGTGTAAACTTTTTATAAACCCTCATTTATCAACTATTATGAACATACAAATAGAAATGTCGATTTATAAAATATTTTTAAAAATAAATCACACAGTAAAACTAATTCTTAACCGATACATTAAAGCAGTGCGTCGAACTAAATGTTCTTCATTGTGTACTCTTCGTTCAATGTATTTCCCTGACAGGTAATTTTAAAACCGACCCTATCTTTAGTTCTCTCTCTTTGTCAAACTAATCCAAGTTGTAAAGCATTAGAGTCGATTTTATATTGCTTATGAAACGTCAGGGTTCCTACTGAAATTGAACGGTTTGTAGTGTAATTTGACAATCTTCACCTCCGTTCCAATATAAGTAACTTAACATCAATACCACAGAGATTTTAACTAAGGGCCACAGCACACGCAATACTTGAGGCGTTGGCGACTTGCGATTTTGCGACTCTATGAATAATTTGCGTTTGATCGAAGCAGCAATTTGCAGCTGTAGCGAATTTTCTTTCCCTTAAGAAATATGTTAAGCAATCATAAACTGCTTATTCAATTCAAACATAATCTGCGACAAGTAATCATTTTTGATACCTGATTATTTCTTTATTTACCTCAAGTTTTAATGGTATAGGTAAGTGTTCATAATATCGCTATT
This sequence comes from Acrobasis consociella, assembly GCA_963555685.1. Classification (NCBI taxonomy): domain Eukaryota; kingdom Metazoa; phylum Arthropoda; class Insecta; order Lepidoptera; family Pyralidae; genus Acrobasis; species Acrobasis consociella. The sequence continues at coordinate 39,512,653 of OY743104.1, read as the reverse complement.
TATCACTTTGATTTGAAATTTAGCATAAGAAGCGTCAAGTTTGAAAGTTGTGTCTTACATCATTCATATTTGCGAAGTCAACCGGCGTCACAGACAACCGATCTATCTTAACATCACATCCTGCAATGATTCATAAAAATTGATAATAACTGTTTAAGAAATACCTGCCTTTAAAGGTCAAGAACAAGTCAGTGGGCCTAAACTGATGGTGTCACTAGTTGATTGTCCAGTTGAATCTGCGTTATGGACGGTCCCATGTTAAATTTAGTTATATTGCCGATTTTCTCGGTAATATTCTCGCCATATTTCCAACATTAGCCCGGCCAACTAACTTTCATTTGCTTTAGATGAAATCGCAGGTCTGTTGTCAAAAGTAGCGCGTCTGCCATGCCCCTAACAATCGCGATCCAATAAGCTGGGTGGACTGTAAAAATAACCTAAAATTATTTTTCCCCGCCAACCCAACTCGACGACCAACTAAAATTTTAACATGTGTTAACTTCCTTATACCAAAATATATTATTATGGCTTGTGTTATCGTTCAAAGATACATATAATATGTTTATAATTATAATATATTTTCCATGTTTATAACTATTTATAACCTAGACTTAACGTTAAAGACGATTGCAACACTTTTAGCTCGCAATGTGTCATTTTAGAGATCTGTTTAAATATTTTGTGATGTACTTTTTGCTTCAAAACATTAATTGAATACAAAAATCACTGAAAAGCACTTTCTAGTTCATTCTACTCTAAGTATAGTGCTATCTCTTTCTGTTTAATTAGACAGAACCAGTGTCATTGATAAACTTTAAATTTTTACCAAACTACTGAAGATAAATCAAAAACCAGTTTTGAAACATGAAATCTCCTTCTAAAAAGTAGGGAAAAAACGCCTGAAAATTTTCTAAAAACGTGTACGAGTGACCGGCGAGCTAGATATAAGTCTGACTGTCTCTATTATATTCTCTAACTGGCTTTAGATATAACCATTGCTTTGAGTCTTAAATTCTAAATCATTTGACGTTATTGCTCTTAGAAAGTTCTTCCTATCAAAAAGGACACCACAAAACCGGCCCAAACATGAATATTGGCGAATCTGCATAGCGCCAGCTGTCGTCAAACAAAATGCTACTGTTTTGAACTGTTATTGACTGTATTTGGTGACGCGATGACGTGGATACTGTTTAAGAAAATTGCATTTGACACCGCCTTAGGCAGACATGGGAAAAGACCGCCATTTTGGATAATATGATAGCGAAAAATAGAGAAGAGAATATTTGATATGCTTATTTCGTAATCATATGTTTAGATCGAGTATTAGAAGATACATTATCACGTCTTTTTCACTGACGGGGTAGAGCCCAGGGCCGTAAGACCCGAAGGCCACGCTTAGCGTGATGGTGGGCGTTAAAGTGGAATACGGAATCAAAATAGTGATGGGTTGACAGCCGCATCGTCGATGAACATGATTCAAATCCCGCCCGTTCCATCGGCTTTTACTATTTAGGCGGTTACATTCTAAGCTTTTTATTTTCTCCCAGACTAGCATTAGAGTATTAGGAGAAAGAAAATACATATATGTGTATATGTCTTCACAAGTTGTTAAAGTAAAGGATGATAATATATCCTCAAAATATAATATTTGATAAAAAAAATTTTCGCCAATGCTTTTTGGATAAAGTTGTTTAGTAATAACCTTATAACAGTTTCAGTATATTTTTAGGTCTATCAAAATATACTAAAACTATTTTAAGGGTGAATTCAGCCCATCATAGTGAAAAACTTTCCCCAAGGAACATATGTCGTAGTATAAAAAATATTTTTTGGCTTTCCATATAAATTTGGATCAGCTGATCGCTCAACTTGCATGGGAGGCCAAAAATTATTTCTTATATTTCGATACGTATTCCTTGGGGTATCATGAACTGAATTTACCCTTAAAATAGATTGAAATTTGTTCACCAGACTTTCGTTGGTGTGAAAAGTCGAGTGGCGGTGTCAAAGCAACGAGGCGATTGTGCTAAGAAATAAAACATCTAAAAGCGACAAAAAGAGACGCATTTACCCTAAGTACTGATTTTACATTGATTCTCAACCTCTTTTGACAAATTGACATTTTACTCGCGAACGGAAAAAGCAAATCACAGACCGATCAAAATTTTACAAAACCCACATCCGATCTTTAAAACTGGCTGAAACATAGACAAAACTTTCAGTGTTGCCACTTAACACAAAAATATGTTACAATTTAGTAGATCTTGTCACAGAGGGAGACGGACAAAAACACAATAAAACTCATGACACATCATTTGTTTAAAAATTAACACTACAATAAAAAAAATTAAATACCTATGAGATATAAATGATGACTGTAGTCCTCTGGGGACTAGTTATTCATAGATTTAAGTTGTTTTTTTTTAAACTATGGGAGAGAAGATATTTACAAAATGCTATGTCTCGCTCACTCACGCCTGTTGGGTTGCCAGTTTCTATAATTAAATTACAGATGATTAAATCGTGATAACCACTTGAGTACACCATACATATAGTTAAAATCTAACGTTTAAATGTTTATATTAAACATAGCCTACATTTAATATCGAACTCCAAGCCAACTATCCAATCTAAACTTTGTCATAGACGAACCGTGAACACGTTTTTTCCCTATCGTATTGCTGCTAACCGTAAGCATAAACTATCAGAGACAAGCCATAGACAATCCTACTTTAAAACGTTCCGTAACACACCGACTAAGTTTAAAACACGAATTTAGTGATTATTAAATAATCCGATCGATGTTTCTCACTCTCAGCCGTGTTCGCTGCCGATATTTATATATTTTTTCTGAGCAGTTTATCTTCAATGTCTAATCTAAAATTGGCATAAGTGGTCCATAAAATATAATCTGTATAGAATCACTTGTGAGGCAGCAAACACGACATCTGTACTTTATTATAGATAAATAGTTTTTTTTTTATCATCTGAGTTGTCTATGGTATTTGGTGTTCTTTAATCGAACCATGGTCAAGTATGATTCTTGACGACTTGAAATAAAGTTCAAAATATTTGCATGATTAAGCAGAAATAAAAATTCGACTGTAACGAGGTAATATTAGGATTGTATAGACTGAGCGACGCAATGAACAATCCGCAATTTCGAAATCCAAAATGGCGGATAATGTGTTGCCGTTATTGTCAAACCACAAAGCATAATTGGCAGTTTTACAGTCGAGTTTATTCTTTTTATGGTTTCGAATTCATTGGGCTCATACTCCTCAATAGGTGATTTGCAAAACACATGGAATAAAAACCCATCTGGATGCGCTGCGTCGAGTGTATTTTGGTTTTTAAACTATTACTTGAAATGCTAAACAAATAAACGAAGTTACAATCTGTCAAAGAAAGAATCTTACAACAGTCAACTCTTACTTTATCCCATTAATTGTCTGAATTTGCCCGCTTTATTGAACTTTTGGCAGAAGCCTTTGTGACAGTGTGACAATCACAAGTTTCCACACTGACCTAAGACCCTGGCATGCTACAAAAAAGGTGTAATATTTTAAAAATATATATTTTGATGATTTTATAATAATAATATTTATTTTAACTCGGTATAAAAATATATGTTATTATATTAAAGTAGCGAGGTGTACACTTTACAATTTTTGCATGAAATCGCGAGCAAACGTGATTAAACTGATAATTTCTTCGACAGACAGCAGTACCGTCCTATTGTACGCAAGATAATGGGGGAACTGAACTTTAGGCAGACTCAGTCATCAACACCAAACACCATACACTCCACACCAAAACGGACCTCACACAACGGCAGTGGCGAGCGAGCGAGTGCGATCTACCGAGTACTTGCGTTATAACTCCATGTCTTGCGCTTCGTCGTCGCTGAAATCGCTCATGGAGCTCTCTGTGTCGCTCGCGTTGTTGTTGGCGGTCCCGTTGGAGGCCTTGGTGCCGGAGGACGCGGGCGTGGCGCCGCCCATGCCGGTCACCGCGTCCTTTTCGAGCAGAGCCTCCTCGGTGGCGAACCGTCGGACGTAATCTGGAATTTTCATTTGTTTACAATACAATAGCAGATTGTTGGACTGAGCACAAAGTAAGTTATTACTGCACGAGTGGTTATATGAAACCGAGCGCGAGCGAGGGCACTAAAAAGCACGAGTGCAATATAATTTACTTAAGCGAGATGTATAATCTGCTTTTAATTACTGCAAGAAAAGTAGGTGAAAAAATCAAACTGAAAAACATTATGCGGGACTTTTGCGGTAATAGGTTTTCTATTACGTTTTTCGCTTCGCTTCGAATTGTTTCTGGCGTTAGAGAAATATCTGTATCACTTGATGATCCAGATAAGCAATTGCACGCTCATATACATATATTTTTAGTGAAAATTAGTTGTTTACATTCCCGCCTTTTTTATATAACATATTATGTATGTTATTTATTAACGGGGATACTTATTGAGCGGGACCTTAGGAGATTCCGTTCTGTATGTAAAACTTATAATAAGAAGGAAGTTCTCAAATCAGATACTTTTTTCCAAGCGTCAAAACAAACATTTTCTATGGGATTTGTACGAAATCAAAAGTAATGACGTCATAGCTTCTTGGAGTCAAATCAATCAGCGCTTTTATTATTAGTTTTTCAGCAATAAAAATCTAAAATCACATTGAAAATGGATATGATTACTGACAAGTGACATTGTTTTATTTTCTTAACAGTAGGTACCAAATAATTTGTTTTTGACTCTGGGTACTAGTTTATTGATATATGTCTTTGTGTATGCCATGTTTATGCAAGACCCAAAATGCTTTGTCTGCCCCATTAGGGATAAAGACGTGATAGTATGTATGTATGTAAGTATGTTTATGTATTGTGAATATTCATCATCATCAGGTTTTTTTGTCTCCACTGCAGGAGCACGACCCTCTCTGTACTTGGCCCGAGCAGCCAGAGGACTTGGCCTGCACTCTCCACGCTGGCCAGACGGGTTGGTCGGGGTCCTAATTCTGTGTCAGTGGCCTTACCTGAGACTTTCTTCTTGTACTCTTCAGGCTTGTGCAGGTACATGGCGGCGGCGTCTCCGTTCAGCGGGTCGATCGGGTTCGGGTACGTCAGCAGCTGTGGCAGGAACGACTCGAAGATGTTCGACAGGTCTGAAATAACAAATTTCATATATTTTTACCCCCATATTCATAAAAGGTGGAGGTCCATAGTCTCTGCCTACCCCTGTGGGAAACAGGCGTCATATTATGCACATATGTATATTTATAAAAGTAAACAAACGTTTGCAAAAGCTCTTTTATTTAAAATGTGTTTTGTCGCGTTCTTAATTTGTCAAATATTAAAAAGAGAGAAAGGTACAAAAGATATTTTAACTTAAACAGGTTTAGCAACCTGTTGTTAATTTTGTATGAATTTAAGGTCTAACAAAATGTATTGAAACTATTTTAAGGGTGAATTCAGTCCATGATATTGAACAACTTCCCCAAGAAACACGTATAGATATATGGAAATTAATTTTTGGCCTGCAATACAAGTTGACCGATCAGCTGATCCGAGCTTGTATAAAAAGCGAAATGTTTTCATATTTCGACATTTGTTTCTTGGGTAAAATTGTTCAGTATCATGAACTGAATTATTCCATGATACTAAAAAAGTTGTTTAGTATCATGGAATGACTAAGATCGAGTTAAAAATGTTGAAAAACACATTCCCAGCACCGGGGACCACCGACAAGGGTCCCGTTAGCACCCTTTTTCAGTCGGGGGCAAATACTCTTTTACCGGGGACTCTTTTACCGTACGGACTCTAAAGCCAGGGGGTCAGGTTTAGCTGCCCCCGATTGTCATCATTATCATTTCAGCCGCATAATGTCCACTGCTGGACATAGGCCAAAGATTTCCAAAATAACTGATCAAGAGAGGCTTGCATCCAGCGCTTTCCAGCGACCCTGGTTAGGTCATCTGACCACCTTGTAGGTGTCCTGCGCGTCGCTTGTCAGTACGTGGTCGCCATTCGAAAAACTTTTTTGCACCCTAAAAGAGAAAGTTCTATTCTCTGCCAGTAATATTTATTAAAAATAAGGAAATGACACTCGATCTCCAAGCGACAGAGCTATACAATGATGCATGCGGAAGTTTGTATTAGGATAAAAAAAAAGTCAAATGCAAAGGTGTCGAGTCGCAAATGCAATAAAAAATTTCAATGTTACATCTCAAAGTAACAATGATGTAGAAATGACACTAAATAAAATATTGTCGTGCACAATGTAACAGATACCCAACGCGATAGAGACTATTGGTAAGTAGGCAAAACTTTAGTAGGCGAAATTAGTACCAGCTGCTCTAACAGAGATGGCAGCACGCACGACTGGCTAAAAAGTGACAGAGAGTGTTGAATATGCTTTTAAAATATTTATTGCATTTCAAATACTTCATATTTAATTAATTAGAGTACTTTATATAAATGCTAATAGATATTCACGAAATAAAACATGAGTTGTTCATCATCATCATTTCAGCCGCATAACGTTCACTGCTGGATATGAGTTGTTCGATGCTAGTTGATTACTGCCTAAAGGCAATAGAGAAACAAAAGAAGAACGAATCTTTTGACATAGTTTTATGTAAACAAGGAGTTCGTATACCTACTCCTTACTGACTTGTCGAGGTTTCATAAAAGTTCGCTTGCTCATACATATTATCAGTACTATATTTAAATAATACTTATAAAAGATTTTAATGTTTTAATTAAAACGTGACGAGGGAAGAGAAATAATGATGTGTGTAAGGCAATGGGTAGGTATGCCCTAGCTATATTGAAATCTTGGAATTGGTATCACTTATAGAATACAAAACAGTTAGGAAATAAATATATTTTGTAAAAAATAATCTGATATTGTAATAAATGGCTAACCCACTGAGTTTTCTATACACGGGGCCGATACACTCCCCGCGCGGCCGTCACCCGCCAAGCGCCCGGGAGCGGGCAATGACATTCAAATGGAGAGATTTTTGGTTTACATTTTACGCTTATACCAATGGTATAATAAAACAAGGTATTCTCTTCCCGTGACAGCTGATGACGTAGGTGGAACTTGACTACGTCATCAGTTTGATGTGTTGCCACTGTGTGAATTTAAATTACCCGAGCGTAATGCTTTTTTAAATTTTATATAATAATTTCGAATTAATAATTCATTATATCAATTTATAAAATATTGAATTGATGAATCACGCGAGAATCGCCAGATACTAAATGGCTAAGTTAATTAATATTTTATTTAATATTCATGAACTAATTGAGAAAGTCCTTAAATTTACTGAAAAGAACAATCAGTGGCAACACTTTCGTGACGTAGTCAAGTTCCATCTTCGGAAGAGAATACGTTGTTTTATTATACCATGGCTTATACCTTTGGTTTTTATTAAACTTAAAACAAGGTACATAAATGACAGAATATGTATTTGATATTTCGCTTAAAAAGTACTTACAAAGAATATAGCCAATTCGCTACTCTCCACAATTTTTTTTTCTAAAGGTTATATACTCCATTTAGTTAGATATTTAAATAAATGTAACAATCATGACATCTTTTTATTGAAATATATAAGTATATACTTTTTAAATCAATTTAGTTGCGAAAATAATAATTTTATAAATTATATATAAATTACATATGTACTTAATTATTTAAATTTCTAATATGTAAAGATATTAATTTGAACAGAAAGACATTTCAAGATTGTTTACATTTACCTAAATACCTAACCAAATGGATTCTAGGAGGTTCAAAATATTTATTTAAAATAAAAAGTAAGCATGAAAAATATATTGTACAGTTTGCCCAACATCAAATTAAGATTTTCTGATTGTGCCTCTTCTATAATCTCCCTATTTGTAGTACAAAGCCTGCATTAGATTTGCCACGACCTTCACTATGAGGTCATTTGACATCAACGTACATTTTGGACCTTATGAATAAACATTACGCCGTTCGTAAGACAATAACTTTGTTTTGCAAATATTGAGAAAGTTGTTTCATGTAAAATAATAATACGTAGGTTTTTTATTAAAACAAAGTCAAATATCATCGGTTCGACGACTCTTATTGATATTCAAGGGCGTAAAGACATTTTTTATAGTACATTACAATTCGAAGCCGAAAGTGTATACACAGTGCACTGAAAAGGCATTGGTCACGTTTTTGGCTCGGAAGGACTTAAATGTGATATTTATCCTTTTTAATATTTAGAAGTTAAAAAATCACGAGCTTTTTTAGCCTCAAAATTCAATTATAATCGGAAACCTGGACCGCCTACAGCCGCCCTTGATTATCATAGACACCACTTACCATATTATATTGTAATCCAGGCTTGGTTGATGACGTCATGGCTGACGGTCCCAGAGACTCATCGATGATCAGGTGGAACATTTTGTTGTAAGCTTAACGTGTGTCACCATAGACAAAACTCACCATAGAGCGCGGTCCAGGCTTGGTTGATGACGTCAAGGCAGACGGTCCCAGAGACCTCGTCGATGTTCGGGTGGTACACTTTGTTCATGAAGCCGATGGATGGAGACTTGAAGGGGTAGTGGTCGGGGAGGTGGACGCGAACGCGCCACACACCGCCTTCGTAGGGGGCTGCAAATTAACAATATTAAATTTTTATTGGGTATTTTCCAAAGCCTAAAATAAATTAATTTGTACTGATTACGAAATAAAATGTCGCAAAATAATGTCACTTGTCTTTGAACATGTCCAGTTTAATGTGATTTTTAATTTATTATTGCGAAAAAACCTGATAATAAGAGCGCTATTTGACTCGAAAAATCTATGACTTCATCTGCCTGTATTATATACAAAACCCCATAGAAACTATTTGTTTGACATTCAGAAAAAGTATCTGATTTGACTTGTTGGAAAATAGTGTATTCAAAACTGAACATTTTAAAATGGAATTTCCAATGTCAAATGAGATACCTTTTTCAAACGTCATATTTTATTGGATTTGTATGAAATATCAAGTCGTGACATCAGTTTCTTGAATTCAAATAGCGCTCTTAGATAGATAGATAAAACGTTTATTTGTGAAAACTGCACAAACACAATCACACACAAAGAAATACACGAATTATTTTTTAGTATATCAAGTACAAGTTTTTAGCGATGTGATGTGTATGCTGCAGCTGCACAAAAAGGTTGTAGGCTCTGCGACAATATTGCTCAAAGAGCAATGCGCTGATTTTCAGCTAAAACCTTAGGTATAGGTGCAAGTGCGATCAGTTATGAAGATTCTTAAATTAACGTGTTAAAGACTATAAAACAAGAATAAACTACAAGACATATAGATACACAATAAATAAATATACTAAGTACGACATAATACAATAATTAATATCTTATAAGCTCTTAATATCAGTTTTTCCAAATCAATGTATCGAAAATCACGTTCAAATCGAATATTTACTGACAAGTGTAATTATTTTAGTGACGTTTTATTGTCTTATGTTATAACATAACGAAATCATTTATTTTTGACCCTGGATACCTTTATGGATGTCTTTGTGTATGTCATGTTTATGTATTGTGAATATTTATCCAACACGCTCGGTTCTCGAACAATTTGCGGTTGAGGCACTGTTATCGTCGAGGTCTCTATTTACCGCGACTAATCTCGCTTTATTGATTTTATTTTATTGATAAGGCAGAGTACGATGCTCTTTTAACTCAAACTGGGATGTAATAACTCTTTGTGGCTGCTTTTTGAAAGAAGGTTGAAATAAGCGGACGGCCTTGATGCCTGCTTTTTATAAAAATAAAGATTTAAGTATCAACTTTTTGACGTCTCTGTTTCGAGATTGGCTAAAATGCTTTTGGCTGTCTGTCACTTAAGTATAGATTTCTTTATAGATTAAATCTTTAAAAATTTTTCAAAATGGCGGAAATATGGGGTTTAACCTTAAGAAATGTCAAATTTTAGCTATTTCAAAATAAGAAAGTGAAATTCCTCACAGCCAGTTTGGTTGTTTTAGGGACTTTGTAGCTATACCTAGCGGAATTTTCAGACCAGTTAGCCAAAAAAAGTACGATTTCATGCAGTTTAGCGCATTTGTAAAATCTCAATACATTTTGCGTTTTTTACCTTAAAGTTTGCATTATCTAGCAACTTTTTCACAGTTGTCTAGCGAAATTCCTAAAAGTAACACGTCGACTCTACCCTACACTGAGCTATACAGCCATATGTAAAATTGGGGCATACATATCCCGGTAGGTAACTTATGTTGGGGTCAGTTTTTTTTTAAAGGAGCAGGTTATTATTCATCGCGATCTTGTTTTATTTATGTTTACCGTTTACTCAAAGACGCAATACAAATTAAATCAATACAAATCAACTTGTTGCGCCATAATAAACACAAAAATAACAAAACCAACAAGAAACAATTTAGCCACAAAGGCGGACTTATCGCTATAAATATAATTCCAGCCAACCTTTGAGTTCAGGGAAAAATAATTTCAAACCAGGTGCGGGCGCAGTAATTATATAAAAGAAGATGGATCTATTCGGAAATTTCTTTCTTTTTCTAATTACCATACATCAAAATTGGTTGTGTAGATAGGGGGTGAAGTCGGTTTTAGTTTTGAAAAAATATTCTGTGTTGTAGTGTAGTAGGTATAGATTCAAGATGCGACAAAAAAAAATCTGTCGTATTGACATGTAAAAGTGAATGCAAAGGCTCAATTACTAAAAACATAATTTATTATTTTAGGCAATTTCTATATTATAATTCTGCGACCAAATAACAGATGTTCTGAAGATAGGTGATGTAACCGGATAGCATGCATGAAAAGAGTTATTTATGAGTGTTGACGAAGCAAAAGAGGTTTCCAAGGATCGTAGTAAGTGGAAATCCAGCCTCTGCCTACCCCTATGGGAAACAGGCGTGAAAATATGTATGTATGTATGTAATTTCTATACACTGTGATCTTTCATTGTTTTTGAAGCCGAAGGCCACTTCATAGGCATCGTTAGTAAGACCTAATTAGCTAGTCAAAATAAAAATTCAGAAACAAAAAATGTTGTCTAAAACTCGAAAGTAAAATTGTGAGATCAATTAGTAGTAACGCCGCCATACATCGCCCGCCGGCCGGTCGGGGTCATCGACATTACGCAGCTGTTTGGCCGGCGTATAACTACGTGGTCTCGATCGGAAATCATTTACGCAACTTTTTTATCTTAAGACATACAGAAATTTGGATTACGTATATGGATAGAGGAATTTATTAACTATACGACATTTTCTTTTCCAAAACCAATGAAAAGTCAGCGTGTATGCAATTAATCCTGATTATGTTAGAAGTAGGTATCAAAGTTCGCACCGTCGCGTTTAGAAGGCAGTGACCAGACTCTGGAGCCGGGGTCGTTTACATGTACAGGAACCGCGATCGAAACGGCGCGTCCGGTCGTTAGCCGACTAGACGCGTACTGTAGCGCATACTACATTTTGAATCACTTGAAAACCTTTTACAATTCAGACACTCAACTTTTTTCGTGCTAATAAACACATAAAGAATTTATTTTTTGAATAAAATTTTTAATTCAGACATAGTTTTTTTTTTCAATAATAAATATTTAGAGGAATTTATTTTTCAAATAGAAATAAATGTATGCGGAAATATCACACAAATTAAGTTCGCCCTGGGTTCGAGACTTGTGTTATGGAATTCTGCCTCAACGATACTTTATTTGATAACAAATACGTATATAAGGTCTAACAAAATAAACTGAAACAATGTTAAGGGTGAATCCAGTCCATGACACTGTACAACTTTCCCCAAGGAACATGGAACATTATTTTAAATAAATAAATAATTTTCGCTTCCCATACAAGTTGACCGATCAGCTGATCCTAATTTGTATGGAAGTAAAAAATATTTTTCATAATATTTCGATATATATTTCTTGGGGAAAGTTGTTCAGTATCGTGGACTGAATTTAGCCTTAAAATAGTTTTAGTATATTTTGTTAGATGTTATATAGATATAAATACGTATAGACAATAGAAACATGCAAGACCCAGGTCAATTTGAAAAAGATCATTTTCCATCAAGACTCGACCGGGGTCGAACCCGGGACCTCCGATGTGATAGCGTGGCATGATAACCACTAAGCCATCATAAATAAAACTACCGAAGCTGAAATTTAGAAAAAAAAACGAAGTAAGTAAGTAACAATTATCAAAAATCAAAATGCAATAGAACGTTGAAGACTTTCTTTTATCTTTTTGTTCGCTTCAAAATTCTTCATCATATCTTCACCAAATTAATATAACAGTGTAAGTAGGTAGTAAATATAAAAAATACAAAGAACCAGCAAAGTGTAATTTCGACATTTAAGAAAAATTACTATTGTGCATTTGCAGAATAAAAAATATATTTAATGATAATTATGACGTTTTAAAAAACATACTGGGCCTTTTTTATTTGTAAATATTAGTTTGTAGTGTATTGTAGTGAGTAGTTTTTTAATCTTTATTTTAGTTTTTAAGAAATTTTAATGTGTTTATATAATTATTTAGATTAAATTTATTTATGATAATAAATTAAGTTTTTAAATAATAAAAAAAGGTTTAATGATAAAATAATTTAAATTTATAATTATGTTAATTACTGATACTTAATGTCATAATAATTATGACATAAGAATGTATTCTTAGTCAACATAGTATAATTGTAAGTTCACGTTTTTGGAGAAAATGCTGCAGTACAGTTTGTTGCGTTCTGTACTTGCGCTTAGGAAGCGGCAATAAACTTAGCTGTAAGTATATAAGGTCTAACAAAATATACTGAAACTATTTTAAGGGTGAATTCAGTCCGTGATACTGAACAACTTTTCCAAAGAAACATATAGGTATCGAAATATGAAAAGTAATTTTTGGCCTCCCATACAAGTTGACCGAACAGCTGATCTGAGTATGTATGGCAAACGAAAAAATATTTTTAATATGTTCGTTGGGAATAGTTGTTCAATATCATGGACCAAATTCACCTCTAAAATAGTTTCAGTATATTTTGTTAAATCTTATATAAGAAAAAGATTTGACGTCAACCACTACCTATTATGAAATCGAAAGAAAAAATTACAAAGAAGTGATCAAAATATCCAAGGATAAAAAATTTTTGACTTTAAAAAGTCTATTGTCTACTAAGGGAATAAAAAATGTACTTACTGCCGGGTGGTCCGAAGAATTTCACGCAGAACTCGTTCAGCCCACCAAGAATCGTCACCTCGTGCTTACTTTCAATGCTGAAAACGGCTTGTGGAGGAAATTATCATCACAAAAATATTATACTTAAATCTAAAACATATTCAATTATCACGGAAGTTTCCGTTCCAAATCGCTAGGTATTAAAAATAATTTGGCAAATTATACAGCCCATCTAATGATTAGTTTGTTCCGGTGAAGAAAAACATCGAAATTAAAAAGGCAAATCAGATCATTATCTCTGCGAAGAAATGTCAATGTGTGTGCATGGTATAATATTATAGTTCGTCTGGTATTCTCTCCCCGTGACAGCTGGTGACGTTTGGAGGCAAAGAGGTTTGCAATGGGCCATCCATAGTCCCCGCAAAGTTACGAAAATGATTTTCGATCGAGACACCGGTGGAACAAGAATACGTCATCAGGTAGCGAAGCGGTTCTCAAACTTTTTCAGTGGGGAAAACAATGATAGATAAAAACAATACAGTTATTATTAGGTATATTTTATTATTATTACAAGGTATTATTTAATTTGCCTTGTCTGTAGTTTCGGATTGACCACAGCTTTGAAAACAACAATGAAAGAAACCCAGTTCAGTATTGGTCAGTCAGTACCCAGCCTGTGTTGTAATTTGGAACATAGCCCATGTTACAAATTACAACACAGATTTTAATCTTCAACTATCCTATATATTATATTTTACATTTAAAAATACAATAAAAAATAATTCCACTGTTTCCAATATTTCATTTTCTTGCGTATCCTTCGCAGTTCACTGCAGAAGTTTGGAAACCACAGGAATTCATCACCGAACGAAATAGCTCTATATGTGTGTGCGAGACTACGATACAATGAAAGGGTGGATTGTCAGTATGACACTTGTCAATTTGATGTGTTGCCACTGTGTGAAATTGAATTACCTGCGCATAACGCATTTTTAAACTTTATGTACCAATTTCGAATTAACAATCCATTATATAAATTTATAACATAATTAATTGATGAATCACACGACATACTAAATAGCTAAGTTGCATAGTATGTTATTTAATATTCATGAACGAATTGAGAAAGTTCTTAAATTTACCGAAAAGAACAATCAGTGGTAACACTTATCGTGACGTAGCCTTGTTCCATCTCGGGAAGAGAATACCTTGTTTTATTATACCATGTGTGCTGAGCATGTGTGTTTCTTTCCATGTAATGTATCTATGGAGACCATGTGACGTTCAATAGCGTGCATTTCATACTGACACATAGAATTGTCTACCCTGTGCACAGTGGAAACTGAACGATCTTCGCTACGACACAAGGAAAATGTTGACTAGAAAAACTAAAAGATGTTTAATTTTAAAGTTTTTAAAGATTTATCTTATTTTAGAAAGGAGGTATGAAAAGCGGTCTTTCGTATGTTCACCAATTATTCGAAGACGCCTGGACCGATTTGGAAAATTCTTTTTTTATTCGAAAGAGCATACTTGTCAGGTGGTCCCATTGAAATTTTATCAAAATCGGTTGTGTAGTTTTGGGGTGAAGTCAGTTTTAGTTTTGAAAATTTATCTTTACTTCATACACAGCCTTGATACATTCTAGACGTTGTGGTTAATCTTATCACGCTGTTATCAAAACTCATGAGTTCCTCTAACTGGCGAGTTTGCAATACAGCTGATAATATTAGTTTCGGTTTAAATTGTTACTCACAACTACAGCTCGAGATACAAGCCCAGCTTTGCATTTGTGTGAATGCACACAGTGTAGGTGAGACATCGGCTTGAGGCACGGGACGACCCGCACCGGTTGATATGGTAGCGCTTCTTTTCCCTGCTGCCCATTTTCCGCCTTCACCTTCTCCTTGGGTACCGCTAGCAACAGTACCAGTGTTGTTGTGATTGAATTATTTCTTAGAGAAATAAACTAACATTAATAATAAATAATATAACAAAAAATAACACAGTTTTAACAATCAAAATTAATTTCTTTCTAATAAAACATTGATTTTGATTTTATGTAATTTTTTTGCTGACTCTACTTTTAGCGCTTACTCATACTAATGCAAAACTTAGCTTATACTTAGAGGACTGTAATCATTTATTACACTCGTATGCTGCTATTTGGACACCGTCCTGGAGTTACTTCAAAAGTTTATATCCTTTAATATCTCAAGCCGAGCATTGCCTAATGACCAGATAGGATAGAACGTGTGATGTAGGAGGCGAAATATGAAAATTAACCATAGGCCTAGACCGATTTTGATAAAATGTTAAATTTTATTTAAAGGGATATTGGCAGGCCCGTGTTATTCCCACTTTTGGTATTGAAAATATAACTATATTATTACCATGCGCGCGGTGACCACTTCTGAGTGGGAAATTCAGTGACAAGAAACGTTTGTCCAAAGTAATAAGAATGCATGGATTGGCTTGCAATAGATTTCCGCACTAAGAAGATATTTCTTTGAATTTCTTTGCCGAGTAAGACCATTCAGTAGCTTTTACGTGAAAGAATAACAAACAGTCATCCATCCATCCATACTTACATACTTTCGCGTTTATAATATTAGTAGGATAGTAGGATGTTAGGTTTTCATAATATATATATAAAAAGTAAAATACATAAAAAGTCCTATTCTAAAAAACTATAAACATAATTTAAAACAATTTGAACCATACAAAACAAAATATAAAAATAATTTTATTATTATTATTCGATATCGATTTCGTTGTGACGTCACAAACCTTATGACCCTTATGACCCCCTTGTCACACAATGTCACACTTCATTGACCCCTTCTCCCTTAATGTGTGACGTAATTCATGGATGGTCCGAAGGTTTACAAGTATGATTACAATGTATATCGTATTTATCGTAATATTCATAAGTATATATATGTACGAAGCGCAAGTATGATCCGTGCGAAGCAAAAGGCGAGCTGTTAGTTTGTTCAATATAGAATATGCACGCATTTTTTTTATTTGCTTAATAAAATCCTAATCAGCGGTACCTCATGTGGTACTTTAAAGTTTCAATTAGAGAGAGAAGTCCGATATGGACTAGTGACGTCATAATTACGAGTACATATCAATACATTTGGTATAGAAAATAGCGTTTTTGCGAGTGAGATAGACATATTTTCGTAAAGTTTTTGCACCAAATTTTATTCTGTTTTCACTGTTAGTACTTTATTTTCGAACATTTACGAATAAACTGGTTATACCATGTCCTTTTTTATTAAGTACAAATATTTTAAGGTGTGAATCAGATCATCATTTTGAACAAATTTTCCCAAAAAATGTATATCGAAAAAGGAAAAAAAATTGTAGGTTTTCATAGAAATCGAAGTAGTTACGTGATATCATTACTATGGAAAATGAAAATTATTTCTTCGTATTTCGATAAAAATTTACTGGGAAAAGGTGTTCAAAATTATGGACTGAATCACCCCTTAAAATATTTGTACTTAATAAAAAAGGACATTGTTTATCACATATTTTTTTCATGCATATTTGTTTTGAAATTCAAATTGTTGCTACGTGTTTGTAGGTACATTGCATTGTCTGCATGCGCCACGAAATATGATAAAGCTCAATTGATTCGGTATTGTAATGCGAGGACTCTATTGGAAGCTCATTGGAAGCTATTGTTTCAAATGATACATATAGCTTGACATATGTATGTAGCTTTTGGGTCTTGCGGCCCTGGGCTTTGCATAGAACCGCAAGACCCAAAATGCTCTGTCTGCCCCATTAGGGATAAAGACGTGATAGTATGTATGTAGCTTTAAATCCTTATTTATAAATACAAATATTTTATGGGGTGATTCAGTCCATTATTTCAAACAACTTTTTCCAAGAATTGTTTATCGAAATAAGTACGAAAAAAACTTCCATAGTAATGATATCACTACTTAAACTAGTTTTTGAGGTTCCCATACAAATCGAAGTAGTCGCATGATATTATTAGTATGGAAGAATAATTAATTTTTTGTAAATCGATTTATATTTATTGGAAAAAGTTGTTAGAAAATATGGACTGAACCACTTCTTTAAATATACTTAATAAAAAGGGACATTGTATATTGTAAACATAAGTACTTACTTAACTTATATTTATATGTACAAAGCGTTATTATGTTATTAATGGTGCCCGCGACTTCGACTGCGCAGTATATTAATAAATTGTAGCCTATGTGTTATTCTGATGTATAAGCTATATTATTGGAAAGTTTCATTAAAATCCATTCAGTAGTTTTTACGTGAAAGAGTAACAAGCATCCATCCATCCATCCATACTTACAAACTTTCGCGTTTATAATATTAGTTTCTATTATATAATTTAGTTTTGTTTAGTTATGTTGTAATATCGTTTTGTGTGCTAATAAATAAAATAAAAAAAGACGTGTGGCACTCGGGGACTGCCGCGGTAAAGCTATTGCATTAAGGTGGTTCCGTTCGGTCGGTGAATTTTTACAAGGAAGGACGGCAACGTCGCAAACGGACGACGGAGACGAAGCGGCAACCTACATGGTAGGCGGAGTGGGAAGCGTGAGGTTTTTTCGTTACGGAATTTCTGGATTCGGTCCCCGCGCTCAAGGCCCGCGATAGAAGCTATGCAATAGCTTAAAAATAAATATTGACTTTTCGGAATAATGCCCCGAATATTTGCGTCAAAGTACTCGTCTTCGTTCGCCTACGGTTGGCGATAAGGATACTTTGACGCAAATATACGTGCTAAGGGTACTGGAGGTCTCTTAAGAGACTGAACGTAGGTGAGCCGAGGGTAATATAATTAGACCAGTAGGTACTCTTAACGCCCTGAAGGTATCTCAATAAACTGCGATCGCATTTGGACTGTTGCAAATATACAATGTCCTTTTTATTAATTACAAATATTTTAAGGGGTGATTCAGTCCATAATTTTGAACAACTTTTCCCAGTTAATTTTTATCGAAATACGAAAAAATAATTTTCATTTTCCATAGTAATGATATCACGTGACTACTTCGATTTCTATTAAAACCTAAAATTTTTTTTTCGTATTTCGATATACATTTATTGGGAAAAGTTGTTCAAAATGATGGTCTGATTCACCCCTTAAAATATTTGTACTTAATAAGAAAGGACATTGTATAGATAGAATCAGACCTAAGCACGCATATTCGCGTCGAAATATTCGTATCGCCTTTGTCTAGGTGACACAAATACTTGACGCAAATATTCGTACCAACGGTACCTACTGGAGATCTCTCAATAGGACGCAGGTGGGCCATCGCAAATAGAAGACCAGGTGGAATTGTGCATAATTTGCAAAACATCTGCCGGCTTCTTTAGGTGAACTGACTCATATGGTGACTAGCTTAACCTTTTAATATAAAAATGCGAAAGTTTGTATGTAACGATGTATCGACGTTTGTTCTGCTTTCACGCCAAAATGGCTGAACGGATATTTGAATGAAATTTGGCAAGTAGACATCTTTATTACCTAGATTAACATAAAGACGGGAATTTTTCATTGGTTTTGGGGCCGAAGGCCCCTTCATAAGGATTGGTAGTAACACCTAATTAACTAGAATAAAAATTCGCAAATTATGTCTCTTTCTCTCCTATTTTATTTTAAATCGACGGAAAAGAAAAAGCGAACAATTAAAAAAAGAAGAACAACACTAACTTACGCACGCAAAATAAAGTACTCTGTGTGTTATAACGAGCTTTCAAACGCGGAGTCTCTAATAAACGGTTTTTTGTATGGAGAAACCATTAGCTTAGGTGACGCGTTTCAAACATGGCCCTTCTGTGAACGCATTCAAATGTGTGATAGCACACGAACGCTTCAATAAACTTCCTTTGATTTGTGCCAAAACCGACAGCCTTTCGGATCGACGGCAAGACATCCCAAACCAGTGGTGCTATTTTTTAAACGCGGAGTCACTAAACGAACGTTTTTTGTATTGAAAAACAATTAGTAGTTGTGACTCCGCGTTTCAAAAATGGCACTTCATGGCAAACTTACATACATGTTTGTGTTTGCGAAAGCTTGCCGACGTTTGGAAAACGTGTGGACCACGAAAGTAGAGACATATATACAATTCCATGGTCTGCGCGGCGCGCATGGTCAGGGTGACAAATTTTTAACCTTGTAATTTGTCGCATTTCGCGTAATTTACCGCAACAAACATAGACAAAATTGAGCGACAAAATAACTTTCATTCATAAAACGTATTTTATCTCATGCCTAACTCACGTGCGAACATGGTTTTGACAGGTCAAAGTAGACATTTCGACGGTTGGCAACGTGAAATCGTGTAAATTTGTCGCCGATTTGCTAGACCCACATAAAGACTCAATTAAAATATTTTCAATCGTATTTTATACAGTTATTCCATTGAACTAACACAAAATGTATATTTACACATTTAAATGTAGGCAAACATATTTAAACAATGTATTATTGAAAATTTTTAAACATAACAAAATATTTAATTACGTAACTGTAGCGCCATCTTTTGATGAATCCAACAACTATATCGGCGGCGGTGGCGGCCGCCGGCCCCCGCTTACTAGGCACTAGGCAGCGGTGTATTTCTTTATGTTGGCTGTTCGACATGAGTTGAAACGTTCCGTTTCACATTTATTTTAATAACATTGCATTTTTATAATTTTTTATATTTTTTAGTTGCAATATTTTGACTAGAAATTATTACGTAATTATATAATTCTTTTATCTAACGTGATTGTTTAACAAAACGCGTGTTTAAATTTAAAATTATTATATTTTCTTAGCAGACATTAGAATCTCTGTTTATTATCTATATCTATATAGTCGTCACACGCAGGCAGTTGCCTGCGTGTGACGACTCATTTTACTACGTGTCCATTCATGAATTTTATGTTGTCATGTACATTTTTACAGAGGGAAGATATGTAAAGACCTCTCAGATAAAACACCATGCTTGCCACGCTGGACGCAGCATGAATAGTTTAGAACGTTCATACTATTGGGTATTTTCCTAAACCAAAAATAAATTATTTTGTACTGATAACAAAATAAAACGTTGCTAGATAATGTCACTTGTCTTTCAACACATCCATTTGAACGTGATTTTAAATTTATTATTGCAGAAAAACTGATAATAATAGCGCTATTTGACTCCAAAAAACTATGACGTCATCTGCCCGTATTTCATACAAAATCCCATAGAAACTGTTTGTTTTGACGTTTAAAAAAAAAGTATCTGATTTGACTTGTTGAAAAATAGCGTACTAAAGACCTTCTTCTTCTTCTATCGTGTGTGTTAGTGACTAACACTAGTGTCAGAGTTTTTAAACCGCCTTAAAGGCCTCTGACATGGTTTAAGGTAACGACCAATGTCAAAGACAATGACCGGGACCGACGGCTTAACGTGCCCTCCGAAGCACGGATCATCTTACTTATCAGACAATCAGGTGATCAGCCTGAAATGTCCTAACCAAACTAGGACAACAACACAAAGTCATTGCCCCCGCCGGGAATCGAACCCGCGACCTCCGGGTATGAGCCGAACGCTCTAACCACTACACCACGGAGGCAGTTACAGTTACAGTTACAGGGAGGCAGAGGACTAAAGACCTAGAAATGAAATACATAGTCACTGTAAATGTTTTAAACACTAGTCAATACAACGATTGAGGAAGGTTACACCGTCTGACGAAATAATGATTGATAAAGCGTGACTAATGTCATCACTGCTGATGATAGTAATTACGTAATGATGTCACTGAATTTGTGACGAAATATAAATGAAAACTACTCACTCTTTTTAGGGTTCCGTAGTTAACAAGGAAACCTTATAGTTTCGCCATGTCTGACTGTCCGTCAGCGGTTTTGCTTAAGAGTCTTTAAGTTATAGAAAACTGTAATTTGTTTTATATATGTATATAAAAGCTTGATTTTTTTTAGTTACTCCGTACATGTATAGTGGGAGTCCTTTTTTTTCTTGGCGTCTGTTTGTCATTGAATAGGTCTTTCAAAAATATTGTGAAGTTGAGAAAGCTATTTTTCGATTTAGGAACAGAGAGACAGACAGACATGGCGAAACTATGGGTATCGTGTTTACTACGGAACCCTAAAAGATACTTTTACCTACACGTCAAAACAAACATTTTCTATGGAATTTGTATGAAATAAAGACTACAATGACGTCATATTTTCTTGGAGTCAATGTTTTGCTGCAATAATAAATCTAAAATAACGTTAAAAATTGGATATAATCAATGACAAGTGACATTTTTTTGTCGTTTTATTGTATTAACTGTACTTTTATAATTTATATGTTAATGATATTGTATGGTAATAGAAGAGCGGTGTCTCCTGGCACAGGCATTTTTATGATTAAAAGGAGACTCCAATCAACTGCAAACATCAAGTGTAAACTTATTTTTGAAAAATAAAGATTATTATTATTAAAGATAATTATTATTAATTTGTACAAAATAATTTATTTTTGACCCAGGAAACATCGTTATTTGTGATAGTAATACGAGTACGTTGCTAGTTTACGCACGTTCTCTTAATCGACTTTTAATATTTTTTCGTTATTTACCACGATTTTTGTGAAGAAACAAGTTAATTTTCCGACTTTCCTTTACACTGCTAGTCAAAATATCATTACGTATTAAGTACTTTTGTTTGTTCCTTTTTTCGTTTGTTACTGATGAACTATAATGTAATTGCTGTGTCAACAACTTTTTTCTACATCTACGGCGAACCGTTTTGTGTATTAGTGTAACCTAACCTTCGCGGAATATTGACCAGACGGACATATCGATTTCCATGCACTGCACTTACATAATTAATAAGCTCCACCGGTCGCATAAATCGTAGCCCTCTGGGATCGAAAATGCAGAAAAAGTCTTCCCTCAAAGGTTTTAAAAGATATTTATAGAGTAAATAAGGTTTTAAGAGAAAGTTAAGGAGGAGAGAAAGTTAAGGAGGAGAGAAAGTTAAGGAGGAGAGAAAGTTAAGGAGGAGAGAAAGTTAAGGAGAGAAAGTTAAGGAGGAGAGAAAGTTAAGGAGAGAAAGTTAAGGAGGAGGGAAAGTTTTTCAGTTTCATTTGGAAGGCTATTCGTCAACCCTCTTACATTATTTATACGTTGAATACTTTTTATTCCGTATATATTTATGTATTTTTATTGTATACAATTTATAAATCTTTTATCTTAATATGTAAAACGTCGTGTAAGTTA
The DNA here is from genome assembly GCA_963555685.1 of Acrobasis consociella. NCBI lineage: Eukaryota > Metazoa > Arthropoda > Insecta > Lepidoptera > Pyralidae > Acrobasis > Acrobasis consociella. Next base: position 39,490,147 of record OY743104.1, on the reverse strand, counting down.
CACTATTTATAACTCAAAAATGGTTGGACCGATTTAGATGAAATATTGTATGGATATAGTTTGAGACCCAGATAAGGATATAGGTTAGTTTTTATCCCGAAATTTCCACGGGGAGCGGAGCCCGCGGGCACAGCTAGTATTTGTATAAGTACGTGTTATTATTTTAGTATTATTTTATCTTATACCTTTAAACGAGCAATTCTTGTATATTTATTTATATATATATTTATTTATAAATTTCTGTGATCTCGAAAACGGCTCTAACGATTTCGCTGAAAATTGGTATATGGGGGTTTTTGGGGGTAAACAATCGATCTAGATTAGTCTTATGTTTGGGGAAACGCGTGTTTTCGAGTTTTTATTCGTTTTTCTTTCTACGCAGAATATGGTCGCTAATTTCCCCGCGTCGGCCGCCATCCGCTTAGCTCAGTGGTTAAGGATGCTGACCGCTAGAAAGAGTGTTACGGGTTCAAATCCCACTCGGTGACTTACTTTTGCTTTTTTATGTTCAAGTTTATATATATTTTTTTATTTTGTACTGTTTTTAAACAAATTTAAAAAAAATTAGTTAATGTTCGAGATGTAACCGACCGAGCCAAGCTCGGTCACCCAGGTATTTTATAATTATTTGGCATACAATAAAGTAATACTTAACTTAAGGTTTAGGTTTTACAATACATAACAATACAAAAACTCTTTATTGCATCATAAACAAAAGGAAATACAAAAACAATAGAAAAAAAGAAACAAGACAGAATTAATATACAAAGGCGGATTTATCCCATAGCAATATCTTCCAGTCAACCTCTGGGTAGAGGGAGAAGTGAACATTTAATAGATAGGCGGTGCAGTATGACAGATTTACTGTTAATAGAATACAAATTAGAACCTGCCACATATATATAAATACATACGGATAAATACACTACTTAAACTACATAAATTGATTATAATATTATAATAATAATTAAATATGAGCATAATGCAAAAGAATCTAAAAAATAAGTTATATGCTTGATAGATAGTGAGCTTTCAACTGAGTTTTGAAACTGCACAAAGTTTTAGAGCCACTGATATTAATAGGTAAAGAGTTCTACAGACGAACAGCTTGAACGGAGAACGAGAAGAACTTAGAGTGTATGTGGAAGTTTCAACATGTTGGAACATGAGACAACTATTACACAAAGTCCCGAGACTTCGAGACACGAGATGTCCTGAGACCTTAACCACAGGTATGGCACTTCATAGAAACGAAGTAACAAATATACCTAGTACTACTACAAACGAAACAATATGTCTGTGCACACGTCAAGTGTGAGTTAAACAATTAGGGTCGCCAATACAGAATTTGTTTTTGCTTATCTGTTTTAATCACTCGAAAATCTACAAAATGTTTGTTCTTCATTGTTTCCCGTGGATAAACAATGATAATATGCTAAGTGATAAAAATTCTAAGTGACTCGCGTAACGTTAACGTGCGACTAGTAACAACCCTGTTTTATAGGCGACAGGGCAGCCCAACAAGGCTCAAAAGCGGGGGAGGTGTTGCGGGGACGCCAGATTGCGGGGTACGGTGCGAGTTTCCGTTCTGTATGTAATACTATTAATTTTGTGCTTTAATCCTAATAAAGTTGCTTCTCGCCGCGGAAAGAAACGTTCTTAGTAAAAGATATACGTTTAAAAAACTAATTTCCGACTACGGGAGCCTTATACAGCTAACAATGTATATATTTTTGCTAAATAAAAGATCTAATCAAGACCTTTCATTTGATACCCCACTCGAAACAACACTTTTTTGTACGTAACATTCGTAATATACATTTTTTGCATACAAATGGAAGCCAGGGCAATAATGACAAACCGATTGAAATCTCATTTGTAATAAATTGGTAAAGCAGTTTGGATGCTATGGTGGAAGACACATAGATATCCACATCCAACTAATATAATAAACGCGAAAGTTTGTAAGTGTGGATGGATGTTTGTTACTCTTTTACGTAAAAACTACTGAATGGATTTTAATTAAACTTTACAATAACATAGCTTATACATAGGCTACAATTTATAAAGATATTGGGTGATAATCCTGCGCAGACGAAGTCGCGGACACCGGCTAGTATGTTAAAAAATAAAATAAAAAATAAAAGAACTTAAAAATATTTCCAGCTTATCAGTTATATAATTAGGAGCTGGCTTACATAGGCTACAATTTATAAAGATATACTAACCCTTCCTACCTACTAACCCCACCTAACTCGAAATACTAACCCTGCGCAGACGAAGTCGCGGGCCCTTTCTCTTGAGGTAGTCGGGTAAAAGCTAAAAAATAAATTAGCTGAACGCACAGTTCTCCGCACGAAAGCCCAGAAAAAAAATTGGAGGGGCGAGCGAACTCGACTCTTACTTCTGAAATTGGACCTTACATGATCAGAGAGTAACGACTTGTGAAAGGAAGGACTGTGCCATGCGGTGGAACAGTATACAAAGTTAAATTCATTTTTTATCGTTGAATATTTTACTGTGTTTATTTCTGGTTAATCTATACATATGGTAAAACAGTAAAAACAGTGAAATGATTTTGGAAAATGGTACATCTGATGTACAACTATTGGTTCAGCTAAACTATAAGAAGTATAAAAATGACGCCTAAGCAAAAGTTGTTGAAACTAGTTTTTACTTAATGCCTTTGTTAAAACTAGAAATAACTAGTCAAAACTAGAATTAACCACTGATATATTTGATTTTCAGATAAAACTAGTTGTTACTTTAAGCTTTAACTTTAACTAATTAAACATAAACTAATAATTTGGAATTTAAAAAACAAAGTAGGGCAGCCAATCAAAATAGTAAAAAAAAAGATAGATAGAAATACCAGATTATTTACATACTGAAAACTAAGCATTTCAATAATCTGACGATTTGAACATTTGCAAAACGTCACCTGGACATACTCGAGCGCAGTCGGTATTTTTTATTTTGAGGGAAATAATGTACTAAGACCAACGGAATTTTATTTTGACAATTTTTACTATTAGGCGGACCACCAGTACAGTTGTAGATGCTTCAGCTTAAATGTCATATTCCCTGGCCTTTGCTGCGATGGCGATTCTTCACTTGTTTTGGATGAACTTTCTGCGTCATTTCGTTTGGCACCGGTTATAATCTGACGCTGTCCACTGCAACTAGCTACAGGCTCAACAGTTTTGACTGACTCGCTTCGTAAAAACGCGTTTTGTCTAGTAACTAGTTTTATCTGTATTCAATTTTTAATAATAGTTAATTCTAGTTTTAACAAAGGCATTAAGTTAAAACTATTCTAGTTTTAACTGTAACATTTAAATTTAATAAAACAGTTAAAAAAAAGGGTCAGCTCATCGAAAATATTTCAAAAAAATATAAGGGGCGCTGCAAAAATAGGAATAGAGTAAGAATTTTAAAAAAATGTCTGTCTTTTTGAACACGTTAATCTACGGGAATACAGGACGGATTCGAAAGAAACTTTCTTGTTATATATAGCTGTTAAGCCTAGACAACATATAGGGTATAACTGATTTTGGAAAATGGAACACCTGACGCAGAACCGTAATGGTTCAATAAACTATAAGAAATATAAAAATGACGCCTTAACAAAAGTTGTTGAGCCTGATGAGCATTTTCCGGATACATAAAGTTCACGCGAACGAAGTCACGGGCTTCGGCTGGCAATAAATAAATCTGATATACCCATTAAATATGTAATTATTATTTGCTTCAATTTAAATCCAAATACCAGTAAAGAGGCCCGTAATAAGCGAACTACGCAACGGAATCCATCAATAATAACTTACCGGTAGCTGAAGATAAAGATCTAATTGTACAATTGTAATTACGGTACAGAAATAATGAACAAGATTGCAGAGTCATTGGGGAAAGCGATCGGAACAAGTGAAGGTTTGAGACCCACAACCAAGAAGTTAGAGGCTAACTTCATGCCTACAACGCGTTTTTATTTGACGTCACGTCAACAAATAAGTTAGCGGACCTGCCCCCTAAGCATGGTACTGGCGACAGCGTTTATCGCGCGCTACCGTCTATAGTCCATTTGCCAAATGATGCGCCCGCTTTATGGGCGGCTCGATCAAGACGTGCCAAGACGCCGCCGGTACTGTACACTCGCAGAAAGCATTGCACCGACAGTAAGTAGGTATTTATTAAAAATATTGATCTCCACATCTAAACTTTATAGAGACAAATCACACTGATTGGGCTAGTCCCTTAGTAAGTTTGTGTTTAAACTCGTATTATATAGGATGTACTTAGTATATATTTTGATTTTCCGTTGTTTATTAGCAAATGATTATAAAATATATGACGGACCAAGAGATAAATTACGCAGAGCTTACTAAAAATATGACCGCTTTTATACTTGTTGAAACATTTAAAAATCAGTTGAACAGTTATGCTTCATATTAAACAACTTTCTGTTTGCACAACTAAAACAATAATAAAAGGGATTATCTTGAACTCTCCGGCATACATTTAATATTTTTATATACTTTACAAAATAGCTTGTGGGCGTACCGCACACTATTTGAGCGAATGGAATACATAACTACTTACCTCGCTTAACGTAATAATAACAAGCAGTCTACATGGCACCGTCGACAAACTCAGACAAAGTTTACATCGCACGACGGACTAGTGCCATCTCGCTAGTCATTATTATCTAGAGCGAGATAGTGATAGATGATAAACGTTGTCGCCAGTGCTATGCTATGGGGCCTGAAATGATGGCACCCCCGAACGTTTTTAGGGTTCCGTAGTGAACAAGGAACCCTTATAATTAGGCCATGTCTGTCCGCGGTTCTAATCGGAGACTTTATGTACTAGAACTAGAAAGCTGTAATTTGGCATGGGTATGTATATTAATCATGCGGACAAAGTGGTAAAATAAAATATATATTTTTTTAGGGTTGCTTTTATACGTATAAGTGGGAGAGATTTTTTTGTTTCTCGACCCATCATGAGGGGTATCGTTAAATAGGTAGTCTTTGCCATGGGTAAACATAAACATAAGATGTAGGCTACTCTAGATCGGTCATTTTGGAAATCCTTGGAAGAGGCCTATGTCCAGCAGTGAACGTTATGCAGCCGAAATAATGAAGGTAATGATGGGTATATATATTAATCAAGCCAAAAAACAAAGTTTAGGAAATCTTGATTAAGTGTCAGTAGGGGGCGCTACTCACACGTAAGCAAACGCTCCGGAGCAATAAAATTATATCAAAATATAAAAACGTCATAAAAGTTAATAAAAACAGTGATAAAATAACGAACTTTGTGTAAATAATAAGAGGAAGTGTTATATCAAACAAAAAACTAATAATAAAATAAAATAAACTCGAAACACTAAATTGTTATAATAATCATTAAAAACTAAAAAAAAAAACATGAATATTAGTGTAAAAGTTGGTGAAAATACTCAAAAGTTTAGAGACAGCACGCTGTCGACTTGAATTTGTTAGGAGCAACTCAAATTGAAAATACTCCTAGCAAAAATTCAGCATAAATACCAAATTAGAACAAAATATATAAGTACTAATAATATACTATAGAAGTACTAATAAATCTACTTGAAAATAACAATAACATCAATAATATCTGAACTAAGGAAAATAATAAAACAAGAGGTAAACGAAGCAATCAAAAAATTTTCCATAGAAAATAACACTAAGACAAAACAATGTAACGGAAGACCCAAATATAATAGCAAATTCATTCAATAAATATTTTGCGAACATCGGTAATATGAAAATCAACGCAATATCCACAAATAAACCTAATTACAAAATTATAGCACTTTTTACGACCTTTTCTAAATATTTTGAAAAAGCTGTGAGCAATAGAATATCTGCATTCTTAGAAAAATATAACATCCTTGATGACAGATGAAACGGATTTAAAAAATCAAAACCTACCACACAAGCAGTCCATAACTATATTCAATCTGCCCTACAACATATAGATAATAAATTATAGGCTTATTACTAGATATGCGACTAAAGCGTATGTTATGGTATGCCATAAAATATTATTATCAAAATTATACGGTTCAGGCATACGAGGACAAGCTTATGGTTCAACAAATTGTCCAAATAATAAATGAATATATAGGGACAAATCACACTGATTAAGCTAGCCCCAAAGTAAGTTTAAACTTGTATTATGGAACACTAAATCAACGATACTATATTTTATAATAAATAAACACCCAAGACCCAGGGTAATGTGAAAATTTTAAAAAAAATTTCAACTTGCCCTGGCTGGGGCTCGCCCAGGACCTGATTGGCGGACTAGAGTGTTTACCATTAAGCCACGGAGGTCGTCAATAATATATCAAAACAATAATAATAATACCGTGCAAAATATAACATCAGAAGAAACGACTCTGTCATGTTTGATACCCCAGGGTAGTGTATTAGGACGCATCTTCTTAATACTATATATAAATAATTTACATAACATTTTAGACAAAGATCATACACCATCCATTCTATTTGCAGACGATTATCGATTTTCATAGAACATAATAAAAATAATAGCAGTGATATCAAAACAGTAATTAATAATAGATAAGAAACAACAGAAAGTCGGCTCTCAGATCACAACCTTGAAATAAACTATAAAAAAACTAAAATAATACAATTTACGCCACGCCAAAAAGCACGAGAAGCACCAACCACTCAATTACAAACAGTAGGCTCATTTAATTTATTAGGTATACACATAGGTTCACATATCAATTGGAAAAGTCATATTGACACATCAAAACTAAATTAAGTAAATTCACATAAAAATTTGCTCTCTATCAAATAAAACACACCACTAACAACGAAACTGCTATATCTGCCTATTACGCAGGTATAGAGTAATGTTGTGGGGTAATATAATAGCAGTAATGCACAATCATACAAAAAAAGTGTATGAGGATACTAGCTCAAATTAAAAATAAGCACATCAGTAGAAAATTTGACATTTTAACACTTCCTTCAATATACATACAGGACATATGCATTTTTGCACATATTAACAAACATTTCTTTACACAGATAAAGAACACCCACCAATACAATACTTACCACAAATAAAGAAAAATTGTGCGTCCCACCCTCCAGAATTGAAATGTTACACCAAAGCCCATTTCATATGGCAGTCAAAATATATAATAGATGACCTACACATAAAAAATTTAACTGATAAGTTTATAATAATACATACGTAGAAAATAAGTCAGATAAAATGTACAATATAAAAAAATTAAATTAATTATAAAGTAAACATATTGTTTACAAAATAGCTTGTGGGTTTACTGCACATTTTAGAGCAAATGGAATATATGACTACTTACCTCGCTATACTTAATAATAACGAGCAGCCTCCGTAGCATGGCACCGTCGATAAACTCAAAGTTTACATCGCACGACGGACTAGTGTCATCTCGCTCGTTATTATTATCTAGAGCATGATAGTAATAGATGATACAGTCTTAAAGGGCATTTTTGCTCTCTGTGTGAATGGCGGCTAGAGAAGGCTCGAGCCTGCGCGAGCATTTTTTCTCTCTGTCTGAACTGACCCGTATATCAAACAAGAAACTAGTAATAAAGGAAAAAAACTCAAAAACAATATACAGTGACTAAGGCATTCAAAACAATATACTATGATACAAAAAATATACAGTGATAAAAAGTGCCCTCGATTGCTTACCATTATAACAGCGTTAAGAAATTGTAAAAAGTGATGCCACGTCGCCGTTTGTCTAGATTGGAGCACAGATTAAGCCTCCTGCGTCTCCTGCGACTGTTTTTACGAAACATTACACACAAAAAAATCAAAGGGGCGTGGCCATCCACAACACAATTGTCTATTGCATACACATTTCTGCTTCTGAAGTCGATGGAAAACATTCCACGCGCTGAGCAGGGAGGGGAAGGGTTTTTATTTTTAATGTTCTGGGTACGAGTCATTTAGAGCCTATATTTATATCTTCTTTCGAGATCCAAATCGATCGTTAATTTGTTACTCCTGGTAAATATTAAAATTTCGATCCCGTAAATATTCTCTGACACGACATCTGAGTTTTCTCTTTGTTTTAGCGATTGCATCTGCAATGGCTAACACTAAAACAGAAGATCTATCTGAAATGTTTTTCATCGAGTCTAAAAACACTCGATGAATATTATTATTATGATATTATTACTTCAAATGACAAAGATCTACACCTGGAATCTGAAACAATGAGGCTGCAAAAAGAAACAAAAGCTCTCCAACAATCACCACTTATAATTTGGAAAATAGGAACGATAAAAATTAGAAAAAAAATGTATTGCACGGACTTCAAGAACGCTATGGAGAAACTGAAACCGAAATGCATGACAGGGTTATACACTTCTTTCAAGACATCATCAATTTCAACTTACTATTTATTTATTTATTTATTTATTTATTTATTTAAGTTTATTGCACACAATCTTTTGATTGATTACAATGGGTCAAACTTAATGCTAATGCATTATCTACTATTACTATATCGAAGAGTTACACGTTACACCGCATAGGTAGACTTCAAGTGAATCTCCCATGATAATATAAATTCAAATGTAACTGATAGAAACATATATTTTCAACAGCAATTTTCAGTCACTTACCCACCCAAAACAAAAAAACTAAAGCGAACTCTGCAGAAATCAAGTATGTTACAGTAACTTTTAAGAACTTACAAATCATTTGAAATAAAAAACATCTTATTGAACAATTGCTGTTGGAAAAAGACATTGATATATATGAGTTCGGTAACCACACACTCGCAACAAGTCGCTGAATATAAACTGAAAGTAGATCAATCAACACATTTCTGCAAAACAATACTGAAAACAAATAAAGCCAGAAAGAAACTCAAAATTGTAGAAGTTAAAGGAACTAAATAAAATTTCCCAGAAACGGGAGAATGCCAAAATCAAAATAAAGATGCGATTCTCAACACGGCAAAAACTTGCAATACCATACATAACGGAGACTTCTATCGAAATAAAGGAAAGACAACAGTAGAATCGCACAATCAAAATCATGAAGATAGGAATAGCATGCAAATTAACATTTGGCTAATGAAAAATAATAAAAACACTACAACCCAAAAATTAAAATATTTATTAATTGCTAACATCGATAATAACTAACTGAAATGAAAATCAACGCAATATCCGCAAAGGCCACCCAGTCATAAATCCACCTACTACTACATTTTTCCTAAGTCCGGTACAAGAAAAGATTAATAAGTAAATCTATAAAAAACAAGAATAGTTATGATCTACATGGAGTACCGCCAATCCTTTTAAAATGTTGTGCCGATGAAATTACTCAACCACTCACACTTCAAAGTTTCCCAGAAGGTAAACTAAAATATCTATAATTAGACCAGTAAATAAAAAAATGACCCCACTAATCCAAATAATTACAGACCTATAGCACTTATACCGATCTTTTCTGGAATTTTTGAAAAGTTATGAGCAAAAGATTACATGCATTATTAGAAAAATATAACATCCTTGATGACTGACAAAACGGATAGACAATCTGCCCTAAAACATAGATAATAAACAATACGCAATAGGCTTATTACTAGATATGACTAAAGCTTATGATAGGGTATGACAATATTATCAAAATTATACAGTTCAGGCATACAAGGAGAGGCTTATCAATGGTTCAAGTCATATCTAGAAAATAGGAAACAAATTGTCCAAATAAAGTATCAAAACAATAATAATAATAACGCGCAAACTATAAATTCAGACGAAAGGACTAAGTCATGTTCGATGCCCCAGGGTAGTGTATTAGGATGCGTCTTATTCATAAATGATTTACCTAAAATTTTAGACTAAGAACATACATGAACCATCTTATTTGCAGACGATTTATCGATTTTAATAGGACACTAGCTTTTCGGGCGCTGCGCGGGCTGCAAGCAGCCCGCGGTCTTTCGTACGGCTATTGAGGTAGGCTAAAATATGTTTCCAGTTCAGAAAATGGGTAATTTTGTATGGAGGAAAATTGTCCTTGTATGGCGGCCATCTTGAATTTTGAAAACAGTCAAAAAACAAATGACGCTCGTCAAATTGCTTACAACGCCCTACATTTTGGAAAAAAAATCACACCCCTAACCCCAACCGTTTTTGCAGGCCGTACCCCTTCCACATCAGGTTTCTGCAGATCTTTAAATGTCAGATTTTTCTCGTACTCACTGGAGCACCCTCTATACGACCACACATCAACCTAAACCCCACCAACCCCGCAACAGGGCAAAACAATAATAGCCGTGATATCAACAGTTATTAAAAATAGATTAGAAACAGCAAAAAGTATGCACACAGATCACAATCTTAAAATAAACAAAATCAAAGTAAAATCATACAATTTACGTCACACCAAAAAGCACCAATAGCAAAATACTTAATTAATAAACCGTAGACTCATTTAATTTATTAGGTATACACATAGATTCACATATCAATTGGAAAAGTCATTGAACACATATTACGCAGGTATGGAGTGATGTTGTGGGGCAATAGCAGTAATGCACAAGATTTATTTATCATACAGCAAAGTGTATCAGGATACTAGCTCAAATTAAAATTAAGCACTGCAGTAGAAAAATTGTAATTTTAACACTTCCTTCAATATACATACAAGACATACGCATTTTTTGCTATAGTAATAAACATTTATTTACACAGTTATAAGACACCCAAGAATACAATACTTACCAGAAATAAAGAAAAATAGTGCGTTCCACCCTCCAGAATTGAAATGTTACACCAAAGCCCATTTCATATGGTAGTCATAATATATAACAAATTACCTATACACATAAAAAATGTAACTAACATGAAACATTTTCAAAGGAAATTGAAAAAATGCTGCAAGGCAGTTTCAAGGATACAAATAAATAATTTGTTAAATAAAACATAATATAAAACAAATATAAATATAAAATATATGAATAGGAATACCTAGTTTATAAGTTCATAATAATCTATACATATAATAAAACAGTAAAAAAAGTGTGTCTGTACATTAAATATATTTCCAAAAAAAATATTGGGGGCCATGGAGACGTAGTAATAGAGTAAGAATTTAAAAAAAAATGTGTGTCTGTTTGTCTGTATGTCTGTTTGTCTGTTTGTACACGCTAATCTCCGGAAATACTGGACGGATTCGAATGAAACTTTTTTTGTTATATAGCTATTAAGCCTGGGCAACATATAGGGTATAAATGATTTTGGAAAATGGAACGCCTGATGCAGGACCATAATGGTCCAGCTAAACTATAAGAGATATAAAAATGCCGCCTTAGTAAAAGTTGTTCAGCCTGATGAGCATTTTTCAGAGACATAAAGTCCACGCGAACGAAGTCGCGGGCTCCGGCTAGTAGAAAGTCAGATAAAATGTGCATATAAAAAATAAATAAAATAGCAGTGTTGCCAGTAGTGGTTAGCGATTTAGAACGCCCGAAAATCTGAATATGAATGAAATTGAAGGTAAGGGAACGCAATACAAAAGTCCCTTTTGTAGTGTTTGGAGAGGGGGGAGGGGGGTGCAATTCGTACAATATAAACTACGACATATGTGATACAAAGTGTTAAAAATGTCTTAGCCAGCCTACCTAGCAATAAGTTTAAAACCAATTACGCAACTCAATTTTAAACTGTGCAAATGATGTGATTTCGCTATTTTAACTCACTTTCTATTTCTTGTTTGCCAAAACAAAACTGGCTGGCAAAATTAAAGTATCAGTAAGAGATTTAGTACAGTAAGGTTTGTTTTTTTAAACTACAGGTATGGCACTTCATAGAATTGGACTATCATTTATGCCTGCCTACTAAAACGAAACTATACATCTGTGCACACAGAAATGTGTGTGTCCGCCCACTCAACACACGCGACAAGGCGAGAATGGGGGAGAGGTGCAAGGGTCGGGGAATGGGGACGCATTTTGCACAGGACTTGAGATTCCATTTTATATAAAATAAGGTTCGGGGAATAAATAAATAAATAATTATATAGGGACAAATTACACAGATTGAGCGAGCCCCAAAGTAAGTTCGAGACTTGTGTAATGGGATACTAACTCAACGATACTATATTTAATAGCAAATACATATGTAGATAAACATCCAAGACCCAGGACAATTTGAAAAAAGCCATTTTCCAACTTGCCCTGACCGGGGATCGAACCCGGAACCTCTGGGTGGCGGACTAGCATGGTGACCACTACGCCACGGAGGTCGTCGAATGGTCGGGAAATGGGGACGCATTTTGCACAGAACCTTAAGATTCCATTTTATATAAAATTAGGTGCAAGGTTCGGGGAATGGGGATGCATTTTGCACAGGACCTTAAAAAATTCCATTTTATATAAAATTTCACGAATTTCAAGAATTTATTTGAACATTTAAACATGGATGCATTTAACACATAATGATCGTAAACAACCACTATAGTATAAAACTGTGTTGAAGTTGTTTACGCCCAATTTCGGAATATGGTTATAAGCAAACATTTCAACGAAGTACTTAATAAAATTTGTGACTGGAAGGTAAGCATAATCTGGGGGCACGGCAGTGCCCCCACCAAGTCGAGCAAAAAAGCGTCACGGCCGTACCATCCTTTTCTCGAAGCAATTCAGACCATTTTCGACCCCCTGTAACTTCGTTGTGGATAAAACTAGAAGACTAAAATTTTTAGTAACCATGCAGGCATTGTAAAGACACGGTATATTTCAAATTTCATTCAATATGAACCAGTATTTTAAGAATTATAACGGGTCAAATTTCTTAATTTTGTCACTCACTGACTCACCGATCATCAAAATTCTAAGGCACTTCTAGCAGACCTAGAAGCTTCAAATTTGGAATATAAGTAGTGTTTGGTGTATGAATCAAGGAAAAACTAAAAATCTAGAAAAGACCGCAAAGAAAATTAAGCCCATACAGCCAAGTCTTCAGTTAAATTTTTCAATATTGGCTTTATTCGTAATGATGTTTTACGGCAGTTATTATTATTGCGTGCGAAGCCGCGCGTTTAAGCTAGTCCCATATAAATATAGGCGCATGGTAGTGCCCCTGCCAAATCGAGCAAAAAATGGGTATTCCCGTCATGAAAACACGTGTAAATTAAATTATTTAATGCAAAAAACGTACCTACGTGCGTATTCGTACTTATTACGAGTGCGTAAGGTTGTAAATTAATTATTATACCACGCGCTGCGATGCTAGCGAGTGAGCGCGGGGAGAAGCTCAAGAAGTAGTACCGGAAAAGAGAAAACGGAAGGCTACCTACAAAAATAAGAAAAGTTCATAAGTCAGAGAGAGGGCTTTAAGAAAATTCGTTGCTGGTAGATATACATATATACAATAAGTAGAAGGTACCGAAAAGGAAAAAAGTAGAACTGTCTACAAAATACAAAAAGAAATGAGATCCCATCAAAAACAATACTTGTCAAAAAAACCAAGTCTCGCAACTCAGTTGTTCTGCGGTAAAAAGTTGTGAGATCCATGTAATACCAAGTCGGTTATTAATTTATTCAGTCTCTACTTAAGCGACTTTCTGTCTTAATACGTCCAGTCTCTAAGACCACGATCGTGGTCCATAACAATTGAAAATCAATTGTGTCTGGAATCTCCGTACTCGAAGCATTAAGTTGTTACGTAATAATTAACAGCATCTTATAGTGACGCATATCAATATTAAAATTCTTTAATGTTTTATATAGATATATTAAGACTTGGCCATCGCCTGAAAACACGTGTAAATTTAATCGCCTGAAAACACATGTAAATTCAATTATTTAGTGCGATGGCCAAGTCTCGATATATCTATATAAAACATTAAAGAATTTTAATATTGATATGCGTCACTATAAGATGCTGTTAATTATTACATAACAACTTAATGCTTCGAGTACGGAGATTCCAGACACAATTAATTTTCAATTGTTATGGACCACGATCGTGGTCTTAGAGACTGGACGTATTAAGACAGAAAATCGCTTAAGTAGAGACTGAATAAATTAATAACCGACTTGGTATTACATGGATCTCACAACTTTTTACCGCAGAACAACTGAGTTGCGAGACTTGGTTTTTTTGACAAGTATTGTTTTTGATGGGATACAATTTTACATAAAAGTTTTAATAGTTAATCTATTATTTTAAGGTGAAGGGATTTAGGTGGGTAAATTAGGTGCAAGGGCCGAGGAATGGGGACGCATTTTGCACAGAACCTTAAGATTCCATCTTATACAAAATTAGGTGCAAGGTTCGGGAAATGGGGACGCATTTAGCCCATACCTTAAGATTCCATTTTATATAAAATTAGGTGCAAGGTTCGGGGATGGAGACGCATTTTGCACAGGACCTTAAAAGAATTCATTTTATATAAAATTAGGTGCAAGGGTCGGGGAATGGGGACGCATTTTGCACCTTAAAAGATTCCATTTTATATAAAACTAGCTGACCCGGCAGACTTCGTACTGCCAAATATAGCCTGTCAAAATGATTTGTAATGGGTAATTTTAATGCAAATAAATATGAACTTTATACAATAGCAATAAAGCTTTAGTTAGAAAACGTTTGTATGGGAAAAAGAAAAGGGCTATTTTAGGGTTTTTCCGGCAATTATTCGAATTTTTCTCGCCGTAAAAACCATCTTTGAATTTCAACGAACATTTTAAAAAAAGAATTGGCCTAATTGGTCCAGGCGTTGTTGAGTTATGCGCTTACCAACACATTTTGCGATTCATTTTTATATTATAGATTAGGTGCAAGGGTCGGGGAATGGGGACGCATTTTGCACAGGACCTTAAGACATTCCATTTTAAGCAAACATTTCAACAAAGTACTAAACAAAATACAATTTTACATATAAGTTTATAATACTTAATCTATTTTAAGGTGAAGGGATTTGAGTGGGTAAATTAGGTGCAAGGGTCGGGGAATGGGGACGCATTTTGCACAGGACCTTAAGAGATACCATTTTATATGAAATTTAATTCTGTGAATAATCCCTGATCTGTTAAGCATTAAAACAGATTAGCCAAAAATATGAAATGCTGTAAAAACACAATAAAACCCTGAAAAAGCTCAAGTTAGCAGTTTAAAAAAAAATGTTGTTAATTGCTTATCTCTAAAATGGTTGTCCATTTTAAAAATGACCCATTATTAAAAATAACATGTATTTACTAGCCCCCCCTTTTCATAAAAAATTACAAAAGTTTGCCAATTCTACTCTAGTTATAAAATATGTTTTGTCTCATTCTTTCAATGTCAAAAATTCAAAAGAGAGAAAAGGACAAAACATATTTTAACTAAAATAAGTTTAGCAAACAGTTGTCAATATTTTTGAATATGAGGTCTATTATTTAGTGTTATGGCTCATAGCATTATTTTACAAAGAAATGGTCATTGAAAATAAAAATTTTGATATAATGTAGCTCTATCTACTCACCAGTAGATGGAGCTACATTATACAAACATTTAACTTAGCTTTTCAAAGGTCATTAAACTTGAATTAGAGTGGCTTATTTTTTTATTACACTTTAGATAAAATAATCTATGACTGCTTTGTGTTTGTCTACTTAAATAACTGTGCAAAATTATGGGGATTCTCTATTTACGACTTCAGGGTATTTCTATTTGGCAGAATACCAACAGAACAATGAACTTCAAGCTGACCTTAATATGATGAATTAGTCATTTATTATTACTTTCAATGACACTATCCAATCTAGGTACACAAGGCCCCATAGTTAGCATTGCACTAAATAATAAAATTCGCACTGTAAAGGACCTAATTTGCCCATCAAAAAATTATCAAACTTTATTGTCTATGAAAAAAGATAACAATGGATAGAAGAACATAATAGCACAGATAATTTTAACATTTTAATGGATATAATAGAATAAAGGATAAGCCATGCGATGCGCGTAAGGCCGTAACACACAGTTAAAAATGCGCAATTGAGACCATGGCCTACATTCGAATTACGAAATATCACAATCCACTAGACGCGGAAGACCCGAGTCGTTAGCGTTCCGTACATGTTTATCTACGTGTTATATATAGATACGTAGGTCCACGGGGGACACAAAGAATGCACGCTCAACGCAAATATACTCATCAAAGGGCTCATTCTCACACAAAACCTTCTGCTTCTGCTTTCATACACATATTGGAAGCTCCATTCGCAAATTATACTTATCATACATACACCCCATATCGATTTTGAGGGGTTCGTGACAATCAGCTGATAGCCCTTTGCCACTTATTTACATGGTGGCCCTCCAACGCAATAGGTCTTTGTAATGACGATAACAAAGAAAGGATACAGTTTGATGACATCTGTGTCCATGCGACGTTTCCCAGCGCTCGGTGACGACATCTTCGTGATCTATTTCGAATAAATCACAATATCGAGCACGTACACTAGCACAAAATCACACTCGACGCAGCGAGACCAACTTTTCGTCCACCAGCAGCAGTCAGAAAAATAACATTGTAGAAAAACAATGGACACAAACCAGAGACTAAAATTTCGAAGGTGATGTGTAATGGGAACGATGTTACCATATAAAATATAAAAATAACGGTTAATTAACTATTTAATAACGTTATTTTTGCACAATGGATTGCTACCTTTATTCATAGACAATGGGTAAAAGGAAGATTATGCGTCAAAAATTAAAAAGCAAAAGATTTGCCTATGCTTCATCATCAGAGAAACTTCGCGTGTGTGATTCCGTAGAATTATTTTTAATTCAGTTTAATTATAGATTTATGTCTTATTTATACATCCTAAACTTAGTGTGGAAGGCGCAGACGCAAAACCAACACTCATACAGCTCGCAAGGAATGCGGAAACATGTGTTTTGATGTGAACATTAAATGGTGATCGGCGATGACACCTTATTGATACAAGTCAACAAATTGTAATTAAATATTAGTACGAAATCGTGGGACTGTGCTTTGGGAGCGCTGAGTTTGTGTTTGTGACCAGTTGTAAGTGCAAGACTTGTTGTTAAGGCGTTGCAGTGCCGGCAGATGTTGTAAACTATGTACTTCCGGCCGTGATGCCCAAACTCAGCTGAGCTTGGACTGCTTGTTGCCAGGATTGGAGAATTTGGAGACCACGTCTTCGGCATGGCGGACCCAGGGATCGGGTCGTCTTTCGACCACAACGACATGTCCAGGTAATATTTTATATCCCAAAAAAAAAAAAAAACTCCACAGTATTTCCTAATAATTAATGCACCTAGTTGTTAAAATTTGCGTTGAAAGATTCTTGTTTGAGAACGAGTGCTACACAAGGTACGTATGTTACTATGAACTAAGTATAAGGAACAGAAAAAGGCTTAGTTGGTGCTGCAAATTAACCAATGATAGTTACAAGAGTAACATTTGAAGTTGAAGTCCATTCTTCTTTCTGCTCACCTTATCCTACTTTACGTGGAGTCGGGACAGCATTTGAGTCTTTTCCATGTCCCCTAACCTTTGTCAAGGTACTTGTCACATTCTTTTTATTTATATTGTCTTTAAAGCATTTCACCCCCCCCCCCCCCCCCCATTCTTTGGCCGTCCTCTATTCCTATATCTAGTATTTCCAATTTAAGCATCATTCTAGTCACATGGGTCTCATCTCTCCTTATTTCATGTCCATACTATCCTAGCTTCTCAGCTTTTCCATTATTGGGGTCACCTTTGTACATTAGTTTTTAATTCTATCTTTTCTCGTCACACATTTTAACATACTCATCTCTGCTGCATTTCTTCCATCTGTCACTTTGTTAGCCCAACATTCTGAACCATATATATCCCAACGCAGACAACAGACTAAACTGTGCCGCAATTTTTAGTCTGGGAAAATAGAACCCATGGATTTACATGCAGTAATGCACACGACGCGCAAAGTCTGGCGTGCATCTTATGATTCCACAGGTTCTATTTTCACAGACTAAAAAGTGCATCATGGATAGTCTGTCATCTGCATTGGGCCTATATTGAACAGATAACTACATTACGGGTGTTCCATAAACAGAAAAATATCAAGAAAACTGCTTTTAATAAATAATGGGAAACACATGAAGATATTTTAAAGGTTGAAAATGTAAAACTTCATATTTACTTACTATCTTAATCACACATACCAGCAAGCTCAGCTTGCTGGTATGTGTCCGCTGTGCAAAAACCTTTCTGCCTAGTAGGAAATTTTCTTGGGGAGTCTTATGTCCAGCATTGGACTTCCTGTGGCTGATATGATAAGGATTAGTTACTTTGTATCATAACTACTTAACAATAAGAAACTGACTTCAACATCAAACTAGATAGCTGATTTTGATGCTATGAGACCACCCATCAAGTTTTGAGCAAGAAAATAATTCCTCCATTTTCAAATTGATTCAGGTGTCTTCAGGTAATAAAATAATATATGTGCATTATATTAGAAAAGATAATGTTCTCCTTTTTTGAAGTCAGTCATGAACTGGCTTGTGTTTTAGTTAATTTATTTATGTAATGAGGGTTTTCATAATATGAGAACCAGATGGCAGCACAGTGAAGTCAGGTCCACTAAGCTGCTGTTATTGGAAACATAATCTGACGTCATTATTCTGCCATCTGGTGCCCCATATTATTGAAAACCCATTTTGTTTTATATATATAGTGTAGTGTTTTGCAATAAAATGATGTACCTAAATTAACTAATTTGGGGTTTTCGAAAGAAAATAAAAAAATATTATCAACAGTAGAAAACAAAAATGTTTCATTGTAATAATTTAGCTTCATGTTAACATCTTTCTCGCCCACCATGACGCTAAAAGTGGCTTTTGGGTCTTGCGGCTCTGGGCTCTGCATAGATCCGCAAGACCCAAAATGCTCTGTCTGCCCCATTAGGGATAAAGACGTGATAGTATGTATGTATGTATGTATGTTAACGAGCTAGAGCCCCGATTCAAAACTCATGAGCCTTCGAGGCTGGAACTGGTTATCATCATCAACAGGTCATATTGTCTCCACTGCAGAAGCACAACCCTCTCTGTACTACCAGAGCCATACTTGGCCAGAGCAGCCAGAGGGCTTGGATTACACTCTCCATGGAGGACTTGAAGTGGCCCTATTCTTCTTTGCCGCAACCATATCTCTGCAATTCATGCTCTCGTGGCTTGGAGCTTTAAAAGGTTCCTAGAACATCCGGGAACCATGACGGAAGCGCCACCCAGATGTACGGGGTTCGATCCCTGATAAGGGCAATTTGGTAAATGGCCAAATTGACCTGGGTCTTATGGATGTATATAATGTTATTAAATATAGTATCATTGAGTTAGTATCCCATATAACACAAATCTCAAACTAACTTTGGTGCTAGTTCAATCAGTATAATTTGTCCCTATATACTTAATTATTTATTTATGTCCTCGAGGGAAGTACAAAGGTGGCTTGGAGCTCAAGCCTTCAAAGATTCCTTGTGCCTTCAAAGACTCATTGAGCCTTATAAGAAAGAGAAGTTATTAGTTATTATTTTACACCTCATTTCATATTTACGTGGTAGTGGTATTAGCACACCTAGTAATTAAACCCATTTTTACGACTGTCCCGATTCGAAAGACAGGTTAATGGCCCCCGAAATAACATGTAAACAGATGTATACACTGAACATGCATCAATATTTGTACCGCATGTGTTGTATGTACCTACTTAACTATCTTACATGTATGAAACGATGATGAGTGTATATGAAGCGAGAGAGGTCTGTCAGGATCGTAGCAAGTGGAGGTCTTTAGTCTCTGCCTTCTTCTGTGGGAAACATGCGTGATAATTAATTTATTTATAACACAATTGTTCCAATATAGAAACTAAACTGTAGGTCAATATTATCAGACAATGTAACAACAACAGAATACCACAAATTCATTGTTGTTTCCTTGATACAAATAAAAATATTAATTAATATATAATACATTATATAATTATATATGTATATATATATACTTTTTTTCTTTTAAGTTTTATCTAAGCTGGGTTTGCCAGTGACGTTCACTCAATGTGGGATCTGTTGTGACATTGTATGTATTCTTCATATATTTTTTTCATACTTAAGTACATGTATATTTATGGACCAATACCTTACATAAATGTAAATAATTATTCATCAAACATAATTTCCTAGATTATACATATATGAATATCATCATGCAGTTGTTATCAGTCATAAAATGATTATTTACTAATATTATTTGATAACCCTCTGTACCTATCCTCTGGCCAAGTATGGCTCTGGTAGTATAGAAATGGTTGTGCTCCTGCAGTGGAAACAAAAAGTCCTTACTGACTTTATTATTTGATAACGTAATATTTATATAACCGGCCAAGTGCGTGTCGGGATACGGCCCACCTTCACGCCCACCATCTCGCTGAAACTAAAACTAAATCGAAATTTTTTTACACTTTATTAACTATTAATTATTAATATTTCTGCGGTACACTGAAATCTTGTTTGTTTCTCTTTTCGTCTAGTAAGAATTAAAGCAAATGTGAGTTTAAAAAAAACAAAGTTTAATTCCATTTGAGGATCCAATTTTTTTAACTTACATAAAAAAAATAGAAGTTACTTCATGAATTAATTGACCTACAGATTTCACATTTTTTTTTGTCAATTTAAGTAAAAAAGACGCTAATGAGACTGCATGACGCGTGATACTTAACGGATTTCTGATTAGGTATCGGCTGAGCCGAAACTTCGGGTAATTTCTGGCAAAAAAGGCCGAAAGAGGCGGTAAAAGAAAACGTACATTCGCTCGGTCTCTTCTTGCGGCCCAGTGCTTCGTCCACCCCGTTAAGAATAAAAACGAGTATTGTATACTATACATACTATCACGTCTTTATCCCTAATGGGGCAGACAGAGCATTTTGGGTCTTGCGGTTCTATACAGAGCCCAGGGCCGCAAGACCCAAAAGCCACTTTTAGCGTCATGGTGGGCGAGGAGATGGAAAAGCAATCAATACAGTGATGGGTTGCTAGCCGCATCGCCTGTTAACATGATTTGCATTTTTGCCCATTCCCTCGATCTGCGTGGGAAGAGAAACAGCTGGTACATTCTAAGTTTTTTTATTTCTCCCAGACCAGCATGGGAGTATTGTATACTATAAGTACATGATAATGAATTCAAACCATCAAATAATTTGTTATATGATCGTATCACGTACGTATTATGTCAGCCATCATAACCAAAGCTGAAGTGACGAATTGTGCGGCGATTTTTGGTGCTACTGTATTGTTTGTACGTGATTCATACGAATAACAAACGACACGAGACGATACCAAAGTTCAGCAACACAAGTATGCACGAAAATATTCGATGGTTATAAAGATAATCTTGCATGGCGCCCCCATTTAAAATAAATCATTTGAAAGGAAACGGTGATATCATTTAAAATTTCGTCTCGATCAAACCCTAGAAAACCTTTTTAACTATTTTATGAACTACTGCTTACAATTTAAAGTGCGAACGTGAAGCTTTTCTACGCACATTTGCGAAAAACGGCCACTTTAAGCTAATGTACCTAGAAAAGTGTCGGGCTCCAGTGCTTGAAATAAATTATTTGAAAGGAACGGAGATATCAATCCCTAGATAATATTTTATGAAATACTGTTTACAGTTTAAAGTAAGAAAGTGAAGCTTTTCTAACTTCTTTCTTTTGTATACCCCCTGGGCTGAAGCCCAAAAAGCCATCAGGTTAGTCCACACTCATATAATAATATGTATAAATCCAGTCCGACGTACTAAGAAGATTATATTTCGAGAATTTTGAAAAATTATCAAAACTAAAAACTGACTTAACACCAAACTACACAACCGATTAAATTTCTTTGGAACCACCAGAATTAAAAATGGAGGCACTCCACTAACTCCACCGAAACAGCAATCTCTTTTCAGTGCAGTAATTCTAATTACAAGAGAAGGACCACCTGAAAATTATGCCCTTTGAAACAAAAAAGAATTTTTCAAAGGGTCCCGGGGAACACACGTAAAAAATCATTCAAATTGATCACCTCCTCCATTTTTGAAGTCGGTTAAATATTACTTTCTATCGAAAAGAAGTAATTTATCGATAGAAAGTCATAAAGCGGACTGCAATTTAACGACCTAAGTGGCATCATTCAATTGTCTTCTCACGATAAGCATTTATTACAATTAAAATATCTGTGATCTAACGTCTATTTGAAAATACTTACTTGAATGTTGTTCTCAGTTGCTTAAGTGCAATTTTTCCCGATGTAAAAATCTGACTTTATCCGTAATTGACCAATTTAGGTGAAAAAAGTTTTAAAAACTATACTGTTCATAAACTTGCCTAGAAATGTATTTATCTGATTGGGTTTCGAAATGGTTTTGGCCCAGCAAAAGTGCGCATTGCTAGCGCTTTTGCAAACAAAGTGACACCGGGCATGATCCGCACTTGGATGGGTGACTACAAGAGGCATAAAAATGTCTTTAGCTCTTCCGTGCTTCGGGAGGCACGTATAAGACGTTGGTCCCGGCTGCCATCATTGCATGGCAATGGTCAAGTTATGTCAGATGCCTTTAGACGACTTAAAAATCTGACACCAGTGTTGGCCACTTCTACACACGAAAAACAAAACATACTAGTGGTTCGCCGCGAACTTAAACCTCGCGATTCAGGGGCAAGCTCAATCAGTCAGTGTAATTTTGTCGCAAATTATCTATTTATTTTTATTATATTTGGGCCCAAAGAAAGGTCGCTTCCGAAGATTTCCTAAATGCTTACCTATGTTATGTTCTGAGGCCGCGAATCAGGAAAACGTATGTCTGTGGCTGCCCTAACAAATCGTGATGATTTTAACGTGAAATAAAGAACAGTACTTTTAATCACAAGCGATTGTATTAATAAAGATAAAAACTGCATGAAGCGCGGAGACTAACATTTGGTAGCCTTGAAGTAATCAGTTGCAATTATTTATTTTCGTCTTATTAGTGTCGTTAAATGGTCTCGGCCTCAGTCGGTTAGCTAGAAGTAGGTTATAAGACCTCTTAATAATTAACTGACAAAAAAGAAATTCGTCATTCCCATACAAATATCCCGGGCGGATGGACACTTTAGGATGGATGGATGGATGGTTTTTTTTTGTATGAAAATGGCCGATTTTTTTTGTTCTTTTACTGTTATTTAATTCCAATATACTATAGTGATCTAGTATAGCCCGTGGTTCTATTTATTACGGATATATCCCATTCACATTGTATAATACATAACATACTTATAAATCAAAACTTTACAGACCGAGCGTGTAAAGCGCCTCCGTTTACACTTCGGCAAAAATTATCTCGTGTGTCCGAATGTCCTGTTTTACAATTGTTCTCGACCGAATCCCGTGTTTTTTTTTTTTTGAGCAGGTTCGACAATTAGCTATGTTGTTTAGTTTTTCGAAATGTATTCAAAGTGGCAGAAATATGCTTGTTTACTTTCCGAAAAAATGAGGTGAATACGAAGAAATTTTTAAGAGATTTGCTCTGAATAATCGCGAGTTCACAGTTAAGGTTAAATAAGTTGTACGCATGCTAGTCCGCCACTCAGAGGTCCCGGGTTCGATCCCCGGTCAGGGGATATACCCTTTTTAAATTGTCCTGGGTCTTGGATGTTTATATTTGTTATAAAATGTAGTATCGTCGAGTTGGTATCCCATAACACAAGTCTCGAACTTACTTTGGGGCTAGCTCAATCAGTGTAGTTTGTCCCTATATATTTATTTAAATGAAAAATATGAGCCCACTATTTTTGGATAACCTTATTGACCCACTAAACAGAATAATACCGACCTAGTAACATCCTTGTACCAAATCGGTAAATCCTCGATTTGATTCTTTTTGGCAGAAAATTGTGTAACAAATGCTATGCAACTTGCATTTTATTTGAATAAAACCTTGCCTTGCGAAATTGAATCTCTAAATAGCATTAGATAGTCGTGTGTTTCCTTCACGATTAATATAACTTTTTCGTTGGGGGTTTATGATGAAGAATATCGGCTTCTAATCCGGCTCGTG
This sequence comes from Acrobasis consociella, assembly GCA_963555685.1. Classification (NCBI taxonomy): domain Eukaryota; kingdom Metazoa; phylum Arthropoda; class Insecta; order Lepidoptera; family Pyralidae; genus Acrobasis; species Acrobasis consociella. The sequence continues at coordinate 39,465,998 of OY743104.1, read as the reverse complement.
AGTAAAAGCAGCTGATACATTCTACGATAAATATCCCAGGCAGTAAATTCAATATTGTAATAATATAAATATAGTAATTGTGTTGCTCCACATCATCGTGGCCAGTTACGGTGCTCAAAGGCAATGTAGCCGACGAGCAGCAAGTCCCCATCTACCAGGCTAAAATCGTTGTGAGAGATTTTTAGGTAGATGTCCGTATAACCCAGTTATCCGGTCCACTAACATCCCATCCACATAGCCTAAACCAAGTAAATCCCTTCTTGACAATAGTTCGGCAGCTATGGAGGACTGTTTGTTAGTGCATGTCATGCATAGTGCATTAAGGGATAGGCCTTTATAGATGCAGCCATCTCACTTTTTAGATAAAAAGAAAAGGTACTAAAAGGCCTCTTCATGTTGGCTTTGGCCCCATGAACGCCAAAAGACCGGGTCCAATGTGTAGAATTGACAAGCTAACTTTTTTTAGAAATAAAATCCATTAAAAATGTGTATAACTGGTTCTTTATATTGCAAATCACACTTTTTACAAATTATGGAAGCGCACGACATGGAAGATAAGATGGCGGGAGACACGATTCACGAGATTCGAAGGAGCGCGCGAAACTCGCGATTGGCGTTCGGTCGCGCGGCAAGCGCTGTCATTGGTTATTTTATTTCGGCTGGACCGACAACATCACGAAATAAATACGCGCTGTGCTTGTCCGGCAAGATTGGATATTGGGCCAAGCCGTCAGGCTCGCCAACATCAGCAGATTGCGCGCTACAATAATAAAATATAAAATATCTAACTCTAACCCGCGACTTCGGCCGCGGAGAAGTCGAAATTGGTTCTAGTAGGATTAACCCCAAATCCTGAAACACGTACTTACTCATTTACCGAAAGGACTACTCCTGCGACGTTTCGAATAAATTGGTCTTAGTAATCTTGTTTCTCCATACAAACTCTGGACTCCCGTTTCACCCCCTTAGAGAGTGAGGTTTAAAAAATCCTTTCTTAATGCACCTCTATCCATCATAAAAAACCTAGTACCTGGGCGACCGAGCTTTGCTCGGTTACATCTCAAACATCAAAAATACGCGTTTTCTCAAACATAAGACTAATCTAGATCGATTGTTTACCCTCAAAACCCCCATATACCAATTTTCAGCGAAATCGTTAAAGCCGTTTTCGAGATCACAGAAATATATAAGAATTGCTCTTTATAAGATATGCCTTTGCAGTCTCTAGACCCAGCGGTTTGGCCTGTGAGTTGATACATCAGTCAATCACTTTCGCCTTTTAAATAATACAGATAATATTACGTTATGTTTCACGCATAGGAAGTAATAAAATTATCAGGTTGAGTTTCGCCGAACAATCGGGTCAGTCTGCGGAACCTCGTCAAAGGAAACGGTTTCAAGTCTGGATTGCGTCCAAGTGGGGCGCAAGGCGCAACAATACGGAACTATGAAAATCGGTTGTGGACTAACTAACTAGTTAGGCACGATAACTTCGGTCCATCCATTTCGAAAATTCCAGCCACCAATTTATTGCTACCAGTTTTAGAAGCGCTGATTTTTTTGTCAAGTTCTTAAGGACTCTATCCGTCTTATTATAAAACGCAGACTATCTTTGTTACTAGATTTAAACCATTATCCGACCAAATCAAGTTGACATCTAGTAATAAGTCATTGTCTCATCTGAAAATGTTTTATAATAAGATGGTATAAGTCCGCACTCAATAAACTGCAGCGACCGTGCTTAAGCGTTCCGTCACTCTACTAGTATCTCGCTCTAGTAAATTCAAAATTCAAACATTCAAAAAACTATATTTGAATTTTGAATGATTCCTTTTTTACCCTGTTGTTTTTTGTATGTGTGTAAGTGGCCAACACCGGTGTCAGATTTTCAGACTGCCTTCCGCTGGTCAAACACTAAATATTTCAGAAACGGATTCCTAAATCGAAGAATGATGTTCTCAAGCTCACAATATTTTTGAAAGACTATTCAACGATACACCACGAGACGGGATAGTATGGAAATGGGAGCTACCCTAAAAAAAATTTGAAGCGTTCCGTCACTCTAACAAATTCAAAATTCGAACATTCAAAAAGTTTTGAGTTGAATTTTGTATGATTACTTCGTTTTTTACCCTCAAAACTAGAATCAAAAGCGCTTCGCAACAACGGTATAGCAACAGAAGGAATTAGAACGTCACGCATTATTATCAGGGTTCAGTTGTCCTGCTTGAGTCATGCGTAGCGCGAAATTTCTGTCCTTATTTATATATGAGCAATTGGAGCGGTGCAGTTCGGACGAGCATCGGCTAGTGGCGGATACATTTGCCAAAATAGGCTATTTATATTTTGTCGCCCTTAACTGTGTACAATCAGCCTATGAATGTTTCAAACGAATGATATTTTCCATACAAAACACCGTCCGTTTCGTGACTTCACGTTTCAAAAATAGCGCCCCTGGTTGCGCAACAGTCGCTGTCGCTGTCGATCGCCTGTCTGTGTCCTACCATCAAGTTGGCCGTATATTGTTGACTAGCTGCGCCCCGTGGTATTACCCGCGCCTAAAGTAGCCCATGTGTTAATCCAGGGTGTCAGCTTCCTGCATACCAAGTTTTATGAAAATTAGTCCAGCTGTTTGCGCGTGAAGAATTATCAAACACACACACTTACAAACTTTTGCATTTACAATATTAGTGTATTGTCTTCCCATGCTGGTCTGGGAGAAATAAAAAAACTTGAATGTACCAGCTGCTTCTCTTCCCACGCAGATCGTATAAGCCGATCGAGGGAATGGGCAAAAATGCAAATCATGTTAACAGGCGATGCGGCTGGCAACCCATCACTGTATTGATTGCTTTTCCATCTTCTCGCCCACCATGACGCTAAACGTGGCTTTTGGGTCTTGCGGCCCTGGGCTCTGCATAGAACCGTAAGACCCAAAATGCTCTGTCTGCCCCATTAGGGATAAAGACGTGATAGTATGTATGTATGTATGTATGTGTATTGTTGTCTAATCAATCATACTTACAAAATAATTTTTCAAAACTAAAAACCGACTTCACCCTCAAACTATTCAACCGATTTTGATAAAATTTCCATGGGACCATTTGACAAGAATGCCCTTTCAAACAATAAAATAATTTTTCAGATCTGTCCGGGCGTATTCAATCGGTGAATACATATACATGTATAATGTAAAAAGCAATAAATAAATTGAAATTGAACGTATACATTGTCCTTTTTTATTAAGTACAAATATTTTAAGGGGTGATTCAGTCCATCATATGGAACAACTTTTCCCAATAAATGTATATCGAAATATGAAAAGAAAATTTTCATTTTCCATAGTAATGATATCACGTGACTACTTCGATTTGTATGAAAATCGAAAAAATATTTTTCGTATTTCGATATACATTCATTGGGAAAAGTTGTTCAAAATGATGGACTGAATCACCCCTTAAAATATTTGTACTTAATAAAAAATGATATTGTATACATATAAAAAAAAACGACGGATTGCACTCTGGGAGTGCCGGCAGAAGTGAAAACTTGAATATTAACGTTGTGCATTTTTGATATACGAAACAGCAGGCGCAGGCATACATTTTCGCCGCGCCGTAGAAAGAGAGAGGGATACTCCCTCTCCTACGCCGCGCCAGCTGTCTACTCTCCATCCGTCTTACGAATTTTCGATCAGGTCACATGTCCTGACGCGAGCGTGTCCTGACGCGAGTTTAACATTTTTTACCCATTCCAAAAAAAGTGCACAACGCCGCTAAAGAAGTTTTCACTTCAAAAATCGCACCGAAATTGATAACCAGGTCCTTTTTGGAAGTCGACAAAATAAATGTAATATACTCACTCGTACATGTAAGCACGTAGTATGTTTACGTCAGCTAACAGTTTTCCTCAATGCCTGAAACAATAAATTGTCCTGAACACAGACAATAGTTCTGCTCTATATGTGTAGAAAAGTGGACGTGTCGCGAAATCTCAAAATGTTTCGTGTGTACAGGTGCGCCCTGACTTCGAAAAGGTACATTTTCCATTAGCATTTAATTATTTTTGTTTGTAATAACTTTTGTACAAAAAATCTTTGAGTATACAAATACAACAATCGAAAGAGGAAATATCTAAGGCGGATTTATCCCCTGTAGGGACTTATCCCATTCTCTTCCAGTAATCCTTTTTTGCGAACTACACATTAAGGTTGATTTTTAGGGTTCCATACCTGAAGGGTAAAAATAAGACTCCGCTGTCCGTCCGTCAGTCTGTCTGTCACCAAGCTGTATCTTATTAACCGTGATAGCTAGACAGTTGAAATTTTTACAGATGTGTTTCTCCTTAATGCGCGAGTCCGACTCGCACTTGGCCGGTTATTTCACCCAGTTTCATTCTCATCCATTGCTTTCCCTACAATCACAGTGTCGTGGATCGTGGACTTATTTGATTGTTGAAGTAAATTTCTCCCTTGTTTGTTTGTAATAACTTTATTGTACCAGAAAACAGAACATAGAAGGAACATAAAATATCAAAGAGCAATTATATGTATGTACGGACATATCCCACAAACGGATCTCTTCCAGTCAACCAGCAATAAACTGAACTTGTCTTGTCTTGTCCCCAGCTGGTACTTCCGCGACATGTCGCGGGCGGAGGCGACGAAGCTGCTTCTCAACGAGACAGAGAGCGGCGTGTTCCTCGTCAGAGACTCCAAGACCATACAGGGCGACTACGTGCTTTGCGTGAGGTCGGTGCACTTCATTATCTTCTTCTTAATTTCTTTTGACGTCTGTTAGAGTGATACAGAGTGGTTAAGAGGGCCCTTCCCGGTCCGTCTATCGTCAACGCGAGCATGGTTGGAAATGCTTGTTGTTTCATCCAGCGCAATGATAGAAAAAAAAGCATAGTGAAAAGAGAGAGAAATTAGTATTATTATTAACTATTCATTGAACGAATCTTAGAAATAGCGCACAAGATTCATGTTAGTTCAAAAGTTTCTAAGAAAGTTCTGTTACAACGCCATAATCACGTACGAGCGTTTGTATGAAAAGTAAGACGGGTAGAGTGCTCTTAATACCACTTGGTTGGGGATTTGACAAACATTTCGTGTGACGTGGTGACGGCAGAGGAAAATACGGTTTGTGACAAATAATAGTAGGTAATCATTGTTTATGTCAGATATCAAAGATCCATAATTTGTTGTGTGACAATGTTTGTCACATATATGCGACGCTCGCGGTTAAAGGGATCGGCTTTTCCATACGTATGCAGCCGTTCGGGCACTTTGTTAGGGGATTTTCGATGTTTTTTTTTTGTTTTTTGACTGTTATTTTTTTATCACTATACTAATAATAGTGACCTAGCTTTCCCTTCCACGTTATATGATAGATGATGAAACATATAAGCTTACGCAGTGTTTTCTTCCTACAGAGAGAACGACCGCGTCTCCCACTACATAATAAACCCGGTAGTGTCTCCCGAGGGGGTGACACGCTACCGCATTGGCAACCAGCTGTTTTCGGACATGCCAGCCCTGCTGTCCTTCTACCGGTCGCACTACCTGGACACGACGCCCTTAGTGCGACCCCTGCCGAAACCCTCGGCCAAGGCACCCCAGCCCCAACAAGTACTGGAGATCGTTATTGCGAAGTTCGACTTTCTTGGCAGTGTAAGTATCATCAGCATCAATAATAAATTTAAGAACTAGGTTCTTGTCGGTGGAGTATTTTCCATGTCTCCCTATTATATCGCTACTTATATCTACTATATCGCTAATTGCTTGACCTCCTTGGTCTTCTTGGCTTCTTAACTTAAAAAAAATTATAACTATAGGTTGGCCAAAGACGCATCCCTGTGGCACGCTGGATCTAATGTCCGAATTTTGGACCTTACGCTTTTTAAAATAATAGTTCAAGTGTATCTTTTCCTTATTATGTTGTAATTTTTTTTTTGTTTATGTATTTGAGAAAGTATTGGGAGAGATTTTATTAATCGGAAATTCATCGGAATCGAACTCTTTAGAGAGATCCAAAGAAACTACCAACTTTCAAAATGTTACTGTTTGGTTTAAATGTAGCTTGCCTTATATCAGAAGCTTAGGCTGAAGATTACGTTACATAAGTGGTAAACTATTTTTTCCTATAGTGGAGAAGAAACTCGCCTTGTGTGTCAGTCTTACATTTCTTTTTCCTCCAAAGCTGACCCGCATTCATTTCCAGATCCAGCCATTGTGCTGTCTATAAATCTAAAAATATTCCCGACGCGTACGTAACAAGATATACGTTAGTCATTCATGGCGAATCTAATATTAGATAACTGTGTCTTCAAAGGGATTGTGAACTCATTTCTAAATGGATTAGTTGACACGCGATCTGCTGATGTTAGATTAGGTTACGAATCCGCTATGGATTTAATTTAATTAAAAACGTGTTCAAATACTCTACGAGAATGATCTGTTTTATCATTCGTATGCCGACTAAAGAATTTCGGCGTGATTGTCATCTCTCCGAAATTCTTCTCGCGTTTGTCACTCTTTTGCTTCTCGCATGTATTTAAGTTAAGCAACCCCGAACGTGGTTCACTATTAGGGCTATCCTTTTTCGTCGCTCAGAATCGTCATTTGCTAGAGCGAGAGAGAGTGACGGAGCGCTTCAGCATGGCCGGTTTCTTCGCCCATCACTTGATGGAGTTTACATATGAAACTATCAAAAGTCTAGGACTTTGTATGTATGTAAATTCTTTTTTGTACAAAAAGGACACCACAAAAATACAGTAGATAACAATACAAAGGCGGACTAATCCCTCTAAGGGATCTCTTCCAGTCAACCCATTATTAACGGCATAGGCTTTATTAATTTGCCCGATAAATAAACTTGTCAACTACATAATTGCTTACTGTGAAGAAAAATATTGAAATTGTAGTAGTATATCTAACCCATCCAATTCCAGGACGCCGACGACCTGCCTTTCCGCCGCGGAGAGAGGCTCATGGTGATCAACCGCGACGAAGATCAGTGGTGGACGGCGAGGAATGCGCAGGGACGCACTGGCTCTATTCCCGTGCCCTACGTTCAGAGAGTGAGTTGAACATCCTTTATCATCATAGTTACCTTGTCGCACTAATGTATTTTTTTTGTAGGGATTAAGACTTCAACTTCATCAATTTATCGGCAACTGCAAACATCAATATAGACATATTGATGTTTGCAGTTTATATTATGAAAAACAATACAATACGATATTTTAGTCATTTTATTATTATTATGATTCGTATCAATAGGTACCTAACGTAATCCGATGTTTTTTAACCGGTAAAGACCCAGACGACATTCATAAATGTCCACGTTCATTGTCTTACTATTGTGTCTGGTATTGGCGGTACAGGAACGGTTAATCTGCCCGAAAATAAGTTAGTGGTACATTTTTAAAATTTGAAGGAAAGGACTGTCAAGTAACAGAAAAGGGATGCACGTACAGCGCTCTGGACGTCACTTCTATCTCTCTGCTTACATACTTCAGTGGGACTGGACCCGATAAAAATGTGTTCCCTGTCCCCAGATCCTGGACGCGTCCGGCGCGCCGTGCCCGGCCAGCGAGGCGGCGCTGGGCGCGCTCGGGGACCCGCCCTCGCCGCACAACAACAAGCAGCCCAACATGCAGGTGCGTCCAGTATGGCCCAAAGAAATATCTGGGCTTCTAGAAATCTTGACTTTTTGACTTAAATTTTTTTTAACATGAAAATGTATATTCAGAAAGTTTTTAGTGAAATCCAGCCACTGACCTCCATATATACAAGTAAGCTAGACCTATGATTAGCCGGGCCATAGTGAGGCGATTGGATTTTCGCCATTTTGGCGCTGATCGTAGAAGCAAAGTAGAAGTGGGTAGACAGGGACAATGACATCGATAAAAGACATTTCCGAATTTAGTTACGTCAGATTTAGTTCTCTTCCCAAGCATTGGGGGCGCTTCAAACAGGCACAATAAAGAGCTGTCATTTCTTAGGGTATCATAGGTCCAGCGTACTTGTATATATGGAGGTCAGTGAATCCAGCCAATAATATTCCCATATCGATCATTCATTAAGTACGTAGTAAATTTATCATTCACTCTTACACCCGATTGCACACTACACCTACAGGCTGAAACTGAAAACCACTGTGCCACCTTTTAGGCTAACCACGTTTTGGCCTACTTTGCCCTACTGCAGCACATACTTGTATTGTAAAGCATCAGTGTTGTTTATTGTAATTGTTGCACCTTTATCGTTAAGTAAGTTGTTTATGTATTATTCTGCTCTATTACCTACTTCATATGTGTGTGTGTATGTGATGCATTTTAGTGAATAAACGTATTTATCTATCTATCTTTCTAAAGTACATTTTCATGATAGACAATACTATTTCGAGTTTAAGAGAAAATTCAAGATATACTGTACCTAACAGCCTCACATCATCTGGCAGTCATGGTTTCTGCCAGATGATGTGAAGCTGTTAGGTAAGATTTTTGAATTTGCAAAGTGACGATTTCATTTTTAGCCAATCGAAACGAAGACTACGCAGTCGGCTTCCCATACGTATCAGTGTTTTGCCAAATGGAAATTGCGTGGGAGGGCGAATCAGAACTTACGTATCTGAAAATATAAGAGGAGAAATAAATATATGCTGCTCTGGTCATGCTGGTCTGGGAGAAATAAAAAAAACTTAGAATGTACCAGCTGCTTCTCTTCCCACGCAGATCGTAAAAGGAATGGGCAAAAATGCAAATCATGTTAACAGGCGATGCGGCTAGCAACCCATCACTGTATTGATTGCTTTTCCATCTTCTCGCCCACCATGACGCTAAAAGTGGCTTTTGGGTCTTGCGGCCCTGGGCTCTGCATAGAGCCGCAAGACCCAAAATGCTCTGTCTGCCCCATTAGGGATAAAGACGTGATAGTATGTATGTATGTAATAAATATATAAAATAAATAATACAATTGCAGCGCACCCTGCCCGCCATGGCCCGCGTGCGGCAGACACGGGTCCCCAACGCGTATGACAGGACCGCGCTCAAACTGGAGGAAGGAGACATTGTTAAGGTAAACGTTCTCAATGCTCATGCTTCCTTTCCCTTTGAATGGACTGGGCGCTTTTAGTTAAGTATCTCCACTTTATATACCTACGCTATAATATTAATACACACGTCAACACGCTAGAACGGCAACCTGGATTATAATTTACATTAAAGTAAAATATGTTTTCATATTTATTATAAGCTGGTCTAGGAGAAACTATAAATCATCCCCATTAAGTATTTTTGTCTCCACTGCAGGACCCTCTCTGTACTACCAGAGCCATACTTGGCCAGAGCAGCAGAGGACCTGGTTACACTCTCTGCCTCTAAACATAGCTTATAGAAACAGCAATGAGACCTCTTCAACCCGTCTGGCCAGCGAGGACAGTGTAGACCAAGTCCTGGCTGCACTAACCAAGTATGGATCTGGTAGTACAGAGAGGGTCGTGCTCCTGCAGTGGAGACAAAAAGACCTGGTGATGGTGGTTAAATGTATTGTAATATAGTAAATGGTTGACTAAGAGAAAATGCTCTCAGCATTAAGCCCGCCATTTGCTAACCCTTTCACTGCGAATCACGTATAGCATTCGCGATTTGCTTTGGATAAACGCTGGCGTTCGCGGTGAAAGGATTAAAAGTATACACGGGGATTTTTCATTGGTTTTGGAGCCGAAGGCCACTTCATAAGGATCGTTAGTAAGACCTAATTTGCTAGTAAAAATAAAAATTCAGTAACAAAAAATGTTAACTAAAACTCAATAGTAAAATCATGAGGTCAATTAGTAGTGCCGTCGCTAAGCGCCGCGCACCGGCCGGCCGGGGTCATCGTCCGAACGCGGCAGTTTGGACGGGCATAACTATGTGATCTCGATCGCAAATCAATTTCGCAACTTTTTTATTATAAGTCATACACAAATTTGGATTACGTATATGGATGCATTTCTTTTTCCAAAACCAATGAAAAATCAGCGTGTATTTGTAATTTAGAACAATAAAGTTTGTTAAATAAATAATTAAATGAATGTAATGTACTTCTGCAGGTGATAAAAATGAACATGAACGGCCAATGGGAGGGCGAGCTGAACGGTAAGGTGGGCCACTTCCCCTTCACGTACGTGGAATTCATCGACGACGCCACGCCCAGCTAAGCGCTCGCGCACACCGCGCTCAGGTCTGGAGTGACAGCTCTCATTGTGAAGCGTTACGCGAAAACTTCCAAAACTTTATCCTTTATATTCATAAAAAACAATCCTTAAATCAGTTAAATAGTATAAGTAATGATTTTAGAAGGAATTGTTTTGTCAATTGCGTAAAAAAATGGTTGCATCGCGGAACAGAAAAAACTAGTGGCAGTGCTACTAACAAAATTAGTATCGGAACCGTTTTTGCTAAACTTACACAAATAAACCAATAGTAATATATACATATGAACAATTCATAATCGGTAGTATTTATTTATTACAGTACATACAAACATACATACATTCATACATAATATCACGCCTGTTTCCCGCAGGGGTAGGCAGAGACTATGGACCTCCACTTGCTACGATCCTGACAAACCTCTTTTGTTACAATAATGGCCTATATTTGAGCAAAAGCCTCCCCTTATTGCTTCGCTACTTCTTTCCAATCCTTAAGAAGGCCTCATTAATAAGATTTATTTTGCTACAGTACAAAAAGTACTTATGATATGTTACAATCTTTAGTATAACTAGATTCAAGTTACGAAAACAGTAATTTACCATAGATAACTTTACTTTAAAAAGAAGCAATTAAAAACTTAATTACGATTAACTCTTTTTATAATAAATAGGTATTTTTTGCGTCAAAAAGTATTTAAATTTGGTGCACTTCCACCTTTTTTCTGTTCTGTGGTCTGCACACCTTAAATAAGCAGAATACTTACTATATGACTGATTTGGGAAGACATTTCTATGAATACGAGGGTAAGTATGCGAACAACCGTTAATAAATAAAAAAAGAGCTGTTCCATTTTGTTTTTTACGTCACCAGTAACTTGGTGAATAAAACCAATACATATTTCGCATTGGAAATGAAGAGATACTTTATATTTTACTAAGGGGCAAGTAACATACTATTCTACTACTCATTTAGTTAAACATTTTCCAGTGTGTAATATTTTGGCTGGTGAAGTGAAACGTCGTAAGGAAACCTGCACTAGTGATGTTTAAGAGTCGAGTCCTCGAGTTCTAATTTTGGAGACTCGAGGTTTTGCAGGGCTCTATGAGCTATTAAAATAGTTCGAGTCTTTAAATGAACGTGAGCTGTTCTTGAAAGATTACAAGGACTCGAGGCGTGATTTCATATTAATTTTAATTATCCAAGGTACGCAAGCAAAGATTCTTTTAACTAGTGTTGTAGTCATACACATTTAATTTCTCATTGACAGATTAGTTTTATAAATGAAAAATCATTGCTTTTAAACACACTCGAAAAACATAACCCTCTTTATTCGCAGTGGGGTTAAAGACGCGGGCGCAGTAAAAGGCTCGAGTACAAAAAGAGACTCGAGCTCTAATCTCACGCTCCGAGGCTCACATAAGCTCTTAGTCGTCGAGCCTTCCATTAAAAGAGTCGAGCCTTGTAAACGACTCCAAGAGCTTGGCTCTTTAATGTAGCTATAGATTTTTTTACCATTACCACCTAGGGTACCACCCGAGAAGCCTGGCAGCCCGGCGGGAGTGCGCATTACTATTTTGCAAGTAAAGCGACACCGGGTGTGGTCCGCACTTGATGGGTGACCGCAAGTGGCATTAAAATTTCTCGAGCTCCGTGCTTTAGAATGCGCGTTACGCTGTCATTGCATGGCAGTCGTCAAGCTATGTTAGATGCTCTTATGCAGCCTGAAAATCTAACCACCGTGTTGGCCACTTACACACACGAAAAAAAAACATTACCACCAAGAAAAATATATGTAAGGTCGATTTATATAGTATCATGGACTAACCTATAGTTTAAAAAGTTACGTACTGAAAGTCTATTTTCATTCGACTATTTATTAAAAAAAAAGCAAACAGTGTTACGGTGATCTGAGCATATTGATTATAAATGTTTATATGTCCTAGCTAACACTAAGTGTGAGTGAGAATTTTTATATCTACGATACGTGCAAGTATAGATATGGCGACCCTGCCAGTTTTAGACAGGATGACGACCCTGCCTAAAACTGGCATGTTGAAAGAAAAGTATACTAAGCACGGATTTGGTATTTGAAACGAGTATAAAGTCTCTTAAACGGCGGAGTTTTACATTGGGACTAGATTTCGCATTACATTTGTTTTTGCGACCAATATTTTTATAGGAGGGCGATGGATGCAAGCCGCTCTAGATCGGTCATTTTGGAAATCTTTGGGAGAGGCCTATGTTCAATTGTCCAGCAGTGGACGTTATGCGGCAAAAATGATGATGATGATTTTTATATTATTTGTAACGTTAAAATGGATATGTTCAAAGACAAGTTACATTATTTTGCGACGTTTTATTTTGTTACTAGCACAAAGTAATTTATTTTTAGCTTAGGAAAATACCCAATTTCAAGCTATACCTCTACTCATTATAAAGCATTCAAATGTGTGCTTTATAGTGCGATTTGCAAAATTTACATGAAAAAAGTGGGCCACGCGTTGGCCATTTAAACTTCATCATCATCATTTCAGCCGAATAACGTCCACTGCTGGACATAGGCCCCTCTCAAAGATTTTCGAGACGACCGATCAAGAGCGGCCTGCATGAAGCGCTTTCCAGCGACCTTTGTCAGGTCGTCTGACCACCTTGTAGGTGGGTGTCCTACGCTTCGCTAGCCTGTACGCGGTCGCCATTCGAGAACCTTTTTTCCCCATCGGCCGTCAGTTCGTCGCTCTAAACTTAATCTATATAAAATATTTACTCATGAGATCATACTAGATATTATAGATTATCAATCACCATCGCCTATCATTGAGATTATCGGGACTCATTCTATTCGGTGTCTATTTATTTGTGTTACTAATGAGGTGTGTGTAATTTTGAGGTTATAAATTAAAATTGAAATAAAAAACGTCTCGATGCGGAAGTGCAACTCTAGTTGCATAAATATCGTTTGGAGCATTTACAGCATTTAATTCGCACAAAATTAGACCATTTACTAATGATATGAGTTATTTATTTGATAAGATAATACATCTTTGTATGACAGGTTAGCAATAATCTTTTGTATTTTGTAATTTGTATGAATAACACATTTAATAAGTCGGCTGGGTTACCGTAAAATACCAGTTGTATTGAGTAAGAAGCGTATGTTATTGTTTGCCTGCTTTGACATCAGAAACAAGCACAAACATGTGAAAACTTAATACTCTTTCGTATTAAAAAGAATGCCTTTAGGCAGTCCTGCATAATGCATAATTTAAATACATCCCTAATATACCTTGTTTACGCAAAAAGGGACCTCAAGGGAAAATTATAAAAATATTCTGATTATACCAAAACAAAGTCAAAAGACCACAGAATCAAAATTCATGAATAAGAAATAAAGGGTTCCAATCCCTTCAGGTCCCTTTTTTAATCACTTAGGTACAATTATTTACTACCGGCTAAGTGCGTGTCGGACCACGCGCAGTGTAGGGTTCCGTAGTTGTGAATGCCGTGAGTTCACGCCACTAAAAAAGTCTAAAAGCTAACTTTCTATTGAATTCGTATGAACGTTTTCTTTTCCGAGTACATTTTGTGCGTTGGTCGCCTATAACTTTTTTATTTTTAAACCCTACTTAGCTCTGATAGTTTTCCTTTAAACTTCGTTGTATACTATATGACTGCTCGATTTTTTTGAAATAACGTGTCTATATATAACCGTTTAGAAGATAGATGGGGCCAAAGTGGGGGACACCTGACCCAACAAAAATTTGCACTATAGAACTAAATATATCAGAAAAGGATCCTTAAATCAAAAAATGATGTTCCCAAACTATCAGTATTTTTGTAAGACCTATTCTACGACGGGTTAGGCGGGAAAAGAAAAATGACTACCCCTTCCCTTCTACGGGAGATATCCTAAAAACAAATTTACAATATTTTATTGTACCACTTTCTTGGCATCAGGGATGTTACGAATATCAAAATTTCTACATTCCCCAATGCGAATACGAATGTTTAGGCTGCGAATGTGCGAATGCGAATGTAGACATCAAGTATTAATAAAAACATACATATGAATAATAATTAATAAATCGCCATATTTCACTTTTCATTCCCGTTGCCATAAAATAGTATTTTTATCCCTAAATTGTTTTAAATACAATAAACTATTTGTTTACATAATGAGCAATTACAGCAGACTGCAACTTAAAAAAAACAAACCAAGCAATCACAAAAACGCTCGTAAAATAAACGCTTCCTATTGATCGAAGTAATCACGTTATGCGCGAATCCCCGAAACGCAGAGATATGCGGCGCGGGCGACAGGCGCGGCGTGGCGTGACCTGCACACATTCGCATTCGCAACACATTCGCACTGATTGATGCGAATGCGAAAGTCAATGCGAATGTTTTTAACGATGCGAACCATTCCCATATGCGAATGCAAATGCGAATGTGAATATTCGTAACATCCCTACTTGGCATGATTAATATTCGTACCCATGCCACTATGCCAAATAACAGCTTTCTAGGAGTAAAACCGCGGACGGACAGACATACAGACATGGCGAAACTATAAAGGTTCCTTGTTTGCTACGGAACCCTAAAAAGAAATCTGAAAAATAGTGTTGTTACATAAGTTGCAACATTTAGTCGATTAATTTAATCGGATCTGATTTGTATGACATATTTAACTGATTTGACGTTCATTCTTTTTCGAAAAGAATGACAGCTATTGCATTCGCTCGTTTCATTAATAAAAATATGCTTTGCATTGCAATGCGTTTCTACAGCACGTTAAGTTTCCATTAGGTATTTAATCATAATATACATCGAAGTTGGCATGACTGTTAACATTCGATATTGTACTACGTATATATATTTTGTATTTAAATTGACATTGTAAATCATTATGGTAACAAATTGAATCTACAAGCATTAAGTGCGTCCATCTTGTTTATGTTTAAGTTTAGAACCGAAATTAAATTTAGTTGCAAAATGTCATGTCTTGAAAAATCTACTACTCTGGTCATTAACAGTTTTGGAATCAAATATCACTATTACAATACCAAATTGTCAGAATAAATAAATTCAAATTTGTGAGACGCCATTTCCCCTACGATTCAATGACAAAGTATCTTTGGATCATGCATGAGTTTCTAAACATATTCCATCTTATTATAAAACGCAGACTATCTTTGTTACTAGGTTTAAACCATTATCCGACCAAATCAAGTTGACATTTTCAGATGAGACAATGACTTATTACTAGATGTCAACTTGATTTGGTCTGTATCTGAGGCCTTAGCCCTCTATTTTTTAAACGTTATAATCAACCCTTATGTACCTACACTTATGATTTTGGTGTCAATTTGAATACATAAAGTATGGATTAAAACTCATCGCTACATAAGTCAACTGCATAGGGATAGTTGCAAATATTGAAGAGGTTTATACAATGTATTGTAAGATAAGTATAGCTTTTTGAAATCATGTGCTCGGGTCACACACATCAGTTTCTGTCTTTTCATTAACGAATGTGTTTTTACAGTGATATTTCACTGGATCGAAATATATTTTAAACACAGGACGTTAACGCTATCTACCTACTTGTAGTTTTAGTATGTACCTCTCAAAATCCGCATGGCATCTTAAGATGCTACTTCCATTGTTTTACTATTGTGTCTGGTATTGGCGGATTTTGAAGAGTTAAACTTAAAGATTTTTTCTGATGTGTGTGTTTCGAGATCTTACAACTATGAAGTAATTCTTCCAAAATATTATAGTCAATATTTTTATATATCTGCTGGTGCAAGACAAGTATTTAGTTTAGTATTACGTCATAGAGGTCTCGCCAAGTTTTGTGATATTTAAAAGTCTAAAACGCTATGTTTAAATGATTGAAGAAATGTAGGTACAAGTAGCGCCACGTAAGTTTAGCGCTGAGTGCAGTGTAGAGGGGATACTGCGCACGGGTACAGTATTAATTTTTGACTTCTGCGCAATAACGGTCAGAGCTAAAGTATCGTGCCGCTAGCTGTAATGTAAACACAGTCAACACATGAAACTCATTTGGGTGTCTGCAATCTCTTGCTTTGCCATCAACCGTCGCAACGCAACACAGCAAAATATACATGTTGATATCTAAAAGTGGACCACTAACTTTGTAGATATGAACTAATTCTTTTGGAATCTGCGTTATTTCCAAGGGCATTACGGTATTTTGCACATTACGGTGAGCTATACAAGCCACAGTCTTGCGGCCCTAGGCTCTGCATAGAGCCGCAAGACCCAAAATGCTCTGTCTGCCCCATTAGGGATAAAGACGTGATAGTATGTATGTATGTATACAAACTTAGTGGTTGACTTTGTTCCGAATCGATATCGTATAATTATTATTAAAAAAGCAAGTTTATTTCGATTAAACTAAGATTAAAACTGGAATATCACAGAACTTGGCCATTGTAATCGAGAGTATTGATTTACATTATCGTAAACTTAAAGCTCCTCACTTAATCGTAAGTACTGGGGATGGTACATACCAAATGTTGTTAATGTTGTATAGAATCACTATGCAAATATATTTTGAGATTACGTGTCATATAATATTATATGTATGGTACACTTAAGTCATATTAAGCGAAATTTGTCTAATTTTTTATTAAGTTACGTGTAACGGTTTAGAAATAAATAGGAAGGAGTAAAATTGTTTGTATTTATTTTGTGCATGCCAGAAATATACGTGACAGAAATTGAATAATTAATTCCATAGACATTGAAATTTAGATTAATTTAATGGAGACAGCACTATACTGTAAGTAAAGTGTCATATATTCCTGGTCTGCTTTACCTGACCCAAATTATCCTCATCATCACCAATTCAGCCACATGGATCATTAAATGACGTTCACTGATAGATGGAATGGACGTATAGGACAGAAGTCTGGCCGACTACGGCAAAGCCTGGAAAGGTAATGATTTTAGCAGTATGTTTGTAAGTATATATGTAGCTGTATTTATGTGTGTTTCACCATACCATCCGACCGCTTACAATTTTCACAAAATATGAGACTTCAATCGATCGTCTTTATTTTCTGAGTGACATAGGATACAATATGTACATATGCAAAACATGTAGGCAAGTAAGTATATAACGAATGATACATACAAAAAAATTGAGTACAGCTAAATAAGTACATAAGACTGCTAAAATCATTATAGTACAGTCAACGAATAATTGTGGATGGAAAAGTCGAATGCAGAAATTTTGACTCTGCAACTTTGTTAGGACTAGTTAGGACATAAACATACTAAAAGTCCTTACGCCTCCGAGGTGAGCCAGCGGGGGGAGGGCACAAATAAGGTCCCGTTTTTTGGTTTTTTGCTTACATCTCGAAAACGGTGCGTTGTACGAAATTTTGTTGTACTACATTATGAAAGCTGATATTTATGTCCTTTTTTTTTTGACGCGGAGAAAATCCCTTCGTATACCTTACCGGTTACGGGACACCGGTAAGGTTATGTGGTGTTGCCACTAAAAACTCCGCGGTGTCACCTCAGCCGCTATCGGCCGGGACCGTGTGCTTCTTCATGCTCCACAGCCCCGGCGCGGCCGGCCGCTGCATAAGCGGCCCCGGCTCGCCAACGGCCTCACGGCACCCTCTGCTGAATCAGAGGCGCCGGAGCAACCGCCGCCTTGGCCTCTTGGTCCAAGGACAGGCACGCTGACACGCACACGCGCCTGCCTTACACTCCGGAGGGCTGTCCGTTGGACGATGGAATCCCGTTTCCACCGTCCAACCAGCCCTTATAATTTGGGGCCTGCGGAAGCAGGCCCTACCCCAGTCCACCTTGTCGGCGACCGGGGCCCACACAGCCGGCCGCAGGGGATAGGGAGAGCGGCAACGTAACACCGACACTCCTCTTTCCCTGCGGCCCCACCGATGCCGTGCCAAGCGCCACGGCCGCGCTTGGTCGCGGAGGATAGGGCGAGCGGCAACGACACACCGACACTCCTCTTCCCCCGCGACCCCTACCACGGCTGTGATGGTAGGGGGGGGGGGGGTCGTCGTCACCCCCCTTCCTTCACAGCCAGGCCATTCCCGCCAGGAATGGCCTCTGCCGGGCCCGGGGAGGCCTTAGCCTCAACCCGGGCAATAGGTTCCTCTTAGCTTCCCTGCGGCCGAGGCAACCGCAGGTACTGAGCCCCCCCATCGCAACAAGATGGGAACCACATCGGGGGGGGGGTAGTATGTTTATGTCCTAACCTAACTAGTCCTAACAAAGTTGCCGAGTCAAAATTTCTGCTTTCGACTTTTCCATCCACATGCCCCTTTTGGACACTCACTGACCGAACTATTATTACCCTTCCCGTAGTCGGCTAGCAAAATAAATTCAAAACATATTTATTTGTCTCCAAGAAAATCTTATACCTTTAAACGAGCAATTCTTGTATGTATGTATGTATATATATTTATTTATTTATAAATTTCTGTGATCTCGAAAACGGCTCTAACGATTTCGCAGAAAATTTGTATATGGGGGTTTTCGGGGGTAAATAATCGATCTAGATTAGTTTTATGTTTGGGAAAACGCGTGTTTTCGAGTTTTCATGCGTTTTTCTTTCCACGCAGAATATAATGGTCGCTAATTTCGTCGCGCCGCGACCGCCTTGATTTAGCTCAGTGGTTAAGGATAGCGACCGCTAGAAAGAGTGTTACGTGTTCAAATCCCACTGGGTGACTTACTTTTTTTTATTTTATGTTTAAGTTTATATATATTTTTTTATTCTGCATTGTTTTTAGACAAGTTTAAAAAAAATTAGTTGATGTTTGAGATGTAACCGAGCAAAGCTCGGTCGCCCAGGTACTTATTTTACTAAACGGGGTAGCTAAATTCTCCTGATATCTCCAAGTCTTATTGGTCCAGAGTTTCTGAAAATTGTGAGAAGAAACAGATCAAAACTTATTAAAAGATCAAACATGAGCCAAATCGAAAAAAGTCAAGGGGTGGTCGGAATACCAAAAACTGCACAAATTAGATACCTACCACCCAGTTATTGTCCGCGTGTGGTAAGTACCTACGTAAACTTGTAATGGGTACGAAATTACAGCAATAACATACCACTTAAGAGTCCCCTTACCCTAGCTAGACCAAAATTACAACTTTCCATACAAACGTAGTCTACGTTTTATTTTAAAATGACATATCCGATTTAGGCAAAATTTTGTAATTTAAAAGATATTGCAATTAAGTATCTAAAGTAATATCTGGTTTCCGACACAGTAAAAATATGAACATGAAATAGAATGTTTTATATCATTTTTTACCATCAGTATGTATGGGAAACTTCTAAATCTAAATTTTCTTTCCAGTTCATAATTTTACTGTAGGAAACCAGTTAAGTAATAAAATAACATTTGTATTGATATTGCATCTCTAAGAGACTTTCTAATTTGTGAGCAAACATTAATTTTGTTTTTTGTGATTATATAGGTAAGTAAGTATTATGTATAGTTGTTTGTTACTCTTGTTATCTATGTTTTCTGATTTCTCATACGTAGGTAAGTAGGTACCCTGTAGGTACCTATAGGTAGTTACTGGTCTAGTTTGACACAGACAAGACAAGACAAGACAAATCTGAAATGTTTTAAAGTGGACTGTTGTTATTGTTACTTATCGTAAGTCGTAGTGCGGCTGTGCTGTAATGTAGGTACCTAGAGATATTTATTTGCGGATTGTGGTGGGCGAAAATCAATGTAGGATGCGCCCTACCACTCCGATTGAGTGGCGCCTACGTAAGCCTACGCTATGAAAACCAGTCGACTCGTAACGATTTGTTGCCAGAAGCTCCCTACTCCCTTGAATCAACGGACCTGCACCAACTTTTTATTGTATAGTTAGGGTTAGTACAAATACCTAAAGAAGTGAATAAATTAAGTTGATATCTAAAAGACTAGTATCCATAGCCGTCAAATAAATTTAAAAAATAAAAGTGTCATTCAATCATTCATGCCAAGTGTCAAAAACGAGCAAAAGGAGATGCGTCCCGTCCCTGTCTAATTTGTGGATGCGTCGGTCCATCATCGGTCGATTTTTGGTAGAAAATAATTTCATGGAAAAAAGTGGAAATTAGTTTTAGGATTCTGAAATTAAAACAAAATTAGAAAGAATTGTTTCACTGTAATATTTTCGATCTCATACTTTTTCGCATATGTAATAAGTTTTTGCTTGATATAACCGGTTAAAAATGGAGACAGAGTCGTGTGTGCACGTAAAAATGGAGCCAGAATCCGCCGACGAGGCTCCGCAGGACGATAATGCTGTTACACTAAAACACGAGGAAGTCGACATCAAATGCGAACCGATGGAAGAGGAAGTCGCCGTGCAGCTCGAGCGAATGGATGGAGAACCGGGCTGCTCTCCAGAGTCCATCACGGTCAAGTTGGAGCCGAATTTCTACAGCAGCGGCGATGGTACGTTTCGGCCATAATTTTCATCATTCTTTTTTCATTTCTTTTTAACATTACTTTCGGATTCCTTAAAACCTGGTTACCTATGCACTGGGAATTGTATTTTCTCTTGTCTAATGATACAATTCTGTTGTTGTTGATCAGTCATGACAAATATTTCTTTTATTAATAGATTTCTTGCCCTAGTCACATTAGTTTCAATCTAAAATTGCCACCAGAACATCCCAGAATCATTCCCTAAACATACCTACCCATTCCTTGGGAAATATTGATAATGGAACTACTAAGACTCGCATTTTTTTCTAGTCAATATAAGTAATGGTACAAATGTATAATCAGTTGCAGTAGTACCTACCATCGGATTATTTTCAATGGTATTAGTGAAAATGAACCATTGTTTTTTGTGAACAGGCTTTATCCAGTGCCCACATTTTTCATCTTTCCTTCCACATCTTTCCACCTTAAAGTCATTCAATAAAACAAACTGGCTATATTCTCTTTGTCTTACATTATCCAAAAAAAATCTTATTGAAATAATTTTATTTACAACTTTTAAAATTAATTTCTTTTCTAACAAAAACCTTTTATGAATTTTGAGTGGTATTAAACATAAAGTGCGCAATAATGGACATTATTAAACATGTCGGCCAGTAGCTGTCTCTCTGCGTGAGTAACCCATTCACTCATTATAATTCTCAAACTTTGAATGGTAAGTACAAATTCGTGGATGCAATGGCTGATAGGGCCAGTTTAGACAGAGAGGACAAATGCCTGAGCAATTTGTTAACTCCACTGAAAATAAGACCTCATTATCGTAACCTAAAGTGTTGTTTAAATATGACAAATTGCTCGCTTGCATCTTACACTATATGCCAATAGGTTAAAGTTTATTTTTGAGTGTCATAATGCAATCCTCTCCACTGTGCTCCTCTGTGTCTGAACTGACCCTTATAGTATAAATATTTAAGTTATATGTTTCCTTACCTTGCAGGGCAGGAAAACCCTGGTACTTCATCAACACCTTCGACTCACAAAACTGAGGCCACTAAACCTCAAACTTTCAAAGATTTATTGGAGGTTTGGAAAAATAATGAAGAAACACAAGAATGTGGCTTCTTTTTTGCATACTGCAGAGCTACAGCAGATTGTGGAGGTTACTACATAGACACGGACACCAGTATAGACTCCGACGAAGATGTTGATTTGGAGAAACCATCTACGGAGAAATATGATACTACCAAGTATTACTATGGTAGAAATGGCTTTCCATGGTCTAAAACACCACTAACGAGTTGGAAAACAAACACCATAAGAACACCATCATGCACTTTTGAAGGAGAGAAGAAAAAGGAGGATCCATACAATATCTGGAGACATTTGATAGATGACAGCATTCTTGGAGAGATCTTGAAGTGGACTAATGCCAAATTGGATGAATGTAGACTACAAATGATAGATGTATCAGAGCCTGCCTTGGCTCAACTTGATATGATTGAGCTGAAAGCTTTCTTTGCATCTTTTCTGCATTCTGTATCTTTTCGGTTAAATACAACATCAGTAAACGATATGTACGATGAATTTTGGTCTCCCAGGATATTTGAATACATTATGACCGAAAACAGGTTCAAATCAATCCTCAACTGCCTCAGTTTTGGCGATCCAAAGTTGGAAAACGAATCAGCAGACAGGAATGTAGCAGTTCTATTTGATAAATTTGTCAAAAACTGTGGGACCATGTATAAAGGCAGTAATTATGCTGTTATAGGTCTAACTGTTGTTCCTTTTTGGGGTAGCGAGGATGACAGGAGTTTCCCACCTCAGTATGCCGAAGATCCAAGCAGTGATGGCTTTCGTCTGCCGTGTTTGTTTGATGTGAAAACTGGCTTTATTTACAATATGTATATCCCTTATACAGATCTAGCAAACCGTGAATTCTCAAACGAAGAGTTGCAATATGATGAAGGCACCCAAATTGCTTTGCTACTAACCAAACCGATCCATGGTACTGACACAAATGTGACTTGTAATAAGAAGTACAATTCTTTTGAATTGATTGACGCCCTTACAAAAAGAGGATTGACTTGTCTTGGAACTGTTGAGAAGACCCACAAGGTGATCCCCCGTGAGTTCCTGCCTTCAAAAGAGCGGAAAAAAGAATCGACATTGTATGGCTATTCTGAAAATGTAACTTTGATGTCTCACATGAATAAGAAACGTAAGGCTACTATTATAGCTTCTTCAATGCACTGTGAAATAGAGAAAAATGATAAGAAACCAACTTTACTGAAATACTACAACAAAACTAAGATTGCTCGCATGCCAGACACCTACGACAATTGTGATTTTGAATTTTACAGACGTACAAAACTGTTGCCCATGGCTCTGTTTTATAAGCTCTGTGAATTCAGTATTGAGAACACCCATATTTTATATTCATTGAATTGCCCGGGGAAGCATAAGTATGACATTATTAAAAGCATTGCCAAAGAAATGTGCCAGGAGCATTTAATCAGGAGGGCTAGGGATATAACGCTGTGTCAGTGTGTCAGGCATGACATTGTCAATAACTATTTTGAAGCAGAAGGTTGAGGATGAACTATAGTGATTACGTCCTTCTAAAAGATATAAATTTTGAGTTTTAATCCTCATAAAGCTTAGACCGAATTTCATAATAAATTAAATGTAAATTTCAAACTATTTCTGGCTAATACTTGCACAGAATTTAAAGTATAATAAACATAAAATCTGATAAGAAGTTAAGTTTTAAACACCTTATCTTCATAAAGGCATCATCATTTGGTACTTCTCTCCATAACTGTTTATAAGTTGGGTAGAATGTAGACATGTATGTATATGTGTGTATTAAATAAATAGTATGTAATTCATTCTGATATTTATTTATAATAGGTATAATGTCATTCTATATTATATGCATAGATTTAAGTTTCTATGTCTATGATTATATGGTAATATTTTATGATGTAAGTATATTGTATTGCATAATTTTCTCAGTTTATCCCTATGGTTGACTGGGAGAATATGCTCTTAGCACCACCACCATTTAATGCTAACCCCAATAACTTTTAAACGACTGAATCGATATACATCACACATAGCTAAGAACCATTGCAAGGGAACTTGTTTTCAAGTAAAAAACCTCATGGAAATCGGCCATCCGTTCCAGTGCTAAGATGCCACAGGCAATAGACACACAAACTTATCACACCCCTCTTTTGTGTCAAGATAAAACAATTAAATAAATTGAAGGACTTTGCAAAGTCACCAGTCTCCTTATCACATTATACATATCTATACATATAATAAAACAGTAAAAAAAGTGTGTCTGTACATTAAATATATTTCCAAAAAAAAATTTTAGGGCGATGGAGACATAGTAATAGAGTAAGAATTTTAAAAAAAAGTGTCTGTTTGTCTGTATGTCTGTATGTCTGTTTGTCTGTTTGTACACGCTAATCTCCGGAAATACTGGACGGATTCGAATGATTTTTTTTTGTTATATAGCTATTAAGCCTGGGCAACATATAGGGTGCCGTTTTTTTATATTTTTGACTGTCATTTTAATTTTCATTATACTAAAATGATATAGCATAGCTTGTGGTTTGATTAGTTCCAGGGACGTGCATCACCGATTATTGCAGGATAGAATAATTGTGGGGCCTTTGCCCAGCAGTGGGACAAAAAAAAACTTTCTGACTGAACTGACCCTATTAGTGTGTTTACATCCCGAGAGCCACTTATAATACGCGTCATATTGTTTAATACTATTAAATGTTCTTTTTAGCTTACCGCTTGTTTGAATGAAATCCAAAATAGGCTGGCATCGGCCATTTATGATTATTGCTCTTTTGTCCTCAAAAGTTAGAACAAACACCTGGTGCACAACTTTTACATGAAAATCTTTCCATTGCATTAAAGCGTTGTTATAAAGCGGTAATAAAGTTTTCCTCCTAATTTCATTTGCGATAGCAAACAAAGTTCAGAGCAGATCGTAATCACTTCACTTGTAATTTGTAATGCGACAATGCAAATAATTATCATTGGACAAGAAAAAATATCAAATATATACGACTGACACAAAAGTTTACGTAATTTCATTTTATCCTCGAACATATTCCGCGTATTTAAATTGGTAGCGTAACACAAGCGAGAACCAATAACTTTCTACTTTTCATCACGGAGTGCTTCAAGGAACAAATAAAAAGGCTCGAAATCGATATCATTCCTTATTGGTCAAAAGTGAAAAGAGATAAAAAACGTTGATTATTGAGATAGAACTAGCTTAAAGATAAGGGCCATTTTTGAAACTCAGTATTTCACTAACCTAATGGTTTTTTCCATACAAAAATTAGCTTTGTATAACTGACGCGTTTTAAAAATGGCTGGCATAAGCTCTTGTCTTAGATATTGGTTGTGTGTGCGGATATTTCGCGTGTGTGTGCGTCGATGAAATACGTAGACGATCACACTACACATGCAAATTCCTATCCGTGCACTGTGAATGTGTGTAAATCGAGACACTATGGAGAATTGTCTTCTAGGTAGCTGCCTAGAGTACTGCGTATATATATACGTATACCTACACTAAGTAAGCGAGTACGTAGCCAGCATATGGCGCGATGGACAGGAAAGCGCGCGTTTATTTGAAAATATTAGTCTATTATAATTTATTTTGAAATAAAAAAATGTGCATATATTAGGGAACCTCCGGGTAGACAAAGTCTTTGAGTCTCTATGGAAAGCACGTGCCTGTTAGTTACAGGTATGGCCCTTCCACATCGTTTAATTCGAAACTGCTTACTCTCCGTGTAATAAAATGGGATAAAGTCAATATACCTACTTAACTGCAATTGACAGTCATGTAACTAGTAGTAATATATTTGTGATTTGATATTTTTTGTGCGTGTTACCTGTTATGTAACCTAGAAATATATATATCATATCCAGTCTATATATTGGGTATTTAATCATTTGTTGTCATGTGAGTGGATTAACTGTAATCTTTTATAAGAATAATTGATTAAACCTAGAAATAAAACTCTTCTTTAGAAATAAGTTGCACCTATGTATGTACTTTATTTACTTTAATAATTGTTAATTTTTTGTAAATTTTCAAGTGTACACATACCAATAAAATAAAATTAAATTTTATATAAATCATTATGTCCAAGGACAACAGTATATTTTATGCATTTTTAGCTATATATAAATGTTTGAGCTAAACTTTGATATGTATGTTCAACAGTCCATTTAATGCATTTTAGCTATATCTAAATGTTTTAGCTCCACTTTGATGTGAATGTTCAACAGTACATTTTATGCATTTTAGCTTTAACTAAATGTTTTTGCTCCACTTTGATATGAATGTTCAACAGTACATTTTATGCATTTTAGCTATATCTAAATGTTTTAGCTTAACTTTGATATGTATGTTCAACAAAACATTTTATGCATTTTAGCTATATCTAAATGTTTTAGCTCCACTTTGATATGAATGTTCAACAGAACATTTTATGCATTTTTAGCTATATATAAATGTTTTAGCTCCACTTTAATATGTATGTTCAACAGTCCATTTTATGCATTTTAGCTATATCTAAATGTTTTAGCTCCACTTTAATATGTATGTTCAACAGTACATTTTATGCATTTTTAGCTATATATAAATGTTTTAGCTCCACTTTGATATGAATGTTCAACAGTACATTTTATGCATTTTTAGCTATATATAAATGTTTTAGATCCACATTGATATGTATGTTTAGTTAAGTTACTGGCTTATAATAAACGAAACAACAAATTTAATTTGTTTTATTTTAATTTTATGGGTAAACCAATTTTAACCAACTTCCTAAAAGGAGTTCACCGATTATTTGGTGACGCCAGGACCGATTTGAAAATTTATTTTTTTGTTTAAAAGGTCATATTTGTCTGGTCCCATAGAAATTTTATCAAAATCGGTCGTTTATTTTGGTGCCGAAGTAGGTTTTTAGTTTTGAAAATTATGCATGAACTCATCTAGCAATCTCCAACAATACCATACATACATAATTACAGCCATAACTCTCACCCTGCAAAGTATTAGATGGAGAGCTAGCTACGGAAATAGGTATACAATTTATAGAGCAACGAAATCCCTTTAGTTAGTATGCCATACTATCATTATTTATTAATTCGAGCGCCTGGCAGCTTTTCAGTGGTGGATAATGGGGCAACATGGGGGTTGTAAAATCAATTGAAATTATGCAATTTATAGAGCTTTGAGTTTGGTGTTATATAATAGCTTATTATATACCTATTTCATTCCAATATAACAATGTCAGGCGTTTTAATTGGAGGAAAAGTAGTACCAGGTGACATCCAAGGTGCGGGAAAAAGTACCAAAGTCGTCTCATTTATAGAGGACATGGGCCTATACTTTTTCATTAGAATGGACCTATGATTCTGGGGGGAAAGGGAAAGGGGAAGGGGGAAGACCCCCTTTCCCTTCTGCGAGCTGCGAGACGCTTAGTTTTGAAGTTCAAAGTTTGAGGTTATATCTGTTTTTAGAGGTTATATTTATAATAAGATTTACGGGTAGTTTATAAGCACAGCGTCGGACACCCTTCTGCTAGGTGGGCAGACAGGAGAGCGCTGCATGCAGGCCGCTTCCGATCGGTCGTTTTGGAAATCCTTGGAGGAGGCCTATGTCCAGCAGTGGACTTCTTGTGGCTGATATGATAAGTAAGTTACAACTTATATGCATTTAAAATCAGCCGGAAGGAGAAACTGTCAGGTAAGAGAAAAAGGATGCACGAACTGCGGTCTTGACGTCACTGCTATTAGGTATCGTGCGTACGAAGGAGATAGTGAGGGCCCCGCCACACTCCCATTCTAATTGTTGAAATACTTATTTCTGTATCATTATAAACAATTTTCTAGCTGTTTTCAAAAAAATGTTTTTCAGTGATACTTTTTGTGTTACTTACCTATATAAAATATTGACCAAAAACATACATAGTAAATAGTCTAAAATAAAAAAGCAAGAAAAATTCTTTACTTGGTGTACATTTACAAGAGTTACATTACTTAAAATAGAGCGCTTAGATACCTAAATTTACCCCAGACGCTAATCCCAGTAGAACTAGTATAATTTTGACAACTTTTGTCGTCAATATAGAGTCTCACGACCGTCATGAAACTAAAGTGCTCAGTGGCGCTCAAAAGGTAAACACCAAAATTGCATTCTACCCGGAAGGTACTTCGCCACCACACGGTGTCATTATATCGCACTAGTTGCTGTCCGCGACTTCATCTTCGCAGTGTCTTTATAAATTGTAGCCTATGTGTTATTCTGATGTATAAGCTATATTATTGTAAAGTTTCATTAAAATCCATTCAGTAGTTTTTACGTGAAAGAGTAACAAACATCCATCCATTACAAACTTTCGCGTTTATAATATTAGTAGGATTATTTCTGTGTTTATTTTCAGATGACGTCCCCGTACAATTTCTGGCGCGGCAGCTGCCTCTGCAGTTCTCCAGGGTGCGGAGGAAGTCGGACTCCGACGAGGACTACCGGCCGCCCGTGAGGCTGAGGAAGAAGAAGAAGAAGGTAGGATTCGTTTTACTAAAGAAGTTTCTAGATAAGCTTCTCGTTTTGTAGCGGTTCTTTACCTGTTTGCAAGTTTTGCAACTAGGAAATCTAAACATATGGAACACCTGATGCAGATCTTCAATTGTCCAGCAAAACTTGTTCATCTTGATGAGCATTTTCCTAAATAATAAATAAAGTTTACGCGAACGAAGTCGCGGGTTTGAGCTAGTATGATAATATTGTTCTCGTAAGTAAACCATGTTAAAGTATTCATAAGGAAATATGATGTTGACGACACAAAATACTTTTCACGTCTTAAGCTCTTAAGCAGAGCACAAGGCCCAAAGACACATACGACGGCAACTAAATGTGTGAAACAGGGAAATAACCATTAGTAAGAAACATGAGTAACACAGCGAGAATCGTAAGCAAAAAATGTGTAACGTAATTCACATAACGACGAGAAATAAATGCAAAAAATATTTTTGTGTCAAGAAATATTTCATTATCTTCCTTTACAGAAAGAAGCCAACGTGAAGCCAACCTACAGAGGAAAATCTAAAAGTACGTACCTATTTATCAATAGTCTATGGTGATATAAATCCCCCCCCACTCCGAAACTTCGAAGCGTGTCTTTGTTAATTTTTACTACTTTGCTAAACGAATTTTCCAACTTGAGTGGTCGACAAAGGCAGGTGATAGAGACGCATGGATGGAAATGGGAGAGACCTTTGTCCAGAAGCGTATACACGATAATTTTTTACTGATTTTGGAGCCGAAGGCCACTTCATAAGGATCGTTAGTAAGACTTAATTAGCTATCGTACTTTTCTGGCCCTGTCGCCACCCATTCACTTAATTTATGTCAATTCCAGAAGAAGAAAACATGATTTACTCAGAAGAGGTAACGAAACACATAGAGATCATCACGATAACGGAGGAGGAGAGGAAGAGGGAGATAGGAGAGACCCTGAACCTCCGGAAGAGCTTCCAGTACCGTTGTGAGTGGTGCGCGATCGGGTTCGTGCTGGAAGAAGCCTATAACATGCACATGAAAGTGCACGCCCCTGTAAGTATGACTAAGCTCTAACAATCAATCAATCATTTATTTGTCAAACATAGTTACGATAATACATGATACAGATGTTACAATATAATATAATTAGTACCTGGGTGACCGAGCTTTGCTCGGTTACATCTCAAACATTAACTAAATTTTTTAAACTTGTCTAAAAACAATGCAAGATAAAAAATTATGTATAAACTTAAACATAAAAAAACAAAAGTAAGTCACCAAGTGGGATTTGAACCCGTAACACTCTTTCTAGCGGCCGGTATCCTTAACCGCTGAGCTAAAAACAAGGCGGTCGGCGCGACGAAATTAGCGACCATATTCTGCGTGGAAAGAAAAACGCATGAAAACCCGAAAACACGCGTTTTCCCAAACATAAGACTAATCTAGATCGATTGTTTACTCCCGAAAACCCCCATATACCAATTTTTAGCGAAATCGTTAGAGCCGTTTTCGAGATCACAGAAATTTATAAATATATATATATACAAGAATTGCTCGTTTAAAGGTATAAGATAATATATAAAAGTTCGCTATGTCTTGCCATATTTAGCATACAAATATTTATAAATAATTAAAAATAGGTACTTCACTTCAATGTCTAGGGAATTGGTATAATAATAGTAATGTCATGTCCATAATTTAATCTATAATCGTCGAATAATATTATTAAATCTATATCTTGTCATCTTTTAAAAATTCTTTTACCATAGTAGGATTTGACGACCTCCGTGGCGCAGTGGTCACCATGCTAGTCTGCCACCCAGAGGTCCCGGGTTCGATCCCCGGTCAGGGCAAGTTGGAAAATGGCCTTTTTAAATTGTCCTGGGACTTGGATGTTTATCTATATATGTATTTGTTATAAAATATAGTATCGTTGAGTTAGTATCCCATAACACAAGTCTCAAACTTACTTTGGGGCTAGCTTAATCAGTGTAATTTGTCCCTATATATTTATTTATTTATTTATCTATAAGTAGTGTAAAGACCCTACTAGATGATCTTGTGTCACCTCAAAGTATAGGTTATCTAGCTGCGCCCCGCGGTGTTACCTCCTCCTTAAGTAGTCTATGTGTTAATTCAGGGTGTCAGCTTCCTGCGTGCCAAATTTTATCAATATTTGTCCAGCCATTTTCGCGTAAAAGAGTAACAAACATCCATTCATCCATACTTACAAATTTTCGCGTTTATAATATTCGTAAGATGTAATATGCTGGTTAACAAAGCAACAGATGTATATGTGATACGCGCAACTCCTCACAGCTCATCGTATGTGCTGCCATCTCTGTGTGCCTACCCGCAACTACTATTGCCTACTTACGGGCCCTCCAATAGTTTCTACAGCGTTGGTATCTGTTACGTTTGTAATTATATTCTTTGCAATCAACCTACCCTTGACATATATTGTAAACTAGCTGTACCCGTGGGCTTCGCTCCCCGTGGGAATTTCGGTATAAAGAGTACCCTATGTTCTTCCCCGAATCTCAAACTGTATACATACCATGTTTCATCCAGGTCGGTTCCGTAGTTTGACCGTGAAGAGGTAACAAACAAACAAATATACAAACTCTCTTTCGCATTTATAATATAAGTAGGATAGGATGTAGTGCCTACCTTTGTTGTAGGAAAACGGCGAGTTCGAATGCGAGCTGTGTCGCGCGCGCGTGCGCACCAAGGGCATGCTGTACCGGCACCGGCTGCGGCACTACCGGCGGTACCGCTGCGCGGTGTGCCGCATGCAGCACAAGGACAAGGACACGGCGGCCGCGCACGTCATGACGGAGCATGCGCGGCAGGCGTTCGTGTGCGTCGACTGCCAGCGCTCCTTCAAGTGAGTACACACACGTACGTTTCACAGATATACACTCACATACATGACATACTTTATCCCTTACTATACTATAGGTGTATGATCCGATGATGATACATGAAGACAAGAACGTGAGGGAGCACGCGCGAAGAACATTTACACACTTGATATATTTTGAATGTTACGTTATGATATGATGAAACATAAAGACGAGGACATATTATAAGTCATAACGGAGTACGACGGCAGGCCTTCGTGTGCGTGGACTGCCAGCGCTCCTTCAAGTGAGTACACACACACAGTCACATACTTACACATTTGATATATTTTGTACGTCACTATACTATATGATCCGATTATGAAACATAAAGACAAGGACTTAGAGGCCTTCTAATGCGTGGACTGCCAGCGCTCCTTCAAGTACGTACGACGTACACAAACATATACTGGCTACGTCACTGCCTCATCATCATCAGATGGCCATCTGCTGATAGCGCTCCTTTAAGTGAAATAGTTTGTCTAGCCCATGGTATAACAAAACAGGTATTCTCTTCCCGAGATGGAACTTGACTACGTCACAAAGTATTGCCACTGATTGTTCTTTTCAGTAAATTAAAGGACTTTCTTAATTAGTTCATGAATATTAAATAAAATATTAAGCAACTCAGCTATTTAGTATCTCGCGATTCTCGCGTGATTTATCAATTTAATATTTTATAAATTGATATAATGGATTATTAATTCGAAATTGGTATATAAAGTTCAAAAATGCATTACGCTCGGGTAATTCAATTTCACACAGTGGCAACATAACAAACTGATGACGTAGTCAAGTTTCACCTACGTCATCAGCTGTCACGGGAAGAGAATATCTTAATTTATTATACCATAGTCTAGCCTACAAACGAACTCAGTCTATACTCATTTACGCACTAGTTCGTCAACTGATCTGACAGTTCTTGCGTATTGCTTTTGGAGCACCCCCTTTATAATCCGTTAATAAAACTGTGATGAAAGGAGCCTAAGATTTAGGGCTCTAACAGACAAGCGACATTATGCCTTCCTTACTTTGATAATGTAGGTTCGTTTAGACTACTTTAATGTATTGATGTCATTTGTTACAGACGACCCCGTTATTTGGAGCGGCATATTGAGCAACACCACACCAAACTGTTTAACTTCGAATGTCCCGAGCCTGACTGTAAACGAGTATTTCACGAGAAAGGGCGATATAGGAGCCATGTTAGGTAAGACAGTTTAAAACCTTTTGTACCTTACATTTTTCATGTTGAAAGAATAGTAGAATATTTGATTTCACAGCAATTTTAGATATCATCAATATTCAATCTTTGATCAGTGTTAAAGACACTCTTGGTTGTTTTTATATTTGTTTTTGTTATAAAATATAGTATCGTTGAGTTAGTATACCATATCATAAGTCTCGAACTTACTTTAGGGCTAGCTCAATCAGTGTAATTTGTCCTTATTTATTTATTGATTTGCATTTTTGAACTACCTATACTCCGTTAGGTTAGGTATTTAAATAAATGTTAACAATCTTGACATGTCTTTTTATTGAAATATACACTTTATAAATCAATACCTTAGCAATTTCCATAGTAATTATGTAATTTATAATTTATAACATAATTAATTTGTAATTTGCAAAGGTATTGATTTATAAAGTGTATATTTCAATAAAAGACATGTCAAGATTGTTAACATTTATTTAAATACCTAACCAAACAGAGTATAAGCATATACAATACTAGTTTAGGATTGACATGGTAGATGTTAAGTGTAAAAGAACAAGATTTACCAATCCGTACTTAAAGGTAAATTTGTGTACGCTTAGGTAGGTAGTTCAAAAGCAAAAATAAAATGAAAAATCAATCCTAAAACGTTTAAAATTGAATCATCATCATCATCATCATTTCAGCCGCATAGCGTCCACTGCTAAAATTGAATAATCATTATTAAATTATATATAACTTTGATAAAAGATTTGTACCCCACACGTTAAACAACCTTGCACTATCTTCCTCTCGTCAGTAGTATTAAGATGGAACAGAAATATTTTGTCTTGTTGATTATTTTGAATTCATCTATTTCAAATGTACCAGCTGCTTCTCTTTCCGCGCAGATCGTAAGAGCCGATCGAGGGAATGGGCGAGATTTGAATCATGATAATAAGCGATGCGGCTAGCAACCCATCACTATTTTGATTTATTTTCCGTCTTAACGCCCACCACCACGCTAAGCGTGGCCTTTGGGCCTAACGGCCCTGGGCTCTGTCTACCCCGTCAGTTTATATACGTGACAGATATAGACGTGAAAATGTATTTGTATCTGTATCTATTTTAAAATTTCGATCTTGTTTATTTCATCAAACTTGATTGTTACAAAGTACAAAAATACTTCGTTTATCAATAATGTACGAATAAGAAGCTTACCGAAAATTTCAATTTATGTACTCATTAGGGCGTAATTGCTTCGTAGGCGGTTCTTTATGAACATCAATATTTATATAACATTCTGCGCAAATCTTGGAGGGGCTGGGTTTCAATATAACGATCATTAAGTAGGATAAATTCATTAATTCCTTTTAAAAAGGCGCTCGCTGCTATTTTAAAAATATCAAAGGAATTTTGGTTTAAAAAAAAAAGGTACTATCGACCTACAGCCCACACCCCACGTATTTTGCGTGGTAGTGAAGATGAATCCATATTTTTCTTAATTATTTTGTAAGTACCTACATATATACTTATTTTTGGAAGAGGAAAGCTTTATATCTGAAACCCACGCTACTCAGCCGCCTCCCTTACGTTCAGTACTTATAGCCTATTGATGAATCTTGAGATTTTTTTGTCTCTCGGTCGTCTATATTTATTCAAGCAATATGTATTTTCACACAAAAATATTATTATTTATTTATATTAGCTGATGCTAGCTAACGAACCGCGTGAAATTTAAAAATGACGATTCATTTTTCTTTATATCAGATTTTATGAAAGAAAGCCTGTTTTGGTCTGAGCTGTCCTTTCTATTATTGAAAATATGATATTGATGATATTTGTGTGTACTGCGGTTTCTATCTTAGCACATATTTAGAAGCAAATTAAATTATCAGAGTTGTTAAATATATGAATAAAATAACAGAAAGAACATAATTGAAACTCTTTGGCGACCACTGTGGCGTAATGGTCACCATGCTAGTCCGCCACCCAGAGGTTCCGGGTTTGATCCCCGGTCAGGGCAAGTTGGAAAATGACCTTTCTCAAATTGTCCTGAGTCTTGAATGTTTATCTATGTTGAGTTAGAATCCCATAACACGAGTCTCGAACTTTGGGGCTAGCTCAATCAGTGTAATTTGTCCCTATATATATTTATTTATCTTGTCAATTTCTGGCTGCAATTGCGAATTTTGTTCGTTGCATTTCTTTTATGCACTTGCAAATGAAATCTATTTCTGGCTGGCATTGCGAATTTTGTTTGTTGCATTTCTTTCACGCACTTGCGAATGATGTCTGTTTCTAGCTGGGACTGCGAATTTCGTTCATTGCATTTCTTTTACTCACTTGCAAAGGAAAGATAAAAATCAGCGTTTGCAAGAGTGGTTAGGTATGGTTTATTTTGCCTTTTACCTGGCCACCCCTTTGCCCTTCCCAAAAATAAAAAACCCTGGATCCGACCTTGCAAAAAGGGTTGATATAGGTAGTACAAATAATTTGTTATGTTTGTAATTCCATACCCAAAGAGTAAAAAAGGGACGCTATTACTAAGACTCCGCTGTCCGTCCGTCTGTCAGTCACCAGGCTGTATCTCATGATCCGTGATAGCAAGATAGCTGAAATTTTTACAGATGCTTAATTTCTGTTGCCGCTATAACAACAAATACTAAATACAGAATAAAATAAATATTTAAGTGGGATCCCATACAAAAAACGTAACGTTTTAGCCATTTTTTGCTTGATATTAAAATAAGGGCAACAGATAGACGGTTGAAATATTTACAGAATATTTAATGGAATATTCACTTGAAAAATAATTCAATAAATTAAAATAAAGTAAGTATTTAAGGGGGCTCCAATACAACAAAGTGATTTTTATTGACCGAGCAAGCGAAGCGAGCGAAGCGTCTCAGTTTCGAGATTAGCCAAAAATTCTTTTGTCCGTCTGTCTGTCTGTCTGTTTGTCTGTCTGTCTGTCTGTTCTCGCCTACAGGTCGCATTTCTTAACCGATTCTCATGAAATTTTGTAAGCAGGTTCAGCAACTTAATAGAATTTTTTTGTCGAGCCAGTTTTTCGAAATTTTTCAAAATGGCGGAAATATGGGGGTTTCAAATTTTAAAACTGTCATATATCCGCCATTTCAAAATATTTTCAAAAATGTCATTAGACTTTTTTGTTGCCATTATGAAAACAATTTTTTTTTATTTGAACAACTTTTTTGTCTGAACAACTTTTTTATACGTTATACTTAAACGGGTTTAGGGTGACTCGCGGAGTCTAGCTGACTAAGCCGTAACAGATATACAATACAAATCTTCTTACAAAATATACTGAAACTATTTAAGGGTGAATTCAGGCCGGGTTACTGAACAACTTTTTTAAAAATACATATCTCCCCTGGGGTCCACGAAGTAATTTCTCTGAATAACTATTATGGTTATTATTTCGAGTGTCATAAGTAGTTCTATAAATTTTATCATATTTAACCGACTTTAAAATAAAAGGGTTTTGCTTATTTTACGATTAGTTTTTTTTTCAGTTTTTGCTTATTTGCAATTTTGTTGAGCGAACTTTCATTCAATCACTATCGCTGCTTGTCTGTGCTTCTGTAGTAGTATTAGTAATTATGCCACGAACTAACAAGAGATCAACAGCAACCAAAGCCCGCGAAGTAGCTTTATGAAGAGAGCAAGAAACCAATGAGCAGCGGCATAGAGCCATGGCAATACAAATAAACATTTAAACGAAAACCCATTAATAGTTTTCTGGTTTTAAGACGATACCTCCGCAAAAAAGGTTGTGTTGAGTCTAATTTATCTCGCAAAGTATTTGAAATATAAATTTGAAA
Organism: Acrobasis consociella; assembly: GCA_963555685.1. NCBI lineage: Eukaryota > Metazoa > Arthropoda > Insecta > Lepidoptera > Pyralidae > Acrobasis > Acrobasis consociella. The sequence goes on along the minus strand of OY743104.1, from coordinate 39,429,777 downwards.
TTTAAGGATATGATTTTTTACTCTTTTCTTAGTTTATTGATAAGATGAAAACATGATTGAAAAGAAAAATCTCGATAGAAATATTTATCGAAATATGGTCTTACTTAGCAAACTTGTCAATATTATCGCTCGAATAGGACGACTTAAAAGAAACCGTTTGAACTATAAGTAAGATTTTCAGACATTTTTAATAATAACAAGATGAAATTTTTATTGATCATTTAATTTTGCCGTAAATTATTAATAAAGGTTTTGGCGGTTACGACCTATTCGTTCATGTGGATTGGAACCCCAATTGAACACACCCACCGTATACCTCTCTCGGCCCCACGCGCGTCAACTCGCCGAGCGCTATCTCTTGCCACAGCTTGCTCAGTCTGCGTATGGATTCCTTGGACGTAAGACCTGTGCCAGTCGTCCGCACATCCCAACGTTTCGAATGATCGATCTTTTATTTGTAAAAATTAAGTTTTAGGCCCAACGCAGACGACAGACTAATCCGAGCCGCACTTTTTGGTCTGTGAAAATAGAACCCTATTTTCACTTACTGTTTTACATCGTGATTGTGTACATAAGTATAATAATAATAGGTAAAATAGAAAACGGGAACGGAAAAGCAAGCATGATGAGACAAAAATTTAATAGATGGTAAGTACTTACCTACCTCAATGTTTCTAAATAAGTGGCTTATATTGATAAAATATGTAAAGTTTGTAAGAAAGGGAGTAGGTATGTCAATAAGTGCCTACCAATCTTACTGACTACTCAAAATATAGGTACCTACTAGGTATAAGTTGTATCATACTGAGATGGCACCGTACTGTCCTACTTTCAAACCATAATTACCTACTTATGTTATTTTCATACGTATCTACCTTTTTGTCTAATTCTACTGTTACAAGTTACAACTTATTCTACCCAACTAACATTTTGGATAATATGCACCTACCGAATAACTTCGAAGTAAATCCGACAATATAAAAGTACTACTGTTTTCAGGCCAAAAAAAAAATCCTCTTTTATCAGAGTTTGATGACTTTGTCCGCGTCGATCGTCGCCGCCGCAAGAAGAACAAGGAGGTGTAATTGATATGGAGTCGGATTTACAAATTATGGATCTGGACAATCAAAATATTTTGTCAGGATCACTACAGGTGGAATGGAAAGGTGTGTATTTTAAATAGAACTTAATAGAATACATACTTTCAAATATGACAATATTTTAAGTTATTTTTTAATCTCGTAAACGGGCATTTCGCCTGGTCGCAGATAGACGGACGGACGGACAGACAGACAGTAAGAGGGGTGTTATAAGTTTGATGCCGATGTCTGTTTGTCTGTGACATCGAAGTTCTTTCAGTATTGCGGTCTGAAATTACCTTTATCTATATAGTTTTGCATATGTATACCTAATAGCATGAAATAAAAATTACAATATGGTATTTGTTTCAGGATGAATTTAATGAAAATATTTCTGGACATCGTATAGTGAACATCAAGTACTTCTTTAAAGAATTAAATAAAAATAGCCACCAGTCGCTTTGTGATTGTGGGTTAAATACCATCAATATTGTATCAGAAAAATGTACGGGAATAACATCAAATTGCTTTTTATCATGCTCCATTTGCAACGAACAATTTACAATAAAGAATACATTGGAGGGTGTTAATAAAGATGGAGTAGCAGGAGCTATGGTAGCAGGTTGTGGTCACCCCCAACTCAAACAAATTAGTGCCTGCCTCCTTAGATATACCAATTATGTCTGAGCGCATTTACAACCGTGCACATGACAAAATATGCGAAAACTGGGGGACCACAGCTTAGGACGAAATGAAAAAAGCTGGACAAAGAGAAAAAGCTGCTGCGATTGAAGAGGGTAAAATAGATAAAAATGGCAATGCCATAATTGATGTTATACTGGATGGTTGCTGGTGAAAGAGACTCTTGAGAGAAATTACTCCGCTCTGTCTGGTGCTGCAACTATGATAGGGAGGCGATTTACACAAGTGCTCTTTATGTGTGTGAAAAATAAATACTGCTGTATTGGGCAATAAATATTTTTCTGATTCTTTGAACATAATGTAATCTTATTAGCAGTTGATTGTCCAGTTTAAACTTTATCAAGATTATTATATTACTTAGGATGTTTTTTATTTTTATGTTTAATACATCAGTCTCATCGTATAATCAAAAGATATCAATTATTATTATTCTATTTTTATTGTATATGTTTAGCAATAAATCTATGAAAAATTGTTTTATATTTTTATTTTGTACACCTATATATATAAATATATTGAAACTATTTTACGAAATATACTGAATATTTTTCTTTTACATATTCCATACCTATGTTTTAATGTGTGTAATTTTCCCCAAAGACCTTATCATTGTATCGAAATATAAGGTCTAACAAAATATACTGAAACTATTTTAAAGGTAGGTCCAGTCCGTGATACTGAACAACTTTCCCCAAGGAACACATAGCGAAATATAAAAAATATATTTTTCATATATCACCCACCTTTGACTGCTATGTGCCTCGCCGCTCTACCCGACACATCAGCTGTATGCAGCAAAGGACGTCTACACACGCTACGATTACACTCATTCACAAACAATCACATGTTGTCCTAGTAGTCATTAGGTAGTCATATGTAATTTAATCAATTCACAACACACTTTGAATTAAGTACCTAAGAAATTAAGATTATTTTTATTATTTCGACAAGTATCTTTACAATGTGCAAACAGTTAATAACGACATTATTCACAACAGTAAAACACATTCCAAATTAATATTTTGATACAGTCAAAAATATTCAAACATCTCATGCGATAGGTTATTATTAAGAAAAATCTAATTTACACTAAACTCGCATATTTTGGAGACTGAACTACCTATTCACTAGAGCAACAAAAGTCAACTGATGTTATTAGTCGGTTTTGTTTCTTGCTATAATAAGTAAAAACATGTTATGCACATGAGGCGGTATTTCTTTGAATATGACAACAAAGGATTTTGTAGTAAAAATTCACCGGTTCAATTTTTGCCGGCTTTTATGATGTTTTGTTTGTTTCTTTTGTCGGCATTTTACTTACAAAAATACTGTTCACAACAAGCAAAAAATGTGCAATAAAATTTAAGTTAGCTCGTGCCTGCGGCGAGAACAAAAGGGGCCATAAATGTTAACCGTGGGAACGCTAACTAAAAACAAATAAACAACAAAAAAACTTTCCAAGGTCTGGTCAGTTTTGAGTTGGAACTGATGCAAATAGCATCGTGCGTACGTTTTCTTTATGCCAAATTATAGGCAGTTATTCAAAAATACCTAGTCATATTGTGTGTAATTAAAACGCCAGCCTAGATACTTTTACATCAAACTTAGGTGACTTGCGCCATTTTATTTATTTTCTTATTGTTTTAATAACTTCATGCATCATGTAATAGACGCGGGTCTACTTGAGGTTTAATAGGGTACAGAATAAATACTAGTTGCCTTAGGCAAGTGATATCAAAAATAATAAATCACTCGACTAATTTGATGAATTTGTTTTGTGACTGTGATTGTGTTGTGAAGTCGTGCCATAAAGTTCGAGTGATGTCGCGACCTCGCGCCATTTAGCTACGTTTGTGGCTGCCTTTAGGTATTGCGGCGATGAGCGGACGGCGCGGCATGTGCGGTCGAAGGTCAGTGTATGTAAAAAATAAACTTCATATTTCACTATATGTTTCTTGAGAAAATTTGTTCAGTATCACGGACTGAGCCTACTGTTAAAATAGTTTCAGTATATTTTGTTAGACCTTATATATAAAGAACAATATTTTCTGATCAGCCGACCGGTCAATTTGTAACTATATTTATATATTTTGTCTTTTGATTTCTTGGCGAAAGCAACATAAAAGTTGTTAACCTTATTGTATGAAAAAAATACCATACATAAAGACCATAGTAACTAGATGACGTGACTACTTCGATTTGTTTGAGAACGTTATTTTTTTTCGTATTTCAATATACATGTACTGCTATAAGTTGTTTAAATTGATGGACCGAATCACCTCTTTTAACATATTTGTATCTACTGAATTAAAAATATTATTGTAAACATATCTGTCTGCTATCTCCATACGTTCTAAGCTCCCGAGTTCATGAACATGTTCTCGGCAGTGCGCGTAAATATAATATCAAGGAAAGCGCCCCCTCGCGCAATCGACACGATACGTCTAGCTCCGCCCACAAATGAGGTACATAATTTTTGTGGTATCGTCTTAACAACAACGAGCTGACTTTGTCATTTGAAAAATGATGGGTCATTTTTCGATGAAAGACTACTGGTACAGAACTGAATTTCAGCATCACGGTAGACCTCATATCCATGTGATGTATGGTAGGAAGGTGCTCCTGACATTTCAGAGCTAGATCGAAAGTCATTTAAAGAAAGGGCTGTGATTGCCAACTATTTTGGAAATGTGGTCACAATCATAAACCGCATATCGGTAAACCTGCACCGATTATTTATCGAAATCAGGTACATTATTCTGAAATAATAATCGCGAGGTCTAAGTTCGTGGCGAACTACTAGTAAATAATGGTACTTATCGCTTCGTGTGCGAGTCTCACTCGACTTGGCCGGTTATTATACCCTGATTTCCGAACTAGGCAAACGCCTGTATTTTGGAATCCAGTGTTCGAACGTATTTATAAGAAGCAAGAACCTATTTTTAAAATGTGTAACAAATTAAGGTGTTATGTTAATATATGCTAAAAACAGTAACAGGGTTAAGCTAACACGTAGGGACAAGATCAGGAATGATTATATAAGAGGAACTGTAAAAGTGGCCTCTATAACAGAAAAATTAAGAAGTAATGGGTTGGGGTGGTATGGACGAGAGAAGAGAGGAAAGCCATATAACCAGCCAGGTTTTGAAAATACATGGCATAGGACATCGAAACAGAGGGAGACCAAAAAAACGTTGGATGGACTGTGTAAGGGAGGATATGAGTAGGAAGGGGGTGACGGACGGGTTGACTGGAGATAGATCAAAGTGGAAGGAACTCACATGCTGTGCCGACCCCACTTAAAAAGTGAGACAAGGATAAGGGAGAAGAAGTAACAGGGGGCTAAGATCTTGAAACAAATGCGAGCGTTTATAACCAGTTTACATGCATGATCTCTAATGATCAACCCGTGAACGGGTGCTGGTGTAGGAATATCAGCTCGACTTAGCTTTTTTGACTACTTAGTATTTCTGATTATGACCTAATTTATGTTTTTAATTCCTTTGCAAGTATTATAATAATAATATAATAATAATAATTTCTTTATTTCAACTTCAACTTAGCATATGGTACATTTAACATACATACTTTATTAACTTCTTAAAAACTAGATAATTACTCATAAAAAAGTATGTGTTTAATTATGATGCCATTGTACCTAGGTATAATGGCATCATAATCAGCTATCGCAAAGCAAAAACACGCTAAGTAACATTCTGTTTGATAAACCAAATGGCTACTATTACTAGGTGTATCCCTGCCTGCCGAACTAACTAAAAATTGTATTTCGGCGGGTATTTAGATTAAATGTTATAATGTGTCAACTTTATATTTTATTATAAGTATTTATTAATTAAAAGATAAAATTACTGTGAAAATTGGTTTCTTTCTGCGTTTCTTTTTATAAGTGTTTGTTACGAATACACACACCACGTAATTAAAATTATATTTATTGACGGTTTAAAAAACTAAAAACCGACTTCACCGCTAAAGTACACAACTGATTTTGATAAAATTTCTATGGGACCACCTGACAAGTATGCCCTTATTAACATACCTTTTAAAGAATTTCCCAAATCGGTCCAGGTGTTTTCAAATAATCGGTGAACATACATAAAAAAAAGATGCGACGCGGCAAAGGTAACCTCCTTGTTGTAAATTGTAAAGTGTAAATTACTGGATAAGCATTTGAATCTTTGAATCAAATATTTATTCAATAATAGGCCTTTACAGTCACTTTGACACGTCAATAATTTTAATTTACATAACGTGTGGCTTAAATTAAAATTTAATTTTTTTAAAAGAACATCTACCGATCTTCTTTCGTGACCACTGCTGAGCAGAAACTTGACTTTTTTATAAATCTGTCCCAAAGGAGTCACAAGGAAGAGATTCGGAACCAGAAGAGCAACTCGCTGGTGATATGCGCGGTGTGCGCCAAGCGCTACAAGAGCAAGAGTTGCCTGAAGCGGCACCTGCAGACGCACCTGGCCACCGTCTGCATTCTGTGCTGCGTCGGCTTCGAACACCCAGAGGCGTTGAGGCTGCATTATGCGCATGTACACAATTCTTATTATGATGGGTAAGTTTTTTGTTTGTTTGTTTGTTATAACTTTAGTGTACTATAATAGCTATATATTTTTTTTAACTAAAAATCGACTTCATCTTTAAAATACATAACTGATTTTCGTCAAAATTCTATGGAACAACCTCGCAAGTATACCTTTCCAAAAAAAAAAAGAATTTTTGTTTGAAAGCGTCTTCGAATAATCGATGAACATACACAAAAAGAAAGATCATGACCAATTAATAACCTCCTCTTTTTTTGGAATTAGGTCAAAAACAAAATAAAGTACAAATACTTATAATTGAAATATGCATTGTTATAGAATCGAGACCATGTTAAAGTCCATTAACTCATTTGTTAAACTTAATTGCTTGTTTTTTACAAGCTTTTATTTAACTTGCAGTGTATCTTGTATGTATGTATATATGTATGTATGAGTGTGTGTTTAGGTCAAATCTTGCAACTTTATTTTCAACCAGTTATCCAGTTAACCGATTTAGCTGAAATTTTGTATACTTGTGTAAGTCTGATGACAATACAATATTATGAAGTCAATGTCAGTCAGCTTTTCGGATGATAGAGCCGGGAGATATTCCACGGAACTCAGTTATAAAACAATATAACCTCATTGAGTAGGACTCGTTTGATTTGTCTTAACGAGCATGTTATGGTAGACGATGCCTAGGATTTGATCACGGAGACGGAAGGTGGTCGATGGAACTAAGTAATAAAACGACACAACTCAATCGAGTTTGGGCTTATTTCATTTGTCTTGATAAGTACTTTATATGTTTTCACGTTTAATTTTTCTTTTATTTGAAAACATATAAAGAGGTTAAGAACTTAGCGGAAGGAAGAGAGACATGGAAAGCACTCCACCGACAAGAGCCCAGCACTTAAATATAAGAAGAAGATAAGTACTTTGGCCTTACAATAAGAGCTTGTACAAAAAATGATTTTTTTTTAATAACTTATTTAACTTGCAGCATGCAAATGGGAGAGAAGTGCCCGCACTGCAACCTGATATGCGCCAGCAACGCGCTCCTGAACAAACACGTCAAGAGAATGCACAAGGACCGCACTAAGAAGTAAGTAACGTGTTATAGTATTTTATGCAACAGTTGTATAATAACGGTCAAAAAATGCGAGTGGCGCAGGTTACGATGCGAGCCTTGGCGAGCATCGTAATTAGACGCCATCGAGCATTTTTTGACGTACTTATACAACGTTGGATACAATACTTTTTCTACGACTATATTTATTATATAAAATACAAAAACAAACAAAGAAAATATGAAAATGTTTGACGTACATATGTTTGGTAAATCAGATTTAGAATATACAATTACTGATCTATATGGTATCTATGGTAAACTTTTTTTTAATTGACGTCTTTTTAGGGACTATGTGAAAAAAATTTTTTTTTCTTTTGTTTGCAGTAAGATAAATCTATAGAAAAAAAAAGTTCTAGGTCTATGGCTAGGCGTATCGTTTTAGTGAAATAACGACACATGTGCTATTATGAGGCATAGAGTATAGACTTTTTTCTGCAATCATATTATCAATGTTCTTTTAGTAGTGTTCAGAATCATTTAAAAGACAGATAACAGTACAGGAGTAGAAAAATATCTTTACAGTGCTCGATTTCTATTTCCGCGATAGGGTGTTTTTATTTTACAAGCTTTGTTACCTAGCAATGTATTTTGGCCACTCCAAGTGCTTCCGTGGATGTCGTAGAAGGCGACTTAGGAAATACAAGCTAAACAAAGCTTATAAACATTAATGAGACCTCTCCAACCCGGAAGCGACTTAGGAAACACAAGCTAAATAAAGCTTAAATACATTGATGAGACCTTTCCAACCCGTCTGGCCAGCGTGGAGAGAGTAGGTCAAGTGGTTGCTCTGGTCGTGTATGGATTTGGTAGTACAGAGAGGGTCGTGCTCCTCACCTACTCTCATGCCTGAACTGCCCAACATTTTGTACAATAGAGGACTTAAATTCTGCCAATGATAAGTGTGGCTACACATCATCGTCTCATCATCATCTTTAGTTTAATTAGGTCTTTTAAGTCCCGACTTCAGGAGCACGACCCTCTCTGTACGACTAGAATTATAATTGCCCAGAATAGACAGAGGATTTGGCCTACACTCTCCATGCTGGCCAGACGGGTTGGAGATGTTTATAAGCCTTGTTTAGCTTGTATTTTCTAAGTCGCCTTCTACGACATCCACTCTGCTGGAAATCACACGGCCTTGATTCTATGTTTAGGCACAGGTATGGCACTTCATACAAACGGGGCAGCATATATACCTAGTACTACTTCAAGCGAAACAATACGTCCGTGCACACGTCAAATGTGTGAGTTAAACAATTAGGGTCGCCACCACAGAATTTGTTGCTTTGCTTACCTGTTTTCATTACTCGAAAATCTATAAAATGTTCGTTCTTTTTTGTTTTTCGTGGATAAATAATGATAATATGCGCAGTTTCTCACCATTATGATTCAATAAGCCTAAGTAACTCTCGTAACGTCAATGTGCGATTAGCAAGAACCCTAATTTTACAGGCTCTTACACCTCACAATAACGGGGTAGGAGTTGCGGGGACGCCAGATTGCGGGGGAGGGTGCGAGTTTCCGTTCTGTATGTAATACTATTATAAATTCTGTGGTTTAGGTCAAATCTTGCAACTCAATTTCCAACCACTTATCTCCAACCGATTGAGCTGAAATTTTGCAGAGTTGTGTAAGTTGGATGACAATAGAATATTATGGAGACAATAAGCTGCTCTGATGATGGAACTAGGAGATATTTGACGAAACTTAGTTATGACTGATATATAACAACTTCACATTATTGAGTTATGTCTTTTGACGAGCATTTTGTTGTAGTATGAAATACAAGCCAAACAAAGCTTATAAACATCGATGAGACCTCTCCAACTCGTCTGGCTAGCGAGGAGAGTGCAGGTTAAGTGTTCTGGCTGCAGGCTAAGTATGGCTCTGGTAGTACAGAGACGGTCGTGCTCCTGCATTCCAAATATTGTATTGTCCCCAATTATATAAAATCGCCATTCCGACTCGCTATGAAGAAGTGAAGACGAAAAGACCTGATGATGGTGAATGTCTGTCTGCCCTCACAGATACCAATGTGACTACTGCCAGCGCCTCTACCTGACCAAAGGCGAGGTGCGCTCGCACATCCTGTGGTCGCACGAGAGGCGCGGCGGGCACGCGTGCACCGTGCCGGGCTGCGGGCGCGTGTTCAGGTCGCCGTCCAAGCTGCGCCTGCACACCAAGGTCGACCACCTGGGGGTGCCGCCGCCCAGGAACCACGAGTGCCCGGAGTGCGGGAAGGGATTCATCGTGAGTACTATTTTTAAGGTTTAGGATAAATTAAATTCTCACTTATAAGCAGAGATCGGATATTCCAGTGCATATTTACCTAAACTTCGAGGTAGTACGTAACATAGAGTGGATAATACCACCTTTAAAAAATAAAAGGTTTTTGGATACCGTGATTTAAAAATATTGGCTTTTACAGAAATAATAAATAGTCAGGTACAAATAACTAGTTTGAAGAATATTTTAATTTGACACAATTTTAGTGAGGAACTCTAAATTAGGAATACTATTCTTACAATCAATAATTTGTGCCTGACTGTTTATTATTGATGTAAAATCCAATAATAATTCATGATTTTTAAAAAATGGTATCAAAAAAATATTTTAGTTTTAGAGGTGGTATTATCCATTCTATGTTATGTACTACTGCGCAGTTTAGGTGAATATGCACTGGAATATCCGATCTCTACTTATAAGTCACTGAGAAATCAAAATATTCACACTTTTTTTTAGATAGATAGATAAAATCTTTATTAACTGAAAGGCCACAAAATATACATGTTAAGTACATGAGTGACGTAAATGATGACTAAATGTGAGAAATATATTATGTTTAACTTAGGGCAGTGTGTGCCGCATGCAAGCAGATAGATGGGCCCACAGGGTCACCTTGTGGGTACCAGATAGAAGAAGACGCAGGGGTAGACCAAGGAAGAGATGGCGGGATGACATCGAGAATTTCTTAAGTGAATGACAGCAAATTGCTCGGGATAGAGATAGATGGAGAGAAGGGTAGGCCTTTGCCCAGCAGTGGGACACAACATCAGGCTATAAATAAAAATAGGGTCAGATGTTTATTACCAAAACTGCATTGGAATAAGAATATTCGTATTTGCAATTAAATGAATAGGTTCATTTAAAGTTCCGTATTGGAGATGGAATATTATTCTAAATTTTGGTAGCATTATACGAAATGCAGCTGCTGTTTGTCTAGGCACGTCAAGACATTTAGTACAATGAGCATGCTTTTACCACAATGAAAACTAATAGCTTATACAAAGTCCGATAAAATATAGATATTAGGTAGGTAGAACTATTGCTGCAAGTTGATAAATTGTAAGGTCGTAAATAACATGGAAACACGGTCGAGGGATTAGCGAGGCGAGGCAAGAACTGAAAAATGCCGCTTCGCCCATCTTTATTTTTACCTTTATCATTATTATTATTTTAGCCATCAGACGCCCAGATGGACATAGGCTTCGGAGAAAAAAGGCACTTGCACGTGTTGCCGCGCTTTGCGAAAGATAATTTATGTGTATTACCAATGAGACGACCAATACACAATAGTACTGGACGTCTCAAAGTTGCGTTATTAATAAGTTGTATTGTTACAACTTACCATTGACGCAACTTTGACCATACGTCAAATTCAAGCTTGGCGCTGCCCCACTGAGTTGGCTTGTCAACAAAAGAATATAAAAGTGTTGTAGGTGCCTGGAATCAAAAATATGATACATACATACATACTATCACGTCTTTATCCCTAATGGGGCAGACAGAGCATTTTGGGTCTTGCGGCTCTATGCAGAGCCTAGGGCCGCAAGACTCAAAAGCCACTTTTAGCGTCATGGTGGGCGAGAAGATGGAAAAGCAATCAATACAGTGACGGGTTGCTAGCTGCATCGCCTGTTAAAATGATTCGCATTTTTGCCCATTCCCTCGATCGGCTTTTACGATCTGCGCGGGAAGAGAAGCAGCTGGTACATTCTAAGTTTTTTCGTTTCTCCCAGACCAGCATGGGAAATATGATCAATTTTAATAAAAGGAATTGTAATAAAACTTCATTTATTTACTTCAAATTCTACGTGTTGTCAGATTTTTTAAGTAATTTAAAACATTACACTGGAGGTGACGACACTGCAATCGAAGTTTAAAATTTTCCTATGCCTGCACTGAAAAATCAATAACATCTATTAACTGTCAATGTCTCCTGTATATATTACCGTCGTTATGTTGGTTGTTGTCAACTACAGTACTGAAAGTAAGAATTTGCCAATTTTACTTAAAGAATCTTCATCGTGACGTCACTTCCTCAAATAAGCTTGACCTTGATTTTTGCAAATATCTAAATAAGTAAGACCCTATTTTAAAACCTGATTTAAAAAAAATTAAGAGAAACCTTCTACAAGAGGCTATTTTTCGAAATGATTTGCGAATTGTATTTTTTTAATTATTTGCCAGGCGAACTTGCCGCCCTGCGTTGTTTATGTTTATTATTGCTGCGCGATAAACAAAAACAACTGTTGAAGTAACATGTTGTGGTATTAGTTTAAACGTGACTATACTCCGTTTAGTTAGGTATTCAAATAAATGTAAACAATCTTGACGTGTCTTTTTATTGAAATATACACTTTATAAATCAATACCTTTGCAAATTGCAAAGTAATTATGTAAGTAATAATTAATAACATAATTAAATTGTCATTTGCAAAGGTATTGATTTATGAAGTGTATATTTCAATAAAGAGATATGTCAAGATTATTTACATTTATTTAAATACCTAACCAAACGGAGTATAGCTTACTCCAATTAACTTTTTATTTACTTGTATGTACAATACACCCTCTTATTAATAAAAATTAACAACCGCTTGCTAAACTTATTTTAGTTAAAACATGTTGTATTTCTTTCTCTCATTTTAATATTTGACAATAAAATAACGAGACAAAACATCATCATCATTATTTCAGCCGCATAATGTCCACTGCTGGACATAGTCCTTACCCAAAGATTTCCAACATGACCGATCAAGAGCTGCCTGCATCTAGACAAAACATATTTAACTAAAATATATTTATCAAATCTCCCATGCTGGTCTGGGAGAAATAAAAAAAAAACTTAGAATGTACCAGCTGCTTCTCTTCCCACGCAGATCGTTAAAGCCGATCGAGGGAATGGGCAAAAATGCAAATTATGTTAACAGGCGATGCGGCTAGCAACCCATCACTGTATTGATTGCTTTTCCATCTTCTCGCCCACCATGACGCTAAAAGTGCTTTTGGGTCTTGCGGCCCTGGGCTCTGCATAGAGCCGCAAGACCCAAAATGCTCTGTCTGCCCTATTAGGGATAAAGACTTGATAGTATGTATGTATGTATGTTTATCAAACCTTTGTTTTTTTTATAAACATTAGTTAGTCTACTTGGTAAGCTCGGCGAAAATAAATTTACATTTTATTCTGCATGTTTTTCTGTAAGTGAATATCTTGTTGTTCCTTTAAGAAATAATATCTTTATACCTACACATGGTCGTCACGGTCTGTTCGCCACTGCGGTAGCAATATTAATGTATACAAAATCCAAGCGATTAGCAAATTACATACAAGTAATGATGATATAAGAAAAATAAAAGAAAAATTAAACGTGAAAACATATAAAGAGGTTAAGAACTTAGCGGAAGGAAGAGAGACATGGAAAGCACTCCACCGACAAGAGCCCAGCTCTTAAATATAAGAAGAAGAATGATGATATGTAATTTAAAATAAAATATTACACCCATTTTTGAAGTGTCTAAATTAGATTCCGTGGTGCTAATAAACCACTTACAAAATGCACGAAATTTTTATTCAATCGATAAGTGCCATAAAAACCATTTAAATATTACATTTCTAACTTTTGCCGAAAACGTTGAAGAAGTGGACGCCATATTGCTCTGTGGTCATGACGTCAGATTTTTATGTAAACAAATGCGCCAATGTATGTATTTTTTTAATAAATAAATATATAGGGACAAATTACACAGATTGAGCTAAACTAGTCAAAATAGCTAGCTAGCTATTTTGACAGTTGACAGTTTTTTGTTACACAGCTGTATGACGTAATAACATGGCGGCTCAATTTTGTGTTAAAAACAGATTATAACGGTTTGAATTTAATTTTAAAGTTTATTTTGGTATTTTATGAAGTAAAAATAGCATTTTCCAACTGTTTTAGCCTGAGCTAAGAATATATTTTCTTGTATGGACTAAAATACCGTATTTTAAAATAGTTGTTAATCTCAAAACAGTTTACCTACCCTACCTTTATAATCAGAAATCACCTCGCAGCTTACGAACACTATAAGTATCCTTACTTCAGTCATCGCCGGACAAAAACCACTTACCATTAGTTACTAATGGTAGTTAACACTTGTTGGACACACTACGTCTATAGACGTACATCAATTGTTATTTGTATTGTCTGGCTGAGTAACCAGCAATGTGTTAAATTACATCTTTCTAGTAAGATAACATAATACCTTTTATGTTGTTCTCTCTTAAAAACTACTTTTGTATCTTTCCAGAACAAGCAAGTCCTCCAACGTCACATGCGAGTGCACTCCGACGAAAAGTACCCGTGCCAAGAGTGCGGCATGCTGTTCAAAACTGAACCTTATGTACGGGTGCATTACCAGCTAAAACATCTCAACATGACGCGCGCACAAATCAAAGAAGCGATCAAACTGCGCAAAGCGCAGAGCATAAACCTATTTAAACCAACTACGAAGGAAATTAAAAAAGCGAAGCGGGCGCCATCTACAAATGTTATTCAGAACGAACAAAGTCAAGTTGATTCGTACATACCGATGTTCGAGACGTTTGTTGATGTTCAAAGGGATATTCTGATGAAGGTCGATGATGAACCGGCCAAGGAGAAGGATGCTCAGGTTGCTGAATGTTGAATTTGAGTTAAATTTTTCGGTTTTATTAAAGTTAAATCGACGGCCGATGAACAGGGCTCTTAAATGGCGATTATGTCCATGCCAGTTGCGATTTAGGGAGGAGAGGGGGGGGGGGGTCATAAGCCGAGACCAATGAAACAAGTTGAGCAGTGACACTCTTATAATATTAAAAAAACAAATATTGACTATTTCATATGTTGGATGTAACATTTGTGGCATTAGATGAAATTAGATTTATTACTTTGAAATAGAGTTCCCTTTATCCGTTCGAAACTTAAATATATGTATATTTTTGATGGTGGTGACATGAAATGAGCATTATTGCGTTGGAGTAGAGTTCCTTTTATTAGTGTTATGTAATAGTTATGTATGCCACTGTTGTGTAATAAGTATGATAGTTGCATACAAGACTTTATCTACACCCATGATGTGAATCCTCTGTAAAAGGTTCTGAAACCATGGGGTGTAGTTTGGTGTTGTTATAATAATAATACAAACAAACTAATGTATAGGTAATAATAGAATTATTCATTGTATTAATACTTACTTCGCTGGCTCAGCGGCCCGAAGTGGATCTTGACCTCCGACATTAAAGTGCGCCATTCTTTCTTATTCTGTGCCAAATCTGACCAGTCGGGCACTTCCATCTCTTTCAGG
Organism: Acrobasis consociella; assembly: GCA_963555685.1. NCBI lineage: Eukaryota > Metazoa > Arthropoda > Insecta > Lepidoptera > Pyralidae > Acrobasis > Acrobasis consociella. The sequence continues at coordinate 39,414,709 of OY743104.1, read as the reverse complement.
TCTTTGGCGACTTCATCCTTCTAGCGATATCTTGGGCTGGTTGGTTGACCATGATAAGCTTGCTTTGCGGCTCGATCCTCTCCCATCCTCTCCACATGTCCTAGCCAGCGAAAGGAGAATTTGGGGCATGGAGGCGTAGGTACAACCGGGAGATAGAAGAGCTAGTGTTAGTGTCCGAGCCGAACATCATCGGAGAAATAAAATCTTCCCTACTTCGCTGGCTAGGACATTGTATTAATAATAATTATATATATTTTGGATAGTAACTACAATTAATGAAATGCAAATTATACTAATATCGAACAAAAATGGCGGGAAACGACGTGAATTGGAATAACCTATGAGCTTTTTATTAAATTACGGAGGTAGTAACGAGCACGTGCAAGACAATGAAACTTTTTTGAATTTATAAAGATACCCTGAATTGAGGAGTGATCTATTTATGAATTTTTTTTTAACAAAAGTCAATTTGTATTTTTAAATTTAATAACTCGTCCCTATCCGTCGCTGCTGGGCAGACAAAGCCCTGTATATTAGGTAAAGGCCACGCTGAATGTGGCTGTTTGATGAGTAAGGAAGGAAACGAGTTTGCGTTGCATAATGAAATTTAGTACAACATTATAACATTCGTGTGGATGATATTATATATCGTTACTATGACACTGGTTGTTTCATAAGCTAAGTGTTTCAGAAACTTTCATGGAGGATTTATAACAATGGGTCTAGATAAATATGTTAAGAATATTTATATATGATGTATTAGAAGCTTAGTTTAGAAATGCGTAGACAAAACTATATTCTCTAAACATCGCGTTAGAAAACTTTGTTGATAATATTATTTAATTAGAAAAAAATAGCTTCAATTTTCAAATAATTGTTTAGTATAGGATTATACGTTTATTACTTGATTTAGATTGTAAATAATGGATTTTTTACTTTTGTGTGTTAGTAAGCTGTACAGACACATTCTGGCTTTTAAGCGTAGAAAAAAAATGGCGCAAAAAGGACATTAGGATTTGCGTTAACGTTTAATTTAGTTGGATTCGTCGCTTTTCGTCAGAAACGCAACTGGTCAGATAAACATCTCATCGTCTTTCATGATAGACTCGCAACTTGTCAGAAACGCAACTCGACAGATTCGTATTAAATAAGAAATGGTAAATAACTTCATGTTACTAGTTGCATATATCCATAATAACTACAAGGTTTTCAATTCTATTTATTAAGGGGCTACCTGAATTTTCCGGGGTCCAGTGGCGCCCTCATTTTAAATAAATCATTTGAAAGGAAACGGTGATATCATTTAAAATTTCGTCTTGACCAAACCCTAGATAACCCTTTTAACTATTTTATGAACTACTGTTTATAATTTAAAGTGCGAACGTGAAGTTTTTTTACGCACATTTGCGAAAAACGACCACTTTTAGCTCCTTAGGGCGCCGGAAAATTTGGGTATGGCCTTAATTTACTGTCGAATCGAGATACATGTCTGTTGAGACGCACATCTGTCGATTTGCGTTTTTGATGAGTTTTCAAATCTGACGAAATGCGTTTCTGTCAACATGCGTTTTCTGGCGAAATGAGTATCTGACCAGTTGCGTTTCTGACGAAAAGCGACGAATCCATTTAGTTATGATGCAACGCGATAATTTAAAAGTATTTCTAGACTTAGGTACAATATACAAACAACATTTTGTACGAATAACCATATAACCATGTTTTATTGCTGTGTATAATTGTTAAGAATAAGGCTGTTTCGTTTAGAACAAGTTGATGGAATGGCAATCATTGTGAGATAGTTTAAATTAGATTGCAATTTACTACTTAGCAAATATCAAAAATGCTGGTATGTAATGTCCCGAACGAGATATACTTACGTAGAAGTTTCGCGATCAGAAAATCCAGGCTATTACAATAAGTCACCTTATGTCAAAGTCTAGAATTGTTTGACTCCGTTACACATACCCTGCGTTCCGATTTACATTCGTCAACTAGGGAGAATTTTGTGCTTTCCTGGGTCAACAAATGTTTTGTACTGTTAATAAAATAAAACGGCACATAAAAATGTCACTTGTCGTGATCATATCCATTTTAATGCGATTATCAGATACCTATTTTGCTGCAGAAAAACCGATAATAAAGAGCGCTTTGAATTTGACTCCCAAGAAACTGACGTCACTAGCCTGTATTTCATACAAATCTCATTGAAAATGTTTGTTTTGAGACTTATATTCTATAATATCCATAAGATATATGACACAGGTACGAATATAAATAAAATACAACCTAAAATTAATTAAAAATTACTTATATTTTGACTTAAAATAACTTTTGACGTTTAGAAAAAAGTATCTGATTTGACTGTTTGGAAAGTAGCGAATTTTCGAGAAAAGCACTCCGGCGCATATAATAATTAACAGTGGCACGCCAGAAGTGCTATTTTTGAAACGCGGAGTCACTTAAACGAATGGTTTTTCCATACAAAAAACCGTTCGTTTAGTGACTCCGCGTTTGAAAAATAGCACCTCAGTTCTAAGTGAGCTTTCGGTAAAATAACTTCATCCAGCGACGAATATTAAACTACCACCGGACATTCGGAAGACCGTATTAGTGTGTAAATCTTGGGTTCTGTATTAAATAAATTCTAATAATTCTAGTATTAATAATTAAGTTAATGTTGACGTTTATGACAAAGTAAATTTCGAAACCCCAGTTCTGTCAAGGACTGACACGCTTTCAAATAGCAAGATAGTCTTATTACGATTTCTAAGAGAAGGAAAGGAAGAGTGCCCTGTTTTGTCCTTGCCACCGACCGAGCATTTTTTCGTGGTCGGGTTATAGGCACACTTCAAATTACAAATACTTAGTATGCCTATAACCCGACCATGAAATAAATATACCTAGTATCATTGATGACTTTCGCCTGGTCGCTTGGTAAACGGGGAAATTATAACTACCTATACTCCATTTGGTTAGGTATTTAAATAAATGTAAACAATCTTGATCGGTCATATTGGAAATCTTTGGGAGAGGCCTATGTCCAGCAGTGGACGTTACGCGGCTGAAATGATGAAACAATCTTGACATGTCTTTTTATTGAAATATACACTTTATAAATCAATAATTTTGCTAATTACAAAGTAATTATGTTATAAATTATTAATTACATAATTACTTTGTAATTTGCAAAGGTTAATTTTGCTAATTACAAAGTAATTATGTTATAAATTAATTATTACATAATTACTTTGTAATTTGCAAAGGTATTGATTTATAAAGTGTATATTTCTATAAAAAGACATGTCAAGACATGTCAACATTTATTCAAATAGGTAGATAGATAGATAAAACGTTTATTTGAGGCTATAGTCACACACATACAGAATAAAAATACAAAAATTACAAAACAAAACATGTAAAAACAACGTATTGAGGACATATATCAACAACTTTGGTACCTAACCAAATGGAGTATACTTGTTTCTACTATATCTTTGAGTTCTCTCGCTGTGTGACGTTCGAACATCCATTTTTGCCGATATTTACTTGACGCTTTGACATAATGTCAACGTTCTTAGAAAACATGGCATTATAGTAAAAGTCGATAGAAATCTGAACTTGTGTATAAAAGGGGTCTCTAATTATTCTCATAGAAATATATGTAATATTCTAGTTTGAAATAATGTTTCTATACATAATCATATTTACTCATAATTGATAATTAAGTAAAAAATATAGTATAATATCTTTTGGTTAACCCCACTTATAATGGGATAAGGGAAGGAAAGAAGACGCAAGCATATGTCTACAAGATATGAACAAAATACATTATGTTAAACGATGATTATGTCTACAGAACCATTATTACAATAAACATTATGCGAAACAATTATGATGATAAAAAAAAGTTATGACAAAGTCCTTTTGACAAACCATACAATGTCCTTAATGACAAAGTCCTTATACCAAATTCAATATTTTAATTTCTTAAATATTAAATTTATATAGAATAAAAGGTCTTTAAGTATGGCGCACACTCATACTCAGATAAAACCACTGACCGCCATATATACAAGTACGCTGGACCTATGATTAGCCGGGCCATAGTGAGGCGATTTGATTTTCGCCATTTTGGCGCTGATCGTAGGCATTCGTAGCAGTGGGTGGGAACGGAACTAATAATAGAGATGGATGGGACAATTCAAATGAGTCAACGGCCATTTGCAAGTTACGTGACGTAACTTGCAATGGTAAAATGGTAAACGTAACTTACGTCAGATTTACTTCTCTTCCCACGTATTGGGGGCGCTTCAAATAGGCACAATAAGAGTTGTCATTTCTAAGGGTCAATCAAAAGGGTTGTCAATCATAGGTCCAGCGTACTTGTATATATTGGAGGTCAGTGGATAAAACAAAATCTGCAGTATGGACGATCAATGACGTAGTAAATTTAGTTTTTACCAACTTTTAGGTAAATTTTTTTGCTCTTTGCTTTTCCTTGATTTGACGTTTGCTACATAATATTTAGTCTGTGATTTGACGAGGTTTATATCTTAGTTGTCCATTCATATACAAAGTGGAAGGGACATACCCGTGATAAATCGAACCACGACTTTCCCATACAAATTGCCCGGACGCCTGCACACTTTTGTATGGAAATGCTAGTTTAATTTTCTTTTTTGACTGTTTTTGCAATTGCAATAAACTATAGTGATCTAGTATAGCCCGTGGTTCGATTTACTACGGGTATGTCCCTTCCACGATGTATAAATATTAAATAGTTTCTATAAATGAATTCAGCTTTTTCAATAACAAGTGCACCCCAAAAGTTGTACATATACCTAGTATACCTTTGTTATGTGTATCTAATTAAAATAAATTACATAAGAACTAGTACTTTGGACTGTTAATAAAAATATATACTTATAGTAAACAAATAGATCAGTTGTACTAATAGTTTGCAACGTGGAAGGGATATACCCGTACTAAATTGAACCAGTGGTCCAGTATACCCCGTGATTCGATTTATTACGGGTATGTTCCTTCCACATTGTATATACACGGTGATTTTTTATTGGTTTTGGAGCCGAAAGCCACTTAATAAGAATCGTTAATAAGACCTAATTAGCTAGTCAAAATAAAAATTCAGAACCAAACTTTTTTGACTAAAACTCGAAAGGAAAATCGTGAGATCAATAGGTAATGCCGCCACCGCCCGGCCGCCGGGGTCACGCGAGTTCACGCGACGGTTTTGGACAAGTGTACTACGTGGTCTCGATCGAAAATCATTTTTGTAACTTTTTTATCTTATGTCATACACAAATTTGGCTTACGTATATGGATAGAGTAATTTATTTACTATACGACATTTTCTTTTTCAAAACCAATGAAAAGTCAGCGTGTATAGCAGCCTTTCAGAGATAAAGTACCGCTGAATGTCAGTTTTAAAACAATCTAAAATCGAATCTATTCCTTTCCTTTAAAGCTCAAAATAAGTTCACTAGAAGGGAATGTAGCGCAATTAAATATCAGCTGTATTGCAATAGCATAAAGTTTGTATTAATTTGATGTGTCAGAGGTAAAATAACCGTTTCCATGATCTCCGCATACATACTGCTGTAGAGTTTATTTATAGTTAATAAAGCGAGTTGTTTAGTATTTGGTCTTTTGATCTTTTGTTTTTCAGTAAGTAATGGCCCAGCGCACACGGAGAGGCGCGGCAAAGATACTAAAGAGTTAATAATTCAAGTTAAACCCTAATTATCATAAGATATCATAAGATTGAAAATGTCATGCCATACAAAAACAGAGTTTATTTGCAGGCAAATTAAAAAAACCCTCAATAACACCATCTAGTGATAAAAGTAGCGGTACTACGTAACGTAATATATTGATATCGCAGCGCCATCTATCATTTGCCAGGTAAATTACTAGTGATTAGTGGTGGAATTCTACATAATATATATTGATATCGTATCGAATTGCCTGGGCAATCATACACTTTTGTATGGAGATGCCGAATTTCTTTTTTAATTTTTAGGGTTCCGTACTTAAAGGGTGAAAACGGGACCCTATTGCGAAGACTTCGCTGTCTGTTCGTTTGTCTGTCACTAAGCTGTATCTCATGCACCGCGATAGCTAGACTTGAAATTCTCACAAATTATGTATATCTGTTGCCGCTATCACAAAAAATACTAAAAACCAAATAAAATAAATATTTAAGTGGGGTCCCATACAACAAACGTGATTTTTTATAGATAATGGTACGGAACCCTTAGTGCGCGAATCCGATTCGCACTTGGCCGGTTTTTGACTGTTATTTTGATTTTTTTATACTATAGTGATCTCTATTACGGGTATGTCCCATCACGTTATATATTATAGTGGTGGTACTCGTCAATCTGGCTTATGTATCTACAGTCGCGGAGCCCATGGGATTAATATGCCGCAAGTAATGCATCTGGTTGATGGTGGCATACTTTGAAAGTACGAAACGGAAGGCTGCCGATGATGATGAATGCATCTATATAAGCTTGAAGTCGGACATATCTAAGTTAACAGTCGGGAAGGAACCCACGGCTAAAGAGGGAAGTAAGTATAGCAAGCACTCGTCTATACGAAAAAAGAAACAGTTTTTTAGTCCTAAATGATAAATGTGATCCCAATGATTTTTTAGAATCTAAGCATTAATTTTGAGAGTAAAATAAATTCTAGGTCTATGTTTTTAAGTACTTACCTACACAATAAAAGACAAGGATTTTAGATTTCATTTTTTTCAAAATTTGCTCTAGTAAACTTTTATTTTTTGCAAATTTTAAGTTTTTTTTTTTAATGGAACATCTTATTGAAGTGAAAACTTTTGAATGGGTAAAAAATTTTAAACTCGCGTCAGGCAGGACACGTGGCCTGATCGAAAATTCGTAAGACGGCGCAGGGCGCTTGCGCGAATGTTCGTGTGTGTTTATGTTACAGCGTGCTACGCGCATCCATGGATGGTGACATTGGTGACAGCTGATGGCTCGACCGTCTGTGTAGTGGCCATACTGCTGTGTATTTGAAAATGATTTTGGTCATGCTTGTGGTGACATTTGTGACAGACTGTGGTTCAGAAAAGATTTGAAATATTTTATACTGATAAATTATTCCCTAACCATTCCAAAATATCAAAAATGCACAACGTTAATATTCAAGTTTTCACTTCTGGCGGCACTCCCAGAGTGCAACCCGTCGTTTTTTTTGGTTCAGCAACATACTAAAACATCATTGAGATCAGTGGTGCGATTTTTCAAACGCGGAGTCACTAAACGAACGGTTTTTTGTATGGAAAAACCATTCGTTTAGGTGACTCCGCGTTTCAAAAATCGCACTTCAGTTTAGGAGTGCAAATAGATTTTGTCATCTGCTATTTTTGTATGGACGGAGTGCGCGCTTTAGAAACGATTTCTTTTTTATTTATAAAATATACATAAATACCTCAGAGGCCTAGTGGTCATCATGCCAGACTGTCACACCGGAGGTCCCGGGGTTCGTTTCCTGGGCAGGACAAGATGGTAAATGTATTATTTTTTCAAATTGATCTGCATCTTGGATCATTGTCCTCTAAATAACAATCTCTGCGTCTGCATCGTAGCTAGTTAACCAAAGGCCCTGGGCAATAAGTAAACAAGGGCCCCAACTGAACTATTCAAAATCGTTTGTTCCAAATGACAAATCTGGAGTACGTCGAATTCGGACACGACACGACGAATTCGACGAACTCGAATAAAAATATCGAATTCGACGCTTTCTAACGTGAGTGGTCAACGAAGGCAGGAGATGGAGACAAGTAGAAGGAAATGGAAGAGACCTTTGTCTAGCAATGGGACCCTAAAAGCAGAGCCCCCTGGGCTTAGGGACCCCGGGGCACTGCCCCGGATAGCTTTCCGGCAGCTACGCCACTGAAATTATGTGATACTGATACACGATTCACGCCATAAACTCCCAGTCGAACACGCAAGTTGAACGCAAGCGTCGGGCGTGCGTGGCCAAAGACGTGGCAGCGTGGTCCCTAGGCATTAGTGTATTCATAGACATAAAATTGTAATATCTTAAATCTATGGAAATTGATATTTATCTCATACTATTCTCTTTGACGCCAGTGTTGGCCATTTACACTACAAATAAGAAAAACAAACAAATACAGAGAAAACCACGCCCGGGCCCAGAATTAAAAAAAAACATCTGTCAGTAATCAGTGTCACTGTCATTGTCATCTTAATGTCAGTACCTACCTAAATCATTATTGTACTTGCATCAAGTTTTCTTTGTTTGTTTTGGTTGGTTTCAAATAGTTTCAAAAATTTACGGAAAAATTTCGAATTTCTTTTTCTATTTAATTCGTAAAAAAATGAGTACTACCAAAGTAGCTGTCGTTACTGGCTCCAACAAGGGGATCGGATTCGCCATAGTCCGCGGGCTGTGCAAGCGTTTCACCGGCGTCGTATACCTTACGTCCCGCAACGAGAAACGAGGGCACAAAGCTGTGGAACAACTAAAGAAAGAGGGTCTGAGTCCTGAATATCACCTACTAGACATCACTTCCGTCCAGAGCATAGAAACCTTCCGCGATTTCATCAAAGAAAAACACGGAGGTATCGACATTTTGGTGAACAACGCTGCCATCGCGTTCAAAACGAACGCTAAAGAACCAGTTTCAGTGCAAGCAGAAGAAACTATATTCGTAAATTTCTTCTCATTGCTCTCCACTTGCGAAATCTTGTTCCCTGTTGTCCGAAATGGGGGGAGAGTGGTAAATATATCAAGTTCTTGTGGCCACTTGAGTCATATTCCTAGCGAAGGATTAAAAAAGCGTTTTACGGACCCTAATTTGACGGTAGAGCAGCTCGGGGAACTGATGAGGCAGTATGTGGAGGCTGCTAAGCAAGGAACACAGCTTGAAGAGTGGGGGAACTCTTCGTATGTGGTTTCGAAGGTTGGCGTGACTGCATTGACTAAAATACAGCAGAAAATGCTCAAGGACCGAGGTTGGTTTATCTTTTAGTTTGATAAGAATGTACAGATTTATCACTAGGTACTTGAGATTATTGTTTACGTTTGTAGTGCAATGTGCTCCAAATAAAATATATATACAATATATATGATAAAAGTATATATTTGGAGCATGGCCCTGTACAGTTGCGAATCATGGACAATGAGAAAGAAGGATAAGCTAAATTAGAAGCATTTGAGAATAGAATGCAAGGCATTCACTGAACAGAAAAGAAAATAATGAGGTGTGGCACTTGCTGGAGAGAAACGAAAACAACTACAAACTATTAGTTCTAGGAGAGGGAAAATGTTAGGACACCTAATTTGACATGGTGAATTTTCAAAAGTAATAGAGGGATAAATAGAAGTAAGAAGAGGCATAGGAAGACCTAGAGACAGTTTTATAAAACAACTAAAGGATCAAATCAATGTTTCAACCAAGGTATTGGGGTCTAAGTAGACAGAATCCAGGGCTAAAGGCCTCTTTCTTTAGTGTGATGATAGGCAAGAAGATAGAAAAACAAATCAAAATAGTGATTTTTACTTCTTTAAGGTTTGATTGCTTAAGGGTTGCTTGCTGCGTTACCTATTATCCTGATAGGCATCATTTGGCCCATTCCCTCAATTGATTTTTACGATCTGCATTTAAAAACAAGTATTCCTGTGTTCTATTGCATTCTTAGTTTTTTCTATTGTCCAAGATCAGCATGCATGAAAGATATCTTTGTTTATAAATTCCATATATATTTGGAACGAAGTTCCTTTCGGACGATACGGACTTGGCGATCAAAAAGTGTAAGATTTTACCGCCACTTTTTCCGTCGGGAACTTTTTTTAAGGGTGAGATTTTTTTAGGGCCTCAATTTTTGTAACTTTGTTCTAACCACGAAGTCACTCAGCGTTTTTTAATTTCTTCCAGCCATTTTTTATTTGTTTCCGCCATATAATTCACTAATTCACGCCTGGATATAGGCCTCTCCCTCTTTCCAAAATGACTGATCTAAAGCTCAAAATAACAAGGAAATATTGATATTTTACATTAAGGGTCCCCCGACCCTAGACCAAAATACAACTTCCCATACAAACGTAGTCTACGTTTTATTTCAAAACGACATGTCCGATTTGGACAAAATTTTGTAATTTCCAAGATATTGCAATTATCTAGGTTTATAACTAGTTTTCTACAGTAAAAATATGAACTTGAAATAGAATATAGTGTTTTATATCATTTTTGACCATTAGTATGGGAAACTTCTAAATGGTTATATTTTTTTTCCAGTTCATAATTTTACTATAGGAAACCAGTTATAACCCTAGATAATTACAATTACCAATTTTTACCGGAATCTGACATGTGGTTTCAAAATTAAACGTAGACTATGTTTGTATGGAGAAGTCTAGGGTAAGGGGACTCTTAAGCAACTATGATCATCTTTTTGCAGATATAAAAGTGAATGCCGTGCACCCTGGGTATGTCGACACGGACATGTCATCACACAAAGGCCCCCTGACCATTGACCAGGGGGCCGAAGCCCCTCTGTTCCTAGCCCTAGACGCCCCCGACTCTGTCCAGGGAGAGTATGTGTGGTACAATAAGAAGATTGTGAGCTGGACTGGGGAGCCGCTTGAGGAGAAATACTGAAAATATACAGTATGGGAATTTTGCATAAAAAATGATAAATTGGTGTTAAAATTTATTGAAAAGGAAAAGTGATCATTTTCATTATATGAGGTTAACTTTTAAAGAGAGCCTCCGCTGCCGGCGCCGTCTTCTAAAAATATTACTATTCCGAACCGGCGGTTATACTGCCGGCAGCCGAGATTTAAAACACCGGCTGCCGGCTCCCACACTCAAAATTTGCCGTAAGTTTAGGCTAGGTGCGTTAGGTTTCCTGTGACCAAAACACGAGCGACTCAAGCTAAGGGCGGGAGTAAGAGACACAGATCGTGTCATACCAGCGCCCGCAGCCAATTCGGCAACCAGCGTCGGCAGCGGAGGCACTCCAAAATTATTACAGCTGAAGATTTTGTAATTTTTGCCTGAGACGAAAGTCCTGTCAAACTCAAAACACTATATTTACCTGGCTTACTTCCTGGGAAGTCATCTGAGAAGCCATTCACAACACGTTTCAGCGGTAGATAAAAAAAAATTACATTTTACTCATATATTTCGCAAAAACCATGTATTATTTTATAATAAAATGTATGTTTCTGTACGCTCTTATCTGATAGGAAGGCAACAATTATGGTTTATTTTAAATTTTGTCCAACAGCCTAAAGTTTTTTTTTCAACTGTCACTTCTTTTATATCTAGTTTATGTGTGCACTAGCTTTGTCAGCAGTACTGCCAAATCTCAGTGAATTTGGATTGTGAATCGCAGTTGGATTGTAGTCGGTTGTTTGACAAAGATCCAATTGCGACATATCCATTTGTTGTTCATAAAACGATTAAAATTATTTTCAGCTAACAGTGTGAATGTAAATATATGGGGACCATCAATAAAAAAATTGTTGTTAAATCTTACAAGTTTTATTCAATAACATCCTATAGTTAGGCCCTTAGTATTATGTTTTTCTTCATAAAATACATATCCATTAGTTGTTTAATTGAAAATCATTTTCCAGCAACATTGTGAATATATATGGGGGAGAGTTAATAAAAAAATGTGTTGTTGGGACAGTTAGTAAAAAATGAAAATCATTTTCCAGCAACATTGTCAATATATATGGGGGAGAGTTAAATACATATCCATATATTAGTTGTTTAATTGAAACAAAATCATTTTCCAGCAACATTGTGAATATATATGGGGGACAGTTAATAAAAAAATGTGTTGGGACAGTTAATAAAAAAATGTGTTGTTAGATCTTACAAATTTTATTTAATAACATCCTATAGTTAGACCCTAAGTATAATGTTTTTCTTCATAAAATAATTCTTTTAACCAATTTTGAATAAAAATTTAACAAATATCAAGAATTTAAGTATCAAACAACATGTTTTATTATTCAATAACAATAGTAGGTATGCAATTAGTATAATATTTTTTCTTCATGAAATACATTTTTAATCCAATAATTAAATTAAAGCTCGTGAGCACAGGTTTTCAATATTTTTTACAATTTTAAGTACTTATAACATCTGCCTCATTATGAATTTTTCGTATTCTTTACAGTAATATATTCACTGTTAAATTAAATTGAAATAATATTCTTCTAAGCAACATTTAAAATGCTTTTATACATTTATTTTTAGGGTTCCGTACCCGGCCGTACGGAGCCAAATTACTGATCCCCGCATTCTGTCCGTCCGTCAGTCACAGAGCTATCTCTTTAACTGAAATAACTTGACAACGGGTCGCTGAGTCAGCAGCGAAGTAAGTATACATATTTATGTACAGTAATACATTATTGTGGCCGCTATAGTAGTAAATACTAAAAATAAGATTAAATTCTAAAGGGGGGTCCATCATTATACAAGAAACGTGTTTATTCAGCATTTTTAACTCGGATCTTTACAATGGCATTAGCCAGTTACTTGAAAAACAATGCACGGAGGTACGGAACCCTTCATGTTAATTTTAAACAAGCTTGTGCCTGCGACTGCTTTCGCGTGGACAAAAATGCTAATCAGGCTGAACAACTTTTGCAAAGGCGTCATTTTTATATTTTAGTTGGGCCATTATGATTCCGCATCGCAGGTGTTCCATTTTCCAAAATCAGTTATACCCTCTGTTGCCCAGGCTTAACAGCTGTATAACAAAAAAAGTTTTATTTGAATCCATTCTCTATTTCCGGAAATTACAACAGACAAGAAACCGTATTTTTTTAAATCTTACTCTATTTCAGTTTCCATATTTTTTTTTAAATATACTCGTCGTACAGACACATTTTATACTGTTTTATTATATAGTATAGATTGACATAATTTTAATAAATAATATATATGCAACCGTTGTATAAGAGGGGTCAAAAAGGCAAATGGCGTTGGTTACGATGTGCCGTAGGCCATCATCGTAAAACTCCACGAGTGTTTTGTATTTTATTTCTTTTATTAAAAGACATTCCGAACACCTGCCAATATCATCTAGTGATGACTAACAAAGACCTATCGGTAGTTCAGTTACTCATTACTAGATGGATCCTTCTGTAGCGCCATCTATTATTTGCTAGAGGAAGTCCTGACTTTCAATCGTTAATCCCCAATAACTTTCAAACATCTCAACCGATTTTCATACACAAACATAATTAAGAACCACCGCAAGAGAAATTGCTTTCACCTTAAAAAACCGCATCGAAATCGGTTTATTCGAGTTGTACGATGCCACAGACAGACAGTCAGACATTAGCGTCAAACATATAACACCACTCTTTTTTGTCGGGGGTTAAAAACACTCGTAGATATTTGATTACGGCTCTCATCGTAACACACCACTAACCTTTTCCCCCCTTTTTACAAAGATTGCACAAAATACTATAATACCTAAATGGTACTTAACATTATCTAAAAAAAACTGCATCTAAAACAATCTCTTAAAACTTATAAAATGAAGATTTTTATATATATGGGCCACCAGATGGCAGGACAGTGACGTCAGGTCCAATGAGCTGCTGTTATTGGTTACATTTGATGGAGCAAAAGAACCTGTCAACTGATGGTCCAATGACAACAGTCGATCGAGGTATTCTCTTCCCGTGACAGCTGATGACGTAGGTGTAACTTGACTACGTCATCAGTTTGATGTGTTGCCACTGTGTGAAATTGAATTACCCGAGAGTATTGCATTTTTGAACTTTAAATACCAATTTCGAATTAATAATCCATTATATCAATTTATAAAATATTGAATTGATGAATCACGCGAGAATCACGAGATACTAAATAGCTAAGTTACTTAATATTTTATTTAATATTCATGAACTAATTGAGAAAGTCCTTAAATTTATTGAAAAGAACAATCAGTGGCAACACTTTCCGAGAACTTCTCGGAAAGAGAATACCTTATTTTATTATACCATGGATCGGACATGACGTCACTGTGCTGCTATCTAGTGTCCTATATTTTTGAACACCCTCATTTGTATATATGGAGGTCAGTGCCCTCATTCCACGGCATAGAAACGTAATACTTTTTGCTTATAAACTAATATTAATCAATATACTGGAAGGTCACCTTAACGCTAAGGCACGTTTGTGATTAATCTAGCTAAAATATTAAAAAAAAAAACTAAAAAACGACTTTACCTCCAAACTACATATATTTTGATAAAATTTCTATGGGACCACCTCCCCTTTCAAACGAGATAAGAATTTTCCAAATCGGTCCAAAAAATAAAAATACAAGATCGCGACGAATTGATACCATCTTTTTTGGAAGTCGGTTAAAATATAAGCTAAAATTTACTGAGCACCGATGACGTCGCATTTCGTCTGTTACCTGAAACAAAATTATATATGTAGTCACATAAGACTATATCTTAGGTCTATATAATGCCTGACGGCAAGCAAAATATTAATTATCACTATATTGACGACCAAACAATTATTTATCCAAAAAACAAAAATATACATTTCAAAAACTCATACCCGACTACAGGAGACATTTACATTTATGTGTATTCAACATGGAAGAGACATACCCTATTAATTGAACCATAGCTATTACTATTCATGGATCACTGTAAAAATAAAAAATAAAAACGACGGGTTGCACTCTGGGAGTGCCGGCAGAAGTGAAAACTTGAATATTAACGTTGTGCATTTTTGATATTTTGGAATGGTTAGGGAATAATTTTGCACGAATTGCTTTAATTATCAGTATAAAATATTTCAAATCTTTTCTGAACCACAGTCTGTCACAAATGTCACAAGCATGACCAAATTCATTTTCAACAAAATCATTTTCAAATACACAGCAGTATGGCCACTACACAGACGGTCGAGCCATCAGCTGTCACTATCCATGGATGCGCGTAGCACGCTGTACAACGAACATTCGCGCAAGCGCCCTGCGCCGTCTTACGAATTTTCGATCAGGTCACGTGTCCTGACGCGAGTTTAAAATTTTTTACCCATTCCAAAAAAGTGCACAACGCCGCTATAGAAGTTTTCACTTCAAAAAAATCGTCATTTCCATACGAAGTTGTGCAGCCGCCCGGGCGATATTTATTGGCTCGGTTTTTTATAATGTTATTTTATAATCATTATACCATAGTGGTCTAGTATAGTCCGTGGTTTATTACGGGTATGCCCCTTTCTTCACGTTGTATATTTAATATGCTAATAAAGATCTTTTATTCAACACCCCACTTGATATAGAAATAAAAAAACTTACTTTGTTTTATGTAGCATTCGTTATACACAATTATTGCATACAAATTGTTGTCTATGTCACAATAATGACTGATTGATTTGTATATTGTGTATTTTTATGTATGTGTTATAGCAGCAAAACAATTAGTCTATCTATCTAGCTATCGTATTAGCGTGAACATGGAAATAAAAATCAAAGTTCTATGTATCTATATCAAATGTTCGCTAGTTTACAGTGTCACTCACGTCAGCGCTCAGCCATGAGCAGATGCGGTATAGCGTCGTCAATGCAGACGTCCCCCAAAAAGCCGACGAAGAACACGTCCTCGAGGAAGGCGGCGCTAAAGCTCCGCAGCACCGGCAGCTGCAGCAGCAGCGTCGCCAAGCGCTCCTCGTCGGGCTGGCACGCCGCTTTGAGCGAGCGCAGCACCTTCACTTGGTAGTCTTGGAGTTTGCGGGTCAGGAAGTCTGGCACGCCGTCTGCAATGACAAGATGTTTCCTGGGTTAGAAGGGGAAAGGGTCGCGCTCCTGCAGTGGAGACAAAAAGACCTGATGCTAACGTCTGACGTTTACGTGAGAGCAGTTCCCTTGCCGTGATTCTTAGCTGTTTGATGAAAATCCGTTTAGACATTCAAAAGTTATTGGGTCTTTATCAACGCTTGAAAGTCGGGGCTTTCGCTAACAAGACGGCGCTACGGATATCAAATCGAATCAACAGTTCCGCAGGTTTATTTTAATTTACATACATACATAATATCACGCCTGTTTCCCGCAGGGGTAGGCAGAGACTATGGACCTCCACTTGCTACGATCCTGACAAACCTCTTTTGCTTCATCTAAACTCATCAATCTCTTCATACATGCCCTTCGGTTACGAGTACTTTTTACCTCTCCTTTTTTTAATTTAATTATTTTAAAATGCTTAGCAAATAAACTTGTTAATCTTACAGGGTTAATGTACAGAGTCTAAAAATTGTGTACCATAATACTTCAAATTTTTTATTTTATTTTTATTTAGCTTTATTTGCAAACGTTTGCTTTTTAGGGTTCCGTAGTAAACAAGGAACCCTTATAGTTTCGCCATGTCTGTCTGTCTGTCCGTGGTCCTACTCAGAAACTACATGTACTAGAAAGCTGTAATTTGGCATGGATATGTATATTAATCATGGCGAAAAAGTCGTAAAATAAATCTGGAATTTTTTTTTTAAATTTGGATGCCATACAAATAAAGAGGTAGTCTATATTTTTTTTCTCGACAAACACATTGTGTGGGGTGTCGTTGAATAGGTCTTTCAAAAACATTGTGAGCTTGTTAACACCATTTTTGGATTTAGGGATCCGTTTCTGAAATATTTGGGTTTAAAGTGAAAATTTTTGTTGGAGGCAAGTGTCCCCCCCCCCTCTATCTGCTAAACGGTTATATATGACCACGTGAAAAAATTCACAGCTATAGTATATATAATGTAGTTTAAAGGAAAACTATCAGAGCTAAGTAGGGTATACAAATTAAAAAGTTATAGGCGATCAACTTATAAAATGTACTTGGTAAAAGTAATTTCATACAAATTCAATAGATAATTAGTTTTTAAACGTTTTTAGTGGCATAAACTCAAAGTTGGCATTCGGAACTACGGAACCCTACACTGCGCGTGGCCCGACACGCACTTGGCCAATTATTGTTCTTAAAAATTACAATGGATCTGTTGTTGGATGTCGGCGTGTCTTGCGACACGAAAGTCTCTTCCAGCTTTTTAATTATTCTTGTTCTCTACTTCTACTGACATGAATGCAAAAAAATAGTTTGATGATATCTATATTATTATATAGGCCGTCCCATATTAAAAGTTCCGGCCCCCAAACTAATTTGTTAAATACATGAATTTTTAGGGATCTGGTGCTACTCCTTTTGAAATAAATTATTTAAAGGAAACTGAAATATTTAACCGGAAAGTAAGGCATTTTAACTTGCAAGATTTGATTACACACAGGACAACGGGATATGTGAAACTAAATAAAAACTTGTAATTAAGAAATCCTATCCTTACCTGACCCTCCCATGCTGGTCTGGGAGAAACGAAAAAACTTAGAATGTACCAGCTGCTTCTCTTCCCGCGAAGATCGTAAAAGCCGATCGAGGGAATGGGCAAAAATGCGAATCATTTTAACAGGCGATGCGGCTAGCAACCCGTCACTGTATTGATTCCTTTTCCATCTTCTCGCCCACCATGACGCTAAAAGTGGCATTTGAGTCTTGCGGCCCTAGACCCAATAGACCTCTGTCTGCTCAATTAGGGATAAAGACGTGATAGTATGTATGAATGTATGTATGTATGTATCCTTACCTGGCGAGAACAGACACAGAGCGCGCAGGTAAGCGTGTTCCCTCTCGCTCACTCTCAGCTGTTCCACGCTGGTGAGGAACTGCTGCAGACGAGACAGCATGCTGCTCACTTCCGCCACGCGCTCGTCTGAGTAGTCAGCGGTCGTTATTTGCTGAAAAAAACATTAAATTGTAGCAATACGGTTTTTTACGCCATTTGAGAAGAAATCTTAATAATATATTTCTGAGATAGCCTATAGGCTACAAACAGTGCGAGAATAAAATGTTATAAAAGACCAAAATAAATTTAATTCTGTTTTCAGCCTTCAACATCTGTTTTTTTAAACACAATGGCAGCTGCTATGTTATTTCGTAAATGACTCATAATTGACGTCAAATGGTTACCTACAGCTTAGTGCCACTTCCTACCTCATAAACATAGCTCGGCACAAACAATAGGCCTCTCATGGGCCTACTGGAAGAGATCTGTTTTGAGATAAGTAGTGCTTGTACAACTTATTTTATGAATTCTCTGTATACATTTTACGTGTGCTTAAATTGGTAAAGAAATACAGCTCCCATGCTGGTCTGGGAGAATAAAAAAAAAACTTAGAATGTACCAGCGGCTTCTCTTCCCATGCAGATCGTAAAAGCCGATCGAGGGAATGGGCAAAAATGCAAATCATGTTAACAGGCGATGCGGCTAGCAACCCATCTCTGTATTGATTGCTTTTCCATCTTCTCGCCCACCATGACGCTAAAAGTGGCTTTTGGGTCTTGCGGCCCTGGGCTCTGCATAGAACCGCAAGACCCAAAATGCTCTGTCTGCCCCATTAGGGATAAAGACGTGATAGTATGTATGTATGTATAGAGCTCACCTCCGGCTGAGATAGTTCGGAGCGATCCAAACTGTCACTGGTGCCCCTCTCACGCAGGACGGTCTGCAGATGGCTGACCATCAGCGGCAGTAGGCTGCTCAGCGACAAGGCTTGGGAGAACTTCGCCAGACCCAGCACAAACAGCTCTGGCCAGCACTTCTTGAGTAGGGTCACTTGGATCTCCACTCTGGAAGAGAAAATATAATCAAAATTCTTCGTCTTTATTTGACGACCTCCGTGGCGTAGTGGTCATCATGCTAGGTCACCTAGAGGTTCGGGGTTCGATTCCCGGTCAGGGCAAGTTGGAAAATGACCTTAGTCTGGTCCTGGGTCTTGGATGTTTTTTTATATGTATTTGTTACGAAATATAGTATCGTTGAGTTAGTATCCCAATTTAATTTGGGGCTATCTCAATCTGTGTTGTCTCTATATTATTATTTATTTATATTCACTTTCCATGTATTTATTTATATATATATTCATTTTCCATGTATTGGCAAATCATGTTAACAGGCGATGCGGCTAGCAACCCATCACTGTATTGATTGCTTTTCCATCTTCTCGCCCACCATGACGCTAAAAGTGGCTTTTGGGTCTTGCGGCCCTGGGCTCTGCATAGAGCCGCAAGAACCAAAATGCTCTGTCTGCCCCATTAGGGATAAAGACGTGATAGTATGTATGTATTTACTGTAATATTAGTTAGATAACTTTGTACGTCGCAGGCTTCGGTTGTCACGTAGTAGACCCGCGCCGCGATGATCATGTTGATTGTAAGAGGTTGGTGTGGGGACACAAAACCACGTCACGTAGAAACCGTTTATTGTAGATGTGTATTACGATGTATTATGATAGTGTCTCGTTTGACTTTTATAATTTGATTCAAAACGTAAAGCCGGACAAAAGCATTTTAGGCCAATCTCGGCAAACTGAGGCGCTTTGCTCGCTCGGTCAATAAACCTTCTCCTTTTTGTAAGTTGGTTGAAATTACGTGTTTTCCCCTCCATAAAATAAATAGCCCACGACTTACGGCAGCTGAGCAGCGGCCGGCACCGCCAGCACCCACCGCGCTGTAGCCGCCAGCAGCCGGGCGCCGGCCTCGCACACCGCGTGCAGCCGCAGGTGAGGGGGGGCCGGAGGGGGGAGCGACAGCGACAGCTGGAGAGACTCCGGGGTGCTGAGAATGCTACCGTCGTCGGCTAAAACAAAAACTGATATTAATATTTTGTTGCAATGTTTATTTGTTTTTCAAGCTGCCTTACTTTTGTTATATAGCTGTTTAGCCTGGGCAACATATAAGGGTATAAATGATTTTGGAAAATTGAACACCTAATGCACAACCAGAATGGTCCAGCTAAACTATAAGAAATATAAACATGACGGCTCAGCAAAAGTTGTTCAGCCTGATGAGCATTTTCCAGAGACAATGTCCACGCGAACGAAGTTGCGGGCTTCGACTAGTAAAAAATCAATAAAAATCGCGACGAATTGATAACTTCTTCCTTTTTTGGAAGTCAGTTAATAAGATAAGATGGCTCATGCGCAAAACGTCTCTTTCGCAAAATGTCCCCTAGTCGTAAAACATATCTTTCTCATAATTTTTTAGCTAGGTGCTCTTGTAGGTACTTATAAAAGATTACTTTCTCAGCATCACCTGTTGGTTGACTGGTAGAAAAGGCCCCTGGCCTTAAGTCCGCCATTTACATGTATATTGTAATGAAGTTAAATAAATAAATGCCTTTTTCGTAGAATGTTCAACAGTAAAAAAATGATGATGTCATAAGTTTAGTGCTTACTTAAATTTACCTATCTATATGTATTCCAAATATAAAATAACCATAGAACATATTGCGAAAGAGATTGCTATATTGATCTAGTATAGCTCGTGGTTTGATTTATTACGGGTATGTCCCTTCCACGTTGTAAATACATACATACATACATACTATCACGTCTTTATCCCTAATGGGGCAGACAGAGCATTTTGAGTCTTGCGGCTCTATGCAGAGCCCAGGGCCGCAAGACCCAAAAGCAACTTTTAGCGTCATGGTGAGCGAGAAGATGGAAAAGCAATCAATACAGTGATGGGTTGCTAGCCGCATCGCCTGTTAACATGATTTGCATTTTCGCCCATTCCCTCGATCGGCTTTTACGATTTGCGTGAAAAGAGAAGCAGCTGATACATTCTTAGTTTTTTTTTATTTCTCCCAGACCAGCATGGGAGGGAGGGACGTTGTAAATAGATATAGAATAATAACACAAGTGACTCACCGTCGCTGTGCGGCGTGTCGGCAGCGTGGAGCGGCGCCAGCGGCACCTCGGGGGGCGTAGCGCCCGTGTACGCGGACAGGTACTCGTTGATAGCACCTACAATCATCATTATCATCAGGTCTTTTAAGTCTCCACTGCACGAGCTTGACCCTCTCTGTACTACCAGAGCCATATTTGGCCAGAGCGAGCAGCCAGAGGATTAGGTCTACACTCTCCACGCTGGACAGACGGGTCAGAGAGGTCTCATTGATGTTTATAAGCTTTGTTTAGCTTGTATTTCCTAAGTCGCCTTCTAAGATATCCATGGCAGGACTTGGAGTGGCCCTATCTACTCTGCCGGAAACCACACTACAACCTTAAATTATCAGTCTAATAAAATAAAGGAGAAATTTTGTGTGTTGTTACTTCTGCACGCACAAACGGCTGGACCAATTTTGATAAAATTTGGTATGAAGGAAGCTGACACCCTGGATTAACACAAGCTACTTAAAGCGCGGTTTACACCGCGGTACGCAGCCAGTAAATAAATAAAACTAAGTGTCGTAAAACACTCGGTCGGAAAGCATTCATATAAATTGAAGCCCTAAAGTCTTTGTAACAGGGATCCCGTTTTTACCATCTAGGTACGTAACCCCAATCAATAAAGCGCTTATATGATTTGACTTAAACTGCCTCCGTGGTGTTGTGGTTAGAGAGTACGGCTCATACCCGGAGGTCGCGGGTTCGATTCCCGGCGGGGGCAACGACTTTGTGTTGTTGTCCTAGTTTGGTTAGGACATTGTAGGCTGATCACCAGATTGTCTGATAAGTGAGATAATCCGTGCTTCGGAGGGCACGTTAAGCCGTCGGTCCCGGTCACTGTCTTTGACATTGGTCGTTACCTAAAACCATGTCAGAGGCTTTGAAGGCGGTTTAAAAACTCTGACACTAGTGTTAGTCACTAACACACACGATAAGAATTTGACTACTTGGGAAGTAGCGAGTTGGGTTGTATCCACGGTCAAAAACAAATAATTTTGTCCTGATAAAGGAATAAATCATCACAAAATTTTTATTTAGTATTTAGTCTTCTTCTGCCTTATCCTTGTCCCACTTTTTATGTGGGGTCGGCACAGCATGTGAGTTCCTTCCACTTTGATCACTTTGACAGTCAACCCGTCCGTCACCCCCTTCCTACTCATATCCTCCCTTACACAGTCCATCCAACGTTTTTTTGGTCTCCCTCTGTTTCGATGTCCCATGACATGCATTTTCAAAACCTGCCTGGTTATATGGCTTTCCTCTCTTCTCTTAACATGTCCATACCAGCCCAACCTATCACTTTATTTAGTATTTAGTACTTTTTTTTATTATTTTATATTTATTATTGCAGAAAAACTGATAATAGAAGCGCTATTGACTCCAAGAAAGTATGACGTCATTTCGTGCCATTTCATACAAATCTCAGACAATGTTCATTTTGACGTTAAAGTAGGTACCTATCTTATTAATTGACTTGTTGGAATAAAGCGGATTCTGACAATTTTGTGTGTAAATTTACTGACGCAAAGAAACCGGGGTTCTTCACGTTACTTCGCAACACGTCACTTCGTCGTCCCTCTGAGTCTATAACTATACAGGATGATTTTGAACTCCCTAGCTTTATTTAAGGAACGCGCTCTATATGTGATATAAAAAATACATGTTGAATTACTTTTAACTCGTTTCATAGTAAAAACCAAAGATATCAGGCGTCAAAGATATCCCAAAAATAAACGAATTTGTCGCCCGCGCCGCGCCGGTAGTGGTAAAGCCCGCGCGGAGACGCATTTACGCCGCAAGGTCATTGATCTTTTATCGCTACGTACCTGTTGTATTACGTTTAAGGGTAACTTAAACCTCGCGTTTCTACCATTTACACGGTAGCACGATCGTGGTGCGTATTTTATAAGCGTTTTCGCATGTTAAGTAGCTCTAGGTGTACTACACCAGGATGGGTGACCGAAGTGGCATAAAAAATTTGCAGCCACCTCCAGCTGTCATCGTTAGATAGCAGTCGTAAAGAGCTGCCTTAAGGCAGCTTGTAAAAATCTTGCAAACAGTGTTGGCTACTTATTCGTAAACACACGATAAACAATAAACTGACTTTAGTCTTAATTTTGTACCTAATCGTAGTCGCAATTTCCCTTCCTTCATACTTTACGGGCCTAGGACCTTCAAAATACTGAAGCTGTTATTGTTACTAAGCAAGGAACAAACCAAAGGTACCTACCTAATCACTAATAAAAATGATAGGTACGTAGATAGTAGGTAATTAATAAAGCATTTACCAGCTTCTGCATCTCGCGTGCTGGCTCGGGGGTTCCGCTCGAAAAATTCGAAGATGTCATCTTCTATCTCGACGACTAGACGTGGCGCTCCGCTTCCTTATGCATGGGATGGTATCTCGAACTGACCATAGTCAAGAAGCCGTTGGTTTGCGGCCAAAATCGTTTAGCGGTAAGCCACTGTAGCATTCGTTATGCCTTGCTTGAGCACGAAGTCGAGGAATGCTCTCACTTTCGTAGAGCCTCCTGGCTTCCCCAGTTTTCCGCATTTAGAAAGTACATGCGCACTATTTCGTAATACCCTCGTGCGGAATACGACATTGTTATGGATAAGATAACAGACGCGCGCGGGAAAAGAGCTATCGCAAGTCGCAACCTCCCGTAACGCGAGGGTTTTACCGACTGCCGACTGGGGCGCCGCGTGCGATCAGCGACAGGGTGGCGCGGGCGAGGCGAACGAGCGATGGTAGCGGCGCGGCGGGTTTGCACGAGTGAATCAGCTGTGTGTGTGTGCGGCCTTGCGGCCGGCCGAGCGAGTTCATTCATTATTCGGTTAGCCATGTATTGAAAATTTGCGGATATTTAGTGATAATTTTTTTAAAACTTTTTTTAAATTTTTTTTGCGGTTTTGTGTTCTATTAGTGATTCTGATTCTAAGATTTCAATAAAGCTAGTGGGTTCAAAATCATCCTGTATATATATAGTCCTAACATGAGTAGGAGCCTAGACTTACCGAACTGCCCCATCTTGAACAGGTTCTTGGCGAGTTGCGTCTGCAGCATGAGGTGCTGGCGCCGCGCGCCCTCCATGTCGCCGCCCGCGCCGGCGTTCAGGTAGGGGGACACTGCAACGAGAAACTTGTGAGAAAATTTAAAAAATTTAGAACATTTATATTACCCTTAAACTAGTTTCAGTATCTTTTCTTACACCTTATAGACATTCGATTTGACAACCTCCTTTTTTAAAGTCAGTTTAAAACTAAACAAGTACCCGGATTCCCCTTGTTGAAGGCGACGGCCGCCGCCAGTGCGAAGTTGATGGCGGGCGCTGCGGGGGACACCGCGCCGAATGCGTCTGCTGGCTCCTCCTTAGGGTTGATCTGCAACGTTCCACAGTGTTACCATGCCTACCCATCCAAATATAAACAATTATTTATATTCCTTGTCACTAGATGGCGCTTTACGGTAATACTAGCTGTGCCCGCGGGCTTCGCTCCCCGTGGGAATTTCGGGATAAATACTCCACTGACAAGAACCTAGTTCTTTAATTTATTGATGATGATGAGTACCCTATGTCCTTCCCCGGGTCTCAAACTATATCCATACCAAATTTCATCCAAATCGGTTCAATAGTTGAAGCGTGATGAGGTAACAAACAAACAAACAAACAACCAAACAAATATACAAACTTACTTTCGCATGTATAATATTAGTAAGATTTTAAACATTTATATCTTTTATTCCTATTATTTAAATAAAGCAGTGCTTGGTACTCTAATTAATTAAATACTACTTATATGTCACTTTTTTGCTAGTGGTGTGTACTGCCATCTCTGTGTGTCTACCCGCAACTTCAGTTTTGCTTACTTACCTCCAATAGTTTCTATGGCGTTGCGTATCTGTTACGTTACTAATTATATTACCTTTGCCTAAATCTGTTACCTGAGCATTTTGCGCCTGCCCCGCCAGCCCCAGCAGTTTGGAGTAGGCCACCTGTCTGTCGTGCAAGGCGCCGTCGCGCTCGCTCTTCACCTTGTCCACGATCGGCTTCCGTTCGTGCTGGACCGCTGTACACACATTTCAAGAATTACTGCCCTCAAAATGCAACAATCATATAAAATACCGATGATCATATTGACGGCCAGAACGTCTGGCTTGAGCCTTGTAAAATGATTACCTTAAAAGAAAAAATTGCTGGCTTGAGCCTTGCTTGTCACTGCTCCAACTTTTTGGGCAATGTACGCGCGAAATTTAGAATATAAAATTTAAATGCATTTCTATGGCACATTATTTTTAATGCAGTATTTAAGCATTGAGAGACAGCGTGGTTTTTGGGCTCGCCCACCTGAGTTCGAGTCCTCGGCTAGTTAAACCTTAAGGGAGTATCCTGAATGTTTTACTCACAGTCGCTTCGCATGCCGCACGCGAGACACTTCTGCAGCCGGCAGTACTGGCAGCGGTTGCGGTGGTGTTTGGTCACCTCGCAGTTCATGCTGCCGCGGCATTGGTAGCCTAGCTTCTTGCGGATCGAGCGCTTGAAGAAGCCCTTGCACCCTAGGGAAATAAACATCGAGTTGAACAAAGTCAATGTGAGAAAAAACTTAAAAAAATATTCTTGATAGCTTAGGCTTAAAACAGTCGGGAAATGTTAGTTTTAGTTCATGAAATACCAAAATAAATTTTAAAATTTATTTCAAATTTTGCCGTGTAGAGGTAGTTTCCGGCAGAGTACAATACAATAGACCACGCTCCAAGTCCTCCCGTGAATGTCGTAGAAGGCGACTTAGGGAATACAAGCTAAACAAATATTTACATGAATAAGACCTCTCCAACCCATCAGGCCAGCGTGGAAAGTGTAGACTAAGAGGGGTCCGTATGCAAATCCTACCTCATCAAGTAGCAAAATGTGACATGTAGGGTGTTGCATATAAAAAAGATATGTCTTAATGTACATGGTTCCCTGGGCATAACCTGGAGCATTTTGTACAGTCAGCAAAAAAGTGACTGACTGAGTTATTTTTGTGTATTTAGTGTATAGAATTTAATTAAGGCACTTTTCAAAAAAGGGAGTAATACCCTATTGACCGAACGAGCGAAGCGTCTTAGTTTCAGTTTGGGCAAAAATTATTTCGTGTGTCCGAATTCCGGATTTCTTGATTTCCCGGCTGTTCTTACATTATCACACCTTATCCCTGACGGGGTACACAGCCCAGGGCCGTATGACCCAAAAGCCATGGTTAGTATGATGGTAGGAGTTAAGATGGAAAAAGGAGTCAAAATAGTAACGGCCTGCTAGCCGTGTCGACTATTAACATGATTCAAATTTCACCCATTCCCTCGATCAGTTTTTATTAATACCTATAGCGCCATCTTGCGACGAGGGAAGGGAAATCATTATGTTTACAAGGCGATGGGTAGGCTTGCTGGCATGCCCATAACAATGGCTGGCCAAATAAAGCAACATATTGTACAACGGCATGACAATGAATAACTTGTGACATCAACATTGTTAAATCACCTTTAAGTGACTTCACATGTTATTCTGAAGTCATACTTGAACATACATTTGGTCATTTACGCTAGGGATGTCACCAATATTCGCATTTGCATAAGAGAATGATTCGCAAAGTTTTAAACATTCGCATTCGCATCAACATTCGCATTTGCATCAATCTGTGCGAATGTGTGCAGGTCAAGCCATGGCCATCGCCCGCGCCGCATCTCTCTGCGTTTCGGGTATTCGCGCATAACATGATTATTTCGACCAATAGGTAGCGTCTATTGCGTTTTTGTGATTGCTTAGTTTGTTTTGCTTTAGTTGCAGGCTGCTGTAAGTTATCATTTGGTGAAAAAAAAGTTTATTGTACTTTAAACTATTCTGGAATAAAACAGCATTTTATGGCAACGGGGACGACAAGTGAACTATGGCGAATTTTGATCTGGATTATTGATTATTAAATCAAACTAGCTGCGACCCGCGCCTTAATTATTCCTTAATGTCAGCTGCCTGTATACTACATTTTATCAAAATTGGTCCAGCTGTTAGCGCGTGAAGCAGTAACAAACATACACACACACTCACAAACTTTCGCCTTTAAAACATTATAGAGTGATGTATGTTTTTTGTGATGCCTTATGGTTTCCTGCAGAGTAGAATAGGACCACTCCAAGTCCTCCCGTGGATGTCGTAGAAGACGACTTAGGAAATACAAGCTGAACAACGCTTAGAAAACATCAATGAGACCTGCCTAACCCTCTACCAGCGAGGAGAAAGGCTAAGTTCTCTGTCTGCCCTGGCCAAGTATGGCTCTGGTATAACATAGGGTCGTGCTCCTGCAGTGGAGACAAAAAGACCTGATGGCGATGTATGTTTTTGTAATACTTGATGTCTACATTCGCATTCGCACATTCGCAGTCTAAACATTCGTATTCGCAAAATATAATATAATAACTACTATTTTTAGGAAGTTGCTAAAGATTGCTCAAACCGAATGATTTGGCCGAATGTTTAGTTCGGTACTTTTTTCCGAATATTCGGCCGAACATTCTTATTCGGTTGAACCTATATTCGGCGCATCTCTAACACATAATAAAACAGTGCAGTCAGTAGCTTTTCTATAAAAATAAATTAAAATTTAATACACTACACGTAATGTTCATTTTACTTATTGACATGTAAGTGACTGTAAAGGTTTATTTACTGAATAAACCATTAGAATTCTGAATTTAATTTCAGTTAAAAAAAATAGGGCTATGGAGACAAAGTAATAGAGTAAGAATTTTAAAAATAGTCTAAAAATACTAAACATACTGGACAAACTAGAAAGAACGTTTTTTGTTATATAGCTATAACTGATTTTGGAAAATGGACACCTGATGCAGAACCATAATAGTCCAGCTAAACTGCTAGAAATATAAAAATTAAGCCTTAGCAAAAGTTCAGCCTGATGAGCATTTTCCGGAGTCATAAGTCCTCACGAACGAAGTTGCGGTCTTCGGCCAGTATGTATTAAATGATTAAAATGTAAACAATGGCAAAGATAATATAATGACTACAATAGACGTAAAACAACGGTGAATTGGTGATTGTAGATGATGCACAAAGGAAGGTCTACTTTGTATTATATTACAATTTAGATAAAAGTTTGTTTTTTTAAAAATAATTACTTATTACATTGAACAGTCAGTGTGTAATTTAAATGTTTTTGAGCAGTGTTCCGTTTTCCAAATCCAGAACTTACTTTTGTCAAGGAGACCTTTTTTGCAATTTAGCCCAAACAGACACAACCTGTTGCTAAAATGTACTTACATACTAGAGTAGACATCACATGTATATCACTGTTTTTTCCATTCAACTATAGCTATCACCATGCACATCTCATTAGTCGCTTCTAGCTCTTAAGCATCTATTACACTCTATAGTTGATTAAAAAAATCGCATTGACATCGGTTCATCCGTTTGGGCGCTACCATGGCACAGACAGACCGACAGACATTAGCGACTTTAGCATTAAACTAAAAAATAACACGCTCTTTTTTATCAGGGGTTAATAAAAACAAAATAAAAGTGAAATACACTTTTCATCCTATAAGGGATAGACAAGAGCTAAGTGTTACCAAATTACAAAATTCACACAAGTCTCTTTACCTTCACAGCTGATAGCACCGTAATGTCTTCCCGAAGCCCTGTCTCCGCAGACTATGCACAGCTCCAGGCCCCCCACTTCACTCCCTCCGCCAAATTTCAACTCCATCTGGTCTTGACCATCCATGGCAATGTAGTCTGTGAAATTGTATTTTTTAAGCAATTGGAGTATTGAAGTTAATTCTTATACAAATATAAGAATTAACTTTAATACTCCAAAAAGGGGTTGACTTTGGGTTTTGTGGTTTTTTTTATCAATTTCGCATGGTTTTCCACATCTTTGGGTGATCATTGAGATGCATATTATGAGTACAAAAAGAAGGAATGTCCACCACAGGCTTTTAAACAGCACAGCTGAGGATCCAACCCGGAATGCGCTAAGATGAAAAATCATTTCAATAATTTTAGAATAACAAAAAAAAAATTGACATAAACTGCTGCAAAATGAAAGCCTCCCTGAAATTTCACTAACATTATTACACAAGGGATAGAATGGAAAATAGAGTGAGGCCTTTACAAATCAATAGGACTGTCAAAGACTTAAGTGTTTGCAATATTGGTTAATTTTTAAGAAAAGTCATGATTTAGTATTTATTTATTTCTTATGGTAGATGTAGGTATACCATTCCTCATATTCATAACTATTAACAACCTATTTTAGTTAAAACATGTTTTGTCTCTTCCCCATGGTCTTTTATAAATTGTCCTGGGTCTTGGATGTTTAACTGTATACGTATTTGTTATAAAATATAGTATTGGTGAGTTAGTATCCCACAACACAAGTCTTGAACTTACTTTGGGGCTAGATAAGTCAGTGTAATTTGACCCTATTTATTTCCCTTGTTTCCAAGCGGTGGTCTGACGACATAAAAAACATTGGGGGCCCATTATGACAGAGAACGGCAAGATCTAGGGAGGCTTGGAAGAAGCTGGAGGAGGCCTTTGTGTCTCAAGACACGCCAACCACAAAATTTGGCAATTAGAGGCTAATAAATAAATAAATAAATTTCCCTTGTTTCAATATTTTATAATAAAAGAATAAGATAAATCGTATTTGAACTAAAACAGGTCTAGCAAATATTTCTTAATTTAAACTATGAGGGTATATTTTTGATGACTTTCATGGCATAATGTGCATGCAACACACTATACCACCAATCCAGCAGGAGTGGGTTTGATCCTCAGCCACTGCAAGTTGGTAAAGGGCATTATTCAAATTATCTTGGGTCTTGAGTGTTTATTTATATATCCCATAATACAATTTTTAACTTATTTATCAGTTTGGTTTTGTCCCTATTTGTAATTATGGCACAAAGGGTCCATACACAAAGCAAAAAGGTCAAGTTCCTTCATACCTATATAAATGAAGAATTTGACACTAAAATTTAACATATGCTTGTCAATTGTATACCTGTGGCTAGTTTTCAGCAAGTTAACAGAGTAAACCAAAAACATTCAGGACGGATATTTTTTATTCAGGTTCACATTCAAAGTCGCTTACCATACTTTGTCACAAATAGACACAATGCAATACACCTTTCACTTTTTGTATTGTAAATATCAATGGCATAGGCCTTGCGTGGGTGACGAGATACGCATCTTTAAAGTTCAACTAAGCTCTGCTACTCTAAGAAAGACTCCATAATTACTCGACCGTAAAGAAAAACCAAGCCACAAATACAGTTATCGCAAGCGTCTGATGCCCTTACCTTGTTTACTTCCGTGGGGTTTCTTGGTGTCTGCTGGTTCTAAGTCGATGATATCATTTAGAATCAGCTACATAGAAGTAGAGTACACGTAGTATCATTTATTCGTAACTTTCACAAAATATACAAGATCAAACAAAAAGAAAGAAAAGAATTGTGAAAAAGAATTAGTGCACTCTGCCTACTGGCTGGTTGAGCAAAGAACGAATCGAATGGAATGACGCTGTGTTGCCATATGGAGGAGGCGTGAAATCTGTAAATTAATTAATAAAGCGGCCAGGCCAAGTGCGAGTCAGGCGGGCCCATGAATTCAAATATATTTTTATTACCACAGGATAATTATATCTCTTAATAATCGTCATTGTTTGTTGACGTCAAAAGGTTACTTACACCTAAGTTTACTACCGCTTCCAAAGCGCTAGTGCAGAAGAAGTGGTAACAAACTGCACTGCAGCATTTTCTCCAAGGACGTCAAGTCACAATTAAATTAATATTTAAAGTTAATGTGGACAGAGAATAACATTGTTTGTATCATATCATAATTTTAATTGAATTTTTAGAATGTCAAAATTTTAAAATAATGTCAAGTTGTAGATTTATTTTGTACAAAATGTACCAAATTACGATATTTGCGAGTACCTATATTACAAACTTTAAGAGGGACCCGCGCCAAGCTCAAGCCAGACTTTTTTGTCTTTAAGGTAGTCATCGGTCCTATAATAAGCCTTCTCACAAAGTACTTTCTTTACGTACGTTTTGAATTTTTTATCCGGCATATCAAGGACCGATTTTGACAATTTATTATAAAAAAGAATACAGTTCCCCATAAATGTTTTACTACTAACTAGATGTCGTTCAAACTAATTTCCGGTGGTAGTTTGCATGGTAATGAACATCATCTTTTTGACGTGACAACGTCTTAAATTAGGTTGCGGCTGGGAGTCACTTATGAAAAAGTGTAACGCTCGGTAACGTTACGATGAGTCACCGAACGAGAGAGAGGCCCGCCGAATGCCTTGCGTCTCTCTCCCACTCAACTATGTTATCTACGTTGTCACGTAAAATCTTCGCCCGTAAAACCGACTTTACAGGCAACCATTTTTTTGACGTGACAACGTCTTAAATTAGGTTGCGGCTGGGAGTCACTTATGAAAAAGTGTAACGCTCGGTAACGTTACGATGAGTCACCGAACGAGAGAGAGGCCCGCCGAATGCCTTGCGTCTCTCTCCCACTCAACTATGATCGCGTTGTCACGTAAAACTTTCGCCCGTATACCGACTTTACAGGCAACCAATTTTTTTTTTTAGTATTATCATTCTCTTATTTCAGAAGTTAGAGGGGGAGACACATTTTTCCACTTTGGAAGACTCTCGTGCAAACTATTCTGTTAATAATAAAAAAATATAATTTTTGGAGATCTATCCATAAATACCTAACACGTAAGGATTTGACGAAAAAAATTTTTTTGTGTTTCAGTTCTAAGTATGCGTTACCACCAGAATTTGTTGTTCTTTTTCTTTTTTCTGTGAAAATCTGCGGTTCACAGAATACATCTACTTACCAAGTTTCAATAGTATAGTTCTTATAGTCTCGGAAAAAAGTGGCTGTGACTAGAGATGGGCGGTGGGTAAATACCCAATCTACCCATTTGGGAATATACCCGGTAGATTGGGTAAATACCCGGTATATACCCGTATCTACCCATTTGGTGGGTAGATTGAATTTTATGAGTAATTACTTCGCAATTCATGTCCGAAAGTGTGTGCAAGCGCTGTAATATGCTTAAAATGCAGGTAGACGTCAAATCTGACATTAAAGTATATGAAATCACCATACTAATCATACTTTGATAATAGGCTTTTTTGATTTATAATCATTTTTTTGTTGGGAGGTGCGCAAAGACATACTTAAAAGTGGTTAAATGAGTAAGAAGATATAAAATGCGATGTCAATATATGGGCACCCTCATACATGTATAGAAATTAGGTATCTTTGACTGCTCATCCAAGAGCCAAAACTACTGATTTCAGGGTTGGTCTCGGAACAAAAGATATTCGTATAGACGAGTTCTTGAATACCCCATCAACTTGTCATAACATTTCCCACAAAATAGTATGCCGGGTATTTACCCGTATCTACCCGTTGTATGAAAACATACAAATTAACAGGTCAAAATTAACATTTTTGGCTGGCAAACGTAAGAAGACCTAAAAAGATGTTTAAATGAGCAATCAGACATCAAATGCGATGTCAATATACGAGCACCCTCATAGATGTATAGAGAGTAGGTATCTTTGACTGCTAATTCAAGAGCCTTAACTACTGATTTCGGGGTTGGTCTCGGAACAAAAGATATTCGTTTAGACGAGTTCTTCGATCCCCCATCAACTTGTCATAACATTTTCCACAAAATAGTATGCCGGGTATTTACCCATATCTACCCGTTGTATGGGAACATACAAATTGACAGGTCTAACTTTATATTTTTTGCTGGCAAATATTTGTACACCTAACTAGATGTTAAAATGTGCAATCAGACATCAAATGCGATGTCAATATACGAGCACCCTCATACATGTATAGAGATTAGGTATCTTTGACTGCTAATGTTAGAGCCAAAACTACTGATTTCGGGGTTGGTCGCGGAACAAAAGATATTCGTGTAGATGAGTTCTTCGATCCCCCATCAACTTGTCATAACATTGCCCACAAAATAGTATGCCGGGTATTTACCCGTATCTACCCGTTGTATGGGAACATACAAATTGACAGGTCTATATTTATATTTTTTGCTGGCAAATATTTTTAGACCTAACTAGATGTTAAAATGTGCAATCAGACATCAAATGCGATGTCAATATACGAGCACCCTCATACATGTATAGAGATTAGGTATCTTTGACTGCTAATTTAAGAGCCAAAACTATTGATTTCGGGGTTGGTGTCGGAACAAAAGATATTCGTTTAGACAAGTTCTTCGATCCCCCATTAACTTGTCATAACATTTCCCACAAAATAGTATGCCGGGTATTTACCCGTATCTACCCGGTGTATGGGAACATACAAATTGACAGGTTTAACTTTATATTTTTTGGTAGCAAATATCTGTAGACCTAACTAGATGTTAAAATGTGCAATCAGACATCAAATGCGATGTCAATATACGAGCACCCTCATACATGTATAGAGATTAGGTATCTTTGACTGCTAATTTAAGAGCCAAAACTACTGATTTCGGGGTTGGTCTCGGAATAAAAGATATTCGTTTAGACGAGTTCTTCGATCCCCCATCAACTTATCATAACATTTCCCACAAAATAGTATGCCGGGTATTTACCCGTATCTACCCGTTGTATGGGAACATACAAATTGACAGGTCTATCTTTATATTTTTTGCTGGCAAATATTTGTAGACCTAACTAGATGTTAAAATGTGCAATCAGACATCAAATGCGATGTCAATATACGAGCACCCTCATACATATATAGAGATTAGGTATCTTTAACTGCCAATTTAACAGCCAAAACTACGGATTTCGGGGTTGGTCTCAAAACAAAAGATATTCGTTTAGACGAGTCCTTCGATCCCCCATCAACTTGTCATAACATTTCCCACAATATAGTATGCCGGGTATTTACCCGTATCTACCCGTTGTATGGGAACATACAAATTGACAGGTCTATTTTTATATTTTTTGCTGGCAAATATTTTTAGACCTAACTAGATGTTAAAATGTGCAATCAGACATCAAATGCGATGTCAATATACGAGCACCCTCATAGATGTATAGAGATTAGGTATCTTTGACTGCTAATTTGAGAGCCAAAACTACTGATTTCGGGGTTGGTCTCGGAACAAAAGATATTCGTTTAGACGAGTTCTTCGATCCCCCATCAACTTGTCATAACATTTCCCACAAAATAGTATGCCGGGTATTTACCCGTATCTACCCGTTGTATGGGAACATACAAATTGACAGGTCTAACTTTATATTTTTTACTGGCAAATATTTTTAGACCTAACTAGATGTTAAAATGTGCAATCAGACATCAAATGCGATGTCAATATACGAGCACCCTCATACATGTATAGAGATTAGGTATCTTTGACTGCTAATTTAAGAGCCAAAACTACTGATTTCGGGGTTGGTCTCGGAACAAAAGATATTCGTTTAGACGAGTTCTTCGATACCCCATCAACTTATCATAACATTTCCCACAAAATAGTATGCCGGGTATTTACCCGTATCTACCCGTTGTATGGGAACATACAAATTGACAGGTCTATCTTTATATTTTTTGCTGGCTAATATTTTTAGACCTAACTAGATGTTAAAATGTGCAATCAGACATCAAATGCGATGTCAATATACGAGCACCCTCATACATGTATAGAGATTAGGTATCTTTAACTGCCAATTTAACAGCCAAAACTACGGATTTCGGGGTTGGTCTCAAAACAAAAGATATTCGTTTAGACGAGTTCTTCGATCCCCCATCAACTTGTCATAACATTTCCCACAATATAGTATGCCGGGTATTTACCCGTATCTACCCGTTGTAAGGGAACATACAAATTGACAGGTCTATTTTTATATTTTTTGCTGGCAAATATTTTTAGACCTAACTAGATGTTAAAATGTGCAATCAGACATCAAATGCGATGTCAATATACGAGCACCCTCATACATGTATAGAGATTAGGTATCTTTGACTGCTAATTTAAGAGCCAAAACTATTGATTTCGGGGTTGGTGTCGGAACAAAAGATATTCGTTTAGACGAGTTCTTCGATCCCCCATTAACTTGTCATAACATTTCCCACAAAATAGTATGCCGGGTATTTACCCGTATCTACCCGGTGTATGGGAACATACAAATTGACAGGTTTAACTTTATATTTTTTGGTAGCAAATATCTGTAGACCTAACTAGATGTTAAAATGTGCAATCAGACATCAAATGCGATGTCAATATACGAGCACCCTCATACATGTATAGAGATTAGGTATCTTTGACTGCTAATTTAAGAGCCAAAACTACTGATTTCGGGGTTGGTCTCGGAACAAAAGATATTCGTTTAGACGAGTTCTTCGATCCCCCATCAACTTATCATAACATTTCCCACAAAATAGTATGCCGGGTATTTACCCGTATCTACCCGTTGTATGGGAACATACAAATTGACAGGTCTATCTTTATATTTTTTGCTGGCAAATATTTTTAGACCTAACTAGATGTTAAAATGTGCAATCAGACATCAAATGCGATGTCAATATACGAGCACCCTCATACATGTATAGAGATTAGGTATCTTTGACTGCCAATTTAACAGCCAAAACTACGGATTTCGGGGTTGGTCTCAAAACAAAAGATATTCGTTTAGACGAGTTCTTCGATCCTCCATCAACTTGTCATAACATTTCCCACAAAATAGTATGCCGGGTATTTACCCGTATCTACCCGTTTTATGGGAACATACAAATTGACAGGTCTATTTTTATATTTTTTGCTGGCAAATATTTTTAGACCTAACTAGATGTTAAAATGTGCAATCAGACATCAAATGCGATGTCAATATACGAGCACCCTCATAGATGTATAGAGATTAGGTATCTTTGACTGCTAATTTGAGAGCCAAAACTACTGATTTCGGGGTTGGTCTCGGAACAAAAGATATTCGTTTAGACGAGTTCTTCGATCCCCCATCAACTTGTCATAACATTTCCCACAAAATAGTATGCCGGGTATTTACCCGTATCTACCCGTTGTATGGGAACATACAAATTGACAGGTCTAACTTTATATTTTTTGCTGGCAAATATTTGTACACCTAACTAGATGTTAAAATGTGCAATCAGACATCAAATGCGATGTCAATATACGAGCACCCTCATACATGTATAGAGATTAGGTATCTTTGACTGCTAATTTGAGAGCCAAAACTACTGATTTCGGGGTTGGTCTCGGAACAAAAGATATTCGTTTAGACGAGTTCTTCGATCCCCCATCAACTTGTCATAACATTTCCCACAAAATAGTATGCCGGGTATTTACCCGTATCTACCCGTTGTATGGGAACATACAAATTGACAGGTCTAACTTTATATTTTTTGCTGGCAAATATTTGTACACCTAACTAGATGTTAAAATGTGCAATCAGACATCAAATGCGATGTCAATATACGAGCACCCTCATACATGTATAGAGATTAGGTATCTTTGACTGCTAATTTGAGAGCCAAAACTACTGATTTCGGGGTTGGTCTCGGAACAAAAGATATTCGTATAGATGAGTTATTCGATCCCCCATCAACTTGTCATAATATTGCCCACAAAATAGTATGCCGGGTATTTACCCGTATCTACCCGTTGTATGGGAACATACAAATTGACAGGTCTATATTTATATTTTTTGCTGGCAAATATTTTTAGACCTAACTAGATGTTAAAATGTGCAATCAGACATCAAATGCGATGTCAATATACGAGCACCCTCATACATGTATAGATTAGGTATCTTTGACTGCTAATGTTAGAGCCAAAACTACTGATTTCGGGGTTGGTCGCGGAACAAAAGATATTCGTATAGATGAGTTCTTCGATCCCCCATCAACTTGTCATAACATTTCCCACAAAATAGTATGCCGGGTATTTACCCGTATCTACCCGTTGTATGGGAACATACAAATTGACAGGTCTATATTTATATTTTTTGCTGGCAAATATTTGTAGCCCTAACTAGATGTTAAAATGTGCAATCAGACATCAAATGCGATGTCAATATACGAGCACCCTCATACATGTATAGGGAGTAGGTATCTTTGACTGCTTATCCAAGAGCCAAAACTACTGATTTCGGGGTTGGTCTCGGAACAAAAGATATTCGTATAGATGAGTTCTTCCATCCCCCATCAACTTGTTATAACATTTCCCACAAAATAGTATGCTGGGTATTTACCCGTATCTACCCGTTGTATGGAAACATACAAATTGACAGGTCTACGTTTACATTTTTTGCTGGCAAACGTAAGTAGACCTAATTATATGTTAAAATAAGTAATCAGATAACAAATAAGATGGCATCTGTATATTTAATAAGGAAATCATCAGTGATTTTAATCTTTGATATTTTTTCTTTTAGAGATATTCATTGTTTTATACATTATATAACCTTTTTGTACATTTCTACACATGAATAGTGGACTCACACAAATTTTTAAATAAATATTCCAATCTACCCACCCAAACGGGTAGATACGGGTATATACCCGGTGCATATCGGGTAAATACCCAAGCGTGGGTAAATACCCGGGTAGATGCCCATCTCTAGCTGTGACATACAGACGGACAGACATACAGACATGGCTAATCCATAAGTAGTCCGAAGATTTTTTGCCATTTGGCTACGGAACCCTAAAAAGAGTATAAAAACCCTATGACTATAATATTAATTCTGATTTCTGCTCGTTATTTCTAAGTCAAACATTTCCATTTTCCATTTTGGGGGGTGTTGCAAAGAGGATCATTAACTTTGTCTCTTTTATCTATGTAACTGCCGCCCGCGCCGCCGCCCCAATGTGGGCTTCGCTGTGGGGGGGCAAATGTTAGACGATTTCTCTTCTTTCCCCCTCCGAAAATCCGTAATCATGGTTCATGCATAGCGTAGGTATTGGATTTCCAAAACCCGCACAAATACTTGAAAATCCGTATATGTGGCAATACTGGAATGACGAGAGAATGAAAGTATTTGTCATTGTGACAGAAGCTGCCTTCATTGTCCATGGTGATGCCAATTTCAACCAGAGACAAAAGAGCTTGACCGTCTCTGAGGTACTTTACAATGAGTTTTTCTTGCCTGGCAACATTAAAATCAAGTCGTCAATGTCACTGGCCACATGTAGTGTCAAACAAAATAACCTCGTGTTGATTTGGTTTTGCAAAATGTTTTTTGAAAAGTTTGCAAAATAAGTGAAAGTTATTTTTCCGAGATGGACAGCACACAACTCAAAGGTTTTATTGATAAGTTCGACAGTTTCACGCAGAAACCTGTAAATTATCTCGTCGTCCAAGATGGTATAAAAGAAGATATCAAAAACTTGGTAAAATCGCTTTACGATTTCACTAAATCGGAGGAAAGTGGTGGCAAGAAAAAACGAGGGAGTGCTTTAACGGAGCTGATAGTGGAAGACTTCGATGAAGAGCAGATATGGCAACAAATCGAACTTCAAAACTCCGAGCGTTGGGACAAACTTGTTTGGGAAGTAGCTAATTCTATGTCTTCTAAAAATGATTTATTATTTCCTGTAGAAGTCAAAGAAGCTAAGAAGCCTGTAATAAAAGAAGCCAGTGATAATTCCGCTTCAGAGGACGATGACGATGAGCTTGACCAAGAGAATATTGAGACCGAAAATGTGGTTGAAAAACCAAAAAAATCATTGAAAAAAGCTAAGGGATCTATAGTGGACGATCAATTCTTCAACCTGAAAGATATGGAGAGGTTCCTTATAAATGAGGAGAAGAAAGAAAGTGGTAAGAAAGTAGTTGAAGCAGACAGTGATGAAGAATCAATTGATTTATTTGAGGAAGACGATGAAGAATCTGATGATGAAGAAGGTGGTAAAAATGTGAAGTATACAGATTTTTTTGATAATGTTGAAGGGAATGAAGATACTGTAGGGGAAGAAAATATTGACAATGATGAAGAGATGGATTCTGGCGGAGAATTGGAAACTCAACCAGAGAAATCAAAGCCAGAGAAGAAAAAAGTTAAATTTGCTGGTTTATCATCTGATGATGATGACAGCGATGATCCTACTAAAGCTGAGACTAATGAAATTAATAAAAAACAGGATAATGATGAAAAGAAATCAGAATTTGAGGAACGCCAGCAACGTCTCCAACAAACCATAGCTAGACTAGAGGAGAAAACCCTTAAAGAAGCTCCGTGGCAGTTGAAAGGTGAAGTCAATGCTGCAAAAAGACCTCAAAACTCACTTTTAGAAGAAGTAGTGGACTTTGATTTGACTAGTAGACCTCCACCATTAATAACCGAACAGACTACACAAACTTTAGAAGACATTATCAAGCAAAGAGTTAAAGATAAAGCATGGGACGACGTTGAAAAGAAAGAAAAGCCAGTTGATGACCAACTGTCCTTCCGTAAGAAGGAAATCATTGACCAGTCTAAGAGCAAACTCAGTTTGGCCCAAGTTTATGAAGCAGAATATTTGAAACAAAAACAGGCATCATCTGGAGAGGTAGAGGATGAGAAAGAACCAGAAAGTCACACAGAGATAAAAGATTCTATGAGTAAACTTTTTGCAAAGCTTGACGCATTATCTAACTACCATTATACACCTAAAGCACCTCAAGCTGAGGTCAAAATCGTTAGCAATACACCGGCTATATCTATGGAAGAGGTCGCCCCTGTTGCTACTAGTGATGCAGCATTATTGGCTCCGGAAGAAGTCAAAAAGAAACAGAAAGGAGATTTGATAAGCAAAGAGGAAAGAACACAAACAGATAAAAACAGAGAAAGAAGGAAAAAGAAGAAGTTGCAGAGACTCAAAGGAAAGGTTATGAAAGTAACGGAACATAGGAATACGAAGAAGGGTGTAGAAAGTAATAACGATAAATCGTTGAAAACTTCTAAAGTGTTCTTCCAACAGTTGAACGATGAGGTGGGCAGTTTAATTAAGTCTAAGAAAGCTAAGAATAAGAGACAATAAATGAATTTGTATTTGAGAATGGTTTGGTTTTGACTTAAAAAACTCTTTAATGATAAAAATGTGTTGTTGTTTCTACACAAATAATGAGACTATTTAATTTTCAAAGCTCTTTAACTTAAAATTGCAGAATTACTTTATTCCGTCTTATAAAAGACAGACTAACTTTTTTACTTCGTTTTGTTTTGTTTGTTTTTCGTTTGTGTAAGTGGCCAACACAGGTGTTAGATTTTTCAGGCTGCCTAAAGGCATCTGACAGCTTGACGATTGCTATACAATGATGGCAGCTGGGACCAACAGCTTATTCATGACATCTGGAGCTCGAGAAACTTTTATGCCACTTGTGGTTACACATCCAAGTGCAGACCACGCCAAGTGTAGCTTTACTTGCGAAAGCTCTAGTAATGAGCTCCCCTGTTTTAACGTGTCACTTAAACTTAAGATACTTGACTTTTACGGGATCCAGTACTGCTTTCATTTAAAATAAATTGTTAGAAAGGAAACGCGCATTAGCCAAAAGTAGCCTTTTTCGCAATGTGTGTAGAAAAGCTTCACGTTCTCACTTTAAACTGTAAACAGTAGTTCATATAATAGTTTGAAGGGTTACCTTAAGCTTGATCAAGACAGAATTTAAATGATATCTCCATTTTCTATCAAATTATTTAAAATGGAAGCAGCACCTGACCTTTAAGCTACAACAATTAAGCTAGCCTGCGCCAGTTTTTCGAGAAACATCTTTTGAACATAGTATGAACGATTTCCCCCGCGCCCTGACGAACGTTGCTAAAGTCTTCCACAAGTAATTATCCGTTTTTTTAAAATAAGGTTGATTATATTTCTATTCTCTCGTGCTATTCGTAACAGCTGATACAGGGATTAGGGCTTAGGTCTTTACAAGGCCCAGAGCTGCTATTATTTAAAAAAGGTGATTAAAAATAACCGGCCAAGTAAAAGTCGGACTCGCGCACGAAGGGTTCCGTACCATTATCTATAAAAAAGAAGTTTTTTGTATGGGAGCCCTTCTTAAATATGTATTTATTAAATTTATTTTTTTAAATATTGAGTATTTTGTGAATATTTCAAGTGCCTAACTGTTGCCATTATTGACATCGAGCAAAAAAGGGCAAAAAAATCGCGTTTGTTGTATGGGAGCCCCTAAAATATTTATTTTATTTTGGTTTTAGTATTTGTTGTTATAGCAGCAACAGAAATACATAATTTGTGAAAATTTCAACTGTCTAGCTATCGCGGTTCTTTCGATACAGCCTGGTGACAGACAGACGGACAGACAGCGAAGTCTTAGTAATAGGGTCCCGTTTTTACCCTTCGGGTACGGAACCATAAATATGGGCAGCGTTCGTGCTAAGCCTTTCTGATAGCTCTGATAGTAAATAACTTTCCTATTCCGTAACTAAAGGGTAAAAAAAACGAGACCCATTACTAAGTCTCCGCTATCCGTCCGTCCGTCTGTCACCAGGCTGTATCTCATGAGCGGTGATAGCTAGACAGTTAAAATTTTCACAAAAAATGTATTTCTAACAATAAATACTATAAACAGAATAAAAAAAAAATATTTAAGTAGGATTAAAAATAGTTAAGGAAACCTTCGTGCGCGAGTCCGACTCGCACTTTACCGGTTCATCATCATCAGGTCTTTTTGTCTCCACTGCAGGAGCAGACCCTCACTGTACTACCAGAATTATACTTGGCCAGAGCAGTCAGAGGACTTTGGCCTACACTCTCCTCACTGGCCAGACCGGTTGGAAAGGTCTCGTCAGTGGCTGCGCAAGACCTCAACTTAATATGGGCACGGTAAATTTCGCGAGGCCCTCAATTCAGTGTTGGGAATTAGTTTAACTAAAAAAAAGCAGGCTTGCCCAGCCCATAATGGTATTAAATCAATAACAAAGATACGTTCTTTCCTCTGTACTCTGAGGTTCGTTTATTCATGCCAGTAACACATCAGTATACTTAATATAAGAAAACCTTGTGGGGTGTACTTTTGAATTTTCCCTACTTTTTCAAAAATATTTTCGGTTGTGTGTGAGGCGCGAGGCCCTTTGCCCTGCGAGGCCGTGGGCGGTGTGGGCCACCGTGTCTTACGCCGCCTCTGGTCTCGTAGATGTTTATAAACCTTGTTTAGCTTTCGGTTATTTATTTTTAAATTAGAACTCTTATATTCCTCTGGGTAAATAAGGACAAAAGTAATACAATGAAACTGCTTCAGTGGTTGGTGGCTAACTCCGCTCGTTACAGCGTTTTGGCAATTAACGGAAAAAGCCGACACCGGAAGTAGGAAATGACACGTTGACATTATTTCTCCCATAGATCAGACATTTACAAGGTTAGGTACTTTTTAGGGTTCCGTAGTAAACAAGGAACCCTTATAGTTTCACCATGTCTGTCTGTCTGACTGTCTGTCCGTCCGCGGTCCTACTCAGAAACTATAAGTACTAGAAAACTGTAATTTGGCATGGATATGTATATCAATCTTGGCGAAAAAGTAGTAAAATAAAATATGGAATTTTTTTTTTATGTATCTGCTGTACGAGTAAAGAGGAAGTCAATATTTTTCTTCTCTACAAACGTATCGTTGAATAGGTTTTTCAAAAATATATTATGAGCTTGGGAACACCATTTTTCGATTTAGGGATCCGTGTCTGAAATATTTAGGTTTCAAGTAAATTTTTTCGTTAAAGTCAAGTGTCCCCCCATCTATCTGCTAAACGGTTATATATGGACACGTGAAAAAAATCACAGCTATAGTATATATAATGTAGTTTAAAGGAAAACTATCAGAGCTAAGTAGGGTTAGCAAATTAAAAAGTTATAGGTGATCAACTTATAAAATGTACTCGAAAAGGAAAATTTCATAGAAATTCAATACTTAGCCGTTTTAGACTGCAAGTTGGCATTTACAACTACGGAACCCTATACTGCGCGTGGCCCGACACGCACTTGACCAATTATTAAAAACAGGTAATACTTTTGGAGCAAGTTTAGTCAGTGACACTGAATTATTTTCTATAAAAATATTTATTGGAAAACGAAAAACATCGGCTTTCCATACAAATCAGTTTTCAGCCAAATGGAAATTGTATAGAAGGACGAATTTTTTAAATCGATTTTCATTATATGGTTTAGAGATATATAAAAATTATAGAAAGATAAAAGGAAAAAAAATAACTAAACTAAAAATAACACGATTGATTGCAAGTTAAATAAAAGCTTGTAAAATATATATGTTTACCTACTGTATAGTGTTTTGTCGTGTGTGTAAGTGGCCAACAGTGGTGTGTAAATTTTTACACCACCTACCTAAAAGCGTTTGAAACGATGACTGCTGGCAACGATGACGGCCGGACTTAACGCGCCTTCTTCAGAAGCACGGGGAGCTCGTATTCAGTATGAAACAAACATTTCCTATGGGATTTGTATGAAATACAAAAGTATGACGTTATGCTTTTTTGGAGTCAAATTCCTGCATGAATAAATCGATTTATGTTGAAAATGGATATGATTAATGAAAAGTGATTCTATTTTGTGACGTTTTATGTACCTACTCTATCGAAAAATTTATTTTCGATCCTGTGGTGTCAAATTTGCCGTCCCCCAAAATGTGCCGCCCTAAGCTTTAGCCTACTTAGCCTATTGGAAAATTCGCTTTATTGGGAGATTGGGAGATGCCTTAAGTCCAGAGGTGGAGTGATAAAGGCTGATAAGAAGCATAACCCACAAAATATGCTACCTGTTTTGAATTTCCTAAAAATCTACAGCGAGATAATGCTTTACCATTAAGTCTACCCTATTGTAGATTTTTCGGCTCAATTAAGTTTTAAATAAGTAAAGTAAAGAAAAATGAATTTAGCATTAAGTCTACCCTATTGTAGATTTTTTGGCTTAATAAAGTTTAAAAAAAATAAATAAAATAAAGAAAAAATTGATACAACTATTTTTTGCCACAGAGGCGCAAAATGAAAGTCTTCCGCGGACATATTTGCA
The DNA here is from genome assembly GCA_963555685.1 of Acrobasis consociella. Lineage (NCBI taxonomy): Eukaryota > Metazoa > Arthropoda > Insecta > Lepidoptera > Pyralidae > Acrobasis > Acrobasis consociella. Next base: position 39,370,797 of record OY743104.1, on the reverse strand, counting down.
GTAGGTATGTTTGCTCTCGGTTATCCCATACTTTGTAGTTAAAACATTTTATTTGCTGCGTTGTCCATAAATTTAGTAGCTCTGCGACTATTGCAGTTAACCCCGCCGACACTAAATATAGAAAGTACAGAGTTGACACACTTTAAGAACACAAACACTCTGCAATCAAAGATAGGTACTTATATTCACATACTTAACTTGTTCTTAACATTTAAAGTTCATTGATATTGATAAAATACTGTGTAAACTTTTTTTCGCCATTAGTATATTGTATATTTTGCAACTATAAGAAACTGAATCGCTGTTGTCAACAAACAAAAATAAAAAAAACACGTTTATTGATGAGTTAAATCATAGACGAGCCGAGATTTATCTTAGTTGACATCCACTCAACAAATTAGAAAGGCTTCACTCACCATCTGCCAGTCAATCTACTATGGGCGGCGTAGGGTACGATAACCACTTGGTGAGTAGGCCGTAATGTGCTTAATTACAAATACTAAACTAATCTACTGTATACATAGGTATAAGTCGTATTTGAGGATACTATAAGAAGGTTTCTCACAAACGTAATAAATACCTTTTTTTCAGAGATAAGCATGAGATACTCCGCAGTTCATATTTAATTAATCGCTTATTTTATGCCGTTGTATTGTAGCCGTGTTGTTTCCGGCAGAGTAGAATACGGCCACTCCAAGTCCTCTCGTGGATGTCGTAGAAGGCGACTTAGGAAATACCAGCTAAACAAAGCTATAAATATCAATGAGACCTCTCTAACCCGTCTGGCCAGCGTGGAGAGTGTAGGCCAAGTTCTCTGGCTGCTCTGGTAGCACAGAGAGGGTCGTGCTCCTGGAGTGGAGACAAAAAGATCTGATGATGATGATGATTGTATCACAGCTTCATCATCAATGATTCGCATCAATTTTGCTAGAGAATGTAACGCGGTTACGTATTTAGCTACATGCTGGGGAATTACTCAATAAAATATTTCTTTAGTCGTACGAAAGTGACGTCCTTTTTCTATATCAAACCGAATTTAATGTCACTAGACCACCTCTTTTTTGAACGATATTAATCATTAGACCACTTCCTATTATGACGACATGCGATTTAGATAACGAGTGTTTAGACGAGTTGCTACATACCTACTTGTATTTAAGACCATTCGAGACTATATAACCAAAACGCTCAAGTTGCTTGAAACTGAAACGCGGATGCGCAGTAACGTCTTTCTTGCGTACCGTTTTTGGAGTAACTGCCCTTATCTCATGAGGTTTTTAAGTAAATTCTTAGTCTAATGACTCAGCTCCTCGTTTGCACATTCGCTGGTTTGCTCCGCCGTCGCCTCCGCGTCGCATAACGCGCGCTGTTGGTTTTTAGCGGGGCCACATGTTAAATAGGCTGCATAGCAGCGTCTGTATGACTCCAAGTTATATAGGTACCTACACTCTCTTTCTCCACCACTGTAGTCGTAATGACTAACATGTAACGATGTTGCAATAAGCACCATCCTTCTCTTGCCCACCTCCTTTCTATCCTTCATTATTTCAAATTTCATTCCTAAATTTAATTTTTAAATTCCAGACGTTCCTTGCTCATCATTTTTGAGTCATTCCACTTTCACTTCTGATACGAATAACATATCTCAGCACTTGTAATTTGTTGTAACCGTGATATTGTATAATAAATATATTTATTCTCTGCTTCTATTAATCTCTTGCTCTCCGACCTCTATAAATTTCATGTGGAACACATCTTACTAGCTGGGACAGGTGGAGTTCACACAAAAGGAGGTACAGGTGATGAGGATGATGACTTCCTGGCCGGTTTAGGCTTCGGGGAATGTTTATCATGAGTCCTCTGAGCAATCACTTCATTACCATCTTCTGACTGCCTTTTCTTTTAACTGCCTCCGTGGTGTAGTGGTTAGAGCGTTCGGCTAATACCCGGAGGTCGCGGGTTCGATTCCCGGCGGGGGAAACGACTTTGAGTTGTTGTCCTAGTTTAGTTAGGACATTGTAGGCTGATCACCTGATTGTCTGATAAGTATGATGATCTGTACTTCGGAGGGCACGTTAAGCCGTCGGTCCCGGTCACTGTCTTTGACATTGGTCGTTACCTAAAACCATGTCAGAGGCCTTTAAGGCGGTCTAAAAACTCTGACACTAGTGTTAGTGACTAACACACACCATAATAAGATTATATCAATCCAACTGTTCAGATTGGTAATTATGGGCAAATATGCCCTTTGTAAGGAGTGGCTATATATTAGTTTACACTATCAGTCCACATTTGGACAATTACACATAGATAATATCACGCCTGCTTCCCACAGGGGTAGGCAAAGACTATGGACCTCCACTTGCTACGATCCTGACAGACCTTATTCGCTTCAATAACATTCTTCTCATTCTTCCCCGTATTTGGACAATTAATTTTAATGAAAGACTTTGTCTTAGCGTGTTTCCGGTTACATCCTCAGTTGTGCTGCTTTGGGACCCGGGGTGTGCTATCTATATCGCTTTTTCTTCTTCTCGTCTTATTTTCATCTTAAGGTCTTTTTTGACTTCACTGCAGGAGCTTGGCCCTCTCTGTACTACCAGGGTAGGCAGAGGATTTGGCCTACACTCTCTCTGGCCAGTCAGGTAGGACTTGGACTGGTCCTATTCTACTCTGTGGGAAAACACGCGGCCTTTTTTCTCCAAATAATATTATATGCATGTCAAGACCAGGAATTTAGGATACCGAAGACTAAGCAAAATCAAATAGAAATAGCCGGAACACTTTAAACGTTAGGCTATAGTTTTACTACCAGCTTGACGTCATTCTTATTTAGGATTGGATTTAATGCAAGAGTTTTTTATGGTCGCCTCTTACGACATGAATAGAAAGAGATATATAGGGGCAAATAACACTGATTGAGCAAGCCCCAGAGTCCAGAGTAAGTTTGAAAGCTGTGTTATGAGATACTAACTCAACAATACTATATTTTATAACAAATACGTATATAGATAAATATCCAAGACAATATAAAGATAAGATAAATAAATATAAAGAAATGCTCTGTCTGCCCCATTAGGGATAAAGACGTGATAGTACATACATACATACTACATAATACATTATTATGTATCCAAGACCCAGGACAATTTGAAAAAGGTCATTTTTCAACTTGCCCTTACCGGGCATCGAACCCGCGACCTCTGGGTGGCATGGTGACCATTACGCCACGGAGTTCCGGATGGACTGGGACTGGTTCCTTTTCTAGACCGGAAACCACACAGCGAATATGCCAAAACGAAGTACCCACTACACTCGTAAAAGCAAACTGTAAGAGTAACATTGACCCGGGAAGTGCCAGTGCAAAACTCGTTCCCTAAAAGTTGTAATTGCTTGCAATAGAGAAGCGCCTAATATTGCGGGCTGTCGCGCGCTGTACAAATTGCTGCACTTTTTTCTGTAGGCGCTGCGAAAATTTAATTTTGTTCTGTGTATTTTTGCAATTTGTTTCGAGGTAATATTAGCTGCGTATTTAAATTAATTATTATTATTATTGCCGTGTGGTTTCTGGCAGAGTAGAATAGGGCCACTCCAAGACCTCCCGTGGATGTCGTTATAAACATCAATGAGACCTTTCCAACCCGTCTGGCCAGCGTGGAAAGTGTAGGCCAAGACCTCTGGCAACTCTGGCCAAGTTTGGCTCGGGTAGTACAGAGAGGGTCGTGCTCCTGCAGTGGAGACAAAAAGACCTGATGATGATTTAACCAGGTGAACTAAGCAGGTGGATCACGACCTCTGGCTGGATTAATTAAGTACTTACGTAATGCAGTTTGACTTTGCACATACCATAATATTTTAGTTATTGCCTATATCGCCATCTAGTTAAAAGGAAGAGAAATAATTATGTTTTGAGTAGCGTTGAAAGAAACAAATTGTTTTTTTCGGTGAAAGAAACGATATCTCGTTTTTTACCGTTTTATTCGTTTGTTGCATTGAAATATTCCCGAAAAAAACCTTCGGAATTTTTCGAAAGATATCGGAATTTTTCGAAAGATATCGGAATTTTTCGAAAGATATCGGAATTTTTGAAAAAAAAAAACGATTGAAGTAATCAAGTTTTTATTACTATAATTCCAACAGACAGTATAGTAGTATAGTATTGTGTGCGTGATATGAACTAAATGTAGGCCGGAAAGAAATAAGCGCATGACAAGTATGACAACAAAATCAAATCATTTTACCCTTCGAAACATAATAAAAATATTCTGTGAAAAAAACGTCAATACTCTTCCGTTTTTTCGCTTTTTCCGTGTTTTTCCGTTTTATTGATAAAAAACATGAAAAATTCCTTAAATATTTTTCTTGAAACTTTCGAACAAAAGTTGAAAAAAACTAAGGACTTTGAAAAATACGGGGAATTTTCCCGCTTTTTTCAACGCTAGTTTTAAGGCGATAGGCAGCCGTTTCATTAAGACTATTCGTTTATAGTCAGTTAGTCTGTAAGTCTGTAGAATTAGTTAGGAATGCACTTTAGCAAAGATATTGGTTGATACCTTTCACGTTTTTGTTACCTAACGGGGCAGACAGAGCCCAGGGCCATACAACCCATTGGCTAAGATTAGCGCTTTTGTTGGCGTGAAGATGGAAAAAGAGAATCAAAATAGTGATACCTAGACACCGCCTATTGATTTGATTCAGTTTCTCGCCTATTCTCTGGCTGTTTTCTGGGGCGCGGGAAGAGAAGTAGCTGGCATGTGTGCAGCATTATATGTTTTCTCGGTTTCTTTATTTTTCCCTAACCAGCATGGAGTAGATAACTGTTTTAGGTCAGATCGAAAAATTTGAGGAAACATGAAGTTAGAGAGGAACGAAGCTACAAAACTGGAAGCCCCTATAAAAATTCCCAAAAAATCCAGCACCTAAAAAATACAAATAAAACTTGTAAATTCCAAGCCAGCATAAAAATCATATTAAACTGTTATTTATTAGAAATATTCAAATTCAGCAGACAACACGAGCCCCACAAACACGCTCGCATGAAAACAAAGATGTTAGCACTCGAAACAATCACGCGGAGCCTTTTCGGTGCGTTCGGAACTCCCCCTGATTTATACGTCGCTTATCGCGGCTGAATTTATTTGTCTGCCGGAGCCGGCTTCTACGCTGATGCTGGTACTTGTGTAGAACAGAGCGGTGGAGTAGCTGTTTTTATTATATTGTCTTTTTTTTGGAACGAAGTTCCGCGCGGTGCGAAAGGAGGCTAGTCGGAAAAAATTAAGACCAAAAGTTGTAACGACACTTTTTGCTATAGTTGTAAGCCGTGCGGCGTGCGCGTGTTTCTCTGTCTGTCTCTCTCTCTCTCGAAGTTCGTTCCATCCAGGTGTCCCTTGACACCTCTAAGTTTTTTTGCTTATCTTATGTCCCATCAGTCATGTTGGAAATCTTTGGGAGAGACCTATGTCCAGTAATGGACGTTATGCGGCTGAAATGATGATGATGATGATGATGTCCCATCTGGACAAAGGTCTTCATCCTTTATTACTTTTATGGTGTACTAGCTGTACCCGCGGGCTTCGCTCTCTGTAGGAATTTCGGGATAAAAGTACCCTATATCCTTTCCCGAGTCTGAAACTATATCTATACCAAACTTCATCCAAATCGGTTCAGTAGTTGAAGCGTGAAGAGATAACAAACAAACAAATAAATAAACAAACTCACCTTACTTTTATTATACTACTTATACTATTAGTTAGGATTAGGATTAGGAATATTAGTATATAAGTTAGGATATACTAGTAATTTATAAAAATAATTTAATTTAGTTATAAAAAAATTGTAAGTGTATAATTTATCGCTGAATAAAGATTTTTCTATTTCTATTTCTAATTTAGTTGTATTGATCAAACTGTTTTCCGTAAATATAAATTTCATTTTTAACATTGTGTTTGGGCTTTCTACGTGGTTCACCCGACATAACACCATGCCTGGCAGGAAGATCTTACCTTTGTGGCGCTCGAGCATACTGTATCGTGATTTCAGATACATAGAATTTGTCTACCCTAATGACGGAAATGTGAGAAATGTACCCATTTTCTGCGGTATGGAGCCATTCTTGTAATTTAGATATGATCAGTGCCTCCCTATAAAAAAATTGTTGTCACTGGATCATATCACCATCTCCTGCTACAATTTTTTTAACATTTTACAATTCTTTAATAAATGATTTATACCTACATCTTATACCTTTAAACGAGCAATTCTTGTATGTATGTATGTATACATATATATATATTTATTTATAAATTTCTGCGATCTCAAAAACGGCTCTAACGATTTCGCTGAAAATTTGTATATGGGGGTTTTCGGGGGTAAATAATCGATCTATATTAGTTTTATGTTTGGAAAAACGCGTGTTTTCGAGTTTTCATGCGTTTTTCTTTCCACGCAGAATATGGTCGCTAATTTCGTCGCGCTGCGACCGCCTTAATTTAGCTCAGTGGTTAAGGATAGCGACCGCTAGAAAGAGTGTTACGGGTTCGAATCCCACTCGGTGACTTACTTTTGTTTTTTTTTTATGTTTAAGTTTATATTTTTATTTTTATTTTGCATTGTTTTTAGACAAGTTTAAAAAAAATTAGTTAATGTTTGAGATGTAACCGAGCAAAGCTCGGTCGCCCAGGTACTGTATATTATAGTGATTAATATGAGAGTTTTCGTGCAATCATTTAGTGTAACCTAAAAATGCGGATGCTTGCTTTGGCCTGAAGTCAGTGCTGTTTTTTTAAAGTGTTGAATATACTGTTGGTTATTGCCATCAGTAGTTATTTAATTTATTCATATACAACACTAGTTGTCATTTTGTCGTAGTTTTTGTAGTATGGCAACTCAGTGTTTCGTTCCTTCCGTTTCCAGTTCGAAACGAATACTTCTTTTCTCGTGGCTGGTATCGCGGCGTGGTCGAAACCATGCTTTAATCGTAATAGAGATAAAATAGTCGTTAAATCTCTAATTTTCGTGTTAAATACCTTTCGTGCTCAAGGCAGTGTATCAAGATACCATAAATTTATAAAACTTTCATTTGTAACGAACGAGCAAGTAATCTGTGTATGTTCCCAAGTAGAGCAGTGGAATAAGCAAAGTATATCTGGGCCCAGCAATGTATCTAGCTGATTGATCGGCGGAAGAGGGAACAGGACTTTTCCAGAGAAGATCTCCAGGTGAGTCTCATAGCGCAATCTAGCTCACAATTAGTACCGAACTTTGTAGAAGGTTCATCAAAGTCTCGCTCGATTCATGTAAAGATTCAAAATCATAATATACAGTCCGCTTATTTTCGTTTCTCGCACATATACTTACTTTAAAAATATTTATTACATTTCATATAAGTCATATTTAATAATTTAGAGCACTACTTTATTTAAATAGTAGTAATAAAAGATTTTAATGTTTTAATTATTACCTTATAGCGCCATCTAGTGACAATGAAGATAAATAATTATGTTTATTTAGGCAAAAGTGAAGAACAGTCAGAGATGGACTATAGAATAGGATATAGGTACCTACCGCGACTTTTTTATTCCCTTTATTTATATTTACTTACTTTATATTTTTATGGGCGAGATTTGAATCATGGAAATATGCGATGCGGCTAGCAACCCATCACTATTTTAATTTCTTTTCCATCTAAACGTCCACCATCACGCTAAGCGTGGCCTTTGGGTCTTACGGCCCTGGGCTCTTTCTGCCCCATCAGGGATATAGACGTGAAAATGTATCTGTATATTTATAACATTTATCAAACAATTTCAATATTAGGCGATGTGTAGGCATGGCGGTGTCGTCTCCACATATTTCGCTGCGCACTGCAGGCTGTCTCGGCGCGGGTAATTGTACAAATTATAAATTTGTGACCGAATGCCGCGGCGGCGGATTAAATCGCGTCGCGCGCGGGATCGCCGCACTCTGCTTATCTGCCATTTGCTGCTTTTTGGTACAGACAAAGATTATATGGGAGGCTGTTAAAACTAGGATGATTTTGTACCCCTACCCAAAGATAATATTATTACTAACGTTACAGATACACAACGCTATAGGAACTGCTGGAGGGTAATAAGGTAAAACTGGAGTTGCGGGATCGCCGCAGTCTTCTTATCTGCCATTTGCTGCTTTTTGGTACAGACAAAGATTACATAGAGTAGGGTTAAGAGGCTGTTAAAACTAGGATGATTTTGTACCCCTACCCAAAGATAATATTATTACTAACGTTACAGATACACAGCGCTATAGGAACTACTGGAGGGTAAGTACACAAAACTGGAGTTGCGGGATCGTCGCAGTCTGCTTATCTGCCATTTGCTGCTTTTTGGTAAAGACAAAGATAATATTATTACTGACGAACAGATACCGAACGCTATAGGAACTATTGAAGGTCCAAGGTCGCTGGAAGGCGCTGGATTCAAGCCGCTCTAGATCGGTCATTTTGGAAATCCTTGGGAGAGGCCTATGTCCAGCAGTGGACGTTGTGCGGCTGAAATGATAGGAACTATTGAAAGGCCAGTCAGTAGGTAAAACTGGAGCAGCGGGATCACCGCACTCTGCTTATCTGCCATTTGCTGCTTTTTGGTAAAGACAAAGATAATATAGAGTAGGGTTAGGTAGGAGGCTGTCAGAACTAGAATGATTTTGTACCCCTAGCCATGCAAAGATAATATTACTACTAACGTAACATATACCTATCGCCATAGACAATGTTGGAGCGCCCGTAAGTAGGCAAAACTAGTAGGCGAAATTAGTACCTAACCAACCAGATGGCTGGCCAATAGTAATGAAAGAAAGTGGTAATATGCTTTTAAAATATTTATTTGCATTTCATATAAGTCATTTGTAGGGTTCCGTACCCCAAGGGTAAAAAAGGGACCCTATTACTAAGACTTCCCTGTCTGTCCGTCTGTCTGTCACCAGGCTGTATCACAAGAACTGCGATAGCTAGAATGTTGAAAATTTCACAAATTATGTATTTCTGTTGCCGCTATAACAACAAAAACTAAAAACAAAACAAAATAAATATTTAAGGGGGGCTCCCATACAACAAACTTGATTTTTAAAGATAATGGTACGGAACCCTTCGTGCGCGAGTCCGACTCGCACTTGGCCGGTTTTTATTAATTAATTAGAGTACGACTGACGACGGCCATACAATGATGACAGCCAGGACTAACGGCTTATGCGTGCCTTCCGAAGGAAGGAGGAGCTCGAGAAATTTGTATGCCAATGTGGTCACCCATCCAAGTGCGGACCACGCCTGGTGTTGCTTTACTTGCGAAAGCGCTAGTAATGCGCACTTGCACCGGGCCACCGTGTTCCTCGTCGTCACCTAGCACCATACATGAAGAGATGATTTTGAGGTTGTAAGATGTTGGTGTATAGACACCGGACCACGTCTCGTAGAAACTGTTCATTTTCAAGTTACATGTTGTAGAGCTGAGTGACGGGTCCTTTCTCGATCGCTGTTCGATAGTAGATCAATTGATGCTATTAATAGATGTAAAATGTTAGGTAGAAACAGCTGACACGCGACCTACATAGTATGTGGCCGCGTGCAGCCGAAATGAGAAGTAAGCTCGACTAAGAAGGTATTTTGGGAATGTACCTACTAGGTTGGTAGTTTTTAGGTGATGTGTGGTTTCCGGCCTAGTCTCTTTTCGCCCGATTTCTTCCTTGAATCAGTCTGTCGGTCAGAACTTTGTTTAAATTCGCCTTGACATTGCTACAACGCCTACAACAGCAGCTGTGTTGTTTCAAATAATTTTTTTTGTCCAAATATAGGCTCTTACAAAATATATTTATTAAATATTTATTGATCATAATGGTAAAAAAGGTGGACAATGCTAATGCATTCTTTACCAGTCAAGCTTTAGGAAAAACAGAAATAAATTTATGAGGGAAAGTTGTCCCTTAAAATTGTATTTTTTAGACGTTATACAGTTAATATGCATGTAAATAAGGAAGTTTGAACAACTCAAATCAGATAAGTGCTTTTTTCTAAACGTCAAAACAAACATTTTGCTTGAGATTTGTATAAAATAGGGGTGACGACTAGTCCGAAAAGTATAATTGTAATTAGTCCGTCTTTTAGATTATCCAAAAATAATGGACCCGTATTTATCAGTTTACCAAAAAAGTAAAAATTTACAAAGATACGGAGCGTCAAAGTTCTGGAGTGGGAGCTTGCGACGTCACACTTAAGTAAAAATCGTGCTTAAGTGTGACGATACGCGAAATTTCAATGCGCTGTATCTTTGCCATTTTTGATTTCTCAGAGAAAAGAAAAAATATTTTTTAATAATCTAACCCAGTGGTTCCCAAACTTATTTTGTCTACTGCCCACTTTGAGAATAAATATTTTTTTAGCGCCCCCATTTTTTCACCTATTTAAAAACCACTATAACTTCAAATTATTTTAATTAATTATTGTGACCTATATATGTATATTAACGGAGAATAAAATAAATATTACATTGTTTATATAGGAATGCTTAAGCAGCACGCACCGACAGGAATAAAACAAACATGCATAAACTCGTTTATCTCATTCGACGCTCAATCGTAGTCAACAAGTCCGAACAAGTATTCAATGAACCAGCCAACTGATACAGGAATGCACAATTCTGGTTATTTAACAAAAACTTGTTAAAACATGATAGATATCTACGAGTACTAATAACTATTAGGCCCAACACAGACGACAGACTTTTTGTCCGATCGAGTCTGCGGCGCACAAATAGTCTGCGTGGCGCGCAAAAAGTCTTTCGCGGATTGTTCACGGACTCAACACACACGACGCACATTTTGAATCATTCTGTCGGCAGAACTGTAGGGACGGGACACGTACAGTTTTACACGCCATGGAAGTGCAAAGATTGCGATGTATTATTTTATACTTGAAGTACAGAAAAAGAAGAAGAAATAGAAAATTTTGGGTACATCCTATACTTTCGGAGAGATTACTAAAAGGACAATTCCATATGAAACATGCAATTCTAAAACAATACCCGGACAATTTTTTCAAATTTTATAAAATTTCTATTAATACTTTTAATGAGTTGCTATTCATTTTAAGACCAACTTTGACACATTAGGAAACAATAATGAGAAAGTGCATTGGTCCAGAAGAAAGGTTATACTAGGCATGATACTCGGATTTTGAAGTATCATAAATTGCAGGTCTGTTTTGTATTTCATGAATTAACATCTGTACATCTATCTCTAGCGCCAGTTGTAATACCGCGCACGTCACGTCCACCACTAGCCGAGTGAAGGTCACAGACTAAAGTGCGCGACGTCTGTGTTAGCGCGGGTTGAAGCATACGTTGTATTTTTTTCGCACACTTTTAGTGCGGTGTGGCAGGGCGCGGCGCGGCGCGGTCTGCCAAAATTACACGGATTTTTTGTGCGCCGCACTTTTTGTGCGTCGTGTGTGTTACTGCATGTAATTCCATAGGTTCTATTTTCACAGACTAAAAGTGCGGCGCGGTCTAGTCTGTCGTCTGCGTTGGGCCTTAAAATGCGAAAGTGTGTCTGTTGCCTTTTTATTTGTTTGTTTGTGTCTACTTTCATTACGAAACGGAGCGACCGATTGACATGATTTTATTTTTTTCTATATTCAATAAAATAGGACAGATATATGAACTACGCGGAGAGAAATATAGAACCGAGTTTGAGCAATCTTTTAATTCATATTAGTTGATGTTCACAAGTTGTTGTTGAGAGTCGAGAGCTCTTGCAGTCGTTGTTTAAGAGGCCTCCTAGCTAAATAAAGCTCCTAGCAAAAAAAAACCTTTTTTTTTTCTGGGTCTCTTACCGCCCCCCTTGAGACCTGCAGCGCCCACAAGGGGGCGTTATCGCCCACTTTGGGAAAGACTGATCTAACCGATGGACCAAAAATATTTTTCCATTCGTCATGCCCATTATAAATCTAAAATCATGTTGAAAATGAGTACCAAATGATTTATTTTCGAGCCAGGAACCTTCCTAATTGTTATTCACGGATGAGACAATGTGAAATCGAGAATAAGCCGGTTAGTTAGTTCATTTCTAAACATCTAAACCGGTGTCGTGTCTGACCTAACATTGACCTTCCGCGAGGAAATTGTTTAATTTCCGAGGGCCACTGCTTCATCTTATTGCAACGGTAAGGCAGTACCTACACGGTAATACGTCTCATGTACAACGTGGAAGGGACATAGCCGTAATAAATCGAACCACTACTAGATCACTATATAGCTGCTGCAGACCTTTTTATGGAAATACCGATTTTTTTTGTTGGTTTTTGACTGTTATTTGAATTTCATTACACTATAGTAGTTAAGTATACTCTGTGGTTAGATTTATTACGAGTAGTCCCTTCCACGTTGCCTAAGAAACTATTTTAAGGGTGAATTCAGTCCGGGATAGTGAAAAACTTTCCCCAAGAAACAATGTCGAAACATGAAAAATACTTTTTGGCTTTCCATGCAAACTCGGATCAGCTTGTATGGGAGGAAAAAAATTACTTTTTATATTTCGAAACGTATTCCTTAGGGAAAGTTGTTAAGTATCATGAAATGAATTCACTGTTAAATAGTTTCAGTATATTTTGTCATTATATTTTTTACCGGACTCGGAAAAAGTTGGGATAAAACTATTCTATGTCCTTATTTTTGTCTCAAACTAAGTATTTTATGTCCTTATTTGGGTCTCAAACTATATCCATACCAAATTTTATCTATATCAGTCCAGTCGTTGAAGTGTAAAGAGGTAACAAATAAACACTATCGCATTTAAAATATGGAATTTACTTTTTGCTGCGGAACCTCAAAAAAGCTTTTGCGACCTGCGCGCGAAGTCAACGCTCGAGAATAAAACCATGCGAGAGGTTTTACAATTGTTTTCTATCTAAACTTATCTTGGTAGAAAAACTAAAGAACATCATTGTAACCTAACAAATACGGGGCTAAGGAAACTATTAGAAGAGGCAATCTCCTAAATGCTTTATGCGTGGTGACACCGCGCATGCAATTTGCTTGGGCCATTAAATGCGCTGTGAATTTGTGAATATTGGATGGGGATTTATATAACGGGTAACGCGGGGTTAAGTTATAGAGCTTAAGCTGCGTAGACCCGATGGAAAAATAGTTTTTTATATGAGGTCTAACAAATTATACCGAATTTTTTTTTCAGGGTGAACTCAGTCCATGATAGCTTACAACTTTCTTCAAGAAATATATGTCGAAATATGAAAAATATTTTAAGGTTTTCAATAGACACTCGGATCAGCTAGTTGGTCAACCTGTATAGTCCGCCTATTACATTTGTAATAAAGTTAAATAAATAAATATGGGGAGCCGAAAATTATTTATGATATTTTTAATACATGGTCCTAAGGATAAGATGTTCAGTATCAACTGAATTCACCCTTAAAATAGTTTTAGTATATTTTGTAAGTCTTATATAAGTACGAAAAATTTTACAGAAAAGTCAGAACTAGGGCCTAAAAGGCCTAAGCTTACAGGTATAGGTGCAGAGCGGAAGGCCACTGTGTGACGAGACGATACTTATTTTTACATTTTCATCACACCCAATCAAACTCAGTTTGTGGCGAGATAGCCAATGGTTTTATGCGAAATTAAATGCAGTTAGTGATCATGGAAAAGCATAAAGGAATAAAAGCAATTCATTGAAGGACAAACATATTATAATCATTCAAGAGAAAATAGCACGTCATTGAAAAAAAATTAAAATTCCAAGTGGTCTAAACCTTGTTAACTCTGCATTTCTTAGATTATCTTTTGATGTAGGTATCCAGTGCGGTGTTAGCACTTGCAAGGCGCGCATAAGGCTAGAGTAATATGGCTTATCCCTTTCTTTTATGACTTAAGGAATAATAAGGACTTTGTGGCACTATCTATAATGTCACAATTAGAAGAAGCTTTCCTATTATTCTGATGTTCTAGGGGAGCTTACTTTCGTCATCAGAATGTTGTGTTTACCTGTAATTGGGTTGTATGCTAGAACAAGTCTTGTCATGTAGGTAACCTGTCGTTGTACCTAATAAATAAAATAAATAAAAAATCTCATCTACATATGTCTTTTAAGTCTCCACTGGAGGAACACGACCCTCTCTGTACTACTAGAGCCATACTTCATCAGAGCAGGCAGAGATTTTGGCCTACACTCTCCACGCTGGCCAGACGGGTTGGAGAAGACTCATTGATGACTCTGAACTCGTTTATATAGTAACTCGTCTAGTTACAAATTACTATTTCGAACAAGAAAAGAATTTTCCACGGTCAAGACGTCTTCGAGGGGAAATCGGGGAACATTTGAACATTTTACGTCTTTATCCCTGACGGGTTACACACAGCCCAGGGCCGTAAGACCTAAAGGTCACGCTTATTTTGATGGCGGGCGGCAAGATGGAAAACGGTATCCAAATAGTGATGGTTGCATCGCCTATTAACATGATTCAAATCTCGTCCATTCCCTCGATCGGTTTTTACGATATGCGCAGGAAAAAAAGCCGCTGGTATATTCTTTGTTTTTTTACTGTCTCCAGCATGGATAAGAATCAGCAAACATAATAGAAAAACAAAAGATTCCGACGACATGAGAACCTTCTTTTTGAAGTCGGTCAAAAATGCAATCGCCCGATATTATGCCCAATAATCGGCAACCCCGGGGCGCACTAATGGTTAATAATGCCATTTTTGCTCAATTGAAGCTATCTGAAGCAACAAATTCTGCGGAACATTTAAAATAGCAATGGTCGTATGCCAATTTCAAATAACAGTTAGGTTGGTGGTGCATTGAGCGCTTTTAATTTATGCAACGTGGAATTGACATACCCGTAATAAATTGAACTACTGGCTATAATAGATCACTTTATTATTATGATAATAAAATAACAGACACAAAAAAAAATTCAGCATTCCCATATTAATTGCCCACTGGCGGCTGCACAATGTATGGAAATATAGTTTTTTTTTAATTTTTTTTATAGTATAATTTCTTTATGGTGTAGTGCCCTACGTGAATAAGTTCACGAACATTGCTTTTTTGAAAGAAGGTAAGGACCAAATAAATAAACAACGGCACTAAACAATTTAATTTAGTGTAATATGTGAGATGCATCATGTTTTCATGCGATGGCCAAGTCATTCTACTTATTTAAAACATGAAAGATTTTATTATTGGTTATGGTCATTCTAAGATGTCGTTAGGTTAGGTAATTACGTAATAACTTAAAACGGAAGGTCCCTTAAATACCTAGGAACTGAATAAATTAAACGGCTTTCCAACATGGATCTCACAGCTTTTTACGGTAGAAAAACTGAGCTCCAGATTTTGGTTTTACGAGTAGTTTTGTTATGTTTTTGATGACATATTTGCCTACTTGGCTTGCTTGAAAGAAGATAAAGACCGAAAAATAGTAAGAAGCGGAAAGGGAGGCCTTTGCCCTGCAAGCAGAAAGGGAAGCCTTAGTCCAGACACTGAAACAGGCTATTCAAAAAGCAGAAAGGGACTTTGCCCAGCAGGGGACCCTTTTTTTTTTGCATAATTTTTTTGTCCTAATATGCTTTGGCATACGGGGTTTGGCATAAAATATTTTGTCATAATAGTTTTTAGGCATAAGTGGTTTTTTGGCATACTGATAGTTGGGCATAATAATATTTTAGGCTAATTTGTTACGGCATAATCTCCATAGGCATAGTAACTATAAGTTTAATAATAAGGAAATGTATTTCTACGAATAAAATGAGTAAAACGGGAGCGAGCGTCTTAAGCTTGGGGCGAAAATAACACAGACACAAAAAAATCTTTGCCACAGAGTATAGGTTAGGTTAGTTAGGTTTCCTTTGACCAAAACACGAGCGAGCGAGCGAAGCGAGCGAGCGACTCTAGCTTAGGGCGAAACTAATACATACACAAAAACAACTTACATCCTACTTACATCCTTTTATGCTTTAAAATGTTAGGGCTAAATAATGATTATGCTTAGGTACATTATGCTTAAAATTATTATGCATACTCCATTATGCGAAAGGACGTTATGCTTGAAAACGATTGTGCATTAAACCAGTATGCTATGTGATATTATAGCTTAAATTTGTATGCATATAAATAGTGATCCGCCCAGCAGTGGGACACTGAAACAGGCCTTTAAAAAATAGAAATTTCAAATATCTCTCAATGTGCCCACGGGACGTGCGGTGCCCGATAGACGCGCAGTTATCGGTAGCACATAAAGTGGGCGCGAATTAAAAAGAGTAACGACTGCCCTCCGGCGGTACCACATGTTATGTTTTGTTAGTTCATAGCTGTGTTTGTGAATCGCTAAAAACCTACCTATATGGACTGAATTAGTTTGATAAAATAGGTTGTGGAATTAGCTAATAATTTTTAAAAACTAAAAACCCTGCTATTGCCTTACAACTATTGCGAAAATGCACAGAAAAAACATTAAAAACTGGTTGCAATTCTAAAGATGTGTTTCTACAAAGAACAAAATCTTACAAACTAAGAGAAAACAAGTATAACAAATTAAATAGGTATATACTTCGGCTTGTCATCCTCATCATCAGGGCCTTTTTGTCTCCACTGCAGGAGCACGGCCCTCTCTGTACTACCAGAGCTATACTTGGCCAGAGCAGTCAGAGGACTTGGTACACTACACTACATTCTTCACGCTGACCAGACGGGTTGGAGAGGCCTCATTGATGTTTATAAGCTTTGTTCAGCTTATCTTATACCTTTAAACGAGCAATTCTTGTATATATATATTTATAAATTTCTGTGATCTCGAAAACAGCTCTAACGATTTCGCTGAAAATTTGTATATGGCGGTTTTCGGGGGTAAACAATCGATCTAGATTAGTCTTATGTTTGGGAAAACGCGTGTTTTCGAGTTTTCATGCGTTTATCTTTCCACGCAGAGCATTGTTTTTAGACAAGTTTAAAAAAATTTAGTTAATGTTTGAGATGTAACCGAGCTTTGCTCGGTCGCCCAGGTACTAATTTCTAATTCGCCATCTTCGACATCCACGGGAAGACTTGGAGTGGTCCTATTGTACTCTGCCGGATACCGTTTGGCTAATTAAAAACCCACTTTGCCTCAATCTACACAATCGATTTTGATAAAATTTCTATGGAACACCTAACATGTATGTCCTTTCAAGCAAAAAAAGGAATTTTCCAAATCGGTCCAGGCTTCTTCGGACAATCGGTAAACGTAAATTTAATAAAAGACTGCTCTGCGGCGATACATGTGTTATGTTTTGGTAGTTCATAGCCGTATTTGAGAAAAGCAAAAATAACTGCCTTTTTTTGAAAGAAAGAAAGAAAGAAAAATACTTTATTTGGTGCAAAACAGGAGTTACATTATCCATTATAAAAATAAAACTATTTTTAAACCAAAATGGCACCACTCAGCAAATGGCAATGATGTATCTTTACATCATGCCGCTGGTCTTCCGTGGTACCACAAGATAAGAGAGAAAGCACTACCAGATATCCATTGACAATGATCAAGTCGAAAACATGTTATGTATACTATTTCCGATAATAATAATACAGTTTTAGGTGATACTGCCAAATTTAATAAATAATATTAAAATAAAAAATTAAATAAATATATAATAATTAAATAAAAAATTAAATATATAATAATTAAATAAACAGAATAATATAAGTATAAACACAGTAACACATTTTTTGTAGAATGAGTAAATTAACAAATTTATTTGCCAGACAAATTATTAAAAAACCGACTGTCAAGTGTTCACTCTAATAACCTCTAAACCGCTGAACTGATTTCCATCAAACATAGCTAAGAACGATCTCTATTACTGAAACTCCGCTGTCTGTCCGATCCGTCTGTCGGTCACTGTATCTCATTAACCGTGGTAGAATTTTCATAAATGATGTATAACTGTTACTGTTGCCGCTATAACAACTAATACTAAAAACTGAAAAAAAAAACCCATAAAACAAACGTGAGTTTTTAAAGGGGACCCTTCGTGCTCGAGTCCGACTCGCACTTGGCTAGTTATTATAAGCCTGTATCTGAAGAGTCCCACTCTTAAACGTCATAAAAATCATTCCAATAAGCATGAAAGAATCCTAGCAAGTCGATGCGTTATAGTCAAAGTCAAGTCAAAGTCAAATTCATTTATTTATCTTTGGATATTTGTATCACTTGATAATTGTCACTTTTTTTCCTTTCGATTTCTTATAAGGTAAATGTTGACGTCAGATCATTTACTTATAGCTAAGTTTACTGCCGCTTCCAAAGCGCAAGTACAGAAGAAACGGTAACAAACTGTACTGCAGCATTTTCTCCAATAACGTCAACTTACAATTATACTGGTATTAAAATTAGATATGTGGACTGAGAATACATTGTTATGTCATAATTATAAATTAAGCATGATGTCAAGTTTAAAATTAATGTCAATTTGTAAATTTTGTACTAAAACATGTACAGAATGTTCTTAAATTATGACATTTGTGAATGTACAAATAGAAACCTTTAAGAGGGACCCATAGACCTAGAATTTTTCTTCTTAAATCTATGGTCATACCTAAGTATAATTTGAAGTACGAGTACGTACATAAAGACCACTGCTGGGAAAGCACGTTCGTCTGGGACAACGTAACCGATTAGTATTGCCGACGTTATGTGAACAGTGCAGTGGCGCTATAGCGGCTGCAGAGCACAGAGTACTTCACTGCACAGCGTTGCAGAGCCAGCACAAAAGTATTGCGCCCTCTATTGCATGACGAGTTAGTTTGATTATTATATCTCGTAGAAAATAGATCGTTTTGATCATACTTTCATTCCTTACTATGGGTCTCATGGGACCGATGTAAAGCGGCTTGCATCTAGTGCCTTCCAGCGAGCTTGGTCAGGTCTCATACAAAATACCTCAGTGACTCAAGACTAAAGTTTACAACCAATGTGTGTTACCAGTGATGACTTATGGCTCTGAAACTTAATTGGTCTCTTATTATACGGGTCTCTTAAGATGGCTCAAGGTCATTCAACGCGCTTTGGAGTGGGCTAAGCTCGTGTCTACGTGATCGAATCAGGCATGAGGAAATTCATAGGAGAACAAAAGTCACTGACATAGCCAGTGGATTGGCTCGTTGACATCAACGAGCCAATCCACTGGGCTATGTCAGTACACATGTCAGTACAAAGGTCGTAGGCTTGACACAAAGCACACAAACCGATGGCCGATGGGAAAAAAAGGTTCTCAAATAGCGACCACGTACTGGCCAACGAAGCGCAGGACACCAGCAAGGTGGTCTGAAGACCTGAACAAGGCTCGGTCAATTTTAATAAAAATCATATCTCAGCCATTTTAATTTTAATGTATAGTGTAATAAATATCCCAGTCCAATAAATGCTCCAGGTTAGGCCCAGGCAACCTTGTACATTAAGACATATTTTTGAAGTGAAAACTTCTTTAGCGGCGTTGTGCACTTTTTTTGGAATGGGTAAAAAATCTTAAACTCGCGTCAGGACACGTGGCCTGATCGAAAATTCGTAAGACGGCGCAGGGCGCTTGCGCGAATGTTCGTGTGTGTTTATGTTACAGCGTGCTACGCGCATCCATGGATGGTGACAGCTGATGGCTCGACCGTCTGTGTAGTGGCCATACTGCTGTGTTTTCACTTCTGCCGGCACTCCCAGAGTGCAACCCGTCGTTTTTTTTAAATATGCAACACCCTACATATGTCACATTTTGCTACTCGATGCGGTAGGGTTCCATACGGCCCCCTCTTAGTCTACAACTTTTGTGTGACTCGCGAGGTCTAATCACAGAGCCCACTAGTAGCTAGTAGCTAGTTTATTTAGGTGTTCTCTGTATCCCCCGCGTACTCTGCAAATAATCAGAGAGTAGTAAATCTAATATAGTAGTAGGTAGACTGAAAATCCGGCGACGTATATTATATTAGGCGGAGCGAGTGCGCTAAATGATCCAATGTGTGTGCACAGCTAATGCCGCCCAGGCAGGGAGGTTCTCAATTCGTTAACCCTTCTCAGATTGCTCAAGTGTGAAATTTGTGAAAGAAAAAAATCAAGTACAATATTTCTTTAAAAAATTCACCGATAGGCCAAATATAGTTTATTTAACGTTTGTTGTTCTAGGCAAGATAAGTGGAAAAATATTTTTGGCCCATCTGTTAGATTATCACATCACACTAATTTTAAAGGAGAAAGTTTGTGAACATCTCAAAAGCGCGTTGTAGAAATCATACAAGTGATATTATTTTTTAACCTTTTTAGGGTTCCGTAGCCAAATGGCAAGAAACGGAACCCTTATGGATTTATCATGTCTGTCTGTCTGTCTGTCCGTCCGTATGTCACAGCCACTTTTTTCCGAAACTATAAGATCTATACTGTTGAAACTTGGTAAGTAGATGATAAGTAGATGTGAATCGCATTAAGGTTTTGACACAAAAATAGAAAAAAAACAGTAAATTTTGGGGGTTCCCCATACTTAGAACTGAAACTAAAAAAAATATTTTTCATCAAACCCATACGTGTGGGGTACCAGAATCTATGGATAGGTCTTTAAAAAATAATATTGAGGTTTCTAATAGATTTTTTTTTAAACCGAATACTTTGCGCGAGAGACACTTCCAAAGTGGAAAAAAGTGTGTCCCCCCCCCCGTAACTTCTAAAATAATAGAATGATAAAACTAAAAAAATATATGATGTTCATTACCATGAAAACTATCAGCGAAAATTGGTTTGATTGAGATCTAGTAAGTAGTTTTTTTTTAATGCGTCATAAATCATAAACGGCAACTTATCTTTCATTCAATCAACTCAAATAGAAAAAAAAAACCTACTACAAGACTTTTATATTTTGTTACTTGCTGCTACAGAACCCTTCATGGGCGACTCCGACTCGCACTTGGCCGCTTATATTTCCAATCATTTATTTTTGATACCCAATAATAATGTGTGCGCTACGAATGAGTGCTACGACGACTGCGTGTCGTAGCGTTGCTCATAGCGTGTGACTATTCGTAGCACTGTCTACGAACGCGTAGCGGCTACGATGATATTTTTGACAGCTTTTTATCCGATTGCGGTTGACTAAAGTGAAGTGTCGAAGAAATATACAATGTAAAAGGGACTGCCTGTAATAAATCGAAACGCGTACTAGATCACTATTATAGTATTATTATAATAAAATAACATTAAAAACAAAAAAACTACATTCCCATACAAATTGCCTGGCTGCACAGTGTAGTATAGAAAAGTTTTTTTTAAATTTTTGACTTAGCTTTTCATTTCATTATACTATAGGGATCTAGAAGAAAAAAGATTTATTACGAGAGCCGTATATATTTGTGCCTTTTGCTGTGGAGACCTTAGGGCCTTGGGGTGCGGAAGCTCGTCAAATTTTTAAGGAAATTTCCGCACGCCTGATCGATGTCTCCGGGGACCCAAGGGCGGGCGCGCATTTCGGACAGCGTTTAAGTATTGCTATCCAACGCGGAAATGCCGCCAGCCTCTTGGGTACTTTGCCCTGTGACGGCAGCGATTTGGCCTCAATTTTTTATATAATTTAATATAAATTATTTTTAATTAGTTTTAGTAAGTTTTAATTTTAGGTTGTATTTATTTAGTTAATATTATATTGTTATATTATGAACGCATGGTTATATTAAAAACATTATGTTTACGCGTATGTATACGTAATAAGAATAAATTAGTGAATCCTTTAATGATTTTTTAAATCTTTTCTTCTTTCTTTCTCTACAAGTCACATTTCTCAGACGAATCTATGTCATTTAGACGTAGTGGTCACCATGCTAGTCCGCCACCCAGAGGTCCCGGGTTCGATTCCCGGTCAGGGCAAGTTGGAAAATGGCCTTTTTCAAATTGTCCTGGGTCTTGGATGTTTATCTATATATGTATTTGTTATAAAATATAGTATCGTTGAGTTAGTATCTCATAACACAAGTCTCGAACTTACTTTGGGGCTAACTCAATCAGTGTAATTTGTCCCTATATATTGATTTATTATTTATTTATTATACGACAATATAGTCATTTTTGACGATTTAGTTTTTAGGGTTCCGTAGCCAAATGGCAAAAACGGAACCCTTATAGATTCGTCATGTCTGTCTGTCTGTCTGTCCGTCCGTATGTCACAGCCACTTTTTTCAGAAACTATAAGACCTATACTGTTGAAACTTGGTAAGTGGATGTATTATGTGAACCGCATTAAGGTTTTGACACAAAAATAGAAAAAAAACAATAAATTTTGGGGGCTCCCCATACTTAGAACTGAAACTCAAAAATGTATTTTTCATCAAACCCATACGTGTGGGGTATTTATGGATAGGTCTTCAAAAATGATATTAAGGTTTCTAATATCATTTTTTTCTAAACCGAATACTTTGCGCGGGAGACACTTCCAAAGTGGAAAAAAGTGTGTCCCCCCCCCGTAACTTCTAAAATAAGGGAATTATAAAACTAAAAAAAATACATGATGTTCATTACCATAAAAACTACCAGCGAAAATTGGTTTGAACGATATCTAGTAAGAAGTTTTTTTTTAATACGTCATAAATCATAAACGGCAATTTACTTTTCATTCAATCAACTCAAATATAATTTTTTTTTAAACATACTACAGGCCTTTTATATTATGTTATTTGCTACTACGGAACCCTTCATGGGCGAGTCCGACTCGCACTTGGCCGCTTATTGAATGTTCGTTTGGGTTCCGTACCCAAAGGTTAAAAACGTGAAACTATTACTAAGACAGATCAGACAGTTGAAATTTTCACAAATTATCTATTTCTCTTGCCGCTATAAAAATAAATACTTAAAACAGAATAAAAAAAAGAGTACTAATTAAGCAGACTTCTTTTAAATAGCATTATTCACCTCTAAATATCTAAATGGCTTTCTTAATTACAAAGTCAGCAACAATCGACGCGCGTCTTAATAAAACTATCTTAGCCACTAGTTATCTTCTATGTAAGCCACTCTAAATTTGTTACATTCAAGCAGTAAACTTCTAAAATATTAATACATGGCAACATATAGTATTTCTATTAGCTTTTAATTTTATAACTCAATATGGTTAATATATAAGTCATGTAACGGTAACTGATCGTCAAATTTGCTATTACCACTATAGGTTTTATTTTCTAAAAAATGTTACCCGTGTTAAAAAGAATAACAGAACAAACCACGGCAACGTTGTTTTTGTGTCCGTGTTACTTTCGCCCTAAGCTTGAGTCGCTCGCTCGCTCATGTTTTGGTCACAGGAAACCTAACCTACACTGCACGGAAAAGTTGTTTTTGTGTCCGTGTTACTTTCGCCCTAAGCTTGAGTCGCTCACTCGCTCATGTTTTGGTCACAGGAAACCTAACCTACACTGCACGGAAAAGTTGTTTTTGTGTCCGTGTTACTTTCGCCCTAAGCTTGAGTCGCTCACTCGCTCATGTTTTGGTCACAGGAAACCTAACCTACACTCCACGGAAAAGTTGTTTTTGTGTCTATGTTACTTTCGTCCTAAGTTTGAGTCGCTCGCTCGCTCATGTTTTGGTCACAGGAAACCTAACAAACCTAACCTACACTCCACGGAAAAGTTGTTTTTGTGTCTATGTTACTTTCACCCTAAGCTTGAGTCGCTCGCTTGCTCATGTTTTGGTCACAGGAAACCTAACAAACCTAACCTACTTTCCACAGAAAAGTTGTTTTTGTGCCTGTTACTTTCGCCCTAAGCTTGAGTCGCATGCTCGCTTCGCTCGCTCTCGAAGTTGTTAAATCTGTGGCTAAGTTAGTAAATTACGTGTCAATTTATAAATCAGAAAGACATGTAAAAATAATTGTTGATCTTTACTTGACACTTTCTTTAAAATATTTAGTAGGCGTTGTAAAAAAGGTGAATTAGTATATTAGAGGCTAAAGCATTTTCCCGTTGCTTATTTATAAAAAGAGAAGGTTAAATGAAAATTCTGTAGCTGGACTTATTATTTCTCTAAAATAAATATGTAAGTGGGGCTTCCAAATTTTTGTTTCATCTTACATCGCGGGTCTGTCTTTGCGTGCCTTAAAACTAAATACTTATGTACCGAGTTCCTTACAATTTCCATGCCTTTAAAAAATAACAGGCCAAGTGTGAGTTCCGAACACGAAATGTTCCGTACCATTATTTATATAATTATTACGATTAGCAATTTTTAAATTTCATTTAACTATGCTTATAATAATTTTAAAATTTTTTGGTAAATTTGTGTATCTTCGAAAGTGTAGATTGACCGGGCGGAATTTTTTGGGGGACTTTAAGAGTTTTAAATTTTTGTAAAGCTTTTTGATGATACGGGTTACTGCGACTTAAAAGAAAATAATAATGGAAAAATGAAAAATTAAATAATTTTAAGTTGCACAAAATAAATATTTAAAAGTATATTTACATCAAACAATCATTTTTTTAGCCTGAATTAAACTCGCACTGCTGAGCAAAGGGTTTCCCCTTTTTCCTTCCACTGTCTCTACTCAATCGATGATTTCATCATAGTCACTGGAAGTCCACTGTTGGACATAGGCCTCCTCCAAGAATTTCCCAACCGATCGGAAGTAGCCTGCATCCAGCGCTTTCCTGAAACCTTACTCAGGTCGTCTGACCTCCTTTTATCCGATCCGATTAAATGGAGAGGAATGTTATAAAAATGTAAAAATACCAGTGTACCGTAATTTTTATCAAATAGTATTTTCTTAATTTTTTATACCTTAAGTCTATGAGTAAAGGTCTGCATACTATTACTACAACGTGTACTATCACTACTTGACCTTACCCTTTCCTCTTATTCAAGCCCTTTGCCCAAAAACCCAGAACTTATCATTAAGAAAAAACAGCCCAAAATCACGTCCCGCGCCGCCCAAGATGTGTTTTTAACGCACACACACAAACATACACATGCGACACGACGTGACTTCTAGACACGTCAGCTGAAAAAATGCAATATTCAAAAATAAACCTTAATCTTGCTTCAATACAGTCGCAATTACCTAAGCAAAGTGACAAAATTAGGATATTTCAAAAGTCGAATTCAACACTTGAAGACGGAATGAGCCAATGAAAAAAAGATTTTCAAATTTAGTTCCGTAGAGTTCAGAATAGGATAGAGGTGCAAAACAGATATGTCATGTGCTAGGCGCCGAATGAGAGGGGTTTCCGAGGGCGGCCGAGTCCGTACCGATCCGGGCCGAACGGCGCCGAGTGAGCGAGTGCCGCGAATGCATTACGATGTGGCCCGTAGGGTTGCTGCTTTGGGGAAATTCCGAGCTTTGCGGACGAACTTTTGGTGGCACTTAGCAGAGAACATGAAAAACATGTAGTTATTGAGTTACGTTGATACATATTTTTGATCTTCTTCTTATATTTAAGAGCTGGACTCTTATCGGTGGAGTGCTTTCCATGTCTCTCTTCCTTCCGCTAAGTAAAATAAAGTATAATTAAAAGTGGCTTTTAAAAGATGGCTTTTATAGAGGCCTATTAATTAAATTTGAAGAATACTCAAATAAAATAAATTGAATAATGATAAAATCATAAGTGTATGAAGTTTATTTCGTAATTTATTATAATTAAAGTTTAAAGTCAAGTTTAATTTCATTTGCATTCATAATATTACTTTTATCTTAATTTGTCATGTAATATGTATTCATAACATCATCAATCAAATTTGCAAATACACCAAAATGATAAATCGTAAATATACCAATAAAACATTGAATGTGTAATAAAATATTATTGGGAGGCATAATAATTCACGCTTTATGTAACAAACATTTCTATAGGCACATAGAATTTCCTCTATACTTATTTATCTTATCATGTTATCTACCAAGTTTATATTACAACTTTGTGGTTCCACAATGTCGGGTGCAGGGTCACGTAAAACGTTCACATAAACAACGTAATAAAAACCTAAGAAAAATATAAGGAAAATCCGGAAAAGCTCGTAGGCGGCAGCCCTCAAAGGGCGGGCAGAGGCGGGGTGTATAAAGGGTGAGGTGCGGGACGCGCGGGGCGCGGGGGCGCGTCGGCTCGGCAGTCGGTAGTCGGACGCGGGGCGCCGCGCAGCCCGCACGCGACATGCGCGCCCTCTAGCGTATTATGTTCCTACCCGACCTCCCGAGAGCCTGCATGGTGGACGACGTAGCGACTTACCTGCAAGCGCCGTCCTCGGGACAGGTGGCTACAATATATTAACAACAACCCATATGTAATTAACAATGATCATATTAACAGATGTTGTGAGCTACTGTTGCTTACCGAACTTCGCCGCCCGGGTATTTTCGGGACGTAACGATTTAGCCGTCAGATCGATGGTGCCACGTGATTGCGTTAGGGAACCGGAGAAAACTAAATTCTAATAAATAAAGAAGATAGTGCAGTGACGGAAGCGAAGAGAATGGTAATAATGATGTAAACTTGTGTCAAAACAAACCGTGTAAACAGATCGATATCAATCCGGGGCCGAGGAGGCAGCACTCGGGAAGTAAGGCAGCGAGACACTTTTAGAAGAGCAAAGTCAACGCGAGATTTAATTATAATTCTGAGATCACGCAAACGGTAAATAACAACAATAAAGTTAAAAATAACCTTGAAATGGCAGCGAAAAGCGGTCGCATTTTCAGTGATCGCTGGGAAAATTTTGACAATTGCGAAGTCAATGCTTAAAAATAAATGTGTCGCTGCAAAATAAAATAAAAAAATAAATTAAAATATTATAATCAAACGTGAATTTTTCAATGTGATAACCTTTAAATATCATGGAATAAAATATTTCAATGACGCATTTGTTAAGAAAGTAAATAAAAAAAACAGATAGCTTATTTATTTCATTAATATATTTTGATATGTTTGTTCTAAGACAAAATCACGTAAAAATGTGTAACTTAAATGTTCTTACCTAGATGCTGCTATAAATATCTTTTGCTACAAATAAACAACATTAGAACTGTAAAAAGTACCAAATTTAATTATTTTCTCCTAAAAAGCTTCTAAAAAAGAAAAATTTTAATGTTCTATATTTATGTTTATTCTTTTATTCTAAAATATTACGCAAACTTTAAATCTTCGAAATTAATTAATGATAAATATAATTAAAATCCACAAAATATCGTTAAATTAACTAAAGCTTACAGTAGAATCGATTATATCAACGTTGATATTAAATTCGCCCAAGCTCGTAAATAACCTCAAAATACGAAAACGTGTCAATAATACCTAAAAAGTAAATATTTTCCAAACCATTTCATAAAAACCACCGAAATCAAAACTTCAAGTTACAAAACAAATGTTTTTGCATAAAATTCCCATAATGGTGTAGTAGATGGCAAATCAATATGGTGTGAAGATGTAGGAACTGCACTACGGCATAGCAGCGTAACGCCCATTGATATCTGCAGTCCAGTCGCCTCTGATATTTACATTTATCTATGCCCTTTTTTCGTATATTTTATGTTTTATTTTTTAAAAGAAAAGTAAATAGAATTCATTATTCATCGCCTCTGATATTTACATTTATCTATGCCCTTTTTCGTATATTTTATGTTTTATTTTTGAATAGAAAATTAAATAAAATTCATTATTGATCGCCTCTGATATTTACATTTATCTATTTTTTCGTATGTTCTTCGTTTTATTTTTTAAGAAAAGTAAGGTTAATAGAATTTTTTATTGACCGGCTCTGATATTTACATTTATCTATGGTATTTCTCGTATCATTTTCATTTTTTTTAAAGAATAGAACTGAATTTAATTGAACTTTATAATAATATAAGGAATTCTAAAATATTATGATATAAACATTTGCTTATGCTTTTTATCGTTTATTTATTTTCGATAAATAGGACAGTAAATCGCATTCGTTAAATGTCGTGTCTGATATTTACTTTTATCTATGCTCATTTTCTCCTGTATTTTTTTTTTGAAGAATAGAAAAGTATTTAAGTACCTTTCTATTTATATATTTGAAGATTAGAAAAGAATTTACTTTTCTATTCTTCAAACATTGGATATTTGATTTTACGAATGATAATAAAATTCTTTAACTCGTAACTATAATTTAAAGTACTTATCTACCTAACGTCTTTTATGAAAAGTCCGAACGCAATTTACGAAGCAAATATTAACTTGTTTCTTAAATATTTTGAAAGTGTTAATACTCAAATACTTTATTTAGCTGATTATACATACACTTTTAACTTTTTTCAATCACAAAGTTTGATTTATTATTTGGTAAGGCAATCTTTTAAGTCGCATATCTACCCAATTAACAAATATTAGTTACCTAATGTCTATTCCCAACTGTGGGATACGGAAGATTGCTGCTGATGATGAAACCTAATTTATTTTTTGGCTCAATAATGTCCAAATTAGTAAATAAAATGCAACTTGGGCCATTTAATTGATATTCATATTATCACACGCGGCGACATAATGTTAAACACTCTCAACCTTCTATTCGTGAACAGAAATAACAACATTATTAATACCATGTCTCCTTAATTCACATACCTAATAAATTATATACCTAGTATTTTGTGCATACCTAATATATTGTTCATACGTGATAAATTACTGTAATGTACAATGTATAATTTGTAGCATTTCCGTCTAGATATAGCGTTTCTAATAATATAAAGCCATTCCTGTGGAATTGTTTCGTACGTGATTTTGTATTTTGTTTCTCGTGAAGAAGTTTGTTCTATCCATGTTTGTTTATTAACGCTTACAGAAAAAAGAAAATAATGTTATAAATTTTATTTCATATTGGTTTCACTTCAATATTAAATTTGATTAAACTGATATTAATTAAATATTCAGAACAGTCATCAGATAATGTGATTAGCAAATTGTCATAATTTTAAACAAATAAATTAATGAAACTAACAAGAAAACTAACTAAGACTAAACTAATAACTTAAATTAATTAAAAATAAAAAGCCCTTGCAAATCGCTGCCCGTGGTAACACGTTCAGAATGCTGGCAGCATTGCAACGTTGTATGGCAAAGCTTATCTTTTGAGCTAGATAAAGGCTAGGCCTCTGTCACGCGTGATTTCAGTCAATTTTCGGGTGACAGCTTGTACAAACTATTACGTGCAAGCTGTAAAATAACACCTGTAAAACATTCTTAGTAAGGTATCATGGGTATACAATGTAAATTTTAATATTTATTCAAATTTATTTTGTTAGCTATTTTTGTTTCATTGCTGGGCATTGCCTCTCTTCTTTTCCTTGTAACTTTTGAAATTGTTTGTTTTAAGCATTTTATTTTACATTTTATAAAAATAAATTAACTTCAACTTAGTCTAGGATACAAACAACTAAGATCACAACAAGGTTTTAGCGAATAAAAAAACGGATTATCCATGATAGGACTTCCAGGGCTTTGATATAAAGTTTAGCAATAAAAGATTTTCAGTCCTTGCTTGTTAGACTTAAAATGCTTAGTTCTAGGTAGTTTAGTCCAGTCAGCAAATCTAGACAGACCGGAACCACTCAGATTCTATTGTTTAGAGAAGCTAATTCCATTTTATGTGCAGTAAGCAAGACTTGATTTCCGGCATGAATATTAAATCGGGAATTTGAATCAAAAGTTATTTAATCAATATGAGTTATTCTCATAAGCTTAGACGTATGATAAAAAAGTAATTATGAATTTAATTTAAGAAGTTATGGTAAATTGTTTTCAAAGAAGATTACATTTTTGTTTTAAAGTTCTATTTTGTTTTTAACATATCAAAACATTTAGTTTACTTTTTCACAATTTTTATCACACCAGCCGCACATATTTTCCGCTTGGTCCAATGGTTGACCGGGAGAGAATGCCATATGGCATTAGGTCCGCCACTTGTACGTTTTTTTATAGTGCAATAAAGTTTAAATAAAAAAAACATAACAAAACCTGTAGAGTGTAAAAAGAAAGGATGAAAATGTACTTACATATACATAAATAAATAAATAAATTACAGAACTTAAATAAAAAATATAAAAAAAACCTACTTTAAAAGATACTAGAAAATTAAAAGGACTATGAAACTCTAGTATTATCTATTTCGTAATCACGATTGTAAGAAAAACATGATGAAATCAAACTTGGTATTAACTTAAAACAAAACTAAAAATAATAAAAATAGCAAAAGCAAACCAAAAAGTGTCGTCAGCAGACGTAGACAGCGACCGCTAAAATTCAATTGTTTGGAGAATGCAATCTCACTTTATGTGCTAAATAAGCAAGACTTTGTAACGAAAGACGGAGTCTATGTTCAAATTTCGTAAAGCTAAATCAGTTATTATCTTTCAATGTTAGATTTAAACAATTAAGAAGATAATTGCAATAAAAAAGCAACACAGAAAAAAAATATGAAGTTAATTTAACAATAATTAATTATACATTTTTTCCCTTAAGTTAAATGCAATGAGATACTATTTAACGTCGCAATAATTATTATAAGAATAATATGATAAAATCAAACTAATTTTAACTTTAGACGAAACTAAGCATACAAAGGCAAAGCAAAAAGTTATGTCAGCAAATGGCGACAAGCCGGAACCGTTGAAAAGCAATTGTTTGGAGAATGCAATCTCATTTTATGTGCTAAATAAGCAAGACTTTGTAGGGGAGACTGGGTTTAAGGAATCGTCTGAATAAATGAATTGATTGATTTTTACAGATATTTAAATAAATATTAAGCATTTGCTTGTAAATTTGTAGTAATTTACCCCGAACTGCGAACTCGCGAACCCGTACCTCGGTAACCTCTTGTCAATTGGATCATGTACGAGCTTAAAATTCTATTGGCAACATATAATTGCCTGCAAAATTTCTAAAAATTTTATTTTTGAAGAATAGAAATGTAAATAGAATTAATTATTGATTGCTTCTGATATTTACATGTATCTACGTTTTTTTCGTATGTTCTTTGTTTAATTTTTTAAAGAAAAGAAAAGTAAATAAAATAGAATTTATTATTGATCGCCTCTGACATTTTCATTTATTTATATTTGTTTTTCGTATGTTCTTTGTTTAATTTTTGAAGAATAGAAAAGTAATTAGAATTAATTATTCATCGCCTCTAATATTTACATATTTCTATTTTTTTTGGTACGTTCATCGTTTTATTTTTGAAGAACAGAAAAGTAAATAGATTTCATTAGTGATAGGCTCTGATATTTACTTTTTTATATATGCTTACTTTTTCTGTATTTTTTCTTTTTTTTAATAATAGAAAAGTAAATTACATTCGATACCTAAATTTACGAATAGTTATGAAATTTCAAAAACTCTTTGACCTTATTTTTTTACAAAAAGTAAAAATGTAATCGATAAAACAATTATTAACATGTTTTCAAAATATTTCAAAAGTATTAATACTCAAATACGCATTATTTAAGTAACAAAAAATGTCTTGAAAATGTCTTGTCTTGTTCAAGTAGAGTCGGATGACTTCACTCACTTATTCTTAAATAGGATGGACATCAAAAAAATGCCATTGTTAGTTGATATACCAATAAATATGTCGGTTTATTACTTTAACAATAAATTAAACAGTTGATTTTATTAAAGGATACTTCAGTTAGTTAGCATTGGAAACGACACTGTGCACTACTGTGTAGTTGACTGTATAGATGTATCCTTACTGTGACAAAAAGTTTGTGTTTGCATAAAATGAGAAAAGGAGGGGGAGTTGGGGATCTAGGGCATGTCACGCATAATTCCGGATCCCGCCTCTCAGACTAATCATCCTATGGGAACATGGAGGATAACGGCTGCAATAAAGGAGGCCCTGATTGATGTGGCTTGTGACCTTCGATAGAGAGTATTTATGGAAATAGATTTCATGTTGAAGTAGATTGGATACCTATATTAATAAAGTAGAATAAATAATAAAAATAAAAACTGGATCTTTTGAAAAATAATAATATTAAAAACTGAAAACAGAATATGCAGCCTACTCAACTAAAAACCGGTTGAAAATATCCGAAAAATTAGAACGGAGTTGAGAAAAACGTTAATTAAATTAAAAATGGAAATAATTAGAAGACATTTTAAAAAAAGAATTATAGCACAATTCTTTAGCGTGAAAAAATTGCAAACCACTAAACAAAAAACTAGAAATCGTAAATGACATAGCATGGTATTGATGAAAATGTACACTCATGAAATTAATTTCAAAGTATTAAACGTTGAAGATAATTTAAGACAATAATCATGATACAATTTTATAGCATGAAAAATAGAAAACGTAAAAAAAAATCGAAAAATAGCATGGTGTTGACCAAATCTCTATCATTCATGAAATTAATTTGAGCATAAAAACTAAAAAGATATTCAAGAATTTATGGCACAATTCTATAGCACGAAAAATTCGCAAATGATTCAACAAAAACTAGAAAATGAAAAACGATTGGAAAAACAGCAATATACCAAAACGTATATTCACGATATCCCTACCGGGGACATAAAAAACCGTCCAAAAATACCCGGCCGGTAGCCTGCGAGCAACGCATCGGTGTTCTAAAATCCCATGTCTCTATCCCTTGATGTTTGTTTCTCTTTCTATCACTTTTTCTTGCCACTTTCGGTGTTTGAATGTTTTCACTAACTGTTAATATTTATCCTTTGTATTAAGTAATTAGATCTATGTTTAGTTGCGAGAAGCGTTGTTGTTTAAATACTGTCCATCCTGAATTTTTGACACAAAAATTGCCTGAATCTGGGTGTTATGCCATAATTTTTTTAGTTTTACTGCCAAAAAGGTCATATTTGGAAGCATTTGTGACCGAAAAAATCTAGAAATTGATGACTCTTCTCGCAACTTGAAACTGTACATTTTATTTAAATCTTAATATCTAAATTGTTGCCAGAAAAATGAATATTTGGCCTTTCTACTGACGTCGTACAAAAAATATTAGTTTAAATTCTAAAATGCAAAATATTCATTTTTCTGTGTATAAGTTTTTGTTTCCAAATCTGTAAATGTGCATGAATCCTGAATGCACTTCCCCTAAGCAAGACTGTGATGCACGTTTTCATTTTTACTTTTTAAATAACTTTTTAATTTGACGAGTTCGGAAGGCAAAGAACGCATTAGTTGATTGGATGTTTGGATATTGATGTACGTATCAGATTAAAGGTTTGGATGCCTGTTTGTTGACTGGTAGTAGCGATATGTGTGAAAATGTGTTTGCTCGATGTCTATATATTTTTAGAAAGTTTCTCTACATTTTGTATAGGAACTTGCAACTTTTCAACAGAGTGACATCGTGTAAGGTAAGTACCTAAATTATAAATTTCTATGATTTCTTTTACATGTATTCATATGATTTTAATGTTTAATTTCCCCACGTTTATGTAAAACTTCAGATTAAAATTATCTTCTTATATTCTGACGGCTGATAATACCACCAGGGTGGGTTAAGATTATCCAAATTATGGTAGATCAAGCCTCTTTTCTTCTAATTTAAGAGTTGTTCTTGTCGGTGCATGGATTTAAGCGGATATCTGAATTTTTTGGGGTCCTGTGCTGTCCCTATTTGAAATAAATCGTTTGACATCATCAAAGGAAACGGAGATATTATTTTAAATTGTGTCTCGATCAAACCCTAGATAACCCTTCAAACCTACGTTTTATGAACTACTGTTTTTAGTTTAAATCCAGAACGTGAAGCTTTTCTACGCACATTTGCGAAAAACGGCAACTTTTAGCTAATGTGCGCAGAAAGGCTTCACGTTCTCATTTCAAAATATAAATACTATCTCACTTTTAAAATCAAATGATGCCACTGGGCCCTGGAAATTCTGGTAGTCCCTTAAAGTGAGAACGTGAAGCTTTTCTTCGCACATTTGGGCTTGAATCCAATGCCTTGATATTATTGAAGATGGTTCGAGCAACCTTTTCCTCTCTTGCATTTCGTGGCGTGACCGATAACGTGCCGGACAATAGTTACACTCATCCCGACGCATTACATGCCCTTACCACCTCAAGCGAGATTATAAATTAATACAATACTTTCCTTAATCAAAAATAAATTATTTAGTACTGTTGAAGAAAGTAAAATGTCACAAAATAATGTCATTTTTCATGATCATATCCATTTTCAACGTGATATTAACCAATTTCCAATAAGTAGGATCTTATCAATTCGTTGAGATCTTTTATTAATATGTATGTTCACCGATTATTCGATTATTATAGATTTATTAGAATAGAATAGAATAGAATTTACTTTATTGCCTAAAAAATACCACACACTCAATACAAAAAATAATAATACATCTAACAATAAAATATGAATGAAATTTCATCAGTTTTCTTCTCGTACATTTTGTGCAACATTGTCATGACGTGACATTATTGTTGCAGACCAACTGATATTAAGAGCGCTATTTAACTCAAAGAAACAATGACGTCATTAGTCTGTATTTCATACTAATCCCATTCGGAGTGTTAGTTTTGACTTTTAGAAAAAAGTTTAATTTGAGTTGTTGGAAAATAGCGAATAGCGAATGACAATAAAAACCCTAGCATAGAGAGTAAATATAGGTACATAGCTAAAACTGACAAAGCAGCACTTAGCCATTAGGCAGTTATAAAAGCCTCAAAGTTGTGTAAGAAATCACGCAGCAGACTCCCCGACTATAATTACGATACATAAACTTTCAGACATTCCGCAATGGGGTAGCTGCAATTATGCTCTGTCTCGCTCCCGCGTGCCTCTCGCTCACTCCTCGCCTATTCTTATTTATAGGCGTTTCTTTTTATTGTTTTTGCCTTAAATGAAGGCACACTTATTGCTGAGTAGATGGCTGGAGGAAGAATTGAAGTTTCTCGTAGTGGCGATCGATATTGTGACATGGTTCAAGATATGTGAAGTCTTGTATATGTAGTTTCCACATAGGTATACTATCAATCTTTTATCCCTATATAGCAGACGGGGTTTTGGGGCTCTAAGCAGATAGGACCAAGGCCATTTCAGCGTGATGGTTTCGACTCATAGAAGAAGTTATAATTATGACATAACAATTTATTCTTAGACCACAAATTAAATTTAATATCAGTATGTGTAAGTTGACGTTTTTGGAGAAAATGCTGCAGTACAGTTTGTTGCTGCTTTTTCTGCACTTGCGCTTAGGAAGCGGCAGTAAACTTAGCTGTAAGTAAATGATCTGACGTCAACAACTATACCTATTATGGGATCGAAAGAAAAATAGACAATTATCAAGTGAAGCCGGTTTTAAGTTTTGAAAAATAATTCTATACAAATTTCGTAGGAGACTTCCTCCGCTGTTTGACATTTTACATTCAAACTTTGACATGATATCGTTTTATCTCTTTTCTTTTTCTTTTCTTAATTATGGCGGTCAAACTTCGTTGAAGCTTATTTTGCCAGTGTCTAGTAATATCTCTTCTTTATTCCTAATCCTAAACCCTTAACTGTACAATCAAAGGTTGTCTCATTATAAATTTTGTCCACACGGATACAGAATAGTAAAATAAAAAGCCAAAAAAGGAAAGACCCATCAAACATTCGTTTTTCTTGTAAATTTTTACGAAGTAATAAAAGAAGTGTAAAACCCCCAAAATAACGTAGGCATCGGCACAATCTAACTATCGAAGATTTGAATAAACTTTATGAGTAATTGATTAATGGATTTCTTTACGCCCCAGTTAACTGTGAATTATCGTTCATTTTACCTCAATGTTTTGCCCGCCACAATTTTAGGTGAGATAGAGACAGTTTATCCACGCCGACCTGTGAGTTCGAACCCGCAAAGTCCACTAAACATCTTCTTTTTCCTTTTTCGACGAAAAGCCTCTCTAAATAAAGAGATGAAAACCGTGTACGATGTAGCTGGCATAAAGAGACTAAACAGGAGATAAGAGCGCCAGCCTACAATGGTTAACACAAATAATCAAGTGGCGGAAGCACACAAAGTAATTTACTTTAAAAGGCATCCTAATAATTTGCAGATGCACTCATAGTACTTCAAATAGCTTAAAATCTTTCAGCCCTATGAATGGTGAAGATAGTAGGTTTGCTGACATCTCTTCAAGGTTGGCAAAGATAACTTCACAGAGTCAATAGAGACACATTCTCCAGCCGGCAAAATTGTTTAGTGAGGTCTGGAATTAGTGGAAAAAGCACACAAAGTAAATAATTTTGAATGGTTTCGCCACGAAAAGTATAATTTTCTTTAGTCCTGTAAATGAACAGGACTAGTAGACTTACTTTCATTATTTCGAAAGTCGGGGCACGGACTAGTAGACTTACCGTCATCCCTTCAAGGTCGGGGCACTATTCATATCCTAAATTGGCGGTGGAAGCACACAAAGTAAATTACTTTGTAGGCTTTCACCACAAAAAGTATAATTTTTTTTGTGCTATGAATTAACAGAATAGTGTAGGCGTAAGCCTACGGACAAAACCTGGACCTTAAAGAGATGATGGTAACATTATTTCTTTAAGGTCTAGGCACTGCCCGTTAGCAAATATGACTTGACAGAGACAATAGAGAGTGTCACACACTCTCCGGCCGGTTCCTGTCCTAAATTGCTGGTGGAAGCACTCAAAGTAAATTACTTTGTATGCTTCCGTCGCAAAAGTCTAATATCCTTTAGTCCCCATGAATGAAGAGGATAGAGTAGGCTTAGCATCACCCCTTCAAGGTCGGGGCACGTTTGGCAGCCGCGTCTGTTGGCACGCGCGCCCCATTCTGCCTAACGTTTATTTCTAACCGTTAAAAGTTAAAGTTGTTCTGATTGCAACTTGCAATGGTAATGGGAAGCCGGTTTTTTTTCTTGTACTGTTTGTCGGGGCTTGATTGCTGGGAAGTTTTGCTTGCGTGATTTTTGGTTGATAACTTTTTTCAACCACTAAACTTCAGCCTGTTCTGAGTATAGGAATTGTAGAGCATTGGTGAGGTAACCGTTTTTCATTAATTTTGAAAGAATTATCTAAATATAATCTTGTTTAAATTTATAGAATAGCTTTTAGTTAATGTAATTTTACAAAATTGTTATTGGATTACCTATAGTTTGAATTTTGTTAAAATTTACTGAAAGAAAACATGTAGAAAAATTTTCATCTGATGTTTTAGCGACCCCTGTGGTCTTGTGGTCATCATGCCACGCTGTCATACCGGAGGTCCCAGGTTCGACTCCCGGTCAGGTCAAGATGGAAAATGCTCTTTTTCGGATTGACCTGGGTCTTAAATGTGTATCTACTATCTATACATGTATTTGTTATAAAATATAGTATATATAGTATATTTTACCTAACATCAAAATGTACCACATAATATATTTCTGACCCAATATTTGAAGTTCCTTTTTGGAAAGTTGCAAAACCAGATTTTATATTTGTAGTGAAATCGGGTAAAAACTCAGATAACAGAACGGGTAAAAAGTTTAATGTTTGCAATTTAGAGTTAAGAGGCTCTTAGAAAAAGCTCAGCATTGAGCATCTGCTGCGGTGTTGAAGTTTTTCCGATAGAAAAGCTGTTCACCAGAGTTGGACTTTGTTGGAAAGTTCAGCTCTGAGCCGATCGAGGGAATGGGCAAAAATGCAAATCATGTTAACAGGCGATGCGGCTAGCAACCCATCACTGTATTGATTGCTTTTCCATCTACTCGCCCACCATGACGCTAAAAGTGGCTTTTGGATCTTGCGGCTCTGGGCTCTGCATAGAACCGCAAGACCCAAAATGCTCTGTCTGCCCCATTAGGGATAAAGACGTGATAGTATGTATGTATGTATGTATGTTCAGCTCTGAGATCAGTGTCATCGTGAAATTGTTTACAAAATTCACAAAATTACTGAAGATAATTTGAACATAAATGTGTACATTCTACTTTATAGTTTTAGTATTTTGAAGAATTTTTCAAATCGGTGCGTCTTTGAATTATCGGTGAACGAACATACATAAAGAAAAGATCACGCTTAATTGATAACTTGGATGATTGGTAAAAAATTACCAAGTATCTTACTTGTTGAAAAAAAATTAAATTGGGTATAATATAACAAGCTTATTCGCCAGGCAAATTCAAAAAACCCCTGACTTTTAATAGTTTTAAACACCATCTTGTGAGTAGCGGAGAAACTCAATAGTAGAACTAATATGCGTTGCGCCATCTGTTATTTGCCAGACAAACTAAAAAACCCCGACTTTCAAGCGTTAACCCCCAAGAACTTTTAAACGGCCGAATCGTACATAGGTAAGGACCACCCACCGTAAGAGGACTTCCTTTTACGTAAAATCTGCGTCGAAATTGGTCCATTCATTCAACAGCTACGACGGCACAGACAGACATTAGCGTCAGACTTATAATACCCTCTTTTTAGTAGCGTAGTGTGTGAAAACTTTTTGAAACATCAAATCTTAAATGAAGTTTGGAAGAGAAGCAAAGAGAGAATACGCGCAACGCACAGTATTAGCTCGAACAAAACAAAAGCCTCGCGACTGCCGGCGGCACCGAGCGACCGAGTATTTCTCAAGCCATTCTATGCATTTCTAACATAGAAATAAAGGTGAATTTGGTTTGAAAGTGAAACTTCTCTTCGCTTCTCTTCCGGTGAGAGTGTAGCCTTATTCAGTGTCGATCATCCGCCCAACAAGACCGACAACTTTACAAAATTCAGAAAATATAATTACGTGGCGGCAGTTGGCAACGGTTTTGGGTGGGTTGCCAACCTCCGCGCCTCCATCCCGGAGGACCTTGGCAATGACTGATTGTCGGTGTCAGGTTTTTTATTGTCTGTATCACACGGCATTTCCACTGTTTTTAACCCCGAACAAAAAAGAGGGGTGTTGCAAGTGACGCGAATGTCTGTCTGTGATGTAGCTCTCAAAATGGTCAGATTTCAATGTGGGTTTTTTACGCAAAAGCAAGCAAGTTTTAGTAAAGTTTCATAAAAAATCTATTTAGCCGTTTAAATGTAAAGGGTTTAAGCTTGAAAGTCTGTGTCATATACAATGTCCTTTTTTATTAAGTACAAATATTTTAAGGGGTGAATCAGACCATCATTTTGAACAACTTTTCCCAATAAATGTATATCAAAAAAGGAAAAATTTTTTTTAGGTTTTCATAGAAATCGAAGTAGTCACGTGATATCATTACTATGGAAAATGAAAATTATTTTTTCGTATTTCGATAAAAATTTACTGGGAAAAGTTGTTCAAAATTATGGACTGAATCACCCCTTAAAATATTTGTACTTAATAAAAAAGGACATTGTATATAGGTAAAGCTGGGTGCCGCTCTACTCTAGTAAAGCAAACAAGATATGGTTACAAAAACTAAAACCCGACTTCGAAAAAATTGGAAGCAAAGGCTTATAATGTATATGTCGCAGTTGGATTGTATAATCCGCTATTATTCAAAAACTCTAGCTGTTTGGCATTACAGCTCGGTTTTGTAATATAGCTGAAAATCATTCAGCTAGATCGTCCAATGTGTTACGTTTAACAAAATAGCTAACGTAAGATTGTAGAACGATTATTTCGGAATTCTGCCACTTGTGGGTCTTGTGGCTTGTGAAGTGTCAGTGTCATAACAACAAATATGGCCTCCCATAAAGTAAATTCTTCGCCGCGTTCCGGGACTAAGCTGTTTTTATCGAGAGAAATCGGGGGCATCGTTTGTGACTTCGGAGTGCAAAAGATTGAAAAAAAAATAAAGCAGACCTTTAGCTTGGATCCCATATTGTTATTTCGACGCCCGCCTTCCGGCAAGATGGAAAATTCACGTGGATCAATTGGCCGTAAGAAATCGCTGCGCCATTGAGTTGTCGGGTTTACAAAATTTCTATATTTCTAATCCAATTGCATCGAGCTGATTATCATTCTTCATTGGTGTTTTATGATGTTGGAGACTGAATTATTTAGTAAGGAGTTGAATTGAGGTTTTATTTCAATCCCACGAGTAATATAAAAATGATA
Source organism: Acrobasis consociella (assembly GCA_963555685.1). NCBI lineage: Eukaryota > Metazoa > Arthropoda > Insecta > Lepidoptera > Pyralidae > Acrobasis > Acrobasis consociella. The sequence continues at coordinate 39,330,762 of OY743104.1, read as the reverse complement.
AAGAACAACTATTGTCTCCTCATATATTATTTCGTTTGGTAACACAGTTTTATTTAATAATAGTAACCCTGTATGCTATCTCAATGCTAGCTGTTTTGTTAAACGTAATAACGTAACTCATTGACAATCGAGCTGAAATATTTTCAGCTGTTTTACAAAACCGAGCTGATTTGCCAAACAGCTAGAGTTTTTGAATAACAACGGATTATACAATTCAACTGCGACATATATATTTGGTACCTATAGATATTGTGTGTATATTTGAATTTTAAGCTCTTTCACTCAATATCTATATTGTGATTTGATTTATTTTGTTTTTTAGGTACTAAATTATTGGCCTATAAAGGGCACCATATTGAATTTATTGTACATAGTGGCAAACACCTCCTTTTTTCAAAAAAAATACCTATTTAATTTCCTTGAAAGCCTTAACTTAGTATAAATATAGTAATAAAGCTTACGCAACTTACGAAATTAAATTAAGTGAGAAACATAATAGCTTGATAACCCTTTAGCAGATATAAAAGAGCCGCCATCTTGGAAAAACACATTTAAAAGGTTCGTCCGAAAAATATTTTCACTTTTCCGTGAACCTATCTCTGCCTGCCGATGGCAGCAAAGCGATAGGTAATATCGACTATCGGCCTTTCTAGATATTCTATTGCATCTATGAAAAATATTATCAAACAGATCTCAGATACTGAGAATAGTGGTTTATTCTTACTTGTTACGTCGCCTTCGTGGCGTAGGGCGTAGGGTCACCATGCTAGTCCGCCAGAAGCTCGGGGTTCGATCCCCGGTCAGGGCAAGTTGGAAAATCGCCTTTTTCAAAATGTCCTGGGTCTTGGATGTTTGTCTATGTATGTATTTGTTATAAAAATTCAGTATATGACATAACACAAGTATCGAACTTAATTTGGGGCTAGCTCAATCAGTGTAATTTATCCCTATTTATTTATTTATTTATTCTTAGGGGATACTTGAATTTTTTGGGGTTCAATGCCCCCGTTTTTAATAAATTATTTCTAAGGAAAAGAAAATATAATTTAAAATTTTGTCTTGATCAATAACCCTTGAAATTATTTTACGAAGAATTAGGCTGTTCATAGTTTAAAGTAAGAACGTGGCCGTTTTTTGCAAATGTGCGTAGAAAAATTTCACGTTTTTTTCATATCACATGGTTTCGACTTGATTATTATCAGTATATAGCGTGATGGTGCTACGAAACATCTATACATATAATAAAACAGTAAAAAAAGTGTGTCTGTACATTAAATATATATATTTCCAAAAAAAATATTGGGGGCAATGGAGACGTAGAAATAGAGTCAGAATTTAAAAAAAAATGTCTGTCTGTTTGTCTGTATGTCTGTTTGTCTGTTTGTACACGCTAATCTCCGGAAATACTAGACGGATTCGAATTAATATTTTTTTTATATATAGCTATTAAGCCTGGGCAACATATAGGGTATAAGTGATTTTGGAAAATGGAACTCCTGTAGAACCACAATGGTGCAGCTTAACTATAAGAGATATAAAAATGCCGCCCTAGTAAAAATTGTTCAGCCTGATGAGCGTTTTTCAGAGACATAAAGTCCATGCGAACGAAGTCGCGGGCTTCGGCTAGTAAGTAAATATTATCCATACAATTTAAAAATTAAAGTGATTACCTATACGAGTTCAAAGACGCATCTATACATCTGATATTACAGGCTGACTGTGATGTAAGAACTATTAAAGCTTATTCCATCAGAACGTTACGGAGACGCAGAAAAGGATTTTGAAGGTAATTTATGCCTTTTGGAACCAAGTTTATTTTATTTACGAAATCCGAAAAACAAATTAACCATAACATGTTTCTTGGGGAATGTAAAAAGTATTCAAACTCTAACCGTATTTCAAAGCAGGGATGTTACGAATGTCAAATTTTCTACATTCGCTAATGCTAATGCGAATACGAATGTTGCAGCTGCGAATGTGCGAATGCGAATGCAAATGCGAATGCGAATGTAGACATTTGAGTATTAAAAAACCCACATTTTAAATCAAAATTAATCATTTATATAAAAAAAAATCACCATATTTCAAGTATCATTTTCGTTGCCAAAAAAAGAAAAAAATTCACAGATTTCGTGCCTCACACGACACATCGGAAATGAATCTAAGAAAAATATAAAAAATGTACTTTTTAATTTTTGACTTTTTTCAAAAAGCTTAGGCTACAGGGAAAACCCTTGACGCGATCGTTTTTGTTTTATACTCAAATTATAGTTTTTTTTTTTACCTAAATTCAATTTATTTAAGGAAATAAGAAGGATAAAAAAAATACATATTTACAAATATACATACAGAAAAAAGTTAACTACTAATTTAGTCTAAAAAATTATAGTTGAATTAATTGTCCAGCGGAGTTTTTCTCAAATTTTTTATATGATTCTTCGTTACCGAAATATCGAGCCCCAAAACCAAAAATTCTGAAAAAACTATTTTTTCCACTATTTTGGCCATGGCATTTTCGTTTATTATTTTCTCGAATAATTCTTTTTGCACCTTACAGCTTTCATAAATACGCGTCTTTTTGTTTATCATCTTTACAATTCTCTGAGATATAATGGATCGCACTTTTTCGTGAAACCGGAGCGAAAGTAAATACATTTCCAATGTCACCTGTAGCCTATCCTTTTTGGAAAAAGTCTAAAAGTCAGAACGATTGCAATTTGTTTGTTCACAGGCGTTATTTCGAGGATACTTATGTTAATATAAGAATAAATAATTATCATTCAACGTTGTAGTTTTATTTTGTAACCTTTTCCTTATCCCGACTTTCTAGTCGCTCAGCGACAATATTTTTTCGAATTCCTTAGATTCATTTCCAAACTTGATAGTCGTGTAAGACATGAAATCTGTAAATATTTTCTTTCATCATCAAAACAAACATTTAATATGGGATTTGAATGAAATAAAGACTAATGAAATGAGTCGTAGTTCCTTGGAGATTTTCCGCAATAACAAATCTAAAGTCACGTTGAAAATGGATATAAACAAGTGATATTATTTTGTGACGTCTTAATTTATTACTATTGTAGTACCAAACCATTTAAATTTGACCCAAGAAACTTCTAATTGTCAATTTTTCTTTTTATTTCATAATAGTCGTTGATATTTTCATAATTCTTCTAGAGTTCTAGTTCTAGTAGTTTCTAAAGTCTTAATGTATAACAATGAAGCCACGCTCAGCAGTTGTACCAAAAACCGGCTGACGTACCATCCGGTAAGGTTTCGCAACGTCGTTGATGTTCGTTTATTTCCCGTATCCGACACAGATACCACAGTTTCCCAACCAGACCAGGCCACGACACCCATGGCGCGCGATTTGCGGGAAGAAAACATACATACTTACATACTAATCCCATTTTATTAAAAAATAGCCCCTCGGCTTGTCGACGACGCTGGTGACAAGAAGGCTGGCTCTCATCTCGCACAGAGGATTGCAGTAGCTATTCAACGCGAGAATGCAGCTAGTGATCTTGACGCCATGCCGCAAGAACAATATTAAGATTTTTATCTTTGTTTAATTTAGATTTTTACTTTAGTTTTTGGTGTCATTGAAATTTACTGTTTTAATTGAATTGTAATTTACTATTTTAATTAACACAAATTTATTACATAATATTAAATGTGAAAATGTAACTAGGAAAATCCCATCTGGCAGCGAACTGCCCGGCCAATCTGGAAGTGCCTTAACAGGTTGAGAAACCAGGTTAGCTGATGTAAAGATAACCTGGTCAGGTAGAAATACATACACAGAGTCTGCAAAGCCTGCGACCGTACCTCCACAGACTATGGCACATTTGCCTGCTGCCCAGAATCCCCCTACACCTGCACGCTGAAGGATCTTTATCATGCAAGCCCATAAAAACAACGCAGTACAGTTGAGAAGCCCAGAGAAATATTTTATCCACGACATGAAAACAAGTCAAATCTGAAACTTTTTCTTAATTTTTAATGGGTTTTGGGTGTATTATCATCATTTTGGAAATCCTTGGGCCTATGGCCAGCAGTGGACGTTGTGTGGCTTATGATGTATGTATTACAAAAGTGTTCATCATGCTGTTTTGGAGTCAAATAGCGCTCTATCAGTTTTTCTGCCTTATCAGTGTAATTAGTCCCTATATATTTATTTATTTATTTTGCATTAATAAATCTAAAATCACGATATGATAAATGAAAAGTGATACTATTTATGACGTTTTTACGAAAAAGACGGTGGTGGGCAAAGACCTAGTTTCTGAATTAAATTTAAATTAGATCGTTGAGTCAATAAATTGGAGCCACAGAACCCAAAGGTCATGTTCCGCTTGATAGTAAAGTTGTAGATGGAAAAGCAAATCAAATTAGTAATATTGCCGATAGATGTAGGTACCTAATTCCTCAGATTCTTGCTCACTCAAACTGAGAGAAGAGCAGCTACTTGCGTACTCTATTTCTTTTCTTCCCGACTAGCATGGAAGACCAACAAACACGAAAGAAGAAGTGACAAGTGAAAGAATTTGAGATCTTTTCTTTCTACTACCTTCACAAGGGTAGTCTCCTAAACGTAGGAGAAAGAAAATATCTCTAATTTTCTAGTTCAAAGCTAGAGAGACTCTTTTTTCTCAGTTTCAGATCTTTAGTAAATTCTTTACACGCCACTTATCTGATTCCACCGACAAGACGCTCGCCGGCCGCGTCGTGGCCACTAGTCTCATCAGCAGCGTCCACCATTTTTCCGATAATAGAATGCTCTGTCTCGCTCCCGCGAGCGTTGCGCAAACGGCCCAAGCTCAAGCTAAAACAGGGATCAGCCGTCCTAAATTTAGTTCTGCAACAGTGCATCGTGTGTGCCCATAGAAAACATTAACACGCGATATATGGACACCGCACATTACCGCGCCAGATTTTCGCCGGCAAATTGGTGTATAATATTCAATTAGGCGGCCATATTGACGGGAACTGCCGCCGCCCGGCAATTTTGGTCAGCACATCTGCCGTACCGTTTGATATATGATTAGTTTTCGAGCCTATGCGAGCGTCCGCTGCCGGTTATGATCTGTTTTAGTTGTAGCATCTAGCTCGCTGTCCCTCAAGGTACATATCTGTCTAAATATAAACACGCGCGAGGCGGGTCGTCTGAAAGATTTTTCCTCCGACCACTCGTACGGCCGGCACTGTGCCAGCGATACGTCACTGTTCTATTACCTCATAAACGATAAACTTTGAGAAAGGACTTTAAAATTAGCAAGGGCGCAGGTTCGGGCAGACGCCGATATTTCGGTGCGGAGATTCCGGCGACGGCAGCGCCGCCTCATTACGCAAGCCGAACTACCACCGTGGCGGCAGAAGACGCGGGAGAGGATGAGCTGTCACGGGATATTTATGAAATTCGAACTAAAATAGATTCAGTAGTAGCTTCGTCGAGTCACCTTGACGCGGCGAACGTTATATAACTCGCGAATCGGAACGGGCAAAACTTCGATTTTGGGAATTCGAAAGTTTCAAAATCGTGACGGAATCGGTGACGTAGCGATGCGTGACGTGAGTTTAGTGTTGCCACTCCTCCGTTGGGCTAATAAATTTATTGTTTGGCATGTAAACGGATGCGTTCGAGCCAAGAAATTACAGCGTTCGGTAAAAAAAATATTGAATGAAGCAGCGGAATGATGGCGCATTCTGATCGGGAGCGCCTTGCAGCCTTGCCAACACTATCTTGTTTATACTCCAACAGTTGCACTTCGCGATCGTTTTTTTCACGGCAGACGATCAGACGATACGGCCTAATCGTAATTTTATTGTCTCCCAAGGGAACCTGCTCCCCATTTGCATCCTCATCATCCTTTAGCGCATTCTCGATTAATGTCGCAAACGGTCGCGTGGCACATGTAACTCTGTCCCAGACTGTCACGCGACCATCGGCGAAAGTCGCCGACTATCGGGACCATAACTGCCTTTAGAGCACGTTTTATAATAAAACTTAAAATCTACTAAAGGAGCCCTGTAGTGCTCGTTTTGTAATTAAACTAAAAGCCTCGATAAGTCACGATTATCTTCGCTTTTGGGATACGAGTCCTCACCCCTCGTCATACTTTGCATTTTTATCTCTATTTTAATTCCATTTCTCGGTAATAACGTCTACTAGTCCACGTTTTAAAATACCGAAAGTCTCACGTTGCAATTCATGCTCATTTTCGATTTTGGGATGCGAGTCCTTACCCCGTCGTTCGCAAAAAAGAACGTTTTCTCATTTTTATCTCCGTTTTAATTACTCCCTCCTAATGACGTCGGCGGATGAATGGGGCCCACTTAAGTCGAGGGCGTAACTTTGCCTTTTTTGGCGTTGTTTGCGAATTATTGTCCAGTCCACTAGCGAGCTTTGTGTTGAAAATTGTGTTTTACGCACTCCTAAAGAACCTCCATCCGACTAGATGACGCAAATCTCGTAAACTAACAATCTTTACATAAAAAAATCACTACTTCTTCACAAAGTGTGCAACGGCTCGGGCAAACCGGATGTAGATTAAAATACTTTTTTTTGACTCATTAGAAAGATTATTTAAAAGTATGTATACGTATTTTTTCGGTGTTCCGATCAGCAAATAATGGCAACGATACAGCGCATTTAAATTTTGCGTGACGTAACGATCAACTACGATTTTTAGGGTTCCGTAGCCAAATAGCAAAAACGGAACCCTTATAGATTTGTCATGTCTGTCTGTCTGTCTGTCCGTTCGTATGTCACAGCCACTTTTTTTCGAAACTATAAGATCTATACTGTTGAAACTTAGTAAGAAGATTTATTATGTGAACCGCATTAAGGTTTTGACACAAAAATAGAAGAAAAACAAAAAAATTTGGGGGTTCCCCATACTTAGAACTGAAACTCAAAAATTTATTTTTCATCAAACCCATACGTGTGGAGTATCTATGGATAGGTCTTCAAAAATGATATTGAGGTTTCTAATATCATTTTTTTCTAAACCGAATACTTTGCGCGGGAGACACTTCCAAAGTGGAAAAAAGTGTGTCCCCCCCCGTAACTTCTAAAATAAGGGAATTATAAAACTAAAAAAAATATATGATGTTCATTCCCATAAAAACTACCAGCGAAAATAGGTTTGAACGATATCTAGTAAGTAGTTTTTTTTATTACGTCATAAATCATAAACGGTAATTTACCTTTCATTCAATCAACTCAAATATAAAAATTTAAAGAAACATTCTACAAGACTTTTATATTATGTTATTTGCTACTACGGAACCCTTCATGGGCGAGTCCGACTCGCACTTGGCCGCTTATCAACCAAAGGTGACGTAAATCGCCACTATGAAACTTGGAAGCGCTGTATATTTGTGCATTTTAACTACGTTGCTAAACGAAATAATCTAGTTGAAAGACTAAATAAAATACAATATTTTTTTACCCAGTCCGCATCCCTATTGTATAGGAATGGCGAATTAATAATAAAATACTTTTTAGTATAATTTATTAGATGTAATATGATACACCTTTGCCTTGGGCGACGATAGGCGGCAGATGCGGTCTGCTGAAATGCATCATTATGGCATTTATGGCTCATTTTCATTGGTCGATAACTCAGTCGATATACAGCATGCGGGGACTCCCCGTACGCGGGCTAACGGCCAGTGAAAGCCATAAGTTGATATAGTGGTCGTTACGCTGTCTGCGGTTATACCCTACATGCTGTATATCGACTGTACATTACTCTATCGACAAGTGAAAACGGCTCCCCGCTTGCTTCACAAAAACTCTTCCCGTAAAAATCCCCTTACTAAGTACATCAACTAGTGAAAACGGTTACCCGCACGCGTGCCCTATGGCATGCGTTTCAGAATTGCAGAACTTCTTCTTCTTATCGTGTGTGTTAATGACTAACACTAGTGTCAGAGTTTTTAGACCGCCTTAAAGGCCTCTGAAATGGTTTTAGGTAATGACCAATGTCAAAGACAGTGACCGGGACCGACGGCTTAACGTGCCCTCCGAAGCACGGATCACCTTACTTATAAGACAATTAGGTGATCAGCCTACAATGTCCTAACCAAACTAGGACAACAACACAAAGTCTTTGCCCCCGCCGGGAATCGAACCCGCGACCTCAGGGTATGAGCCGAACGCTCTGACCACTACACCACAGAGGCAGTATTAATTGCAGAACGACCAATGAAAATGAGCCTATAGGAATAAAGACGTGATAGTGTACTAGGTACGTATTACATTTGGTTGCGGATATGTTTTATTAGGTATTCCCATCGCACCTATGTGCTCGGCATGACAAGTGTTTTCTCTAGATCTATGCAGATATTATTTAAGATGGACGATGGCTCTGGCGCCGGCCCTTCGTGTAATATACATTATTTATTCATCGTCTCTCTAATAGACCCGCTGTGAATAATTTGCGAGTTAACCGCCTTAAATGTAGGAGGTTATTGTTCAACCCTATTGTGGGACAATAACAACAAATGACTAATAGTGCATTAACTTAATTAGTTATAAAAATAACTAGGTACGTTTGCTTGTTTATGCAATCTTATTATAAGTTTTTTTTAGATAAAGAGCAACCAAATGTTAGGTCACGCAGAAATTTTACTCTTCAAGTTTTATAGATTTATATCTAATCTTATTAACGTTACCTAATTTAAAAATTATCACAAAACCTTTTTAATTTGTAGTGGCACAGTAAAGGTAAAATAAGATTTTCATGAAATTTCAAAGACAATTTTTCGAATTCTTTAAAAATGGCGGTAATATGGGGGTTGAATTAACAAATGTCATAATTTTTTTGTTACCTTACTTTTGTAGCCGATAAACTTTAACGGTTAGGGTTGACTCACGAGATGTCTACAGCTCACAGAGCCGCAAGTTTATATACAACATGGATTACACAAGATAGTCCCCCTTCATTCTACCCTCAATAGTTTCAAACATAAGTTACAAACCAAGACTTGCCAAGACAACAGCTCATATACATCTACAGCCCATAGACAAGTCAACACCGTCAATACACGATATCTTACACTAAGCTCACACAGCTAACTCAGCGGATTACAGCCGTAATCCGCCGCCGGGCCACCCGCCCATTTGCATGCAATTCCCGTTAGATGTCATCTGTGATCCTAGACGGTTCCGTCTTATCCCCGAAGTTAGGCAGATTTTATTGGTGTGGCAACACTGGGATTTGCTGAATATTAGGGAGTTTTGGTATATAGTTGTTCTGTCTACATTCTACATGAGTTTATTATCATATTTTAAAGTTAGTTCTGGTATGAAGTCGCACCTAGTAGTTTCACAATTTTGGGATACATTTTTCTTTGTGTTAATGGAAATTATAAACAGATTCCAACGGTCCTATCGGATGCAGTTTGGGGCGATCTGTGAGTAACCCCGCAGACTTCTACATATCTCGTCTGACTGGGGAAAGGGAGGCGGGGAATGAACGCGGAATGATGCGGAATAGAGATTTTATCGCATTTTAATTTAATTATAAAGGGTTTAAAGGGATAAAGGAGAATTCTGCGAATGTTTCTATAAATATTAAGTGGCTTTTATTGAGCAAACGAAATGAAATGTAAAATATTAGTAATATATTCGTAGTTTTGAAAAAATAAAACAAAAAGGGGTTACATTAGGATTTTATATCTAGTGAAGTTTGTTAGATCATGTAACTGAATGCGAATTTGACTAGATTGTATACGTACATACATACTAGTTTTCATGTACTCAAATGCCAAATTTCACAAAGTTTCGATCAGTTCAAGCCTTTGAGTCTTGTGTGACAAAACGTGAGGTTTTTAGAATAAAAACGTCATTGAAACTTAATCTAGCGAAACTTCCCATTAAAGTATTTCAACTAACGAGGTCATTAAGACATTTCAACAGCACATTTTTAGGTTTTAATTTAACTGAAGTTCCGCGGACTTTGGCAATAAAATAACTTTAAATATTCATTTGCATAACGTGTCTTTGAAATGAAATGGGGAAGTATGAACTTTTCACATTAATTTTTACGAGTTGCCATATAAAAAAATATATTGATTAGCTTTCGGGTTTGATGTAGATTTTATAAAAATGATGTTTATCAAACTTAAAAGTAAATCCAAAATAACTTTTAAAGAATGGGTTTTGCGTGAAGGATGCCGAAGTGCATACGAAATCAAGAAGAAATATCCTATCTATATCTATATTATTAAGGAGCTATGCTCTTGTCAGTGAAGTATGATTTTTACCACTTTTCTCTCCCGTCCGCCAGCCATTTTACTTCGCTGTACGACATGACGTTCACCTTCTTTATCTGCTTCATGTAGCTATAATAACAATTAAATAAAAATGAAAATTTGTTTATTTGGTAACTACATTGTTCACTATATTATTTGTTGCTGAAGCCTCTTTTTAAGCAAAAAATATGCTTGCGCCAGGAGACTCCAAAATGTAGCTAGTAAGAAATATCCAAAACAGTTAAATTATTTAGATCTATCTGCTACATTTCTTCCCGAGAACTTGATCGCTCAAACAAAAACAAATCTCTTACGCAACAACCAAACAATAGTCGTACAACCTCATCAGCATATCACGTCAAAGGCCCATCCATTGTAAAAAAAGTTCCCCGACGTGACGGGACTGCTAGTGTTGTATTTGCAAATAATTGAGCAGGTGCATCGGCCTCCACTCACCTTGTGTTACGTATAAGGAATAAGAAATGAGTGCACATCGCTGATTTGGCCGTGGGATTTACCAGTTTCCGGGACATTTTAGGTTAGGTCCTGGAGAAATTCTAGCAAACTTGGGAATTACGTACTACCAATGGCATGCTTTCTCGTTATGTTTTACATTAAGAATGACTCACTATAGAGTCAGCTATTGGCCGTCATGTTTTGACCTCATCCGGAGGTCTTCATCAGGTCAAATTAGACTAGAGGCCTACACAACCTATATGAGACTTATATGGGGCCATCTGACAAGTATAGTACCCTTTCAAACAAAGAATAATTTTGTAAATAAGTCCAGGCGTCTTCGAATAGTCGGTGAAGATTCCTTAAAAAAAATATCAAGACGAAGTGATAGCCTCCTCTTTTTAAGGGTTTTGTAGTAAACAAGGAACCCTTATAGTTTCGCCATGCCTGTCTTTCTGTCCGTCCGCGATCCTACTAAGTTGGCAGTCATTTTAAAACAGCTTTGCATCCCACAAAGTTAACGATTTGATTTGCATGGACTGTACGGCATGAAGGCATGGGTCATCAAACATGCACTTCAAAGAACATGTTCATAAAACAAATGAATCATTTTCCCCTTATTTGCCAATGCCCTTGTCGGTGTCATGACATTGTGAAGTCCTAGATTCTATCGCGGTGGGGGGCGAGAGGCCCGTTAATGTCACACGTATTTAGTAATCTATAAATTACATCTACGTACCACCTATTTAACCTATTTAACACGACTCTTTGCCATGGGGGTAGTCAGAGACTAGATTTCTATTTATCACGACGGTTTCCCACGGGGGTAGTCAGAGGCTAGATTTCTATTTATCACGACTGTTTCCCACGGGGGTAGTCAGAGACTAGATTTCTATTTATCACGATTGTTTCCCACGGGGGTAGTCAGAGACTAGATTTCTATTTATCACAACGGTTTCCCACGGGAGTAGTCAGAGACTAGATTTCTATTTATCACGATTGTTTCCCACGGGGGTAGTCAGAGACTAGATTTCTATTTATCACGACGGTTTCCCACGGGGGTAGTCAGAGACTAGATTTCTATTTATCACGATTGTTTCCCACGGGGGTAGTCAGAGACTAGATTTCTATTTATCACGACTGTTTCCCACTGGGGCAGTCAGAGACTAGATTTCTATTTATCACGACTGTTTCCCACGGGGGCAGTCAGAGACTAGATTTCTATTTATCACGACTGTTTCCCACGGGGGCAGTCAGAGACTAGATTTCTATTTATCACGACTGTTTCCAACGCGGGTAGTCAGAGGCTAGATTTTTATTTATCACGACTGTTTCCCACGTGGGCAGTCAGAGGCTAGATTTCTATTTATCACGACGGTTTCCCACGGGGGTAGTCAGAGACTAGATTTCTCCACTTGCTGTCTTTGCAAACCTCTTTTGCTTCGTCAACACTCATGACTCTTTTTATGCATGCTCTTTCACATTAACATGTGTAATTATAAACGGCCAAACAAGTCTGCCTCTCGCACGAAGTGTTCCGTTCCGTACCGTGATCTATAAAAACTCACGTTTGTTGTATAAGAGCCCCACTTAAATACTTATTTCATTCTGTTTTAGTATTTTTTGTCATCTCCTTAAATATACTTTTGATGTAGAACTTTTTCCAGTTTCTCCTGTAGCGGCGGCTGATGCATTCAAAGTTTTTCTATACGAGCATTAAAGAAAAGCATTAAGGAAACTTGTCACGAACTCTTGTTAAAAGAATGCCACTAAATCCCAAAATTTACGAGAAAAAGTCATCGATCTAGACAAAATTGAGTGCGCTTCCTATCAAACCAAATTGGTATGGGCAATCAGTGCAGCAAACTTTATGATTCATAACTCCAAGCCTTCCCGACCAATATTTTATTTGGCACTCACTCAACTCCTTTATTACTGAAAACTTCAAGGTTAAGAAAACCACTTTTTACGGTGGACGCCGCCGACGTTGAAATGTTGTTTTCTTACATAATAAAAGGTGGATTGACGGCCACTGGGTTATTTTCAAAAGGGTTTTTGTAACGATTGGTTTTGTCACTAAATTGTGGAAAGATACTACAATTTTAGTTGCAATAGAAAAATTTAAGACGGAATGATGTATAAACTCCATATCAATGATAGGTATATTTTAATTATTTCCTACTATTTAACCGACCGAGCTAAGCGTCTCAGTTTCGAGATTGGTTAAAAATGCTTTTTCTTTTGTCCGGCTGTCCATCAGTTTGTCTGTCCAACTGTTCTCGCTTACAAGTCGCTTTACTCAACCGAATCGCGTAAAATATTGTGTGATGGTTCGAAAATTTAAAAGAATTTTCTTGTCGATTCAGTTTTTTGAAATTTGTCAAAAAGGCGAAAATATTATATGTTAGCTATTTAAAAAAAAACATAATGTCAAAACATTTTTGTTACCCTTATTAAGACGCAACTTTTTTGTCTGAACAACTTTTTTATCCGATAAGCTTTAACGGATCGGTGTGATTCGCGAGGTCTTCAACTCACAAAGCTACTAGTTTAATAAAATGGTTTACTTGAAGACACAGATATGAGGGATAGGATGGCCCTAGAAAGACTTGGGGGGAATGTAGAGAGGCACATGAAAGTTTAAATATGATCTGATGACCATTATGACTTGTCTAATTTACTTTTTCCTATCTTATTTGGGGTCGGCGCAGTATGCCTATACCCATGTTCCTCTATTTATGTCCCTCATTCCTTCATCCACCCCAAGTATACCCATCTCATGCTTTTCGCACTCCATTCATCTCTTCTTTGATCTTCCTCTACATTTATGTCCGTCTACCTTCATATTTTCAAAGATTCAAATGTTTATTCAATAATTAGACCTTTACATTTTTAGGCATTTTTACACAATAACTATTATTTTTGTATCTCTTTGAAATCACGGGTATTTTCAACCCGGTCTTTTGAGAGACTTTGAGATTCCTGCGTGGGGATACAGATCCAACATGTAGAGGCCCTTTGGAGAAGTTAATATTATGAGGCATGAGTGCGATTTAGGTAAACCACTTAACCTTCACATTTTCTCCCATATACGCTTAACTTACAAGAAAAAAAAAACATGTAACCAACTAGCATAAAGATATTTTTGAGACTGAAAGCTCCAAAACTTCACATTTTCTCCCTCATACGCTCGGCTGACCAATGTGAGGGAGTAAAACGTGGTCTTAGATCTTGCCTTTATTAGAATTCCCTTCCCATCGCGTATAAGTCGTGCAAACATACCTAGACAGGGAGTCTAGCGTCCCGGATCCACATTTATATGCCAAAGGAGTTCCGTTTGCTTTATGCTGTTTGATTCCTCAGCAATCCATTGAAAAGAAACTTTAAAAAACCTACGAGTGGGCTTTTTTCGCGACGTGACAGCTGATGGCCGTATAATTTATTTTTTAATTTTTGTGCTTGATGGATTACGAAAAAAAATATTTAATAAGCTTTTGGCTAAAAAGGTTGATGATACATGAATAAGTAGGGAGTGATGCCAGGGAAAGAAAAATAACCTGCTGACTTAAAATTACTTAAAAATAAAACTTTAATAATTCGGTATTAAAAATGTTATAACATTTTGACGTGACAACGTCTTATAAATTGGTTTGCCGGGTGACACTTCAAGAAACTGCGTTACGCTCCGCTCACGTTATGCGCTCACAATGAGAGCGAGTGAGGCACGCGTCCCTTCCACTCGGGCATGGTTAGCCCGCCTAAGAGCGAGAGAGACAGACATAAAAAGTCGTTGTCACGTAAAACTTTCGCCCGTATACCGACTTTACAGGCAACCAATTTTTATATATACCAGAAAGTTTAAAGTTTATTATTATCTTGGTAAAACATTAAAATTAATCAAGAATTTAATTTTTATCGCCCTTATACGCGTTCCCTTTTTAGTTGGAGAACTTTTTTAGTAGCAACACTTATGAAATGTCAGAATTCTACGGAATAAAAAATTAGACTGTAAACGACTGAACCGATTTTCTTCAAACTTGGCTAAGAACCATCGCAAAGGAAATTGCTTTCACGTAAAAAAATCCACATCGAAATTGGTCAATTCATTCGAGCGGTACGATGCCACAGACAGATACACAGTCAGGCGTCAAACGTTTAACCTCTTTTTTGTGGGTTAAATAAAAAAGGGATTGGCAGCAACAAATTGGAAATATTTACTACTTAATACCATAGAGGTAAATGTGAAAGTGAGTTTGTATATTTGTTTGCTTGTTACCACTTCACGCTTCAACCACTGAATCTATTTAGATTAACTATTAATATGGATATAGTTTGATACCCAGGAAAGGACATAGGATAGTTTTTTATCCCGAAATTTCCACGGGGAGCGAAGCCCACGGGCACAGCTAGTATAGAATAAACCATTTTCCAGATTGCAATCGCATTGAAACTTTGAACAAGTGGGACTGATCTAAGCTGAAGAAGGTCGATCGGATTGCATAGGTACGCGTAGGGTTGGGTCTCAATACACGCGTTTTGAAAAAATACGCACAATTCGTACATACGTACATACTCGTACGTACGTCTCGGTAATCCAAACAGCGCAGTTTGTTAGGTAAGATCAGATTAAACTTTCTTATTGCCCCAACTGTGTATCACAATAATCAAAAGTAGATTGAAATGAAAGATTTTCTGACGAGAAGCTTTCACTTCTTTGCTTTGTGCTTCTTGCTCCTGCTATAGCTTCATTTCAAAGGATAATGTTAAAGATTATTGATTTAGAGAGGTTTGTATGTTTTTTTTTGTTTTTAACCTACTTGCAAAAAGGAGTAGTTTGTCAATTAGTTGAATTTTTTTTTATATTTTCACCGATTTCAAAAATTATTGAATTGTTATGTTTTCTACGTTTAGAAAAGATAATTCAACGAGCCGTTTCTGTTCCAAAAATCCTCGCTTCCATTTCAAAACCATGTAATCTTTTGACATACTTTTAAAACGTTGATTCTAATTTATTTAGCAATCCTCATTTCGTAACTGCGACTCCGCCATTAGTCTCTCTCTCCCAATCGACCGCTGTCAATGACGCCACAGCTCGGTTCTTGAAACTATTTTCTATTTTTGCACCGAGTTCAGCTGTTGCCGGTCTTCAAACGCGCGATATAAATACGTTCTAGTACATTTTGTGGATGGTAATAAAATTGCACTACGTCTCTGCCGTATGGTTATTAAATGTGTTTTTCTAAGGCAGATTTTAAGATTTCTATGTCATGGTTTCCTTTGCGGTATCGATATTTGCGGGGAAGATATATTTTGTAAAATGTGAGATGAAACTTGGTTCTCGTTCTCTCTTATCGACTGTGTTATTAACACGCAATACTGGCGTCATACTTTTCAAGCTGCCTGAAGTCATCTAGCGGTAACAATCGTTCTTACACACTAGTGAGCTAGTGTGTAGTTTCCCCACGATGTTTTCCTTCACTGGGAGCAAGTGGCAGTATAATATCAGAAGTACATGTCGCATCTAGTGAAGATTGAAGTCGTGCCTAAAACATCATTAAATCTTCTATTTTGCTCTGTCTTCCGTCTGTTCTGTTACATAAGCGCACTTACAGACCAGGCTCAGATTAGCAACACTTGTCGGCGACCGTCGCCGACCTAAGTCGAGCGACGGTCACGTGACACATGACGATCGGTCACAAACTGTAAAAAACTGCCGTGCGACGGTCGCCGATAATAGCCGATCTGTGTCTCGGTTTTTTCGAGCTCTAATATCTACATTACCATTTACAAATCAGTTTAAAGGTTTTCCCAACTTTATATCAAAATCTGTGGCCTCTAAATCTATAATACCACGATCAATATCGTCTCCTATAAAATGTATTGCAATATTTGTAAAACATTAAAGTCAGCTCTTTTATTCAATTTGAGTTGTTTGACGTTTCTTTGTACTCAGTGCTTTGTACCAACCAGTAATAACTCTGCAACAATAGGTCCACAAAATCTAAGACGCTGTTCACAAATGACTACTTTATTGCAAACGTTAATAGAAATACACGCGTTGATACATTGTATGCGCCATTAGAATTATGCCAGAACATTCCAAGGGCTCAGCAGACCTAGGAAAATCTATAGACTGATTCCGGGACACGTAGCCAATGCATCTAATCTGAATAATAAGGGAATGCATTAATTTCTAACACTAAACATGTCGAAAGCTCTAGAATATTGACGCGATGCAAGTTTGTGCATTCAAACAAACTTTTGCATGAATTCCAAGCGCACGACGGTTAAGTACCTAAATGCATATAATCGAACATGTTAGCATTCCGCTTACAATAGAATTTATTGTAAAATTACGTGCATTGTCCTTTAAACGAATTCGCTGCGACGTGAACTTGTTGCGCGCCAAAAACGGCGCGTGGCAAGATGGCGGCTGTTCGCGTGATAACTTTTTTTCGGCGTCTTTCCGCGTGAGCCGTGTTTTTGGCCAGTACTCCTGTGTGACGTAGCGACCCAGTTAGGTTCGCCAACGGATGCCACGGCCAAGTACAGGGCATCCCCAATGAACCAGCGCCAATATCTATAAAATAAATTGGACCGCCACGAAATAAAGCAGGAAAAAAATATAATAATGAAGGAAACGTCACCACCGTGGCGTTTGCCGCCAAAATTTTCGGGTGAACGCTCTCCAGTGTTTTGGCATGGTCCGAATGTTGGAAGTTGTCCTAATAGTTTGTTTGATTCGATAAGGTACTCGTTTTATTAGTTCACGGCATCAAAGCTATTGTTTGCAAACAAAACTGTGTTTCCAAATAGTACTTAACTACTATATATGGTCTCATTACACAATTGTGCTAGGATTTTAAAATTTTGGAGGATTCTTCATAACTAAAATTTGAAACCCAACCTAACATCATTAATATCCATATCATGACTATACCACGGCTTGAATGATGGGATGACTCATTAAACTCTTCCCAATTTTTCAATGATGAGCCAGATCTTCCGCGAATTCCACGTAAGTTTACAACCCGGAATCCCAGTGATTCCGGCGTGATATCATCACAACATCGCACGATTTCACTATGATCCGCACCTCTGCCAACAATCTTACTATTCAGCATTTGTTGTTCTTATATTTGCCAAATTTTTGCACCTTATCGCGAGTATTGTGATATTTTTACGAGGCCATTTTTATATTTCTCGTTCGCGCGCTTTTTGGCCGCCTTTCCAATATGGTGCTTGTTTGTTTTCACTGCATTTTTATCTCTTTTGGTTAAATGCGCAGACTATGTTTCAAATGCGAGTGAAACATGAGTTTTCATATTTTTGCTTGCTATTTTCATACCAATATTTAAAGTAGGTAACCGCTTGCTGCATTTAGGGATTATTATAGTTGTTTTTGAACTAAATTAGGGTTTAAGGGATACTAACTTATGATTGAATGAATTTACAGATATTAATAAACAATTTAACTCTTGCAATTCCTTAACGATACGGAATGAAAAATTTTGTTCAAAATTAAGTTTATTTCATAATGATTCAATATCACATAATTTTTGTCCAATATTGTTTACAAAATTACATTGTTTTATAATATTGAAGTATTAAGCCATATTTATTTCAACATCGTAGACATGTCATAGATCTAGATTGACTCATGCATCAAAACTGCCAAATTCCCTATAAATATAGGCTGGCGTTCAACTATTAATCTAAAAATAGGTTGTTAATCATAGCATGGCTTATTCCCGCAGCTGGCCAGGAGAATCCGTGACGTCACAGGGTCCTGCCTGCCAGCGGAGCCAAGCTTGGCCGCCGTCTGCGGAGGCAGCCAACTCTTGTTGTGACGGGAAGCTACAATGTCTGGGATTCTCATTGAAAGCGGGAATAGGAATAATTGAACTAACGAAGTTCTCAGAGTTTTCTCGAACAATTCGGCTTTTGTATGAATGCGTGTTAGTTTAATGATAACTCGAGTATCTTTGTTTGGAGTGTCTTGACATTGTTTGTTATACTAGCCAGACTAGATGAGGGGTTGCCGAGATATGGGGTTTGCGAGTTAGGTAACAGTTCAGAGCGAACTAATAATATTTTCGTTTGAATTTTCTGTTACTTAGATTTTGTTCAATGTTAATAGGGTTGACTTAGCATGAAACTTAGCGTCTTAGATATGCTTATAGGCGCAGTTTTTGTGCTAATCACTTGGCTCGAGTTATATTTCTTCTATCTATAGGCACATTAGAGTAAACAGGTCTTACTCTCCCTCTCTCGTCTCTCTCATCTACGCGTAATCCCAGTTTCATCCTCAGCTGTAATGCTGTAAACCCCGAGGTCCGCTTTTCGACTTGTTCTTCTCCACTTCGCGCGCTCTTGAGCATTCTTGGTTGTCAAACGATTAGCACGAATATCATCCTTGACGACGTTAAGCCAGCATTTCTTGGGTCTACCTCGCCTGCTGCCACAGCGGAGGTGGCATGGTTTTACATACGTAAGCTATGCTTACGTTTACTCGTTAGCCAAATCCTATCCTATCCTACTAATATTATAAATGCGAAAGTGAGTTTGTATATTTGTTTGTTTGTTACCTCTTCACGCTTAAACTACAGGGCCGATTTGGATGAAATTGGGTATGGATATAGTTTGAGACTTTGGGAAAGACATAGGGTACTTTTTATCCCGAAATTCCCACGGGGAGCGAAGCCCGCGGGTACGGCATAAATGTCTTGTTTGAATACTACTACTCGTATTCAGGTTTACTTTAGTCTAGTAAGACTATTATAGAATAGATTGAGTGGCAGACTTCTTGTAGTTCTGAGGTTGTTTCCCGGACAGGGAATAGAGTAAATGGCTTTGTATAAATTGTCCTGCGTCTGCTGGGTCCTGCCTAATAAATGATTACGTCGGCTGGGCCATCGAGCTTCTCATACTTTGTATGTGTTGCTCACTTGTGTAGAAATATCTCCAAGGGCTTTAAGCCCATTATCTTCATTTGCATTAATGGCCTGTGTGGGAGGAGCTGTTGTCACATCTTTATTTTCTCGGTGTGCAAACGTAATTTTAGTATGTTTTCATTTGATTACAAAAGCTACCGCCCGTCGTAACATAAATGGTACATTTAGTAAATATTGTTTTTCTCTTATTCCAATTGAGTTCTCGTTTCTCAATGAGGCATTTTCTTTAAAAAAAATAGTTCCTTCACGTGACATAGATGCCGCCAGCAATCACATAAATAGATCTGTCAATGTCTAATTCATATAAAATTTTCATAGTGAGAGTTTGTCTTTGGAATCAAAGAGAATATATTATAATCACTATGTATTTAATATTTTTATTTTACTAAATTTAGTTAAAAATATATTATTGTTTGTAAATATGTATTTTTTTACTTAAATAATAGCAAAATACAAGATTGGTTAAATAATTACAAATTTACTACAAGTATTGAACCAAACGGCCTCTTTAATTTTTGACAGAATTCGCCTTTCGCCATCTTTTGACAATGTTTTTAACCTCATTTTTTTTTTCACTCGAAAACGCCTCATTGAATCATTGTACCTTGATCGTCCGACGTTTGAGCTTATTAGTAGTCCAGGTTAGTAAAAAGACTACAGCTAAACTCAAAGGAAGAATAGAGCAAAATATGTAAAAGTTATAAAAAATAATAACTAAGACTTAGGTACACGATACGCATCTCAGTATTCATACGGCAACAAAGTATCACCGAATCAAAACCATCTATGTAGTTACAATCAAACAATGCAACTTTAAGCTCAGGTATGTGCATACGATTGGCGTGACCTCTTTCACGATCCATGTAAATTAAATTTTGCATTATGTCATGTCAAAAAGAATATTTAATTTGTTATTCGGTTCACGTACACCAAACAAATACAGTATTGTAATGCGTTGAATCATGACATTATACATGCAAATGTGTCGATGTGATTTATTAGACATGTACCTACTCCGGGTAAGCGCGAAACGGATTTTGCACAGGAATATTATTTGTTTTAACATATTTAATTTTGAAAACAAGAAAATGGTTTTTACAAAGATTGTTAGAAAAGATTTGTGCAGGATAAATTGCATTTTTTTAAAGATTTTAGTATAATATTTTCTATCCGCTGTGTTTTGTTCAGTGTGCAAATTTTAACAGTGAGTTTAATTAATGTTTACATTTTATTAAAACAACAGCGTAATACTTAAAATTGTCGACTTCCTCAAAAAACTCGAAAAACAAAATTATCAAAAATAATAGAAGTAACAAAAACCGAAAAAAATAATACGTAATGAGTAAAAATTTTCATATAAACGTCAAGGGAGAAAACTGATATAAAATATCGTCTTTTAGTCTTAGGGAAGTTTTTGTAATTCGTCGCACTGCGCCATTTCCCATTGAAATGTTTCCCTGATTTAAAACTCCTGCAGGAAAAAATATGTTTTCTTTTATTATAATTAGATATTCAAGCAAATACTTTCTGCTATACTGGTCTGCTTCTCTTTCCGCGCCGATCGTCAAAGCCGATTAAGAAAAGGGGCAAAAATGCGCAAATGAATAATTAAAAAAAACTGAGTGCTTTGGAAAAAAAATTGAAGCTCCTAAAAAACCACCAAGAAATTCGAAACTCTAAATAAGTATGTGTCAGAAAAAAAAGTTACGGAAAAATCTTATTCACTTTTTTCGCTTAGCCGTATCCGCCAAGTCGTTACCATTAAAACAAATGAACGAAGCGGTATTGTAACCTATCACTATTTTGATTTATCTTTCCTCCCATTTGCCTACCATGGCCACCACCACGCTAAAATGTGGCCTGTAGGGTATGTGGCCGCAATGCAACCTTGCAATAGTTTTCCTACGTTCCAAAGGCTCCGTTCCATTGGGGACCTGTACTCATGTATTTGTACGTCAGAACCACGTCAGGAAGTCACTGGAACCTCCATATGCTGGACCGTTTAGGGTATTATAAAGCGGGATGTAAAAAGTTTTAAAGTAGACATGCCAAGAAGTCCAACTGTTTTATCCATAGACAGATTAAAGCCGGCTAAAATTCTATGTCTATGAAGCCGGCATACATTGCACGCGACAGTACCTTACCAAGTGCTGCCACAAAGGCGTATGAAGAACCAAGACAAACTAATAGTGGTAGAAAAGTGCAATTACCTCTCCGATATTTGACATGTGTCACATGACCGCTTGCGACAGTCGGCGACGATCGCCGACATGTGTCGCGGGCATACTGCAGCTGTAAGATCCCTTAGATAAGCAAAAGACTGATAATGTATTTGTATTTTGCCCTTTTGTAACGCTGTTAAAACTCGTAGAATATAAAACAGAAATCATGCTAAAATTCACATTTACGTCTAAAACCAAAAGTTTAGACTTGTTTGATAAAATAAACAATCCCAGTGAAACTATTTTGACAGTAGCCGACATTTTGTAAACCGAGATAAGTACCTACAACCAGAGTAGTGTGCGTAGTAGAGTGGATTAGCAGATTGAAAATTTTTTGCTTATTGGTTTGTGGAAAGTGCGAGCTTCCGTATAAGAATTATATCTTAAGTAGAAACTGCCTCCGTGGTTTAGTGGTTAGAGCGTTCGGCTCATTCCCGGAGGTCGCGGGTTCGATTCCAGGCAACGACTTTGTGTTGTTGTCCTAGTTTGGTTAGGACATTGTAGGCTGATCGCCTGATTGTCTGATAAGTAAGATGATCCGCGATTCAGAGGGCACGTTAAGCCGTCGGTCCCGGTCACTGTCTTTGACATTGGTCGTTACCTAAAACCATGTCAGAGGCCTTTACGGCGGTTTAAAAACTCTGACACTAGTGTTAGTCACTAACACACACGATAAGAAGAAGAAGTAGAAACTTCAGGGGGGTTACCCTATAAAATAATACGTTGGCCGTACGAAAGTGCCGTCCTATTCCTTTGTCAAATTTAAATTAGACTTTATAATCATACGTTAGTGCTCAATGTTGCTTGCCACTGAAACGTGGATACTCAGTAACGTCCGTCAGCGTCCGCTTTTGAAGTGATCCCCAAATTTTTGCTGTGTAGGATCCGGCCTAGAATAGGACCAGTCCATCTCTTTACGAATGTCGTAAGAGGCGACTAAAGCATCAAACACAAACATCTCATGCTAGAACTGCATTACAAAAAAGTTTATTTGCAAATGAAAAACCTCCGACGGCACCATCTAGTGAAAAGTTGTAGAACTACATAGTATATTGATATCGTAGCGCCATCTATTATTACATACATACATACATACATACTATCACTTCTTTATCCCTAATGGGGCAGACAGAGCGTTTTGGGTCTTGCGGGTCTATGCAGAGCCCTGGGCCGCAAGACCCAAAAGCCACTTTTAGCGTCATGGTGGGCGAGAAGATGGAAAAGCAATCAATACAGTGATGGGTTGCTAGCCGCATCGCCTGTTAACATGATTTGCATTTTTGCCCATTCCCTCGATCGGCTTTTACGATCTGCGCGGGAAGAGAAGCAGCTGGTACATTCTAAGTTTTTTTTATTTCTCCCAGACCAGGACCAGCATGGGAGATTATTTGTCAGGTAAATTACAAAATTTTAAGCGATATCACCCAATATCTTTTATACGACCCGATTTTCATCAAACATGGCTGAGGACCATCGCCAGGGAAGTTGCTGACACGTAAAAAAACCGCAGCTAAATTGGTCCATCCTTTCTACGATGCCACAGTCAGACACTTTTAAAAAGTTTCTTTCTTAGCATTAAACTAATCTAGGGGGTGATGTAATGTAGGGCGTATAAATAAAGACAAATCGTTTTAAAGTTCTGGCAATTCTTCTCGATTTCGCATAGACCTCGGCTTTCTTGGGTGACCAGTGACGTATGCTGACATGCATAATTGGCCGAGCGAGCGAAGGGTCTCAGTTTTGAGATTGGCCAAATTGCTTTTGTCCGGTTGTATGGCTGTTCTCGCTCACTGGTCCCTTTTCTTAACCGATTCTCGTTAAATTTTATGAGAAGGTTCGAAAATTATACAGAATTTTAGAAAGATAATTTAAAAAAAAACGACGGGTTGCACTCTGGGAGTGCCGGCAGAAGTGAAAACTTGAATATTAACGTTGTGCATTTTTGATATTTTGGAATGGTTAGGGAATAATTTTGCACGAATTGCTTTAATTATCAGTATAAAATATTTCAAATCTTTGAACCACAGTCTGTCACAAATGTCACAAGCATGACACATTACACACACGAACGTAACGTAACATAAACACACACGAACATTCGCGCAAGCGCCCTGCGCCGTCTTACGAATTTTCGATCAGGTCACGTGTCCTGACGCGAGTTAAACATTTTTTACCCATAACAAAAAAAGTGCACAAAGCCGCAAAAGAAGTTTTCACTTCAAAAAAAAAATTCAAGTTGGCGACATGTCAGGGTTTAAACGTTTAAACGTCAACTTTTAAAAAATGTTATAAGACTTTTTTGCTACCCTTAGACGCAACTTTTTTGTCCAAACGGGTCGGGGTGACTCGCGAAGTTGACTTTGACTTTGACTTTGACTTTGAATCAAAGGCGGGAAAACGCACCACTGGATTCGTAGCTACATATAGTTTAAATAATGCAACCGAGTACGCTCTAAGTACGTATATATTGTCTGTTTGAAAGTATGGCGTTCGTAGTCACGAAAACAAATATTTATTGAAAGCCATAAAGTAAATGTACATAAGATAACTATACAATTTAAGATCTTTTTTGTACAATTTCGGGCACAGCATTTGGATAAAAACCGGGTCGCTCTCAAAGTTAATAAGGTATTTTTTGTCATTTAATTCTTATGTACTATAATATCATGCCTAAATTAAAAGTACTCATAGGTCGGCTGGCAGCGTTAAAAATTAAATAATTTTGTAAAGATGGTATCTAGATGATGGTTCCCAAAGAGAATATTACGGCGTTCCACAGTCAGCGAAGTTCGGACAAAATTCCTAAGTCTGTACTTATTCCTTGAGCGACATACATCTAAAGTTACAAGATACCTACAGACATAACGTAATAAAATGTGACCAGAAATTATGTGACTTGAAAACGGTTGTCTTTGTAAACCCTTGATAAAGCAGCACGATACCATCTTTGCACCATACCTACCATCTTTCCCATGGCCTTTTTATGAATCAAAACTATTATTTGTTTCTTTGTCTGTTCATCTTGTGACGATAAGATTATTTTGAAAGAAACAATATTTAAAAAGACCAAACTCTTTAATTTAATTTTTAACAATTATACAATGAGTGCCGAAAGTAGTCACAGGTAAGGGTCGTAGGTTCACAGCCACGAGATTCGTTGTTCCAGAAGAGATTTCCAAAAGTACTCAGCTTTGAAGCAGCCCGGCGTCCAGTCGTGGTCGAAAGAGGACGAGACTCCTCACGCCTCCGTATTTATATGAGCCGCGCGGGGTGGAGAGCGGGGTAAGGAGGGAAGCGCCAGTGCGGACCTCATCACAATCTGTATGTTTGTAAAATTAAATACAATTTACAGTTGTTTGTATTTTATATCGATTATTAAACTGTTCGTGATGAAAAGGGACGTAAGCATCGCTCGCCGTAAATCTCGTTTTAATTTGGAGCGGCGTACTCAATAAAATGGGTACTTACCTACATTCAGAAACAAATAAGATGCAGGTTCAGATAAATAAATAAATATATAGAGACAAATAACACTGATTGAGCTAGCCCCAAAGTAAGTTCGAGACTTGTGTTACGGGATACCAACTCAACCATACTATATTTTATAACGAATACATACATAGATAAACATCCAAGACCCAGGAAAATTTGAAAAAGGCCTTTTTCCAACTTGCCCTGACCGGGGATCGAACCCGGAACCTCTTGGTGGCGGACTAGCTTGGCGACCACTACGCCACGAAGGTCTTCAGATGATCAGATACTTATTGAAACCTGGAAATTAAAAAATGTGCCTGGCCATAAAGGTTTGTAATCTCTGACATGTCAAATCATGACAGCTGTCAATATTCTACGGAATAAAAGGTTTTGGGCATGGAATTGTATGTACTAACTGGAAAACACTCTCTCAAATAACATAAAAAAATACAAGAAATAATTAGGGAATTAGAAAGAGACGGAGGGGCAACGAAAAATTTCAAGTCTCTTTCTAAATAGGGAATTAGAAAGAGATGGAAGGGCAACGAAAAATGTCAAGGTCATTTCTTGTCTTTTTTTATGTTATTTGAGAGAGTGTTTTCCAGTTAGTACATACAATTCCATGGTTTTGGGCATGGAATTGTGTACATACAATTCCATGGTTTTGGGTCTTGTTGAGCAAAAAGACGTGGGTAGACTAACAAAAGTCACCAAATTGTGTATTTTTGTCTCCCTTTCTGCGTCGAGTCACCTGGCGGAGTATATATATCTATGTGTATGTACTTGTCTATGGATATTTACAAACTCGGAAAGCTGCCAAACTACCGACCTTGAGTTGTTTATACTCCTACGTCAAATTATTCACATGTACCGCTATTGACATGCCCCATTCATGACTGACATTCATAGGTTTTGGAAATATATTCAGTTGATTTCTTTTAAATCGTCTGTAAATTTTCGGTAGGGTCGCCATATATCTTAAGAACGTGGTGGATTCAGGGAATACATGAATTTTTCGGCGTCCAATGACACTACTTGAAATAAATTATTAGAAAGAAAATAAGATATAATTTTTAAAAAAAAATCAGGGCCCAGTGCTTCCACTATTTTAAATAAATTATTTTAGGCAAACAGAGATATTATTATAAATTTTTGTTTTGGCCAAGCCCTAGATAACTCTTCGAACTATTTTATGAACTACTGTTTACAGTTTAAAGTGAGAACGTAAAGCTTTTCTTCGCACATTCGCGAAAAACAGCTATAATCATGTATAAGTAAAATCTAAAAACAAGTAAGTATTAAAAAAATATTTTTAAAACAAGCTTTTATCTAAAACTATGAACTTCAACTTTTTAAGTGCTCTTTATGACGAATTCTTTTACAAAACGTCGGCTTTTACGATCTCCGTAGGATTTTTCAAAAGATTAAATGATCTTTTTAAATTTTTTTTAACTAACATACATCGTGGAACACCACCTGTAATAAATCAAGCCACGGGTTATAACTAGATCACTTTAATATATTGAAATTAAAATAACAGTCAAAAATTTAAAAATATCAGCATTTCCATACAAAGTGTGCTGCCGCCCGGATAATTTGTATTGTAATGTGAAAATATTTTTTCTTTTTAGACTTTTTTATTTTTATTTTTGCCTGTCCCGATGTCTGTTTTTCTGTCTGTAAACAAATCTTGCAAGTTAAATTTGACCTATTTCCCGGTTTTCAATGCAATATTGAAAACTGAGCTGATCTGATGATGGAACCGGAGGATGGCCCGTTTGACTGGTCTTGAGTCTCCATAAGTTTGGGCTCGTTTGACTGGCCTTGAGTCTTCATAAGTTTGGGCTCGTTTGACTGGCCTTGAGTCTCCATAAGTTTGGGCTCGTTTGACTTGCCTTGAGTTGAGAGTCTTTAGATAAAAGCTTGTTTTAATTTTTTAAATATTTTTTATAAAAATTACTTGTTTTTATATTACGTCATGGTATGAATGGATGTAAGTACACAATGTATGTTGGTATGAACTTTCGAGAAAATACTTTGTTTGAATTAAGCATGAGCGATGTAATTTGAATATTGATTTCAAAAGATGGCACGAATTTGAAAGTTAATTTCTTACGTTTAAAAGTTTGAAAATATTTCTGTTTATTTGTGAGACGAAAGATCGCATCTGGTTTGTTTAAGCTGTTCGTTATTTATTTGTGTTTATTTGCGAATGCTTTGTGTGTTATATTCAATATTCGCACTTTGTTATCGATGTACAATTTATTTGTAAATAACATATTTTAAGAACTCCAATAACCTAGTTTAGATCACAAAATTAACGATTTAGAGTTAGGAGATTTTGAATTATATACAGTTTTAAATTACTTACGTAATATGTTTATAGCATCACAATGATAGGTTTATTAAATTGGAAATGTAAGGTGAAACATATATCGCATTAGTATGAGAAGTGAAAAATCTTTTTTCGTATTTCGATATACATTTAATGGAAAAAGTTATTTAAAATGATGGACTAAATCACCTTTTTGTACTTCTTGTATAGTACATGGGTTTTGACGAGTCAATATATCCATTTCCATCCATTTTTATTAAGTACAAATATTTTAAGGGGTTATTAAGTCCATTATTTTGGACAACGTTTCCCAATAAATCTACCTGTATCGAAATACAATTATTTTTTAGGTTCTCTTACGAATCGAAGTTGTTACGTGATACTATTATAATGGAAAAAAAATACGTACTTCAATATAAATTTTTAGGAAAAGTTGTTCAAAATGATGGAATGAATCACCTCTTAAAATGTTTGTACTTAATAAAAAAGAACATTGTATAGTTCGTTCACTCCTAATCTGCAGCGTAATTTTTGACCTTAGACAAAGGTGAATGACGATTCTGGACACGTTTGAAACTGTAGAACGAAATAACTTTATATATTGCCAGTGACCAAAGTTGATATGTAAGCTAGTATAAACGGCTAGCTCTATTAAGCTAGTTAAGAATTGATGGGTGTAATTTTACACTAGTTATGTTTCATAATACATTTTCATAAAACTAGATTCCTAACAAAGAATTTTCATAATTGGATTAACCTTTTAGAGTCCCACGTTGGGCGCCATTTTTATATATGTACTATTTAAGGTCTAACCTCGTGCGATTGTTTGAATGTTTCAGGACGAGTTCCATCCATTCATAGAGGCCCTAATGCCCTTTGTAAAGTCCTTTTCGTACACGTGGTTCAATTTACAAGCGGCCAAACGGAAATACTACAAAAAACATGAGAAACGCATGAGTCTTGAGGAGGAACGCCACACCAAATATGAGTTACAGGTGAGGTAAAAGAGAATCTTCATGCCTTTTTAAAGACCTTTAACCCCTTGTATGCCGAAATATCAGAGGATAGTTCAACAATGTATTCTCGCGTAGATCTACGCAATGACATACGAGAGATAACCATTTTTCATGAACGTCATATCATCAGCCTACGCCACATTATTACCTATTATGTTCATATACTCATCGGCACATCTATGTACTGTTTGTTATTTTTCGTGTGTGTAATTGGCCAGCAATAGTATCACATTCAAGCTGGGCATTTGACATAGCTTGACGACTGCCTTACAATGATGACAGCCAGGACCAACGGTTTTACATGCCTTTCAAAGCATGGAAGAGCTTGAGAATTTTTATGCCACTTGTGGTTAACTATCCAAGTTCGGACTACGCCAGGGCCGAAAGCGCTAGAACGCGTATCTCTCGCCTGGCCACCCAGCTGATAATTCTATGTACTAAATACAGTCTTATGAGCTTCATAAAGTATACTTATGATTGGACAAATAACCGCGTTTGAAGAAAACTTTGTCTGCCTACCCCATAAGAGATAAAGACGCAATAGTGTAAGTATATTTGTATGTGAAGTATATCTGTCACCGAGAATAAAACTTGAATTACGTACCTAATCTTATTTGTGTACCATATTGAATTGACAAGAATTTATTATAGACGGAGTCAAGGGTTTCTCCTTTGAATATGATAGAAAAACTTCAATTAAATCCAATTTCTTTCGGTAACATCTGTAATACAATGGATTATATTTTTTGAAAAGATAAAGCCGTGCTACCTATATAAAGAATAATTGAGATCGACCCCTTCCTAACATTCTAAATTGGCTAATTTTCCAGAACGAAAAGGCAGAAGTAAAACAAAAATGGGCATCGAGACTACTAGGCAAACTCCGGAAAGACATCACACAGGATTGTCGAGAGGACTTCGTATTGAGCATCACCGGCAAACGACCAGCCGTGTGCGTGCTCTCCAACCCTGACCAGAAGGGGAAAATGCGGCGGATTGACTGCCTTAGGCAGGCCGACAAGGTGAGACCAGAATCCTAATCCACCGTCTACTAAGAAACCTAAGTCATGTTCTTCCTAAGAGTATTTTTCCGAGCGTGAAAAGGATTCTTCACTTAGGGCATGGCTAGAGCTAGAGCGTAGTAGACTATCTTAGGTAGGCCGACAAGGTAAGTCTAGAGAAGGTACTTAGTCAGTGTTACACTATTAGCGTCTATGGTTAATCGCAGACTCTCGCCACCTCGGTTTTTGAGAAAAACAGCAGTGAATTTACAGAATTTCTTCAAAAGCCAATGAGAAGGACAATAATAGTCTGACGAGGTGAGACAAGAGAAAACCTTTTAAATGGGGTAGCTGATAGTATGGTATGAACTCATATTTTTTGACAGAGTACAGGTTTTTTAAAAAACGAGCGTAAATAGTTTTCTTAATTTTCAATAAGGCACGTAGACCTTTTTGTTTGATCATTGTCTACACTCACCTTCTACAAATTAGCCAATGATGACAACGAAGGTGTACAAAGAAAATGGGTCAAAGAAAAAGTTTTTGACAACGTAGCTCTCTCACTTTCAGGTGTGGCGCCTAGACCTAGTAATGGTGATCTTATTCAAAGCGATCCCCCTAGAGAGCACGGACGGGGAGCGGCTAGAGAAGCACCCGGAGTGCACCCAGCCCGGGCTCTGCGTGAACCCGTACCACATCAACGTGTCGGTACGGGAGCTGGACCTCTACCTGGCGAACTTCATCAACAGCTATGGTAATGGGAGCGACGGTCTGCCAGGTCTCTCGCTCACTTTAAATATTGCTTGGCTTTTTGGAGAATGGGGTGTTAAGTTAAACTATAGGCTAATCGTTTTAACTTGTCCAGCTATTTCTTCTCCGTAAGGTCTTTGGCATCCTTAGGGATCCCGGGTTCGATCCCCGGTCAGGGCAAGTTGGAAAATGGCCTTTTTGAAATTGTCCTGGGTCTAAGATGTTTATCTATATATGTATTTGTTATAAAATATAGTATCGTTGAGTTAGTATCCCATAATACTAGTCTCGAACTTACTTTGGGGCTAGCTTAATCTGTATGTCCCTATATATTTATTTCTTTGGGTTATCTTTGGGTTACCTTTGATATGCAGGTGTAGTTAGGAGGTGATTCGATTTTTACTTTTGAAAATGAAATAATTTTCTGATTTAATGATCGTTATAACAATAGTTTTCGGAAAAATACCGACAATGGACACTAACTTTTGTGAAATAACAGACTCTTGTTGTCTCAAAAAATATTTGTCAACTCTATATTCTCCATATTATGACATTCCATTCTCCAAGCTTTGTTGTTTTGCAATTTAGATGAAAGTACGTTCTTTGGACTATATGTAAACATATTTGATATATTTTGACTGTAATCAGACCAAAAAATTTATGCTTTTGCCATATTTAGCTACTACTCTGCACAGTGATTCAAATCTACCAGCTAATATAATACTGAACTAGAATATAGTCCAAAAACTGTTCATATTAACTGCTTTTATTTGCTTTAAACTCATAATTTACTATAGAAGATCTCTTGATAAAATAATTTTACTACTCCTAGTTTATAAAATATCATGGTTCCCTTAGAAATTGCCAACAATGACAAATAAATGTTTTAGTATCCAAAAGGCGGTCACCGTGGCTAAATATTGGTTGAACATTTTTTAATGTAAACCACTTTTGAGTCAATAAGAAGAAAGTATCCACGGACTGACTTTTTAATTGGTTTAAACCATTATCTACCCTAACCAAGGTGACATCTAGTAAAACTACTCTATCTCATCTTTAAGTCAAATCTAATGAATATTATATAGGTACTTGCATTCATGTAGATGGTACACAATTTTGAAGTAAAAACTTCTTTAGGCGCGTTGGGCATGCACGAAAAGCATTTATTGAGATAGGAAAAACCATTGAACTTGCGACACCGTTACCTACACCAAATTTTCACATCGGTCGGCACTCCCGGTGTGCCACTGTTTTTTAGGCTTCGTCCATGAAAGGGTTCATGGACAGAACACAGAACAGAAAACATTGTAACAAAAATATATCGATAAAATATATTACATGCCTGTCAATTTTACTTTCAACATGTGAACTTGATTTGGGCAGGTAATAGTTTAAACCTATCATAAAATCATAGTTACAAAGTTAATCCATGTTTTATATTGAGATGGAGTAACTAAATATGTTGCTTCGGCCCTGTAATAATTTCTTCTGTAAGTTCGGTTTAGTGTAGCGCAAACTAGAGAAAGTTTGCTGAATTGCTAAACTTCAGTGATACAAAGTCTACTACGAAGTTAGAAATCCACTGCAAGATTTAGAGCGACCAAGTTACGGCAGTCAAAGTTACGCGTACTATAATTAAATTTTTTGACATTCTTAAAATTAAATTTAAATTATGACACAACAATGTATTCTCTGTCCACATATTTACTTAAACTATAATTTAATTGTGAGCTGACGTCCTTGAAGAGAATGCTGCAGTGCAGTTTGTTACATTCTTCGGCACTAGCGTTTAGGAAGCGGTAGTAAACTTAGCTGTAAGTAACCATTTGACGTCAACAATTATGCAACGAAACAAATTGACGATTATAAATTTTAAATTTGTATTTCATACACACAAAAGATTCTCGAATGGCGACCACGTACTGGCAAGCGAAGCGTAGGGCACCCACCTACAAGGTGGACACATGACCTGACCAGGGTAGCTGAAAAGCGCAGGATGCAGGCCGCTCTTAATCGGTCATTTTGGAAATCTTTGGGTGAGGCCTATGTTCAGCAGTGGATACACAACAGAAGCTCCTATGCGTCCCCGTTTTCCGTCCTCGTACCTCTCCTCCTTCCTGCTGCGTTTGCAGTACGTTCGCTCGATCTCGAGACCGCAGCATTTTGCCATGTTTAAACGTTTCTATACTTAAGGCTATGATAAAACGGTCTTATTTTCAATTGAGTAAGTAAATTGCTCGTGCATTTTTTTTTTACTTCCGAAAAGTATAGAAAAGACACCTAGATCAATTATCTTTTACTCCTGGAACATCTAAATCAAAGTTGTTTTAGCCACATTGGCAGATGCATCCATCAATGGTGACAAACGAGACATGGTGATGGAAGCCACATAAATTAATACAAAGTTATAGTACAACTCTTGGACATCATTGCCTCTAGGCAACAGCGCGAACTAACTAATGATAAAAGCCACTCGAAGCACATAAAGTAACTCATTTTTTCTTATTCTCTTTTGAAAGCATTGTTTGCAATTTCTATGGACTGCTACCTGATACCTGATTGGCTAATGTTGATGTAGGTAACTAATATCCCGTGACATCCCGATGTGTTTCAGATATCCTAAGCGGGTCGCTCTCGCCCCACACTCCTAGGGAGAAAGAGAACGAACACGAGGCTAAAAACAAAGGTAACAGGCCCTTTTACAGGCCATGATGGGCTCTTTCTGGCTTGTGGCAATTGACAAGAGGAGATAGGATATAGGAACGAATAAATAAAGAAATAAAATTATAAAAAAATGCATGGTAAATAAGTAAAAATTGCATGAAATAAAACTTATACGATAATATGCCTAAAATTCTTGATTTATAATGCTTATAAAATTACATTTCAAAAAACTTGGAATAGAACAGTCGCTTATTTTTGCAATATCCAACTGGGTTCATATGTAACTAATTAAAAACAGTGGTAATATTAGTAAAACATGATGTAAGTGGTAATAAATTAATCGAATTGACTTTGAAGATTTGTGTATGATTAAAAAATATCAAAATAACTAGGGAAATCGGGAAAATAATCGCTCGAGCTAAAAAATGATTGCATACAGGGATGTTACGAATGTCAATATGAATGTTTAGGCTGCAAATGCGAATGCGAATGTAGACATCAATGTATTACAAAAGAAATATGAACTATCAGTGTATTACAAAAAAATAATTAATCTTTTTAATCAAGAAATAGCCATATTTCCCTTTTACTGGTGCCATTCAAAAACGTAAAGTAAAATCGTAAAGAGTTTGCGACATGTGACAAATGTCGTTCCAAATTTTTGACTTTTTTAAAATAATTCAGCTAGGTTTTTGACTTTTCGAATAATTATTTTTTGCACCTTATAGCTCTCGTGAATACTCGCCTTTTGAGCTTTTTTGAATATCATATCTTACAACTCTCCAAATATACAAAGGGATCGCACTCTTCGTGAAATGGGAGCCTACTCTTTCCATACGCGAATGCAAATGCGAATATTCGTAACATCCCTAGTTGGGAGTAAATAGAGAAAAATCATGGATGCAGCGAGTTTCTTGTTGTCAAAGAGGGAATATTTGGGTAAGTGCAAAAGATGGAAATCAAAAGAGATCCGTAAAAATCCCGAAAAAGATAAGAACGAAATTAATCAAACACATAACACCACCTTAATAAATTGTGATATTAAAATATTATTCTGATGAAAAAATGCGATAAAGATTTTAGGTTTACAGTGTAGATGTTGGTTGAATGGTCTAAGCGTAAAGCCGATTGTTACTACATTGCCGAAGAAAGAGCCCATCCCTTTGATTGGTGTCGCACAAAATATGTGAAATCGATGTTTTTTTTTTCTATAATTATATTTTTGGAAATGCCGTTTATCCCATTGGCTTGCACTCACACCTTCATGCTTATTGGATCCAAATTATTTGAGATGTTTGGTCGTTGTTTGTTTGAATTTTGTATCTGTAGTCGGTGTTCTTTCTCTTTCACTCTTTTTGAATCTGTATTTTACATCAACGCTTTTCTAAATAAGTTTATGTTACGATCTAAGATTAACTTTTTATTATATTAACCTGTCATCTGTGAGCAGACCGGAATCCGGTCGACATGCATTGTTTTACTATTGTGTCTAGTGTTTTGCACAGACGACAGGTTAAAAACAATTGAATTTCGAACATAAAAATATCATTCAAAAACATATTAAAATGCCAGTATGCGCACAACACAATGCAAGTGCTTCTCAACCATGAATGACAATCATTGACGTACACTGAGAAAAAGAACGGTCCGAAGATTGAACCTTGTGGTACAGCCATCCGACTAACATTGGATCTGTTTAACTTTGCGTCAATAATGTATGAGATATTACCAATCCAGTAGGTACCACCACACGTATGTGAGACAGAGACGCTTTTTTCACTCTGCATAGTGACAAAGCGAAAAAAAAACAAATACGGGTCAATGACTGGTAATAAAATGCTACCTGGCAACTATATTAAAAATATGAATGAAAATTAATATTTTAATTCTTATCTTGAAATTTTGCAAAATTAATAGAGATTCGATAGAAAAGCGTTGATTCTAGCATAAACTTAAAAGTTTTATGAAGTATTTTTCATTATTCTATCGATGTTGTGGCTTTATGTTCCTACTTCATCACTGTAAATATTATTCAGTTGATTTTACTTAATAACAAATTCATGAAATTTATTGGCATTTTATGAATAAGTTATTTTTAAATAAACACATGTTAAGACAATGTGGAATTCCATACATACAATTTTACTTTAGGTGTTATGGGATTTTTTGAGAATCTGTAGCAAATACTTTAAAGAGTTTGTATCAAATATTTTATTACAAGTAGTAAAGTAACCTATTGGGTGTAAACCCTTGTTTGTTTTTTGACAGGCCTAGGGCCATTATGACCAAAGGCCACATATATACACGCCTAGCCAAGTTGATACTGTTTGGTCTGTTTCCCATGGGGATAGGTAGGCAGAAAATATGCAAGGTCTAACAAAATATACTGAAGCTATTTTATGAGTAGATTCAGTCCATTGTACTGAACAACTTTCCCCAAGGAACATATATCTAAATATAAAGACAACATTTTTTGCTCAGTATCGTGGACTGAATCTACTATATTTTGTTATAGATCTCCACTTGCTAAGATCCTGGCAAAACTTTTTCGCTTCATCAACACTCATTATTTCATGCATGCCCCTTCGGTTTTACCGACTTCTAAAAGGAGGAGGTTATAAATACACAGAACAATTTGAAAAAAAAAAATTTTAAAGGGCGTTCTTCTTAGCTCATTCCACAGAAATTTTACAAAAATCAGTTGTGTAGTTAGAGGCAAAATCGGTTTTTAATTTAAAAAAAGAATGGTTCATGGAATTGAAAAATGAGAATTTGCAATAAAAATCCGGATTCAAAGGATTTACACTCAAAACCAAAACGTGGACTCTATCTCCATAGTTTGTTTACAGAGATGACAGTAGAAGTCGTATAGAATACTTTAACGGCTGCGTTGATTTCAGGCTATAGCCACAATCCGTACAATGGAGTAATATGCAACGATATTATTTTAGCAACTGGTGTCTTCTCTTCGAAGGAACTATGGAAGTTGTCCAAAGGTACGTTTGATCTGCTTACACTGTCTACGTCATGGTATAATAAAACAAGGTATTCTCTTCCCGTGACAGCTGATGACGTAGGTGGAACTTGACTACGTCATTAGTTTGATGTGTTGCCACTGTGTGAAATTGAATTAC
Organism: Acrobasis consociella; assembly: GCA_963555685.1. Classification (NCBI taxonomy): domain Eukaryota; kingdom Metazoa; phylum Arthropoda; class Insecta; order Lepidoptera; family Pyralidae; genus Acrobasis; species Acrobasis consociella. Next base: position 39,294,490 of record OY743104.1, on the reverse strand, counting down.
CCGAGCGTAATGCATTTTTGAACTTTATATACCAATTTCGAATTAATAATCCATTATATCAATTTATAAAATATTGAATTGATGAATCACGCGAGATACTAAATAGCTAAGTTATTTATATTTCATTTAATATTCATGAACTAATTGAGAAAGTCCTTAAATTTAGTAAAAAGAACAATCAATGGCAACACATCGAGACGTAGTCAAGTTCCATCTCGGGAAGAGAATACCTTGTTTTATTATACCATGGTCTACGTCATAGATTTAAAAGGTATAAGATGGATATAGAGCATTGTAAAATGTGACCAGAAACGAAATATTTCTGTGTAACTTTTTATGGGTTGTATTTGTACCTACTACACAAACTATGGGTAAAGCAGTACGATGCCATCTTTCCAGTATATGATAACTTATAAATTAACACAGTTTACAATTTGGAAAATCAAATTTTCGTGTAACGATGTTCGAGCCAGGGTGACAAAGGGTGACATGTTTTGTATGAAAACTTGTCTCATTGTCAAATTGATGCTATCTCTTTTGCTCTTATAAAGATGACACTTTTCATATTATCTGTCGCACTCGGCTAGTGTGTTCTTTTTACGCAGTAAAAAAAATCTACTTCTATGGTCTACGTTTGAGAGCCAAGCTCTTGACGGCGTCATTGTTTGCGTCTCCTTCTCTACAATGATAGATCTTGGCTCTTAAATCACGTCTTTATCCGTAATGGGGCGGGCAGAGCTTTTTGGGTTTTGCCGCGATAAACAAACATTTAGTATGACGGTGGGCGAGGTGGAAAGAGAAATCAAAATAGTAATGTAGTAAGTACGTGATTTCTTAGATCTTTGCTTTATCGTGATTTTCGAGGGAATGGTGTTCAGATTACTTTTGAGATGTGTGAAGAAAAGCAGCTGGTTCATTCTAACTTTTTTCTCCCATACCACCGAAAGGACAAAGTTTTTTGGCTAGGAAAATATTTTCTTCATCAAATTACGAGCTACAACTATGACACTGAGTGCTTCAGTGTATGATTTTAGAGTTTCGCGGATAAAATGAATATTCTTGAACAAAAGATAAAAATCATATTATAATTGTCTTTGGATATTTGTATCACTTTTCCTTTCGACTTCATAACAGTTGTTGACGACAGATAATTTACTTACAGCTAAGTTTACTGCCGCTTCCTAAGCGCAAGTGCAGAAGAAGCGGTAACAAACTGTACTGCAGCATTTTCGACAAAAACTTCAACTTACAATCTGAATATAAAAATTAGATTGGATTGAAAATACATTGTTATGTCATTAAAATACATGTTTTCAGCATCTATTCTCCAAGAGACTGGGTCGGAGTCACCGAGCGGGTCGGGAGGGGGGATTAAGTTGGAGTCAGGGTGCTACTACGGATACAACAGCCCGGCGCCCCCTGCCTTCGACCCCCCCGCTGAGAGAGCGACCCCCTCTGCTATGCTGGTCGGACAGTGTTTTAGTGAGTATACTTAGCTTTGAGATTTTATTATGACGTTACCAAGGTAGACAGTGGGTTCGTAGAGGAGATCAAGATTGAATAAGGATGCTACTACGTTTTCAAAAGCACGGAACCCCCCCGGTTTCCGGCAGGGTCGAAGAGGGGGGCCCTCTTCGACCTTGCCGATGGCGGGGGCGTTGATATGCGGGTCAGGCAGTGTTTTATAGAGATTATAGTGGTCTTTATGTAGGTATATCTGCTTCAAATCTAAGCACCGTCCTGTTGTACAACAACTTGTGCTGCTTTGAAGGTCTGAGTGAAATTTCAGGCTTTTTCTTCTACAAAAATAATATGCAAGAATATGGAAGATATCTATGCATGCTCTTTGATCTCCTCATAAGGAGAGAAACAAATATCTAAAACGATTTGGCTGGAGTTTTAAGAGCAATAGCCTACCTGACGTGGACATATACAACGTAACTCCTTAGGAATGCATTTGCGAACTTTTTTACTTTTTTTTTTTACGTTTTGGTGATAGTATTTGAGAAAAAAATGCTTTAATCAATTATGTAATACGTTGACGATGTTATTTTAAGTGTATAATGCTAAGCGAATGATATTTCAACACAAAAAATGATTTGTTATAAAATAAATAAATAAAAGACTCCTATGTACATCAAAAGGAACCTTTTTGAGCTAAAGCGTGTGATGGTTTGGTCTTTTTATGTAGATTAGAACCCCATACTGTCGTGCCAATCTTTCCAGCCGTGGTCGTTCCGAAACGTTTTTAGTTTTAAGCTTTTGCATTAATACAATATTTTAAAGAAATTACCTTCAAAGAGATCAACCAAAAAGTTGTATCGTTAAGATTTAAAAATAGTCTAACCATTTCAGTTTATCGGAGTGGAAGTCCAGATACATTTATCCACATTAGTTTATTTTTTTATCTTTGACTTTGACTTTTTAATAACCCCACTAACCTGCAGTCCATCCAACCCAAACAAGACGTAACATCTCGTCATACCTAATGACTCAATAATACAATTACAAGAAATTATCATAAAAACAATTGGATCACGTGTCACCACGATAAACTCCCGCGCATGCGACGCACGTGTTGGCTAAATATAGGGGGTCGGTGAACCTGCGCGTGGGATGTTTTTTTTTATTATTTTAACATTAGGTCGGGGTAAAATTGGATTAGGTTATGTAGATTAATTATAGATACGATCTGATTGAGTAGTTTTTAATTTTTAGTTTTAACCCTAAAGTAAGATATTCGTTTTGCTAATCAGCTAAAGCTACAGTTATTTAAGGCGCAGAAAAGACTTCCTGCTTTCAACCGCTTTGCAATTTAATAATACATATCTAGAATTGTGTACTTGTATGTAAAAAATGATTCCCACGACCTCCTTGGTAATAAAGTTTTTACACGAGGACATCTCGCGCAAAAACTCTATTTATCTCTAGCCTCCTTGACCAAAAACCATACAGCAGCGTTAAGGAGTTTTTGGCGGGAAGGCAAGGAGTTCAGTTAGGGTTTGCTCGTCGTTTTGCGAATTGATTCTATTAGATTTTATTGACCTAGCGAGCGAAGCGAACGAAGCGTCTAAATTTCGAGATTGGCTTAAAATCCCTTTGTCCGGCTGTTGCTGAGATGTTTAAAGTGGACAGTCATAGTGCGACTGTACTAGTGATATTTATTTGCGGGCTGTGGTACCGGTGGGTTTTTAGGCGCCGCCCGCCACTCGGCCAATCGGCTATAAAAATCAGGGGACTTGTATAAATTTGTCGCCAGAAGCTCTCTTGAAGCTATCAAAGGACCTGCGTCAACTTTTGGTTAGACAGTTAGGGTTAAGAATAAAGAAGTGAAAAAGAAGATGGATCTTAATGATTATACAGTTAGGGTTATGAATCAAGAAGTGAGAAATAACGATATGCTCTAAAATACTAAGATCCAGAGCCGTAACATATTTAAAAAAAAACATCTATCTTCAATTTAATTTTTTGTTTCAGGCATCCCTCACAGCTCAGCCGGGTTGACAGCAGCGCAGGCGCCTCTGGTTCCCTCCAACACCATATTCTACCAGCACCCACCACCTACCGACACCCATCCTACAGGTGAGAATACATCCTCGTCCACCCAGGTGGATTTAAGGTAGATTTTATGATTATACTAAGTAGGATATAGGTGTATATTTGAAATCTTTTTATCTTACGAGTATCTATTATGAGCTGACTTCAAAAAAGGAGGAGGTTAAAAATTCATCGCTATCTTTAATTTTTTTTAAAGTATTTTCTCCAATTTTCCAAGGATTTGGAAAATTATTTTTTATTTGAAAGGGTATCAAGTGGTCCCATAAAATTTTTAAAATCGATTGTGAAGGCTGGGGGTTTCATCACACCTGAAGATTTTTTTTTCATCAGCACAGATTACCGCGTTTAGCACTGTTGTTTAATAAAAATCTGCGTTACCTTGAGATCAAACATGGAGGCAACTATCCATGGCTTTTCTTTTTTTATCTCGGACGGATGGACCAATTTCGATGCGGTATTTTTCATATGAAATCTATTTCCCTTGATTCTTAGGTAATCGGTTTAATCATTCAATAGTTATTGGGTGATAACGCTCTAATTTTGTAATTTACCTGACAAATAATAGATGGCACTACGATATCAATATATTATGTAGTACCGCCACTTAACACTAGATGGCCGTCGAGTTCTTTTTTATTTGCCCTTGGCAAATGAACTTGTTCTATATTTATAACCATTTTCAGCATCCGAGGCTTTAAGTCAGCACACAACCGGGAAGTACGACGGAGCGCCGCAAGACTCGCTGGGAGACTTCGTGACGTTCGTGTGCCAGGAGCCGACTGATGTCCAGCAGCTGCAGGTGAGCAGAGAACAGGTACACCGACCGTGTGACGTCATAATAATAAATAGATATATACGGATAAATCGCACAGATTGAGCTAGCTCTAAAGTAAGTTCGAGACTTGTGTTACGGGATAATAACTCAACGATACTATACAGTCTGACAGTAATCATCTTGCATATTGAAAGGGGTAATCGATTTTCGTTCCAAATATATAAAAATGGTGCTTAAAAGTTGACTAAAGTATTTACTCTGGGACGCGGTTTCCAAACATTCCGGGACATTGCGCACTTTTTGTGATCAAGATTTATAATGTTCTTAAATACGACGCATGATTTACCAGTCAGCCTGTATAGATAAACATCAAAGACCCATTCCAATCTGAAAAAGATCAGTTGCCATCTTGACCTGACAGGGGATCAAACCCGGGACCTCCAGTAAGACAACGTGGCATGACGACCACGCCCACAGAGGTCGTCAAAGATGTAGTCAAAATCACTTGATCTGACTAATCTTGGAAATGTAATTACTCTCTAAACTTATACACTATCACGTCTTTTTTAAACAAAGACTGTTATCTAGTGGAATAGATAGTCAGGTGGTTCGATGTCATAATAACTGGACAAGTGCGAGTTGAACTCGCGTGGAGAGGGTTCCTAACAATGACCAAGTCAATCAAATTTGAAATCCTCACAGTAGGACGCGAGTTAACTATTACTAGCGCTATCTAGTGGTGTTTCAGTGAACTATTTTCCGTAAGTGAACGCTGTTGTAGCGGCAATAGAAAAATCATCTGTGAAAATTTCACCTATCTAGCTATTACGGTTCATAAGATACAGACAGACAAACGGACGGACATCAGCGAAGTCTTAATAATAAGGTCCCGTTTTTCATGATCATGATGACCTGATGAGCATTAAAATTGGTTCCAAAGTCTACGAAATATAGCCCGAGTTAATTAAAAACTCTCTTTTCAGGTCCATAGTCTCTCGCGGAGTCCGAAGCCCTATTTCAGCAGTTCCATGCTGCCGCCGCCACCCCTACCACCGATGGCCCGGCCCGTAGCTATCATCAGATCCACAGGTAATTGCTATTTTCTGCAGATCAATCTATACACCTCTTGATTTTGATAATTTTAATTGACTATGTACTGATGAAGAAAGAGTGTACTGCAAGGAAAGAATAGAGGCCTTTGCTCAGCAGCGGAATATACATTGCTAGTAAAAATTTCATTTCACATCGAAATAGTTATAAATGATTAGGATCTTTAAGACTGTGTTCTGAAACTTTACAAAAAATTGACACGTATCCTTCAAGAGATTCATGAATTGAGTAAATTTGGAAGTATTAGCATAAACGTGTAGATTGTCGAATCTAATCGAGGGGATGGTCGAAAATGCAATTCATATTAATAGGCTTTGCCGAGCCCAGGCCCCGAAGAGCCTAGAACTTTAGGCGTCACAATGGTATTACAACCAAGGATGCTCAAGACCGTGCGAAGTGGAGAACAAGCTAGAAATCGGACCGAAAAGTCACAGGACTACAGTTAAAGATGCAACCGGGACGATTAATAAGATGAGAGAGACTTATCAAAATACTATACATATTGTATTTCTGCTTCCGTGGTCCATTGGTCAAGGCTTTGCCTTGTGACTCCCACTGGCAAGCTACTTTGTGAAAAGTTTTTTACCAGTCTGGTTAGGATATTGCAGGCTTAAATCACCTGATTATCCGAAAAAGAAAGATGATTCCTTGTTTCGTAAGGCACTTATAAACTATGGTTCCTCAAGCATATCATCAAGCTACACAAGGATTAGTTCTGGTTTACCCTTTGGGCTTCGGAGGTCAGACGTCAGTCGCTCTGTGTAAAAACCAGTAACCTCGTCAAAACCCGGGGTCCACTACCTAGCCCCTTGGCTAGGCATTTTCCCTGTTGCATGCTGAGGATGCAACCGGGAAAATGCGCTTGACTGGTAAATGGCATTCACTGAGAGAGGCCTATTCACAGCAATGGGAGGATCAAGGCTGTGGATGATGATGATGAAAGAAAGCCGTCTGTGTCACTTTATTATAATATAAGCCAATGTTTTCCGTACAGCAATTCCAGCGATCTTGTCCAGAGTTGAATGATTCATTCAGCTCTTTCTTTCTGCTTTAGTATTCAATGAAGAATGTTTTGCAGCGAGTGAGATGGGCGGCGGTTGCGGCTCTCCTTCGTCCCCCGAAGTCAGGTCCCCCCCAGCGTCACCTCGGCGCCGCTCCCCGCATTACAGAACCGAGTGTCATCCACCTATATCTCATTTCAACCACTTTCATTCGCAACCGCAACAGGTAGATTATGTTTCGCTGATAGTAAAACTTAGATAACAGCTAATAAGTTGCCTTTGTATTCATAAAAATTAGCAACTGTTCGCTAAACTTTTTTTAGTTAAATCTTGTTTTGTACCTTTCCCTGTTTTCAATAGTTGTCATTGAAAGAATATCAACCGTTTGCTAAACCTGTTTAAGTTAAATCATGTTTTCCCCTTTCACCTCACCTTTTCCTCTTTTTAATAGTTGTCATTGGAGGAATGAGACAAAATATATTTTAACTAAAATAGGTTTATCAAACGTTTGTTAATTTTTATGAATACGAGAGTTAATCTGTAGCAAGTTTATAAACATATCACAAAAAAATGACTATAAATTCGAGAAGTATCTAGAATTGAAAGGCGACACAGCTGAAGATAGAAGTAATTGTAAACAGAGAGGGGAGGCTGTTGCCCAATGATGGGATCTAAATGGTAAAAAAAAAAAACAAATTTATTTAGAACTCTTCGTCTGAATTTAAGAGCAGCTCTTGTCGGTGTCATCAAGATGCCCTTGCAAGGAAATAGAAACAATGGCGGTGTTTGAAGGGATAATAGAGTGGTTCTTCCTTCTATTTTCCCCCAATATTACTTTGAAAAAAATTCATAGGATGATAGATGATAATGATTTTTCATTCATACCTAAGATTTGCATTTCAAATGTATGAATAGCTTACCATTATTGTTTAAATATTCGTAGTCCTATTTTTTTTATAGCAACTTTTTTGAATTCAGGTGTTCAGCTACGGGTCACTAGGTGGCGTTGGTTTGAGCAGCACGGTGAGCGGCGTCGGCGCAGGTGGCGGCGCGGTGCTGGCGGGCGGGGGAGGGGTGTCACCGCCGGGGGGGCTGGGGTTGTACGCTCCCAGGGCTTCCACGAGAGCGCCGCCAAGGTGAGGAAAAGAGAGAAAATACTCTTTTCTCTAACATGCTCATAAATTATGGCATTATTGTAGTAAAAAGAAGACGCGAATTTGTAATTCTTGGCTAGCCTAGGCCAGGAAAGTAAGTATGAAAATTCATCCCTGGCCGCAGCTCAAAACAAGGAGATAAGAAGGAAGTGCATTAAGAATGACAAGACAATGGCATTGAGGTTTCAGATGATAGTTCTGTACTCCTAAAACGACTCGTCCAGCAATGTCTTACTTTCCGGCTTCTGCAGTGATGTACTATTACTGCAAAAAAGATCCTTTTCATTTTTTCGAAGTCGCTAAATCAAGACATTCGATAAAAGATGAATGCTTCCCAAACCTGTTGTATCTTATCCTTGATACCTTAATTTTGAAGTTGTTTAGCCTAAGATAAAATATTTCAGATGGAACGCGCCGTTTCCGACCTTGGAAGACGAGTTCAACATAATGGCCACTCCGGCAGGGCCAGACCACGTCGTTTTGTTGGATGATGGTGAGTAGGGAGTGTGGGTTGAGCTGATGATTCCATACAGGAATTCAGGACCGGGAGTTGTTCCAAAACTGTATAAAAACTGTGAATTAATTGTAACTAAATAGAAAAATTGTATCTCAATACTTCAGGAATTATAGTGGTTTGATTCTGTATCTTTAAAACGGCTTGATGCACAGTTCTTTTCCACGAAATAACAGACCCATGCTGGTCTGGGAGAAATAAAAACTTAGAATGTACCAGCTGCTTCTCTTCCCACGCAGATCATAAAAGCCGATCGAGGGAATGGGCAAAAATGCAAATCATGTTAACAGGCGATGCGGCTAGCAACCCATCACTGTATTGATTGCTTTTCCATCTTCTCGCCCACCATGACGCTAAAAGTGGCTTTTGGGTCTTGCGGCCCTGGGCTCTGCATAGAACCGCAAGACCCAAAATGCTCTGTTTGCCTGCCTCATTAGGGATAAAGACGTGATAGTATGTATGTATGTAACTGTGACTAAATTGCCTACTCAGTATTCCAAATTCCATAATGATTGCTTCAGTGGTTTCCTCACAGTTGAACAATTTTTGTAGCAAATCTCACCTCAAACTGTAAACAGTAGTTCTATAATAGAATGGTTATCTAGGGCTTAACCTTAGCCTAAAGCAGTTTGATGTAATTTAGTATGTAGATTTGATTTTAAGTCTTTATCGTTATGGACTTCAACGTCTTCCATTCTCTATTGGTAGGCTGGAAGCGATCCCTCTCTGGCGAAAGCCCGCCTTCGTGCAAATTCTAATATTTTTGCCTGTATATTTGCATAGCAACAAAGAAATTACAAGACATATTTCTGATTATTAAATTCACAGAACGCTTCTTTACACTTCAACGTCTTCAATTGGTAGGCTGAAAGAGACTTCCTGGCATAAGCCCGCCCTCGCGCAAATTCTAATATCTTTGTCCTATGTTACAGCAAAAAAGAGATCACAAGACATATTTCTGATGATTATTAAATTCACAGAACGCTTCTTTACACTTCAACGTCTTCAATTGGTAGGCTGAAAGAGACTTCCTAGCATAAGCCCGCCCTCGCGCAAATTCTAATATTTTGTCTGCTTGTATCTATGTTGCAGCAAAAAAGAGATCACAAGACATATTTCTGATGATTATTAAATTCACAGAACGCTTCTTCCAATCGAGCGTCATAACCTCCGAAGCGACCGCCATGGATACCACCGCGTCGGTCGGGCCGAACGTCGATGACGACATCGCGCCCGACAAACCCGCGCCAGATTTACACTCGCCGTGATCCGAAGCCCGCGCCGCGCCGCCCGAGCCCGCGACCGTGCTGCGCTGGACCCCCGCCCCCCCTCCGCACTGGAGGCCGGTCAGCCATCGCACGTAAGACTTGTGTATTGACGTTGAGTACAGTTCCCGTTTCGTTTTTCAAAATAATGTTTGCTGACATGCCTAAAGAGATAGAGTTCTCGCCACCATATGTCGCTTCGTCAACTTTTGTTTTTTGAAATTATATAGGTAACATCTGTATTTTTTGACTCATTGCATTATTTTGGTAAAGATGTTAAATCACTGTTTAATCATTATACATTTTGGACATTTTAAATTGTACATTGATGTTGATTTTCGTCCAGTATTTCCAAAACAAAATATTTAGCATATTTTCAAACACACATTTGAACAACGAAAGTGTTTTTACGTATTTTTTTGCTCGGCGGCGGTAATTCGGGGAATAGTGTAAATAATTAATTTAAATGGAATGGTGACACTGCAGAAGGTTGTAGTTGACATTTAGATTTGACAAGGCGCCATATTGATTGTCTGTAGCTGTCATTATGATATTGTTTCCCGAGCATGTGACTTTGTAACATCGGCGTTTCAAATTTTGTAACGACGCCACCTAGCGGAGGGCCAATGCAATTGACAGCAGTGGACGCTCAATGTAGCATTCATTAATACTCGTTAAGACGATAACAAAATACAATACTCCAACGATAATGTAAAAAAACTACTAAAATAAAACAATTATTATATTCTAATATTTTTATAGAATATAAAACAAGTATGATATGATCAAGCCTTCCAGTAATTTAGTGAAGTAAAAATGTAAATGGACAGCTTATAAAATATTGTTTTGCTGAGCTGTGAGACAGTTAGACAAGCTGATTATGGAATATAATAAAATGCTTCCAATACTAGCGTCAAATACATTTTATTGACGAAAGTGTGATATTATAAGTTGTTTTTGTTTCATTGTTGTGTGTTTTGTATTGAAAAGAAAATAGATTAAGTAATAGATTACATTTTTTAATTTATTGAACGAATATTTAAGAAAGACGAGCCTTGCTTAAGAGATAGTTTAGTTGTATAAATTAGTAGCCATGAGACTAGACATTTATTGTATTTGCGATTCGAGACTCGTTATAAGGATTGAAACTGCGGAATCTAAAGGCAATTAAATTTTATTTAATATTCATCTGAGTAGACTTCATAGCTAAAGTATCACTTTTAATTTAATTAATTACTGGCAAAAGTTAACAATGTTCAAAGTAATACTCACTTAAAACATGAATCTTCCTTTTTAGACAAATATATAATGAGGAAAATAATACAAATGTGAAGGAGATTCGAATGTTTATGAAAATGATCTCACGAAAAAATCTTTGAACGAAGTTTTTAGTGTCTCGAATCGAAAATAATGACAAATAAAGATTATGTAGTCCGACATTCGTCGAGGGACATTTTATAGGTGCCTTTCATAAAATCGTAAAGTAACTAATTAATAGAAACTTGTAAATTGTAGTCATTTTAATAAATCCATCCGCTCATACCTTAACACGGACAATTCATGATAACTTTTTACCTTTAAGACATTGTATTCTGTAACCAAAGATGTCACTTAACTAATCCATTATTATTTTGGCAGAAGCAAAGATTTAACAGATATAACACATACATTTGTGTATTGTAACAGAAATAAAGATTATAACCGGGTTATTTTTGATATCAAAAACCACAATCTAAAAGACGTTATATATATGATAAAAACCCATCTTTGACTACGGAATAACAATAAATTATTATAATCCTTTATCCTTGCAATCTAGTAATAATATTTTTATTTACTTATCAGTCATACAATCGTAATTTTGTTTAAAATACCGTGGCCATACGAGAAAAGCTAGTCATTAGTCTAACATGTATGTAAATTTAATATTACTTAAAATAAAACAAAATATTTACATTTATAGTACCTCTTACAGTTATTAGTAAGGGGTCGAACCTAAAATTGTGGCCAAATTACACGTAATGAAATCCAAATATATATACACGGTTTTAATAGTTATAGACTTATGTAAGAATGTCTAAGTTGTCAGTTAGTAGGTCACTTTATGCTACAAGTGACAATAGTTTCACGAAACGATGGTAATTCTAACAAAAACTTTGTGGTGGCGGCTAGCCAAATATTGCAATGTCATCTAGTTGTGAATCAACTACTTAATAAAGCCGCCAAGTCTATTGTACACTTTTAATGTTGAATTGACACTTATTTTTGCATTATTGTTTCAAATAATATTTAGGCTTATATTTTTTACATAATATATATTTGTCTTCATTCTCTTAATTCGTTTGATGCCTTGACACTTATTTTCTAAAATGTAGAAATATAGTGTAGTAGGAAACGTAGCAATAAACGATGAGCAATAATAAGGTAATGAAATACAGCTTTAGTAAGGCTAGAATTGGTACTGACGTAGTGTCTCCTATATTCATAACAGTTGACTTGCAAAATATTTTTTCTATAGAAAAAATGCTGGACAGACTGGGTTCTATGTATAAAATTCGATTTAAAAATAGTAAAGCAGTTGGGTGTAATTAATACATAGCCAGTTCACAGAAAAAACTATATTAGACTATATTACAGCTAAAATAGTTCAACTAGGCAGAAAGCGAGATTAGTCAATTGCTAGCTATAGAAATTAGAAGATATAAAAACAGTTAGTTGAATAAAATATGTTGTCACATAAGGCTTGTTGATTAATGAATTCGGAGAACCTACACAACTTCGTCGTATAATAATATCTGAAAGATATAACCTTTAAAGTGTTAAGGCAATATAAATATTGGAGACGAATTTAAAAGCTAATTGGTGCCGAAAATTCTAGACTGTGATTCAATTGTTCATTCTGAACGTGTCTTATATTGAAATAGTTGTTTTTGTATAATTGGCAATCGCACAGCTAGTGCTGACGGAAAGGAAACTGCTCTCGAGCATGAAACAATGGCAAACAGAGACAGGTACATGTTGTATGAAATGCATTTGTTATAATTATGATAAAGGTTTGTATTTAACGGAAAAAGCTGTACGCAAGTGAAGGTTGGTTTTTATTTAATTAACAGCGTAGATTTTGTAGTTTGATAGCTTGGCAATATTTTGTATATGCGTGGCAAATACACAACTCGATTCAAATTTACCTAAAAGTTCTTTTGGACGGTCAAACTCGTTAGTGTTTGGAAAGGAAAACGTGTTTGTCACTGCATACATTTTTTAATTAGCAACCACTGTTACGATATGGAGTAATAATTGAAAGCCTAAACATTATGTGCCTTAGATACAACAATATTGTATGATATTTATGATGCGTTCTATACAACGTGCTAATTAGAAATAAAGATAAATGTTATTTTGAATGCCTGAACTTTGAATAACGATTCATTGTTAGTATTAATTTTTGCAAAGGCTTGTCTACAATCTGTTGATTCTTGTCACTCTACCTATCTTATTATGTAACTTGCAGACTATCAAAAAATGACAAATATGTACGATGAGCCCCAACCCAAAAATTGTTTGAAACCTATTTATTTTTTCCTGCATACCCATTGCTTTTGTCAAAATTATAAAACTGGCACCTAGCAGTCTGGAAATTACTTTTGAATCCAGATATATATACAATTATAACCCTGATCTAATAATTATTGTACGATTAAGTAACGCTTCGAAGCGTAGTTTTGCTGAAATTATAAATACTTCTACTATATTCTATAATTTTAGTACTTACCTACATTATACCCATTTAAGTAATATTGTATACTTTACTGGCATATACCTTAATCTACGCCACAATTGAATTAGGCACGCTTTTTATTTGAAAAAAAAAACGTAGATTTTATTCTCGCATGGCTTTTTAATATTACCAATATTTCAACCCGCATCTATAATTACTGTAAAATATTTAATACTATATTATAAAGTCGATTGTTTTAAATTAATTTCCAAGTTGAACATTAATGACAATTAATAAAGGAACACAAATCCGTCTTAACATTAATTTTGTGGATTTCTGAAATTTAAATAACATACATACGTAAATAGAAAATAATTATAAGTATAATTAACCAATAGAAGAATACTCCTAGTTATGTATTTCTTAGTTCATCGTATGTGCAATTATTATTAACTGTTTTAGCGAATTTATTAATTATTTTTAGTATATTTGTGTCCATGACCATTCTGTCTGTAAATAAGTTCCGGAGTGTATTTAAATGGTTTTAATTTTTATAATTTCACTAGAACTTTAACTTTATTTTACGAGTTTATCAATCAATTGTCTCATTTAATGTCCTTACAGTGTTTTCATATTTTCTATAGTTTTTTTTTACATTTTTAATTTATGTTTAAAGATATGTTTGTGGATCAAATGTACTATTTTGGAAGTCATGAAGCACAAAATTAAAAAGTGTAAAAATAAGTAGGCCATTTGATCCGCACTTATTAAACTAAAGATAGACTTGTAAAAATGTTATAACATGTATTTTTAACCTATACATAGTAAGATATTTATAGAATTTTAGTCGTTTAATTATTTCGAACGACTTGTTATAAAGAAAATTGGTGCTTAAAGCTTAAACAAATATGAAACGGCACGATTAGTGTCGTGTGTGTATTGTCATGGGGTCAGAGCATTATGACATAGCATGCGTTGTTATGCTTGTATGCGACGTCGAATTGTTTGTGAGGAAATTGAGAAAATATATCTTTACACCTTACCTTTCATATTTATTAAAAGTTAATGTTTTGAGCGCCCCAACAAGGCCACTGCGCGCGGCGCACTGTTTTTACAGATCCGTTTAAAAAGCAACTTTAATACGATTGCAATACAGTTGATATTTAAAAGTACTACGTTCCTTCATTGCAACCTCTGATTTTCAAAGTAAATAAAGTAGAGCTCATTTTTTTAACTTTATCTCAGCAAACTTAATCAGGTGAATGGGAAATAAAATAATTCGGAAATTAATGATACAATGAACAATTCTACGCGCATATGTAAGCAGTTATAATAATGTAGGTAAACTTTGCTCAATATCGATGAAAACTGAAAGTGTTACAGTTGATGCAATACAAACAAACAAACACACATTCGTGTTTTATTTATACCTACCTCCTTAGTTGTTCACCTTCGCTACAACGCTTTAGGGACAAATAACACGCAGCGCAAGAAGCGTGACGCAACTTGCGGCGCGCGCGCATATTTGGTGTTTCAGTTTAAGTAAAGTGACACCGGTTGTCCGTACATACAGATACATTTTCACGTCTATATCCCTGACGGGGTAGACAGAGCCTAGGGCCGTCAGGCCCAAACGCCACGCTTAGCGTGGTGGTGGGCGTTAAGATGGAAAAGGAATCAAAATAGTGATGAGTTGCTAGCCGCATCGCCTATTACCATGATTCAAATCTCGCCCATTCCCTCGATCGGCTCTTACGATCTGCGCGGGAAGAGAAGCAGCTGGTACATTCTACGTTTTTTCTTTTCTCCCAGACCAGCATGGAAGGTTGTCCGTACTTGGTTAAAATGTCTCGAGCTCCTCTCTACTTCGGAAGGAACGTATAAGCCGTTGGTTGGCTGTCATCATTTTTTTTATTGGTTCATGTACACTTGAAAATGTTACAAATAAAGCCTTATAAAAGTAAACATAGTACATAGGTGCTACTTATTTCTAAAGAAATTTCTTCCAGTAGACCCTCGAGAGGAAATGGGAAGAAAGAGAGTAATTGGCGCGTAAAATACAAAAATAAATACCTGTACAAAATACATTAATTAATAAAAAAAAATTGAATGGCAGTCGTCAAGCTATGTCGGATGTGTTTAGGGAGCCTTGAAAAATCTGACAACTGTGTTGGCCACTTACACACTCTAAAAAAAGAAGATGAGATGGTGGCAAAGAGGCTAAGATTCTGAGGCTGAAGTCTGATCCTCACTCGACGAAAAAACAATAGTTTTAATCGAAAAATACCAAACTGTCGATTGGCACAGGCTTTAGTATCGATGGCTGTTAGAGCTTTACTATTGGTAGACCCAGAGGTCCCGGGTTCGATTCCCGGTCAGGGCAAGTTGGAAAATGGTCTTTTTCAAATTGTCCTGGGTCTTGGATTTGTATCTATATATGTATTTGTTATAAAATATAGTATCGTTGAGTTAGTATCCCATAACACAAGTCTCGAACTTACTTTGAGGCTAGCTCAATCAGTGTAATTTGTCCCTATATATTTATTTATTAATAACCAACAATACTATCGATCGATGACGACGAGCTATCTATCAATAGTTTAGATAGAATTGCTTTTCATAATACAGTACCTGGGCGACCGAGTTCGCTCGGTTACATCTCAAACATTAACAAATTTTGTTTTTAAACTTGTCTAAAACCAATATAAAATAAAAAATTATATAAAAACTTGGACATAAAAAAAAACAAATGTAAGTCGCCGAGTGGGATTCGAACCCGTAACACTCTTTCTAGCGGTCCGCATCCTTATAAGCTGAGCCAAATGGTGAGCGACCAGCGCGACGAAATTAGCGACCATATTCTGCGTGGAAAAAAAACGCAAGAAACCTCGACAACACGCGTTTTCCCAAACATAAAACTAATCTAGATCGATTGTTTACCCCCAAAAACCCCAATATACCAATTTTCAGCGAAATCGTTAGAGCCGTTTTCGAGATCACAGAAATTTATAATCTATACATATAATAAAACAGTAAAAAAAAGTGTGTCTGTACATTAAACATATTTCCAAAAAAAAATTGGGGGCGATGGAGACGTAGTAATAGAGTAAGAATTTAAAAAAAAATGTCTGTCTGTTTGTCTGTTTGTCTGTATGTCTGTTTGTCTGTTTGTACACGCTAATCTTCGGAAATACTGGACGGATTCGAATGAAACTTTTTTTGTTATATAGCTATTAAGCCTGGGTAACATATAGGGTATAAATGATTTTGGAAAATGGAACGCCTGATGCAGAACCATAATGGTCCAGCTAAACTATAAGAGATATAAAAATGCCGCCTTAGTAAAAGTTGTTCAGCCTGATGAGCATTTTCCAGAGACATAAAGTCCACGCGAACGAAGTCGCGGGCTTCGGCTAGTAAATTAATATACAAGAATTGCTCTCAGATAAACTGTAGACAATATCGATAGTACATAAACTATTGATCAATAGTTTTGAAACGCAATACTATCTACTACGCAATACTACTTTCGATAGTTCGCTTAATTCAATTCAATTCAATTCAATTCAATCCAAATAATAGTATTATCATAGGATATTTAAAATATGCTTCCATGCTGGTCTGGGAAATAAAAAAAAAACTTAGAATGTACCAGCTGCTTCTCTTCCCACGCAGATCGTAAAAGCCGATCGAGGGAATGGGCAAAAATGCAAATCATGTTAACAGGCGATGCGGCTAGCAACCCATCACTGTATTGATTGCTTTTCCATCTTCTCGCCCACCATGACGCTAAAAGTGGCTTTTGGGTCTTGCGGCCCTGGGCTCTGCATAGAACCGCAAGACCCAAAATGCTCTGTCTGCCCCATTAGGGATAAAGACGTGATAGTATGTATGTATGTATTTAAAATATCTCTTAATAATCGTCATTGTTTTGTTGTACAATAAAATAGTTGACGTCAAAAGGTTACTTACAGCTAAGTTCGCTCGTCGTCAGGATCGATACTATCAATAAATTATTGATAGTATTGGTTTTATTTAAAACTAGCCGAAGTCCGCGACTTCGTTCACGTGGACTTTATGACTCTGGAAAATGCTCATCAGGTTGAACAAATTTTCCTAAGGCGTCATTTTTAGGGTTCCGTAGTAAACAAGGAACCCTGAAAGTTTCGCCATGTCTGTCCGTCCGTCTGTCCGTCCGCGATCTTACTCATATACTATAAGTACTAGAAAGCCGTAATTTGGCATGGATATGTATATTAATTGTGGCAAAAAAGTCATAAAATCTGGGAAAAATATTTTTTTTCGGGTAACCCATACAAGTAAAAAGGAGTCATTTTTTTTCCCCCGCGACAAACACATTGTGTGGGGTATCGTTAAATAGGTCTTTCAAAAATATTTTGAGCATGTAACACCATTTCTCGTTTAAGGGATTCGTTTCTGAAATATTTGTGCTGTATCTGTAAAAAATTCACAGCTATAATGTAGTTTAAACTATCAGAGCTAAGTACCTATAGGGTTTACAAATTAAAAAGTTATAGGCGATCAACTTATAAAATGTACTCGGAAAAGGAAAATTTTATACAAATTCAATAGATTATTTGTTTTTAGATGTTTATAGTGGAATGAACTTAAAGTTGGCATTTGCAACTACAGAACCGTACTTATAGTTCTGCATCATTCTCAGATGTTGTATTTTCCAAAATCAATCATACCATAAGTTGCCCAGGCTTAAAAACTATATAACAAAAAAAGTTTAAACAGTCAAACCAATAGACTTTTTTTTAAACTCTCCATCGCCCCAAATAGTTTTTTGGAAATATGTTCAATGTACATACACATTTTTTTTTACTGTTTTATTATATGTATAGATATCGATATCTTATCGATAAATAAATAAATATTTATGGATAAATTATATTGATTGAGCTAGCCCCATAGTAATTTCGAGACTTGTGTTATAGGATACTAACTCAACGCTACTATATTTTCCAAGACCCAAGACAACTTGAAAAATGCCCTTTTCCAACTTGCCCTGACCGGGGATCGAATCAAGAACCACTACGGCACTGGGTGGCGGATTAGCACGGTGACCACTACGCCATGGAGGCCGTCATCAATAGTGGACTATAGCGGCATCATCATCATCATCATTTCAGCCGCAAAACGTCCACTGCTGGACATAGGCCTCACCCAAAGATTTCCAAGTGAATGATTTTCAACTATCACCACTTGTTTAGGTGATCGAACACATACATTTTTTATTCTATAGAGCGGCAAACGAACAAACGCGTAACCTGATGGTAAGTGATCACCGCTGCCCATGGACAACTGCAACACCAGGGTGTAACAAGAGCGTTAACGGCCGTTCAGGGAGACATAGACTCGTTTTTAGGGTTCCGTAGTAAACAAGGAACCCTTATAGTTTAGCCATGTCTGTCTGTCTGTCCGCGGTCCTACTCAGAAACTATAAGTACTAGAAAGCTGTAATTTGGCATGGATATTGTTTCAATGTCGTATCGGTCCGAGAACAAAAAAGTTGATTCCACAGTTAGGTTTACGACCTCCTTGGCGTAGTGGTCACCATGCTAGTCCGCCACCCAGAGGTCCCGGGTCCGATCCCCGGTCGGGGCAAGTTGAAAAATGACCTTTTTCTATTTATCCTGGGTCTTGGATGTTTATCTATACATGTATTTGTTATAAAATAAAGTATTGTTGAGTTAGTGTCCCATAAAACAAGTCTCGAACTTACTTTGGGGCTAGCTTAATCAGTGTAATGAAAGATTTGTATTTTTGCATTTTGTCTGTGTGTTCGAGACTTGTGTTAACACAAGTCTCAATTTCATAACAAATAAAACATTTCAAATAAAATTCATCATTATACCAGTCGTATAGCCCGTGGTACGATTTTTTAGACGTCCCTTTCCACTTTGTATAATATTATTATGCATGTCATTTGATATTATATTTGGAGACATATTAATGTATTCTCAGTCCATATAACTAATTAATATTAGTATACTTAATTGTAACATTTTTGGAGAAAATGCTGCAGAGCAAATGTACAGTTAGTTGCCTCTTCTTCTTGCGCTTAGGAAGCGGCAATAAACTTAGCTGTAAGTAAATGATCTGACGTCAAGAACTATAAATGATCTGATGTCAAACAAAAATTGACGATAATCATGTGATATAGGTATAGATATGACGATTATTAAGAGATATTATAAATATCCTATGATAATAAAGATATATTTGAATTTGAAAATTTGAATTATGATTTTTGACTTTTGAAAATTGACACCCAAGGCAAGGATGCCAAAGAGCATGGGAAATCGGTTGTTTTTTTACTGTTATTTTATCATCATTATACTATAGTGATCTAAGTAGTACCTATAGCCCGTGGTTTGATTCATTACGGGTAGGTAGGTACTTATGTCCTGTTTCCACGTTGTATTGGGGTGGCACAGGGTAGACAAATTTTGTGTGTCTATCTGTACGAAACACTCGCTACTGCTGCTGTCCGCCTGCCTGACGTCAACCCTTTTTAGGGTTCCGTAGTAAACAAGGATCCCTTCCAGTTTCGCCATGTCTGTCCGTCTGTCTGTCCGTCCGCGGTTTTACTCAGAGACTATAAGTACGAGAAAGCTGTAATTTGGTGTTCTATTAAAGTGGGTATGTACCTATTAATACGAAAAAAATGTGGTAAAATCAATCTTTAAAAAAAATATTTTTGTTTTCTCCCATAAAAGGGAGTATTTTTTTCTTGAATAACCTATCGTGTGGATTACCTTTAAATAGGTTAGTATAGGTTATTTCAACATATTGTGAGCCTGTGAACAATTTTTTTCGATTTAGGGATTTGTTTCTGAATTTGGTTCTAAAGTGAAACATTTTGTTAAAATCAAGTGCCCTCTCCTCTACCTGCTAAACTATATAGGTATTGGCCACGTGTAATACCTGTATTATATATAATGAAGTTTAAAGGGAAACTATCAGAGCTTAGTAGAGTTTACAAATAAAAAAGTTATAGGCAATCAACTTATAAAATGTACTCGGAAAAGGAAAATTTAGTACAAATTCAATGGAAAATTAGTTTTTAGACATTTATTGTGGTTGAACTTAAAGTTGGCATTCGCAACTGTGAAACCCTATATTGCGCGTGGCCCGACACGTACTTGGCCAATTATTGGAAATTGAATGCAGTTGTAGTTGTACTACGAGATTTTTGTGCTTACTCCTTTAGTCGCCTCTTACGACATCCACAAGAGATGGACTTATTTTTACACAGGCTTTTTTGCCTCCAGAATCTGGGGGCACGGCAGTGCCCCCACCAAGTCGAGCAAAAAAGCGTCACGGCCGTACCATCCTTTTCTCGAAGCAATTCAGACCATTTTCGACCCCCTGTAACTTCGTTGTGGATAAAACTAGAAGACTGAAATTTTCAGTAACCATGCAGGCATTGTAAAGACATGGTATATTTCAAATTTCATTCAATTTGAACCAGTATTTTAAGAATTATAACGGGTCAAATTTCTTAATTTTGTCACTCACTGACTCACCGATCATCTAAATTCTAAGGCACTTCTAGCAGACCTAGAAGCTTCAAATTTGGAATATAAGTAGTGTTTGGTGTATGAATCAAGGAAAAACTAAAAAAATCTAGAAAAGACCGCAAAGAAAATTAAGCCCATACAGCCAAGTCTTCAGTTAAATTTTTCAATATTGGCTTTATTCGTAACGATGTTTTACGGCAGTTATTATTATTGCGTGCGAAGCCGCGGGTTTAAGCTAGTCCCATATAAATATAGGCGCATGGTAGTGCCCCTGCCAAATCGTGTAAATTAAATTATTTAATGCAAAAAACGTACCTACGTGCGTATTCGTACTTATTACGAGTGCGTAAGGTTGTAAATTAATTATTATACCACGCGCTGCGATGCTAGCGAGTGAGCGCGGGCCGTTACTACGCGCTGCGCGGTGCTAGCGCGAGGGCGCGGGGCGGAGACAGTGGCGGGGCGCGCGGAAAAGAGAGAAGGCTTTAAGAAAATTCAGTGCTGGTAGATATACATATATACAATAAGTAGAAGGTACCGAAAAGGAAAAAAGTAGAACTGTCTACAAAATACAAAAAGAAATGAGATCCCATCAAAAACAATACTTGTCAAAAAAACCAAGTCTCGCAACTCAGTTGTTCTGCGGTAAAAAGTTGTGAGATCCATGTAATACCAAGTCGGTTATTAATTTATTCAGTCTCTATTTAAGCGACTTTCTGTCTTAATACGTCCAGTCTCTAAGATCACGATCGTGGTCCATAACAATTGAAAATCAATTGTGTCTGGAATCTCCGTACTCGAAGCATTAAGTTGTTACGTAATAATTAACAGCATGTTATAGTGACGCATATCAATATTAAAATTCTTTAATGTTTTATATAAATATATTGAGACTTGGCCATCGCCTGAAAACACGTGTAAATTCAATCGCCTGAAAACACATGTAAATTCAATTATTTAGTGCGATGGCCAAGTCTCGATAAATTTATATAAAACATTAAAGAATTTTAATATTGATATGCGTCACTATAAGATGCTGTTAATTATTACGTAACAACTTAATGCTTCGAGTACGGAGATTCCAGACACAATTGATTTTCAATTGTTATGGACCACGATCGTGATCTTAGAGACTGGACGTATTAAGACAGAAAGTCGCTTAAGTAGAGACTGAATAAATTAATAACCGACTTGGTATTACATGGATCTCACAACTTTTTACCGCAGAACAACTGAGTTGCGAGACTTGGTTTTTTTGACAAGTATTGTTTTTGATGGGATAGTATTATTTAGGTACCTGTGTACAAGTAAGTACCTATTTTCTGGTTCAAGAACTACCTAAAGCAAAGGAAAATTTAACGTCCCTAATTATTACTCAGGCAGTACTAACCATTCATGATTCGTAAGTTGTAAGAAAAGATAAATTTAAACATAGAAGACTAAATATAGTCTTCTATTAATACTGAAAATTAAGTACTTTTACTACAAGTGTTGATCCCTCTTAATAATTTGCGACGTTGACGTCTCGTGCATCCAATAAATCGAAACTCCACACAATCATTCTGCTCGGATCGGTATAATCAATACTGAGTCGATGTGGCGCGCTGTCCCTACAAAACGCGACTATTGCTCACAAAGTCCTGAAAAGAAAACCTTTCACGCGACTGTACGCTCTAGCGCGTTACACTAAAGCGGAAAATTGTTTGAAAATACTCACGAGATGCAACCCTGTCACTCCAAACGAGCGAAGAACGGATAATCGACGCCTAGCCTTGTGCGATATCGATTTTACTACAGCGACTTTCACTGACGCGCAACGATAATACTATGTCCGTTTCTGTCTAACGTAGTGGAAAATCCAAGTGTGGGAAAGAGACGGGAGATAAAGTTTCGTTGTGACTTCAGCTAGGGTCGGCTGGCGCGGCGTTGTCATGGCAACGGGCTACCGAATAGGGTAAGATTTTTCGTACTGCGGATCGTGTTATCAATTTTCGATATTTTAGGTCAACATCAAGAATGTCTGAAGTCATACTGAATGTTACTATTGAAGGTAAATCGATAACTTTGAGGGTGAACGATGAAGATATTGTTATGGAATTGAATAAAAACGATTTTTGTATCGATTCGGTAAGCTGGTCTTTTAGTTTTAGCGTCCAATATGGCGGAAAGGACGCTGTATTTATGTAGTTAAACGACTATTAGTAATAAAAAATATGTATTTTAGTATTTATTGTAGTTATCATGGTAGCTAGGTGAACAAAAGCCAAGATAGGTAGCTATTTAGGTACTTACCTACAACATGTAAGTTAAATAAATAAGTACCTACCTGTTTAAGTAAAGTATGTACTTAATCAATCGAATATAACTCAAAAAGTACCTAGGTACAGATAAACTATTTGTCAGGGAGATATTCTTGGTACTTTGTGAGAGCCTACCTACTCGTAATTTTAGGTTACCTACAAAGTAAATTATCTGTAGACTGTAGTTTAATTTTTTTTAAAACCGACTTCGATCTATTTTGATAAAATTTCTATGGGACCACCTGACAAGTATATATATTATTTTATTTATTAAATTTATGTTTTTATTTATATTAGTAAATCTCTCAAAATTACGTATTTTGCATAAATACTTCTTATTCTCGGCACTACCAGTGGGTTGACTGGTAGATAAAGCCTATGTATTTAAGTCCGCCTATTACATTCGTAATAAAGTCAAATAAAAAAAAAATAGTACATATTCCCTTTTAATCAAAATATTTCCAAATCGATCTTCTTCTTCTTCTTCTTATATTTAAGAGCTGGGCTCGGTATTTGTCGGTGGAGTGCTTTCCATGTCTCTCTTCCTTCCGCTATATTCTATAAAAAAGACAATTAGATCGATTTGAAGGAATACTTCAAATCGATCTAATCGTCTTTTTTATAAATCGAGAAATATACATAAATATACATTCGAATCAAAAACTTCCTTCCTTGAAGTCGGTTAAAAATACTTATATGTGAGTATTACATATAGGTACCTACTTTGCAAAAAACTTAGGTAGGTTTTACATCCTTATAAATCTGTGACAAAAATACAGCTATTTCAACGTAAGATTTAATAAACCGACTTTCAAAACTGAGTACCTTTCAATTCGCCGGAATCTATCATTCTCATCATCAACAGGTCTATGTTCACCGATTATTAGAAGATGCCTATACCGATTTAGAATAATTTTGTAGAAAAGCAAAAGGGGAGCCACAAGCAAATGCCGACTTTAAGTTCACGGAAACGTCTAAATAACTAATTTTCTAATAAATTTATATGAAATTTCTCCATTTCCCAATAAATTTTATATGTTGGTCTATAACTTTTTAATTCGTAAACCCTACTCAACTCTGATAGACTATAAATAGATAGGTAGACATTTTTCTTAAAACTTTGTTACACCTATACTCCATTTGGTCAGGTATTTAAATAAATCTAAACAATCTTGACATGTCTTTTTATTGAAATATACACTTTAAAAATCAATACCTTTGAAAATTACAATGTAATTATGTAATTTGTAATTTATAACATAATTACTTCGTAATTTGCAAAATTATGGATTCCTTCGCAAATCAATACCTTTGCAAATTACAGAGTCATTATGTAATTTATAACATAATTACTTTGTAATTAGCAAAATTATTGATTTATAAAGTGTATATTTCAATAAAAAGACATGTCATGATTGTTAACTTTATTTAAATACCTACCAAATGGAGTATAGGTATATACTCTGCCGTGTTTTTTTTTTCACGTGTCCATATACAACGTGAAAGGAACATACCCGTAATAAATCGAACTAAGGGCTATTCTAGATCATTATGGTATAAAAATAATAAAATAACAGGCAAAAAACAAGACATTATCTTATAAAATGCCTAGGTGGCTGGCTGCACACTTTCTTATGGAAATGTCGAAATTGTGTGTAGCTTTTGACTGTTATCTAAATTTCATTATACTATAGTGATGTAGTAGCCTTTGGTTCGATTTATTTCGGGTATATGTCCCTTTCATGTTATATAACCGGTTTATCAGATGGGGGGGGGGGGGGGGGATACTTGACTCTAGCTAAAATTTCTACCAAAAACCAAATATTTAAAAAAGGGGTCCCTTCATTGGTAAAAAATGTTGTTTACAAGCTCAAAATATTTTCGAAAAACCTACTCAACGATAAAAAAAACTGTCAATTTTATTTATATGAGAACTACCTTCTACAAATTACAGCTTTCTAGTACTTATAGTCTCACTAGCTGTGCCCGTGGGCTTTGCTCCCCGTGGGAATTTTGGGATAAAAACTATTCTATGTCCTTCCTTGGGTATCAAACTATATCTATATCAAATTTCATCTAAATAAATTCAATGGTTGAAGCGTGAAGTGGTAACAAACAAACGAATATACAAACTCACATTCTCATTTATAATATTAGTAGGATATTAGACGCACCGACAGACAGACATGGCGAAACTCACAGGCGAAACTATAAAGGGTTCCTTGTTTACTAACGGAACCCTATAAAGGTTAATTTAGTATAAATACATTCACCAAGAAATCCACCCTCTTTGAATAATTTCCTTCGAAAGTTCCTCATAAATGATGCCATAAAAATGTGGTTTAATATGAAACCAAACATGGAATTAAATCCGGGATCTGGTCGGTCAACTAATATGCTTTGAAAGTTTTTGATTAATTTTTCGTGAATCACGTGTTGTTTTACAAATAGGCATTTGGACTGGGTTCTTCTTCTTATCGTGTGTGTTAGTGACTAACACTAGTGTCAGAGTTTTTTAACCGCCTTATAGGCCTCTGACATGGTTTTAGGTAACGACCAATGTCAAAGACAATGACCGGGACCGACGGCTTAACTTGCCCTCCGAAGCACGGATCATCTTACTTATCAGACAATCAGGTGATCAGCCTACAATGTCCTAACCAAACTAGGACAACAACACAAAGTCGTTGCCCCTGCCGGGAATCGAACCCGCGACCTCCGGGTATGAGCCGAACGCTCGAACCACTACACCACGGAGGCAGTGGACTGGGTTCAAAATAAATTATCGGTACAAGTATTAAAATAAGACGTCACAAAATAGTCACTTGACATTGATGATATCTTCTTTATATAAATAAATATAAATATATATATATATATATAAGGACAAATCACACTGCCTACTAGCTTATACTGCCTAGCTAGCCCAAAAAGTAAGTTCGAGACGAGCTAGTATCCCAAAACACTATGGGATGCTAGCTCAACGATAATATATTTTATAACAAATATATATATAGCTAAACATCCAAGACCCAGGACAATTTAAAAAAGGCCATTTCCCAACTTGCCCTGACCGGGGATGGACCCCGGAACCTCTTTAAAAACAATTTAAAAGGATTTTAGATTTATTAATGCAGAAAAACTGTAAGAGCTATATTGACGCAAGTAATTTTTCAAATGTAAAAACCATAGAAGTAGATTTTTTTACTGCGTAAAAAAACCACACTAGCCGAGTGCGACAGATAATATGATAAGTGTCATCTTCATAAGAGCAAAAGAGATAGCATCAATTTGACAATGAGACAAGTTTTCATACAAAACATGTCACCCTTTGTCACCCTGGCTCGAACATAGTTACGCGAAAATTGGATTTTCTAAATCGTAAACTGTGTTAATTTATAAGTTATCTTATACTGGAAAGATGGTATCGTACTGCTTTACCCATAGTTTGTGTATTAGGTACAAATACAACCCATAAAAAGTTGCACAGAAATATTTCGTTTCTGGTTACATTTTACAATACTCTATATCCTTCTTATACCTTCTAAATCTATGTTAAAAACCGACTTGACCCCCAAACCACACAATCAATTTTATAAAATTTCCATGAGAACACCTCACAAGTATATACCGTATAAATCAACTTTCAAACAAAGAAATAAATTAAAAGAAAATATTTCTACAACTAGGCCGTGCATGAGTTGAGATGAATTCTTTATTTGGGTATATAACTGGGTCAAAAAAAAATGGTACAGTTCATAGAATAAAATGTCACATAATAGTGTCACTTTACAATTTTACATTGATCATATTTATTTTTAACACGATTTTTAGATTTATTCATACAGAAGAGCGCTATTTGCCTCCAAAAAAGCATGACTTCTCATTTTTGTATTTCATAGAATTCCCTTAGAAAATGCTTGTTTTGACCATGGGTTTTGACGTTAAGAAAAAAGTGCCTGATTTGACTTGTTGCCATATAATTGCGGATTATCTTTCTTGGATACCTATTTATCTTCTTTTCTTATGTACGTTACTCCATTTCAAAACTGTACATTAACAAAAATTTTTACTTAGGTATTAGTAAATATTTTAAATAGAAAAGTAGGTAGGTAATACCTATTATAAACATTTTAAGTAAAATAAAAGAAAATAATTAACTAAAACTGGGTTTATACTTATATTATGGATCATACGGGTGACATATAAAACCTCAGTCCTTCGCACTTCCTTCCACAAAGTAGAAAAAAATAAAAAGGTCAACGCACCCAGAAGATAGGGCATGGCACGAGCCACCACAGGTGTCCGCTCGATATATCGATTCAAAATGATCGATATCGTATTTCCAGTGACGTCACGCACGCGTGCATCCTGCGCGCGCAGCTGCCGCGCTATAACAAATGGGGTGCTGTACAAGGGGTGAATGTTTTACGTTTTTTATGATGTCAGATTTTGTATTGTGTCTTTTTATGATTGAAATTATTCGCAGATATTAAATGTTGTTCTTAAAAACCTGTTGGGTTTGACTTTGTTGCGCTGTCTTTTTAGTTTTTGTTGTCAGAATCATTTGTCCTGTTTTATTAGATGTTTTTTACCGACTTTCAAAAAAGAGGAGGTTATCGATTCGTCGCGATCTTTTTTTTGTCGATGTTCACCGATTATTCGAATACGCCTGGACGGATTTGGATTTTTTTTGTTTGAAAGGTGGTCTTTTGGTATTTTATCTCGCCTTTTAACATCCTTCCATGCTGGTCTGGGAGAAAAGAAAAAACGTAGAATGTACCAGCTGCTTCTCTTCCCGCGCAGATCGTAGGAGCCGATCGAGGGAATGGGCGAGATTTGAATCATGGTAATAGGCGATGCGGCTAGCAACCCATTACTATTTTGATTCCTTGTCCATCTTAACGCCCACCACCACGCTAAGAGCGCCTTTGGGCCTAACGGCCCTGGGCTCTGTCTACCTCGTCAGGGATATAGACGTGAAAATGTAAATGTATTTTAACAGCCAAATATATTCCGTGCCGTGTCAAAAGACGTAATGTTTTTTGACATTCCTGTTTATAATTTCAAAACTGAAAACCGTATTCACCCTTGAGCTACATGACCAATTTTGACCACTTGACAAGTATATCTTATCAAACCAAAAAACAATTATCCGTATCGATCCAGGTATCTTCTAAAAATCTTTGAACATACATAAAAAACAAATACAAATCGCAACGAAATGATAACCGCCTTTTTTAAGTTAAAAATAAAAAAAGCTAATTTTTAAAACCAAACTGCTAAAGCAGGACGTGGAAAACCGCAAATGACAGTATCCTGTGTTACAAAGGCGGAAATTAGCCCCTTTGCGACGACCGTACCTGCTCTGTTGCTGACGTTTAACAAACTATTCATGATTAACTATTTAGGCTTCAACGGACGTAACACGACGTGAATAATACCCTGGGAGGGAATGGTCACCTTGGCTTCCCTTCTGTTTGTTTGTAATAACTTCATTGTACCAAATAACAAAATAAAGAACAAAAAACTCGAAAGAGCAAAAATACAATGGCGGATGAAGAATGAGAATTTTACGTAATTTTATTTATGTTTGTTAACTCGTTCCAAATATTAAATTTTATATCAACACTGTTTTGTGTTTTGTATTTATTAATGAAAAGACAAAAATTAAAAAAGAAGAAGAAAAATATATATAGCATAGAAATTAGAGAGATGCGAGTAGTTTTAGGTCTTTTAGTCCGAAAACCTCACGATAAAATTTGAATATTAACATATTTATCGTAAAGAACTAAGATTTAAATAGAAGATGGTCAGTCGACGTCCACCGTCCACACTATGTACATAATTTAAGGCTTGGTAGGTCGAGTTGTTAAGTTTTTAAAACCATCTAAGACATTGAAAGTAGGGGTAAGCTTTTTTTTTATTTTTTATTTCAACTTTATTGTCCACTTCTCGGCAAAGGTCTCCTTCCATATCCTTCCACTTATCCTGATTTTATGCGACTTGCGACCAATTCTTCTCAAAACATCTGATGTCATCACTCCAACGTTTTCTAGGTTAATACATATAATACAGATTTCGCATTCCCCGAGATTTTCAAAATTCAAAAGCTCACACGTGTCTTGATAAATTCCTCATCTCTTGGTACTATTTCCATCTCGATCTTTCCAAAATCTTCGGAGCCATGTACAAAAATTAGTTTCAGGTGATTTTCATCTAATAACCATTGTCAATGGTAATGTAGTCTAATCAAAGTCGCAATCAGTTACACGATCTAACAAACTTCACTTAAAGAAGCCAAAGTAACCCCTTAAAGTTTTAAAAAACAACAAGTAGGACTAAACTAGTAATATTTTACATTTAAATCTTGTGCTCACGCTTTTAAAAGCTAGTGAATATTCATAGAGTTGCCATTTATCCTTTAAAAAAAACGAAAATCTACATTCGGCATCATTCCGCGTTCATTCCCCGCCTCCTGTTCCCCAGTCAGACGAGATATGTAGAAGTCTGCGGGGTGCTTTGCAGATCGCCCCGCACCTCATCTGAGTTGACCATTGCAATAAATGGCCATAATCATCATTACATTCTCTAGTCGCTTGTTACGTACGACATCGACAGAAAGAGATCGATTACTCCTATTACCTATTCTAGGTCGTGCAGTTAGACTATTGACATTTTAATCGTACAGAACGATGAAATAATAGATGGTCGGTGCTTGATGTCAACCCTTTATGACTAAACTTTATTCGCCTGTTACGAGTGTTACGATATCCACAGTACTTACTCTACTAATGTCATAAACGTTCAGTACGAAAACCGACTGGCACGAAAACTGACCGATATAAAAAATTACTTGAGGTTTTCGAAATGTGGTGCAGGCGTAGGATGGAAATAATAAGCTGGACTAACAAATTACCAATGAGGAGGTCCTGAAAAGAGTAAGAGAGAAGAGGTGTATTCTGTACTTAACTCTTCAAGCTGCGCCAATACCAGACACAATAGTTAAACAATTGAAGTCGGGAGGAATTTGTCCAAGTGCCGGCTTAGAGGTTAATAGAGAATAGACGCTAGTTTATCTGATAAGACACGAAGATTTCATAGAAAACATAATTGAAGGGAAGATAGAAGGAAAAAGAGGACCAGAAAGACCAGAAGAAGTAAAGGAGAAGGTGAACGTTGTGTCGTACAGCGAAGTAAAACGGATGTTGGACGAGAGAGAAAAGTGGAAGAACATTCATACTCCAGCGACAAGAGCATAGCTCTTAAATATTATAGATAGAAGAAAAATTACCATCAATATCATCAATGAATTTAAGAACTAGGTTCTTGTCGGTGGAGTATTTTCCATGCCTCTCTTAAAAATTACGCCGGAAACCACACGACACACGCTACCAAACAGTATGGTATAGTTTATCAGAGATCTACAGCTGTACACAAATGAGTGTCGTGTCCATAGACCTACAATTATTTTTAAGACCACACTAGCTAAGTGCGATAGATAATACGATAACGGTTATTTTCACAAGAGCAAAAGAGATAGCTATCAATTTGACAATGAGACAAGTTTTCATACAAAACATAAAAGCCATTATTACCCTGGCTCAAACATAGATTTTCCAAATCGTAAATTTGTAATTTTTTACGTTATATTAATATTGGAAAGATTACAATGAACTGCTTTAAAGATAGTTCTTGTAGTAGGTATAAGGTAAAGAACCCTAATACAGACCTAGTCAAAAGCGTCTCCAGTTCGGTCCTATTTTTGTTTGCGTGTTACGCGTTTCAGTGTATTTATACTCACTAAAATTAAATTAACTCATTCATAGTCTAGTACTACAACACCTGCAGAAAGTTTACAGGCGTCACTTAGACGCAAGTTACTAAAAATCATCAGGAAGTGTCGAGAAGGCGATGCGGACGAGTTTTTCATACAAACGCGGAGCGACTGAGGTAAATAGACTCGTGTTTAATAACTAAGTATTTTAATATTAATGTGCCGTTTAACTTTGTGAATATGTAATACTTAGTTTTTTGTATTATTACAGTGGCCATAGATTGAGGTTTTATCCTATTTATGAGTGATTTTATACGTTTAAATAAAAAAAAAAACAAAATAGGACCGTATTAGGTATTGAAATGTTTAGGTTGGTCCTTATTCAGCGCTAGAGTCCGTTTATGGAGAAATACTTTGTCAAATTTATTTGCTTAAAAATTTCATTACAATTACTTATTAATTATCTTCTTAGTTGATTTGAAATAATTATTAATATTAAAAGCTAGTAACCTTTTTCTGCGCTATACAATATCATCTAAGAATCTTACTTTAATACGAACACTGTTGATACAAAAATGATGATTACTTAGAAGAGTAAAAAAATTATGTATATTTTAGTTTATCAAAAGTATGTCATATTATATAGCTGTTAGCTTAAGTGATAAATATTTTAACAAGAATATTATTCTCGTTTGACTAAGTTGTGTAAGGTGTTTATGTATCGACAATTTGATGGGTCAGGATAAGGACAATTAAAATACGAGCTGTACCCCTATTACGGATCTAGGATTTTTAAGTAGTTCCGTATTAGGCTTAATGAGCTCCTATATCGGTGCGTATGGCTCTGTAATACTAACTCCATACTACCCATTACGGAGTGATATCTATTTTTTTAGGGTTTCGTATTTTTGGCCGTGACCATATTTTAGACGTAATGTAAACCACCCACGTTGGCAAATAAATAAATAAATAAATATATAGGGACAAATTACACAGATTGAGCTAGCCCCAAAGTAAGTTCGAGACTTGTGTTATGGGATACTAACTCAACGATACTATATTTTATAGCAAATACATATATAGATAAACATCCAAGACCCAGGACAATTTGAAAAAGGCCACTTTCCAACTTGCCCTGACCAAGAATCGAACCCGGGACCTCTGGGTGGCGGACTAGCATGGTGACCACTACGCCACGGAGGTCGTCAAAATATCTGCAGGCTGCTAAAATATCAGAATACGTTTATACTGCACTAGAATCTGCCCGCGGCTTCGCTAGCATGGATGTCGGTTATCGCGAACAAAAGCCCATTATCATGATTCAAGATATATCCATGCCAAATTTCTTCTAAATCCATATAACCGTTTATGCGTGAAAAGTAAATATGGGTATGGATAATGATTTTGAATGTTTTTATATTATTTCAGACACT
Source organism: Acrobasis consociella (assembly GCA_963555685.1). NCBI lineage: Eukaryota > Metazoa > Arthropoda > Insecta > Lepidoptera > Pyralidae > Acrobasis > Acrobasis consociella. The sequence continues at coordinate 39,262,335 of OY743104.1, read as the reverse complement.
ATGGATATAAAAATCCGTAATTTTTTTCCGTGATAGTAGGTATCGATTTAGATATCGATTTTCCAACAATACGCTAAAATTTTATTCTAATTGATACTATCACAGATCTTTAAGCATCGGTTTAGAAATATAATAAACATTATTATTTTCGCAATTTATACTTTATTAGAATATTGTAGGAAACCACTGTACATTAAAGTAGCCAGCACTCCGTATTAGGACCCGACTAGCGCCGTATTTGGAATTAACATTCAGCATAAATCCGTAATAGGCAAAATCGACCTTAGTGTTAAAATATTTTTTCAAAACTATAATTCCTTTTATATTAAACAATTTGTCATAAGAAATATAAATTTGAATGTCTATTCTTATAGAAAAACAATAATAATGTCAATCTTGACGCTCACAAATGCTTATTTATCTGCCTTGCTTTCAAATGCTGTCATTTAACTCCGTATAGGGAGCTTATACCTTACCTACAACCCTATAAAGATCATACAAAAATATTTCATTTCTGGTCCCATTTTATGCTATATCCATCTTGTACTTACCTTCTAATTCTATGGTTGTATCTATAGTGACGTAACACAAGTTAACGCTCTGAGGCCGTACGTGTGATAGGGGCGCATTCGCTAGTGATGTGACTCAGTTTATCGATATTTCAAAAATTATCTGTCTGGTTTAAATATATTAATCGCTCTAGATCGGTCATTTTAGAAATCCTTGGGAGAGGCCTATGTTCAGCAGTGGACGTTATGCGGCTGAAATGATGATGATGATGATAATTTGTCATTTTAAAAGATTCTCTTCAAAGTTCCTCGTATTACAAATTTATAAAACATTAAGTTTATTTAAAATGATACCTACTAAGGTATACCTTTTTAAACGAATAAAAGTAAAAAAAGTTTTAGTCCTTAAATTATTCGGTAAATTTTTGTCTTAAGCTTTTTTCTATAAGTTAAAATTCTAGAATCCATACTGTATCTCATCCAATATATACTCTTTCATTTACAAGAGTTTCCTCAACTAGCAAATTCTTTTTCTGCCTAGCGTTTATCCCGTTTACTAGGAGTCGTTCATATTAGTCTTTACTTAGTCACCTGAAAGTTTTGCTCGTCTCTAATCAGGGAAAGAGTTCCTTCATTTTAATCCATATATCTTTAATACCATAACTTATTTATAATATCTCATAACGTAACTTTATTTTGTACAATTGTTGACATCAAATTATTACTTACAGTTACAGCCAATTTCTCTCTTTTAACAACATCTTCCTATTAAATCTATTTAAAGAAAGATAGTTATAAATATCTATCTGTTTATACAAAATCTTTTTATAAACAACTAGATTGTTGGTTTGCCGCGATCTAGCTTACTCATAGTACGTTTCAAATGATACATACATAAATACATACTATCACGTCTTTATCCCTAATGGGGCAGACAGAGCATTGTGGGTCTTGCGGTTCTATGCAGAGCCCAGGGCCGTAAGACCCAAAAGCCACTTTTAGCGTCATGGTGGGCGAGAAGATGGAAAAGCAATCAATACAGTAATAGGTTGCTAGCCGCATCGCCTGTTAACATGATTTGCATTTTGCCCATTCCCTCGATCGGCTTTTACGATCTGCGTGGGAAGAGAAGCAGCTGGTACATTCTAAGTTTTTTATTTCTCCCAGACCAGCATGAAAAGAAAAAAATTGTGTTATCGATAATATCTATTGGCAGTTGGGGCACAAAAATAACGCCGCATCACTATCGTCCCTTTGTCGCGAGCCACTCCACGCCAGGTGTCTCGGGCCTGTTCTACCGTATAGCACCGTGTACGGTACACCACATACTCCCTTTTTGTTGTAGCTGGACAAATGTACTTTGATACAGTATAGGCTATTTGATACTGTGAATGTATTTGGTTAAATCACCCTCATATTATAATGGCGAAAGTTTGTGAGTGTATGTTTGTTACTTCTTCACGCGTTAACGGCTAGACTGATTTTGATAAAATTTGGTATGCAGGTAGCCGACATCTTGGATTAACACATAGGCTATTTTGGGCACGGGTAACACCGCTGGGCGCAGCTAGTCTATACAAGTATAAAATAGTAAAAAAAAACGACGGGTTGCACTGTGGGAGTGCCGGCAGAAGTGAAAACTTGAATATTAACGTTGTGCATTTTTGATATTTTGGAATGGTTAGGGAATAATTTTGCACGAATTGCTTTAATTATCAGTATAAAATATTTCAAATCTTTTCTGAACCACAGTCTGTCACAAATGTCACAAGCATGACCAAATTCATTTTCAACAAAATCATTTTCAAATACACAGCAGTATGGCCACTACACAGACGGTCGAGCCATCAGCTGTCACCATCCATGGATGCGCGTAGCACGCTGTAACATAAACACACACGAACATTCGCGCAAGCGCCCTGCGCCGTCTTACGAATTTTCGATCAGGCCACGTGTCCTGACGCGAGTTTATAATTTTTTACCCATTCCAAAAAAAGTGCACAACGCCGCTAAAGAAGTTTTCACTTCAAAAAAGTGTGTCTGAACATTAAATATATAATTTAAAAAAATATTTAGGGCTATGGAGACATAGTAATAGAGTAAGAATTTTTAAAATAAAGTCTGTTTGGTTAAGTGTCTGTTCGTCTGTTTGTACACGCTCACGGGTTGGAGAGGTCTCATTGATGTTTATAGGCTTTGTTCAGCTTGTATTTCCTAAGTCGCCTTCTACGATATCCACGGGAGAATTTGGAGTGGCCCTATTCTTCTCTGCCGGAAACCACATGGAATTTTAAAGTCTCTTTGTGAATTATTACAGTTTTGGCACAGGTATGGCACTTCATACAAACGGAGCAGCAAATATACCTAGTACTACTACAAACGAAACAATCCGTCCGTGCACACGTCAAATGTGTGAGTTAAACAATCAGGGTCGCCACCACAGAATTTGTTGCTTTGCTTACCTGTTTTTATCACTCGGAAATCTATAAAATTTTCGTAATTTATTGTTTTCCGTGGATAAACAATGATAATGTGCGCAGTTTCTCATCATTATAATTCAATTATCCTAAGTAACTCGCGTAATGTCAACGTGCGACTACCACTAACCCTGTTTTACTGCCGCTTACACCTCACAATAACGGGGGAAGGGTTGCGGGGACACCAGATTGCGGGGGACGGTGCGAGTTTCCGTTCTGTATGTAATACTATTATTAATTCTGTGGTTTTGGTCAAACTGAAAAATACGGGTTCATTATCTTTGGATAATCTAAAAGACGGACTAATTACAATCATACTTTTCTAACCCTATCGTCAGCCTTTCAATCACTACCGTATTTGTCGTATAGAGCTTCAGTTCACTGTACCCAAAGTAGATTCTTATTTGCTTTAAACACCCTTTGTAGGGTCCCGTGCCAAAGGGTAAAAACGGGACCCTATTACTAAAACTACTATCTGCATGTCTGTCTGTCTCGCACTAGGCGGTATCTCATGAACCGTGATAGCTAGACAGTTGAAATTTTAAAACAAATAATGTATTTCTGTTGCCGCAACAAAAAATACTTTGAAACATAATAAAATAAATATTTAAGTAAAATAATTCCATAAAACAAACGTGATTTTTTGTATAGATAGTGGCATGGGTTCGTCTTTACCCAGAAACTTCTTAATGTAGTTATGTAGTATAGTCTAGTAGTATTTCTATGAAGTAATAAGTGTAGTGAATTTGGACGTTTTGATATTCTTATATTTGTTATCCTGCAAAAAGACCTAATGATGATGATGATATTCTGTTAAATCTATAGCTGGCACATTATACGTTAAATAAATTGGCCAAGTGCGTGTCGGGCCACGCGCAGTGTAGGGTTCCGTAGTTCCGAACTGCCAACTTTGAGTTTATGCCACTAAAAACGTTTAAAAACGAATTATCTATTGAATTTGTATGATATTTCTTTTTCCGAGTTCATATTATAAGTTTATCTCCTATAACTTTTTAATTTGTATACCCTATTTAGCTCTGATAGTTTTCCTTTAAACTACATTATATATACTATAGCTGTGAATTTTTTCACGTGGCCATATATAACCGTTTAGCAGATAGCCCTCTATCTGCTAAACGGTTATATATGGCCACTTGCCTCCAACAAAAAAATTCACTTTAAACCCAAATATTTCAGAAACGGATCCCTAAATTCAAAAATGGTATTAACAAGCTCACAATGTTTTTGAAAGACCTATTCAACGACACCCCACACAATGTGGTCGAGAAAAAAAATATTGACTACCTCTTTACTTGTATGGCAGCTAACCTAAAAAAAAATATTTTTCCAGATTTTATTTTACGACTTTTTTTCCATTATTAATATACATATCCATGCCAAATTACAGCTTTCTAGTACTTGTAGTTTCTGAGTAGGACCGCGGACAGACGAACCTATAAGGGTTCCTTGTTTACTACGGAACCCTAAAAATAAACTAGTGTAGATTTGTAACAAATAAATTTTAGCAGTTACGCAACTGTTAAGATTAAACTCTTAGAATAAAGGTAATTAAAAGATACTTTTGTTTAACGAAGTATCGTCTTTCTAACCTTGGCAGAAATAGGTTACTTCCAAAAGGAGTAGGTGGTTAATTCATCCCGATTTATTTTATTGTAGGTATTTTCACCGATTATTCGAAGTAGGGATGTTACGAATATTCGCATTCGCATTCGCATATGCGAATGTGTTGCAAATGCGAATGAATTAGTCGCTGTTCGTGCGTCCATAGTTTAATGTAAACAACAGCGTTGGTTGCGGTTTGGGCGTTCTACAAAATTACATTATACCAGTGGTTGCGTTTCGGGATCTCTTCGATAGACTTAAGTTACTTTAGTAAATCTATAGTCTATCCAAGAGATCCCGAAACGCAACCATTGCAATAATGTAATTTTGTTGAGCGCACGAACCGCTACCATCTTAGGATCACATTTTTTTTGTCATTTTGTAGAACGCCCGAACCGCAATCAACGCTGTTGTTTACATAAAACTATGGAAGCACGAACAGCGACTAATTCATGCGAATGTGTGCATGTGCAGGTCATGCCATACCTATAGCCTGCGCATGCGCAGAGTCACCGCGCCGCATCTCTGTTTCGGGAATTCGCGCATAACGTGATTATTTCGACCAATAGGAAGCATTTTAGTTGCAGTCTGCTGTAATTATTACTCACTATACTCCATTTGGTTAGATATTTAAATAATGTAAACAATCTTGACATGTCTATTATTGAAATATACACTTTACAAATCAATACCTTTGCAATTTACAAAGTAATTATGTTATAAATTATAAATTACATAATTACTTTGTAATTTGCAAAGGTATTGATTTGTAAAGTGAATATTTCAATAATAGACATGTCAAGGTTGTTTCCAAATGGAGTACTAATAGTTTATTGTATTTTAAACTATTTTGGGATAATATGACAGTTTTTTTATGGTACCAGGAATGCAAAAGTGAAATATGGCGATTTTTTGATCAAAATAATTTGATTAACTTGTATTCATATAATTATTTTGTATTACATGTCTACATTCGCATTAGCATTCGCGTTCGCATTCACATTCGCATTCGCATTCGCATTCGCAAATTTGACATTCGTAACATCCCTCATTCGAAGACGTCTGGCTGGACCGATTTCGAAAAATCTCTTTGTTCGGAAGGGTACATAGTTGACAAGTGGCCTCATAATTTTTTTATTAAAATCGTTTGTGTAGTTTAGGAAAGCAAAAATTATAGTAGGTATAAATTAGGTCACAGATAATACGTATAATCGTATGTCTACTGAACCCATTTGTGACCGATTTATATCCATGGCAACTTACAAAGAATCGTAACTTTTAACCGTAAATGAGACCGGGACTGTCCTGTGAAAGTTTCGCCTGAGGTGAGCTTGAAAGCAAGTAGCCGAGTGACAGTAATGTTCAAACGAGGGCATAGCCCGCACCAAACCCCACCAGCGGCCCATTAACCCCGACGAAATCCACCAGCACCCAACCCATTGCCCGCTCATAACGCCAATCGAAGTTAACTGTAAATACCGAGCAGCAGTGGACAGTAATCATTCCACACTTCAATAAAGCATAGAATAGCAGTGACAGGGTAGGTTAAGGGTGCATTGTAGAGTATTCGCGTCACACGACCGGACAAAACGACCCCTCTCAAACCTTTATCGGCGATAGGTCCTAGAAATAGGGTTGGAAATGCCATGGCAGGGGTGCGATATAAGTTGTTCATCAGCGAGGGTAAAGAAATAGGGGTGTTTGCAGGATGCGGGACGGGGAGACGGCAGGGTGCGTCGCGCAGGCGTGCTTCAGTCGCCCGCGCGACCCCGCTGCCGCCGGCCGCGCGCCATGGACGAAGCCCGAGCGCGAGACCGCGCGCCGCTAACCGTCATAGTCGCCCCGAGCAACGCTTCGCCCCCCAGACTGTCCCCGGCCGACCTCTTGCCCGATGGCGATGCGGCTTTCCACCCGCTCTCCGCCGTCAACGGCCGTCTTACACCACCAGGCCTCGAACCTGCCTCTTACGCGACCCTAACGCCACTACTTCCTCTGCCGCCCATCAGCACTGTCTCCGACAAATTCGCTTACCATGCCGGGGGCACCTTCACTGTCATACAACAACAGCAGTCCTACGCCTCTTTATCTCCGGCTCCTTACAATGAGCCCCTATCTCCACAATCCGCGTATAGCAGGCGAAGTGTGTCGCCGAATTCTTTCGAAAGGCGGTCGCCGACGCCACCTCTGCCCAGCCCGGGCTTGGACCTCAACGCTGCTCTCATGGCAAGAGAAGAACAGCAGCAGCAACAGCAACAGGCGCAGAACGACACAGAAGAGATAAACACGAAGGAGCTAGCTCAAAGGATAAGTGGAGAGTTGAAGAGGTACTCGATCCCACAGGCAATATTCGCGCAGAGGGTGCTGTGTAGATCACAAGGGACGCTTAGCGATTTATTAAGGAATCCAAAGCCTTGGTCGAAGCTAAAATCTGGCAGAGAAACGTTTAGAAGGATGTGGAAGTGGCTGCAAGAGCCAGAGTTCCAGAGGATGTCTGCGCTGCGGCTTGCAGGTACGGTGTGCATGATGCCTGTAACTAGCTTTTCTTTGATAAGTTTCGTGAAACACTAATGGATTCATAAGTCTAGTCACGTAAACATGAAACACGATGAATAAATTAGTCGGCATATTGAAAGTTCTATACTATGCTTGATGTGTATGATATTCTAATTACGTAGATTCGTTATGATATTGTTACATTGTTAAGAACTTAATCTTCTACTAGATTTACGTTCTTCTTTTTTATTTGTCTTCTTTTAATATGTTTTCTTCATACTCTAAAATCTTTACAGATATAATGAGGCTTTCACTAATTTCTTAAAACTCTCTGGCCTCGATTTAATTTATCTAAATCCGTCAAAATATACTTACTTAAGTTTACTATGACTTACTTGTTTTCGCACTTTATGTTCTTCCTGTCTTCACTTACTAAATGATGAATAACCAGTGTTTTATTGTTTCATGACGACATAGTTGAAACAGGTAAGTCATGGGACTGAAGTGTGTACTTATGTGTTTAATTTTGGTGTTTTAATGGTTGTTTTTACACTATAATTGCATTTAAATCAAATACGACTGGTTGGTTGATTTTTGATTGAATTTATTTGGAATTCCTAGGTATTTTGTAAGATTAATAATTTAATCTTGCATTTTGTTTATTTTTTTTAAATAATTTCTTTTGTTACATACATAGCGAACGTTTTGTGGGTTTGATATATCTTGTTAGTAACAAACAGCTGTAAGTATCGATTCTTGACAATCGATACTGCTCATTTTCATATCTTTAAGCACATTATGAGGGCATGCGATAATGTGTCATTCTCGTAGGTCACGTATGTTATTGTAATGTTACAATTTTTTTTTACTATACAATATTGAGAGAAAGTCTTTCGAACCCCAAAATATCTACACCCAGATTTTGGTCTCGTTTTATAGTTTTCCTCGTCGCAAGATGTTGCCAGTTGATGACTCAAGTTGTCAATGGATTTTCAGGCATTGCCATACTTAAACATTGAACCCTTGCTTGTGCGAATAAGGCCCAACGCAGACGACAGACTATCCTTGACGCACTTTTTAGTCTTAGGGCCTAGTGGTCGCGAAGTACCTTTATGTCAATTGTGACGTTAATTCAATCAAGGTGCCTAATTATGGCAATGCCTAAACACCATAGGCATCTTGAATCTTTTGATAAAGAAAAAAGAATACAAGTTTTAGTCCTAAATTGATATGAGTCAGGCTCTTCTCAAAGTCATTGATTGGAAAGAGACGGATACAATAACAAATTATAGTACTACGGAATTAAGAACTACCCACCTTTTTAAGGTGTACGCAACGGGCGACCGTCTGAAGGTAAGTCGCTACCTAAATAACCTTAAGAAGTAGAGCAAGGAACTCGGGATATCGTTTGCGTAGGAGTTTATTCCGTAACGTGAGAATAGGCATAGATAAATTTAAAAAAATTAGATCGATCACTCAGAATAAGAATATTTTTCGTAGAAACGCACTTTAAGTTGAGATAACATATCTCGTACGTCACACTTCTGGTTAAAATTTACAAGAAAAGCAAAATAACCGCAAGTGCGCATCGGACTCGCGCAAGAACATTTGTTGTATGGGAACTTTAAATATTTATTTTATACTGTTTTTAATAAGTAGATAGTTTTTAATACATATGTTGTTATTGCGGGAACAGAAATACATCATCTGTAAATATTTCAATGGTCTAGCTATCTCGGTTCATAAGGTATAGTCTAAAGACAAACAGACAGACGGACGAACAGCGAAGTCATAGTAATAGTAATTAATCCCGTTTGTACTCATTGAGTAAGGAGCTTCTAAAAGATACTCAAGGGCAAGGCTACCTACGCAGAAGAAATACAACGTTACTACTACGAAGAAATTTACGTTATAACACCTACATAATATTTGTAATCGATAAAAGTTGAATACTTAAACCGTGTTTATCTAAACACGGTTTACAAACACGACGTCAGCTGCGGGCATCGATTCGCTACAATCGATGCGCGCTCGCTCCAAGCGGCGCGTCACTACACCGTAAGGGAGAGTTTTCACTGAAGTCAACGCATGGAAAAAGGAAAAATATTTAAAAATTATTTTTATAACGTTAATCATCAGGTGTTTTTGTCTCCACTGCAGGAGCACGACCCTCTCGGTACTACCAAAGCCATACTTGACCAGAGCAGCCAGAGGACTGTATAACGTTAATGACATAATTGACACACGGAGCGCCTAGCGTCTCCGCCTCTTTCCTCCACAGGTTAACACAGCCTTCGTTCACAATTTTATCTGATTTGAGTTTGATCTATACCTTCCAAATTTGAGATCTGTAGCATTGTAAGTTGGACAACTAAAAAAAACTAAAGGTAAACAGTATAATGAAAGCACACATGAAATTGTATTGGGTAAGTAATTTTGTTTTTAGAGCCAACTAATGGTGACTGGCTCGGTCATTATGTTATAATGTAACATTATTTTTTAATGTTAGGTTATAAAACTCGTGTCATTTGATAATATTTTAAAGAAAATTCTTGTAGAAAAGTATAGTCTACACTTATGATACTGTTAATTACCATTGTGTACATAATACAACGAATCATGATTTTTTTATTTAATACTTGACTCTTGTTTAGTCTACGTTGCAAACACTTTATACCCCTCGGTCCAAAAAGAAAGGTTTTTGTTATTCATCTACTCTACCCCTTTGTACTCTTGTGTTATCACCCTTAGGCTTACAGTAGTGACGCGCCGCATCGAGCGGGCGCGCATCGATTGTGGCGAATCGATGCCTGCAGCTGACGTCGCGCTTAGATAACGTTATTTAGCACAAGACCCAAAAAGAAGGGTTTTATAGCTCTGATGTCTTTATTGTCCATTTTTTCTGTGTACTTACTTCAATAAGATTCATGGGTCAGCCAACGGTGACCTTTGTTTTCATTTTGTTCTACCTTCTATTTTTGAAGTTTGGCAGTCAGCTCATTAATCTTTATTTTTCCACGGGAAGCCTGAATAGTTGGTCTATCGTTTTATGTTACATTGTGGGGTGAGTTGGACTAGGCGTAAACATTAATTTGTGGGCATTAAAGATATTTTTTATCTTACAGTCTATATTATATGGATAACAATAGTAACATTTTCCACATTTTTGAACCAAAAAATAAGTGAGCCACTTCTCAACAAATCCAGAATATTTCCTAAAATATTAGCTATTTTGCATCTTCGAAACTGCGATGCCATCGTTTCAGCTCGCTCTTGATCGGATTTTAATGCGATCATACATTTTTATGGTGCATCAAATCTTTATAATATCAAAATTTATTTTGATTGTGTGTATTTGATTTTGGTATAATCTTGTGCTGCTTTAATTTCTAATTAATCGTTTTGTTTTATAATTCTAATCAACTGAAATATATTTTTTTATTAAAAACGGTTGTGTAGTTTAGGGGGTACGTTGTTAAATAAGAATACACTAGCAGTTTATATTTTCATTGTCTATTTTTTCTTTAAAATTCTTTCAGAAAGTTAATCGTGTAAAAACTTGCGATGTTCCTGTGGAAAATAAAGATTACTGGGATAATTTACTAATGTACATTAAAAGATAACATGTTCTCAAAACACAATTCGAAATTCGAATCGGCTTCAAACGCAAAGAGCCGCTACGGTGCGACAAGGCACATGTTCTCTGGTGACGTCACCGCCTCTCCCTCACACCCCCGCGGTATCGATCGACCGCTCCCCCCGCACGCCTCCGCCCGGCCCCTTGTATTAACATGTAGGTATTTTGGGGTTTCATTTTTAATTATCTTTTTTTTTAAAAACGGAGTGAGTTTTGGCCTGTTCAATTTAACTTCATTACAGTTTCCATTAACTGCTTAAAATAGAGTTGTTTGCTTTAATGCATTTGCTGTCTAGACACGTGGTTAGAAGCAAATGTTGGAAAATGAAACGTAAATTTTAATATTTCGAAAACGAAAAAAGAGTTAATCAATTCAGAAAATTATTCTGAAGCATAACAAAAACCGTTGCATCTCGGGAAGATATTTGTGGAGACGCCTCTGTTGAAGATGCATCCGTTGGTATCACGGGTAGCTATGTTGCATTAAATACAGAACATATGATAACATGAAACTGTGGAACAAAACATACCACAAATGTTAATCTGACGCGGGGAATTCCGTTTCTTACAGTTAACATTCAATATTTTTGAGAAATATATGTAGTGCAAAGCATAGAAATGGTGTAGGTTTATCTCTTGTACACTTTATAGTATTAATGATGAAAATAACTAATTATAGAGCAATTAAATCTAATTCCACAGATACGCCAAGTCAGCATCAAACAATAAAAGGCGACAATGTAAACAACACGCCAGCACCGTACCAGCCAAGGGAGTACCAGGGTGCTCCGCCCCCGGCTCAGGGCTCCATGTACCCAGGGCCTCCACCCCCATGGGACACACCGGCATATGAACCAGCCGGAGATGTTTCTTGCTTGTGAGTCCTCCCCTTGATTTCGCTCCTGATTTCCATCATATCCTGATCCTTTACTCACGATCCTAAAAGAAGATTTTATTTGGTTTCTCTTAAGTATTTTAATTCAATTTTGGTTTTTGTCAATCATAATTTAGTTTTAAATTGAGAAAAAACAAAGAAAGTTTACAACTTGATTTTAAATTTTGATTACATAAAGTGAGTTAGGCGTACTTTGATGATTTACTGAAATACTTTTGGATTGTTAATTCTGTTTTAAAATTGTATTTTCTTTAGTATTATGTACACTTAAATTTGATTAATTTTTGATAGAAAGTCCTGTTTTCCCAAAATTCCCACCCCTATCCATGGCTGCGTAGCAGTGGACTTGGTTTCTTTGGAGTTGGTTTCTCATAAAAATATATGTTATAGCTTGTCGCAAAGGTAAAATATACACATTAAATATAAGTGACATATTATTTATAGTAATAATAATCAACATTTTAATTTACACAGGTCGCTTTGTGACAAGCCTCCTATAGTTATTGAGACGAGAATGAATGGATATTTTTGTTTTTCATATTTTTTATTTTTGTCAGTTTAATGGAAGTAAATGTGTAAATTGTATAGAGATTTGCTCTTCTAGATGTTTATTTTTGGATAGGCAGTATCCTTCCTTGCTTTATTTTTGTCTATGTTCATTATGCTTCTGTCTTTCCTGATATACGGCAAAGATACTGCCTAGACAAAGAGAGTTGTTATCGTCTTAGAAAATGTTTTTGAAAGATTATTTTATAGTTGTAGGTAAGTGTATTTTGTTAGCTTCAAGAAGCCAAGATGAATGTTAGACTGCTACCGCTGCCCCTCCCTCCCTTTTTGTTTTCCCCCGCGCCCGGGCTGCAATAGTTTTATTTCAAATATGATTTTATAGGTGCCTGCGAGATTTCAGAACCCTTTGTTAATGTTGTTTACATTGTCGCCAGGTATGCGTTTTTATAAATTATACGTTTGATGTTTAGATAACTGTGTTGGTGCTTTGAAATTGAAATTATAAAAAGGAGGAGAACTAGTAATTATTTATATTTTACAATCATAATAATATATTGAATTTTATTCCAAAGCATCACATAAGTACCTTAGATTTAGAAAATATGAAATGTATAGATTGTATAATTCATTCTTAGGTCTGAATTTGAAGAAACAATGAAATTCATTCCTGAGAATAAGATGATGTTAAAATGAGTTGCTAAGAATTCTGTTATTGTTTTGTAGCGGTTGACCTTACCACCTCACTCCTGCTACAGTTTTAATTATCTCTAACAATAGAAGAAAAATAACCTTGTGTACAAAATTCATAGTTACTCATGAATAAATATACAAAGTGCCACCTAAAATAAGCCTATGAAAAACTAGACTATTTATGTGTTTAGAATAATATGGGTTTTACAGATCTATAAGACCTGTTTATATGCACTAAACAACATTTCAATTTAAACAATATTTTGAGCTTTCAATACTAGTCTTAAGAAGATTTGTTGTATTTTTCAGCAGATTTATTAAATTAATCATTTGAAAGTGCATATGAACTGATGTTATAGTTTCATCCATGTTAGTGGCATGTTTGTTGTTTTTAAATTGTGTTATTTTTAAAACTTTTATATTATTAGACTCCTGATCAGATGTAGGCACTTTAAGGCCCAACGCAGACGACAGACCGTGCCTCACTTTTTAGTCTGTGAAAATAGAACCCATGGAATCGCATGCAGTAACGCACACGACGCGCAAAAAGTCCGGCGCGCATCGTGTGGGTTGCTGCTTATGATTCCAAAGGTACTATTTTCACAGACCACCACAGACTAAAAGTGCGTCACGGACAGTCTTGTCGTCTGCGTTGGGCCTAATGCTACAAGAAACTCCGACGAGTAAGATTTATTTAATTTAAAAAAGTGCCTATATCTTCTTAATTGTAAAAGCAAATGAGTCAAATGACTAATGGATCTAATTTTTCTTTGTTGCAGCGGCCCAGATTCCACAGAGAGGCAGTAAGTATCTTTTCTTTTTAAATGACAACGTAGCTTTTATTTCTGCTAATTTCAAAGAACCGCACTTCATAGTTATTTTATAGGTGCATTTAGGATATAATATTAACGTTAGTAGGGATTTTGGCAGGTAGTGTGTGAGTGGACACCTCTGGTGTCAGATTTTTCAAGCAGCCTAAGGCATCTGACATAGATTGACGACTGTCATACAACGATGACAGCCGGGACCAACGGCTTTACGTGCCTGCCGAAGTATAGAGGAACTCGAAAAACCCATCCAAGTGCGGACCATGGCCAGTGTCTCTCTAGCCAGTCCACCGAGCTCCCCAAATAAAATAAAAAAACACACAAGTGCAGCATTGCTCGCTGCATCGACAATGGAACACATATTTCTGCAAAGCACGTTTCGCTGGAAGACTCACGGCTTGCGCTGTTTCCATTCCAGGCTGCAAGCGCAAGGAGGACATGGATACGGGTACCCTGCCTTCCCCGAAGAAGCCCCGTTTGGTTTTCACAGATCTCCAGCGGCGTACTCTACAGGCTATTTTTAAGGTAAACTTAAATACCCTTTTGTATAGTTGGATGATTGTTTTATCTACTTTCATAACAAAGCACGGCGAAATCATTTTACCAGTCTATTCCCTAGCGCTTAATAATGCCTTTGTGCAAATTGTCATAGTTTCTAAGTCTGTTTACGAAGAAGCCTCTTTGTTATTTGTATAATAAAGAGATTGCAAACTAGCAAGCGATTTTCTAACTATTTGCAGGTTGTGTAACGTTTTATGGCAAGCGGCATGTTTTGTGCTGTCTCTGTACCTCTTTATCACTAAGACGTTGTGCTCCAGTTTTATTTCTTGTGCTTTCTTGTATTTATTTTTAAATTATTCTATCTATTCTATCTTTAGGTCTTTTTTAGTCTCCAATGCAGGGGCACGACCCTCTCTATGCTACCAGAGCCATACTTAGCAATAGCAGCCAGAGGATTTGGCCTAAACTCTCCACGCTGGTTTTAATTTGTTGTATACAATCAATTTTTATCTCCAAAATTTAGGGACTCAATGGTTATATTATAACTTGCTTGTTGTTTAATTTTGGATAGACTTGCTGGCTTAAACAGTCAAAGAAAGGTTGTTGTTTTTCTGATGCTCTAAAATAGTTAAATGGATACTGGCATATTCGATGTAATTTATATTTAGGCTGATGCGATCGGTAGTATTTTTCAGACAGCTAAATATTATATAATTTCTAAATTAGAATATTATTTGCACCTAAAATTTTTAAATTTAATCTAGTTGACATGTCAAATTCAAAATTTCATTTTCCAGGAAACAAAAAGACCGTCGAAAGAAATGCAAGTAACCATAGCAAGACAATTAGGATTAGAGCCAACTACGGTTGGCAACTTCTTCATGAACGCCAGAAGGCGGTCCATGGACAAGTGGAAAGATGATGACGCTCCCACGGAGCTGGATCAGCAGTTAGACGCTGATGGTCTAGACCACGTGCCGAGCCTAGACTCAGGGGAGTCCGAGGAGGATCACGACGATCAGGACGATCACCTCTTGTGACGCCGTATCCCTAACCATCAGCTGTTAGTGCTATGAGCTGAGGTTGGAGTTGACGTAAGGTATTCGAATGTTCAGATCAGTGTTTCTTTACTTTTTTCCCGCCTGGTACAACTCTAACAAGGTGGTATGGTAGGTGATTTTTTGTTACTCAATGATTCTCATGTCTCTTGATTTTTAAACGTTTTGAGTATTACTTAGAAGATACGATTTTAGTTCATTTAATCTTAATGTCTTGCAATTTTTTAAAGTCTCTGTGTTTTATCTTCTTATTCTTCTTCTTTAGAACATATTTGTGGTTTTTGTATCTTAGGTATATATATCTTTTTTAACGACCTACTTTGATAATTATCTTGTATTATTCTATGTTAGCTTTTTAAAGCTACGTTTGTAGTATCACTATCCACATATTTTGCTATTGCCTTCCATCTTCTATGAAAATGTCAGGTAATGCACCCATAATTAAGTAACTATGTTAAGAGTAAAATTGATGTTCTATAAGTTTAATCATCACCCAGTATTAAAAATGTAGTCTGTATTAGTCAGGAGTACAACAAATAGTTAAATAATATTTTAGCATAATTTATTATCAAAATTCGTTTCCGAGAAATGATGCAATGATCAAAACTTTCGAAAATCTTATTGTGAACTTCAAACCAATAATGTACAGTAATAATAATGCGTACTAATAATGTTTTCACGTTTAGTTGGTACGTTTCAAAGGTTAAGAGGACATGCTGTATCTTCAGAAATATCTATAGATGCATTTTATGTTCATGCATAGACTATGCTCGAGCTTCTACAATTTCTATTAATATTAGCATATGGTTTTACTTTTATACCGTAAAATTCTGTCAAAGCCACAATTTTTTTATTTTCTTATTTAATCTTTTTATTATAAAATGTCTTTAAATCTTGATCTGATTGAAGATGAAAAGTTTGTCCAGTTATAAATCTTTCTGAAGACGAAAGATTTGTCCAGTTACTAGATATATATCATCAGTGGTAGAATTGAGAAGCCCGAAGCATTCTTTAAGCTCAATCATTAGTGTATGCTCATCTTCAAAACATTCCTCTAAATTTCTGTAATTTTTAAGTACCTGCGATTTGCTTGTTTAACTTATTTCAGCAAGACGTTCTTCATTTGCAAATTTCGGTAAAACTGAATTTAAAAAAATAATAATGATAAAAGTTGATGATCAAAATGAGAGGATTATCAGAACTATTTTGTATGACCCTTACTGTCGTGCAGTAAACAAATAGATCAAGCTTCCTACATTTCTTTTCATGGTTCCGTGGACACTCTCTTGTGCAATATTAAAATTATAGGTATAGGTAAATAAAAAAATATCTTTTATTCAGCTCTTATTGTTAACAGTACGTAACAATAATTACAAGAACCATAATATGATATGCAGTAAATTTTATAAGTATTTATGACTAAAGCTCATTTATTAGATTTGAAACTCCGATTTTGTTGATCAAATTTTATCATTGTTAATATTGACATCAAGCAAATTCTCATCTAGTTTGTGTTAAGAATTAAAATTATCAATATATGTGATAATTAAGAAATACCAATATTTATTGGATGTTTCTCTGGAATATAACAAATTTGTACCTATATATGTTTCTACTTCTATAGAAGTGAAGTCTGTTAAGGTGCATCTAGACGGTGCAAGTTTTTATCTGTTTCTATCATTTTAATTAAGGAATAAATGATTGGTTTGGCTGACGTTTCGTTTAGACCATGTAAGTTATCTATTACTTCAATAAAATGTTATGCAACAGGAAAGAAACTTGCTACATCTAAATGGGCCTTTAGTCTCAAGACGATCTCTTATACTTCTAGTCAGACGTCATAGTTAATATTTAAATATAGTTATTTTTCAGTCAGCGTAAGTTAAGTAAATTTATTTACATTATTTAATTTAGTTTCACTGTTTTGGCTGGACTTGCAATGATTGAAATTCGGGATTTAAATCATAAACATTGTGTTGGAATGGTGATAAGTTTTAATGACTTATCAGGCAACTTACATAAAATTCCTTGAGCTGAAAATTACCAGCATTCCTACAATTATTACAAAACATTAGCAAAAAGAGCACACTATTTAGTCATAGTAAAAGAAATTTCTGTCTTGTGAGTCCAGATTTTGATTGTAGTATTTAATTAATATACACTACGGCTATAGAAACTAAAAAAACTTTAAATTGTAAGCTTGAATCAATGGAGGAGACTGTAAATGTTGACAGTGGTTTTTTACATCTAATAGTATTGTACTAGTCAAAAGGCGTGACTATTCACTGAAAATATCAAGGGAGTAAATGGTATATTATGTTCCCTGTAACACCCTTATCGTTTAAAACGTGGCAAATTATGTTTCTGCGTTGGCAACATTGTATGGCAAAAGAGCTGAGATTTAAGCTGAATGAGACCGTACTGTATTTTGACAACCAATAGAATCTCGACGTGAATAAAGTCTGTTTGCTGAGAATGATAAATTCAGAGATTCTCGACCCATTACAAATTGCGACCCGCTTATTATATAAAAACTTATACAAATACATTTTGTATAAAACACAACACGCAAACACCGAACGGTCTGGCAATATATGACCGCCGTGTCCACTCGCCCGTTTGGGCCGCGGTTGACATCAACTGCGTGCCTAGTACCACGCAAACGGCGCAAATTTCTGACAGATAACATACGGCATCAAAGGTCCTACACCAACCTTTGATTGTAGGTATAGTTAGGGTTAGGAATAAAGAAGTAAAAAAAAGACGGGCTCTAAAGGACTGTATCCAGAGCTGTAAAATAATTAAAAAAGCATGCAATAATAAAATGCAAATCTTCTGGATTTGTTGCTAGTCAAAATAGGTACTGATTATTAGCACAAATATTCGATCAAATCGAATGATATTTCGAAACACCATTACTTTGTACTTCTACTACGGTTTATGTAATACTAATTTCTAGCAGGGATTAAATTGAGGTGGGATTTATGAATGTATCATAAAAAATCTGCCTTCATCGGGCTACCAACCAAAAAGCGTATAATTTTGTCAAATTTGACAGAAAAGCACTTCTTTAATCTTCTTTAGAAAAGAAGATAATTTAAAATAATCGGCCAAGTGCCAGACGGACTTATGCACGAGGGCTTCCGTGCATTATTTATAAAAGATCGCGTTCGTTGTATGGGAGCCCAACTCACATATTTTGTTCTGTTTTTGGTATTTAAGAAATACATCATCTGTGAAAATGTTAACTGTCTTGCTATCACGGTTTATGAGATACAGCCTGGTGACAGAGAGACGGACAGCGGAGTCTTAGTAATAGGGTTCGCTTTTTACCCTTTGGGTACGGAACCCTAGAAACTAGCTCCTTAACCATCTCTGACCGATTTAATGGTTAATAGAAATCTTATTATATGCATATGCTTTGACAAACCCTTCTGTGAAAATCTGCAATTCTGTATAACGACTTCTATTTATGACCCTAATATGTTTTTTTTTTATTACACGTTTTTACTAAACATTCCATTTTGAATAAATTAAATCGACTGAAAATGCATAAAAATGTATGGCTCTTCTAGTCCTTAGATAAGCAATGTAGTGATGTGCCGTCGTCGGGAATTTTGGAAACTTTGGGAATAGTCCTTTGAATATTCCGGCAATATTCCAGAAAAATTAAAAAAAAAAAGATTTTTTACAGAAGTATTGGGAACATTCCTGGAAATTTGGAATGTTTTCAGCGGCACATTACTAGCAATGAACATTCCAACAGCAAAAGAATGAAGGCAAACTTGAGCGTGATATTACGTAAAGAAATAGATATTGTTTAAGACAGCTTCTATTAAAGGTTAAGAAATTGTGAAATCTAGTCTGAGATGTGCAAAGTAGATAAATTAATAAAAAAAACAGGCAATGCTTGAAGTTGTACTTACTTAGGTCATATTTTTGCTTTATTAACCATATTCCTTAATGTGTTAAATTAAAGCTTGTACTGAGCATCTGTTTTTGTATCTATACTTTTAATTACTGAAAGAAATGTAGGTACCTAATTAAATTTATTGAAAATGGCAATACCTACATACATATATACAAATTTCTTGAGCTATTTATCATTTAAGACACGTGACTATGTAGTCACGTTTATTTCAAACTTTTTTGTTGTTTTTACAAGCAATAATGGCAAAATCGAAATACTAAAATGTGGCCCTTTAAGCGAAGATTATTCTAGCATGGAAAGTTTTTAGCTTTTTCGCAAAAAGCTTCAGTCATTGTACTTAAGTTAAAATAAGATTTATTTCGTTAAGTTAATATTAAGTTATTTATTTCAATAAGCTAGTCTTTTCGTACTGTTACCAGCAAAGAGAATGTGCAATTCCAACATAAGTATTTTCATAGTTGATTTGATAAATAGAAGAAAGTATATGAAAATGCTTTTAATTGTATAAAAAGTAGTATATTAATACCACTTTAGAAAAAGCAATTTGTTTCTTAAAATAGCAGTTAATAATTAAAATATAAAGAATCCTGTTAACGGTAGTATTTATAAAATTAAAAATATTGTATTTCCTTTCCACCAAATTTCTTGTTTGTCTCTCAATTAGCGCCAGAAATTGTTTTATTAATGTGTAAAGTAATAAATATTGCGCACAATAAAACGAAACAATAATTATTTTTTGGAACATAATGACTTGTAGGGAATACTTTTTGAATTAGCTTCATCTGTTGTAAGGCTGAGGCTCTGGTTATAGCGGAGCAGATGAGAATAATGGTAACGGTGTCACTGTGAGGTGTGTGACATTGTCGTAATTTCAAACTTAGCTGGAATTATCTATCATAATCGTCATCAGGTTTTTTGTCTCCTCTGCAGGAGCACGACTCTCTCTGTACTACCAGAAATTATCGATACCTACAAAAAAATCATATTTTGTGTGCTTGACTGTATAGAATCTAGGATTTGATTTGATCAATTTTACTGTTTCACTGGTTGACCTTCAAATTATACTGATCTGAAATAATAGTACCTATCAGCCTTTTTGGGAGAGTTTTCCGTCACTTTTTTACGTCACGAACTTTTTTAGGGGCTGGAATTTAATTCTTTCCAACCGCGTATACCACGACACAAGTTTTTTTAGTTTAAAAAATCTTGTAGTATCACCGGCAATAAATATAACTCTTTTGCATTTTTTATGGTAAAAAACAGGCAAAGTACACAAAACTAGCTTTGAATTTTAAATCTTTAGACAATGTGAGTCTTGACGTAGACTATGCCATAGTTTCAGTATTAGTAATTTAAGAAGCACTTATGTTCAACAGATTTCGATGCGAGCGGAACTATGCAAAAACGCTTCAGCAATCGCTCGAGCCATTATTTCCGCTTCCTCTGTAGTCGTGGCCACAGCCTGACCGTTAGTAGGATGACAAATACAATATTTTTGTGTGTATAGTGCGCTTTCTAATGTACATAGTACGTGATTATTGATGTAAGATTAAATGTACATTTTACAAAGACTCGTGTCTCTTTTTTAAGAAACCTTTTTCACTCATTGACTCATCTAATTTGGCATGCAGAAGTGGCTCTAAATTTATATCATTCTCATCCTTACCAATATTACAAATGCGAAAGTGAATTTGTGTATTTGTTCGTTTGTTTGTGACCACTTCACGCTTCAACCACTACACCTATTTAGATGAAATTTGATACGGATATAGTTTGATACCCAGCGTAGCCCATGGACACATTTTATGCGAACAATCAGGTCGCAAAATATTAATTACGAGCTGTGTAGCTGTGTTAAATAATTTCATGAATAATCATTCGTTCACTGATAGTTCGTCTTAGTTTAAAACGCGTTTCTGCAAGTGTCAACTTTTGGTAGAAACACGTTTTAAAGCAGTAAATACTAAGAAGCTTGAGACCTACAACATTATTCAAAAAATGCCCTTCCCTGACATAACCGCTTTCCGCAGCTTCCAAACACTTTTTAAAGCCTTTTGTCTCAGAATTGAAAGTGTGACCCGAGGTCTCACTTATTTCAATGCTGCTGTAAATAGGTCAGCATAAAGTGCGAATGAATTTTTTTTAATTCTATTTATTTACATAAACGTACATATTATTTACAGGTTTTATTTTTTACATTACGGCGAAAAAATAGGCTTTACTTATTATGCACAAATCACACCGATTGAGCTATAGCCCCAAAGTAAGTACGAGCCTTGTGTTATGGGATTTTAACTTAACGATACAATATTTTATTACAAACACATATAAAGATAAACATCCAAGACCCATGTCAATCTGAAAAAGATCATTTTCCAACTTGCCCTGGCTGGGGATCGAACCCAGTATATTAATGGGCATAGGGAATTTGTTATATTTTGATACAGTGGGGTATAAGTTTATGTACCTATATCAAAAATCAGTTTAGCAATTAATGCTACAAGTAGCGCCATCTAGCGTTTAATATTCTGTACTATGTGGCTATGTTCGTACAATTAAAACGTCATTATGTTGTTTCCGCACGGACGTTGTTCTTTGTAGTTAAAATACTTTAAAAATATTTATTGTATTTCATATATTTTACATATTTATTAGAGTACTACTTTATTTAAATAAAAGTAAATTTTAAGGAGTTGCTGTCATATATATACTAACTTACAAATGTTTTAATTATCACCTTATAGCGCCATCTAGTGACAAGGTAAAGAAATAATACGCTATTTTCCAACAAGTCAAATCAGTCAGATACTTCTTTATAAACGTCTAAAAACAGTTTCTATGGGATTTTGTATGAAATACAGGCAGATGGCGTCATAGTTTGTTGGAGTCAAATAGCTCCTATTATCGATTTCTCTGCTATAATAAATTTAAAATCACGTTAAAATGGATATGTTCAAAGACAAGTGACAATATCTAGCGACGTTATATTTTGTTATCAGTACAAAATAATTTAGTTTTGGCTTTGGAAAATACCCAAATTGGGTATTTTCCTAAGTATGTTTATAAGGCAAGATGCAGTGTTTCACCATAAGTAGATTCCACCGTTTCTGTATGCTAATACGGGTTTCTAATCTGGCGGATTTAGAATAATTACGCACCAATTCGCCGCTAAGTCAGCTTTAGATTCGGGTTGTTTGTCTCATGGACTTATAGAGCTTTGCATTTGGATTGTATGTGAATATGACTTGGGAATTAGGATATTATAGTATTTCATAAACATTGACTTTCGCAAAGCAATGTATGAAATCATCATGCTAGTCCGCTATCTAGCGGTCAGGGCGAGTTGTAAAATGGCCTTTTCCAAATTGTCCTTGGTCTTTGATGTTTATCTTTATATGTATTTATTATAAAATATAGTATCGTTGAGTTAGTATCCCATAACACAAGTTTCGATTCGAACTTACTTTGTTTAATCTATCAAACCCCGACGGTTCACATGTGAACCCGTTAACAATAGAAATCTATTGTGTCTGCGATTCCGGTCGTTGACGGGTTAAGGAGATAAGTAATTGGTCCTTATACATTTATTATTTATCTAATAACTTTCCAATGTCATTCAACAATTCATCGTCATTTCAGCCGCGTAACATTCACTGCTGGACATGGGCCTCTCCCAAGCATTTCCTAAATGACCGATCTAGAGCACCCTGCATCAAATAAGTCAATATCCATTAGTATAATTTTATTCACCCCCAAATTACAAAACTGATTCTGATAAAATTTATATGGGAACATCTGACAAGAATACATACCATTTCAAACAAAAAAGATTTTTCCAAATCGGTCTAGGTGTCTTCACTTCATAAAAAAATTAAACCTTTTAAGAGTTTGTTAAAACCACTTATGTAAGCCAATGCCCGTATTCCCGTGTTATAATACCTCTCTATCATTGACGGAATAGACATAGCCTAATCACAAGAGACAAAGGCCAAATTTGGCGTGAAGACGGCCAATAAAACTTTGAGACATCAACTACTCAAACAGCCTAATCTCATCTCAACACATCTAATTAATTCAGTTCACCATAAGTAGATTCCGCTGTTTCAATATGCTAATACGGGCTTCTAATCCCGTGGACTCGGCATTACCGCGCCAATTCCCCGCTAACAGCCTTAGATTTAGGCTTTAGTTGTCGCGTGGACTTAAATCTCGAAGCGACATGCCCGATTTCGGCAAAATTTTGTAATTTCAAAGATTGCTCTTAGCCATAGGCGTATATCTGCTTTTCACGTCAAATTATGAACTTGAAGTAGAATATAGTGTGTTATATCATTTTTCACCTACAGTATGGGAAACATCAGTACGTGAACATACTTACATAAAAAAATAAAACCTTCTAAAAAGTCTGTTAAAAACGCTCTATGTCTATGCCAATGTCCATTAGCCTAATCACAAGAGATAAAGGCCATATTTGAAACTTTGAGACAATCAACTACTCAAACAGCCTAATCTCATCTCAACACATCTAATTAATTCAGTTCACCATAAGTAGATTCCGCTGTTTCAATATGCTAATACGGGCTTCTAATCCCGTGGACTCGGCATTACCGCGCCAATTCCCCGCTAACAGCCTTAGATTTAGGCTTTAGATGTCGCGTGGACTTAAGACTCGAAGCGACATGCCCGATTTCGGCAAAATCTCAGATTTTCACAGTCAAGTTATGAACTTGAAATAGAATATAGTGTGTTATATCATTTTTCACCAACAGTATGGGAAACATCAGTACGTGAACATACATAAAAAAATAAAACCTCCTAAAAAGTCTGTTAAAAACGCTCTGTGTCTATGCCAATGTCCATCGTAATCCCGTGTTATACGTCTTTATCATTGACGGAATAGACATAGCCTAATCACAAGAGATAAAGGCCATATTTGAAACTTTAAGACAATCTACTACTCAAACAGCCTAATCTCATCTCAACACATCTAATCACCATAAGTAGATTCCGCTGTTTCAATATGCTAATACGGGCTTCTAATCCCGTGGACTCGGCATTGCCGCGCCAATTCCCCGCTAACAGCCTTAGATTTAGGCTTTAGATGTCGCGAAGCGACATGCCCGATTTCGGCAAAATTTTGTAATTTCAAAGATATTGCTCATATCGAGGCGTAGAACTGATTTTCATACTCAAACTATGAACTTATGAATAGAAATAGTGTACGCATTTATAATAATAGTAAGGAGTGAGGGATAAGGATTACTTTAAACGTTTTTTACTGACTGTACTGTTTTGGCTTAAACAATAGATGTTCTTTTTCAATTAATGCGTGGTCTCAGTCATTGGAAGAAAAATTTAAATTTTTTTTTTCCGGCGACTGGTACCTCTGTCCGAGTTGATTGCGGTCCCAGTTGACGCCATCCTCGTTATATCATTTTTGACTATCAGTATGGGAAACTTCTACATACTTATATTTTCTTTCCAGTTCTTATTTTTAGTGTAGAACCAATTATAACCCTAGGTAATTGCAATTTCTTTAAAATCATTCTTTTTACCGAATTCAGACATGTGGTTTCAAAATAAAACGTAGACTACGTTTGTATGGAAAAGTTTAGGGTAACGGGACTCTTAAATCGAAACGACATGCCCGATTTCGGCAAAATTTTGTAATTTCAAAGATATTGCTCATAGCCATAGGCGTATATCTGATTTTCACAGTCAAATTATAAACTTGAAATAGAATATAGTGTGTTATATCATTTTTCACCAACAGTATGGGAAACTTCTACATACTTATATTTTCTTTCCAGTTCTTCTTTTTAGTGTAGAAAACCAATTACAACCTCAGGTAATTGCAATTTCTTTAAAATATTTTTTTTTACCGAATTCTGACATGTGGTTTCAAAATAAAACGTAGATTACTATTGTATGGAAAAGTTTAGGGTAAGGGGATTTTTAAGATGGCGTTTTGTGCTTGGATTTAACCTCGGAATTAGGATATTTGGTGTTAATCATACCGATCGGTTAGCGAGAATCACAGTGATGGAAAAAGTCGGTGTTTAGCAATATGGAAAGAACTGAATACTTATTTTAACCGGCCTTCTAAAAGGAGGTTGTCAATTCCTTGCGTTCCATTTTTAGGGTTCCGTAGTAAAAAAAGAAAGATAAAGATAATTACTAATTAATTAATTAAGATACTAGGATTACGCCACGATGCGTTCTTTAAAACAATAATGGAAGGAAAAATAGAGGGAAAGAGAGGAGTAGGAAAACCCAGAAGAAAATTTATAGACCAAATAAAAGGAAAATTAAACGTGAAACCATATAAAGTGGTTAAGAACTTAGCAGAAGGAAGATAGACATGGAAAGCACTCCACCGACAAGAGCCCAGCTCTTAAATATAAGAAGAAGAAAGATAATTTATTTGCCGAACATGTTTATAGTTTCGCCATGACTGTCTGTCTGTCCAACACTCCAACCGTGGCTATAAGTACTAGAGCACTGTAATTTGGTACGGGCATAGAATACATAATAGTACAAGTAGTATGGGTAAGTATGTATATTTATCATCGCAAAAAAGTGGTAAAGTAAAATCTTGAAACATTTCTTTTTATGGTATCTCTCATACAATTAAAGTGGGAGTAATCGTTTTTCTCGACAAAGTCATCGTGTGGGTTTTCGTTGAAAAGGTCTTTTGAAAATATTGTTAGCTTGTGAACATCTTTTTTTAATTTAGGGATCCGTTTCTGAAATATTTAGCTGTATAATGCTTTTTGTTAGAGTCAAGTGTTCCCGACTCTATTTCTAAAATATTCATCTGTATAGTGCTTTTTGTTAGACTCAAGTCAGTCTCCCACCTCTATCTGCTAGTAAAAAAATCACATCTGTAGTATATAACGAAGTTTAAAGAAAAACTATCAGAGCTGAGAAGGGTTTACAAATTAAAAATTTATAGGCGACCAACTTATAAAATGATAATTCACTAAACGTTGTAGTTTTATTTTGTAACCTATTCCTTACTAGCTGTACCCGCGGGCTTCGCTCCCCGTGGGAATTTCAGCATAAGGAGTACCCTATGTCCTTCCCCGAGTCTTAAACTATATTCATACCAAAATTCATCCAAATCGGTTCAGTAGTTTAAGCGTAAAGAGGTAAAAACAAACAAACAAACAAATATACAAACTCACTTTCGCATTTATAATATTAGTAGGCTAGTAGGATAGGATAGGATAAGATTATTATCGTATAGCGTATTTCCTCAGCATTAACGCTATCAGAGCATGGGGTCCGCTACCTAACCTATCAGGTAATTTGACGAGGTTTCTGATTTTTTACACAGACAAACGGCCATTCGACCTCCGCAACCCAAAAGGTAGAGCAGAACAATCCATGGATAGGTTTGAGCAAACACTAAATGGCGTTCGGTACCCAGATTTTATACGTGCCTTGCAATACATGAAACTATGTTTCTTTTTGGATAATCAGGTACCTAATTCAAGCCAGCAAAATCCTAACCAGACTGGAAACAACTTTTCACAAAGTCAGCAAATAATGTTATACCAATAGATATTTAAACGAATAAGCAAATTTGCTAACAAGCAAAAAACTTCGCCGATGTTAGTGAAAATTTTCCCTACGGCCGAAATAAAAATAGCGAAACATATAACTTCTTCTTGCTGTTCACCTTGTTGTTGAAAAAGAAAATCTATTTGATCAAACTTGGTTGTATAAAACATTGGAAGTTTTTCGATCAATTTCAAATTTCAAAACGTCTTTCTGAAACGATCACTCTTCGTATTCCTTTATTCTTCATTCTACAGGGACATATCCAAAATAAATTGAACCACAGGCTATACTATACTAGATCCCTATAGTATAATGATAATAAAATAAAAGACAAAAAAAGTCATTCCTATGCAAAATGACCGGGCGATTGCACACTTTCATATGGAAATGTCTTTTTTCAAACTTTTTCACTCAGACCAAATAAAAACCTTTGACTGTTATTTTATTATCATTATACTGTAGTGATCCCTACTACTAGTACTAGATCTAGTACAGCCCGTGCGCGTGGTTTGATTCATTATAGTTCTCTAGCGTTTGCTGTAAAATTGTAAGCACACGCTCTTAAAAAAACTAATACCATTAAAGCGAGAGGCGACCTATTTAATGCAGCTTAACGTGAGTGAGGCCTCGGGTCACACTCGCTTTCAATCCCGAGACAAAAGGCTTTCAAAAGTCTTTGAAAGCGGCGGAAAGCAGTTACGTCACGGAAGGTTTTTTGGGAATACTTTCGGTCCGTCGTTCAGTTTCTATAAATAACGTACTTACATCTTTAACTTATAGTATTTTATGCAAAAGTTTTATAAGAACGGTCAAAACATGCGATAATCGCAGGTTACGATTAGAGCCTTGGCTAGCATCGCAAGGAGACACAGTCGAGCATATTTTGATGTACTTATAAAACGTTCGCATAAAAGCCCATTAAGGCTGGGTAGGGACCTGGGATTTGCATTATAAAACTAAATATTTCAAAAAAGGATCACTAAATCGAAAAATGGTGTTTTCAAGCTCATAATATTTATAAAAGACCTATTCAGGGCTACTACACGTGATGTTATGGGTTAGTCAAGAAAAAGAAAATGCGTCCCACTTTACTTGTATGGGAGCTACCCTAAAAACATATTGTTTAAAGATTTTATTCTACCATTAAATCCGCATGATTATTATTCATACTTCATACCCATGTAAAATCAAAGCTTTCCAGTATGTATAGTCTCTGAGTAAAACCGTGGACGGACAGACAGACATGGCAAAACTATAAGTGTTAAAATGCTAACGAAGTAAGAAGAAAATGTTTGACATATGTGTGGCAGATACTAGGTATCTATTGTAAACTTTATTTTTTTAATTGACTTTTATTTAAATTTTAAAATACGTATTGCAATGAAAACTTTTTAATTTAAATTTTTGTAAAAAATAACCTAAAGATGACGTCTGCACTTCGTTGAAAATCGATTGCTCTAAAATCACAGACCAAGTTTTTTAGGGTTCCGTAGCCAAATGGCAAAAACGGAACCCTTATAGATTCGTCATGTCTGTCTGTCTGTCCGTCCGTATGTCACAGCCACTTTTTTCCGAAACTATAAGACCTTTACTGTTGAAACTTGGTAAGTAGATGTATTGTGTGAACCGCATTAAGGTTTTGACACAAAAATAGAAAAAAAAACAGTAAATTTTGGGGGTTCCCCATACTTTGAACTAAAACTCAAAAATTTATTTTTCATCAAACCCATACGTGTGGGGTATCTATGGACAGGTCTTCGAAAATGATATGGAGGTTTCTAATAGCATTTTTTTCTAAACCGAAAACTTTGCGCGAGAGACACTTCCAAAGTGGAAAAAAGTGTGTGTCCCCCCCCGTAACTTCTAAAATAAGAGAATGATAAAACTAAAAAAAATATATGATGTTCATTACCCTGAAAACTACCAGCGAAAATTGGTTTGAACGAGATCTAGTAAGTAGTTTTTTTTTAATACGTCTTCATCATAAACTGCAATTTACCTTTCATTCAATCAACTCAAATATAAAAATTTAAAAAAACATACTACAAGACTTTTATATTATGTTATTTGCTACTACGGAACCCTTCATGGGCGAGTCCGACTCGCACTTGGCCGCTTTTTTTCTATTACAACCAAAGCTTTAATCTTCTTTCTAAACATGCTTGGGTAAAATTTAACATGCATATCTGTAGAATAAAACCAGAGTAATTTTTCAAAACTAAAAACATACTTTACCCGTATCACTTAAAACTGACCATTCAAACAAAAAAAGAATTTTTCAAATCGGCCCAGAAGTGCGATTTTTGAAACGCGGAGTCACCTAAGCGAATGCTTTTTCCATACAAAAAACCGTTCGTTTAGTGACTCCGCGTTTGAAAAATCGCACCACAGGCGTCTTCGAATAATATTAACCGACATACATATTGTAGGTCGGTTAAAAACAGATCTCGATCTGTAGACCCATCTCGCCTACTCTAATGGGCGACTAGGGGTGTGAGGGAGGCTTTACGAAGCGATCGGTCTCATCAGTCGGCACAAAGCTACACAGTTTAGGGTGCCACCGGGAGGCGTTAAGATGAACGGGTGCTCGCCCATTCATTATGTTTAAGTATCATTATTTATTTCACTTTCTTACCTACCTACATTCTAAAAATAATTGTTTAAGTAGGTACGTTACAATCCCGCCTATTGCCCGCAGTGCAGTTTGTTACCGCTTCTTCTGCCGACGCTTTGGAAGCGGTAGTAAACTTAGCTGTAAGTATCCATTTGACGTCAACAATTGTGCAACAAAATAATGACGATTATAAAGAATTATTATAAAAATCCTATGATAATAAAAATATATTTAAATTTAATTGAATTATTACATTTTTTTTTTAAATTTATTGTTAGCAGCAACAGAAATACATCACCTGTGAAAGTTTCAACTGTCTAGTTATCACGCTTCATAAGATACTGCCTGGAAGATAGACGGACAGACAGACGGTAACAAAGACAGGCGATCGATGAAAAGCGCAGTCTTAGTAATAGGGTCCCGTTTTTACCCGTTTAGATACGAAACCCTAAAAAAGGTCTTTAATACCTACTTGCCTTTTATTTAATTTATAGGAAAAGTTGTTCATATTGAGGCACTGACGGGAACACCTTCGAGTAGGTAGTTGACCGTTAAATTACACCCGGTATAAAAATCTTTCATTTAGTGACTCCCCCTACTGCAGAAATAGCAATACCGACCTTATTCTCATAGCATAGAGTTCCGTTTTGAACAGAGAGCCACTGGAGGTGTGTCCAATCAAACATACTATAGGTACGAAGTTATGTATAATAGTATATAATACTCCTACATATCTTTTATGTACGAAATTTTCCTTTTCCAATTACATTTTATAAGCTTCGCCTGTAACTTTTTAATTTATGAGCCCTACTTAGCCCCGATAATTTTCCTTTAAATTTCGTTATATATCTTACTGCCGTGTTTTTTTTTACTTGTCCATATACAACCGTTTAGCACTTGACTCTAATAAAAATTGGCAATATAAAACCTAATATTTCGGAAACGGATCAATAAATCAAAAAATGGTGTTCACAAGCTCAGAATATTTTTGAACGACCTATGCAACGAAACCCCACGAGATTGGGTTAGTCAAGAAAAAAAATGATTTCCCCTACACGTATGAGAGCTACTACTAAAATGTATATTTCTAAAGATTTTATATTACGACTTTTTTAGATGATTGATTGATGATTATTATACACACGTACTGCAAATTACAGCGGTTTCTGAGTAAAATCGAGGACGGACAGACAGATAGACGTGGCGAAACTTTATGGGTTCCTTGATTTTTTAAACAAGAGACCCTTAAAAAACCGTCAAAATGGGTATACAATCCCCGAACTTATTCACGCACAAAAAAAATACAGTTTAATTTGATAACTTTCTCCTTTTATAGTTGGTTAAAAAAGATCAAATAAAATTATGTACCTATTAAAAGTTATATGTGAAACTTACTCAATTAAGAGAGTATAAAAATAATTTCTTAGGTATTTATCTTTGTTACGTAAAGCATTGGCACCCCAAGGTGTGTCCTGTTGTACCCAATCACACTCAATGGGCACATATCTGCTACTTTTGTTTATAATATCTCTGAAAGCATTGGAAAATATACAAAAGGTCACTAGAGCTTATAAGCGGGAGACAAAGACGGAGCGCTAGAACAATCAAAACGAGCGAGCGAGACGCATAGCTGAAAATCAATTTATTAGGCGGTGACGTCACGAGACGCGCCTGCGTAGTGCCTGTGTTCCCGGGAGCTGATTGCTGGTTGGGGAATTTTTGCCCTAAGTTCGGGAAAATTTGGGTAAGTAATTATATTTGATAAAGTAAGAAAATGTGAAGTAGATTTTTGAATATTTGAAGTAAATAAATGGGTGTAAGTTCTTTTAAATGTTTTATAGATGTATGTAGGTACTGAAGTTAATTTAAAAATTTATTATTTATGTAATTTTTGGCACGTGAAGCCATTGGTCTATACACACGAAAAACAAACAATTTGTTAACCCTACCGTAATAAAGAAACGAAAAAATATCTACAACTTGGAAGGGACATATCCGTAATAAATCAAACCAGGGGCTATACCAGATCACTGTAGCATAATAAAATTAAGATAACAGTCAAAAAATAAAAAATAAGTTCGACTATTCCATACAAATGGGCGGGCGGCTGCTCACTTTAGTATGGAAATGGTTAACGATTTTTTTTTCTGTTACCTATTTTAATTCCATGATCTAGTATAGCCCGCGGTTCCATTTACTACGGGCATATCCCTTCTACGTTATAAAAACAATAAAGTACTAAAACTAAACAAATACCTTATCTAAATTACTTCAAAATAAAAATAAAATCATTTAGGTATGTTACAGCTAGCGAGAATGAAACTATTGTTATAATATGAAAAAAAATACTTAGAAAAATTAACACTTATATTTTTAATAGTCAATAGTCTATTGATAAGATTTTTATTAGACCACCTAAGAAGTATTCCCTTTTAAAAGAAAAAGAATTTTCCAAATCCGTCCAGGCGTATTCGAGTAATCGGTGAACATGCATAAAAAAATATCGCGACAAATTGATAATATCCTCCTTTTCGGAAATTGGTTAAAAATAATACATATCTTATGAAATAATAATTATTTTATTCTGTTATTATTGTATGTGAGAATTGAAGAAACACGAACCCTATAAAAACGTAACCTTAACCTAATTTTGCTTTATTATGTTGCTGGTTGTATAAATCAATATATTTTATGACGTAAAAGGAAAACGAAATTGATGTCACCAAACACGGCAAATTAAATCTAGGTCAATTGCAGTTGCATGCAGCCATCCGCCGGCGTGGAACAATTAGTCGCGCGCCTGGCAACACTGTCGCATCTGGGCGGGCGGCCCGAAATAGCGCCACGAGGGGGACTCAGTAGCGGCGGCGACGGCGGCGCGTCCACAGCGCAATGGCTTCCGTCGCCGCATGGCTTCCCTTCGCCCGCGCCGCGGCCATCGGATGGGTGCCTATCGCCACGCACCCTCTCCCCCCACCCCCCGTGCCCAAGGACAGGCGCCGCGCTGAAGACGAGAAACTCCTCATCAACGTCTCTGGACGGCGTTTTGAAACATGGAGAAACACTCTCGAGAAATACCCAGACTCACTCCTCGGCTCCACCGAGCGAGAGTTCTTTTACGACGAAGACAGCAGAGAATACTTCTTTGATAGAGACCCTGATATCTTCAGGCATATCTTGAACTATTACAGAACTGGAAAACTGCATTACCCGAAACACGAGTGTTTGACCGGGTACGATGAAGAATTAGCGTTTTTTGGGATCCTCCCTGACGTGATTGGGGATTGTTGTTATGAGGATTATAGGGATCGCAAGCGGGAAAATGCCGAAAGACTCATGGATGATAAGCTCAGTGAAGCGGGAGACCAGAGCCTCCCGCAGCTCACGGATTTACGGCAGAAGATGTGGCGAGCATTCGAAAACCCTCACACTTCGACTGCCGCATTAGTATTTTACTATGTGACTGGATTTTTCATTGCTGTTTCTGTAATGGCAAACGTTGTGGAGACGGTTCCATGCGGGCACAGACCAGGCCGTGCGGGGACCTTACCCTGCGGAGAGAGATACAAAATAGTATTCTTCTGCCTTGACACAGCTTGTGTGATGATCTTCACAGCTGAATATCTACTTCGGCTCTTCGCAGCACCGGATCGTTGCAAGTTCGTGCGCTCTGTCATGTCTATCATTGATGTGGTTGCCATTCTACCTTACTACATTGGATTGGGGATCACTGATAACGATGACGTGTCGGGAGCGTTCGTAACTTTGCGAGTGTTCCGAGTGTTCCGTATCTTCAAGTTCTCGCGCCACTCCCAAGGACTAAGGATCCTCGGGTATACCCTCAAATCCTGCGCTAGTGAGCTGGGTTTCTTGGTGTTCTCACTCGCCATGGCCATCATCATCTTCGCGACTGTAATGTTCTACGCAGAGAAGAATGAGCAAGATACAAACTTCACATCCATTCCTGCTGCTTTCTGGTACACCATCGTGACTATGACTACGTTGGGGTAAGTACAAAACTCACAAGAAATATATAAATCTTTGTTGTACTGCTTTAAACATGTACGGATGTCTTTCTTCAAAATTTTGATAGTACAAAATAGCTTTGATCTTCGTTTTCTTAAGAATTTATGTAGATACCTTTTCATCAAAGTATTTTGTACCATTTCTTTGAAAATTTGTACCCAAAAGGTTTAGTGCGCGCAGACCAGCCACCTGTCGCCGCCATCAAAAATTAACGCGGGAAAATAACTGTCATGGCGCCGCGGATTTGCCTCCATAAAAGGTTTAACCGTTGAAATATTGATGTTGCTACGCGGTTTTAATTTCATTTTCATTTGTGAAATGTTGTGTGGGCATGACTGGGCTCGTAAAGTCATTTGGAGGCAAATTGGTTGGGCAGGCGTGGCCCAGGCGGCATCAAAGCGTTTTATGAGTGTTATATTGAGCTCAGATTTCTTTATTCCATGCTTTTAAATCTAGGTTTGTACATTTTTGCAATCATTGTTTCGTCTTTTATGCTGTTTTCTGCAAAGAAAGCCACTGAAGGTAATTTTATCAAGCAGACATAGAATTTAATCAAGAAAAAGTATTGCATTTTGCCTTGCCTACCATTTTGCTAAGCGTTCCTTTGTTGTATCTACCTCTACAATATGCATGACGAATGGTAAAATATTTTTGGCCTATCGGTTAGATTATTAAAAAATATTGGACACGTATTTTTTGTTTTTTTGAGGAACCACAAATAACAAAGATGCAGCGCATTGAAATTTCGCATGACCTCACGGCTGGGTACGATTTTTACTTAGCGGTGACTTCGCAAGCTTACAAAACTTTGATGCTCTGTTACTTTGTGAATTTTTACTTTTTTGGTAAACTACAAAATATGGGTTCATTCTTTTTGGATAATCTAAAAGACGGACTAATTCGCCGACATTTGTACATTTTCTTGTTCAATAAAGTTTAAATAAAATTAAATACAATATTGATTTATTTCACCTTTTTATTATTCATATGACCGATTGATACGTCAATCGAATGATTACTGGTATTCTACGCCATATTGTATACTTTATAGATATTAACAGATCATAAATTATGATAGGTCATGGCATGGGACACACCTGTCTCAGGGTCAACAACAATAGATATTACTAATCAGTAGGTACTAAAATACGGATATTTCATAGTTACTAAATGAAGAACTTTTACGTCTAGTTTATTTAATTGCTATCATGTTTTACTTACGTCCATAAGTGTACCTGTGGCTGATACGATGATGACAATAATGTTTTTTATTAAAGCCGATCGGGGTACATAATTGTTATTATTTATTGTAGAACACCAGCAGTTTCCTAAGCAGATGCGTGTGCGTCTTGATGTTTTGAGATCTTGTTTTTGTCTAGTCTATTTTTGAAGAGAGCGCGCTTAGACGACACGTGATTGATGCGCACGCCAAGCAAACGACTAGTCCACGCCTAGCTCACGACTAGCGTGCTTTGAAATTTGTTGTCCTATCACACATCAATACAACTCAATTTACTGAAGTCTAGTCCGGGCGAGCGACGGGCGGACGCAAGGCGAAAGCAAGGCGGGCGCGTGGCGTAAGCGAGGCGTGCGCGCGTAGACTTCGGTAAAAGCAATTGGAGTTGTATTGATGTGTGATAAAACTACAAATATATGCAACAAATTTCAAAAATAGGCTTGGCGTGCGAGTTTCTTCCCCACGTGCCCTCAACTTCTCTGGTAGATTGTTCCCGTCTGTGACCGGGATTCGATCGATTGGAAGGAAAATTATGAAATGGTTACCTTTTTGATATCATTCGACACAATTTCAGATGATGTCCCCTCAACCGTTCGTTGCCGAAGATTGAAATAGGTTTTGTAGATCGTATTAAGGTAATGGGTGAAAATTCGAATCATGTTAAGAGGTTCCCTGAATTTTTCGGGGTTCAATATAGTAAAATGATAAGAAAACGGAGATATAATACATGTTGTCTCCCATGCTGGTCTGGGAGAAATAAAATAACTTAGAATGTACCAGCTGCTTCTCTTCCCACGCGATCTGCGTGGGAAGAGAAGCAGCTGGTACATTCTACATTTACATTAAAAGCCGATCGAGGGAATGGGCAAAAAATGCAAATCATGTTAACAGGCGATGCGGCTAGCAACCCATCACTGTATTGATTGCTTTTCCATCTTCTCGCCCAGCATGACGCTAAAAGTGGCTTTTGGGTCTTGCGGCCCTGGGCTCTGCATAGAACCGCAAGACCCAAAATGCTCTGTCTGCCCCATTAGGGATAAAGACGTGATAGTATGTATGTATGTATGTCTTGATCAAGCTATAGATAACCCTTTAAACTATTTTATGGACTAATCATTCAACATTGATAATGTTCATATAACAGTACGTGAAGCTTTTCTTCGCGCATTTGCGAAAAACGCCCCGTTTTAGTTAATGTGCGAAGTAAAGCTTCACGTTCTCACTTTAAACTGTAAACAGTAGTTCATAAAATTGTTTGAAGGGTTGTCTAGGGCTTGATCAAGACACATTTTTAAATGATACCTCCGTTTCCTCGTATCTCGTTGATGTATTTATTTCAAATGGAGGCGGTACTCGACCCCTAAAAATTCAAGTATCCCTAGGCGATGCGGCTAGCAACCTATCACTATTATAATACCAGTTTTGCCGCCATAATGCTCACCGTCTCGCTAAACTGGCCTTTTTGTCTCACGGCCCAGGGCTCTGTCTACCCCGGCAGGGATAAAGACTTTATAATGTATCTGTATCTATATTCGCAGTATACCTACCATGATGTTACGAAACGAAATTGAAAAGTCCGTTGCAGCCGACCAAAATATCATTCTTACCCCACAGTGAGTTTTAACGGTACGCCGTCATCTCAAGCAAAGTTGTAACAACTTTTATTGCCCAGGACGTTTTACGTATTCCGCGACTTCAGATCGATTTTGTTATCAGAAGTTTACTCGCTTTTTAGGGTTCCGTAGTGATCAAGGGACCCTTAAAGTTTCGCCTTGTCTGTCTGTCTGTCCGCGGTTCTCCTTAGAGACTGTAGTAAAATAAACATTGAAAATAAAATTTGAAAACAATTTTTTTTGGGGTACCATGTAAAGTGAGAGTCAATTTTTTTTCTTGACTTACCCATCGTGTGTGGTGTCGTTGAATAGGTCCTTTTTAAAAGTTTGTGAGCTGGTGAAGATAATTTTTCTAGTGTTAGAACTAAGTAGGGTTAACAAAAAAGATTATAGGCGACCAACTTATAAACTGTACTTGAAAAATAAAATTTCTTACAAATTTAATAGAAAATTAGTTTTGAGATGTTTTTAGTGGCATGAACTCAAAGTAGGCATTCGCAACTACGGAACACTACACAGCGCGTGGCCCGACACGCACTTGCCGGGTGTATTAAGTTATGGACTTTGGAGATTGCTTTTTTAGGATTCCATATTAAATTTTGTCAATATAATAAAATCATGTTTTTTTGCGGTGGTTCTTAGCTATGTTTGATGAAAATAGGTTCAGCCGTTTGAAAGATCTAGGAGGTTAACCCTTGAAAGTTAGGGTGTTCCATAACAAAAACATATGTACGCTACAGATACGTAGCTCGAACTGATGAACTGAAGAAAAGCTGTACTTTCTTCGCACGTTAGCTAAAAGTGCGTATAAAAGCTTCACATTCTCACTTTTAACTGTAAACAGTAGTCGATAAAATATTCGGAAGGGTTATCTAGAGCTTGGTCTAGACAAAACTTTAAATGATATCTCGGTTTCCTTTCAAATTGTTTATTTCAAATTGGGTCAGTACTGCTGGACCCTGGAAAATTAAGGAACCTCCTAAACAATACATACTTATAATAAAATCGTAACCGATCACTGTCTTTATATGGAAGATAAATAAGAAAAAATATTGTTGGGGGCTTTAACCAACGGAATAGAACACAAAGAATTTTTTTTATAATTTTGAATAAATACTTGAAATAACACTAGGGTCGGGATTCAGTCGTTAGGATCGTGATGGCTGTGACATATACATTACTGATGGGTTATGAAAAGTCAGATCAAACCAAAATCATCATCTGCCTTACCTTATCCCATTATCTGGGGTCAGCGCAGTATGTGTTCTCTTTCCACAGTCTTCTGTTTTCCGTCATACTAACATCTACTCCTATTACCCCTATATCCTGCTTAACGCATTCCATCCACCTCTTTTTTGGTCTTCCCCTTCCACTATTTCCACTAAACTTCATGTTTAAAGTTCTTTTTGTTACGTGTTGACTTTCTCTTCTATCTTAGATCAAACCAAAATATAATATCTTTTATATAAACGCGAAAGTTGCGGCAACTTTTGGCCTAAAATGTGCCTTATTACGTATTCCGCGGGTAAGGTCCTTTTGTTATCAAAAGTTTACTTGCTTTTATTAAATTAGGGCCCTTGGAGACTGCTTTTTTAGGATTCTCCATCAAAATTGTGCCCTATTTTCTTCGAATTTTCTTAATATTATTCAGTAGTAGAGCCAACGGTTGCTGGATTGAAAAATGTCTAAAAATCTGATTGTAGTTCAAGTATTGTGAAGGAAAAACCATCATGGCTAAGATAGATCATTCGGGTTAGACTTATCAATGGTATTATATGCAACAGTTATTAACATTCACATAACTCCTAAGCACACTCTCATCATTACACACCAAATCGCTCTTTACATCACTACCACATACAAATACACCCTCACACACACTTTCACACTGTAACACATCCTTTACACTTACACCATACCTACTTAAAATGCACTTGATTGTTTTGTTTTTCTTTTTAATATGTATAAATAAAAGTATAAACTAGTAGGTACATTTACTAATGTAGTCTTAACGTATACCTTTATAGGAAGCAGCGGGTCATTCCCATCACGAGTATCATAAGATTACTCACTGGGAAGTCCTAGCATCATGTTGTAACTAAGATTACAGAAATAAATGACTATTTTATTTTTATTTTTATTTTTTTTATTTTATAACAGTTGTATAAGAAGGATCAAAAAATGCGAGATGCGTGGGTTACGATAAGTGACGAGTATCGTAAGGTGATGCCATCAAGCATTTTTAAACGCACTAATAAAACGTAGCAAACAATACTTTTTCTATGACTATATTTACTAATTAAATTACAAAACTAAACGGTCGGTTATATTGTCGTTTACTTCCTATTGTCTAAGTGGTTTAAATCCCGAAGACTTTAATAAAAAATAAGCGGCCAAGTGCGAGTCGGACTCGCCCATGAAGGGTTCCGTAGTAGCAAATAACATAATATAAAAGTCTTGTAGTATGTTTTTTTTAATTTTTATATTTGAGTTGATTGAATGAAAGGTACATTGCCGTTTATGCTTTATGACGTATTAAAAAAAAACTGCTTACTAGATATCGTTCAAACCAATTTTCGCTGGTAGTTTTTATGGTAATGAACAACATATATTTTATTTAGTTTTATCATTCTCTTATTTTAGAAGTTACGGGGACACACTTTTTTCCACTTTGGAAGTGTCTCTCGCGCAAAGTATTCGGTTTAGAAAAAAATGCTATTAGAAACCTCAATATCATTTTTGAAGACCTATCCATAGATACCCTACATGTATGGGTTTGATGAAAAATAATTTTTTGAGTTTCAGTTCTAAGTATGGGGAACCCCCAAAATTTACTATTTTTTTTCTATTTTTGTGTCAAAACCTTAATGCAGTTCACATAATACATCTACTTACCAAGTTTCAATAGTATAGGTCTTATAGTTTCGGAAAAAAGTGGCTGTGACATACGGACGGACAGACAGACAGACATGACGAATCTATAAGGGTTCCGTTTTTGCCATTTGGCTACGGAACCCTAAAAATATTTGTTATCTTCCTTGGTCGCTTATATTAAAAGGATGCAAACGAATTCAATTCCACCCTGTATAAACATCATACTGAATGTTTTAAAATAACACTTCATAGAATATGTAAAAAACCCTGTCCGATCCGTTGGATCAGAAAGCTACAGATTTTTTCGCGATTTCAGGAATGGGAGGAATTAATAAATGTAACCTACACTAGCTACCCGCAACATTACCTCAATGGATTGGACAGGGTTATTTTACATTTGTATAATAATAGGCAGTTTAAATATTTTTAAATGTTCAAAAAATTTGAATTATGTAATAGATATTTTTTTCGATTTTAGCTTTCGTACCCAAATGGTAATAATTGATCAAGTGCGTGGCGGGCCATGCGCAGTGTAGGGTACGTAGTTGCGAATGCAGTCTATGAGTTCATGCCACTAAAAACGTCTCCTAACTAATTTTCAGAGATCGGAATTGGGTGTGTGAAAATACCTAAAGTTTGCAGCGGGACATAATATATATGTTAAACCGGTTTTGGATTTTACCGGTTTATTTTCGGTTTTTTAACCGAATTTTAACCGGAAAACTACAAAACAAAAATTAATTTAGAACTGTATTAGCAGCTTGTAAATGTTTATAGTTCGGTGTTTCAAAGGTAAGGAACATGTATAACAAAAAAAAAACGAAACTAAACCGGAAAAATCTAAAACCGATTTAACTTAAGTGGTTGTAACAGCTCTATATTATGTCCCGCTGCAAACTTTAGATATTTTCACACACCCTATTCCGATCTCTGTTAATTTTCTATGTAATTTGTATGTAATTTTCCCTTTCCAAGTACATGTTATAAGTTATTCGCCTATAACTATTTAATTTGTAAACTCTAATTACTTCTGATAGTTTAAATTTAAACTTCTTTATATACTTATACGACAGATATGAATTTTTTTACGTATCCTAAATATATACCTACCTAACGTTTAAAAGATATGGCTCTAACAAAATTTTGCACTATTAAACCAAATATTTTAGAAACGGATTCCTCAATCGAAAAAAACTTATCCAATAATAACCCATAAAATGAGTTGATCCAGAAAAATATAAATAAATAAATATATAGGGACAAATTGCACTGATTGAGCATATTACATTAAATATAATCTCACGGATGGACAGACGGACAGACAAACAGACGTAGCGAAACTATAAAGGTTCATTGTTTACTACGGAACCCTAAAAACGTGATGTTCATACATCATATCACAGGAAAGTACCTACGCTTTAAGTGAAATAAAATACAATATTTTATCATTAAAATATTGTATTTTATTTCACCTAAAGCGTAGGTACTTTCCTTGAACATAGCTAGAGGTTTATAATCACTCAGTATCTAGCTTT
The DNA here is from genome assembly GCA_963555685.1 of Acrobasis consociella. Lineage (NCBI taxonomy): Eukaryota > Metazoa > Arthropoda > Insecta > Lepidoptera > Pyralidae > Acrobasis > Acrobasis consociella. The sequence continues at coordinate 39,221,722 of OY743104.1, read as the reverse complement.
CAAAGGAATACAAAGCATAACCTGTATAATACTTACCTGTAACTGAATAACACTTAGTTGCAAGAACCTCAAAGCTTTAAACATCAGATTAAACTCTAGCAGAGATTAGCAGCAAACCTACCTCTATATAGTTAGCAGTAAGTTTGTTAGAGTGGTCTGGAGGAACAATGCTAAATAGTTAAAGTATAGAAGTTACCTTTACCAACTTACAAAAATCTGGCAAGTTCGAGTCGGCCTTGCCTTTCGTACCACTAAGAAAACTGGCGTTTGTTGTATCGGAGTACTACTTTAGTATTCATTTTACTTAAGTAGTAGTAAGTAGTTTAAGAATACATTATCTGTAAAAATTTTAGCCGTTTAACTGTCACTATTCATGAGATACAGCCTGGTGACAGACAGAAAGTTAAACAGACAGGCAGATAGACAAATGTATTTTGCTTGATATGTAGCCGTTATCGTAATTTAGGTAAGACTAGCCGAAGCCCGTGACTTCGTTCGCGTGGTCTTTATGACTCCGGAAAATGCTCATCAGGCTAAACAATTTTTGCTAAGGCGTAATTTTTTTATTTCTTATAGTTTAGCTGGACCATTATGGTTCTGCATCAGGCGTTCCATTTTCCAAAATCAATTATACCTTATATGTTGCCCAGGATTAACAGCTTCATCAGAAAGGTTTCGTTTCCATCCGTCTTATATTTCCGGAGATCATCATCATCATTTCATTCCGGAGATAAGCGCGTACAAACAGACAAACAGACAGAGGGACAAACAGACTGTATTTTTTTTAAGCTATTGCATAGCTTCTATCGCGGGCCTTGAGCGCGGCGACCGAATCTAGAAATTCCGTAACGAAAAAACCTCACGCTCTCCACTCCGCCTACCATGTAGGTTGCCGCTTCGTCTCCGTCGTCCATTTGCGACGTTGCCGTCCTTCCTTGTTTGCAATAGCTTTACCGCGGCAGTCCCCGAGTGCCACACGTCTTTTTTTTTTTAAATTCTTACTTTATTACTATGCCTCCACCGCCCTATAAATTTAACTCTTTTATTGGATCTATAGATATAGATTAGTGTCTACCCAATCAAACATATTTGTGCACATCGCTGATTCTCTGAGAAAATAAAATCATATCACTAGGGCCTCCGCTAAGTGATACGGACGCACGCGGCGGGTTTCGGTCTATCTCTGTCACAAACTCTAAATGCGAAAGAGATAGCAGAATCCGTCGCGGGTCACCTGTCTCTGCCGCACGTAGCATTTGTGACAGAGATAGACTGAACCCGCAGCGTGCGCCCGCGTAACTTAGCGGAGGTCCTCAAACGCCACATCCGTCCTCTCTCTATTCAGCACAGCGCAGCGGTCTGCAGTGACGGACGGTAGATAAGCCTCTTAAATGAGTACCTTCTAGCTGCAACCACTGTTAATTATTTGTGTACTTACCTACTTACTACTTACGTTAGTAATTATATCATCTCTGTTACTACGAAACTTTTTATGAGTCTTTATATGAGTTGCGTATTATAGTAGCAAAATCCGTGACTGCCTCCGTGGTGCACGGTCAAGGCATCTTTTGATGAGGTCGTGGGTTCGAATCAGTGATGTTACGAATGTCAAATTATCGACATTCGCTAATGCGAGTGCGAATGTTTATGCTGCGAATGTGCGAATGTGATTGCGAATGCGAATGTAGATAACAATAACAAAAACATACATATCCAAATTCAAATATGTCTTTATTATCATGGGATATTTAAAATACCTCATAATAATCGTCATTGATTTGTTGCACACCTCGAAAATCCTTAGGTATTGCGTAAGGTAAGGTAATGCGGCTAGCAACTCATCACTATTTAAATTTCTTTTTTCTTTTCTCTCACCTTCACGCTAAAAGTTGTATTTGAGTCTTTCACCCCTGAGCTCTGTCTGGTTAGAGCCGCCACACCCAGACGAGTCTACCACTCAATGCCGACAGACGAAATCCCGGTGAACGCTATACCGACAGTTCACTAACTTTTTGTGCATGAGACCGACACTGCTCCGTCTGCCCCATTAGGGATAAAGACGTGATAGTATGTATGTTTTATGCTACGCATTCCAACTGCTTTGCATAACTTTGATGTCGCATTATCAAACAATTTCGAAGAGCAAAGTTGGTGGCATGCTAACTTGGACGTTTCCGAATTTTCCAGCGTTTGACATTTTCATCAGAAATTCCCATTGTGAAAACTTACCAAATGTCGAAGTTTTAAACTTACCTCAGCGTATCGGTGGTACTTGTGGTACTTGGTACTTGACTCTGCCTAGTGGTCACCATGCCACGCTGTCACAACCGAGGTTCCGGGTTGATCCCAAGATGGAAAATAAGCTTTTTAGATTGACCTGGGTTTTGATGTTTATCTACAGTATGCTAAAAAAACCCCTGTCCGATCCATTATGGTAATGTTCGGTAGCTTGTGTAGATTCTATATATCGGTTTCTTCCGTCCCTGAAACCGCAAAAAAAAACTACGGCTCCATAAAAAAATGTTTACCTACCGTTTTAAAATATATATTACTGTATATATATATTTGTTATCACATATAGTATCGTTGAGTTGGTGACATATAACACAGGTCACGAACTTACTTTAGAGGTAGCTCGAACTGTGCGATTTGTCCGTATTTATTTACTTCTAAGTTATATTTGTTGGTTGACATTATAACAAACTTTGCTAGTTAAAATGTTAGCAAATTAAAACTAAATTCAAGGTGTTCGCTATGCTAGAAAGTCAAAACTAGAGTTAAACTGAAGTTTTAATTAATTATTGTTTTATAGCATGTTGAAATTTACCTACACAAATAAATTTAATTAAAACTAGTCATTATGATTAATAAATTAATCCACTGCTGAACATGGTCGTTCCCCAAGGATTTTCCTTGGTGAAGGACCATGTCCAGCAGTGGACTTACTGAGGATAACATATTTTTGCAGATATATCCAAACACTTTCACGTCTTGACTGTTTACGGAGTGGTCAGATTCTAAGTTTATTAAGGCAAGCTTCGGAACGCGGTTTATGATGTAAGGAGGTTTTTTTGGCGTGTCAACAAGGCAAGGCAAAAATTTAAAAATCTAACTCCGGTATTGGTCACATTTTTCTCCAAAAGCGGCACGTAAGGCGGACGTTACTACGTATCCGCGTTTCAGTGTCAAGCAATATTGAGCCCTATTATATGATAAAGTCTAATTTGGTTTGACATATTGTTTGTAATGGGTTTGACATTAACCTAACGTATTATTTAATGTAGTAACCCCTCTGTCTACCTTAGGGCCTCCGCTAAGAGACGCGGGCGCACGCTGCGGGTTCAGTCTATCTCTGTCACAAACGCTACGTGCGACAGAGACAGGTGACCCGCGACGGATTCTGCTATCTCTTTCGTATTTAGAGTTTGTGACAGAGATAGACTGAAACTCGCCGTATGCCCGCGTCACTTACCGGAGGCCCTTAACGATTGCCCTACAATGACGATAATCGGGATCAATCTTTCTGAATTTTCCGGGGTCCAGTGCAGCCTCCATTTTAAATAAATTATTTGAAAGGGAACGGAGATATCATTTAAAATTAAATCTTGATCAAGCCCTAGATAAATCTTCACATTTATGAACTACTGTTTATAGTTTAAAGTGAGAACGTGAAGCTTTTCTCTGCACATTTGCCAAAAGTGGCCGTCCGTTTTTCGCAAATGTGCTTAGAAAAGCTACACGTCTTCAAGCGGCAGTGTTTGACAGTTTGTGACAGATTGACATGTGTTTGCGACCGTCGGCGACCGTCGCCGACATTTGTCGCTCGTCTGCAAGAACCCTAAGTGAGGTCAGCATAGTTTTTCTTTGCCATTGGGAATGTCTTTTTGTTCACTCCAATTTCACGAAAAAGTGCGAACCCCTAAGAGGAGAGTTGTATAGATATACCTAATATTTAAAAAAGGCTCTAGAGACGCGTTTTAACGAAAACAGTAAGGTGCAAAAACTTTTCGAGAAAGTTAAAAACCAAAAAGTTATGGTCGAATTCGTAAAAAAAAGCAATATTTTTATTTTAGCTCGACATTTTGGAAACAAAGAATGATATCAAAAATTTGAGAAAACTCCTCTGGACAATTTAGCTAGCTACAATTTGAGCTTTAAACTACGAAGATTGATTTAGGGGTTTGACTCATAGATATATAATTATGGTTTGACCTGTAGTCTAACCTTTTTGAAAAAAGTCAAAAAGTCAGAACGATTAGAAAAATGAAATAAGTATACTTACGAGCATGGAATTGTATATGTCTCTACTTTCGTGCTTACGAGTATGAGTACTTCGGCGACAAATATTCAAACTTCGATAGGCGTGTGGAATTTTTTGCAATTTGTTTGTTCACAGGTGAATAAAGTAATAATTCACTCAACGTTGTAGTTTTATTTTGTAACCTATTTCTTACTAGCTATACCCGCGGGCTTCGCTCCCCGTGGAAATTTCGGGATAAAGAGTACCCTATGTCCTTCTCCGAGTCTCAAACTATATTCATACCAAAATTCATCCAAATCGGTTCAGTAGTTTAAGTGTAAAGAGGTAAAAACAAACAAATATACAAACTCACTTTCGCATTTATAATATTAGTAGGAAGTAGGATTCCGACTTCACGTCTCTCGCTCAGTGACAAAAATTTTCCGAATTCCGTAAGTGCTCGATAGGTCGTGTGAGGCAGAAAATCTGTAAATTTTCTTATCAGTATAAAATAATTTATTTTTAACCGACTCCCAAAAAGGAAAGTTTACTAATTCGTCGCGAATTTTTTTTACGAACGTTCTCTAATTATTTAAAGACGCCTGGACTGATTTGATTTTTTTTGTTTCAAAGCGCATAATTATCCGATGGTCCCGTAGAAATTTTATCAGAATCGGTTATGAAGATTGGAGGAGAAGTCGGTTTTTATTTTAAAATTTTTTGCCTATGGATGATACTATTTGACCAGCCAAAGGCGAGTGACTTTAAATCCGGTAATGATGATAATCGAGCTTCTCACCTATAACTTTGCACCTCACCTGTTTTCGTCAAAAATCTCCAAGTACCTCGGTTGCCTGGAAGAGCTTGTATCTAGTTGCGATAAGGCCGCCTTTTGACATCTGTTTTATGTATCTATTATGTTTTGGTGCAATAATAGTTGTATAAGGAAGGTCAAAAAATGCGAGCGGCGCAGGTTACGATGCGAGCCTTGGCGAGCATCGTAAGAAGACGCCATCGAGCATTTTTTGACGTACTTATACATCGTTGCATACAATACTTTTTCTACGACTATATTTACTAAATAAAATACAAAATGCTCGATGGCGTCTTCTTACGATGCTCGTCAAGGCTCACATCGTAACCTGCGCCACTCGCATTTTTTGCCGTACTTATACATCGTTGCATACAATACTTTTTCTACGACTATATCTACTAAATAAAATACAAAAACATACAAAGAAAAATATGAAAATGTTTGAGTTCATTTATGTTTGGTAGATAGTGGGTAGATAATAGGTGTCTGTGGTAAACTTATTTTTTTTAAATTGACTTTTTCCTAGTTATTACATTAATAAATCGCTTTTCTTATGTTGGCAGTATGGTAGATCTAAAGAAAAAAAAGGTTCTAGGTCTATGGTTAGGAGTATCTTCTACATGTGCTGTTATAGAATAGACTATAGACTTTTCTGAAATCATAAATAATCTATGTTCTTATATTAGTGTTCGTGACTATTTAAAAGACACATAACAGAATAGGAGTAGAAAAAGATTTTAACTAACTAACTAACTTTTCAAAACACGCGATAGTATTTGCACTGTAATAACGTAACGTAATCAATAAACTATGAAGTCATACGTGGGCGTGTGTCTGTCTGTCTGTTATGAATGCCAATACCCACTCGAGATGAGAAATATTCTAAATTGCTATATTTCTTCCTGTGCTGTCTATTTTTACAACATGCAACGTTTGTATGTATACACGTGTGTTTGTATGTATTGAGTGCGTAAAAGTCGATAAGTTTATAATCATAGTAATTTATTTTGTCAATCACAGGTACAATGGGTGTTAGGTACATAAAAAAAAGACGTGTGGCACTCGGGAACTGCCGCGGTAAAGCTATTGCAAACAAAGAAGGACGGCAACGTCGCAAACGGACGACGGAGACGAAGCGGCAACCTACATGGTAGGCGGAGTGGGAAGCGTGAGGTTTTTTCGTTACGGAATTTCTGGATTCGGTCCCCGCGCTCAAGGCCCGCGATAGAAGCTATGCAATAGCTTAAAATTAAGTATCACTGTGTTGCGCCGTTAGGCATACAAAGTCATATAAATTGTTTGTTAATACATGCTGTCACAAAGATTTCTACTAATATTTACTTTTAATCTAAATAAATGCCTATAAGTTACAGTAAAAGAAAAAAAAATATATAAAAAAAAGTGTTGAAATGTCTACAGATTAGAAGTCAGTTGAGATACAAGAGTAACATACATACATACTATCACGTCTTTATCCCTAATGGGGCAGACAGAGCATTTTGGGTCTTGCGGTTCTATGCAGAGCCCAGGGCCGCAAGACCCAAAAGCCACTTTTAGCGTCATGGTGGGCGAGAAGATGGAAAAGCAATCAATACAGTGATGGGTTGCTAGCCGTATCGCCTGTTAACATGATTTGCATTTTTGCCCATTCCCTCGATAGGATTTTACGATCTGCGTGGGAAGAGCAGCAGCTGGTACATTCTACGTTTTTTTTTATTTCTCCCAGACCAGCATGGGAGCAAATACAAGAGTAATTTTGCTAATAATACAAATAACTGATATAGACAGAGGTAAAGTACGAGTTTTTCTTAACTTCTCTGAACAGTAATTTTTCTTTACGGATCAGAAGGTTTCGGAAGCTAAATGACCTTGGGTGCACATCGACTGCAATATAAAATGCTCTGAGAGCAAAACGTTTTCAATTTAAATGGGTACGGAAGTTAAGCCCCGACAATTATAAAGAAGGGTGTTTAAAGTTTGGCGCTAATGTATGTCGGTTGTTGAAGCGTTTCCTTGTGGTAGTTCTTAGCTATGTTTGATGAAAATCGGTTTAGTCGTTTGAAAGTTACTAGGTTCTTCCTTCAGTTGGGTTTTGAAATATACCTGGCTACCTATAGATGGCACTACCGATATCAATTCCACTTAACATCGCTTAGAATATTATGTAGTTCTAGCACTTATAACTAGATGGCTTGGTCGGGGATTTCTAATTTGCCTAGCAAATCTTGTTACTGTTGCGACAGACACATCAAACATTTATGATTAGAAAGATTATCTGTTTTAAAGTTTGCGACGACCTCCGTGGCGTAGTGGTCAACGTGCTAGTCTGCCACCCAGAGGTCCCGGGTTCGATCCCCGGTCAGGGCAAGTTGGAAAATGGCCTTTTTCAAATTGTCCTGGGTCTTTGATGTGTATCTATATATGTATTTGATATCTTACTAGATCCATGATGGATCTGGACATTGGATCTACTGAGATTGAAGGTTTGTTATAAAATATAGTATCGTTGAATTAGTATCCCATAACACAAGTCTCGAACTTACTTTGGGGCTAGCTCAATCAGTGTAGTTTGTCCCTATATCCCGGTTATATTTATTTTATTTATTTATTTAATTTCGACACGAAACAAACAGTGAGCTGATTGTTTTACTCCCAATAAGCCACCGAGCTTCACCTTTTATGTTATCCGTCTGTTACTGTTCTAATTAACAGATACACAAACAAAATAACAAACTACAAAATTTTAAAAATATTATTAATCATGTCAATGTAAACATTTAAAGGTCATCGCAAAAGGGCTGGACATGACAACATGAGCAATTGGTCCAACAGTAAATAGGCCAATGTCTCGTCCAAGGGTCCAACCCAAATACCTGCGGAACTATTTTGGGAAATGCCCGAAGATTTCGTAATACGCGACAGAGAAAATTGATATTTTAAGCTTTGATCTCTCGTTGGTTTTTAATCAGTCGATTTGGGTGCAAAATGGTTCCATTAGGTGTATTAATTTACTTCAAGATGACTTCAAAGGGTTGCTGTTATTAAAAAATTGATAGATAGATCGATAGAGGCAAATCACACTGATTGAGCTAGCCCCAAATTAAATTTAAACTCGGGTTACAAACTATACAATAATATTTTTAAAAATAAACACCTAAGACCTGGACCTCTAACCGACGTACAAGTGTGTTAAAGATTTTATGCGCGATTAAGAGGATTGTGTAAAGCCGATACGCGTCGCGAGTAAGTATTTGCAAAAATTATATCTGTTTCACGCCGCTCTGCCTCCCGACCCGTATGTGCGATAGAGAGAGAGAGTTGCAAGTCCTAGAGGTGGGTGCCTATCTTTTCCTTCTGAAATATTATTTGGGGCGATAACGTTTCCACTTTCTAAACTTTAACAAAATGAGGCAATTTTGGTGTCATTCGATTAGGTACACCTAAATCTAAGACTGTTAGTCTTTCTTTTGTAGTAATTCGGTTTAATTTAACTTTAATAAATTAAATACTCGACTATTTTGTTTAATTAAAAAATGTGAATTTTGAGATGCTAATAAGTTTTGTCGTGAGCAATTTTTCTTTAAACTAAAAACGTATGGCCCTACATATCTTATATATCAAAAACGTACAAAAAATACCAAAACTGGCCTTTTTTCTTTAGATGCCGCTTCATCTCTCTCTTCTTTATATCTTAACTTACCAATGTCAAGACTAAGTGCACTGTCTACTGTTTTGATACCATTCCATTGTCGGACGTTCTTCAGCCCAGACATTTTGCGACTCCCACCTCACGTTTACGTCGAAAATTTATAAATATTGTGTGAACGAGCGAGCGAAGCGCATTTCGTGTTTCATAGTCCTATAAAAGTATTTATACTGAAGATTATTAAGCTAATTTTAATCACATGATTACTTTCAGGGTGAACGCCATTAAAGCGATATTATATTTGATAAGCAGAGGTCGAATGCCTGAGAAAAAGCTCGCGTGCGTGCGTTGCCACACGTGAGGTTATTTTTCTTTCTTTTCTGACGGTACGTGTGGCTTATTGCGTTATTTTGTTCGTTTCTTGAAGGGCATTGCTCGGTCTGTTAAAGTATACCCTGGAAAGAACGACAGTACGATTTTTTTATAATAATTTTTCAAAACTAAAATCCGACTTCACCCCGAAACTACTCTGATTTTGATAAAATTTTAATGGGACCTCTTGACAAGTATACTTTTAAATAAAAATGAATTTTCCAAATTGGTCCAGGCGTATTTAAATAGGTAAACACATACATATGAAGATCGCGGCGAATTGATAAACTCCTCCTTTTTAAAAGTCGGTTAAAATGGAGTTAAGATTAAAGACATTAAGGCCATACCCAAATTTACCGGGGTCCAGTGGCGACCACATTTCAATAAAAGCTTCATGTTCTCACTATAAACCGTAAACAGTAGTTCATAAAATAGTTTGAAGGGCTAGGGCTTGGTAAAGACAAAATGTTCAATGATATCTCCGTTTCCTTTCAAATTATTTATTTAAACGGTAGCAGCACTGGACGGTGAAAATTGATGTATCCCCTTAACGTCGCGTCGGTGTATCGTTAATCTATTTGTTTGGTGTTACAAGAATTGCAGCCATTTTTCTAAACCAGCTAGAGTAAACGAGCCAGGTTTATTGATAGTGTGTTTATCATCATCATTAATACGATTCATTGCTACACTTTCTGAATTCTGGGTTTCTGTTCATTTTAAACGAGCGGGCGAAACGAGCAAAGCTCTCCCAGTCTGCTTAAACAGTTCTTTACATGTACGTGAGGTTCATTAATAGTGTGATTATCATCATTAATACGATTCATTGCTACACTTTCTGAATTCTGGGTTTCTGTTCTTTCATTTTAAACGAGCGAAGCTCTCCCAGTCTGCTTAAGCAATTCTTTACATGTACGCGAGGTTCATTAATAGTGTGATTATCATCATCATTAATACGATTCATTGCTACACTTTCTGAATTCTGGATTCTGTTCTTTTTTTTTAAACGAGTAAGGGAAACGAGCGTTGCTCCCTCAGTCTGCTGAAACAGTTCCTTACACGTACGCGAGGCTCATTGATAGTGTGTTTATCATCATCATTAATACGGTTCATTGCTACACTTATGAATTCTGGATTTCTGTTCTTCTTTTTTAAATCAGCGAGCGAAACGAGCGAAGCTCTTCCAGTCTGCTTGAGCAATCTGGCGTTTACATACATGCAGGTAGTCTTGATTAGAGCTTCATGAAATTTGTGGGCGTGTAGAAGTAGACAATAGAGTTTTTTTGTTTGAACATGAGCCAAATCGGTCTAGGGGTGGTTGATATGAGGTTCGCGAGTTCGCGAACTACTAATTAGTATAATGAAATAAGAGTTAGCTGACATGTTTCTACCTCATCCGGAAGTCTTCCTCAGGGCGAATAGTTAAAATAACAGTGAATGAATAGAATATAAAGGGAAAAAAGAGTTAAAATAGTGATAGGTTGCTAGCCGCATCGCTTATGAACCCCTTGTATACGAATATCAGACAAAATAGTTAAACAACGCAAATTAGCGTAGATCTACGCAACTGCATGTATTTTTGTCCATGATACAGTGACTAAAATGTAAATTTTCCGATAAGATAAATTCATGAGTTTTTTCGAATAATACATAATGTATACCGAAATCGACGTCAATAAGTTTGGTAGGTATATATTACGTATAGTTTTCGTTATTTTTAGAAAAACTGAAGATTACTTAACTAGCATTTCAAAATGAACAATACTGAGAAGAAACTCCGAAACAAACCTCGTGCATCGTGAAAGTGTATTCAAACGCCTAATGACTAAATAAACATTGACTCTGATTCTACGATCTTCTGCTTGTTATTTTTTAAGACTTATTTATTAGTCACACAAATATAATAGTTTCCATTACAACTATTTCAATTTCAAGACACAGTCGCTAGTGTGACACGCCTCTTAGCTCGTATTAATTTGAAATGGCTTGGAGCCCTGCCAGAGGAGTTGCAACTGTGAATGAAATTACTGGTTTTGTTTCGGAGGTGCACCTTAAGAGTTTCCTTACCCTACACAGAACTATACAAACGAAATCTAGCTTTTATTTCCAAACGTTTGTGTCTTTCGTAATAGGGGTGACGACAGGGTCCGAAAAGTATGATTGTAGTTAGTCCGTAGATTATCCGGTTATATAGAGATATTTTTATTTTATTTTTTAGATTATCCGACTAAATCAAGTTGACATTTTCAGATGAGACAGTGGCATATTATTAGATGTCGACTTTATTTGGTCGGATAAAGGTTTAAACCTAGAATAAAGTTAGTCTGCGTTTTGAAATAAGACTGATTTAAACTTTGTCTACCCCATCGCAATTTTTTTAACTTACTAAAATGGGGCATATTTTTCCTAGTGGATATTTTGTAAAATAATGAAATTTTTAACAAAAAAAAAAAACAACCGACTTCCATTTGTTCATCATGTCTTCACCAAATTAGTATGGGACCAACTTGGGAGTAAAGGCTTTCAAATAAAAAAAGAATCATCAAAATCGGTCCACGGATGACGAAGATATCGCTTAACATACATACAAAAAAAAAACATACATCCAAATTGATAACCTTATTTTTTTGAGTAGGTTAAAATGATTACTTGTTTAAACTGAAACGAAACCAATTAGTACTTAATTCTCAAAAATGGCCACTGATTTTGGGAGACGTAAAACCGCGTACGTTGTAGCCTACATTCTCTCTAGTTTTGTCTACCCAAACAAAATCTCTATGCACGTCACTGTAAACACGGTGAATCAGCATAAACGTAAACACACGGCTGCTGCCAACACTTCGCAATGATCATTACACTCTATTTGCCATTCCTGACAACTATAAAGTGAAATTAGTTCGTAGAATCATCATTAGCAATATTGATAGAATCTGAAATTGTAGATCTAGGAAAGCCTAGAAAGAACTAGGAAGATACAGTCAGTGAAATCTTACATGCAACCACAGAACAAATATAAGTTCTTCTTATCGTGTGTGTTAGTGACTAACACTAGTGTCAGAGTTTTTAAACCGCCTTCAAGGCCTCTGACATGGTTTTGGTAACGACCAATGTCAAAGACAGTGACCGGGACCGACGGCTTAAGAGTCCCCCGACCCTAGACTTCTCCATACAAACGTAGTCTACGTTTAATTTTGAAACCACATGTCAGATTCCGGTAAAAATTGGTAATTCCAAAGAAATTGCAATTATCTAGGGTTATAACTGGTTTCCTATATTAAAATAATGAACTGGAAAGAAAATATAACGATTTAGAAGTTTCCCATACTAATGGTCAAAAATGATATAAAACACTATATTCTATTTCAAGTTCATATTTTTACGGTCGGAAACTAGTTATAAACCTAGATAATTGCAATATCTTTGAAATTACAAAATTTTGCCCAAATCGGACATGTCGTTTTGAAATAAAACGTAGACTACGTTTGTATGGAAAGTTGTATTTTGGTCTAGGGTCGGGGGACCCTTAATATAAGTTCTTCTTATCGTGTGTGTTAGTGACTAACACTAGTGTCAGAGTTTTTAAACCACCTTAAAGGCCTCTGACATGGTTTTAGGTAACGACCAATGTCAAAGACAGTGACCGGGACCGACGGCTTAACGTGCCCTTCGAAGCACGGATCATCTTACTTATCAGACAATCAGGTGATCAGCCTGCAATGTTCTAACCAAACTAGGACAACAACGCAAAGTCGTTGCCCCCGCCGGGAATAGAACCCGCGACCTCCGGGTATGAGCCGAACGCTCTAACCACTACACCACTGAGGCAGTTAAATAATATAAGTGAATAATATTATTCGTAGATATTACATACAGAATGATATCTTCTAAGGTCCCGCGCAATATGCGTCCCTGTCCCCCGTCCCCGCACCTCTCCCCCGTTCTCGCCTTGTAGAGGCGCCTGCAGCTCGCTCAACACTGGGGTGTTATAAATTGGCGAATGTGGCATCGTAGCACTCGAACGGATGGACAGATTTCGATGCGGATTATAATGTGGAAGCAAGTTTCCTTTCCCAGCGGAAGGAAACTTGCTTTCACATTAATAACCGGTACTTTGGCTAAGTTTCATGAAAATTGGTTCAGCCGTTTATTGGGGATTAACGCTTTAAAGTCAGGGCTTTTCCTAGCAAAAATAGATGACGCTACATATGATATACACGCTGACTTTTCATTGGTTTTGAAAAAAAAAATGTCGTATAGTAAATAAATTCCTCTATCCATATACGTAATCCAAATTTCTGTATGTCATAAGATAAAAAAGTTGCGTAAATGATTTCCGATCGAGACCACGTAGTTTTACGCCGGCCAAACAGCTGCGTAATGTCGATGACCCCGGCCGGCCGGCGGGCGATGTATGGCGGCGATACTACTAATTGATCTCACAATTTTACCTTCGAGTTTAAGACAACATTTTTTGTTTCTGAATTTTTATTTTGACTAGCTAATAAGGTCTTACTAACGATACCTATGAAGTGGCCTTCGGCTTCAAAACCAATGAAAAATCACCGTGTATAACGGATATAAAGTTGTATCTGTAGCTCCGCTATTCATTACTAGATGGCGTTCTTGACAGTTACAAATTTAATAATGCTGTGTCTGCCCCATTAGAGATAAAGACGTGATTTTGTATGAAACTACGTGTGAGCTACCAATTCAAGTTTGTATCGGTACTCTGTGATATATTAAGCTATTGCATAGCTTCTATCGCGGGCCTTGAGCGCGGGGATCGAATCCAGAAATTCCGTAACGAAAAAACCTTACGCTCTCCCCACTCCGCCTACCATGTAGGTTGCCGCTTCGTCTCCGTCGTCCGTTTGCGACGTTGCCGTCCTTCCTTGTTTGCAATAGCTTTACCGCGGCAGTCCCCGAGTGCCACACGTCTTTTTAGGGTTCCGTAGCCAAATGGCAAAAACGGAACCCTTATAGATTCGTCATGTCTGTCTGTCTGTCTGTCCGTCCGTATGTCACAGCCACTTTTTTCCGAAACTATAAAACCTATACTGTTGAAACTTGGTAAAAAGATGTATTATGTGAACCGCATTAAGGTTTTGACACAAAAATAGAATAAAAACAAAAAATTTTGGGGGTCCCCATACTAAGAACTGAAACTCAAAAATTTATTTTTCGTCAAACCCATACGTGTAGGGTATCTATGGATAGGTCTTCAGAAATGATATTTAGGTTTCTAATATCATTTTTTTCTAAACCGAATACTTTGCGCGGGAGACACTTCCAAAGTGGAAAAAAGTGTGTCCCCCCCCCCGTAACTTCTAAAATAAGGGAATTATAAAAGTAAAAAAAATATATGATGTTCATTACCATAAAAACTACCAGCGAAAATTGGTTTGAACGATATCTAGTAAGCAGTTTTTTTTAATACGTCATAAATCATAAACGGTAATTAACCTTTCATTCAATCAATTCAAATATAAAAATAAAATAAAAAACATACTACAAGACTTTTATATTATGTTATTTGCTACTACGGAACCCTTCATGGGCGTGTCCGACTCGCACTTGGCCGCTTATTTATACTCTCACACTTTGGATCCATTTTAGAAACGCGGAATCACAACGAAAGGTCTTTTGTTCGGTTAAAATCATTCATTATGTCACTCAGCGTTTAAAAACTGGCACTCCAGACCCATTTAATTTTCTCAAACCAAATTTTCAATTTGTTTCTACAACGAAACAGGAGAAAACAGAAAGCGTACAATAAAAAAACCTTATAAAACTTTGCACAGAACTTTAATGCAGGGAACATCTGCGCGGCGAAAGCCAAAAATGTATTTTGGATTCTAACTACATTGTTTTAAAGGTGAAATCGCTTTGCCAAATTGGTTTGGGATTCCAATTTAGAATGAAGGTTGTTTGTAGAGTTTATTGTATCCATATTTGGGATTATTACTTCTTATTGCACTTCGTTGCTGACTGTAGGAAATTGCATTCTAATCTAAAGCGTTTTACTTTTGAAAAGCGGCATGTAGCAATGTAGGTATTTCAGTGCAATTTATGGATGAAATCATGTGCCTGTGTATAATATGACAGGTATATTTGCTAGGCAAATTAAAAACACCCCGCCTGTCAAGACGCCATCTAGTGATGAGTAGCAGAACCACCGATACGACTTAAATCGATATACCGATACGAAATAATTAAATTTTTAAACAAAAAAAAAAACAACTGACTTCAATTTATTTCAGAAGTTTCCTCCATATCTCCGAAGTTCTTCATTACGTCTTCACCAAATTAATATGGGACCAACAAGGAAGTTACGGCTTTCAAATAAAAAAAGAATCATCTAAATCGGTCCACGCGCGGTTGACGAAGATATCGCGTCACATACGTACAAAAAAAAACATACTATCGAATTGACAACCTCCTCCTTTTTTGAAGTCAGTTAAAAAGATGACGCTACGGATACGTAGCGCCATATATGGTAGGTTCTTTATATTAACCCCCAATAACTTTTAAATGGTTAACCGTTTTCAACAAATATACCACCGCAAGAAAATTTGCTTAGGTTAATTAACGTAAGAAAAACGCATCGAAATCCGTTAATCCGTTGGAGAGCTACGATGATGCAGACATACTGAAACTAGCGTCAAACATAATACGCTATTTTCCAACAAGTCAAATCAGCAACTTTTTTCTAAACGTCAAAACAAACAGTGTCTATGGGATTTTGTATGAAATACAGGCAGATGACGTCATAGATTTTTGGAGTCAAATAGCGCTCTTATTATCAGTTTTTCTACAATAATAAATTTAAAATAACATTAAAATGGATATGTTTAAATACAAGTGACATTATTTTGCGACGCTTTATTTTTTTATTAGTACAAAATAATTTATTTTTGCCTTAGGAATGTACCCAATTCTTTTTTGTCAAAGTTTGAAAATAGAAGTCCGAAGAAACACTACAAACAAAGACAAAAACGGACGTAAAACTTGTTCACACATTTTAGGGACTAAACAAAAGTGCAAGTACCTATGTAGCGTGACTTTACGGTGCTAAATTAAATTTTCACCCGGCGCAATAAAAATAGTTGCGCTAACAGGCAGCCCTCCAATTAAGTTCGTAACTGGGTCGCCGTTTACTGAAACACTACTGAAGTTGGCCGTGTTTCTTCTCACCAGGGCTCGTTTCGGATCTTTTCTTTTGAAAATAATATCATCAGGTCTTTTTACAAGCTTTTATTTAGTTTCACCTGTCCCATTGTCTGATTTATGAAACTCGATGGAAGCATAGTGCCGTCAGGTCCAACAAGCTATTATTGGTTACATTTGATGGAGCAAAAGAACATGCCAACTGATGGTCCAATGACAGCCGTCGATTGGACCTGACGTCATGAAGTTGGCCGTGTTTCTTCTCACCAGGGCTCGTTTTGGATCATTCCTTTTAAAAATAACATCATCAGGTCTTTTTTACGAGATTTTATTTAGTTTCACCTGTCCCATTGTCTGATTTATGAAACTCGATGGAAGCATAGTGCCGTCAGGTCCAACAAGCTATTATTGGTTACATTTGACGGAGCAAAAGAACATGCCAACTGATGGTTCAATGACAACCGTTGATTGGACCTGACGTCATGAAGTTGGCCGTGTTTCTTCTCACCAGGGCTCGTTTTGGATCTTTTCTTTTAAAAATAACATCATCAGGTCTTTTTACAAGCTTTTATTTAGTTTCACCTGTCCCATTGTCTGATTTATGAAACTCGATGGAAGCATAGTGACGTTAGGCCTAATAAGCAATTATTGCATGGTTACTTTTGTTGGAGCAAAAGAACTTGCCAAATGATGGTCCAACGACAACCGTCGATTGGACCTGACGTCACTGTGCTTCCATCTGTCCCAATTTTTTTAAAACCGCCCTGTATAGTTCAAATATAAAAATAGTTTAGTTGAATAATTAAAGTTTTAAAATATTTTTGGTCTGTTTTTTTAATTACGCTTTGTGGTTTCAGGCAGAGTAGAATAGAACTACTCCAAGTCTTTCCGTGGATGTCGTAGTTGGCGACTTAGGAAATACAAGCGAAACAAAGCTTATAAACATAATAAGACCTCTCCAACTGACGATGATGATGTTTGTTTGAATAAAATTTAGATATACAAATGAATAATTAATTAAAACTGTAACTGATATTAAACATTTCCAACAACACAAAAATATCAAATTAACTCGCAGCAAAAGCTACGTTACAGTTTCCCGTTCCCGAATTCCCGAAAATATTATCCGGTAGCAGTTGCGAACGACGCTCCGGGTGTAATTAATTACCGTACCCTCCCCCCCTCGCTACCCTCGCGTAGGCAGGGAGAGGGAGGAGACTTGCGGGAGTTGCGGGTTTTAAAAGACGTGTGTTAAATGTGGCAATGTAATTTGGTTAATTAATGGGCTAGAGTCTAGATTTATGATGCGATTAGGGATGTGAAATTCGATATAAAATCGTTTTTTTTTTCTGCTTAAACCTAACATCAAATAGTCAGCTACTGCCGACATGTTTCGACCTCATCCGGAGGTCTTCATCAGGGCGAATGTGACAAAGGCCCGTCTCGCCGCTTATAATTTTTTTAAATTATCCAGTGTCCTTTTTAATTAAGTACAAATATTTTAAGGGGTGATTCAGTCCATCATTTCGAACAACTATTCCCAATAAATGTATATCGAAATACGAAAAAAAAAATTCATTTTCGATAGTAATGATATCACGTGACTACTTTGAGTTGTATGAAAACCTTTAAATTTTTTTTTCGTATATCCGTATACATTCATTGAGAAAAGTTGTTTAAAATGATGGACTGAACCACCCCTTAAAATATTTGTACTTAATTAAAAAGGACATTGTATATAACATTAGAGAGACATGATTATAATGAGTTAACGGGTTCCTAAAGTGCAGAGTCAGCTACTGCCGACATGTTTCGACCTCATCCGGAGGTCTTCATCAGGGGGAATGTGACAAAGGCCGTACACCACACCAGCTCGGGACACACTGAATGAGTGTGTTAATAACAATCGATTTTATATATTAAAATCGACTAGACTTTTTTTCATATGCGATAATTTTTTCACATCCCTAGATGCGATTTGAATATAAAAATAAGTACTGACGTGGTACTGACTTACGTAGCCATTTTGGATTTTATTTCAAGTTTCGAGAAAGTGAAGCTTCGCTTACCGTTTTTGCAAAAAAAGCTGTAATCTTTTGGCAAAAATGCTAAGAAAAGCTTCACCTTCCTACTTTTACCTGTAGTTCATAAGATAGTCTGAAAAATAATCTGGAGCAAAAATAGCGTAAATCCCCGAATATATATGATTTTAGAGTTTCACGGTCACAATTATTGTTATTTGTATTACGGGACTTACCGCGATTAATTCGTCGGCCAGCGATGGCAGAAGGGCCGTCGAAATATCTGGCAAAAAACGATATTATTCGCGGTAAGTCCCGTAATACGAATAACAGTAATCCCTTAATATGTCACAGCCGAATCTTTTCATAAGTAGATCGTATAGGTACATGAGTCTGATTATCGATCATTGCCTGATCGCGAGGCACCCTCTATCTCTTTCTAACCAACTTCCAAAAAGGAGGAAGCTATCAATTCGTCGCAA
Organism: Acrobasis consociella; assembly: GCA_963555685.1. Lineage (NCBI taxonomy): Eukaryota > Metazoa > Arthropoda > Insecta > Lepidoptera > Pyralidae > Acrobasis > Acrobasis consociella. The sequence continues at coordinate 39,202,983 of OY743104.1, read as the reverse complement.
TCTTTTTTTTTATGTATGTTCACCGATAATACGAAGATGCTGAAAAATTTTTTTTTATTTGAAGGCATATAACTGTCAGATGGTCCAATAGATTTCTTTTTCAAAGTCGGTGATGTAGTTAGGGGGTGAAGTAGGTTTGTAGTTTTGAATATGTATCTGTTATATTCCTTTTTCCACATTCTAGTCCACTATCACTTTTTGACGACCTCCGTGGCGTAGGGGTTCGAATTCCGGTCAGGGCAAGTTGGAAAGTGGTCTATTTCAAATTGTCCTGGGTCTTGGATGTTTATCTATATATGTATTTGTTATAAAATATAGTATCGTTAAGTTAGTATCCCATAACACAAGTCTCGAACTTACTTTGGGGCTAGCTCAATCAGTGTAATTTGTCCCTATATATTTATTTATTTATTTATCACTATAAATTGAGCCCAGGGGTTCTGTCACTCCTGTTAGGGGTTTTATTTTGGAATGAAAGTTTTATTTGGAATTTTATTCAGATGAAAAAAAAGTATACATGTTAAATTTTCTTAACTAAAATAAAGATAAAAAAAACTACTTACTACAAACCAAATATTAATTTATTACCTTTTAGAAAGAATTTTTGCAATACTATTCGCAGAGACTTTTTCAAAACGTCAAAACAAACAAATTCTATATGAAATTGTATGAAATAACCAACCGTGACGTCTTACTTTTTTGGAGACCAATAACGTACTTAATATCAGTTTTACTGCATTAATAAATCTAAAACCTTATTGAAAATAGATATGATCAATGTGAAGTGACACTATTTTGTGAAAACGTTTTATTTTATTCATCTTATCAAGTGTGTTAGTGACTAACACTAGTGTCAGAGTTTTTAAACCGCCTTAAAGGCCTCTGACATGGTTTTAGGTAATGACCAATGTCAAAGACAGTGACCGGGACCGACGGCTTAACGTGCCCTCCGAAGCACGGATCATTATTTATTTCATTAACTGTACCGAATAATTTACTCTGAACCAGTCCACATAAAATCGATTAATATCAGTGTTTCATCGCAAAATATACTAATGAGTAAAAGTCACAGTGATTTCATGCATGATTTATATATTACACGATAAATAGAGTGATTCGTGGCTATTAATTATGTAAAGATATTAATGATTTACCCGTATCATTCATTATTAAAATAAATTATTCATGAGCTGTGGTATTTCAGCAGATGTGACATGTTTGTGCTTCATAATTATATCTAAGTAGGTTGGCACTCAAATCGATATTCTGGTGAGTTGATTGGTCAGAAAATAGGACTTTACAAGCCCTTTTTCATGTCAGTATGTTTAAGAAATCCAACTTTCAAACTTTCACCCTCCATAACTTTTGAACCGCTCTACCGCTTTCCATCAAACTAGCTCAAAACTATTTCGATCAACTCAGCTATCAAATAAAATCGTAACAAAACCAACTCATTCGTTTAGGCGTTAAGTTGACTCAGACTGTCTCAGACAGACATACATACGCGTTAAACTTATTATACCCCTCTTTTTAATGATTTACGCACATTGTTTAAGGGTTGGGCTACGTCTGGCAACACAGAGCAGCACTTGCGCATGCTATCCTTTTTTGTCGCTCAGGACCGTCATTTGCTAAAGCGAGAGAGAAAGACGGAACGCTTCAGCACGGCCGGTGCTGAAGCGTTGCGTGCTGATGTATGCCGTGTGGCTTCTGGCTCAGTAGAATAGGGCCACTTAAAGTCTTCCCGTGATGTCGTAGAAGGCGAATTAGGAAATACAAGCTAAACAAAGCTTATAAACATCAATGAGACCTCTCCAACCCGTTTCTCTGGCTGCTCTGGCCAAGTATGGCTCAGGTAGTACAGAGAGGGTCGTGCTCTAGCAGTGGAGACAAAAAGACCTGATGAGTTGTAGCCCTCCAAACTTCTAATAAATTTCTCTGTACAATCAGAGCATGTGCAAATTATGCTGACATCCAATCTTTGCCAACAAATAACCACGTCCCATTCTGAGAATGCAAAAATAATTTATTCGCATCTCGATTGTGATTCCCGTCTCGATCCTGGTTTGTGCTGACCTACTTGATACTTTGTGGTACGATATTCGGAAGGAGGTTTGTTCACAAAATGAGGAGATTGCAGATATGCTTATTAAGACCTCAATGGCCTAGTGGTCATTATGCCACGCTATTACACCCGAGGTACGATTCCCCGTCAGGTCAAGATGGAATTTTTTTTTTCAGATTTTTCTGAGTCTCGAATGATTATCTATACAGTATATAAACTTCAAGGAAGGGCTACCCAACATTACCTTAACCAATAATAATAAAATTACTATCCTTACCGGATCGGACAGGTATTTTTTAACATACACTATGTCTATATGTATTTTCTATAAAATATATAGGTAGTATCGTTGAGTTAGTATCCCGTAACACAAGTCTCGAACTTACCTTGGGGCTAGCTCAATATGTGTGATTTGTCCTTAAATATTTATTAATAGATTACATATTCACGTAGATCGAAGCAACTATCGGTCCGTAGTCTCTGCCTGCTATGTTTATATGTAAAGCTTATTCATTTTTAGGGTTCCGTAGCCAAATGGCAAAAACGGAACCCTTATAGATTCGTCATGTCTGTCTGTCTGTCTGTCCGTCCGTATGTCACAGCCACTTTTTTCAGAAACTATAAGACCTATACTGTTGAAACTTGGTAAGTAGATGTATTATGTGAACCGCATTAAGGTTTTGACACAAAAATAGAAAAAAAACAATAAATTTTGGGGGTTTCCCATACTTAGAACTGAAACTCAAAAATTTATTTTTCATCAAACCCATACGTGTGGGGTATCTATGGATAGGTCTTCAAAAATGATATTGAGGTTTCTAATATCATTTTTATCTAAACAGAATACTTTGCGCGGGAGACACTTCCAAAGTGGAAAAAAGTGTGTCAGCCCCCCGTAACTTCTAAAATAAGGGAATTATAAAACTAAAAAAAATACATGATGTTCATTACCATAAAAACTACTTACCAGCGAAAATTGGTTTGAACGATATCTAGTAAGTAGTTTTTTTTAATACTTCATAAATCATAAACGGCAATTTACTTTTCATTCAATCAACTCAAATATAAAATTTAAAAAAAAAAATACTACAAGACTTTTATATTATGTTATTTGCTACTACGGAACCCTTCATGGGCGAGTCCGACTCGCACTTGGCCGCTTATTTATCCTTATGCTAGTCTAGGAGAAAATAAAACTAAGAACCAGCACAGAATAATTACTAGTACTCTTATACAGATGTCTTACTCAGCAAAAGAATCGAGAGAAATATCTGCTCAATGTCGTTAGCGATATGGTTTAATTTAGCTCGCGTCAGAACTCGGCACCTTTTCGTTTAGATGCCTAGAAGTGCATTTTAAGCCAATTTCATTCCTATAACTCTAGACATACGATTTATGTCACAAAATTACCCGCTACGGAGTGGTCGCCGCGCGTATAGTAATAATGTAGGTATATTTTCGATACCTAAACGGGACATGCCCGGTATGAGTTGCTTCCGTTTTTGCGCAGAACGTAAGTGACGACCAAGAGAATTGGTGAAAAAATCGAGGAAACATGGCTAGCAATCCGCTTCTATTTAGATTCCCTTTTCCAGCTAGGCCCTCATCGTCACGGTGAAATTTACCTTTAGATAAATAAATTTATTTATTGCATCTATAGCACACTACAAACGAACCTCTGTATCCGTGCACGCGGCAATGTGTGTGTGTTCGCCCGCTTAAATACACGACGGGGGAGAGATGCGGGGACGGGGAGGAGGGACGTATATTGCGCGGCAACTTAGAAGATTCCGTTTCGTATGTAATACTTATATTTATGTGTTTCTCTGTCTGTCTCTCTCTCTCTTAATTAATCGCAAGGATCTTCGTTCCATCCGGGTGTCCCTTGACACCTCTCAAGTTTTTGAACGTAGTTCCTTATCGCGCGTTGCGAAAGGAGGCTAGACGGACAAAATTAAGACCAAAAGTTGTAACGACACTTTTTGCTATAGTTGTAAGCCGTGCGGGTGTTTCTCTGTCTGTCTCTCTCTCTCCTAATTAATCGCAAGGATCTTCGTTCCATCCGGGTGTCCATTGACACCTCTAAAGTTTTTGGAACGAAGTTCCTTATCGCGCGTTGCGAAAGGAGGCTAGACGGAAAATATTAAGACCAAAAGTTGTAACGACACTTTTTGCTATAGTTGTAAGCCGTGCGGGTGTTTCTCTGTCTGTCTCTCTCTCTCTCCTAATTTATCGCATAAGGATCTTTGTTCCATCCGGGTGTCCCTTGACACCTCTCAAGTTTTTGAACGTAGTTCCTTATCGCGCGTTGCGAAAGGAGGCTAGACGGAAAAAAATAAGACCAAAAGTTGTACCGACACTTTTTGCTATAGTTGTAAGCCGTGCGGCGTGCGCGTGTTTCTCTGTCTGTGTCCCTCTCTCCTAATTAATCGCAAGGATCTTCGTTCCATCCGGGTGTCCCTTGACACCTCTCAAGTTTTTATTCTATAGAACACGTACAATACAATACAAATTAACTTTATTGCACCATGATAAACATAAAAAATTACAACAACAACAAGAAACAATACAGGCACAAAGGCGGACTTATCGCTATAAATGCAATCTCTTCCAGCCAACCTTTGGGTGGAGGAAAAATAATAATTTGAAATTGGGTGGGCGCAGTAATTATACCTATAGTTAATTTACTTACTTATTTACTTACATAAACATATAATACATATGTAAATATATTTTATATAAATACCAATTTGTTGGCCCATAATGTCAATATACGGTTTCATTTCTCCACTCTTATTATTTGGTGTGTATTCCTTGGTGCCATCTGGTGCGGCATCGGTTTTTCATTCGTGTTTTACGACCTGACGCGATCGCTGGGCCGTTCTGACACTTATAGTCCTCGATTTTACGACCTTATAGTATTTTTATAGGTAAGTAACTATGTTAAAATGTAGTTCGTAAATTGTGGGAGTGAGCATTGATTTTTATGTGAACTCACTGAAAATGTATCGGGTTATCTTTGTTCTATATACAACGTGGAAGAGACATATAAGTAATAAATCAAACCACGGACTAGACTAGATCACTATAGCATAGTAAGATTAAATTAACAGTCCAGAAATAAAATAAAAAAATCGACATTCCCATACAAATTGTCCGGGCGGATGCACACATTATAATACCCCCAATTCTTGTTGTTCTTTTATCGTTATTTATATTCCATTATACTATAGTGATCTAGTATAGCCCGTTGTTCGATTTCTTACAGGTATGTCCCTTCTTCATTGTATATAAAAGGCAAAAGTTGATTGATGTATCAACGCAAGGGCGTCGCCAGCCGATGGCGCAGGGGGGGGCAAGTTGACTTTACCTACTACAATTAGGTATGAATTGTAGGTAAAATCGACAGCACATGAAGCTTTTCACTTGTACTACGAGCCTTACATCTACAGCGATTGTAATAACAACAGTATCTTAGTACTATATACATATATTTCTTATTGGTTTTTGAGTAAATAAGTTATAATAACATTTATTAGAAGAATAGAATAAAAAGGAGTTTGAATTTGAATAAGTGTAAAGCGTACAGCGTATTTTTTTGTTCAAGGCTTGAACTTCAAGCGAATCAACTCAAAGACTTAGGACTTTGGTTGCATTATATTTGGCAACTTTTTTAGAATCTTTAGGGGGGGGGGCAGCTGCCCCTCCCTGCCCCCCCTTGGCGACGCCCTTGTATCAACGTACAGGCCAAACTGGGTCAAGAGACTCCAAATTTGGCACGTAAGTTCCTTATAAGATCTTGGGTTGCACTAAGAAAGGATTTCTCAAAACTCTTCGTTTAGGCCCAACGCAGACGACAGACTAATCCGTGCCGCACTTTTTAGTCTGTGAATATAGAACCCATGGAATCACATGCAACAACGCACAAGACGCGTAAAAAGTCCGGCGCGCGTCGTGTGCGTTACTATTTTCACAGACTATCACAGACTAAAAAGTGCGTCAAGGATAGTCGTCGTCTGCGTTGGGCCTTAAGGTGAAGAATCGTGTTACTTTGGACCTCCATTTTATCACCTTAAGGCGCAACGCAGAAATGGCGGTCCAAAGTTACACGATTAACGGTAAAAGAGTAACTACGTGTCTAACAAAATATACTGTAACTGTTTTAAGGGTGAATTCAGGCCATGATACTGCAATGAATAACTTTACACAAACGACACATCGAAATATGAAACAAGTAGTAACTTTATTAATAACTTATATAATACAAATACATACCCTATATTATATTGAGATTAAACTAAATAACTGAAAACTAAATATAACTAAGTATTGATAAAAACTAAACTTGATATAAAAAAACATCAACATACATAAGTTTATGAAACAAGTTTATCTGCCGGGTGAATTTAAAAAATCCCCGACCTTCAAGAACGCCATCTAGTGATGAGTTGTTGAACTACATTATCCCAATTGATATCCATTGCACCATCTCTTATTTGCCAAGCAAATTAAAAAGCCCCGACTTTTAAGCGTTTACCCCCTACTTTAAAACGGCTGAAACCAGCTAAGAACTAGCGCAAGGGAACTTGATTTTGAAAAACCGCATTGAAATTGGTTTACTCATACGAAAGCTCCGATGCCACAGACAAACACACAGACACACAGACAGACAGAAATATGCACATTAGCGTTAAACTTATAACACCGTTCGTTTTTATAAGGGGTTACAAATTGTTGCCTTTTATAACACCCGTGTTACCAGACCTAATCTATCTATATCTATACATATAATAAAACAGTAAATAAAGTGTGTCTGTACATATTGATGTTAGAATTTTTTTACAGATATATAGGAAAACTTCGTATAAATATACAACGTAGAGCTACATACTGTACATTAAATATATTTCCAAAAAAAATATTGGGGGCGATGGAGACGTAGTAATAGAGGAAGAATTTAAAAAAAATGTTTGTCTGTTTGCCTGTATGTCTGTTTATCTGTTTGTCTGTTTGTACACGCTAATCTCCGGAAATACTGGACGGATTCGAATGAAACTTCTTTTGTTATATAGCTATTAAGCCTGGGTAACATATAGGGTATAAATGATTTTGGAAAATGGAACGCCTGATGCAGAACCATAATGGTCCAGCTAAACTATAAGAGATAGAAAACTGCCGCCTTAGTAAAAGTTTTTCAGCCTGATGAGCATTTTCTAGAGACATAAAGTCCACGCGCACGACGTCGCGGGCTTCGGCTAGTAATACATATATGAATAATTGAATATATTATACAACAGCTCTATGTTTACATTACGTATGTACGTGTCCATAATAAATGGAAATGACTAAGTAATTGGATTTTGTTGCCTATACCTGACAAGTGTATTTTATTGAAATCAAAAAGAAAAAAGAAAAAAATTACATATTTACAAATATACACACAGAAAAAATTCAACAGTAAACACGTGGCATAGTGCCAAGAATGCTGGCCGCATTTCCGCGTTGGATCGCAATACTGATTCGTTGTGCGAAAAAACAGCCAGCCCTCTTGTCACCAGCGGCGCAGATCAGTCTTGGAGAGATCTCTTTATGGAGACCCCTAGCACCGGGGCCCCAAGGCCCGAAAGTCTCCACGCCAAACGGCACAAAAATAAAGTCATTATTTAAAGAACTATATTTGCGGCGCTTGGCGATCTCAGCGTTTTCAGCAGCCGAACCGGCTCTCGAGACTGATTCCCTGAAATGAGAGGGTGCCAGTGTGTGGCATCCCACACTAACGCCCTGCCGCGTTCCCAGGGGATTAGCGACATTCCATCAGGATATACCTTACTTTTTATTTGTTAACAAGCGTTTACGCAAGTTAAGCGACGCCGGGCGAGGTCCACACTTGGATGGGTGACCACTAGTGGCTTGAAAATTTTTCGAGCTACTACTTGCTTTGGGAGGCACGTATAAGCCATTGGTCCTGGCTGTCATCATTGTATGGCAGTCGGTACATACATACATACATACTATCACGTCTTTATCCCTAATGGGGCAGACAGAGCGTTTTGGGTCTTGCGGCAGTCGGTAAGCTATGTCATATGCCTTTAAGCCGCCTGAAATTATCTGACACCAGTGTTGGCCACTCACACAAACAAACAAACAATTTGTTAACCCTACAAAAATATATACGACGTGGAAGGGTAATAAATCGTACCACGGGCTATAATAGAGCACTATACTTTCACGATTCTTCTTATCGTGTGTGTTAGTGACTAACACTAGTGTCAGAGTTTTTAAACCGACTTTAAGGCCTCTGACATGGTTTTAGTTAACGACCAATGTCAAAGACAGTGACCGGGACCGACGGCTTAATGCCCTCCGAAGCACGGATCATCTTAATTATCAGACAATCAGGTGATCAGCCTGCAATGTCTTAACCAAACTAGGACGACAACACGAAGTCGTTGCCCCCGCCGGGAATCGAACCCACGACCTCCGGGTATGAGCCGAACGCTCTAACCACTACACCACGGAGGCAGTTGCCTATACCTTAACTTTCACGATAATAAAATAAGATTGAAAAACGATAAACAATCGACATTTACATACAAATTGCTCGGGCGCTTGCACACAGTCGTATGGAAGTCCCAGTTTTTTTATTTTTTCTACTGTTATTTTAATTTCATTATACTAGCCTACTATAACAGTCTAGTATAGTCCGTACATACATACATACTATCACGTCTTTATCCCTAATGGGGCAGACAGAGCATTTTGGGTCTTGCGGTTCTATGCAGAGCCCAGGGCCGCAAGACCCAAAAGCCACTTTTAGCGTCATGGTGGGCGAGAAGATGGAAAAGCAATCAATACAGTGATGGGTTGCTAGCCGCATCGCCTGTTAACATGGTTTGCATTTTTGCCCATTCCCTCGATCGGCTTTTACGATCTGCGTGGGAAGAGAAGCAGCTGGTACATTCTAAGTTTTATTTTTATTACTCCCAGACCAGCATGGGAGATATAAAATTTTCTTAAAAACTAAAGCAAATATAAATAAAATATTACTACAATACACTGAACACACAGGTTCGCGTGACCGAGTGACGCCCATCATTAGTAAATAACAGGTTTTGTCACACCATATCATATTTTGAAATCTCAGCTATTTCAAAAGCTGATTTTCATGCAACTACGAGCTTTCTGTAATAATGCATATAATTCACATGCGTGAGTACACGAATTGATGATATTGGCTTGTCAATAATTTATAAAAAATCTAATTCGCAAATCATTTAGAGGAATAGCTTTTAGTAGAAGGTTTCTCTAGGGGTCTTCGTTCCAAAAATCATCACATATTTTGGACCGTATCTGGCGGACGAGGGCTGGGCGAAAAAATGCATAAGATTTTCCCGTCACTTTTTTCCGTCACGAAATTTTTTAGGGGCTGGAATATTTTGGGGTTTTAGGGGCTTCCATTTTTGTAACTTCGTTCCAACCGAGTGTACCGACTCTCAGTTCTTTTTAAATAACTATTTGTCGCCCGAAACTGTATGGGGCAAACTACTAAAAATTTATAAAAAAAAAACCTAAGACACACGGCATTTATATTTTATTGGCTTTCCGATATCCATTAAAATTGTGTTAATTATTGTATTAGCTGTTGTATCCCCATGAAAAAAAAAAAATAAAAAAAAAAATTGGTTGTTTGTAAAGTAGGTTTACGATCGAGATGTTTACGTGATAACGTCGTTTCACGGAATGACTGGCAGCGCTCGAGATGAGACGGGAGATCGGTCCGTCTCTCTCTCGTTATACCTGCGATCGCGCTCGTGAGGTTTTGGTGTGACACAAGTTTCTGAACATGTCACCCGACTAAAACGATTTTAAAGACGTTATCACGTCAAAATATGACACTAGGCCGCATATCATCGGCATAACGTTACTATTATATACTGCGAAACTAGGTTTAAAAAGCCAAGGAGAAAGAACAATGTGATACAGCATTGCGTGACCGCGTGACACGCCCGACACCAGTAAATAACAGGATTTGCTACACTGTCATATTTGGATTTCTACGGTTTCCTACTTCAATGCTGCTTTACATGTTTCATTTATAGGCCATGGGCTTGGATTTCTTTCTTTTTTAACTCCGACCTGAGCCTCCGACTCAAAAGAGGGTGTTATAACTTTGACGTGTCTCTGTGTGTCTATCTATGTCATCGTAGTGCTTAAACCAATTTATTTACCGTACCTATACTAAATACAGTATAACCTTTTGTAAGTTTATACTGTTAAAGATTTCGTCCATATTTTGGAATAAGTAAAGTATGCAATTTAGATGCGGTTTCTTTATTGGAAAACTGACTTAATCGAGATGGTTTTTAGCAATGTTTGGTGGACATCGGTTCAGTGGTTGAAAGTTATGGGTAAACGCTTGAGAGTCGGGGTTTTTTTTTATTTCCTGGCAAATAAACTAATATAACTGAAGTCTAAGCAAAATTTAAAGGTATGTTGCTGATAACTTAAGTGAGAACTTGAAGCCTAAGCCGAAAGTGGCCGTTTTTTCCCAAAAATGCTAAGAAAAGTTTCACTCAGAGCCGTATGAGACAAAACTGTAAATGGTTTTTCAGTTTGCATTCAATACCTTTTTTTTCAAATGGCGGCAGCGGATACATTAATTATATCCTAAGCTTTTGCGTGTTTATTAGCCAGATACCGTTCCAGGAATAATGATAAGAAATATTCATTAATAATAACATGCTTATTAAGACCTACTCATCGCCATTTAGACGTAATCATTTCTCTTCCTTGTCAAGAGGGCGCTTTATGGAAGTAATTAAAACATCAAAACCTTTAATCCCCATTAAATAAAGTAGTACTCTAATTAATTAAATCTTATACCTTAAAACGAGCAATTCTTGTACCTATATTTATTTATTTATATGTATATTAATTTCTGTGATCTCGAAAACGGCTCTAACGATTTCGCTGAAATTTTGTATATGGGGGTTTTCGGGGTAAACAATCGATCTAGGTTAGTCTTATTTTTGGGAAAACGCGTGTTTTCGAGTAAGAATATTATAGTAAAATATAGACGATGCGCCAAATTCTTAAAAAACTTGAGAGGTGTCAATGGACACCCGGATGGAACCAAGTTCCTTTCGATTAATTAGGAGAGAGAGAGACAGAGAAACACGCGCACGCCGCACGGCTTACAACTATAGCAAACAGTGTCGTTACAACTTTTGGTCTTAACTTCATCCGTCTAGCCCCCTTTCGCAACGCGCGATAAGGAATTTCATTCCAAAAACATTTTCGATATCTGCAGAAAAAGCAAATTCTAATAATATATGTTCCTACATGTGAAACATATCACAAACAAAGCAACAATATTATACTCCGCATATATCGCCACTAATTTCCGCATGCGACTCGATATGGATCACATCATTATAGGCTAATCACCGGGCCGCAAAATATATATGAAACAGAAGTATAGCTCGTGCGTTTCTCACACAGAAAAAAAACTTGAGAGGTGTCAAGGGACACCCGGATGGAACGAAGTTGCTTTCGATTAATTAGGAGAGAGAAAGACAGATAGAAAAACACGCGCACGCAAAAAGTGTCGTAAAAACTTTTGGTCTTAATTTTTTTCCATCTAGCCCCTTTCGCATCGCGCGATAAGGAACTTCGTTACAAAAATCTCACTTTCATCGAGTGCGGGTCAAAATTGCATTTTTGAAGTAAACCGCGACACTGATATAGTTTTTGTGCTGTTCCTATAGATTATAGATACTTTCCGGAAAAAACATTTGGGATAAAATTGTAGGTTTTGATTGTGAATCTGCTATTTTCCAACAACTCAAATCAGACACTTCTTTTTAAACATCATAATAAATATTTTCTATTGGATTTGTATAAAATACAGGCTGATGACGTCATCGTTTATTAGAGTCAAATAGTACTCTTATTTTCGGTTTGAATCCCACTTAGCATACTATCAAAAAAGTTGTTTTCAGTGTGATATTGCAGTCTTGAATCATCTGATTATCTGGAATGAAAGATGATTACGTGCTTCAGAAGGCACGTAAAGAATGTGGGTTCCATATGCCATCTAGCGTTTGCTTAAACGTATCCAAGAATTGGTTCTGATCTACGCTTTGGGTTGCGGAGGTCAGACGGCAGTCGCTCTGTGTGAAAACCAGTAACCTCGTCAGATCACATAGGATAGGTAGCGGACCTCGGGCGCTGAAGCATTACCGCTGAGGATGCAACCGGGAATACGGTCGTACGATGACGTTGTCATATATACTAGGCTAGCTGTGCCCGTGGGCTTCGCTCCCCGTGAGAATTTCGGGATAAAAACTATCCTATGTCCTTCCCTGGGCATCAAACTATATCCATATCATCTAAATAGGTTCAGTAGTTGAAGCGTGAAGTGGTAACAATATAACAACTCAATTTCGCATTTAAAATATGAGTAAGAATTCTGTATAAATACTCCAAATTTTGCCGTGAGCGTTGTTCGATCTCGTTTGACTTCTGTTATCCCTATTTTTTGTCCTTCCACTCCACTTTATGTACACTGTGATCGGCCACACATGTAATTTAAGCTGATGACGGACAGACAAACAAACCTGATTTATTACGGTTCACGCAATCACTGTAAATTAGAACGGTCGCTTCGGGCAGATGGGAATGTTCTTTAGAATTTTCATGTATTGTGCTCAGTTGGTATGAGGTATTTGTAATTAGATAATAATGCTTCAAAGCTGGTCTGGTAGAATGGCAAACATTGGAATGTACGAGTTGATTCTGTTATGCTTTTATTATCTTTATTTTAATATGATCACTCAGCATGTTTATTTGTCATTAAGTTTAGGGGTTACCTGAATTTTCTTCGAGTCCAGAGCTGCCCACATTTAAAATGAATTATTTAAAAGGAAATGGAGATATAATTGAAAAATTTTGTCTTGATCAAGCCCTAGATAACACTAAAAACTATTTCATGAACTACTATTTACAGTTAAGAGTGAGACCGTGAAGCTTTTCTGCGCACATTTGCGAAAAACGGCTACGTTTGGCTAATGTGCGAAGAAAATCTTATATTTCACTTTAAACTATTAACTACTAGATCTTAAAAAATAGTTAGATTGCTATACAAAACACATTTTTCTATAAATTTCAAGACTCTCTCGGAACATATTATAGTTGAGTGGAATTTCTGCCATTTTCTTTATTCAATACTGTGTTTTGTCTCGGAGGTCTACCTTGCCTCTATTTATTTAAAATGTGCTTGTTTAGGAGTAATTTTGACTTTTAGAATAGCGGTTTCTAATGTTCAAGATAATCTGCCCCGTGCATTGCTCTGAATTAGCCTCTGATACATTTCTTTAATAATGGAAAGTCTCTATCCATCTCCCATGCTGGTCTGGGAGAAATAAAAAACTTAGAATGTACCAGCTGCTTCTCTTCCCACGCAGATCGTAAAAGCCGATCGAGGGAATGGGCAAAAATGCAATTCATGTTAACAGGCGATGCGGCTAGCAACCCATCACTGTATTGATTGCTTTTCCATCTTCTCGCCCACCATGACGCTAAAAGTGGCTTTTGGGTCTTGCGACCCTGGGCTCTGCATAGAACCGCAAGACCCAAAATGCTCTGTCTGCCCCATTAGGGATAAAGACGTGATAGTATGTATGTCTATCCATCTCAACCGAGTTTTCCCAAATTCTACGCCATATTGAAGTAGCCGTAACCGTAATATGTCATAAGAACAATGTCTTTTGAAGCAAATATAAATCTATCGATTTTATTATACAGTTTCATGTGATATTTTCTATTTAAATTTTTATCAATCGTTATCCTGAAGAAATTGCTATGCTCCCCTTGATTAATTTATCTTTACTGCTGAGATAAGTTTAGTGTGTGTAATCGCTACACAAACAGTCAAATCAGATACTCTTTTCTAAACGTCAAAACAAACATTTTCTTTGAGAACTGTATGAAATAACCAACAGTAACGTCAAATTTTCGGAGTCAAATAGCGCTCTTAATATCAATATTTCTGCAGTCTGTATACATTTAAAATCTTGCTGAAAATAGATATGATCAATATAACTATTCGTGACAATTTATTTTAATAACTGTACTAAATATTTTATTTTCGACCCAGTCCACATTCCTAAAGTAGAAGGCATAGCTTTGTGGTTGATTAATAAAATATTTGATTTAGAATTGGGACGAAGAATCGAGAAGCTCAATTTTGCATTCGAATGCTTAAAAATAGCTCAGGTCACCGACATCGTCGATAAAACTGGAAAGCTATTGTCGCTCCGGGTTCACTTTTGAAGCTGCCTCGTCAGCCGCCGATAGTGGGCAGAGGGCGCTTTAATCGACACAAAAAAAAAATGAGATAAAAAGGAAAAAAAAACCAACGCTTAAAAACGGGACCCTATTATTAAGACTCCGCTGTCCATCTGTCTGTCCCCGTCTCATGAACCATGATAGCTAGATAGTTTAATTTTTCACAGATGATGTATTTCTGTTGCCGCTGCTATAACAACAAATACCAAAAACTAAATAAAATGAATATTAAAGTGGGGCACCTATATAACAAACGTGATTTTTTATAGATAATTGTACGCATGGTATAATAAAACAAGGTATTCTCTTCCCGTGACAGCTGATGACGTAGATGGAACTTGACTACGTCATCAGTTAGATCTGTTGCTACTGTGTGAACCTGAATTACCCGAGCGTAATGCATTTTTGAACTTTATATACCAATTTCGAATTAATAATCCATTATATCAATTTATAAAATATTGAATTAATGAATCACGCGAGAATCGCGAGATACTAAATAGCTAAGTTACTTAATATTTTATTTAATATTCATGAACTAATTGAGAAAGTCCTTAAATTTACTGAAAAGAACAATCAGTGGCAACACTTTCGTGACGTAGTCAAGTTCCATCTCGGGAAGAGAATACCTTGTTTTATTATACCATGATTGTACGGAGCCCTTCGTACGAGAGTCTTACTTGCACTTGTTTTCTTAAAAAACCTAACACCAAGTAGCCTGCTTAAAAAATCTGACACCAACAAGCGGGTGACACTAAATCATTCGGCAAATCGGCAGAGATAGCACAGTTCAGCATCGTCAATAAACCTCAAAAGCTATTGTCGCTGTGAGCTCAATTTCAAAACCGCCTCGTCAGTCTCCGATAATGGACAGAGGGCGCTCCAGTCGAGTCGAGTGCCTTGACGCCACTTGTTCTATGTCCCGCCGCGCCGCTGAGTTGGCGAATCATTACTATCTTTGAGTGCCCATTGATTTTTGCTTATTTTAGTCTTCTTCATATCGAGTCGAAATGCTTTTAGTGTAGCTTCAATTTCAAATCATCTTTAAACAGTGGCCATGGCGATCCCTTTGTTATATTTGTAGTACCAATAGGTGTCACCATGCCTACCCGTCGCAATATACACATAATTATTTCTCTTTCTTGTCACTAGATGGCGCTTTATGGTAATAATGAAAACATTAGATTCTTTTATTTAAACAAAGCAGTACTCTAATTAATAAGTATGACTTATATGAAATGCAATAAATATTTCTTAAGCACATTCAACACACAATTTGAATTTTTTTTGCTAGTCGTGTGTGCTGCCATCTCTGTGTGCCTTCCCGCCAGTATTGCCTACTTACATATAGTGTTGCCTTGGTGGTGTATCTGTTACGTTAGTAATTATACTATCTTTGGTATCACTAATGTTCAATATCTGAAAAGACAGTACCTACAGATATCTAATGTTCTAACTTTGTGATTCTAAAGTAGCCTGGAGAAACATCCCGCTATATGACAATCAGTCAAATCAGACACTTTTTTTAGACACGTAAAAACAAACATTTTCTCTATAGGATTTGTATCAGTGTTGCCGAACTATCGATAGTTCTATCGATAGTTGACCTCGGAAATCATCTCAAATATCGATAGGCCTATCGATAGTATCGATACTATCTATAGTATCGATTGCTCCGTAAGCGTAAATACTTCTTCTTGTTGAGTCGAAATGGCTTAAATTAAATGTTATTAGACCAAAACCTAGCCACGGCGACCTGTGTCATTGGCTACATTCAAATCTGCCTTAGTGCAAGGAGTCGGACAGTTGGGACATGACAAAAGATGGTCCATGGATTGAGTGACCCCACAGTCACACAAACTGTCGCCAGAGTAACCCCACCTGGCTCTGCTCTCTCGGCATCTCCCTGTGCCAGATCGGAGTATATTTAAAGATTTCCAAACATCCCATGGAAGATCCTTACCCAGTGGCAGCTTCTCGTTAGGTGGAATGTCAGATGGTGAAGGCGGGAACGTATTTTGCCACAGTGAGAGTTTAGTCTTCGAGACTTCTTTAGGTGGTAAGCTACGCTGTCTTAAAAAGCTGTTGCGGCTTTTAAGGCGCAACAGCTTTTAAGCGTAAATACTATCGAGATAGCAATACTATCGATAGTATCGATACTATCGAAGCTCAATATTTGTAGTCGATCGATAGTAGACTATCGAGCGGTAACACTAATTTGTATGAAATACAAAAGCGTACTCATGCTTATTTGAAGTCAAATAGCGTTCTTAATTTAAATTTGTATTACTAAAGGGGTTTGGGTAATTTTGTATGAGCCTTGGCATGATTTTTTTTTTCCAGCGGCCACCGACTTGATTATTATTTATAAATAGTCCTATAATTAAGAATGACTGCTCAATAAAAAATTTTGATGTAAATAATATCGAAGCCGATATATCGGTTTTCAAAATTAAATAATAAATAATAAAAAATATCGTCCATGTATATGTAATAAGTTTTATTTATATCGTAAGAGGGATCTATTATGTTATTATAGAAAGGAAATATAAATTAAACAAAAAAAAAAAACAAAAAAATCATTCATTTATTATAAATACCAAAAGCAATAGTAATTATTATACATTTTCGGGTTCATCATAAGCCTCATTTACTTGGTCGCGTCGTATTATACTGTCTAAAAACTTAGCTGGGGGAAACAGATGTTCTTGGTATCTTCCCCATCCCAAAAACCATATAATAGACATTATATGGGAACAACAGCCTAGGGTTCGTTTTCCAACGACACATGAGCAATAGTGCCCTAATATGGCGTTTATTCCCTCTAATCCCCATTCTACTAAAATATCATAATAAGTTCTATTTGACACATGCCGTGATTGAATCCTACCTCTCAGTAGCCATGGGTCATTACAATCGGGATTCTGCTCTCTAAAGTCTTTCAAATGGGGCTTCTTATATATTTCAATCAAATAAGACTCATTTTTAATGTGCTCTCCGTAATAACTACGAGCTTGGAGGATTTGATAAGTTCCCAACGCATACAAAATAAATAACAATAAAACAACGCATACATACTTAAGACTGGAAAGTCATTGAAGCCTAGCAAAGCCGCATCTATGGACTGAAAGCGAGCCCATCTACGATTGAGGTTATTTTCTAACTCATATTCACTTAGTCGATTCCTGTTGTTTATAAAGTAGTATTTTGTTATTTACTGACAACGCAGAGTTCCATCCAAGCAGCCAGTACATCTTTTGAAATCATAGATCAATTACCTCTCTTTTCTTTTTGACGTGGGCTTTCCAGCGAAGCTTCGCGTCGAGTGTCATACCTACGCACTTAGCAGTGTTTTTATATGGCACCTGCTGTTTATTTATGTAGACGGGACAGTAGTCATCATATTTATTTGTGAAGTTGACGTGGACAGAATTCGACTAGTTTAGCTTAATTCGCCACTTCTTTGTCCAGTTATGAACTTTATTAACAGCTGCTTGGACCTTTTCTGCTGCTTCTGCATGACTCATGTATGTACATAACTAGGAAGTAGGAACAAGGGCCACTTTATAATATTTATTTTACAAACAAAGACAATACATACTTTTATTTGCGTTGTTTTTATGATAATTTAAAGGTGGCGCCACTTTAGCCCTACCTTTCATCTTAAGTACATTGTATTTTTGTGCTTAATTCAATGAGAATCTAACCTAACCACTAATAAAACCTATATAATAAAAATAATAATCGCTATCATACATTTAAATTGAGTTTTATTTTTAAGGTGGCGCCACTTTCGCCCTACCCTTTATCTTAAGAGTCCCCTTACCCTAGACTTCTCCATACAAACGTAGTCTACGTTTAATTTTGAAACCACATGTCAGATTCTGGTAAAAATTGGTAATTGTAAAGAAATTGCAATTATCTAGGGTAATAACTAGTTTCCTAAATTAAATTATGCACTGGAAAGAAAATATAACGATTTACAAGTTTCCCATACTGATGGTCAAAAATGATATAAAACACTATATTCTATTTCAAGTTCATATTTTTACTGTAGGAAACCAGTTATTACCCTAGATAACTGCAATATCTTTGAAATTACAAAGTTTTGCCCAAATCGGACATGTCGATTTGAAATAAAACGTAGACTACGTTTGTATGGAAAGTTGTATTTTGGTCTAGGGTAAGGGGATTCTTAAGTGCATTTTATACGTGTGCGAAGTTCACTGAAAGCCTACATTTACTATTTAATAATACCTAAATGCAATCATGCAGACTTTGCATCGATACAAATGTTTAAAAAAGCGTAATATTACAGATTTTTTTTCTTCAAATATCTCAGCTCCGATACATTTTGGACAGAAACGGTTAAACAAAAAAATTAATGTCTGAATATGTTCTATCGAACGAAATACCTTTAATCGATGGCCGCAACTTTTGAAAATCATGCCACTTGTACACAATGCCCTTTAAAATCTTGTTGTAAAAGGATATGATCATTGAAAAATGACACTTTGTCACGTTTTATTTTACATACATACATACATACTATCACGTCTTTATCCCTAATGGGGCAGACAGCATTTTGGGTCTTGCGGTTCTATGCAGAGCCCAGAGCCGCAAGACCCAAAAGCCACTTTTAGCGTCATGGTGGGCGAGAAGATGGTAAAGCAATCAATACAGTGATGGGTTGCTAGCCGCATCGCCTGTTAACATGATTTGCATTTTTGCCCATTCCCTCGATCGGCTTTTACGATCTGCATGGGAAGAGAAGCAGCTGGTACATTCTAAGTTTTTTTTATTTCTCCCAGACCAGCATGGGAGGTTTTATTTTATGAACTTTTATTTTTTTGTATTATTTATTTTAGAGTCAGGGAAGTACCCAATTATACAATTTTTGAGTCTCTATTGATTTTCAATTTTTCAGTAGTCTTAATTCTACCAGTGGCCTGGAGAAACAATTTCTTATATATATTCTATATCATTTCAGAATTGAATTCTGAAATCTGAACTTTACATTCTCTTCTTCTTTTACAAGTCAAATATTTTACATCTAGAAGGACCTAGAAATTTTCACATTTTAGATAACTTATATTATATACAAATTTACAACCTTTTTTCCGACACAATGTAGCATAAAAAGACATTTTTTTACGAAACCGAATGAAGCCGAAATTACGCAACTCATTATCCGCGACTGACAACTCAAAAAAATACGCTCATTTGGCCGAGTGCTAAATGAAACAATTATCATAAACATTCGCTTTTCATGCGAACATTTTCTGACGATAAATTACTTTATAAACACCGGAAACTTCTTTTGTATGGTTTGCCATATATTTTTAAATGGCTTTAGATATTTGGCATCTAGCCATGCTTGCGAGAACATGGAATAAAGTAATCACAGAAGGACAACGCTTATAACTTTATCAATAAAGATAGACATACATAGAACAAACTAGTATAGAATAATATGTTTGGTTTCCTAGAAGAAATCACTTTTAGCGATAGTATACTTTTAATGTTATTTTCTATGTATTTTCAACATATACATATTTGATTTTTTAAATGTACATTACAGTATTACTAAATTACGCCGAATATTAATGTACCTACTTTTCATCAATAGATAGAGTGATTTATACAAGCCGGTTTATATCAAGGTTTATATGTGTAATTCATACCTGTGCAAAGCCGGAGCGGGCCGCTTGTTTACTATGTATGTCAAATAATATATTATGGCCTTTTACTGCTGCAGTTGTGTTGAAATCTAAATATATATATAAAAAAAATGTACGGGACAGCCGACAGACAGCGTCATAAATATAGTATATAGGTTTAGTATATAGATTGTTATAAGTCGTAAATAAAATATATTTTTATAATGTTTTTATTCTCCCATAGTTGATAAGATAATAGGTACGATTAAGTTATTGTAAATAGACAGTTTTTTCTTTTGTGTTTTATTCCCCGTCAGATTAGATAGCAATAGGTAGGAAATAGAAATAGATAATAACAGATATAGATCTGATAAGAAAACAGAATAGGATTTACATAGGATGATAAATAGATTTATAGGTCATAGTAACATTTCTTTTTAGATTATTATTGTGTTTCGTACTACAATCTTATTAGATAATGTAATATATAAGGTTTGTGTATAGTTTATAGTAACAAAAACCTATTAGTTCGGTCAATGAGTGCTCAAAATGAGCATGTGGATGGAAAAGTCGAAAGCAGAAATTTTGACTCGGCAACTTTGTTAGGATTAGTTAGGACATAAACATACTAAAAGTCTTTACCCCTCCGAGGTGAGCCCGCGGGGGGAGGGCACAAAGAATGTCCCGTTTTTAGGTTTTTTGCTTACATCTCGAAAACGGTGCATCGTACTAAATTTGTTCTAGTATATAATGAAAGCTGATAAAATTATCTACAACTTTGTCTTTCTCACTTTTTATCTATCTCTAATTTTTACCTAGCTATGACGTACGAAAAATTTTCGATTTTTTAAAATGACTGAACTGACCATATTAGTGTGTTTACATCCCGAGAGCCACTTATACACGTCATATTGTTTAATACTATTAAATGTTCTTTTTAAGCTTACCGCTTGTTTGAATTAAATCCAAAATAGGCTGGTATCGGCCATTTGTGACTATTGCTCTTTTTTCCTCAAAAGTAAAATGATCAAACGCGTAACTTTTCAGTTTTAGCAAAGAAACACCTGGCGTACAACTTTTTTTCCTTTTAATTTCATCTGTTATCGCAAACAAAACAAAGTTCAGGAGTGCTATTTTTCATTGAGGGACGCAAACACAAAACGTGTTGTTTTCCAACTCACCGCTCGCGTAAAATACAAATTGATTGTATTTTTGAAATCGTCGTGTCAGCGAAAAACAATATTGTTTTACGCAGAAAACATAGATAATTTGTCTATGCTTTTCTAAAAATTCTAACATGAATAAAAAAGCAACGTAAAATGGAACGGATTTCCCATGATTGGTTTCGATGACATATCAACGCTACAAATGTCAAAATTACGAGTGCTCAAGACCTTACGCAGTAAAAAAAATTCTATGTCTATGGTCAAGACCACTCGTTGCAAATCCTTCGCAAACTACCGATTTAAAAAATGCGCCCAGACCTATTTAGTCTAATTAGTATCCATTTCTACCTATCGATTTGTATATGTTTAAATTTCTACCTCGTTGGATTCACTGTCAAAATAAAAAAAATCTTCTTCATACAGTCAGCTTGGCCCTTTTGCCGATTATGGTTATTGATTTGTTACATATATTTTTCATGAGCCTTTTATTTCTGCCTTCAGGTTTATGTACTACTAGCTGAAGCCCGCGACTTCGTTCGCGTGCACTTTATGTCTCTGGAAAATGCTCATCAGGCTGAACAACTTTTACTAAGGCGACATTTTTATATCTCTTATAGTTTAGCTGGACCATTATGGTTCTGCATCAGGCGTTTCATTTTCCAAAATCATTTATACCGTATATGTTGCCCAGGCTTAATAGCTATATAACAAAAAAGTTGCATTCGTATCCGTCCAGTATTTCCGGAGATTAGCCTGTACAAACAGACAAACAGACAAACAGACAAACAGACATACAGACAAACAGACAAACAGACAGACATTTTTTTTAAATTCTTACTCTGTTACTATGTCTCCATCGCCCCCAATTTTTTTTTGGAAATATATTTAATGTACAGACACACTTTTTTTACTGTTTTATTATATGTATAGATTATATTGCTACCCCAACAGCTTTCCCCAAAAAAACGGCGAAATGGTTCCTTTACTTCCAGCGGGTCCCTTCGTGAATTGAAGGCGTACAGTATAATAAAGTACATTATTGTAGAGCCTTTTATTTCTACCTTTCTAAAATTATATATTTTTTTAAAAGAAAAAATAATTTTACGAGATATTTACGAAAATTTTTTTTAAACTAAACGAACAGTCAACGGACGGGCAAGCGCGCGTTTATTTTAAAATAGGGCCTATTTATAATTTATTTTAATATAAAAAATGCGGATATATAAGGGAAGCTCCGGGTAGACAACGTCTCTGCGACTCTATGGACAGCACGTCCCTGCACTTCGGTACAGCTTCACATCAAGATCGGACAGCGGGTTATGAAGAAACAGCTACACTGTGGAAATACAGGGAATAGATAGCCACTCTGTTCGCCCGTACGTTCGTTTTCGTCCACGCTCGCCGTACCGCTGGGTATTATCTCGATTGCATCGTGTTTCATTGAGATACCCCTATTCCGTTTCTTTTGATACACCCCGTTTCATCGATAAATGTATGTCATGAAATACGAACTGGTACGGCTTGAGCGCCCGCGATCAACCGCGTCGTGTCATAGCGCACAGACAGACAGCCCTTAAAGAGACCAACGTGTGAGTAATATTCTACAGAAAGGCGTAGGTTCGACACCAGCACAACCAGTGTACGGTTCGTCACGTACAATTTAAGTATTACGTATATTTATAAGAGTATATCTACTAATAGATTTATTTTCTTTTTAACAGGTAAGTATCGACATCTTGAAATTGATATATGGTAAAAAAGAGACTACGCTCAATGCAAACATCAAGAGAATAAGGTTCTAAAAACTTGAACTTAGATCGATTTCCGGTCCCAGCCGTTTTCAATATTCTTTTGATGTAGTTACATATATTTATATTTACAAGATCAATTGCTCATTGATAATAAGTAAAAAGATTTAAAATTAAGAATGTTTAAAATTAAGTTAATTAAAAAGAAATTACCTAATTCATTTTGACTTCTCTTCCTAAGCCCAATATTAAATCGTAAAAAACATATGTAACGCAACTTCCTATTGAAAATACAAGTAACCCCACATCTGTGCATACTTTATTTGTACACATGAGCGGCTGTCTTAGGAATCGTTAAAAATGCATAGGTAACCGTTATAAGTCGTCTTTAGTTTGTTTGTTTATTTTTCTTTTCTTGGACTTTTTGTTTTTATTTATAAATTATACCCAAAGGAGACGCCGCGGAAAGTCACATGTGGCTTTATGAGAACATGCGATGCGCAAATAGACGCCTGCTTTCCACTCTAAACAATTTTTTAGAGTTCCGTAACCAAAGGATAAAAACGGGACCATATTACTAAAACTCCGCTGTCCACGACCATTTGTCTGTCTTTACAGTGACAGACAAATTATCGGTGTATAATATATATTTATTTATTTATTTTATTTTTATTTCAGACAATAATATACAATCAAATGCATGCAAAAACAACGCTATATAATCTCACTAGAGATTTTCCAAACGTTGGAATTGCCATAAACTATATCTACCCATCAATCATGTATCTTATGATAATTTACAAGCGTGTTCAATTAAGAGTCCGGCGACCCTAGACTTCTCCATACAAACGTAGTACACGTTTAATTTTGAAACCACATGTCAGATTCCGGTAAAAATTGGTAATTGTAAAGAAATTGCAATTATCTAGGGTTATATTGGGTTTCCTATAGTAAAATTATGAACTGGAAAGAAAATATAACGATTAAGAAGTTTCCCATACTAATGGTCAAAAATGATATAAAACACTATATTCTATTTCAAGTTCATATTTTTACTGTCGGAAACTTAATATAAACCTAGATAATTGCAATATCTTTGAAATTACAAAATTTTGCCCAAATCGGACATGTCGTTTTGAAATAAAACGTAGACTACGTTTGTATGGAAAGTTGTATTTTGGTCTAGGGTCGGGGGACCCTTAACTTATTACAAATACGCTGTGACACAATAAAGTGCGAGTACCGTCGCCCAGGTGGAACCGGTTCTCGAGGCTCGAGCAAACTACTGTACATAGGTTGATGTTTTATTTCTGATAAATTTTATTATATATATACTATAGTGATCTAGTATAGCCCGTGGTTCGTTTTATTGCGAGTATGACCCTTCCACGTTGAATATTAATAATTTATTTTCTAATAAAATATGCAATTAGTAGGTATTTAGTTTATAGTTTTATCCTAATATCTTTTACTGACATAAGCTTATACCTTTAAACGAGCAATTCTTGTATGTATATATATTTATTTATAAATTTCTGTGATCTCGAAAACGGCTCTAACGATTTCGCAGAAAATTTGTATGTGGGGGTTTTCGGGGGTAAGCAATCGATCTAGATTAGTTTTATGTTTGGGAAAACGCGTGTTTTCGAGTTTTCATGCGTTTTTCTTTCCACGCAGAATATGGTCGCTAATTTCGGCGCGCCGGCCGGCATCGGCTTAGCTCAGTGGTTAAGGATGCTGACTGCTAGAAAAAGTGTTACGGGTTCGAATCCCACTCGGTGACTTACTTTTGTTTTTTTTTATGTTCAAGTTTATATATAATTTTTTATTTTGTACTGTTGTTAGACAAGTTTAAAAAAAAATAGTTAATGTTTGAGATGTAACCGACCGAGCAAAGCTCGGTCACCCAGGTACTATAGTTAAAATGTATAAGAGTCTTCGCTAAGTTACGCGGGCGCACGCGGCGGGTTCGGTCTATCTCTGTCACAAACTCCAAATGCGAAAGAGATAGCAGAATCCGTCGCGGGTCACCTGTCTCTGTCGCACTTAGCGTTTGTGACAGAGATAGACTGAACCCGCCGCGTGCGCCGCGTAACTTAGCGAAGGCCCTTAGGGATACCAATACGAGTCACTTATTTTGTACTAGCCGAAGCCCGCGACTTCGTTCGCGTGGACTTTATGTCTCTGGAAAATGCTCATCAGGCTGAACAACTTTTACTAAGGCGGCATTTTTATATCTCTTATAATTTAGCTGGACCATTATGGTTCTGCATCAGGCGTTCCATTTTCCAAAATCATTTATACCCTATATGTTGCCCAGGCTCAATAGCTATATAACCAAAAAAGTTTCATTCGAATCCGTCCAGAATTTCAGGAGATTAGCGTGTACAAACAGACAAACAGACATACAGACAAACAGACAAACAGACAAACAGACAAACAGACAAACAGACAAACAGACAAACAGACAAACAGACAAACAGACAAACAGACAAACAGACAAACAGACAAACAGACAAACAGACAAACAGACAAACAGACAAACAGACAAACAGACAAACAGACAAACAGACAAACAGACAAACAGACAAACAGACAAACAGACAAACAGACAAACAGACAAACAGACAAACAGACAAACAGACAAACAGACAAACAGACAAACAGACAAACAGACAAACAGACAAACAGACAAACAGACAAACAGACAAACAGACAAACAGACAAACAGACAAACAGACAAACAGACAAACAGACAGACATTTTTTTTTTAATTCTTAATCTATTACTACGTCTCCATCGGCCCCAATATTTTTTTTGGAAATATATTTAATGTACAGACACACTTTTTTTACTGTTTTATTATATGTATAGATATAGATTGTAATAAATTGCAAGTAGCAATTTGGCCCCAACCTCTCTTAGTCTGACATCTCATCTTGTAAGTAGAAC
The DNA here is from genome assembly GCA_963555685.1 of Acrobasis consociella. Taxonomy (NCBI): domain Eukaryota; kingdom Metazoa; phylum Arthropoda; class Insecta; order Lepidoptera; family Pyralidae; genus Acrobasis; species Acrobasis consociella. The sequence continues at coordinate 39,177,044 of OY743104.1, read as the reverse complement.
AATTGAATTTAGGTAAGTAAGTGCGAGCTATCTTTAGGTCACATTAAACACGTAACTTAGCACACAGCCGACATCCAAGCTCGCAGAATAATTGATCAGGTACTAACCTCGACTAAGTGACCATTACCACATGACATCGGGCATGCATACGGGATAGAATAGGCAATAGTGCCTTTAATTATCTCCGAATAATAAAGAAGTTTTCAACAAATCAAATAAGACACTTTTTTCTAAACGTCAAAACAAACATTTTCTATAGAATTTATATGAAATAAAAACGAATGACGTCATAGTTTCTTAGAGTCAAATAGCGCTCTTAATATCAGTTTCTCCGCATTATTAAATCTTATATCACGTTGATAATGGATATGATCAATGACAAGTGACATTATTTTGTGACATTTTATTCTTTTAACAGTGCTAAATAATTTATTTTTGACCCAGGAAACTTGCTTATTGCGTAATAGATTGCCAAATAGATTACTGTTTGTGGGCATGCCTACCAATATAGCAATATAATTGGAACGAAGTTCCATATCGCGCGTTGCGAAAGGGCAAGACGGGAAAAATTAATACCAGAATTTGTAACGACACTTTTTGCTATAGTTGTAAGCCTTTCGGCGTGCGCGTGTTTTTCTGTCTGTCTTTCTCTCTCCTAATTGATCGAAAGGAACTTCGTTCCATCCGGGTGTCCCTTGACACCTCTCAAGTTTTTTTTTCTCTTCCTTTCACTTTATGGCGTTATAATATATACATACATATTATCACGCCTGTTTCCCACAGCGGTAGGAAGAGACTATATAGGCCTCCACTTGCTAAGACCCTGACATATCTCGCTTCATCTATACTCATCACTCTCTTCATACATGCCCCCTTAACTTCCTTTTTTATATAATAAGGTAATTATTTAAATATATACATACATACATACTATCACGTCTTTATCCCTAATGGGGCAGACAGAGCATTTTGGGTCTTGCAGTTCTATGCAGAGCCCAAGGCCGCGAGACCCAAAAGCAACTTTTACTGTCATGGTGGGCGAGAAGATGGAAAAGCAATCAATACAGTGATGGGTTGCTAGCCGCATCGCCTGTTAACATAATTTGCATTTTTGCCCATTCCCTCGATCGGCTTTTACGATCTGCGTGGGAAGAGAAGCTGGTACATTCTAAGTTTTTTTTTATTTCTCCCGGACCAGCATGGGAGTTTTTTATTTAAATATTAAAATCTTTAATTACTATAATTTAAATAAATTAGTACTATAATTAAGTATGACTTATTGGAATGCAATAATATTTTAAAAGTATATTCAACACTTTGTCACTTTTTTGCTAGGCGTGTGTGCTGCCATCTCTGTAAGGCTACCCCTCAACTCCACTTTTGCTAACTTACGTGCCCTCCAATAGTTTCTATGGAGATGCGTATCTTTTACGTTTACGTTAGTAATTATATTATCTTTGCCGTGGGTCACCGGTGACTCCCGTCGGACCCTAAGTTTTAAGGGATGAACAGAGCCAAGGGGGACAAAATCAAAATCATGCTTAGCTAAACATTGGCCAAGTGCGAGACGAACCACGCGCAGTGCCACTGAAAACGTGTGAAAACTAATTTTCTATAATTTTTATGATTTGAAATTATGCTTTTTCTTTTCCGGTGTCGTTAAATAAATAGTACTTTCAAAATTATTGTGGGGTTGTGCACATCATTTTTAATTTAGGGATCCATTTGTAATATATTTGTTTAGTTCCTGGGTGACCGAGTTTTGCTCGGTTACATCTCAAACATTTACTACATTTTTTTAAACTTGTCTAAAAACAATACAAAATAAAAAAATAAAAAATAAGTCACCGAGTGGGATTCGAACATATAACAACTTAAACCGCTGAGCCAAATGGATAGCGGCCAGCGCAACGAAATTAGCGACCATATTCTGCGTGGAAAAAAAACGCATGAAAACTCAAAAACACGCGTTTTCCCAAACATAAGACTAATCTAGATCGGTTGTTTACCCCCGGAAACCATCGTATACCAAATTTCAGCGAAATCATTAGAGCCGTTTCCGAGATCAAAGAAATTTATAAATATATAAAGAAATAAATATACAAGAATTGCTCGTTTAAAGGTATTAGATAAAGTGCAAATGTTTGACAAACATTTGAAATACAGTAATAAGGCAATATTTGCAGCATTACTTAATTTTCCTTTCATCATAAAAACATTTAATACTTTCCTCAACAGATTCCTGGAATTTTCCTTTTATATTTTGTAAGAGCTTGTTTTATTATATTGCCGACGCCCAAATGGAGACTAAGTAATGTTCGTCATGTTTCTTTAATAAATTATGGTCGTCACAATTTTTAATAATGTTTATAAATAAATAAATATATATACAGGGACAAATTACACTGATTGAGCTAGCCCCAAAGTAAGTTCGAGACTTGTGTTATGGGATACTAACTTAACGATACTATATTTTATAACAAATACATATATAGATAAGCATCCAAGACCCAGGACAATTTGAAAAAGGCCATTTTCCAACTTGTCCTGACTGGGAATCGAACCCGGGACCTCTGGGTAGCGGACTAGCATGGTGATCACTTCGCCACGGAGGTCGTCAAACATTTGTTGACAAACATTGAACAAAAATTTGTTGATGGAAAACGCTTTTATTTAGTTTCAGCTGTGCCGATGTCTGTCGTTCTGTCTGTCATCAAATCTTGCAAGTTAACCCACTTGACGGTTTCCAAATAAGCTGAAATTATGCACGCATATGTATATTGCGTCATCATCATCATATCAGCCACAGGAAGTCCACTGCTGGACATAGGCCTCCCCCAAGGATTTCCAAAACGACCAACATTGCGCAGGTCGTCTGACCATCTAGCAGGTGTCCTACGCTGCGCTTGCCGGTACGTGGCCGCCATTCGTGAACCTTTCTGCGCGCTACGTGCCCCGCCCACTGCCACTTTAATGAGCTAATCCGCTTGGCTATGTCAGTGACCTTCAGTATATTCAGTATATTGCGTAACAAAAAAAAACGTAATAAACCATTTTTCTTTCTTTCTTTCTTTCTAACAATATAATATTATAATACTCCCATGCTGGTCTGGGAGTAATAAAAAAAAAAACTTAGAATGTACCAGCTGCTTCTCTTCCTACGCAGATCGTAAAAGCCGATCGAGGGAATAGGCAAAAATGCAAATCATGTTAACAGGCGATGCGACTAGCAACCCATCACTGTATTGATTGCTTTTCCATCTTCTCGCCCACCATGACGCTAAAAGTGGCTTTTGGGTCTTGCGGCCCTGGGCTCTGCATAGAGCCGCAAGACCCAAAATGCTCTGTCTGCCCCATTAGGGATAAAGACTTGATAGTATGTATGTATGTATGTATGGAGCTGATCTGATGATGGAGCCAGAGGATGGCCATAGGCAATCTGCAATGGAACGACGTAATTCCATTGAGTTTGAGCTCGTTTGATTCGTCTTAAGGAGTATATAGATAAAAGCTTGTTAAAAAAAATACTTGTTAGCTAAGTTTTCAGCCCCAAATAAAATAAGGGGTGTTGTTATTTCGACGCAAATATCTGTCTGTCGGTCTATGGCATCGTGGCGCTCGAACGGATGGTCTAATTTCGATGCGGTTTCATTACATGAAAGCAAGTTCCCTTGCGGTGATTCGTAGTTATGTTTGATGACAATCGGTTAGGCGGTTCGGTCAGAAGTTTTAGCTTGAAAGGTGGTTCTTAGCTATATACTAGCCGAAGCCCGCGACTTCGTTCGCGTGGACTTTATGTCTCTGGAAAATGCTCATCAGGTTGAACAACTTTTACTAAGGCGACATTTTTAGGGTTCCGTAGCCAAATGGCAAAAACGGAACCCTTATAGATTCGTCAAGTCTGTCTGTCTGTCTGTCCGCCTGTATGTCACAGCCACTTTTTTCCGAAACTACAAGACCTATACTGTTGAAACTTGGTAAGTAGATGTATTATGTGAACCGCATTAAGGTTTTGACACAAAAATAGAAAAAAAACAATAAATTTTGGGGGTTCCCCATACTAAGAACTGAAACTCAAAAATTTATTTTTCATCAACCCCATACGTGTGGGGTATCTATGCATAGGTCTTCAAAAATGATATTGAGGTTTCTAATATCATTTTCTTCTAAACCGAATACTTTGCGCGGGAGACATTTTCAAAGTGGAAAAAAGTGTGTCCCCCCCCCGTAACTTCTAAAATAAGAGTAAGATAAAACTAAAAAAAAAATTATGATGTTCATTACCATAAAAACTACCAGCGAAAATTGGTTTGAACGAGATCTAGTAAGTAGTTTTTTTTTAATACGTCATAAATCATAAACGGCAATTTACCTTTCATTCAATCAACTCCAATATAAAAATTAATAAAAACATACTACAAGACTTTTATATTATGTTATTTGCTACTACGGAACCCTTCATGGGCGAGTCCGACTCGCACTTGGCCACTTTTATTATATCTCTTATAGTTTAGCTGGACCATTACGGTTCTGCATCAGGCGTTCTATTTTCAAAAATCATTTATACCCTATATGTTGCCTAGGCTTGATAGCTATATAACAAAAAAAGTTTTATTCGAATCCGTCTAGTATTTCCGGAGATTAGCGTGTACAAACAGACAGACATTTCTTTTTAAATTTCTCTAGTACTATGTCTCTATCGCCCCATATATTTTTTTTGGAAATATATTTAATGTACAGACACACTTTTTCACTGTTTTATTATATGTATATAGATATAGATGACAAAAGATAAAAATTGGCTCGGCCGTTTAAAAGTTATAAGTTATCGCTTAAAAGTCGGGGATTTTGTAGTTTGGCTGTCAAATAATAGATGGCACTACGGATGAAGCGAGTACGCTAAAAAGTCGGGTTTTTTTAATTTACCTAGTAAATAAACTCTTTTTACTGCTATAAAAAATGTTTGCAAACATTTCCTTCCATTAGCACAACAATGTGACAACAACAATTAATAATGGGAATGGTTAATAAGATGTTTTTAATGGTCCTACCGATTTTGTTTAGAAATGTTTAATTATGTTTGTAAATATTTTTAACGTCAGTGCGCAAATAAATCGAGTTGGATTTTTTCATTTGATTTGTTAAGTACTCAGTCAGTCCTCACGTTAAAAGGAAAAAAGTTTGTTTGAAAAATAAATATAAGTATTTATTGTTTTTTTTTTTAAATATTAATGCTCTCTATATAGGTTTTAATCGACAAACATCATAAAGGAAACGAATGCTTTGTTCATACAAAATTAGTTCCACTTAAAAATTTCGTCAGTCCGCGTATTGCTATTATTAATAAAATGATAGTTGTTTGCCACGCAATTTAAAAAAAACCCGCCTTTCAAGCGTTCACCCCTCGTAACCTTTAAAACGCTGATCTAATTTTCATGAAACATAGCTAAGAAAGCAAAAAAAAAATAGGTTTCTACAAAAAAAACTATCAAAATCTGCTCATTCGTTAAGGTTCTACCATGCCGCAGACAGACACACAGAAATGTCAAACTTATGATGGCCCCTCTATTTGCTGGGGGTTACAAAAAGTCAGACTATAAGATTAAACCAAATTATGAAACTAAAATCATCAAATTTTTATTTTATTGGTTTATTGTACACTTGAAAAATTTACAAATAAAACCTTATATAAACCTAACCTAACCCTACACTACTTATTTGTAAAGATTTTTTTTTGTGAAAAGCTACTGTTTTGTTACTCTTGGTAAAATTACAGAACATAAAAAGCTATTCGCATTTCATTATTGTGAATGCCTAGATATTACGGAAACAAGTATGTTGTCTACCTATGCTAGAAAGACTTTAGGTATCATTAAGCATAACAGCTTGCGAAGATATTTAGTATGTATGTAGCTTACAAATAAGTTACTGGCTCACAGCCATTAAATGCCTTTTTTACATCGTGTCCTACAAATCCTGGCCCGAATTGGAAGTAATAGGAAGTGAGTTATTAGTGTTGTTACAAAGAATATATTGCTGCTAAAATAAATATTGAACTGCAACAAATAGTTTGTTATAAATGCAATATCATTCGTGTCACATTAATGAATAAATAAAAACAAATGATTGCAACAACAAAAATGTAAAACAAGAGTACAATTGAAAATATTTAAATTATGGTAAAATTAATGTACTACAATGTACATAAGAAAACATTTAAGTGTTTAAACTATCTTTTATTTCAAAACAGCTAATCATTTAAGAAAATATAGGCGAGAGCACGATTGAGTAGTGCCTCAAATTTTTTAATCAGAAAACCCTTTTGCTTTATGATGCGAATGGGATGAACGTCTTACTTCGAAATAGTCCGGCGATGGCATGAAAATTGTGTACTTTTACGAGCCTCCTTTTCCGTAAGTAAGCAACTTACAAGATCTGGTTAGGAGGGGTTCCGTAAGCCGATTGCAATGATTTCTTATTCGACTATACAGTATACATACATACATACTATCACGTCTTTATCCCTAATGGGGCAGACAGAGCATTTTGGGTCTTGCGGTTCTATGCAGAGCCCAGGGCCGCAAGACCCAAAAGCCACTTTTAGCGTTATGGTGGGCGAGGAGATAGAAAAGCAATCAATACAGTGATGGGTTGCTAGCCGCATCGCCTGTTAACATGATTCGCATTTTTGCCCATTCCCTCGATCGGCTTTTACGATCTGCGCGGGAAGAGAAGCAGCTGGTACATTCTAAGTTTTTTTTTTATTCCTCCCAGACCAGCATGGGGATAGCAGCATATATACAGTATATGTGCTTTGAAAACCCCTCCTTGGGACAGGATATAAACAACCGCAAAAACAGCTGTGTAACGCCGCCATATTGCAATATTTCATAATGAGCGATGTGTTGCCAGTTCGTTGTATTATTTTGTGGCATATCATTGGAATAATCGACGCATTGCGAATAATAATGAGATGGTCGGATTGTGTGAGATTCGAATGTATTCATGTTCAAGGTTTTCATTACAATGATTTTCTTTTATTTTTATTGCCTGTAGGATAATGAAAGTCGACTATTTAAATTAGGACCAGAAATGTTGTTCTGACTGGAAATTTTCAATAGTGATGCCTAATTTGAAATAGAGATTCCTGCAAAGCCACCGTTTAGCATGGTACGGTTATATCAAGAGGCGGGTTGCCGAACTAATATCTGACTAATATAAGTTTATGTAAATAGTCTGGTGACAGATAGACATACATACAGATGCAGTAAAAAAAATCTATGTCTATGATACAGACGGACAGCGGGGTCTTAGTAATACCAGTTTTTAACTCTTTGGGTACGGAACCCTAAAAAGTAAGTCTAAATGAAGTGCTACTGCTAAAAATATTTTTAGGTCAATGGTCAATATTCATGAAAGACAACGGAAGTAAAGCAGGGCTTTGATTACAGACAGAATGGTTAAACTTTATCCAAATTATGGATAAAACTTTCAAAGATATAATCTCGTGTTTAACCGTATGGTACCGATTTGGCAAGATAAGTGCCCCTGGGCAAGATTCTGGCTTCCATCCCCTGTTCATTAAGCGGTAGTAGAGCCGATACGCGTCGCGAGTAGGTTTTTGCAAAAATTATATCTGCTTCACAACACTCTGCCTCACGAACCATATTGTGCGATAGAGAGAGTTGCAAGTCCTAGAGGTGATTGCCTATTTTTTTCCTTCTGAAATATTGTTTCGTGCTATAACGTTTCCACCCCATGGTGAAATGAGGCAATTGTGGTGTCATTCGATTCGGTACACTTTAACCAAAGGTTTTATTTTTTAGCAATTCGGTTTAGTTTAACTTCTTTTTAAGTTAAACTAAACCGAATTTAAAAGGGCGAGAGATTTTTTTATTAAATATATGTATATTAAGATGCTAATAAGTTTAGTCAATGCAATATTTCTTTTAAAAAAATACATACGGCCCTACCTAATATAAAGAAAAATATAAAAATTTACCTATGTTTAAGGGGGGAGGGGGGAAACGCTACCGGTTTTTGTATGGAAATTTACAGCTACACAATCCTCTTAAAGTAAGTAATGTAATGAACCGAAATGAAGTTATTTTAATTCTAAGAATCTTCTTTCACCATATACTTATTCAAGTTTTGCACTACACCTGTCTATATCCACATCACCCATTTGGTTGACTGATAGATTGGTCAATTAAAGGCTTTAAGTCCACCAATACACTTGTATTCGTGAATAAAGTTACATTAAAATACAAATAAAATAAGCTTATTATACTTTTCTAGCATTTTCATCATGATTGCTTTGTCCCCCTGAGAAATTTGAGAAAAGTCAAATATAGATTAGGTAAGGCCTAGGCTCAGGCCTTAAGGACTCAGGGCTCAGTCTTCCCCTAAGACGTCATAGTATATTGATAGTATACATGTATATTGATCAGTAGCGTGCATTTCATAAAGACACATAGAATTTGTCAACCCTATGCCATCTTAATATAATATCGGATACTAGCGAATATTGTATTTGACTTGATACGTAGTCGTTCTCGTAATTTAAGTTAGTGCCTACTTGTCATAAATATTTGTGCATGTCACTGACATTGACATTTCTGTTGACATTAGAAACCAATGAGGTGTTTTCTTTAAAAAAAAAATTAGTTTCCCGCCAGCAATCACATAAATAGATCTGTCAATGTCTAATTCATATAAAATTTTCAAAGTGAGAGTTTGTCTTTAGAATCAAAGAGAATATAATCGCTACGTTTTGGAATATTTAATATTTTTATTTTTTTTAATTTAGTTAAAAATATATTATTGTTTGTAAATATGTATTTTTTTTACTTAAATAATAGCAGAATACAAGATTGGTTAATTAGAGGTAATTACAAATTTACTACAAGTATTGAACCGAACGGCCTCTTTCATTTTTGACTGAACGATTTCAAACTCTTATGCGCCATCTTTTGACAATGTTTTTAACCTCATTTTCTTTTCACTGGGAAACGCCTCATTGGTTTTCAATACATTGCACATCCTTTCTCACATTCATATTTGGTGCCTGATGCCTCAAACCTCAGAAAAGGCTCTTTGAATATTTTTGCACCCCACTATGTTTTCCGCCCTTGTGCAGTTACCAAACCGCCCATACCCCAGCACCGGTGTTGCCCTCATTCTATCTGCCGTGATAACAACTTTCTAAATTAAGATGCTGAGTTTCGCAAGAACTTTTGTGCAAAGTTATCCATTTTTAAGACAAGAGGAAGTTTTAAGCATGGCACTGCATGATTTATTATCTTTGAAGAATGTCTATTTATACTCATCTATTTTTGTATTTTGCCCACCAAGGCAAAATTTGCCAGTTTTTCTTGCGGAGCAGACAGAAGATTAGGACCGTTGCTACAAAAAGAAAAATGTGGATTTTTTACAGTCTGTTGTTAATCTTCTTCTCGTGTTTGTTAGTGACTAACACTAGTGTCAGAGTTTTTAAACCGCCTTAAAGGCCTCTGACATTGTTTTAGGTAACGACCAATGTAAAAGACAGTGACCGGGACCGACGGCTTAACGTGCCCTCCGAAGCACGGATCATTTTACTTATCGGACAATCAGGTGATCAGCCTACAAGGTCTTAACCAAACTAGGACAAGAACACAAAGTCGTTGCCCCCGCCGGGTATCGAACCCGCGACCCCCGGGTATGAGCTGAAAGCTCTAACCACTACACCACAGAGGCAGTTAATGTTGTTAATAAATGCGGACAAATCACACGCATTAAACTAGTCTTAATCTTACCTTGGGTAAGATTAAGACTTGTGTTTTGGGATATAGGTACTAACTCAACGATAATATATTTTGTATCAAATACTAATACATCAAGACCCAGGTCAATCTGGAAAATATCATTTTCCTTCTTGATCTGATCGAGGATCGAACCCGGGACCTCCGGTGTCACAGTGTGGCATGATGACCACTAGGCTATTAAGGTCAAGCTTTATCTATAGGCTTCTAACAAACGACCAGCAGTATCCCAGCGACCCTGGTCAGAGACCTGTTTTGCATGACGATTGCTGAATGTCGCACGACATAATGCGATTATCAATAAGTTACATAATCAAAAACTGAAAACGAAATGATTCTTTTAATCTGCCCGAAAATAAGTATAAGCTTGTGAAATCTGTTGGAAGAGGAAACTGTCAAGTAAAAGAAAAAGGAGGCACGTACAGCGCACTTAGCGTCACTGCTATTAGGTCTCGCGCGTACGAAAGAGATAGTGAGATGACCCCGCCCCGCTCCCACTCTTATACTCTAAATTCCAATTACCACTTCACCAATAAACCAAATTTTTCTTGGTGTTTTAAAAAAACATTTCTTTTTAAAAAGTCGCTCGTCTGAACCCTAACAACAGCTGAGTGAGCAAAAACTACATCTCCATTTATAACGGTCAGCAAGTTATTGCGTAAGGGGTAATAGCGTTACATATGCACGACATTGCCCCTCTTTGCCCCTGTCACACTATTTCAAACGCTAATAAATAGTTTAGGGTCAAACGTTAAAGCGGATTGCGTACAACAGCCGTAAAGCATTTTGTGCGGGTCCAATGGTTTTGGGAGAAAAAAGAGGAATTTATTCCTCGTTTAGCCGTTACGATGCTCGTGTAATCAGGGCAGTATTTGACAATCGGGAATCTTACATTTTCCCGGACAAAAGTTAAATTTGTGTTAATAAAGTTTATAAGGTGCCATGCCAAACTTATCAATTAGATGATCTGTCAACAAATATCAATACATCGTTAAAAACTTTCGCAATTATAATATTCTTAGCATGTCTCGCTCTGGTTCATCTCACTCCGTCAACAATCTAAATCAAGTCACGTGTTTTATATCCTTACTTGGATAGAGATTTTGGTATACATAGAGCATTTGGTAGTCTCTAAGCATACAAAGTTTAGAGCCGCAAGACTCATAGGCCCCTCTTAGCATGATAGTATTGTACCTATTGCAAAAATTCATAGGTATTGTTGGAAACATAAATCTTATTGTATTTTTTTATTGTGGCTACATTCGCCCTTCTTTCATACATTGAACAAGTGTAACGTGCTCATGGAAATAAATCCCATACAAAGTATAAACAGTTTAATTTAACATAAATTTCCTACAGTGATATTTACAAATTGGTGCCGAAACTATTCAGTTCAGATTTCGGCAAATCAAGAGCTAATTAAAGTGATACAGTGAAAATTAGATAGTTAATTTCATCGGTCGGAGTGCGCCATTTTGTTTTCATCACATCGGTAATATATATCAGTGGCGGGCCTCCATAGAAGCCGATTCCCATCGAGTTCCCTTTGGGGTTTATAATATATACGCATTTATTACTAACAACGATTATAACCTACGTATATCGGCGTACCGCGCATTAAAATGTCCATCCATGTGCGCGGCATCATCAACTAGCATCATTGCATTGGTTGTTCAAATACACTTTCAATGATAAATTTTGTATAATCACGCTCAGAGAATAAAATATGTGAATTATAAGCCGGACATTGAACGAATTATTATCCTATATAGAAACTATGGTAGACATTTAATTCGTTTCATAGTTAGCTGTACTAGCGCAAATTCTCACCCATCGCCACTGATGTATATAGATATATTTGCACGAGTGACACCGTACATTCATGTATACCAAAAAAGACAGAATTGGGTACTTTCAACTTTACTGGTACTTTATTGGTACTAAAAACAAATTATTTGGTATTTTTTAAGAAAATAAAACGTAGCAAAGAAATGTTTGTCATGATCATTTGTTTCGACGATTTTTTTCGACGATTTTTTTTAAAGATTTGTTTCGACGTTAAAAAAAAATCTAGTTTGATTTGTTGGAAAATATGTATAATTTTTTACCATTATTTCTACTTTGAAACTAGCACAATTTAATGTATAATTTGAACATTTTTTAAGGGTTGAATACATTTCCTGCGTTAATTATTCTTCCAAGGTATCCGGCGAAAAATTCTTTGGACAAAGCACTTTTTTCCGCGAGGATTTTCAGCCCCCACACCCTGTATAAAGAGGTTTTAAGAGGCTTAAGATTTTCTAAAGAAATGTAATGACGTAGACAATTTTGCTGGAATCGTTTATTTCGTGTATTTTTAGCTTTATTTTTTCTTTCTTCTCACAGATTGCCTCTGTCATTGATTTTTTACTTTACCTTATCCTCATTTTTCTGTTTGTTTGTAATACCAGCTACGGCATGCGGTGTTATCCGCGGAAAAAATTAAAGAATTAAAGAATTTATTCGAACATTAAGGCTCCTACCCGCGCTAGCGACCTTGAAAATATAAAAAAATAATTTCTCTTTCTGTAAGTGAGATTATCAGAAACCCTCGTACAACATTTTAGCTAGTATCCTTAAGTTTCATTAGAACCTCGAAAGTCATTGAAATACAATACGCTGTAGTTTCCTTTGCAAAAAATACTAAAAACTGCCACTTTTGACTCTTTTTGTAAAGGTTTCTAAAGCGGATAGTATTTTAATGACTTCCGAGGTTCTAATTAAACTTAAGGATACTAGCTAAAAAGTTGTACGAGGGTTTCTGATAATCTCATTTACAGAAAGAGAAATTATTTTTTTGTGTTTTCAAGGTCGCTAGCGCGGGTAAGAGCCTTAAACACATAATGATCGTAAACAACCGCTATAGTATAAAACTGTGTTGCAGTTGTTTACGCCCAAATTCGGAATACGGTTATAAGCAAACATTTCAACAAAGTACTTAATTAAATTTGTAAGTAGAAGGTAAGCAAATTACAATAATACTTTATAATACTTAATATATTTTAAGGTGAAGGACTTTGAGTGGGGATGGGGATTATTTGGTATGTGTAGCTGTGAGTGTGAGTATTGTGTGTTTGTGTGTGAGTGACAGTGTGTATTTGTGTAAAATACCCAACCTATGTGTTAATCAAGGTTTTGCTTCCTGCATATAACATTTTATCAAAATTGATCAAACTGTGTGTGAGTAAAGAAGTAACAAACATACTCATACACACACATAAACTTTCGCCATGATAACATAGAAGATATACGAGAAAACATATAAATATACATACATAGCGACGCAACATATAACTCTCCTATTGGCTTTGGCGTAGTCGGTCAAAAGAAACGCAGTCTGCCCAATAAAGAAACTCGGTCTGCCCAACAAAGGTCATAGACGTAAATCTTTGATAGATGACTACATTTCCTTTCCAATATTCAACGCCTCTGAAATGTTGATGCGACAAAGGTTTACTCGCCTGGTACTACATCAAATTATTCCATTGTGTCTGTTAGGGGACTATAGGACAGTATGTGGTATTGTGTGTCTGTGTTGTTGCTTTGTGTTCTAGATTGTATCTGGTTTGAATGTACGGCTGTAATGGAAAATGTCCCTTTAGGTCTGGCAAGTAGCACCGGGCATGGACTTATCCAGATTGGGGCTTGATATTATATTTTTTTGAACCACATTTTATTTGGGTACAGTTATTGCCATTGATTTTTTGATATTTTGTTTCTTAAACGGTCGCATCATCATCATCATCAGATCTTTTTGTCTTCACTGCAGGAGCACTACCCTCTCTGTACTACCTGAGCTATACTTGGCCTCCACCTCCACGCTGGCCAGATGGGTTGGAGAGGTAAAGTTTGCATCGCATAAAATCAATTTTAAATAAATATAAATATAACTTAGATAACACTAATAAACTATACTATAATTAAACTCAATAACTAAATACTAAAAAACTGAAATAAATATCTATTAATACAATAAATAACATCAAATTATATAAAAAATTGAGCCTAAATCGCTGCGCTCGCAGGTCACGCGCGGAAATCCCGCCAGAAAATGCTGGCGGCATTTCTGCGTTGAACAGCCAAGCTCAGCTTTTGGCTAAAATGCTCTTGAATCCCCTGAGGCATCATTCTTAATTTAACGCCAGAATTTTAACACAGAACGTATATATGTAAAAAATTACAAAGTAGGTTTAATTAATTATAACTAGCGCAGGATCACACAATATCTTTATAAATTGTAGCCTATCTGTTATTCTATTATTATACAAAAGTTGAGACAAAGAACCTAATAATTTAAAATTTGCTTTGCTGGTGTTTTCTTCTTTTCGTTAGCGCTTTTGAACGTTATTCCTCTCTAGTGAGCGAAGCTAACGAGGTTCTCCGAGTCTCCTCTAACAATCCAACGTTTGTGTGTTTATATGTATGTTTGTTTGTCCAATAATAGCTCGAATAATTTTGATCGAAGCGTCATGAAATTTTAAAGGCGTATAGATAAACAGACACAGGAGACGTATTTTTGAAATCATGTCACATTACGAAGGGTTTGCGCGAGCGTTTCCAAACGGGCGCATTTTTGAATTGATAGTTTTTGAAGGATTTGCAACGAGTGCGAATAAATGACTTATGACTTATGACTTATGAGTGGTCTTGATCACTCGTGAGTTTGACATTTGTAGCGTAGATATGTCATCGAAACCAATCATGGGAAATCCGTTCCATTTCACGTTGCTTTTTTATTCATGTTCGAATTTTTAGAAAAGCATAGACAAATAATCTTTGTTTTCTGCGTAAAACAATATTATTGTTTTTCGCTGACACGACGGTTTCAAAAATACGATCAATCTGCATTTTACGCGAGCGGTGAGTTGGAAACCTACACGTTTTGTGTTTCGCTGAGTCCCTCTATGAAAAATAGCACTAAAGAACGGCGACAGTCGTTGAACCCCTAAAAATCTCGTCTATAGAAACAGAAATACAAAGAACATTACGAATTCCTAAGAATTGTCTTGTCTCTGAAACGGTTGCATACGATTTATTCAAGCAATAAAATTCTCAATTTCACGCGAGAATTTTAGCACGTGCTTCATTCTAGACGTTAGGAAGTTTTTGAGACAAATGTTTCGCTTTAATTTAAGAGTCGTAATGTGTTTTGTCGCGTAAACGTTACAGTAAAGTCACAATAATTTGTTTCTCTATCTATCTCTATGGTTTACTGGGAGACAATATACGTCCACCAATTATTAGAAGTAAATTTTTACTTTGGAAAGCAAAATAGTTCAAATAAATTAAAATATCGAAATACTTAATCTTAGAGATTTATAGAATAGTTGTATTAGTGACTTTAATTAAGTATCTACATTATTTAATTATATTCGTATATCACCTACTTAGGTTCAACAAAAAAGTCTAAAAATAGAATAAAAAAATTGGGCACAATTACTCTCAACTTTTTTCATCATCACCCAGCCCACCAATATATGAAAGTATGTTACACTAGCCGAAGCCCGCGACTTCGTTCGCGTGGACTTTATGTCCCTGGAAAATGCTCATCAGGCTGAACAACTTTTACTAAGGCGGCATTTTTATATCTCTTATAGTTTTGCTGGACCATTATGGCTCTGCATCAGGCGTTCCATTTTCCAAAATCATTTATACCCTATATGTTGCCCAGGCTTAATAGCTATATAACAAAAAAAGTTTCATTCGAATCCGTCCAGTATTTCCGGAGATTAGCGTGTACAAACAGACAAACAGACATACAGACAAACAGACAAACAGACAAACAGACAGACATTTTTTTTTAAATTCTTACTCTATTACTTCGTCTCCATCGCCCCCAATATTTTTTTTGGAAATATATTTAATGTACAGACACACTTTTTTCACTGTTTTATTATATGTATAGATAGATATAGATTTCATCATCACCCAGCCCACCAATATATGAAAGTATGTTACATTTGCTTTTTTCTCCTATTGACTTTCTATGTTGGTCTGAGAGAAAGGAATCAATCTCAAAATGTACTTACTTACGTATCAGCTCCTCTTTCCTATCAGATTCTAGGGAAATGAACGATAATGTGAATCATGTAAAAATGGCGATGCGGCAAGCAACTCATTATTTTGTTTACTTTTTCCACCTTTTCGTCTACCATCACCAAAATGGCCTTTGCGTCTTACGGCCCTGAGCTCTTACTATCTGCTTAGAGCCGCAATACATACATACTATCACGTCTTTATCCCTAATGGGGCAGACAGAGCATTTTGGTTCTTGCGGTTCTATGCAGAGCCCAGGGCCGCAAGACCCAAAAGCCACTTTTAGCGTCATGGTGGGTGAGAAGATGGAAAAGCAATCAATACAGTGATGGGTTGCTAGCCGCATCGCCTGTTAACATGATTTGCATTTTTGTCCATTCCCTCGATCGGCTTTTACGATCAGCATGGGAAGAGAAGCAGCTGGTACATTTTAAGTTTTTTTTTTATTTCTCCCAGACCAGCATGGGAGTATATAGTATAGAGCCGCAAGACCCTAAATTTTTTGTCTGCCTCGTTATGTAATTTTTACACAGCCTGATGTTGTGTCCCACTGCTGGGCAAAAGCCTCCCCCTCTATCCCGAGCAATTTGCAGGCATCCACTCAAGAAACCCTCGATGTTATCCCGCCATCTTTTCCTTGATCCACCCGTACGTCTTCTCCCATTTAGTACCCACAAGGTGATCCTATGTGCCCATATATCTGCTTGCATGCGGTACACATGATTACGTAAATTGTTTTTGTCCATTCTCTCGATCAGCTTCTTCGGAAGCGTAGCATGTCGTACATTTATATTTTGTCTCCCAGACTTGTTGGAAAGAATTTTGAATCAAATTAAAAAACCCCCGCTTTCAAGTGTTCATAGCCCATAATTTTTGAACCACTAGATCGATTTCTATTACACATAACCACCGCAAGTAAACTTGCATGTACGTAAAAAAATACGTTCGAGAGGTACGATGCTATACCTACAGAAAGACAGACAAACATTGGCGTAAAATTATTAACTTAATACCCTACTTTTGGTCAGGGGTTAAAAAAGGCATAGAAACATGTGGCAACGTGGAAATTTTGCGTTTTCGTGTCTCGGTTCTCTTACCAAAAGTCGTATTAGCCCTTCTTAGTCGGATTTACCCTTTACAACGAAATTTATATAAAACATTGCTAGAATCTGATCGCGTTGCAGTGGATAAAAATAAGTTACCCCAAATGACGTCAGAGGGTTCAATATCCAGAGAAGTGGGTCACACGTAGGGTTGGCTGCAGTGTTTTTTATTTATTTATTTAAAGAGCGATTATGTATCGTTTTTTTAACACTATCGCAGGGCTTTATCTCTGGTGGTGTAGGCAGAGCCTAGGGCCGTTAAAGACAAAGACCACATATAGCGTATTGGAATGCGTGAAGGTTGAATAATTGGCTACGTGTAGTGTAGGGTTCAGTAGTTGCGAATGCCCACTTTGAGTTCGTGCTACTAAAAACGTCTAAAAACTAATTTTCCATTAAATTTTTACGAAATTTTCCTTTTATAAGTTGTCGCTTGTAACTTTTTAATTTGTAAACCCTACGTATAGCTCTGATAGTTTTCCTTTAAGGTCCAACGCAGACGACAGACTATCCGTGACGCACTTTTTAGTCTGTGATAGTCTGTGAAAATAGAACCTATGGAATCACATGCAGTAACGCACACGACGCGCAAAAAGTCCGGCGCGCGTCGTGTGCGTTACTGCGTATGATAATGATGATAAATAATGATAATATGTAAAAAGTGCGGCGCGGTCTAGTCTGTCGTCTGCGTTGGGCCTAAACTTCGTTATATATACTTCAGCTGTAAACGTTTCACAAGACGAAAATCAGAATCGACAAAATTTCTATATCATTTCGAACTCTCACAAAATTTCGTCAGAATCGGTTGAGAACCTGTAGGCGAGAACAGCCGGACAAACTGACTGACTGACAGCCGGATAAAAGTATACAACACAACACATATAGCTAAGAAACACTGCATGGAAACTTGCTTTCACGTAAAAACACAGGCAGATACAACAACGAACAAACAGACAGCTTCTGACTTAAATAAATAAAAATTTTATATTATAAAATGGTGAACTTAATAGGAATTTACAAAAAAACATATTGGCAAATTCCAAAAATTTTTAAAAAATGTCCTGGTCTGGGAGAAATAAAAAAAAACTTAGAATGTGCCAGCTGCTTCTCTTCCCATGCAGATCGTAAAAGCCGATCGAGGGAATGGGCAAAAATGCAAATCATGTTAACAGGCGATGCGGCTAGCAACCCGTCACTGTATTGATTGCTTTTCCATCTTCTCGCCCACCATGACGCTAAAAGTGGCTTTTGGGTCTTGCGGCCCTGGGCTCTGCATAGAACCGCAAGACCCAAAATGCTCTGTCTGCCCCATTAGGGATAAAGACGTGATAGTATGTATGTATTAAAAAATGTCGTATTATTTTGTTCATTGACGACCTTGCTAACGCTACCTTTACTCCCTCACACAAAAGCGCGTATGCATATTGTGCATACACTATACCATGGTATAATAAAACAGGTATTCTCTTCCCGAGATGGAACTTCACTACGTCACAAAGTGTTGCCACTGTTGCCACTGATTGTTCTTTTCGGTAAATTTAAGGACTTTCTCAATTAGTTCATGAATATTTAAAAAAATATTAAGTAACTTAGCTATTTAGTATCTCGCGATTCTCGCGTGATTTATCAATTCAATATTTTATAAATTGATATAATGGATTATTAATTCGAAATTGGTATATAAAGTTCAAAAATGCATTACGCTCAGGTAATTCAATTTCACACAGTGGCAACATATCAAACTGATGACGTAGTTAAGTTCCACCTACGTCATCAGCTGTCACGGGAAGAGAATACCTTATTTTATTGTACCATACACTATACAACTACAAGGGTTAGGAGCATTTGTGAGATAAAACATATGGAACATCCCTCGTTTTAGTAGGGGCTGAAAGGAAACATTGTACCGCGCCGCAAAGGATAAGACTTCGATGTTTATTCCACGCGATGCGTGGTTTGAG
Organism: Acrobasis consociella; assembly: GCA_963555685.1. Classification (NCBI taxonomy): domain Eukaryota; kingdom Metazoa; phylum Arthropoda; class Insecta; order Lepidoptera; family Pyralidae; genus Acrobasis; species Acrobasis consociella. The sequence goes on along the minus strand of OY743104.1, from coordinate 39,158,102 downwards.
TTAGGGCTTGGGATCCTGCCAGCTGTACCTGTGATCATAACATAGACAGTTTATTAACAAGTATTCCAAGCTTTACCTGCAGTGAACATAATATGGCCAGTTTATACACAGGTGGACCAAGAAAGAAACCTTAAATGAATAAATAAAAGACGTGTGGCACTCGGGGACTGCCGCGGTAAAGCTATTGCAAACAAGGAAGCACGGCAACGTCGCAAACGGACGACGGAGACGAAGCGGCAACCTACATGGTAGGCGGAGTGGGGAGAGCGTGAGGTTTTTTCGTTACGGAATTTCTGGATGAGCTCCCCGCGCTCAAGGCCCGCGATAGAAGCTATGCAATAGCTTAATAAATATATAGGGATACCTTGAAAGTTAATAATGTTTAATGGACGGTATTTTAACGATATTTAAGCGGGTGGTTTCCGGCAGAGTAGAATAGGACCACTCCAAGTGCTCCCGTGGATGTCGTAGAAGGCGACTTAGGAAATACAAGCTAAACAAAGCTTAAACACATCAATGAGACCTCTCCAACCCGTCAAGCCAGCGAGGAGAGTGTAGGTCAAGTCCTCTTGCTGCTCTGGCCAAGTATACACTGGCAGTACAGAGAGGGTCATGCTCCTGCAGTGAAGACTAAAAAGACCTGATGATGATGTACGGTATTTAATTTGAACACAGTTTTATTAAACATGTAAGCGGAATAACTGAATCGATGTTTGTTTTAACTTTAGCGGATTTAATTCTTATTCCTAAGTCTTCAGTCTTTGACACATGACATATAAAGCATTTTGAAAAAGAAGCGGCGCGGATCTACCGATACGTATTGTTATCCGTGGCGCCGCCTATTCTTTGCTAGAGAAAGCCCTGAATTTGAAGCGTTAAACCCCAATAACTACCCACAAGGGAACTTGCCTTTACGTAAAAAGAACGGCATTGAAATCGGTCCCTCTATTTGAGCGCTACGATGCTACAGACAGACAGACCAATAGACGTTAGCGTTAAACGTTTAACACACCTCTTTTTTGTCGGAGGTTAAAAATACAAAGCGCCGACGACGATTTGCTGACATACAAACACAAACAACAAATGTTTTAACTGACAAATACTTTCACCGCTGCCTGGCCAATAAATGTAAACAGATAAAAAAGCCATTTAATTTTTCAAATCTGGAACGCGTAAATTTTGATTGGTCAGTCCGTAAACAAGCAGCGAATCGGAGGCGTTTATCGGCGATTCCAAATTCGAACGCACATTTTATGGCGCGGTTTCACCATTTACACCGTTCGACAGTGAGGGCTTATTGTTCTATTTTGGGCGCGATCACTCGCCGCGAATATTTTTAGAGATCAGATACGAGAAGTGATTGTTTCGTTCCGTAAATAGGTTATGTACCGTTTTGTTATTGCGGAGTTTGTCTTACAATCTAAATATTAAAGAAGAATCTGAATGATCATTCATTCAGATTCTGTGATGAATGATTGAATGACATATATATACGACGCACAGCCTAAACAGCTGGGTTTAGAGACTTCAAATTTGGCAAATGGGTTCCGCGAATGGGAACGAGGGTCTAGGTGACTCGCGAGGTTTACTCTCTACAGCTTAAAAGCGTTATAGAACGTGGAAGGAAAATACGGACAGTTGGAAATACCAGTAACAAATCGAACCACGCAGCTTTGCTCGGTTTTCTACATCTCAAACATTAACTATTTTTTTAAACTTGTCTAAAAACAATACAAAATAAAACATTATATATAAATTTTAACATAAAAAAATGGGGGGATTCGAACCCGTAACACTCTTTCTAGCGGTCCACATCCTTATAAGCTGAGCCAAATGGTTAGCGACCGGCGCGACGAAAGTAGCGACCATATTCTGCGTGAAAAGAAAAACGCATGAAAACTCGAAAACACGCGTTTTCCCAAATATAAAACTAATCTAGATCAATTGTTTACCCCCGAAAACCCCCATATACAAATTTTCTGCGAAATCGTTAGAGCCGTTTCCGAGATCACAGTAATTTATAAATACATAAATAAAGAAATAAACGTACAAGAATTGCTCGTTTAAAGGTTTATGATATTAACATACAATATTGACTGGAACCGCATAGAGGTGGCGTTATGTGTGACGTCATGACGTGTCACGCTTTTTAGGGTTCCGTAGCCAAATGGCAAAAACGGAACCCTTATAGATTCGTCATGTCTGTCTGTCTGTCTGTCCGTCCGTATGTCACAGCCACTTTTTTCCGAAACTATAAGACCTATACTGTTGAAACTTGGTAAGTAGATGTATTATGTGAACCGCATTAAGGTTTTGACACAAAAATAGAAAAAAAAACAGTAAATTTTGGGGGTTCCCCATACTTAGAACTGAAACTCAAAAATTTATTTTTCATCAAACCCATACGTGTGGGGTATCTATGGATAGGTCTTCAAAAATGATATTGAGGTTTCTAATAGCATTTTTTTCTAAACCGAATACTTTGCGCGAGAGACACTTCCAAAGTGGAAAAAAGTGTGTCCCCCCCCCGTAACTTCTAAAATAAGAGAATGATAAAACTAAATAAAATATATGTTGTTCATTACCATGAAAACTACCAGCGAAAATTGGTTTGAACGAGATCTAGTAAGTAGTTTTTTTTTAATACGTCATAAATCGTATACGGCAATTTACCTTTCATTCAATCAACTCAAATATAAAAATTAAAAAGACATACTACAAGACTTTTATATTGTTATTTGCTACTACGGAACCCTTCATGGGCGAGTCCGACTCGCACTTGGCCGCTTTTTCGTGCGCAGGGACGCGCGCTTGTCACGCTATGCGGGATTTATCCTTTACTATTCTTTTATATAGAGGTACAACGTGGAAGGGACGTACCCGTAAATCAAACCACGGGACTATATTAGATCACTAAAGCATAATTGATAATAATAACCGTCAAGAAGCAAAAAGATATTTCGACATTTTAAGGCTCCTCCCTGCGCTAGCGACCTTGAAAACACAAAAAAAATAATTTCTCTTTCTGTAAGTGAAATTATTAGAAACCCTCGTACAACTTTTTAGCTAGTATCCTGAAGTTTCATTAGAACCTCGAAAGTCATTGAAATACTATCCGGTTTAGAAACATTTACAAAAAGAGTCAAAAATGGCCGTTTTTAGTATTTTTTGCAAAGGAAAATTCAGGGTATTTTATTTCAATGATTTTCGAGGTTCTAATAAAACTTAAGGATACTAGCTAAAAAGTTGTACGAGGGTTTCTGATAATCTCACTTACAGAAAGAGAAATTATTTTTTTTGTGTTTTCAAGGTCGTTAGCGCGGGGAGGACCCTTAATGCAAATTTCCCGGGCCGCTGCACACTTTTGTATGGAGATGCCGATTTTTCCTACAGAGGTCTAGTTTAGCCCGTGGTTCTATTAAAACGGGTATGTTCCTTCCAAGTTGTGTAAAAAAATATACTAAAACTAATTTAAGGGTGCATTCACCACATGATACTGAACAACTTTCCCCAAAGCATACGTGTCAAAATAATATACAAAAGTGGTCTATCTCGGAAACGACTTCAACGATTTTGAGTGACGAGGCTGAAAATCGATCTAGCTTGGTTTTATTTAATAGGTGTTTTATAAAAAAAAACAGGTATAGCAAAGCTTTGTCTCCCAGCTATTTTGTATAAAGCAAGGTCTTTACACTGAGATATTTTCTGGGACAATATTTAGGTAAGTATACAATTATCTTATTATTTTAATAAATTGTTATATTAGAAGTGAAAATTTCTAAAGACGCTAGGCATTTTTTAAAATGGAAAAAGCAATTGAACTCGCGACACTGTTACCGAAACCGACACCAAGTTTTTACTTCTGTCGGCACTCCTGCAGTGCCCCTTTTTTTTAACATTTGTGCATGTATAAACCTTTATATAATAATAATAAATATATATATGGGATGTTACGAATGTCAAATTTTATACATCGCGAATGCGAATGCGAATTCGAATGTTTAGGGTGCGAATGCGAATGCTAATGCGAATGTAGATATCAAGTGTTACAAAAACCATACATATGAATTAATCATAATTATCATCAAGTCTTTTTAGTGTCAACTGCAGGAGCACGACCCTCTGTACTACTACAGCCATTTTTGGTCAGAGCAGCCAGAGGACTTGGCCTCTCCTCGCTGGCCTGACGGGTTGGAGAAGTCTCATTGATGTTTATAAGATTTGTTTAGCTTGTATTTCCTAAGTCACCTTCTACGACATCCACGGTAAGACTTGGAGTGGTCCTATTCTGCTTTGCCGGAAACCACACTGCAATTACATCAGACTGCAATGCGAATGCCAATATTCGTAACATCCCTAGATACACCCAGGCGTAGCTATATGAAGAAATAATTGGCCAAGTGCGAGTCGGGCCACGCGCAGTATAGGGTTTCGTAGTTGCGAATGCAGACTCTTTGAGTTTATGCCACTATTATATAAACATCTAAAAATAATTTTCTATTGAATTTGTGTGAATTTTTCTTTTGCGCGTACATTTTATAAGTTGGTCGCTTATAACTTTTTAATTTGTAAACCCTACTTAGAACAGTTTTTTTTCCTTCAAACTACGTTATATATACTAAAGCTGTGATTTTTCACGTGTTTATGTATAACAGTTTAGCAGATACAGGGGGTAGGACACTTGACTCTAACAAAAAAGTACACTATGAAACCAAATTTTTCAGAAACGGATCCCTAAATCGCAATATTTTTGAAAAACCTATTCAACGATACCACACCATGAGTTTTAATAAAAAATTGACTCTAACTTTTCATGTATGGTACTTAGCTACTCTAAAAAAACTTTTTCAAGATTTAATTTAACACTTTTGCGGCATGATTAATATTAATCATGCCGCAAAAGTGTTAAATTACCATGCCAAATTACGGCTTTTTAGTATTTAAAGTAAAGCCTGAGTAAAGCTGCGAACGGACAGACAGATATTGCAAAACTATAAGGGTTCCTTGTTTACTACGGAACCCTAAAAAGGGGAGAAGATGAATGTCATGTCGTACAGCGAAGTAAAACAGCTGGCGGACGAAAGAGACAAATGGAAGAACCTTCATACTCCACCGACAAGAGTAAAACTAGTGACTCTGTGACCTCACGAGCTTAGTACACTTTTAAAAAAACTTGTAAAGTAAACTTCAAAATACCGGTCGTAACATAAAAATACATTGAACAAAAAAAGAACTTTCCGGTGGGATACAGAGCTCTAGACGCTCAAGACGACTAGATCTCTTTTTTTAGATCTTGAAAAAAAACTGGACTATGGACTATTCATCTTTTGACAATGTTAGTGAAAATATCCGTCTAATGTATGACTGTATGTCATAATAGAAGACTTTTCTTATTTCGTTGTCACTACAAACACAAAATGGTCGTAAGAGCCATGAAATCCAAAGGCGGTTAGGCCACATAATGATAACTCCGCCATTTTCAAAGATTTCCCCAAAAAATTCTCGACTTTCCCAAAATTTTACGGCAATCGCTTGAGGAATATAACATCAAGCGAGTTTGGAGAAAAATATCTATCTATACATACATACATACATACATACTATCACGTCTTTATCCCTAATGGGGCAGACAGAGCATTTTGGGTCTTGCGGTTCTATGCAGAGCCCAGGGCCGCAAGACCCAAAAGCCACTTTTAGCGTCATGGTGGGCGAGAAGATGGAAAAGCAATCAATACAGTGATGGGTTGCTAGCCGCATCGCCTGTTAACATGATTTGCATTTTTGCCCATTCCCTCGATCGGCTTTTACGATCTGCGTGGGAAGAGAAGCAGCTGGTACATTCTAAGTTTTTTTATTTCTCCCAGACCAGCATGGGAGACCAAATATCTATCTATAATTGGTATAATGTAAAGAAAACACGTAAATCAGATGAAATAATGACGAACAAACATAATCTATACATAGGTTTATTATAATATAGCTATTTGAAACCTAGATGAAAGATAAACCTATTAATATTTCGTTTGATTAAATGGATGCGCCTGACGATGCATATAACTGTTGGCTCTAAATATAGCCGGGAATTTAATTAAACTGCAGAGGATAGTCATTCAATTAACATCCGAGGTAGAGATTGCATTTCTAAATGAGATTCTGGAGTACCTAGTTAATTTCATGAAATGTTGTTCTGGGTGAAAGGATAAAACACAGAATATACCGACGTTTATTCATAAAAACAATACAAGTTCATTATACAAAGTCTGCCAAACTGCACAGCAGTTTGTCGGCAGTTGTTCTCGTGGATGACTTACTCAGTTATATGTACTTCTATTTTATCTTATTTTAAGAAGTTTTTACTATAGTTGACAGCATGCATCTCCAGTCTGAATTAAATTTTAGAAAATATTTATCAGATCAACATTATTTAATCAAAAAGTAACTTAATCGTGATAATTTATCCCCAAACTGCTAAACCAATTTTGATAAATTATGGGACCATCTAGCAAGGCATACTTGTCAGATGGTATCATAGTAATTTTAATCCATTTGTAATCCAATTCCATCATAAAATTTACGTTCCAAATCGGTCCAGGCGTCTTTGAATCATCGGTGACCGTGAATATATGTAAAATAATCGGCCAAGTGCGAATCGGATTCGCGCACTAAGGGTTCCGTACCATTATCTATAAAAAATCGCGTTTGTTGTATGGGAGCCCCCCTTAAATATTTATTTTATTTTGTTTTTAGTATTTGTTCTTATAGCGGCAACAAAAATACATACTTACTTTATAAAAAATTCAACTGCCTAGCTATCGCGGTTTTTGAGATACAGCCTGGTGACAGACAGACGGACAGACAGCGAAGTCTTAGTAATAGGGTCCCGTTTTTACCCTTTGGGTACAGAACCCTAAAAAAGATTGCGATGAATTGATAATGTAATAAATATCTATCTATTATTGGTATAATGTAAAGAAAACATGTAAATCAGATAAAATAATGACGAACAAACATAATCTTTACATAGGTTTATCGAAAAAGTAAAAATTGTATCTTTACATTGTAAATTTTTCCAATAAAATGGGGGTGAAGGAGACACAGTAATAAAAAAAATATTTAAAAAAAATCTATCTCTTTGTCTGTTTGTACAATTTGATCCCCGGATATACTGGACGATTTCAATTGAATTTTTTATGTTATACAGCTGTTAAGCCTGGGCATTGGTATAACTGATTTTGGAAAATGTAACCATAATGGTCCAGCTAAACTTTAAGAAATACAAAAATGATGCCTTAGCGAATGTTGGTCAGCCTGATGAGCATTTTTGTCGACGCAAACCAAGTCGCAGGCTTGGTTAAGAAATAAAACAAGGTTTGTTTTTCATAGAATTAATAATTAAAATAGTTTCAGCATAGTTTGTTAGCTCGTATATGTAGAGCGATATACGTTGCGTTACTCACACGTATCACACGAACAAATAATTGAAACCTAGATGAAAGATAAACCTATTAATATTTCGTTTGATTAAATGGATGCGCCTGACGATGCATATAACTGTGGCTCTAAATATAGCCGGGAATTTAATTAAACTGCAGAGGATAGTCATTCAATTAACATCCGAGGTAGAGATTGCATTTCTAAATGAGATTCTGGAGTACCTAGTTAATTTCATGAAATGTTGTTCTGGGTGAAAGGATAAAACACAGAATATACCGACGTTTATTCATAAAAACAATACAAGTTCATTATACAAAGTCTGCCAAACTGCTCAGCAGTTTGTCGGCAGTTGTTCTCGTGGATGACTTACTCAGTTATATGTACTTCTATTTTATCTTATTTTAAGAAGTTTTTTATTTATTTACTATAGTTGACAGCATGCATCTCCAGTCTGAATTAAATTTTAGAAAATATTTATCAGATCAACATTATTAAATCAAAAAGTAACTTAATCGTGATAATTTATCCCCAAACTGCTAAACCAATAAATTATGGGACCATCTAACAAGGCATACTTGTCAGATGGTCTCATATTAATTTGAATCCATTTGTAATCCAATTCCATCATAAAATTTACGTTCCAAATCGGTCCAGACGTCTTTGAATCGTCGGTGACCGTGAATATATGTAAAATAATCGGCCAAGTGCGAATCAGATTCGCGCACTAAGGGTTCCGTACCATTATCTATAAAAATTCGCGTTTGTTGTATGGGAGCCCAATTAAATATTTATTTTATTTTGTTTTTAGTATTTGTTGTTATAGCGGCAACAAAAATACATACTTTATAAAAAATTCAACTGTCTAGCTATCGCGGTTTTTGAGATACAGCCTGGTGACAGACAGACGGAAAGACGAACAGACAGCGAAGTCTTAGTAATACGGTCCCGTTTTTACCCTTTGGGTACGGAACCCTAAAAAAGATTGCGACGAATTGATAATGTATTCCTGTTTGAAAGGGAGTACTTGTGAAGTGCTCGGATTGATATATTCATCAAAATCGGTTGTGTAGTTTAGGGGTGAAGTGGGTTTTTAGCTTTTACTCTCTAACTTCATGGTTTTTTATTTTTATAAATTTTAACATTGCAAGTTGGTCATGATATCATAGTAAAATCTAGGTCTTTAGCTAATACCGTAGATATGCCGTACAAAGATTTAGAATATACAAATGCCGTAAATACAAAAAACGCATTGAAAAAATGTAGGTCTATGGCTGAAATACAATGATTTAGAATATAAAAATGACACAGATATAAACGGAAAATTTGGCGTAATATTTAAAAGTGGCCGTTTTTCGCAAATTTGCGTAGAAAAGCTTTACGTTCGCACTTTAAATTATAAAAAGTAGTTCATAAAATAGTTAAAAGGGTTCTAGGGAAGACGAAATTTTAAATGATATCACCGTTTCCTTTCAAATGATTTATTTTAAACTAGCCGAAGCCCGCGACTTCGTTCACGTGGACTTTATGTCTTTGGAAAATGCTCATCAGGCTGAACAACTTTTACTAAGGCGGCATTTTTATATCTCTTATAGTTTAGCTGGACCATTGTGGTTCTGCATTAGGCGTTCCATTTTCCAAAATTATTTATACCCTATATGTTGCCCAGGCTTAATAGCTATATAACAAAAAAAGTTTCATTCGAATCCGTCCAGTATTTCCGGAGATTAGCGTGTACAAACAGACAAACAGACATACAGACAAACAGACAGACATTTTTTTTTAAATTCTTACTCTATTACTACGTATGGAGACGTAGTAATAGAGTAAGAATTTAAAAAAAAATGCCCCCAATTTTTTTTTTGGAAATATATTTAATGTACAGACACTTTTTTTACTGTTTTATTATATGTATAGATATAGATGAGGGCGTACTGGACGCCGGCAAATTCAGGTAGCCCCTTAAAAAAATTGGTCTATGTCTGATTTTTCTTACAAATAGTTTTTATTTTAATTTCCCCAAAACGAATAAAAAATAAAAATTAAAGCACCAACATAATAGCAACTAGTTTACTACAACTTTCATTGCCAATGAAACTAGAAGACAATGTTAAGCCTGGCTCCCGCACACTTTATAACTTTGTATGTTTTTATGCTCTCCCTGCCAAATGTCGCTCCTGCATTGCAGGTACACCAACATAAGGTTATATCCAAGTTATGTTTGTTCCAGAATAATTGAGAAGGCATATTAAATATTTTATCTTGTGGCAATATTTTTTAGAAATGAGATAAAGTCCAGACTTTCGGCGTGGTTTGGCAAGCCTTTGCAGACGTAGGCAAACCAAACCTACGCAAACTTGTAGTCCACATGCAAAACTATCTATCCATCTGTTTTTATGAAAAATCGATGATAAAGAAAGAATAACTAATAATTACGTTCGCTCACAATTTAATCACAATTTGTAGTAAAATAAAGTATTCTGAGTTATGTCACAAAGCTATTTTTCAAACGCGGATGAAAGGTTTTTTGTTTGGAAAAACCATGGAAAATCCCATCGTTAACTCCGCATTAAAAAAATCGGCCAAGTGCGAGTCGGACTCGCCCATGAAGGGTGCCGTAGCAGCAAGTAACAACATAATATAAGTCTTGTAGTATGTTTTATTTTATTTTTCTATTTGAATTGATTGAATGAAAGGTAATTTGCGGTTTATGATTTATGATGTATTAAAAAAAAAACTACTTACTAGATCCCGTTCAAACCAATTTTCGCTGGTAGTTTTCATGGTAATGAACATCATATATTTTTTCTAGTTTTATGATTCTCTTATTTTAGAAGTTACAGGGGGGGGGACACACATTTTTCCACTTTGGAAGTGTCTCCTGCGCAAACTATTCAGTTTAGAAAAAAATGATATTAGAAACCTCAATATCATTTTTGAAGACCTATCCATAGATTTCCCACAGGTATGAGTTTGATGAAAAATAAATTTTTGAATTTCGGTTTTAAGTATGGGGAACCCCCAAAAATTATGTTTTTTTTTTCTAGTTTTGTGTGACGATCTTAATGCGGTTCACAGAATACATCTACTTACCAAGTTTAAACAGTATATAGTTCTTATAGTTTCGGAAAAAGTGGCTGTGACATACGGACGGACAGACAGACAGACATGACAAATCTATAAGGGTTCCGTTTTTGCCATTTGGCTACGGAACCCTAAAAATGGCCCTTCTGCGAACGCATATGTGGATGGCATGCGAACTCTTCAAAAAACTTTCTTCGATACCAGAGGAGTTGAACCCTAGATAAAAAACCCGACAGCCAGATCGACGGCAAGCCCCGTACATATATTTTGACGATTAAATGTACTTATGTGTATACTTGCGTTACCAAGTACAATTGGATACTTTCCTAAGTCAAAAATAAATTATTTTGTACTAAAAGAAAAATAAAGCGTCGCAAAATAATGTCACTTGTCTTTGAACATATCCATTTTAACGTTATTTTAAATTTATTATTGTAGTAAAACTAATAATAAGATGACGTCATAGATTTTTGGAGTCAAATAGCGCATTTGATTCCAAAAATCTATGACGTCATCTGCCTGTATTTCATACAAAATCCCATAGAAACTGTTTGTTTTGACGTTTAGAAAAAAGTTGCTGATTTGACTTGTTGGAAAATAGCGTATTAAACTACCTACTCATTGATGTTCGCGCATTTTGGGGCTAAGTATCCCTTCGAATGTCGGCATAGCAGACACAATAGTAAAACAATACATCAGACGCCCGCTCCGGGCGTCCGACAGTTAAAGGGGTATAGGTATAATATATTCAGTGTTTGAAAGTTAAAAGTCAATAGTTATTACATAAACATTGTCGCACCTTTATTTTAAATAGGGCAGACAGAGCATTTTTGGTCTTCAGGCATTACGGATAGAGCCCAAGGTCGCAAGAACCAAAGGCCATTTTTAGGATTTCGTACCCAAAAGGTAATAATTGGCCAAGTGCGTGTCGGGCCACGCGCAGTGTAGGGTTCCGTAGTTGTAAATGTCAACTTTGAGTTCATGCCACTAAAAACGTCTAAAGCGTGTATCTATTGAATTTGTATGAAATTTTCCTTTTTTATTTATAGGCGATCAACTTATAATATGTACTCGCATTTTATAAGTTGATCGCCTATAACTTTTTAATTTGTAACTCTACTTAGCTCTGATAGTTTTCCTTTAAACTATTAAATATACTATAGCTGTGATTTTTTTTACGTGTCCATATATAACCGTTTAGCAGATAGATGGGGGGACACGTGACTTTAACAAAAAAATTCACTTTAAACCTAAATATTTCAGACACGGATCCCTAAATCGAAAAATGGTCTTCCCAAGCTCACAATATGTTTAAAGACCTATTTAACGATACCCCACACAATGTATTTGTAGAGAAAAAAAATATTGACTTCCTCTTTACTTGTATGGCAGCTAGTCTAAAAAAAAAATATTTCCATATTTTATTTTACGACTTTTTTGCCATGATTGATATACATATCCATGCCAAATTACAGCTTTCTAGTACTTATAGTTTCTGAGTAGGACCGCGGATGGACAGACAGACAGACAGACAGACATGGCGAAACTATAAGGGTTCCTTGTTTACTACGGAACCCTAAAAACGGGGCCCTATTGCTAAGACCCCGCTGTCCGCCTGTCTGTTATCAGGTTGTATCTCATTAACCGTGATTTGACAGTTGAAATTTTCACAATTGTTGTACTTATTTCAGTTGCTGCTATAACTAATACTAAAAACAGAATAAAATTAATATGTAAGTGGAGCTCCCATACAACAAACGTTATTTTTTATACATAATGGTACGTAACCCTTCGTGCGCGAGTCCGACTCTGGAAGATAGGCAACGGATACAAACTTTTTAATTTGCATATCTACATATACATATTGAATAAGCGCACTTCGTTTTTTTTACGATTTGGCACTTACACGTTGCATTTCTGTATGTTTTGCCCTGATGTATTGCTCCACAATACGCTATTTTCCATCAAGTCAAATCAGCAACTTTTTTCTAAACGTCAGAACAAACAGTTTCTATGGGATTTTGTATGAAATACAGGCAGGTGACGTCATAGATTATTGGAGTCAAATAGCGCTCTTATTATCAGTTTTTCTACAATAATAAATTTAAAATAACGTTAAAATGGATATGTTCGAAGACAAGTGACATTATTTTGCGACGCTTTATTTTTTTATTAGTACAAAATAATTTATTTTTGACTTAGGAAAGTACCCAATTTGTAAACCTTTGATTTAAGTCGTGGCCAACATCGCAGAGTTCACTGTTATAGTTTTAATTTCTTTTAACTTATATTTTACTGTGAACTTGTTTGTGGGCCAATTTAATAAACGAAAAAAAAAACCTATACCATACAGACTTTGCTTCATGCACTGGCAACCCCGGGCCAACAGACACTCGCAGGCATTAGGTGCAATAAACTGCAATGTCACTGAAGATTGGTCTCGTTACAAATAGATTCTACGTGGAATTAATAACGGAGTTGCCAGCACAAAATACAAACGGCAACAGATTGATAACAAAACAAAAAAATCCTATTAACTATTTTATTATTATTATTTGTTTAGTATAATTTAGAGTTTAATTTAGAAGTTAACTAAAATTGTAATTCATTATTGTTTTTTGAAATAAATAAATTAAGTAATAAGATTTTTTTTTCAAAACTTAAAGCCGACTTCGACCCCAAATTACACAATCGAATTTCATAACATTTTTTTGGGACCACCTGTATACCCTTTCCATCGAAACAAGTATTTTCCAAGTTGGTACAGGCGTCATCGAATAATCGGTAAACATACAAAAAGATTGCGACGAAGAAAGAAAGAAAGAAAGAAAGAAAGAAAAATGCTTTATTTGACACAGATACAACACTAAAACAATTTTCTTAAACATATATATATATATATGGGCATGTTTGTGCCTGTACCAAAAAGGCCTCCTCTCAGCATAATGTTGTGACGAGAGCCACAACGCTGGTCTTTCGAGGATACCGACATAAAGACTTAATTTACATAGAACAAAAACAAAAACAAACATTACACAAGCAGGCTAGTGATAAGTGTTAATCTCTGTCTGTTTGAAAGGGTATACTTGCCAAAAAGAATACCTGAAATAAATCGAACCACGGGCTATATACTTTATTATAATAAAATTAAAATAACGGTTTACAATTTGAAAAACATTGCCATTTCCTTATAAAAGTGTGCAGGCGCCCGAGCAATTTTTATGGAAATGTCGTTTTTTTTGTTTTTGGAACGAAGTTCCTCATCGCGAGGACTCTCGAACTTCGCTCCATCCGGGTGTCCCTTGACACCTTTTAAGTTTTTTTAAATGTTTCTTTATTATCATTATACTATGAAGATGTAGAGCAGCCCGTGGTGCGATTTATTACAGGTACGTCCCAGCTCAATCAGTGTAATTTGTCCCTATATATTTATTTATTTATTATTTATTTATAATTATCCCCGTTGTATTTGCCAATCAATGAAATGTCGCATCTGCAATATCTTTATTGTAAGCTGCCAGTGTGTCTGCATCGCGTTCGTGATTCAGAAATAGTTTATTGCATATAAACCCACATACGTACATACATACATACATACAGCTAACTGAGAGTTGTTTACGTCAGGTGCTCTTTGTTCATTGATTAAAAAGCAAGGCTGAAGATATTTTAAATCTGCATTCTTTTGTTATATGGTTTTGTTGTTCTGAATTCTGATATGGTTCAAATATCTTCAACTTTTATGTTTTGAAGTTAGTAGGTATAATTTTCTTTGATATTGTAGGGGCAAAGACAACGGGTGGAAGGTTAAAGCTGCTTTTCCCAATTAATAGAAACCGACCAAACGAAAGGACGTAAAATAAAGAATCTTTATTTTACTTTGACGACCTCTGTGGCGTAATGGTCAACACGCTAGACCGCCAATCCGGAGGTCCTGGGTTCGATCCCCAGCCAGGGCAAGTTGAAAAATGGCCTTTTTCAAATTGTCCTGGGACTTGGATGTTTTTCTATATATGTATTTGTTATAAAAATATAGTATTATTGAGTTAGTATCCCATAACACAAGTCTCGAACTTACTTTGGGGCTAGCTCAATCTGTGTAATTTGTCACTATATAAAAAAAAATATGTTTCAAGTATCTTAAACTTTCATGTTTTGAAGTTAGCAGGTATATTTTCTTTGATATTGTAGGGGCAAAGACAACAGGTGAAAGGTTAAAGCTGCTTCTCCCATATTAATAGAAACCGATCAAACGAAAGGACGTGAAACAAAGAATCTTTTGCAATAGGCAAAAGGTTATAGTAACTTTTCAATAATAGGTATCACAGAATTAATAGTATTACATACAGAATGGAATCCCCGACTCCTTGTCCCGGTAATATAAGATCCCGTCCCCCGTCCCCGCACCTCTCCCCCGTTCTCGCCTTGTAGAGGTGCCTGCAGCCGCCCGCTCAATACCGGGGTGTTTTAATTATAAATTGACGCTAACGTCTGTCGGTCTGTCTGTGGCGTCGTAGCGTCGAACGGTTACAGTTGAGGATGGGCGGGGGTCCTTCATCAACTGTATTGCTTTTGCTATTCACTGGGGTCCGCTTTTTGGCTATTTCTTCTCCACTTCGCAAGGTCTTGAGCATCCTGGTTGTAAGAGCATTGGCACGAAATTATCTGACGGCGTCGAGCAAACATTTTTTGGGTCTGCTACGTCTACCTATCTGGGCCCAGTGCAGGCGGCATGTCTGTAATTAAGCTCCATTTGTTTCCTTTCTAACTAGTAAGAGTCACCTCACACTGAGACGCGACGCGACGTGACGCGACGCGACGTGGCGCACGCTTTGAAGAAACATAGAACTTGGAAAGATTCAAATTTCAGTATTACGCACAACATCGCACTGCGCCGCGCTGCGCAGGTGGTCTAGCTGAAAGTAGTATCTTTTTGTGTAGTACAGGTTGCGGCACGAAACTCTAGCGCTGACCGTTATTGCGCAGAAGTCAAAAATTAATACTTTACCCATGCGCAGTATCCCCTCTACATTTCACTCAGCGCTAAACTTACGTGCCGCTACTTGTAAACAAGTTCTATGTTTCATAAAAAGTGCCAGCCACGTCGCGTCTTAAAATGAGGTGACCCTAAGGCGTGTGCCAGCCACGTCGCGTCTTAAAATGAGGTTACCCTAAGGCGTGTGCCAGCCACGTCGCGTCTTAAAATGAGGTGACCCTATGGCGTGTGCCAGCCACGTCGCGTCTTAAAATGAGGCGACCCTAAGGCGTGTGCCAGCCACGTCGCGTCTTAAAATGAGGTGACCCTAACAAGACTTGACCGTCCCAGCATAGGCGACTCTCTTGCAGTTTGCTTGCTAGGTATATCTATCTTATTATATTCTTGTAGGTATTTAATTTATACTTTTCTATATAGCTCTCGCGTTCAGTCGCATCGTCCAAATTATTTCTCAACTTGGTCCAATGGTTGAGAACGCCATATCGCGTTAAGTCCGAAATTTGTTCACTTTTTTGTGAAATAAAGTTTAAATAAATATATCACGCATTTATATCAATTGTTTGAGAACTATGATCTTGTTGGTAAAGTATGAATTTTCTTTCATTTTGCTCTCTATTTTCCAAATGATTTTGATAAAATTTCTATGGAATTACCTAACGAATATGCCATTTCAAATAGTAAAAGATTTTCCAAAGTGGTCCAGGCGTGTGTGAGTGATCGGGGAACATACATAAAAAGATTCCAAGGGTTTGATAAACTCCTCCTTTTTTTAATCCGGGTAAACATTAGACAATTACTCAAAATATAATTGTCTATCCATTAGATCATGATAATTAAATCCGGAGTAGCCATGGCCCATTATTAAAGAATGAAACGTTATATGACCAAATTCAGGTCAGATCTTTTTAGGGCTTTATTGTTATGCTAGCTGTTGCCCGCGATTTCGTCCGCGAGAACTTTAGTTTTCAACCGACTCCCAAAAAGTGGGAGGTTATGAATTCATCACGATCTTTTTCGAGATTATTCGAAGACGCCTGCCACCGATTTGGAAAATTCTTTTTTGTAAATAGTACTCCCGAGATGGTCTCATAGAAATTTTTATCAAAATCGGTTTAGTAGTTTGGGATTGAAATCGGTTTATAGTTTTGTTAATTATTAAACGTCGTCTTTTGGGTTTGGTATTTTTAAAAAAGATTACACAATTTATTTAGAGCTTTTGTACCTTTCTGGAAGAAAAAGAAAACTATATCCATATAAATAAAATATATAAATAAAAGCGCATATCGTAGAAGCCGATTGATTTCCTTTTTTACTTGCACTACCACTACGCTAAGCGTGGCCTTTGGGGCTCACGACCTGGGGTCTATCTACCACCTTAGGGTAAGAAAGTGAGTGAAAAATTGTGACAAGCGATAAAAATTTGAAATTCAAATGTTTATTTGGTAGTTAGGCCATTGCAGGCTTTATTTACCCGTCAAATGGTTTAGTTTATTACGTGTAATGTTTATATATATTTAAATAAATAAAAACTTGGGAGGTATCAAGGGATACCCGGATGGAACGAAGTTCCTTTCGATTAATGAGAAAGAGCGAGAGAGACAGACAGATAAACACGCGCACGGCTTACAACTATAACAAAAAGTGTCGTTATAACTTTTGGTCTTAATTTTTTCCGTCTAGCCCCCTTTCGCAACGCGCGATAAGGAACTTCGTTCCTTACAGACCATTGTTGGGCAAAGGCCTCCCTCTCGGCTCTCCATTTCTCTCTGTCTTGCGCTTTTACCGGCCAGTCCCTTAAGTAGGCTTCTAAGTCGTCACGTCATCTACGCCCAAGTTTTCTTTAATTAATTAACTCTTTAAAAAAAGCTACAGTTATTACTAACGCTTTCACTACGGCTGCTGAGAAGAAACGCCAGATACTCATTTTCACTGTATTGACCCAAACACTCAAAGGGCTCCATTGTTCATCTGGAATAGATCACTTCAAGCGATGAAACCGCTCTTTGTTATAATGTAAAATTGATTCTTTGTGTTATTCTTATGGTGTAAAATAAAGAACTATCTATCTATCTAATCTTAACCTAAAGACTAAAGTCCAAAATGTTTGTACATACATATCATCATGCCTGTTTCCAACAAGGTAGGCAGAACATGGACCTCCACTTGCTACAATCCTGAGAGACCTCTCTCGCTTTGTCACGATCATTTATATCGTGGATTAAAAGTTCATTAAGGTCGTAAAACGTGACGTCATAACCGATAGCGAGATAGATAATTTTTATTCAGGTTGGCGCGAAGCCCGAGCTTATAAAACAATAAAGCCCCATTCGAACGGTAGCGGTATCCGTACCGTACACCTATAGAACCGAACCTAATTTTCGCCGGGAAATTGAGTTTAAGATAATAGGCTGGAGACTTAAAATCCATTTAGAGGTACACAGTGCAAGTCTCTGCTTGTTGCACACAATTAAACTGAAACAATACCTACTTGACTTGCGTGGTCTAAACAAAACTTCAAACATACAAATCATTTATTGCTTCAAATAAAATTGGATTGATTGGATGTAACAGGTCAGAAAATTGCACAGTTTACATAAAACTTAACTAAACGGCACTGGGAAAAAATATTTTATTTTATTTAGTCCCCTAACTAGATTATCCAAAAATAAAGGACACATATTTTTTCGTTTAGCAAAATAGTGAAAATTCTCAAAGATACAGCGCTTTGAAATTTCGGAGTGGGGGTGATAGATATGTTATAAGGTGACGTAATCACTTTTGGTTAGAAATCGTAGCTGATCGTGGCGGCACTGCATCTTCGACATTATTTGCTGAGAAAAGAAAAAATACTACCATACTTTTTAATCACTGTATTGATTGCTTTTCCATCTTCTCGCCCACCATGACGTTAAAAGTGGCTTTTGGGTCTTGCGGCCCTGGGCTCTGCATAGAACCGCAAGACCCAAAATGCTCTGTCTGTCCCATAAGGGATAAAGACGTGATAGTATGTATATATGTATGTACTTTTTAATAATCTTTAGAACGAAATTCCTTCTTGAACGGTACAGACTTGGAGAATGGGGGCCAGGCGAAAAAGGTGTTAGATTTTACGTGACGAACTTTTTAGGGGCTGGAATTTTTTAGAGGTATCCATTTTTTTACCCTTCCATGCTGGTCTGGGAGAAAAGAAAAAACTTAGAATGTACCAGCTGCTTCTCTTCCCGCGCAGATCATAAAAGCCGAACAAGGGAATGGGCGAAAATGCAAATCACGTTAACAGGCGATGCGGCTAGCAACCCATTACTGTATTGATTGCTTTTTCATCTTCTCGCCCGCCATGACGCTAAAAGTGGCTTTTGGGTCTTGCGGCCCTGGGCTCTGCATAGAGCCGCAAGACCCAAAATGCTCTGTCTGCCCCATTAGGGATAAAGACGTGATAGTATGTATGTATGTATGTATTCTTTTTTTAGGTTTGATTTTCGTACGCATGTGTAAGTGGCGACCACTGGTGTCAGATTTTTAAGCTTTTAAGCTTTCAAGCTACACTAAAGGCATCTAACGTAGCATGACGATTGTCACATAATGATGAAAATTGGCGGAAACAAGCGCGGAGGAGTCCGAGATAATTTTTAACCCCCACTAAAAAAAGAGGGGTGTGGGGTGGAGTTTGAAGCTAATTTCTGTCTGTCTATGGCATCCTAATGCTCAAACAAATGGTTTAATCTCGTTGCTGTTTTTTACCAAAAAGCAAGTTCCTTTGCGGCGGTTCTTATCTATGTTTGATGATAATCGGTTCGCCGTAATATTATTGGGGACTTACGCTTGCAAATCAGGGTTTTTGTAGTTTGTCTGGCAAATAATAGATGTCGCTACCGATAATAGTTCTACTATTGAGTTCCTCCGATTATCACTAGATGGCGTTTACATATGAAACTATTGAAAGTCGGGGGTTTTTTTTAATTTGCCCGGCAAATAAACTTGTTCCATCTAGAGTTACCATTTAATAATTTGAAAAATCCTGGCAAAAAGCCGGACATTTCGATAAAAGTCCGGACTTTTTTGAAAAGGTTTACGTAAAATAATCAAACTTAACGCAAGTTTGATCATTTCACGTAAAACTATTTTTGCTTTGATTTGATTCAAGAAAATATGTTTGAACTATTTGATTGTTTGCAAATTTTACAGTAGAAGATTTATTGTTTAAGAAGATTGTATATTTTGTTTTTTGATAAATGAGAAGTTCGTTGTTGATTAAAGACTATTATTACTCATATTCCATTAATCCGGACAAATTAACGGGCCGGACAAAGGCCGGACCAGAGTCTAAAAGTCCGGACATGTCCGGACTAATCAGGATGGATGATAACCCTATTTCCATCTAAGTTTGGACCGCGCCCATGGTTGCATATCTTGCGAAAGCGTTAGCAATGCGTGCGCCCAACATGCCACCGAGCTCTTCTGTTAAGGCCATATCTAAATTTTCCGGGGTACAGAGGCGCCGCCATTTGAAATAAATCATTTAAAAGGAAACGGAGATATCATTCAAAATATCTCCGTTTATATCTCCACAATCACACCACAACTACATCAACAAGATATCTCCGTTTCCTTTTAAATGATTTATTTTAAATGGCGGCGCCACTGGACCCCGGAAAATTTGGGTATGGCCTTAATGTGCCATTTTCACACGGACACAACCATAAATCATAATAGGTGGCGCTACCAATATTAGTTTTACTATTGAGTTCCTCCGATTATCACTAGATGGCGTTTACATGAAACTATTGAAAGTCGGGGTTTTTTAATTTGCCCGGCAAATAAACGTGTTTCATCCGAGTTCGGACCACACCCGTGGTTGCATAACTGGCGAAAGCGTTAGCAATGCGTGCGCCCACCATGCCACCGAGCTCTTCTGTCAATAGATCATAATAGGTGGCGCTACCAATATTAGTTTTACTATTGAGTTCCTCCGAATTTTACTAGATGGCGTTTACATGAAACTATTGAAAGTTGGGGATTTTTGTGCCCTTTTCACATGGACACAACCATAAATCAAAGTTGGTAAATGCGTGTATATTGAAAATAATGGGCGGACACACAGCGGAGGCTTTCACGGACGTAATAGAGCTTTTGTTGTCCGGAAATACCCGTTACTATTCAGCGAATATTAATGGTAAATGTGGTAATGTCTGTTTTGTTATAGCGGACGTAGCCGTCGCTGGTATTTCATTTTACCTTTCATATACATACATACATACTATCACGTCTTTATCCCTAATGGGGCAGACAGAGCATTTTGGGTCTTGCGGTTCTATGCAGAGCCCAGGGCCGCAAGACCCAAAAGCCACTTTTAGCGTCATGGTGGGCGAGAAGATGGAAAAGCAATCAATACAGTGATGAGTTGCTAGCCGCATCGCCTGTTAACATGATTTGCATTTTTGCCCATTCCCTCGATCGGCTTTTACGATCTGCGTGGGAAGAGAAGCAGCTGGTACATTCTAAGTTTTTTCTTTTCTCCCAGACCAGCATGGAAGGGTAAAAAAATGGATACCTCTAAAAAATTCCAGCCCCTAAAAAGTTCATCGCCTGTTAACATGATTTGAATTGTTGCCCATTCCTTCGATCGGCTTTTACGATCTGCGTGGAAAAAGAAGCAGCTGGTAGGTACATTCTAAGTTTTTTTTTATTTCTCTCAGACCAGCATGGGAGGAATAATGGACCAAAATGCTCTGTCTGCCCCATTAGGGATAAAGACGTGATAGTATGTATGTATGTACTTATGTAAAAAATGTATATTCGAAGACGCCTAGACCATTATGGAAAATTATTTTTTGTTTGAAAGGGCATACTTAACCATTTCGGATGGTCTTAAATGTCCTAATCGCAAATAGTCTACACATGTAGCAACTAGTCTTAAACGCTCATTGTCTAATATCAAAATCGTTTGTGTAGTTCGGAAGCGAAGTCGGAAAATTATAGAAAAGTGTGTTATTTTTTTGGTAAAAAAATACGATATATTGAATTGACACAAAAATTATATATAACTTGGAAGAGACAAGCCTGTAATAAATCAAACCACGCGGTATACTAGATCACTATCCTACTTCCTACTTCCTATCCTACTTCTTACTAATATTATAAATGCGAAAGTGAGTTTGTAAATTTGTTTGTTTGTTTGTTACCTCTTCACGCTTCAACTACTGAACCGATTTGGATGAAATTTGGTATGGATATAGTTTGAGACTCGACGAAGCACATAGAGTACTATTTGTCCCGAAGTTCCCACGGGGAGCGAAGCCCGCGGGTACAGCTAGTAGTATGATAAAATTAAAATAACAGTCAATAAACCAAACAAAATTTATACGACATACCAAAAGTATGGATAATTGGAAATGCCAAAAATGTTTCTTGTCCTTTTACTGTTAAAATATACACTTTACAAATTTATCTAAATACCTACATATTTACTGAACTAAATATAAAAACTAAATTAAAAATCTAAATTAATATCAAAATTACAATCTAAATTAAAAAAACTAAATTAATAATCTAAATCTTGATCATGTGGCATGGTGCCAAGAACGCAGGCTGCATTCCCGCGCTGAATAGCTACTGCAATCCTCTGCGCGAGATATGAGCCAGCCCTCTTGTCATTAGCGGCGTCGACAAGCCGAGGGGTTATTTTTTTAATAATTTTTTTAGTACTTGGACCCCACGGGCCAAGAGTTTCGACGCCAAGCGGAACAAAATTTATTCATTAGATAAAGAGGAATATTTTCGCCGCTTGGCGTCTTCTGCTGCTTCAGCCGCGGCTCCGGCCCTTGACACCGTCGCCCCGAGGCGAGAAGGGGCAACCGTATCGACGCATGTCGCGTCCCACACTGTTATTTATTTACTGTTATTTCAATTCCATTATACTGTAGTGATCTAGTATAGCCCGTGGCATTATTATTGATAGGTTAAGCTAAATAAAAGATGGTTTTTCTTTATCGCACTTTACTTCACGACCTTACTCAAGTTTTACATGAAAAACCAATTAACAACTCGGTACAATCATCACACACAACAATGTAATCGAAATTAGCAACCCACAAAATCCCTCTCTCCCAGTTTTGACAGCAATGTCTCTATGACGTACATTTTGGCGGGCTTTATGTACTCCTCTATAGATCAATGTTGCCAGCCCGTTAGGGTGGCCAGACTAATATAATAAAACTAATGTTAGAAGCCTAATATGTAAGAGATGCAAGGGAAGTACTAGAGCATGAACTATTCCCTGAACGCTTTAAGTGCTCACACTCAATGCGTGAGCACGCTGTGGAGGATCGAGAGGGAGAATCTTTACCAGAACATGGATCCCATTCCACCCATGACCCGATCGCGGAAGACTGGCCAAATTTAATGCTCATGTACGCAATTTCCATTGACACTTGCCTGGGCAGTAACTGTGCACAAATCGCAAGAACTTTGGATAAAGTAGTCTTAGATTTTGGCGTAAAAGAGTTGGCGACCGGGCTTTCAAGTTCCAAACGTCTTACGGATATTACTTGTATTTGATCCAGGTATTGATTTAATTGAGGTCTAAGTTCGCGGCGAACCACTAGTATAATAAAACTAATATTAGAAGCCTAATATGTAAGAAAGATAAACAGTTTTAATTATTAAAATCTAACAGTAGTAATCTGTGCCTTTGGTTCGATTTATTATGGGTATGTACTTTACATTGTATAACAAACCTGCTCACAAAATTTCATGAGAATCAATCGGCCGGAAAACGGGACATCGAATATCGGACACAAAAGAATATGGCTGAATCGAAGACGCCCACATTTCCGAGAAATTGATTCGTCATCCGTTCTAAAAGCCATTTGCTTCGATTTCAAGGAGCAAACATACGCACTTTGAATCCACACTAAAAATACACTTGAATAAGTCGGCAGTGGTTTAATCGCGCGTCTGCCAACGCCCTAAACGCATTACGTTTGTTTACTAACGTGTGTAGGTGAACTAGATTTAAAAGTACAAATAGCACGCAACCGTCCATACATATTCTTCATAACTAAAAACTGACTTTACCCCAAACTGTACAATCCATTTTGATAAAATTTCTTTAGGATACGATCCTCGGTTAGGTCGAGGTGGAAAATGATCTTTTTCAGATTGACCTGGGTCATGATGTTTATCTGGACTCAACGATATTTTGTTATAATCGTTGAGTATCCCATAACACAAGTCTGGAAATTGAGGCTAGCCCAATCTGAATGAGATTTTAATAATTACTTTAAAAAAGGCGACCACGCAACACCATGCATGGCGGGAAAATCTTCCCTTTATGGTGATCGAGCATACCATCTCGCTCCCCCAAAGGGATGCGACAAGCAACCTTTTCCTCTTTTTATCTACTTCGACTCCCTTTTCCATTTACACTCAAGTTGAAAAAGGTCTTTCGATCTTATGGCTCCGTCTACCCCGTAAAATATAGAGACGTGATAGTCTCTGCCAAGCATCTGTTTGCAATTTGTAATGTAACATGTTAAATAAAATGCATGCACATTTATCAGTCGCATGTGTCGCACACAGCCTATGACGTCAAAGCGTTCGAAATTCAAATTATTTTCGAGCGCTATAATTATTGGGCGCGTTCACAGATTCACGAATTAATCTGAGGGATTATCGTTTAAAATGAAATAATTTATGAATGTACGTTGATTTTCAGAATTGAGTTATAATGTTTTTCTTTGCCTCAATGAATGTTCGTTGATTTTCACAAATGAGTTAAATATTTTCTCTTTTCCTCAAAATAATTGTTCGTTGATTTTCACAAATTGGTTTTAATGTTCTCTTTGCCTTAAACATATTAATTTTGTGCGGCGCAAAAATTGTGGTAGTGAATATTAACAGTTGTACGACAAACCTTTGCAAGGCAGACGTTTGACCGACACAACATTTGATCGGTACTACTATTGACTTACTGACTTACTAGTTTGCCAACTAAACAATTATAAAAGTATTGCTGGTGTCTTTAATCGAAAGTATAGACAATTTTAAGAAAAAAAATACTACTTATTTATCAGGATTTTTTAATGTAATTTAAAAATTATACCGGAAGTGACGTCTTGGACGTCGTCGGAAATTGGCAATTGTAATCAAATAATCCTCATCGTGACGTCACTTCCTCAAATAAGTTTAACCTTCCTTGAAAATGAAGCTCATTGGGATTTTTGCAAATATACAAGTAAGGCTTTATTTCAAATCTGATTAAAGAAAACTTCTCCTAGAGGCTATTTCTCGAAATGGTTCACGAATTAGATTTTTTTAATTACTTGACAAGGCAATTTGGCCCGACGGATGTTTAAGCGACATTGTGTGAAAAGAAGGTAAAAAAATTACAGACTTACGCAACTTAGTAGAATTAAACAATTAAATTTAAAGAGAATTAAAATCTTCTGGTAGAAACTGACCGTAAATGATTACAAACTTAGAAGTCACATCTATTGAGGATTTAACTCCCCCCACCGCTGCTGCTCTATGACGTACTGAACAGAATTAAACATGGCCGGCCTCAAACAAAAGCTACAGCCGTAAATACGATATAAATCGAGTAATAATAAACATTGTAGTTTATGTTCTAATAAAACATCCACTTCGCGCAAAACATTGTCGTTGTTGCGCCGTTTTTTAGTCCCGTGACTTTTAATGGGTTTTTCAATGTTGGTATTGCTGCGGATGGTTGTTTGTATACACGGTTTCACGGGTTTTAGGGTTCAGCTATGTGTGTTGGAAAACGGGAGAGTCAAATTGGCTTGTCAACTAAAGAAGGAATAAACGAATATATAGAAAGATTTTAGAAAAGTAATTTAACTAAAAACATTATAAGTGTTATCAGGATTTTTGATTTAAAAAAATTGACAACTGTAAATGTCTCCTGTTTAAATTACCGTCGTTATGTTGGTTGTTGTCAATTTGTTGTGTTGGTAGATGACAGTGACAGTCAATACAGTACTGAGAGTTGAAATTGCTAATTTTACTCAAAGAATCTTCATCGCGACGTCACGTGATCAAATAATCTTCATTAGGATTTTTGAAAATATCTAAATATACCTTATTTTAAAATCTGATTAGAGAAACCTTATCCTAGAGACTACTTCTCGAATGATTTGCGATTTTTTTTTTTAACTACTTGACAAGCCAACTCAGTTTACAAAGAAGATTCAGCGGCTAACAAGCTTCGCCAAAAAGAAGGGGGTCCAAATTTTGCAGTGAGTCAACCATGTCATGGGGTGTCTAGGGCTTTATTTGCACAAGCTTATACAGAGTATAGAACCCTCGGAAATACTAGCGTATCGGAATGACCGTGCAGTGCACTGCTGGGAAGATGATGCCTAAAGAAACCCAGTTCAGTATTGGTCCCGATGGTAGGGACGTATAATGTGTAACGTAGTCCATTAGGCTAGGTAGAGACCCTACGTAGCCTAATGGGCTACGTTACATTACAATTACAATAAAGACTTATAAGTATAACTACAACATTATTTTTTACATAATAAAATTTGTAGTCAACTATTTCCAAGATAACTCTAATTTGCGTTTTTTATAATTTTTCAAAACCAAAAACCGACTTTAACGCCATACTTCATAGGACCACCTCGCAAGTTTGCCCTTTCAAATATAAATGGAATTTTCCTAATTGACGTCTTTAAGTAATCGGAAAACAAACAAAGTCGGTGAAAAAGTAATCTCCATGTTAATAAGGGTGCTTTATATTCTAAGTAATATGAAAAACATTATCGTAAAAGCTCTGAATAAAATATAATCACTGACGTACAAAATTAATTCTATATGTAAATTTCATTTAAATAAAAAGATTCTGCGAACGCCAAGAAGCTTCGACTGAAACATGATGTTTTTTTCGTATTTTCCCATAAATAATAGAAGGGATGGATCAAATATGTTTCTTACGGAGCAATATTACGGGATGAATAAATTTGCTTGCCGCCACTTTGCATAATACATGTATAACGCTGTTTTACATAAATAATATATTAGGTGTGTCACTGCCGTCTGTTTAATCAGCCAGCTAAGTGAACGTCTAGCCACTTCTGTAAAAGTAGGCATATAATTAAAAGGCTGAAGGTCGACAGCCAAATCGTATGAAACGCAATGTTCAATAAGATGGCTGAACGTATTTGGTTACCTAAATTAAATGAAATTGATGAATTTGTGATATGTGATTTAAGGGTTTACAATTTACATAACACTGACGACTACCTTGTACCTAGTATTTAGTACTCTGTGTTTTTACTAATATCTACCACTATACACGCTGACTTTTTATTGGTTTTGGAAAAAAAAAATGTCGTATAGTAAATAAATTCCTCTATTCATATATGTAATCCAAATTTCTGTATGTCATAAGATAAAAAAGTTGCGTAAATGATTTTCGTTCGAGACCACGTAGTTATACACCGGCCCGCCAGCTGCGTAATGTCGATAACCCCGGCCAGCCGGCGGCCGGTGTATGACGGCGGTACTACTAATTGATCTCACAATTTTACTTTCGAGTTTTAGACAACATTTTTTGTTTCTGAATTTTTATTTTGACTTGCTAATTAGGTCTTACTAATGATACCTATAAAGTGGCCTTCGGCTTCAAAACCAATGAAAAATCACCGTGTATAAGTAACTAGTAATAGATAAATATTAGAAAAATGTGTTTGGTGAGATGTAAATAAAAAAAAGTATTTATCAGTCATAGCCTCACAGCTGTTTGCATTGTTGACGCCATATTTGTTTTGGTGCACCACTACGCCGCAGTGGGAAAAATCTTGGCTGAGTTTTGGTCAGTCATATTCAAAGGGCTGACTTTTAATACGCCAAGTGGTTTAACGTTGCTTGATACTAGACAAATGAATGATCCGCCTAGGCATCCAATTGGATGCCGGTCATCAAAGAATGGCCTAGGCGTCCAGGTTACTGGCAAATTTACCAGATGGCTGCGACGTATATAGTTCTGGTCCCTGCAGAAGCTTCGTACATGAAATGTGAAGGATGGGATATCGAAGACGTCAGGCAAAACCGGTCGCTAAGAATATATAGGTTCATATTGACTCTATACTCGAACTTAGCGAAAGAAAGAGAGACACGGAAAGCACTCCACCGACAAGATCCCAGCTCTTAAATATAAGATGAAGAACAGAATATATTAAAAAAAGACGTGTGGCACTCGGGGACTGCCGCGGTAAAGCTATTGCATTAAGGTGGTTCGATACAAGGTAGGACGGCAACGTCGCAAACGGACGAAGGAGACGAAGCGGCAACCTACATGGTAGGCGGAGTGGGGAGCGTGAGGTTTTTTCGTTACGGAATTTCTGGATTCGATCCCCGCGCTCAAGGCCCGCGATAGAAGCTATGCAATAGCTTAAAAATATTTTTAAGTTGAATTCAGTCCATGACACTGAAAAACTTCTTCTAAGGAACATATGTCGAAACATGAAAAATGTTTTTTTTTTTCCATACAAACTCGGATCAGCTGATCGGTCAACTTAAATGGGGGGCCAAAAATTACTTTTCATATTTAGATACATGTTTCTTGGGGAAAGTTGTTTAGTGTCATGGACTTGATTTGACGATGCCGTCAACTGGGACTGCAATTAACTCGGACCGCGGTCCCAGTCACCGGAATCAAAATTTTTAATATTTTTCTTCCAGCGATTTGGACCATGCATTAATTGAAAAAAAAAAAAAACTTTTGTTCATGCCAATACAGTACAGTCAGTGAAAATGTTTAAAGTAATATTCACCCTTAAAATAGTTTCAGAATATTTTGTTAGACCTTATACATATATGAAATTAAAAACGTCACATCCCAACTCAGTGTAGATACTAAATCTAGGACGCAGTTATGAGCTGGTGCTGCTTTTGTAAAAATATTAGCTATGAAAATGTTCGGCTTTGATTGAACATATGTATACTAAGTTGAACAATAAATAATTATTAAACTGTGGATTATGTGACAATAAATAAAATAAAATAAAAATAAATAAACAACTTTCCCCAAAAAGTACAAAGCATTATAGGTATGTACAGTGTTGTTTGTCTCAATACTCCCAATACATATTTATTTATTTAAGGCAGCTTGGAAATTTGACGACAGATTGATCGACACGAGTAAACAAACGCCCTTCCACAAATTTCTTCATTCGTCTTAAGTAAAAAAAAAAAACAATAATAAAGAATTTTCCTAGGTCAAAAATAAACTAGTTTGTAATATTAATGTAATAAAATGTCAATAAATAATGTCACTTGTCATTGATAATATCCATTTTCAACGTGATTTTAGCTTTATCAGAAAAACGTAGGGAAAAATTCTATGTCTATGAGAAAAACTGATGATATAGGGCCGCTATTTAACTCCAAGAAACTATGACGTCATGAGTCTTCATTTCACATAAATTGACGTTTAAAAGTGTCTGATTTGAGTTGTTGTAAACTTTCTTGAAATCGTCCATGAAAAATTTAAAGATCGTATTAAAAATGACACCTTGTTTTACAAAGCGAATCAACAATACAAAATCTGCGTACAGGCGTATTTATTGAACAAACGGACAGACTGACTGAAAACAAACATTTTCTATGCGTATTTGCTTTGGCTACCTGCGAGGTTACAGAAATAGGTACAAAATTAAAGACAAATCTTTAAGGTGATTCGCACATTGTGGGGCCACCTGAACTTTTCGGGGTCCAGTTCTGCCCCTATTTGAAATAAATTATTTGGAAGGAAACGGAGATATCATTTAAAATTTTATATTGATCAAGCCCTTGATAACCCTTCAAAGAATTTTATGAACTACTGTTTACAGTTTAAAGTAAGAACGTGAAGCTTTTCTACGCACATTTGTGAAAAACGGCCACTTTTGGCTAATGTGTCCACCTAAACCAGTCTTTCCCAAAGTGGGCGATAACGCCCCCTTGTGGGCGCTACAGGTCTCAAGGGGGGCCGAAAATCAAGGTCTCAAGGGGAATGGGCGGTAAGAGACCCAGAAAGAAAATTTTTTTTTTTGCTAGGAGCTTTATTTAGCTAGGAGGCCTCTTAAACAACGACTGCAAGAGCTCTCGACTCTCAACAACAACTTTTGAACATCAACTAATATAAATTAAAAGATTGCTCAAACTCGGTTCTATATTTCTCTCCGCGTAGTTCATATATCTGTCCTATTTTATTGAATATAGAAAAAATGAAAATCATGTCAATCGGTCGCTCCGTTTCGTAATGAAAGTAGACACAAACAAACAAATAAAAAGGCAACAGACACACTTTCGCATTTTAATAGTTATTAGTACTCGTAGATATCTATCATGTTTTAACAAGTTTTTGTTAAATAACCCGAATTGTGCATTCCTGTATCAGTTGGCTGGTTCATTGAATACTTGTTCGGACTTGTTGAGTACGATTGAGCGTCGAATGAGATAAACGAGTTTATGCATGTTTGTTTTATTCCTGTCGGTGCGTGCTGCTTAAGCATTCCTATACACGCTGACTTTTCATTGGTTTTGGAAAAAAAAATGTCGTATAGTAAATAAATTACTCTACCCATATACGTAATCCAAATTTCTGTATGTCATAAGATAAAAAAGTTTCGTAAATGATTTTCGATCGAGACCACGTAGTTATGTCGGCCAAAACAGCTGCGTGGATGTCGATGTCCTCGGCCGGCCGGCGGGCAGTGTATGGCGACGGTACTACTAATTGATCTCACAATTTTGCTTTCGAGTTTTAGTCAACATTTTTTGTTTCTGAATTTTTATTTTGACTAGCTAATTAGGTCTTACTAACGATGCCTATGAAGTAGCCTTCGGCTTCAGAACCAATATAAAGTCACCGTGTATAAACAATGTAATATTTATTTTATTTTCATTTGTGGTTTCGCGCGCAATAGATGAGCAGTACTTTCGCCTCCTCTACACTACTCGCGAAGTTGAACGTATTTCTCAAAGCAAAACAATGTCGGAAGTAAAAAAGAAGAGACGGCAATACTGTGCGGAATATATTAAATTGGGATTTATTGAAAATCCCACAAACCCATCGTCGCCTTTGTGTCTTCTATGTCTAAAAACATTTTCGAATGAAGCAATAAAGCCTTCAAGGCTGCAAGATCATTTGAATAAAATGCATCCAGATAAGAAAGACAAGAATGTAGCATATTTTCAAGACCTAGAGAAGAAGCATAATACTCAGCCAAGTGTAGCAAAACTATTTTCGGCGGCTGCTAAGCAAGATGACGACGGACTTCGAGCTTCGTACAATATCTCTTTGTTAATTGCTCAAAAAGGCAAACCACATAACATCGGAGAAGAGTTAATATCAATATCAAATAGGTTTCAAGTTGCGGGTTATAGTAAAAGTTTCGTTTAGAATTCTCCGTTAATATACATATATAGGTCACAATAATTAATTAATTTAATTTGAAGTTATAGTGGTTTTTAAATAGGTGAAAAAATTGGGGCGCTAAACAAATATTTATTCTCAAAGTGGGCAGTAGACAAATAAGTTTGGGAACCACTGACCTAAACTATAAGAAATTTAAAAATGACGCCTTAGCAAAAGTTGTTTGACGAGCATTTTCCGGAGTCATAAAGTCGACGCGAACGAAGTCACAGGCTTCGGCTAGTGGTTTATATTCTCACGTATTCCTTCAATCGCCTTTAATAGAAGCAGCTGGTACATTCTTTAATATTTCTGGACGTCACAAACATCTTAGTAGATACCATAGAGACCTAGAATTTTAAATCTATGGTAGATACTATCTGACGTATTGTAAGCAGTCAGAGATATTGCTTTAGTCCCATATATCTGATTGTAAGCGACACTTTATCACAGAATGCTCCTGTAGTCACTGACATGACAATTTATAATATCTAGGGCTGCGTACGTAGATACTTAAATTAATCTCGAGTATTTTAATGAATGAATCTTGCATGTTGATCTTTTAAAATAGGCCAAGTGCTAGTCGGACTCGCGCACGGCTGGTTCCGTACCATTATCTATAAAAAATCTCTTTTGTAATTTTTTCTCTTCGTTCGGCAACAGGAATACATCATACGTGAAAATTCATTATCTGTGAAAATTTCAACTGTCTGGCTATCACGGTTCATGAGATACAGCTTGGTGACAGATCGACGGACAGCTTAACCTTAGTAACTGGGTCCCGTTTTTTACCCTTTGGGTACGAAATCCAAAAAGACCAAAAACATAGAATTATACAAGACGATCGGTAGGCATAATACTACAGTAATAAAAGATTTAAAAGTTTTTATTATTACCTAATAGCGCCATCTAGTGACAAGGAAGAGAAATAATTATGTTTATAAGGCGATGGGTAGGCATGTTTTAATTATTACCTTATAGCGCTATCTAGTGACAAGGATGAGAAATAATTATGTTAATAAGGCGATGGGTAGGCATGTTTTAATTATTACCTTATAGCGCCATCTAGTGACAAGGAAGAGAAATAATTATGTTAATAAGGCGATGGGTAGGCATGTTTTAATTATTACCTTATAGCGCTATCTAGTGACAAGGAAGAGAAATAATTATGTTTATAAGGCGATGGGTAGGCATGTTTTAATTATTACCTTATAGCGCTATCTAGTGACAAGGATGAGAAATAATTATGTTAATAAGGCGATGGGTAGGCATGTTTTAATTATTACCTTATAGCGCCATCTAGTGACAAGGAAGAGAAATAATTATGTTAATAAGGCGATGGGTAGGCATGTTTTAATTATTACCTTATAGCGCTATCTAGTGACAAGGAAGAGAAATAATTATGTTTATAAGGCGATGGGTAGGCATGTTTTAATTATTACCTTATAGCGCTATCTAGTGACAAGGATGAGAAATAATTATGTTAATAAGGCGATGGGTAGGCATGTTTTAATTATTACCTTAGTAGCTGTACCCGCGGGTTTCGCTCCTCATAGGAATTTCAGGATAAAAAGTACCTTATGTCATTCCCCGAGTTTCAAACTATGTCCATACCAAATTTCATCCAAATCGGTTTAGTAGTTTAAGCGTGAAGAGTTAACAAAACAAACAAATATACAAACTCAGTATTAGTAGGATAGTGCCATCTAGTGACAAGGATGAGAAATAATTATATTTTTAAGGCGATGGGTAGGCGTGTTTTAATTATTACGTTATAGCGCCATCTAGTGACAAGAATATGAAATAATTATGTTTATAAGGCGATGGGTAGGCATGTTTTAATTATTACGTTATAGCGCCATCTAGTGACAAGAATATGAAATAATTATGTTTAAAAAAATGTAGTTAATGTTTGAGATGTAACCGAACGAGCAAAGCTCGGTCACCCAGGTTCTTATGTTTATAAGTCGATGGGTAGGCATGTTTTAATTATTACCTTACAGCGCCATCTAGTGACAAGGAAGAGAAATAATTATGTTTATAAGGCGATGGGTAGGCATGTTTAATTATTACCTTAGTAGCTGTACCCGCGGGCTTCGCTCCTCATAGGAATTTCAGGATAAAAAGTACCTTATGTCATTCCCCGAGTTTCAAACTATGTCCATACCAAATTTCATCCAAATCAGTTCAGTAGTTTAAGCGTGAAGAGTTAACAAAACAAACAAATATACAAACTCAGTATTAGTAGGATACTGCCACCTAGTGACAAGGAAGCGAAATAATTATGTTTATAAGGCGATGGGTAGGCATGTTTTAATTATTACCTTATAGCGCTATCTAGTGACAAGTAAGATAAATAATTATGTTTATAAGGCGATTGGTAGGCATGTTTTAATTTTTACCTTATAGCGCTATCTAGTGACAAAGATGAGAAATAATTATGTTTTTAGGCGATGGGTAGGCTGGTTTTAATTATTACCTTATAGCGCCACCTAGTGACAAGTAAGAGAAATAATTATGTCTATAAGGCGATGGGTATGCATGTTTTAATTATTACCTTATAGCGCTATCTAGTGACAAGTAAGAGAAATAATTATGTCTATAAGGCGATGGGTATGCATGTTTTAATTATTACCTTATAGCGCCACCTAGTGACAAGTAAGAGAAATAATTATGTCTATAAGGCGATGGGTATGCATGTTTTAATTATTACCTTATAGCGCCACCTAGTGACAAGTAAGAGAAATAATTATGTCTATAAGGCGATGGGTATGCATGTTTTAATTATTACCTTATAGCGCCACCTAGTGACAAGTAAGAGAAATAATTATGTCTATAAGGCGATAGGTATGCATGTTTTAATTATTACCTTATAGCGCCACCTAGTGACAAGTAAGAGAAATAATTATGTCTATAAGGCGATGGGTATGCATGTTTTAATTATTACCTTATAGCGCTATCTAGTGACAAGTAAGAGAAATAATTATGTTTAAAAGGCGATGGGTAGGCGTGTTTTAATTATTACCTTATAGCGCCATCTAGTGACAAGAATATGAAATAATTATGTTTATAAGGCGATGGGTAAGCATGTTTTAATTATTACCTTATAGCGCTATCTAGTGACAAGAATATGAAATAATTATGTTTATAAGGCGATGGGTAGGCATGTTTTAATTATTACCTTATAGCGCCATCTAGTGACAAGAATATGAAATAATTATGTTTATAAGGCGATGGGTAAGCATGTTTTAATTATTACCTTATAGCGCTATCTAGTGACAATGAAGAGAAATAATCTAATACCTTTAAACGAGCAATTCTTGTATATTTATTTATATATATATTTATTTATAAATTTCTGTGATCTCGAAAACGGCTCTAACGATTTTGCTGAAAATTGGTATATGGGGGTTTTTGGGGGTAAACAATCGATCTAGATTAGTCTTATGTTTGGGAAAACGCGTGTTTTCGAGTTTTCATTCGTTTTTCTTTCCACGCAGAATGTGGTCGCTAATTTCCCCGCGCCGGCCGCCATCCGCTTAGCTCAGTGGTTAAGGATGCTGACCGCTAAAAAGAGTGTTACGGGTTCGAATCCCACTCGGTGACTTACTTTTGTTTTTTTTAATGTTCAAGTATATATATAATTTTTTATTTTGTACTGTTTTTAGACAAGTTTAAAAAAATGTAGTTAAATGTAGTTAATGTTTGAGATGTAACCGACCGAGCAAAGCTCGGTCACCCAGGTACTTATGTTTATAAGGCGATGGGTAGGCATGTTTTAATTATTACCTTATAGCGCCATCTAGTGACAAGAATATGAAATAATTATGTTTATAAGGCGATGAGTAGGCAAACGAAGTACATACAATTCCATGGTAGGCATGCTACTGACGCATTGCAAGCGACACTTATCGCTGAATGCTGTCTGTCGTCGTTGCCAAGTAGGCCGCACTCATTAACAGCTGCACACGATATGACAATTGCAATTTATCATAACCAGCGTACTTACATAATTATTACGTTATTAGCACAGATGTAAGTATTACATACAGAACGGAATCTCCTAAGGTCCTTGCACGTCGGAGTTGAGGAGGGTGTCCGCGTTGGTTAAGGATAACTGGTAGAAAATTGAGTTACAAGATTGGACTTCTACTCCGATCAACTGAACTGACCAACTGAAACGGATTTCTTTTTTGTTTTTTAACTCTTTCATTCCACTGCTGGGCAAAGGTCTCTCCCATTTCCTTCCACCTGTCTCTGTCCATTGTCATTGCCGACCAATCACGCTGAAAAGCGTCAAGGTCGTCGCTCCATCTCTTTCTCGGCCTTCCCCTGCGACGACGACCATCCAAGGGTACCCAGGTAGTTACTTTAGTCGCCCATTTCTCTTGATGCATTCCGAGTACAACTTTTGGTTGGTCCAATTGGAATATTTTCTTAATTTAAATTTGTTCCCATCCACACAATTTAAAACTGATTTTTTTTTGTATGTCCACGATATAACTTTTCAGTTGGTCCGTTTAGAATATATATATGACGCAGACGAGGGTCGTGCAGAGGCCTGAGCGGGATCGGCATATGAATCCCGGATGACGTGAACTAGCCACTGGGTTACTAACAGTACGAAATCAGGCTAATGTCAGGATGACAACTTACTTACAGTCACGTCACCTTATAGATGTCGCCGCAAGAGAGACCTTACGTGGGTATCATAAAAATGTGACGATAATTCAACGCTCCGCCACGCGTTGACCATGAACTCAACCACATTAGTTAATCCACAGTAGTTCTCTGGCCCACACAAGGATTTAATCTGTGTACAACAGGGCTTATCGTCCAACTGAAATATACTACCATTGTAATAAATCGGTTTACCAATCCACATCTATTACAATAATCACAATTAACATGAGTCATGGCCAGGCCCACCACTAAACACAGAAATCATAAGAGAGTTATGCATGCACTGTTGAGTATAGATTATTTCCCCTCACTACAATTGTATCACATCATTATAGGTTACCATAGTACCTAACTTATCAATCAAGAAAATAGTGTAAGAACGATGGAGTTGTTTCCTTTCCTAATAAAATAAATAGCTCTCGATATCTCGCCCTTCGCTAATGGATTCCCAGTATGTACAACTGTGATTAAACGAGATTGAATAACTGTCATTTTCTGTCGCTAGGAGTCTTAGCGACCGGCGCCATCGCTCCAGTAGACTACCAGGGGTCAGCCACGGCTGCCGCACATCGTAGTTAACCACTTTCATCTTGCACTTTGTAATTACGTCTTAGCCTTATGATCATAGCACATATGTCAAGCATTATAGAAATTGTATGACGCGCAAGCCATTCTCCACCACGATTCTTATTTTCTTTGTGAATGACTGACACTGACAAGTGACAGCAATGGCTGCGTCAGCCAGCAACAAGCCGCGCTTCCTATTGGTCGAGCCGATGCGCCCCTATTGGACGCGCGATGATAAGCATTCGGATAGTTGCACTGTTGCTTTGCGCTCGCATACCATCGTGTTTGGATATATTGTGTGGAAATAAATAATAAGTAGAGGAAACTAAATTCCAACTCCCCGACATATATATTATATTAATTTAAATTTGTTTCCATTTACACAACTTACCCAAAACGGACAAACATGCGATATACTTCCAAGATAAATAAATAAATATAAGCCGTACAGTATCGTTGAGTTAGTATCCCATAACACAAGTCTCGAACTTACTTTGGGAATAGCTCAATCAGTGTAATTTGTCTCTTTATATTTTTTTATTATTATTTATTTGTAAATTCCACAAAATGCATTACTGATCACAGGAAGTACGCGTCATACACCTGCAGACTTTCATGAGAGCTTTTAAAAGCTCGTTGTGACGTGTCGGCGCGAGAATAGCTTACAATAAGCTATTTTCGGCCAGATTTGATGTAATTTATAGCTTATGAGCTTGTTGTGTTGCGAGCAGAGGTGTGTATGAGTTAACAGATTTTTTAAATAACCGGTCAAGTGCTCTTCACACTCGCGCACGAAGGGTTCCGTAGTTTCAAAACGTCTAAAAACTATTACCCTCGCGATAAATGTTCTCTCTTAAAACCTAGGGTTTAGTGTTTCAAGTTAGGGATTAAAGACTATTATAGTGTATTTATATATAACTTATACAACGTGGAAGGAACATACCCGTAATGGAAACATGGCCTGTACCAGATCACTTTATTATAATGACAAAAAAATGTCAGTCAGAAAGAAAAAATATAATAGCATACCTACCCCTAACAAAACAAAAACGACGGGTTGCACTCTGGGAGTGCCGGCAGAAGTGAAAACTTGAATATTAACGTTGTGCATTTTTGATATTTTGGAATGGTTAGGAAATAATTTTGCACGAATTGCTTTAATTATCAGTATAAAATATTTCAAATCTTTTCTGAACCACAGTCTGTCACAAATGACACAAGCATGACCAAATTCATTTTCAACAAAATCATTTTCAAATACACAGCAGTATGGCCACTACACAGACGGTCGAGCCATCAGCTGTCACCATCCATGGATGCGCGTAGCACGCTGTAACATAAACACACACGAACATTCGCGCAAGCGCCCTGCGCCGTCTTACGAATTTTCGATCAGGCCACGTGTCCTGACGCGAGTTTATAATTTTTTACCCATTCCAAAAAAAGTGCACAACGCCGCTAAAGAAGTTTTCACTTCAAAAAAACGACATTCCTATACACAAATTGCCCGGGCGGCTGCAAACTTTTGTACAAAAATGCATATTTTTTTAGTTTTGACTGTTAATATAATTTCATTATACTATAGTGTTTTAGTATAGCCCGTGGTTCGATTTATTAAGTGTATGTCCTTTCCACTTGTATAGCCTTAGGTAGCAGCTAGTAGATAGGGCTGCCTCCGAGGTCTAGTGGGCAAGGCATTCGCTTTGTGATTCGCAGGTCGTGAATTCGAATCCCACTGGAAAGATACTTTGTTCCAGACTAGTAAGAATTTTGCAATTTTAAATCACCGGATTATCCGAATAGAAAGTTGATTTCGTGTTTCGGAAGGAACGCATAAATTGTGGGCACCGAACGCCATCTAGTGTTTGCTCAAACCTAACCAGACATTGGCTCTGCTCTGGATTGCGGAGGTCAGACGGCAGTCGCGTCGTCGCTCTTTGTAAAAACCAGTAACCTCGTCAAATCTTTTTGGTTAGGTAGCGGACCCCGGGCTCTGAAGTGTTACCGCTGAAGATGCAACCAGGAATACATGAAGATGATGATAATGAGCCGTTAATCATAGTTTATTGAGAAAAAAGTAATAACAACAAAAAAAATATTAACTAAACTAAACTATATTAAACTAAGCTATAAAATAAACTTATACTAAATTATGCTAAATTAAAAAAATCTCATCTTGTCCATGCGGCATGGTTGCAAGAACGCTGGCTGCGTTTCCTCGCTGGATAGCAATGCTGATAATAATATAACAACGTAAATCTAATTTTTCTTATTGCAACATCGCGTATATAAACAATTAAATTCACCAATAAAAGATTTAACTTCTCGATACCAACATTGTCTAACACCGACATGGTTTTAGTGTAAACCAGCAAACTAAAACAAACAAAACCATACCCCAGTCCAGTCACCAATAAATTGACTAACCTAAACCCTGTCCGAACTCAATTTACTGTACAATTTACCACTTCAAAGGTTCGCATTGTACGTTGTAAACATATTTTATTTATGTTTGCTACAAAGCCCACATTATCTCAATTCATTCTCGAGGTGTTGTTTTGAATTTCAGCTTCAAACTAGCTCAAAGCGAGATATTCAAATCTTTGAATACATTCAGTAAGATAATCAAAGTACATTCAAATAGAGACATCTATTTGAATGTACTTTGATTATCTTTATTACGAGCTAGGTGACGCCTGCGACTTCGTTCGCGTTTATAAAAATGTTCATCAGGCTGAACGACTTTTGCTACAGCGTCATTTTTATGCTTGTTTTAGTTTAGTTGAATTATGCTTCTGCATCAAATTTTTTATAAAATATCTATTGGACCACCTGCCAATATATCCCCTTTCAAAGAAAAACAGAATTTTCCAAATCGGTCCAGGCTTTTTTTAAAAATTATTGACATACATAAAATCGCGACAAATTGATAAACTCGTCCTTTTTAGAAGTCGGCTAAAAATAGCGATTAATCCCTGACGAAAAAGAGGTGTTATAAGTTTTACGTGTCAGTGTGTCTATGCCTGTGTGCCTGTGTATCTGCGCGTCTGTGATTTTGATGCGGTCTTTATTGTTTGAAAGCTGACTTGATCTATGTTTAATAGAAATCGGTTCAGCGGTTTAAAATTTAGAGGGAGACGCTTCAAAGTCGGGGTTTCTATTTAATTTGCCTGGCAAATAAACTTGTAATGACATAAAAAGGCACGTCTATCAAAGGTTTTTTTTTTACAAGCTTTATGCGTTTAGCTTTAAAAGCAACCTATTTGTTTTTTTTTTGGTCAAATCTTGCAAAGTGCCACTATTTGGATTTCGATTGAGACGAAATTTTGTACAGTAATGTAAATGAGATGACAATGAAAAAATAATTGTAACAAGAAGCTGATCTGATGATGGAGCCGGAAAGTGGCCATAGGAACCCTGTAATAAAGCGACAGAACTCTATCGAGTTTGGGCTTATTATAGTTGTCTTGATAAGTTATAAGGTCTCACTATAAAAGCTTTTACGAAAAAATGATTCTTTTTCCAAAACTTATTGCATTTCAAATGCATAAATTTTTCGGGATAGAGTGAAAATCCCATTTGAAATAAACTATTTGAAAGTAATCGGAGATACCTGTGACTAAATAACCCTTAAAACTATTTTATGAACTACTTTTTACAGTTAAAAGTGAGTAAGTACGTAAAGTTTTCCTTGGCATTTTTTCCAAAAGCGTGGCCGTTTCTCGCAAAAATGCTAGGAGCAATCAAATAATTTATATCAATTGGGAAATTTGTATAAAAAGAAACATTCTTATACAATAGAATAATATGTATACATCTATTTATAATTTATGTTTATATTTATTAATATGTATAAGTATATTTATTAATTGTACCTACAGTTTTTATTTTTCTTATCCCTTGCCTACAACTTTGCACCTCACCTGTTTTCGTAAAACATCTCCAAGTACCTCGGTTGCCTGGAAGAGATTGCAGTTGCGATAAGGCCGCCTTTTGACATCTGTTTTATGTATCTATTACTCTGTTACTTTATGTTTTGATGCATTAAAGATTTTAACTAAACTCAACTAAACTGAACAATAAAAATACTCTTTATTACACCATAAGAAAAGAAAATACAAATAACAGAAAAAAGTGAATAAGACAGAATTATGATACAAAGACGGACTTATCGCATAGTAATCTCCTCGTCAACATTTGTATAGAGGGTATTCTCGTACCCCCCTAAGGCTCAACTCACACTGGTGCAGAGTGGAAGCGAAGCGACGCGTCATATTTTTCACCTATAGCAAATTAATTTCTATTTTTCCATTATTAAGGTACACGCTGTCTTACTCCCGACACACAATGACGCGCGAATGCGCGCGTCCACGCGCATCTTCTCGCGTCCTAGCGCGCTTTTATATTTCCATAATACAAATTTGTACATTAATGATGGAAAAATAGAAATAAATTTGCTATACATGGTTCAATTGAAATCATTAGCTTTAACTTATTAACATACTCACATAAAGGATATTTTATACGGTAACAACACTACAATTAATGCAGTAATTAAAAAAATGGTTGCCTGTAAAGTCGGTTTTACGGGCGAAGATTTTACGTGACAACGTAGATAACATAGTTGAGTGGGAGACAGACGCAAGGCATTCGGCGGGACTCTCTCTCGTTCGGTGACTCATCGTAACGTTACCGAGCGTTACACTTTTTCATAAGTGACTCCCAGCCGCAACCTAATTTAAGACGTTGTCACGTCAAAAGAATCAAAAAGCAAGAAAAATAACCAAAGTATCAAGTCGTGCAATCACTTCGAGTCGTGCGCGCTCACTGTTACCTACGAGCCGCAAGGTTAGCGACCCGCTGCAATACAGCTGAACGGCGGGCGCGGCCGGCATACAAAAGTAGACTTTAAATTACATGAATAAGGTTGAAAGTCGAGTGGGGACGGGTGGTGTCACACGAACGCTTGAGGATAGTAGGTAAGTTGAAATAGGAACGAATGTTAGCGTACTACGACGCGACCACGCGACGAAATTGATACTATTACAATTTTGTAATAAAACTAATAATTTAATGACGATTAGTTTTTTTTATTTATAATTGCAGTAATGATATCTATCAAAGAGTCTAACGCATGTTTAGAGGTTTTCTGTAATGTGAAAATGACAACTTTTGATTGAAGTTTTATTAGTCTTAAATTACTTTGTATCTTGGGTATAGTAGATACCTAAAATATTGCCAACGAATTCAATTACACCCTATATAGGTGAAAAGATTGACGCGACGCGTCGCGTCGCTTCCACTCTACGCCAGTGTAAATTAAGCCTAAAGCTAAAATGGTTGTTAAAAGACCGCTCACCTTTCTGCTCCACGTGTAAACTAATTAAAATTCTTCTGCGAAAAATAGGAAGTGGCTTTTGTAAACAATATTAAAGTATGGAGATGTTGTTGAGATTGATGGCAGGCAATTTTTAACCCAACGCTCTGGTGTTTAGGTGAATTTTTGATTGAAGTCTTGAAGGGCTCAGCCTTGAAGTAAAACGTGGTGATGAAAACATATGGCGTGTTATTTTGAATAAAAACGTTGCGCTCTGAATTAATTCAAGAATTCGTTGTATAATGGTTTTGTGTTGTAATGAGACGAATAAAATGATTCTCTTTTTGAAATTGATATTTTTGGTTGTTGGTATTCTTTTTTTTCTAACCTGTTTTCTGCTCACTCAAAATCATTTCTTTTTTGTTAGAGGTAGGTACCGAAGCACGGATCATCTTGCTTATCAGACAATTAGGTGATCAGCCTACAATGTCCTAACCAAACTAAGACAACAACGCCGGGAATCGATATCGAATCGATGTCAGAGGCCTTTAAGGCGGTTTAAAAACTCTGACACTAGTGTTAGTGAGTGTTAGTCACTAACACACACGATAAGAAGAAGAAGAATATAAGTAATTTATTTTTGGCTTAAGAAAATACTCAAATTATCATATTTGCATTAACAAGCCGTATGTAATCGGATCAAAAAACAGTGAACTTTGTTGATAGTTTTATAGGTATAAATTGTTCAGGGTTAATACTCGTATTATGAAGGAATTAATGAAATTGTATAAAGAAAAAAATAACGGCCAAGTGCGAGTCGGACTTGCACACGTTGGGTTCCGTACCAAAATTTACAATCAGTTTAATTTGTCCCTATATATTTATCTATTATTAAAAAAAAATCGCGTTCTCTGTAAATGATCTGACGTCAACATTTACCTTATAAGAAATCGAAAGAAAATAAAATGACAATTATCAAGTAATACAAATATCCAAAGATATCTAATCAATGATATATTATATAATATATCATTGTATCTAATTAAATGATTTTGACTTTGACTTTTTTAAAAAGCCGTTTATTAGTTATTTTGGGTAACGTTTGCAAATCTGGGCTTTCCCCAGCAAAAAAATAGATGGAACTACAGATATTAAGTAGTATCAGTCAGGTTTTTTATTTGCTTAGCAACAAACTTGTCTATAAAGTATTGTGCCAATGCCGACTAGGAAAAGTTCTATTGGATTTATTTCATGGTCTTTGCTTCTCGAACATTGCGTGATTATACAACGTTACAAACTTATACAATAAATTGTACCTCAAAAGCAGCCAAACAAACCATATATTTACATAATATCGTGTTTAAAAGAAATTATATAAATGCCCTTCACATTTTTCAACAGTATTTTTATGATTTCACATTCACATGTTTTGTTAAGCTTTGTTGTGTAACTTCGAAACTCTCTGAGCGAGACCCGACACGCACTTGGCCAATTTATTAGGTTCATATCATCTATATTTTGAAGACCTCCGTGGCGTAATGGTCAACACGCTAGACCGCTAATCCGGAGATCCTGGGTTCGATCCCCAGCCAGGGCAAGTTGGAAAATGGCCTATTTCAAATTGTCCTGGGTCTTGGATGTTTATCTATATATGTATTTGTTATAAAATATAGTATCGTTGAGTTAGTATCTCATGACACAAGTCTCGAACTTACTTTGGGGCTAGCTCAATCAGTGTAATTTGTCCCTATATATTTATTTATTTATTATATTTTCCTTTTATTTAATGTGAAATACCTATACATATGTCGTCATCATCATCATCATCGACATCAGGTCTTTTTAGTCTCTACTGCAGGAGAATGGCCCTCTCTGTACTACCAGAGCCAATGTATACTTGGCCAGAGCAGCAAGAGGACTTGGCCTACACTCTCCTCGCTGGCTAGACCGGTTGTAGAGGTCTCATTGATGTTTATAAGCTTTGTTTCGCCTTTTACGACATCCACGGGAAGACTTGGAGTAGTCCTATTCTACTCTGCCGGAAACCACACGGCTTAAATCAATTACAATACATACATATGTATAATAATGTAATTTAATAATTGACCTAACGAGCGCCTCAGTTTCGAGATTGGCCATAAATGCTTTTGTCCGGCTGTCCGTCCGTTTGTCTGTCCGACTGTTCTCGCCTACAGGTCGGATTTCCCAACCGATTTTCGTGAAATTTCGTGAGACGGTTCGAAAATTATAGAATTTTTCGTCGATTCAGTTTCTTGAATTTT
Source organism: Acrobasis consociella (assembly GCA_963555685.1). NCBI lineage: Eukaryota > Metazoa > Arthropoda > Insecta > Lepidoptera > Pyralidae > Acrobasis > Acrobasis consociella. The sequence continues at coordinate 39,114,321 of OY743104.1, read as the reverse complement.
TTTGAAATGGCGAACATTTTTTGTATTTCTCAATTTCGTTAAATATTCAAAATGTCATGAAACTTTTTTGTTACACTTATTGAGACGCAACTTTTTGCCTGAACAACTTTCTTATCCGATAAACTTCAAAGGATACGGGTGACTCTCGAGGTCTACACGACAGAGCACAGAGCCACTTAGTATGTAGGTACTTAAACACAAAAAAAACGACGGGTTGCACTCTGGGAGTGCCGGCAGAAGTGAAAACACAGCAGTATGGCCACTACACAGACGGTCGAGCCATCAGCTGTCACCATCCATGGATGCGCGTAGCACGCTGTAACATAAACACACACGAACATTCGCGCAAGCGCCCTGCGCCGCCTAAATGAAACAGCAGGCGCAGGCATACATTTTCGCCGCGCCGTAGAAAGAGAGGGGGATACTCCCTCTCCTACGCCGCGCCAGCTGTCTACTCTCCATCCGTCTTACTAATTTCCGATCAGGTCACGTGTCCTGACGCGAGTTTAACATTTTTTACCCATTCCAAAAAAAGTGCACAACGCCGCTAAAGAAGTTTTCACTTCAAAAACTAAATATTTTTTATATAACTGATAAAAAACTACAAATAATTTTACTTACTTGCCGTGTGGTATGCAGTAGAGTAGAATAGATACACTCCAAGTCTTCCGCTGGATGTCGTAGAAGGCGAAATAAATTTTTTAAATCACAGATTTCGGTAAAAATGTAATTTAAAGAAAATTGCAATTACCTACGGTTATAATTGGTTTCCTAAAGTAAAATTACGAACTGGAAAGAAAATACAAGAAGTTTCCCATACTGATTGTCAAAAATGATATAACACATACACACTATTTTCTATTTCAAGTTTATAATTTGACTGTAAAAATCTGCCTATCTGTGCAATATCTTTGAAATTACATAATAATGCTAAATCGGGTATGCTGTTTCGAAAAAGAACGTACACTACGTTTGTATGACTCTGGTAGTACAGTACAGAGAGGGTCATGCTCCTGTATTGGAGACTATAAAAGTCCTGATGATGGTGATGATTATGATAATGTACCTACATCATCATCATCAGAGCGTATTTTCCCGGTTGCATCATCAGCAGTAATACTTCAGAGCCCGGGGTCCGCTACCTAGCCAAGGAGATTTATGAGGTTACTAGTTTTTACATAGAGCGACTGCCGTCAGACCTCCGCAACTCAGAGGGTAAACTAGAACCGTTCCTTGTATATAGTTTGATGAACAAACGCTAGATGGCGTTCGGGACCCACAGTTTATAAATGCCTTTCGAATCATGAAATCATCTTTCATCAGGTGATTCAAGCCTGCAATATGACTGAAAACTACTTTTCACAACGTATGCTTCCCAGTGGGATTGGAACCCATGACCTCCAGTTCATAAGGCAAACGCCTTGACCCAGCTGGTCCACGGAGGCTTAATGTAAATATATATAGGTACTATAATCCTTCTACAAACCATTGGATCACCTGAAGTTTACATGATTTTATATAAATTTTTATTAGCTAAGTCGTAACTCATAAAACAGACTCGTAATAATGTACTTGAAAACTATAACACTATACTTGTTTACTACGCTCAGAACACCAAATTCCGATTTTCCATACATTTTCAATATGGAGGGTAGAGGTAAGGAGGACTCTCTTGGCATACAAAAGTTTCTTACAAAATATTGTCATTTTTTATTCCGTAGCCTAAGGGTGAAAACGGCACCCTAGTACTAAGACTCCGTTGTCCGTCTGTCCGTCACTCATGACATGAGCCGTGATAGATATATGTAGACGTTTGAATGTTTTACAGATAATGTATTTCTAATGCCGCTGTAACACAAAGTACTAAAAACTTAATAAAATAAATTTTAAGTTCATACAACAAACGTGTTTTTTTATAGTTATTTATGTAGAATTCTTGTCTGATTTGAACTTGGCCGGTTATTCTCATCATCATGAATGTTATATTATAAAAAGGTACCTATCAATAAACATAATATACACTCACTGATAATGTAAAAAAGATCATGACAGTTGAATCACTTTGTACGTTGTTTTAAGATGGCTACACTGGCTACACGCGACAAAACCTAGGCATAATTAACCGTACTTTCGTGTAATTTACAGCCTTTTTGTTAAAAGTTGTAAATTGACTGTATGTGGGAATGGGCTGGTGACAAACAAAAGGTTTTGAGGTGATTTTTGAACCAGAAGCACCGGGGGTACATAATTAATAATAGTATTACATACAGAACGGAAACTCGCACCGTCTTCTGCAATCTGGTGTCCCCGCAACCCTTCCCCCGTTATTGGGCCGTGTAAGCGCCAGTAAAACAGGGTTATTGGTAGTCGCACGTTGACATACGCGATTCACTTAGAATGATTAAATTATAATGGTGAGAAACTGCGCACATAATCATTGTTTATCCACGGAAAACAATAAATAACGAAAATTTTATAGATTTCCGAGTGATGAAAACAGGTAAGCAAAGCAACAAATTCTGTGGTAGCGACCCTGATTGTTTAACTCACACATTTGACGTGTGCACGAACGGATTGTTTTGTTTGTAGTGGTACTAGGTATATATGCTGCTCCGTTTCTATGAAGTGCCATACCTGTGCCGGGGGGTTACTTCATACAATAATACGTTAGTCTTACGATAGTGACGTTCTATTTCTATGTCAAACCAAACTTGACTTACGTCCCTCTTGTGTACTGCTTTGGGAGTTACCCCCCAGGTATGGTGGAGTATTATATATGCCTTTTACTTCTACAAACGAATCTATACATCCATGCGCACGGCAACGTGAGTGTTTGCCCGCTCAAAACCATCGACAAAGCGAGAACGGGGGAAATTAGTGAGGACGGAGAACGGGGACGCATATTGCGCAGGAGTTTAGGAGACTCCGTTCTGTATTTAATACTATTTCTGAGGCAGAAATATCACATTAAAAAATTTAAAAGTCAAGATTTATAACAATACATTAATTTATATAATTGATAGTGTTCAAAAACAATTAAATTAGAAATGATTTTTTAAATTGAAGCAATAAAAATGACAACACCAGTTTGGTGAGTGAGCAGCACTGAGCATAAATAAATAAATATATATGGACAAATTACACTGATTGAGCTAGCCCCAAAGTAAGTTCGAGACTTGTGTTATGGGATACTAACTCAACGACACTATCTTTTGTAACAAATACATATTTAAATAAACATCCAAGACCCAGGTCAATTCGAAAAAGGCTATTTACCAACTTGCCCTGACCGGGAATCGAACCCGGGACCTCTGGGTGGCGGATAAGCGTGGTGACCACTACGCCACGCGGAGGTCGTCAAGAGCATGAGCATGAGTGGTGTAAATAGCATTGTTTTCCAGCTTGAGACAGTTCTCCTTACTTCTACCTTCCATTACGTTCATACATTTCCATCGGTCGTAAAACATAGTTATTAGGGCTACTATATGTTTTAAATTTTATGACACGTTTCGAAACGCTTTACGTAAATTTCTGTAAAATATTGGACGTAAAACATTTTGATTTGACCTAAATGAATGTTTATGGTGGGTATAATGTGAAAATCCCCTTGTTTTTGGTGTAATAAAGTTATTTTATTATAGAGGTCAAACCACTAACTAGAATAAAAAACATGACAATCCAGCGTGAAATGTGTCTATTTTTATATATGTATGTATTTATTACAGCATATAGCATGGTTGAGTTCATATTCATTAAACAACATTCATTATACAAATATCTTACTTTATTTGGGAGTAGTTCAATCAGTGTAAAAAAGTCTAGGTTTATGATGTGATTCGTACATACATACTATCACGTCTTTATCCCTAATGGGGCAGACAGAGCATTTTGGGTCTTGCGGTTCTATGCAGAGCCTAGGGCCGCAAGACTCAAAAGCCACTTTTAGCGTCATGGTGGGCGAGAAGATGGAAAAGAAATCAATACAGTGACGGGTTGCTAGCCGCATCGCCTGTTAAAATGATTCGCATTTTTGCCCATTCCCTCGATCGGCTTTTACGATCTGCGCGGGAAGAGAAGCAGCTGGTACATTCTAAGTTTTTTTTTATTTCTCCCAGACCAGCATTCGTTTTGTGATTCGTGTCTTTATTTATATTATAGCTTAGAATTATATGTTTCGAGCTACTTAAAAAAAAATATATAATAATAAAATTTATAACCAACAAGTGCGAGTTTCTTCTCTTCTCGAGTTCTCATACCATCACGTTTGTTGTATGGGAGCCCCCTTAAATATTTACTTTATTCTTTTTTGTATTTATTGTCATAGCGGCAACCGAAATACATCATCTGTGAAAATTCAACTGTCTAGCTATCACGGTTCATGAGATACAGCCTGGTGACAGACAGGCGGACAGCGGAGTGAAGTCTTATTAATAGGGTTCTGTTTTTCCCCTTTGGGTACGGAACCCTAATCCCACTTTCGAGTGGTCACGCCATATCTTCAGAACGAATTTACCTAACATTTTTTAAAGTTTTCAAATAAGTACATAAGTACCTGGGCGACCGAGCTTGGCTCGGTTACATCTCAAACATTAACTACATTTTTTAAACTTGTCTAAAAGGTAATATGCTAGCCCGTAGATTTTCCGTGTGTACAGATCAAGTGAAAGTGACATTATTTAAAGCTTACTGTCAGGCTTTTTACACGGGGAATCTATGGGTTGCACATACCAAAAGAACATTAGATATCCTGCGTGTTCTTTACAATAATGTATTCAGAATGCTATTGGGGCTGCCTCGCTTTTGTAGCGCATCGGGGATGTTTGCGCACTACCGCACTGATAGCTTTCATGCTATTATACGCAAAAAAACAGCATCCCTGATCAACAGAGTTAGGGGTAGTCAGAACAGCATCCTGAAGACAGTGGCTGATAGTATGACCTCTCCACTATGGAAGTGTCTGGTGAGAAGAACTATATAGGCAATTTTAATATGATAACTTCTAACATGATAACTTGTATTAAATTAAATTTAAATCAATTAATGCATGAATTTATAAATTAAATTGAATTTTTGTTGTAATTTTGAATTTTGTTATATAATTAATTAATAACCTCAAGTAGTCATAAGTATGTAAATATGGATTTTAATTATCTGAAATAAAAAAATATTATTATTATTTTGTTCTTTTTTAATTTATTTTCTCTCTTTTCCGAAAAGAGGTAGAGATTTGCACGGGCCATAGCCAAGTGCTTTTTTTTTATAACTTGAAGTAATTTTACTATCATCCTACTGTAAGAATTTTCTCGTAATACGGCAAGTATTTAAGATGACAGCCTTCTGTAGTATGTGAATTTATTATTATTAAAAACAATATAAAATAATAAAAAAATATAAAATTGACATAAAAAAACAAAAGGAAGTCACCGAGTAGGCTTCGAACCCGTAACACTATTTCTATCGGTCCGCATCCTTAACCGCTGCCGCTGACCCAAACGGATTGCGGCCGGCGCGACGAAATTATCGACCATATTCAGCGTGAAAAGAAAAACGCATGAAAACTCCAAAACTCGCGTTTTCCCAAACGTAAGACTAATCTAGATCGTTTGTTTACCCCCAAAAACCCCCATATACCAATTTTCAGCGAAATCGTTAGAGCCGTTTTCAAGATCACAGAAATTTATATACAAATAAATAAATAAATAAAAATACAAGAATTGCTCGTTTAAAGGTATAAGATAGAAGTTCTTACGGAACAAAATACGCAGAAAGTGATTAAAGTCAGGACAACACGGGTCAGCTAGTTTAGTATAATTGTTTTTGTTTTGCGTGTGTAAGTGGCTAACACTGGTGTCAGATTTTAGGGCTGCCTAAAGGCATCTGACATAGTTTGACGACTGCCATACAATTATGACAATTTCTTAAATTAAATCAATCAATTATGAGATTTTTTTCTGCCACTTGTGGTCACCCATCCAAGTGCGGACCACGCCCGGCGTCGCTTTACTTGTGAAAGCGCTAGTAATGCGCACTCCCGCCGGGCCACCGAGTCACTGAGCTCCTCCAGTGTAATTTAGTAAAACTTACAAAAAATTCTGACGTCATTTTTCCTTTCTTCCAGTTACGGTGACATGGTGCCAGGTACCATAGCCGGCAAGATAGTGGGGGGTGTCTGCTCCCTCTCTGGAGTGCTGGTGATCGCCCTGCCCGTACCCGTCATCGTGTCCAACTTCTCCAGGATCTACCACCAGAACCAGAGGGCTGACAAGCGGAAGGCTCAGCGGGTGAGTTGGTAGTGTTTGTTTTTACGTTTCGCCGAAACACGTTTCACATACATACACGTAAATATGTGAACACTATATAGTGTTTGAAGTGAAGAGTGTGACAGATCACCGATATGTTTTATTATTTTAAAAAAATTGACACTTATACAAAAACTTGAATGAATTTTACTTTGCATAGGTACTTCTCATGAGATTTGTTACAAGAAAATAAATCTTTTTATCGGGGGACTGTTAGTCAAGAAAACCTAAATTACATTTTTCATTATGTTCTTTTTTGGGTAGATGTTTTTAATAGCAAATATACTTTGGGATTCATCTGAAAAAACATCATTTGTCCTAATAAGAAATCGTCGTATTCATAAAATCCGTCATCCTAAATCAGTGATGTAAGGCGTTTTAATGGATTCGACAAAACATCAGCGCTTCTAAAATTGGTAGTATTGTACTAATATGAGAAGTGCCGGATTATGTGAATACGGTTCCCAGTAGTTTTACTGATTGGTATATTAGGACAAAGATCATGTCAGACTTCTTCTTCTTCTTTGCGAGTCGGAATGGCGATTTTATATAGTTGTGGACCAGTGTTTATCGACACTTACTCTTCTGTCATTTGCAGAGGTTAAGTCCTCTATTGTACAGGATATTGGGCAGTCTTATTGTGTCAGTCTTATTGGTAACTTAGGTTTACTAGGATAAGCTCTATATCTGTGCTGGGTTATTGGGCTCATAAGTATTTATATGTTTTAATATCGTTTTACCCACGTTTTATTTTCTGCGATGTACAACAAATACGTAATTATGTGCATACCTAAATATTTCAACTTTATTTTATTTTTTATTTTTGTTTGTTTTGTTATTTCATGCGAAGCTGAGGGTAATTATAACCAGGTGATATAATGTAGAATTCCCCAATCCAAAAGTCCTTAATAGGAAAAAAGTCTTTATCATATTAAAATGTTTTATTTATGTCTTCCTTCATTATCTAGATTTAATAAATAAGTACCTACATTGACTTGACTATCTCATATTTAGTCTACTTCTTTCCTTTTTGTTTTGTTTGATTGTTAAACACTATGCCATCAATTAGAGGATTTTCCTTAAAATATTGTTTAGTTAAAAATCATGCAAAATAATTACAAGTACACTAGAAACATACTATCTTAAAATGCTCGCCTGTATGTAGTAAAAAGCACCATAAAACGTATAAACCATAAACTTAAGCAAGTCATTTCCGAGTTTCGATTCATATCAGTCATATCATAAATGCAAATAACATCATTACTGATTCAATGGCCTGCTGCGAGTAGGTACATATACAAAGCTATGGTACCTACTGTACTGGAGAAATAAAAATGAAATTTGTCCGTTGTTTTATAAATAAATATGTATGATTTTGTCTGCTTAGAGTCTGTTTGCTTTAGAAAGGTTAATAATGTGATAGTGTATGTATGTGTGATTACATAAAATTATTTTCCATGTATTTAAGTACCTCTAATATGGTTAGGTTACAAAAATTAAAGACTAGTGTTTTGCGATATTTTAGTAATTTAAATTTCATGATAGAGTTCTACCTACACACACATAAATTAATTGGGGATTTACAACAAGTTAATAATTTTCATTGGTTTGACCAAATTGTTCACATTTCGCAGGAAGCACTCCGAAAAACGTGGATGATCTTGACACCTTATTCTGAAATTCATATCCAAGTAACTTTTCATAAAAATATTTCCATTTCTTTAAAATTTTAAAATACTTTTACAATCCATTGAGTAAATCATTTCTATTTTTATAACACACCAAAATTTTATAAATAATTTTATTATCACAAAAAGCTATTTGACTTAAATTTTGAAAATAGCAAAACGTTTGTATATACACTGTACATAAACACCTTTCTTTCTCATCGGTTAGGATCAGCGTGACAATTTAAACCTAAAACCCTTTTATACTAAATATTATTTGCTTCTATAAAACAATACAATAAAACTCGATTCCTTACCTTACACTTAGTTTCCAGAAAATCTTTAATTTTATGTTTCAAAGCTCACGTCACAGCTAGTTTTCTTTCCAACTTATTATTGTTAAAAACATTTTTTTATAAAAATCTTTCGAACGTTCCAGAAAGCCCGTCTCGCCCGCATCCGCATCGCCAAGGCTTCTTCAGGGGCCGCCTTTGTCTCCAAGAAGAAGGCTGCTGAAGCCAGGCTCGCGGCTCAGGAGTCAGGTGTTGAGTTGGATGACGCTGGAAGAGATGAAGACATTTTCGAGTTGCAGCATCATCATCTGCTGAGGTGTTTGGAGCGTACTACGGTGAGAATCAATGGGTTGATCTAGGAAACTTCCTCATTAAAAAATTCAATATTAATCAACTCGCTAAGTCACATATTTTCAACATCTATTTTTGTAGCTGTTTTTTCGCGTTATGCTCTTTTCTTCAACTTTCTTTTAAGTATTCTTAGTATAAATTGATAACTACGTATTAAATCCAAAATATATTTTTTAAAATAAATAACTTTGATTTTTACAGAAAAGGCCATTTCGTGAAAAATACAACGCTTAGATGCTTAAGATTTTATATTCTTGATCAAAAATTAACTGCACAAAAAAATGTTTAGTACGAAAATAAAAATGTTTTTCTAGTACCCGATGTCCGCGCCGGAAGCCGTAGTTAATATAGTAAGTTTTTAAATTATTTCTGAGTGTTATTTTAATTGGCAAATGTTGCAGAGTTCTTAATCCACTAAGCAAGCGCTTAGTTTATGGCTTGGACCTTGGTACGATACGCAATTGCCAGTCTAAGGCTATCGTCCATTGCATCAACTTGACTCCGACCCGATTAACAGTAAAAAAATGATATCTGAGCTTAATGTCAGGTTACTTCTGGTGGAGTTTGCAAATTTCAATTGAAATAAGTGTACGACGCATTGAACGAACACACATCATACAGAGTGATTTTTAACAACCAGCCTTTGGAGCATATTCAGTCTACGATGCCGAACTACTTTCAAAAAAAATTAATTATTGATAATCAATAAATGATTGACAAGGAGTTTGCTATACTTAGCAGTGGACGAAAGAAGAGCTGAAAAGATGGTGACAAACAAAATTCGTTCGGTTGAGCGTTGATTTGTTGGAGAAGTTAAATTATTGTTTTCGTTCTTGTTTTAACGGTAAGTAGTTCAATATCAAGAACAAGACATGGTCATTTAAGAGCCACCCTGTATTTTAGAAATTTTAACAGAAAAAACGTGACATAAGATCTCTTTTTAATGCAATATAAGAAGAGTCTGAGATTAGAAGTTGGAGAAGTGGACGATAGTTATTTTACATTTTAGATAGTTATGTCACATTCTAATTTAAGCATTTTTAGCGAAATGCCCTTTTCTCAAAATAATTAATAATAATAACATTTGTAGACATGTGAAATATTTTGTTTATTACTAATTATTATTTTTTTAAATTTATAAATAGTAAAAGACAAATGGTAGCATGATTTGCAAAGAAAAAATATATTTTGGTACAAAAATAAATGAAATAGATATAAAATTAGAAATTTTTGAGAAAATTGCACTATGAAAAAAACTGATATAACAGCTAGTGTGAAATATTGACATCGTGGCAATTGTGTACGAGACTCTGGTCCCTGAACTAGCTTTAGGGCAAAATAAAACAATCGACAGCATTCGAAGCCCAAAAAGCATTATAATATCTTCAGTATCAGTAGATCGTGTTACCATACGAGTACCTGTACAATTTAATCGAAATGGGTGCATTTAAACCAAAAGAGGAATACTATCCTAATCCTGAAACTGGAAAAAAATATTTTAGTAGGGAAACAATCTTGGAATACTTAATTTTGGTTAGATTCACCCGCTTCGACTAACTTTGTTTAATGACTGTGTTCTTTTGTAAGTCCCTCAAGGGTTCGTAACGTTATCCGGAATTATTCTCATTCGATTGGTTAAAAAATCTCATTTCAACGCGTTCCGGTTACATCCTTTGCTGTGCTGCTTCGGAGATCGAAGTCTTCTCTTTTTTCTCTTAGAAGATGTGTGTCAATTTAATGTTCTATCTGCCAATAACGTTTCACCGAAATCTCATTTTACCGAAAAGTTGGTTAAAATTATTTTCTGAATCAAATAACTATCAGTTTAGAATAATTCTGTATAACGTTACTGAGACATCCCCTTTTATTTAGTAGTGTGATTAACAAATCTGATTGTTCGTATTTGTCCGTTGCTGTGGTAGATATAATTAAAAGGTAGTAGAGAACTTTGCAATGTCTTGATTTTTTGCTGATAAGATTAATAAAATTGAATTAAAAAGATTTATTTTGGTTGACTGCGAGAGAAAGCTCTTAGCGTTAAGTATGCCAATTGTAATCAATTGTTGATTGTGAATCAATAAAGATTGAATAAATAAATAAATAAAAAATGGTTACAGTAAAATGTCTAGTTAGAAGCTTCAAACTTTTTTGATGAAGGTCACCCAGAACAGAAATAAAAACAAAAGCTTTATATCTTTGAATTTTCCAAATACATAAAGAAGATAATTTGATCGAAAAATGATTGAAATAGAAATCTCAGAAAACCTGAGTTTCTGATAAGTAAATTCTTTCACCAGGACCGCGAATTCGTGGAGATGGAGAATCCATTCAACGGGGCAGCCAAGCGACCAGGGTCCCCTTCGCCCCTGGCCTCCCCCGCGCACTCTGGTCGTGCGCCAGCGCTGCTGGCATGCTGCGCCCGATGCGGCTGCTGTCCTCAGAAATATCAGGTAATATTTATGATCTAAAACTTTTGCTACACGAAACCTCATAACGCAGTAATAAGTAGGACTTTTAGAAAACGCGGACTAATATAGTTGTTGGTTCAAACCATTGTCCATCTAAAATAGATTACCTTTTTAAATGAGAAAATACTATGTTTATAATGTCCACTTGTTTCAGACGGGCAATGATTTTTACCAAGTACTAACGTTAGTATATTTTCATGTAAAGGTCGAAAGAAATTAAATCTAAAACTCTTTTTTAAACAGTTATTGACCGGAAGGCCGCATATGCGCTAAGCGTCAAGTACTGCGCATTTTACACGTGCACTGAGCATTCTTACTTTTTAGCGTCAAAGCAAATATTTAAATTTCTTAAATAGTTCTAAGATCGTTTTCCTAAGCATAGATCTAATTCTTGATGGTTACTGATTAGACACAAAAATGTTAAGTAGATAGAAGGTCTGAATGAAATTTCACTTATGACAGTTACAAAAAGAATTAAGTTAGATGTTCAAAAGATTTCCGATAAAAATTTTAAGTATCACAATTATACTATAATATCTAGCACAAGTAAAAAAATAAAATTATATCATTATACATGCTCTTCCACTGACTAAATGTTATCGATTTTGAGATAACATAGAGAAAATTGGAGCTCAGCATTGGAGTATTTTAAATCCTACCATATGATGTAGTATTAAGTTTTTTACATAAGGTATATCTTTTTATTATCACTAAAGAGCTAGGCTCTTGTATTTGGAGCAAACAATGCCATAAACATAAAGTATAAGAATACATAATTTCATGAATCTTCAAAGATTAATGTACAATTTTGCACATGATATTTTGGCGACAGAAGCGTCGTCGGTCAGTCCGCTGTGTCAGTCCCCTGGTGCTAACCGGGTGTCCGAGACGTGAGGTACTACTGAGATTACTCTCAGCTCTCAGCACATCACTGTCAACTGGACACTTATTTCCATGGCCGGCACAGATAACACAATTATTATTGTTAATAACTCTTCGAAAGTATTTCATTTATAGATTTACAAGAAAAAATGAAGATCACTGCTATTTTTGTCAACCGAAAATTAATGTCTTGATTAATATTCGGACAGTTGTTATAATATACTGCAATGCTTAAGCTGATGTCATTGTATTGGAAAGCAACAAAAATCACTTGCTAAAGCAGCTTTTTTGCATTACTGCATGAGAGCCATCAAACTATTTTATAGGTATTTGTATATAAAAACAAGTCACCATATAAATAAACTGAATTTCGAGTATTTCTTTAAAATATGTTTATATTTCTAACACTTTTTTATGAATACTTATATCAAAATTAAATTTAATTAAATGTGTGAATTAAGAAAAATAATGCTTTTCTTTATTTCAATTTATGGCCATGGAAATAAGGAGTTATTGTTGCTTGACTGCAAATTGTTAAGCTAATGGTGTAAGCTATACCCGTTGCTAAATTATATTCCCAGATTCAATATCGCTTGTATATTATCCCAATGATATTAATACGTTACATGAATACGTATTAAAACACAAAGATATGTTTATTTATTATTTTAAGTATTTTTGTTGTATTTAGGTTAATAAAAAACATTTAAGGTAATTGTTATTTCATATCGGTATTTATATTATAAGTAAGTATTTACTCGTTTGTACTATAAAGCTAACAATGTGTCGATAAAATATACCTAATTTAAAAGTATTACTCGTATCATAGCTCCAACTGGTAAGTGACATATTTAACAGATGGATACGGACAAAACTATATTAGCGTAATAAGAGTATTTACAAATTTTCACATAGTCAAATTCTGCCAGTTTAGATTTAATAATCTATCTACACTACACAAATAAGTTGAAGCAATTGCGTGCACAAGACACAAAAATCTAGTAGAATAAGCTAAACAATTGCACACACAATTACAAGCTACGTTATAATAAAACATTTTTGAAAATATATTTTTAACTTACACAATCTTCAAATAATAAGTAAGTAGCTAAAATTTTAAACGATTGCACATATGTAGACTAAATTCAAAATGTAAAACCTAGAAAATGAAATTTTAAAATTTTGACATACACGCTGAGTCTTCAATTGGCTGACAGGTCCTGCTTTTAGATTCGAGTAGAAAGGGACGGATGAAGGGTGCCCGCCGATACACCGCGACTTCTCGACCGTCTGATACTTCAGTGTCCGCTGCCCCGAGCGAAGACCCGTTGCCCGTATGTGTATACGTGTTACCACGCAGCGATGTCGGGGCGTCAGTGGGCTGCTTTATTTTTATTTTCATAGGGTGTAATAGGAATTTTGCTTTAATGTTTTATTATTATTATTATTTAAGTATTGTTTAGTATTTATAATATAATATATAGAGGTTTTTATTTCTGATTATTTTTAAATATTTAACTTTTAAGGTAAGTTTTTAGACATTTATTTCATGTATTAGAATGTAGGTGTTATATAATATATCATTTAAAATTGTGTAGGGAAAGTGCATAGGTAAAACCGTCTGCTGTGTGGTACAACACGTAAATGATAAAGCTTTAAATGTCTGCAGGGTGTTGGCTGCATTTTGTACTCGGTACTGCTTGAAAAGTATTCTTCCCTCTGTATCCGTGTATTAAATGTCGTATAAATGTATTTTGTAAGCTTATGCTATCGCTATATTGTAAAAAAGCATTTATTTATTGTGAGGTGTAATCATTTTATTTTAAGTATTCTGTCGCTTTATTCTTTGACTGAGGTTAAAAGCGGTGTAGTAGATCCAAGAGTGTTGTTTTGTTGTTAAGATTATCGTCTGCTCGTTTATGTTGTTGGAACATACAACACAACAACTGTTTCAACGTATTGCCAACACACTGCACACATTTTTGATTAATTAGCCAAAATTCCGTGGATTATTTTACTGTGTCGTTTAGGCTTTGTTGGCTAGAGAGACGTGTTGGAAACAGGATTTATACAAATATTTGACATCCAAAGTGATGTATGTATATTTTACGCTTCACATATTTTACTTTTGACACTAACATGAAACACTTATGGGTCTACATTTGTTTATCAATTGGCATGTAAGCACACTTATCCACTACACTTTACACTGCTGCCCGCTACTATCACATTTTATTACACTTTGTATAAGTATCGTTTTCCTTTCCTTTGTGTCTACGTGTCTACCGTATATGTCTAATGAAGCTAGAAAATTTGACATACTTTTAGTTTTGATTTCATTTAATTATTCTTCTTTTATTTATGGACTGTAAAATAATATTATAAAATATTAAATGCCATAGTTTGATATTTTAACATGATTTATTTTACTATATGATATTTTTTAAATGAAAACAAAACTAAAATTTTATGTGAACTGTAATCGATGGTCCTTATTCTCAGTATCAGATTCTGCTATGGAGACTACGCTTTTTGATGTAAAGCTTGGAAATAATGTGGAGTAGTTAGCTAAAGTAGGTAGGAGATAACGTTGCTAGCTAGAAATTTTGATAACTTATAAAAATGTCTAAGTAATAACTTTCATTTAAAGAGAAAAATAAATAAATAAATTCATATTAAAAATATGTTAAAATAAATTTAATTGATATATTTTTTCAAGAATAAAACTTTAAAAATCTTAGATTAATTTTGTTTTAAATAAACATAAACAAATTAATACCCAAAAGTAAAATCTTTCAATATTTTGAGGATATAAGCAATGAGACTGAATTGCATTTCAGTAAACACAGCTGTTAATAGTAACATACAGTCATATCAACAAATTTGAGTTTGAAAGATTACAATTTTAATATGAACTGATGAAAGAATATTTCTTACATGTGTTTACAACTTTGTACAAAATCTTCCATCTTGCTAACATCTTAATATTTATTCACTGTTAATGCTGTGTCTAGTACATATTACAAATATTTATATCTATTTACAAACTTAGTAATGATTTGAGTGGCGATGATAACTTCGTAATTTTTTAATAAAAAAGAAGACTGTAAAAATAAATTCTTACTTCAATTAAAAATATACCGATAAATATTGTAAAATAAAGTGTACTAAAATAAAGGCGTGCGCTGCTTCAGGGGTAAATTTACGACAAGTTTAGTCCATCTCAGTCACAAGCTCAAGGTGTGAAAGAGATTACTTATATCATTGTTTCGGTCCGCGTGTCATACGCAAAGTTTGTGCTGAGACATGCGGATTTTGTATGCGGAACTAAGCCCGGTCTATATCTGACGCTGCGCACAGCCTCAAAGTTATAAAATAAAATATAAATAATAAACTGATCACTTAATTTCTATTACAGCAAGCATGCGGTAAATACATTCCTGCTGGGAGCACGGTTCAAGGAAACCAGACTGGCGTGGCAATGGACGGGACGTACTTAGTAGAAGCATCCTTTTAGGGTCCATCTACGACGGAGAGCTACGTGTAGTGACAACGGACACAGTGACAGAACAACCAATTATTAGGATATTCTGTGTATATGTCTTGTAAGTCTAACATGATACTGCCTAACTATATCAGATTTGTATTTGAGTAGATAGGCTCTGCGATTCGGTCATGTATAAATTCTGTTTTTAGAAATAGCAGAAATATAAATTATACAAATGCATCCTTACTTATTATTGGATTAACCTTTCACCTCGGTCGTAAATGCTCCGATGGTGAAAGGTTATATTCGTACACTGAAAGCTGTAAAAGAAGTCGTAAAGTCTTAGATCACAGGCATTTGCTGGTCAGTATGAATGAAATATACCTACATATGCGATCTTTCTTTATCATCACTCGAGCAGTTTAGGTATTCAATTTGATATCTTCTGACCAGAAAGTAAAACGAAGCAAGGGGGATATAAAAATATTTTATCCAAATATACTTCTTATAGGTCAACAACTAAGTTAGTGGACCCGAAAAGATGGCGCCACCAAATTTTTTATTAAATCTGTATTATGGGCGGTGCTATGTAAAATTAAGTTCAGATTTTTCCACGTTATGGCGAGGTCCCCTAATTTATTTGTTAACTTTTAAATGTTTGTGATGAGATAAAATGTACATATTTATGGCTATTTCTAAAGAAAGAAATTTTAGTTCCTACATTCTTCTTTTGGATTTTTGGTGTCAGAGCCTTGTCCTATTCGAGCCCCATTGGGCAGGTAACAAACTTCAAGACAGTCAAATTTCTCGGTTTAGGCAAGCAGCACTTTGACACATCTTTGGTCATTTCTTGTTGTTTTATTTGCGTTAGAGATGAAACAAACAGTAAAATGACTGGGTTCAGTTAAACAGTAAAATTATTACGAAACTTTAAACTAATATCAGAATAACTGGTGAAATATAAAGATTTATGTAATACGTACTTTGTAACATAAACAGATAATATTATGAAAAAGTAAAAATGCAAAAAATAACAAAAAAAAAAAGTTTTGTAAATTATCACATTTTCCGAACGATGCAACATCAAACCAACATTTTGTTGTAACGTTTCACTGGAGCGCTGCTAAATTAATATTTAGGCGAAACATGTTTTCTGGTCATGGATGTTTAAAAGGAAAAAAAGTGCTGCTTGTATAAACTCTCTGATATATTTAAGATGGTGTTAGAACGGAAAAGTTCGGTAGATTTCGTTTTTAGTGTTGTAAAGTGGAACAGTATTATAAGGTTTTAAATGTTAATTGAATGAATCTCTAAGTATGATTAAATTGTTGTTGATTTTTTAGTCTTTCATGTTGGATGACGGCGATTGTAGAAAACTATCAATTAAAGCAACTTTTAAAAACAATGGAAAGACATCATCAACAATTTAATGGTGCTTATTAACGGGATGCCAAGTACAGAGGCGTTATAGAAAAGACAGTAATAGTTTCAAATCTTCATAGGCAATAGTAATTCGAATCATATCAATAGTAGGCAGATATTAATAATTACAAATTTTAATGTGTACCTTCTTCCCTTATTTAGTGCTGAAATTGTAAACAAAATACAGTTACGAATAAGGTGGAATTATTTTACGAAAAGGTTTGGCATTAGTTAATTATAATTCAACTTTTTGTTGAAATTTAAATGTATTTTTAATTTGCATTACTTGATCTTATTTTAGTTGATAGATACAAACCGAACTTACTTTTAAAATTATTAGTTCATAGATATTTATTTATACAATATGACCTTGTAATGCTCAAATTGTTTACATTTTTGGCAACATCTAAAGGAATGGATTAAAATCATGCTCATATTTCTTTAAGGGTGTGACGTCACTTGTTATGTCCCAATATTGAGTTTTTTAATCCACTAGGACTCTAGTGCCTTCGAGGTAGTTTTCAAAGTCATCATTTAAAAGTTACTCCATGTTAGTGAGACGTAGACTTTAGGTCTATTGGTAAAGGAAAGCTACTTTTTGTCACTGATTGTGTGTACTGCCACCTGGTCAATGGATTGGCATGGAATATTGTAAATATAATAGTTTTTTTTATACCGACGCCAATGGGACTTGATAGAATTTAAAAGTGGTTTATCTTGTCAACGTAGGTTAAGAGTTTGTGTTATTTCAATTGATGTTAGTCCAGTTACATATGTAATATATAAAGTATGTGACTGAACGAACATTGACTGAAATTCCGTGTCTGACTTAATATACTTTGCTAGTCAAGTCACTAAATAAATTAAAATAATATTTATGTTACGATCAATGTATATAAAATTAGACACAAAATATCAGTCAATGTGAATCCTATTTATTATGTACTAAACAAGAGTAGGTGGGTTAGTCACAAGAGAACTACGGAAGAGGACGAACGTCTTTTTTTATATAGACGAGTTACTACGATGGCGTGGTGACCCAAAGTGGATCTTGGCCTCCGACACTAGACTGCGCCATTTCTTGCGGTCTTGAAAGCGTTGCTACCAGTTGTCGACTCCGAGTCACCGCAGATCTTTCTGCACCACGTCGCCCCATGCACCTGAGGCGACTGACAGATCGGCGGCTATTCGGACGACGCAAGTGGGCTCTCTTCAACGCCGGATCCTCTCCCATTCTCTCAACGTGTCCGAGCCAGCGAAGCCTAGCTGCTTTCGTTTCACCAATGATATTTGGTTCGGACACTAGATCTTCAATCTACTGGTTCTTTGTGATTCTCCAGCTTTCATTTTCCCCCCATTTTCTTTTTTCTTCATCTATTTCATCTTTATACATAAATTTATAGATAAAGTGTAATCAATTCCATAATTTCCACTTTAGAATAAGATTTCTTTAGGCACATTGCTACAGTTTTTAAAATGCCGTTAATGTAATGTGTTCCGGATTTAGAAATGTAAGCAATTATATTATAATGTGATTGTGTCTACAAGATTGAATGAGAGAAATGCATGTATCTTGCCGCATTACATTACCGTATAATATGACGGAAAATTCCTAGACAATTAATTATTTAATCGCAAAGCTCTTATGACATCGATGCTGAGAAGACTATGATAGATCAATATATTTTACCTCTTTGCTCGTTGGCGTCGGTTTAATGAAAAAATATAGTTTTGCCAACGCGCAATGAATTTTGAACAATGAAAATACTTTCGTAACATCCGATTTGGATGTTTTTATTCGGTAGACCCTCAGATCGTATAGTCATATAGTTATTGACATCTTATGAATGCAGTCGTTTAAAAATGTTATAGATAGATGAATTTATGTGGTTATTATTAGAAATTTATTACGTTACATTATAGCTGTAAGGGATGGTGTAGAGGAGGTCTTTGCTATTGTAGTCTATGCCGACACGTTGGTACTATTTTTGGATCAATAAGATAATAAAATGCAAACTATAACATTGATGGTTGGGAAGATTTCAATTTTGATAATTATTTAAATATATTTATGTTTTTATCGTTTATTAATTAAAAATAGCTTATAAAGTACTAAACATGTGGTTCATTGCATTAACTTTTCAGACCTGAAGGGTTTTAAGCTCTTATATTTTTGCAAAACGTGTAGATCATTAAAAATGTTGTAGTAAATAAAAATGGGCCAAGTGCGAGTCGGACTCGCTTATTCCGTAACATTTTCTATAAAAAATCACGTTTGTTGTATGAGAGGCCCCACTTAAATATTTATTTTATTCTGTTTTTAGTTATATTATAACTGAAGCCGCATGGCGGCCGTAATTTGTAGTTGTAGCGGCAACATAAATATAATATCTGTGAAAATTTCAACTGTCTAACTATCACGATTTATGAGATACCGCCTGACGGCGGACAGACAGGCACATGGACGGACAGCGGAGTCTTAGTAATAGGGTTTGGTTTTTACCTAAAAGTAACATAAAAGTAACACGACTGACATGAATTGATATACGCTTTTCAGTCTATAGCTGACAGTTGTAAGTAATCGCTCTAGTGTGCAAACTTTCCTTAAATTAACATATTGTTTTTCTTCTTTTTATTGAAGAGTTCTATTCTAAATTATGTATTTTTTATCTATTGAATCTAAAATAGTATCATCGCTTTGCATATAAATATTTGTGGTAAGAGGCCTCTTAGCATGTGTGTATATTTATTGCATCGGATGCATGAAACTTAAAGTGGTAATAATTAGGGTACGTTCATACCTAGTAGTTGTTAAACCGAATTCGATGTTGAAAATCTCTTCCAAAATATTGCCACAGTTTTTAATAAAGATAAAACAATGTGTAATGTTCAATAAATTTGGTAATTATATTAAAAAATAAATATTTAAGAGTCGAATTAAAATTTTAACGTCTTTTCAAAGAATTCTGTTTTTCTCCTGAGGAGTAAAGACTCTAGAACATAAGTAGACATGCGTGTGAAAAACATAAATGATGCCAAGGTCTATCTACCTTAGAAAATGATTAGTCAACGATGTTATAGGTAACCTACCCTACAACGGTAATAACGTAAGAATTTTTGCATGTAGGTAATCAAAAAAAAGCAGTTTTTATCTAGGAAAAAAACTTGCGTAGAAAAATCACAAACATGAGTATTGAAACGAAGAACATCGAAATAAAGAACTTGTTTCCTTATGTTTGAGAGTCTTAATTCTGGTTTTTAATATTTTAATGTAATATTAATATGATAATGTATGTTCTTATGTATTATAGTCCTTACCCTGTGATCTATGGCTGTTGTAATTATTATTTCGGTTTTGTATTTATTATAAAAGGTCTATTTAGTAGCAGTTTAATAATAAAGAGTGCTTACATCATTACTTACATTAAGTTTTTAATAAATATAATTTAACAACAGTTGTTATGTAAATAACTATTGAAAAATATTTTTGAAGATCATTGTTAAAAATATAATTGTCTATTTAACAATAAATAATAAAGGTTCAAATACTGAAAATAAAACAAGAGTACTTCTCATAATATCGGTTAAGTACCAAAACGCATTTGAGCATTTCATTTATAATTTTATTACGTTCAAAATAGACTGAAATTGTTTAGAGACAATAATTCAATTTAAGACACTGCACTGCTTTTACCTAGGAGTGTATAGAAATGAATATGAAAATAAATTTTGGTCTGTCATCGATCAAGTGATCATAGTACTATAAAAGCAAAAAAAAATCACATTCGGATTCACCCTTAAAACGGTTTCAGTATATTTTGTTAGACCCTGTAACTTGGAGAAAGTTGTAACGGTCCGTATCACGGACTGAATCTACGCTTAAAATGATTTCAGTATATTTTATTAGACGTTATAAATATGTACCACATGAGATTTACTATATATAAAGAATGCGCTAAAGTATTTGGTGATTAAGGTCTTAAAACAACGTTGGTAATAGTTACGTTACGTTGTAATTTACACTGAAATTAATGTTTAAAAAATCAGTCTTTGAGCCTTTATTCCAGCATATTCTAATGTTATTATGAAATTCAACAAAATTTTCAAATCTTTAAAAGTCTACTAAAACTTTTAAACGCTTAGGTAACTCTGTTCAAAAACTAGAAGCGACAGTCAACTAAATCATTTTTCGAATGGAAAAAAGTGCGATGTGAAAGATGTTGTTGGATTTCACTACAAAACTGCTACAAATTAATTAAATAGGCCTAACTCTGTTATGTTTCAAATGTTTATCCCATTTTGTTTTCATTCAACGCAGACATGACATTACAAACAGGCCAAAACGTCAGAAAGACTTTTTAAAAAAGTATTCAAAATTATTTTTATATGTACTGAATATGGAACATATAGAAAATATCTATAAGAAGGTACTTGGAGTGTTTTCTTGGGCTTTCTTCGGCCTGAAACCTACTGTTTATACAGTAAATAGTTTTTTGAAATTCTTTAAGAACAACACTTTTTACACAAATTTTGTTTCACAGAAAAATTTCAATGTCTGTATTTTGATGAAACGTAATTTCTACAAACCGTCATTGTACCGAAATATGATTTAAATTTTAAAGGCGTTGCATCCGAACAGTCTTCAGGCAAGATAATAGGGGTGAAGACAGTGTCAGAAAAGTATGATTATAATATATCTGTCTTTTAGATTATCTAAAAATAATGAACACATATTTTTCAGTTTACCAAAAACAGAAAAATTAACAAAGATACGGAGCATTAATCTTTCGCAGCAGGGAGGGTTTTTGACGTCGCCGCTGAATAAAAATCGCACCTAGCCGTGACGTCTTACGAAATTTTAATGCGCTGTATCTTTGTCATTTTTTGTTTCTCAGAGAAACGAAAAAATACGTGTACAATATTTTTTAATAACCCAACCGATGGTACAGATTTATTATAAGTATCCAATGGGCCAAATATATTTTTCGACAGGATAAGAAAGACCACGCCTAGGTAGCTTATTTGGAGATTCGCTGAGAGGAATGCTTGGCTGTCTGAGAAAAGTCTTTTGACATTTCAAAAGTGGAGATAACTTATTTATTTTATGTTTTTGTTATACAGATTTTGATATTGTTTTCGGCGATCTGTAGTTTTGGCCTGTGATGTTTTAAATTGTTCTGAAGACTGTTATAAGTTCGAATCGGAAGCAGGGGTTACTCTATAAAATAATAGACCGTACTATAGTGACGTCCTATTTCTATGTCAAACCAAATTAGACTTTATCATCATACGTTAGTGCTCAATATTGCTTGACACTGAAACGCGGATACGCAGTGACGTCCGTATAGCGTACCTCTTTTGGAGTAACCCCCGTGTGTTGTGACTCTGTATGTATGTTGATGGACCAATGTGGCATAAACTTCGAATGCGAATCTTTAGCTGGGAATCAATTTGCTGAAATTTGGATGCTGATTTTATATACATTGCTGGTTTTGTAATTATAGCATTTTGAACGATTGTTGGAAACAGGCAATGTATATGTCGCAGCCATCTGGTTACCTTAATCAGCCAGTGAACTGAACGCCTAGCCCATTCTTTAAAAGCAGACATCCAAAGGACGACTAGCCAAGTCATTGAACGCAATGTTTAACAAGATGGCTGAACGTGTAAGTTAGTCATTTATTTAAATTAATTGGATATTGATGAAATGGTGATATGTGGTTAGGGTCTACAATTTACATATTACTGACGACTACTTTTTACTAATACCACTAAGTAACTAGTAATTAAGAAATAGTAAGTTTTGATGCGATGTGTGAATGAAAAATAACATTCACAGTCACAGCTGTTTGCTTTTTTGACACCATTTTTGTTTAGCGCACCAAAACAAATATGGCGTCTACAATGCAAACAGACACGTGACATTAGCACAGAGTTACTTATTCTCTAGTACTTACGTACAGAAGAAAGGAATTCAAAGAAATATCTACTCAATGTCGTTAGCGATATGGTTTAATTTAGCTTGCGTCAGAACTCGGCACCTTTGTATTTAGATACCTAGAGTGCATTGCAAGCCAATTTCATTCTTATTACTCTAGACATACGATTTATGTCACTGAATTTACCACTCCGGAGTGGTATATTAATAATGTAGGTATATTTTCTATACCTAAGTGGGGAGTGACACAGGCTTGGCAGTGGCTAAATTCTGAACTAAATTTGAATTACTTGGCTGAGTCTTGGTCATATTCATCAGTAATATATTCAAAGGGCTGACTTTTAATACGCATGTTGTCAAACGTTGAGTGATTGTAGACCAATGAACGATTGGCTTAGCCATCCAATTGGATGCCGGCTTTTAATTAACGGCCTAGGCGACCAGTAAACTAGCTTCTTCTTAGCGTGTCGTTGTTCATGTGATGGCATAATTATTTCTCTGGGCCCAGTAATGGCGAACTGTACTGCGTTAGGGCTTGCGTGGTACAGGTCCTCAATTTAACTAAAAAATTAACCGGATGGCTACGATAATAATAAAATCAGCAGTGTGTTCCCAGCCTTTGGGTAGGAGTGCGTACGTATCGATACTTTCGTTCGATATCGATTACTGACTATTAAATTAAAATGTTGTACGATAAGGTCCTCGGTTCTAAACCTTTAGCTTAACGATTCTTTGTTATTTTGAAAAAAGAAAAATAAACTTAATTGTATAAATCACGACTTTTTTTATTGATCTTATGTTCTGTTCATTAAGACGAAGTAAATTGTTTAAAACTTAATATGGTGATAATTAAAATTGGATTTGTATCAATCTCTAAAAAGACGTTTAAACTATTTTATGAATAACCATTGAAAGTTATCTTCCATGCTGGTCTGGGAGAAAAGAAAAAACTTAGAATGTACCAGCTGCTTCTCTACACACGCAGATCGTAAGAGCCGATCGAGGGAATGGGCGAGATTTGAATCATGGTAATAGGCGATGCGGCTAGCAACCCATCACTATTTTGATTCCTTTTCCATCTTAACGCCCACCACCACGCTAAGCGTGGCCTTTGGGCCTAACGGCCCTGGGCTCTGTCTACCCCGTCAGGGATGTAGACGTGAAAGTGTATCTGTATCTGTATCTGAATCATTGAAAGTAATATTGGCAGTCCGTCTAGTTTTAAAACGGTTGAACTAGACAGACTATTATTAATAATTTCAAAGGTTATTCATAAAATAGTTTAAAGTGCTTTTTAGACATTGATACAAATATATATTTTTTATTATTACCATATTAAGTTTTAAGCAATTTATTTCAAACTAGAGGCAGCGCGCGGCTTCGCCCGCGTTAACCACTCGAGTGAAGTCGCGGGTGTGATGCAATATAGCCTATAGCCTTCCTCGATAAACGACCTATCTAATACCGAAAGAATTTTTCAAATCGGACCAGTGGTTCCTGAGATTAGCGCGTTCAAACAAACAAACAAACAAACTCTTCAGCTTTATATATAAGTATGGATATGGATGAGGGCCCCACTTCTGCTACCTCTTGGTCTTAAAATAAAGAAAATCATCAAGAAACCGTATGTTTGTCTGTTTCTTAGTTTGCTTTCCAAGTATCGACTTACTTTTATAGTGCCTACCTACCTACTAAACGGATTTTGATGCGGCTTTTACTGAAGAGTTCACTAAGCTTAACCTGTGCATAGCCGAATGAATGGTCTAGTTAGAATGTACTTTATCCCAAAAAATCTTCAAATTAAAAACAAACGTTATACTAAACACTTTTACAGGCTAAGCCGTGTGCTAAAATTCAGTATGACAAGTTTCCCACTGGAAAAATACTTTGGAAGCATAATATTTAGGAAATTTGTATCAAACGCCATCTGTAAGTTTGCATGAGAAACACAGAGTTGACAGCGCCACCTATTTCGCTCTCCTAGAAATAATACCTATGCAATAGCGTGAGCGTACATGCTTCTGCTTTTCAATTGTTTGATGATGCTTGCGCTGCTACCATGTGTTATACTTCATAAAGTTACCAATAGAGGGAGCCACGTATTTTAACATTAATTCTGTTGCCTCGCAGTAGCACAGAGACAATATCATAAAACGTGGAAGGGACGTACTCGTAATAAATCAATCAAGGATCACTTATACACTATATCACTACACTACTTAAAATGATATTAAAATAAAAGTAAACGAGAAAAAAATTGTCATTTCCATACTAAAGCGTGCAGCCGCCCGTGGAATTTGTATGGGAATATCGAATTATTTTATGTTTTTTGTCTGTTATTTTACTTTTATTATGCTAGTGATATAATATCGCCCGTGGTTTGATTGATTACAGGTATGTCCCTTCCACGTTGTATAATTTTCAAAACTAAAAACCGACTTCTCCCCCAAATTACACAACCGATTTGGATAAACCTGATAAGTATACCCTTTAAAAAAAAAAGAATTTTCTAAATCGGTCCAGGCGTCTTCAAATGATCGGTGACACACACACAAAAAAAATCGCGACCAATTGATCCTCCTCCTTTTTTGGAAGTCAGTTAAAATAACTCGTACAAACAAAAATGTTGCGTCTTTTTCGAAATAGCTGCAATATGCTTTTTTAGGTAAGTATTCAATTCCCACAATACTTTATTTTCCAACAAGTCAAGGTCAAGTCACATACTTTTTTCTAAACGTCAAAACAAACAGTTTCTATGGGATTTTGTATGAAATACAGGCAGATGACGTCACAGTTTTTTGGAGTCAAATAGCGCTCTTATTGTCAGTTTTTCTGAAATAATAAATTTAAAATCACGATACAATGGATATGTTTAAAGACAAGTCACATTATTTTGCTACGTTTTATTTCGTTATCAGTACAAAATAATTTATTTTAGGCTTAGGAAAATAGGTACCCAATTTCGCCAATTTGAATGATTTTGAAAACTGTATTGACAAAAAGAAATCTATTTCATTTTCGAACCTGGTCAGAAAATTTCACAAGAATCGGTTAAGAGTCCGGCGACCCTAGACTTCTCCATACAAACGTAGTCTACGTTTAATTTTAAAACCACGTGTCAAATTCCGGTAAAAATTGGTAATTGTAAAGAAATTGCAATTATCTAGGGTTATAACTGGTTTATACTAAAATTATGAACTGGAAAGAAAATATAACGATTTAGAAGTTTCCCATACTAATGGCCAAAAATGATATAAAACACTATATTCTATTTCAAGTTCATATTTTTAATGTCGGAAACTAGTTATAAACCTAGATAATTGCAATATCTTTAAAATTACAAAATTTTGCCCAAATCGGACATGTCGTTTTGAAATAAAACGTAGACTACGTTTGTATGAAAAGTTGTATTTTGGTCCAGGGTCGGGGGACCCTTAAGAAATGCGTAGGCGAGAACAGCCGGACAGACGGACAAAAGCATTTTGTCCAATCTCGAAACTGAAGGATTACTTCGTAACAGTAGCGGTTTTAGGGTAGGGCGCGGTTGGGCGACCGCCCAGGGCGCCTGGTACAAAGGGGCGCCACGACTGCCCAGGTATATCCTCGCTCATTAATTGAGGTCTACTTACTTTTTTTTTATAAATTACTAGCTGTGCCCGTGGGCTTCACTTCCCTTGGGAATTTCGGGATAAAAACTATCCTATATCCTTCCCTGGGTATCAAACTATATCCAATCAAATTTCATTTAAATAGGTTCAGTGGTTGAAGTGTAAAGTGGTAACAAGCAACAACAACCATACAAACAAACAAATATACAAACTCACTTTCGCATTTATAATATTAGTAGGGTTATTTAATTAGGTATATTTTATTGTGGATATCTAAATGTAACATCCGAACCGCATATCCAATTTTCACAAAATAATGAGATCTAAATCGATTCTTCATTATCCGGACAGGATGACATAATCTACAATATGTGTGCAATAAATGTACGAGTATATAAATAAATTCTACAGACAATATTTTTTTTTGTTTCTATTTCAAGTGGTGTATCTGTCGCAGTTGAATTGTGTAATCCGTTGTTATTCAAAAACTCTAGCTGTTTGGCAGTAGAGATCGGTTTTGTAAAACAGCTGAAAATAGTTCAGCTCGATTGTCAATGAGTTACGTAATTACGTTTAACAAAACAGCTAGCGTTGAGATGGCATACAGGGTTACCATTATTGAATAAAACTGTGTTACCAAACGAAATAATATATGAGGAGACAATAGTTATTCTTTATTAATTTTATATTACTGGTGGGATGGAAACCTCAATTCAACTCCTTACTAAATGATTCAGTCTCCAACATCATAAAACACCAATGAAGAATGATAATCAGCTCGATGCAATTGGATTAGAAATATAGAAATTTTGTAAACCCGACAACTCAATGGCGCAGCGATATCTTACGGCCAATTTGATCCACGTGAATTTTCCATCTTGCCGGAAGGCGGGCGTCGAAATAATAATATGGGATTCAAGCTAAAGGTCTGCTTTATTCTTTTCAATCTTTTGCACTCTGAAATCACAAACGATGCCCCCGATGTCTCGCGATAAAAACAGCTTAGTCCCGGATCGCGGCGAAATTTTACTTTATGGGAGGCCATATTTGTTGTTATGACACTGACACTTCACAAGCCACAAAGACCCACAAGTGGCAGAATTCCGAACTAATCGTTCTACAATCTGACGTTAGCTAGTTCGTTTAACGTAACACATTGGACGATCTAGCTGAATGATTTTCAGCTATATTACAAAACCGAGCTGTAATGCCAAACAGCTAGAGTTTTTGAATAACAGCGGATTATACAATCCAACTGCGACATATCTAATGAAAGGTCTTTAATTAGCATGTTTGAAAAATAAATATATTGTTAGCTGTAAATGGCTCCCGAAGTCGGGTATTGGAACTGCCTACATGGTGTAGAGTTTTTGAGCGGGTTCGATTCCCGGCGGGGGCAACAACATTGTGTTGTTGTCCCAGTTTGGTTAAGATTTTGCTCCGTGGTTAAGACATTGTAGGCTGATCACCTGATTGTCTGATAAGTAAGATGATCCGTGCTTCGGAGGGCACGCTAAGCCGTCGGTCCCGGTCACTGTCTTTGACATTGGTCGTTACCTAAAACCACGTCAGAGGCCTTTAAGGCGGTTTAAAAACTCTGACACTAGTGTTAGTCACTAACACACAGGATAAGAAGAAGTCGGGTATTATTAGTTTTTTAAACTTAAATCTTGTTTCGAATGGGTTTGAATTGCAGTTATGTAGGGGCACCATAGAAATTTCGCCCGGGGCGCTGGTAGGGCTAAAACCGGCACTGCTTCGTAAACTACCTAATACGTTATTAGTACAATAGTGACGCCCTATATCTATGTCAAAGCAAATAAGACTTTATCGTCATAAGTTAGTACTCAATGTTGCTTGACACTGAAACGCGAATACGCAGTAATGTCATGCTTTCGGAGTAACCCCCCTGAGAAGCTCGGTCAATAAATGAAAAAGTGTATTCAAAGGTTTGGATTACAATTTGTAGATGTTTGCATGTGTATTTGTAACTTCAGCACGCAAGGACTAAACAAATTGGAATGAAATTTGACGTGTAGATAGCTTATTACCTGGTTTTACACATTCACATTATCAGGTCAATTTGTCTTCGCTGCAGGAGCACGACCCTCTGTGTGCTGCCAGAGCCATACTGGCCAGGGCAGCCAGAGGACTTGGCCCACACTCTTCACGCTGGCCAGGCGGGTGGGAGGCAAACAAACAAAGCCCCTCTGGCGAGTAAAATAAAATAAAATAAAAAAATAAAAAAGCCTTTTATTCCATAATTAATTTTACATGCTATTATATTAAAAACCATAAAATTAAATTAAAATATTAAATTGTAAATTAAATTAAATATTTAAATGTCTATTTACTAAATGAAATCAGAATTTAATATTTATTTAAATTATTATATATTTTTTAAATTATGGTCCCCTTAACAGGTAGAGGCCTCGTCCATTTGGTTCCAAAGTTTTCTGTCTTGTGCCTTTTTTGTCCAGTCTATTCCGGCTAATTTAATAATTTCGTCGACCCAGCGTTCCCTAGGCTTTCCTTTTTTTCTTTTGCCTGTTGGTCCTTTCCATATGGTAGCTAGTGTGGTCCATCTCTTATCTTTGCTTTATAAATGTCCGGCCCATTTCCATTTTTGCCTTCTTGCGTGGTGTAGAGCATCTATGACCTTAGTTTTAGTTCTCGGCCTCTGGCGAGTAGGCGACTGATACTGTGAAAATGAGTTTCTTTCGGCGTTTCTTCTTAGCAGTGGTCGTTTTGTTACGAAGCACTGGTATCGGCAGCTTTTTTTAAATAAATTAAATTTTATTGTATACATGTAATGAAAATAATAGGTATTAACGTGTAAAATACCTATTAAAAAAAGTCTAATCAGTACATTTTATTTTTTAATTTTGTTTCCCGGAAAATTTACAAAAAACTGTAAACTACTGCTCCTTTGACCGACGGGCAAGTGCGAGCTAGTAAATTAAAAACAAATCTACATTTAAAAGTAATTAATCACAAAGAAACACCCAGCCACAAGCCTACAATTTCTTTTTTCCATTTAAAAGTCGGAAGAAGGAAAAATTGTGCATCGTAAGTGGAAATTAATGCTGCAACGCCTCACTGCACATCCGTTGCACTGTCGGACTTGCATATGTATTGGAGTTTTGGTTTTAAATCGAAAAGTTTACATTATTTCCAAAGAATGTTTATTATCATCACCAGGTCTTTTTGTCTCCACTGCAGGAGCACGACCCTCTCTGTACTACTAGAGCCATACTTGACCAGAGCAGATAGAGGACTTGGCCTACACTCTCCACGCTGTCCAGACGGGTTGAAGAGGTCTCACTGATGTTTATAAGCTTTTATTTAGATTGTATTTCCTAAGTCGCAGTCTACGACATCCACGGAAGGACTTCATCATCAGGTCTTTTTGTCTCCACTGCAGGAGCACGACCCTCTCTGTACTACCAGAGCCATACTTGACCAGAGCAGCTAGAGGACTTGGCCTACACTCTCCACGCTGGCCAGACGGGTTAGAGAGGGTCTCATTGATGTTTATAAGTTCTGGTATCCCCTAAGTCGCCTTCTGAGTACGACATCCACGGGAGGACTTAAAGTAACTCTAAAATTTGTAGTTAAATTCCTGCAACTCTTACATCTAGTGGTTATTTTATAATTAATTAGTAAAAAAACTTATTGTGAATAAAGTATATAATAAGCCTGCGACTTTAACTCCGGAAAATGCTCATCAGCCTAAACCACTTTTGCTATAGCGTCATTTTTATATTTCTTATAGTTTAGCTGGACCATTATTGTTCTACATTAGGTGTTCCATTTTCCAAAATCAATTATACCTTTTAAGTTGCAAAAAAAAATCATTTGAATCCGTCCAGTATTTCCGGTGATTAGCGTGTATACACAGACAAACAGATAGACTTTTTTTTATTCTTACACTCTTACTATGTATGTCTCCATCGCCCCAATTATTATTTTTTTGGAAATATATTCAATGTACAGACACATTCTTTTACTTTTAGCCTACTTAAATACTTCATTCTACATACACAGGAAACCATTGTCGTAAACTTTTGCACATGTTTTAAACCATTATCCACCCAAAAAAGGATGGCCTCTCGCAATATGTCACTATGAGTCCCCTTACCCTAGACTTCTCCATACAAACGTAGTCTACGTTTAATTTTGAAACCACATGTCAGATTCCGGTAAAAGTTGGTAATTGTAAAGAAATTGCAATTATCTAGGGTAATAACTGATTTCCACAGTAAAATTATGAACTGGAAAGAAAATATAACGATTTAGAAGTTTCCCATACTAATGGTCAAAAATGATATAAAACACTATATTCTATTTCAAGTTCATATTTTTAGTGTCGGAAACCAGTTATAAACCTAGATAATGGCAATATCTTTGAAATTACAAAATTTTGCCCAAATCGGACATGTCGTTTTGAAATAAAACGTAGACTACGTTTGTATGGAAAGTTGTATTTTGTCTAGGGTACGGGGGACTCTTATGTCACTGACAACTTCATCATCATCATCATATCAGCCACAGGAAGTCCACTGACAACTTAATTTGGGTGAATAATGGTTTAAACCAAGTCGTGAAGTTAGTCCACGTTTTATAATAAGACGGAATTGGTCCCATGTTATCTTTAGTTTTAATTTTAACTAAATCACAGAAAAGAAGCACGTAAGCTAAGTTTACTGTTAGACACATATTGCACATACATAACACACACATGCACGGACACACAGACACACACATGCACAAAGTAATTGTGGGGAGAATAAAAAAATTGCGCTAAGTGTGCCTTACTTGTGCGCGTCGAGGCGAGTACAGGCGCAGGCAAAGTAGATATGAGACTTGTAAAAAAAAATCTGCTGGATAAATGGAATACTTACCCTTATAATAATAAAATAACCGGCTTAGTGCGAGTTAGACTCGCGCACATAAGGGTTCCGTACCATTATCTATAAAAAATCATGTTTGTTGTACATATGAGAGCCCTACTTAAATATTTATTTTATTATATTAGTTTTTGTTATAGTGGCAACTGAAATACATTATCTAGGAAAATTTTAACTGTCTAGCTGTCACTGTTCATTAAATACAGCCTTAGACGAAAAGCGGAGTCTCAGAAATAGGGTACCGTTTTTACCCTTTAGGTAGGAAAGCATTAAGTTTAGGTGTACTCAATTTTACATTTAGTAAGATATTAAACTATGAATGTAAAAAGCTCAAACTTATTTATGAAGTTTACAGAAAAACAATGCTTCTTAAATCGATGAAATAATTAATTAAAGTATTTTTCATTTCGCAACGAATTGGCAAAAAACGTACTCTTATGCTCAAATCAATTCAATTCAAATCATTTATTGCATTTCTCAAATGACGATCACATACTGGCAAGTGAAGCGTAGACCCACAAGGTGGTCTGACGACCTGTCCATGGTCGCTGGAAGGCGTTGGATGCAAGCCGCTATAGATAGGTCATTTTGGATATCCCAGCAGTGGTCGTTGCGAAGCGCTGGTATCGGTAGCTCTTCTTTAAAGAATCAAATAAATTTTCATATACACTAACAAGTTATATAAATTATACTTAATTACGTCTCTTTAACTCCAATCTTTGCATCTTTTAATTTTTGAATATTTGATAGATATAACATTTATTCGAAGAACAAAAGCAATACAATAATGACATAAACAAATTCTAAAATACAGATAAAATAAATTATTTGTCCCCCAAAATGGTCTCCAACTCAGCATGTACTAGGTTTTGCGTCAGCGAAACCCAAGCGCTAATCTTCCGTTGGAGTCATAATAGGTGCTTTCACGGATATTCGCATGTCTAACAAAAAAAAAATTTTTCTCTACTCTACACACACACACTAATATTTAAACATTTCCATCTTTTAATCTTTAAATGTTTGAATTTTTGAATTTTTAAATCTTTGAATCTTCAAATATTTGAGTTAGAGCGTTGACGGGGCAACTTAGCCTTCGCGTGTACATAGCGGGCGCCGTTCCATTTGGCTACAGCTGGCCGGCAGAGCGAAAAGTTCAAATCTGCTCGCTCGTAATTGATAAATAAACGTAGCACGTGCCGGGTCAACATACCTGTATGTGAGATGTTAGTTCCGGGAGTGGAAAAAGGAAGAACTATTGAAGACTTATTGACCGAGCGAGAAAAGCGTCTCAGTTTCAAGATTGTCACTCCCACTACGCAAGTTGGCGATCGCCGCCGATGTTTAGTTAAATTTTATAGTAAATATGTATACATATAATGAAGCAGTTATAATGTGTTTGTACATTGAATATATTCTCAAAAAAAGGGTTATAGAGACACAGTAATAGGGTAAGAATTTTTTTAAAGTCTGTCTTGTTCTGTTTCTCTGTTTTGTACACTCTAATCTCCGGAAATACTGGACGGATTCGAATAAAACTTTTTTTTTATAGCTATAAAGCCTGGACAGCATGTAGAGTATAATGATTTTGGAAAATGGAACACCTTATGCCATAATGGTCCAGCTAAACTTTATGGAATATAAAAATGACTTCTCAGCAAAAGTTGTTCAGCCTGATGTGCAATTTTATCTACGCGAAAGAAGTCGCAGGCATCAGCTTGTTTTAAAATAAAACTTGAAATTTAAACACGTAGTCTCACTTTTTAATATTATTCCTCGGCAACGTGATTAAAAGGCTGGCAGCATTGCCACGTTATAAAACAATGCCGATTCTTTGAGCCAGATAGTTACCAGTCTTTTGTTAACTTAAATAATAAGTAAGTACATAGGTACATTGTAGCAACAGCTAAACAAATGACGACTCAACTTTCGCACTAAACGCAATTACACAAAACCAAAACATTTTCTACAATTTTCTGATCACAATCTCGTCTCCGTAATGTCAAGTATATAACTATTAGAAATTTCCGTTAAAACATAAACGCACACAACCTCACAACACATCTATGTGTGCGTTCGACGTGTGTGTGCGTGTGTAACAAAAAGGCGACGCGTGCGCAGACCATATACATAACAGATGACTGTTTCCGCGCCTTTCTAGCTTGCTTGGCGATATATTGCTATCTCACTCAGCGTGTGTTGTACGTTTAGGTATGTAGACATAATTGGTCGTACGTTACCGCCTTATAGCTTACCTACAGTGATTTTATCGGCGGGTTTATGTTCGTAAGTAATGAGAACACGCTATTTTCCAAGGGGATAGGAAGAGGTTACGTAATACACTATACTGTCACGTCTTTATCCTGAAGCCTGAAGCGTTTGGGTCTTGCCCAGGGCCAAAGGTCCAAAGGCCACTTTTGCGTAATGATGAGCGAGAAGGAATACTTAAATCAAAATATCGAAGGATTGAAGATACTGATATTTAAAACATCGTAAGTATAAGAACGACAGACAGCTAGTTACTTATCGGTTTAAGAATATCTACTGTAAATTAAGCCAACCTATCTACATAATGGTCTTGGATGTTTATCTATATATGTATTTGTTATAAAATATAGTATCGTTGAGTTAGTATCCCATAAAACAAGTCTCGAACTTACTTTGGGGCTAGCTCAATCAGTATAATTTGTCCCTATATATTTATATTTATTTATTTATTTATCTCAACATCCTATTGAATTATTTTTTACCTGTTCTGTAACAGTAATAGAAGTATGTAGTATGGTGATGTTAGGAGATCCATAACCGGAGAGCATGCATGAAAAGAGTTATGAGTGTTGACGAAGCAAAAGAGGTTTGCAAGGATCGTAGTAAGTGAAGATCCATAGTTTCTGTATACCCCTATGGGAAACAGGCGTGAAAATACGTATGTATGTAATCAGTGGTTAGCAATTTTGATGCTACGAGTACATTTAATTGTTAATTGTTTATTTTGTAAGATTTTCTAACATTATACTTTATACCATATTGTTTGCTTATACAAACAAATTGAAAAACAAATCTAAATTAACTAGTAGTTTGCCGCGAACTTAGACCTCGCGATTATTATTCGCAATGTAGTTTCCTAAATAACCCCTAGATGGCGCTATTCAAAGTTAGAACGCGATTTGGTTTCGTTTGCTACATAATCGCTGACATTTTTATTAATATTTCAAAAACTACTGAACCGATTTCTGATTTACTTGAAAATTCTATTTATATTTCCTACATGCCTTCCCAATTTCATTGAAATTGGATCATCGGTTCGGCATTTATCGCGGTACAAACATTCATACATACATACATACAAGGTGTTTTCGCCCCAACTCGATTTAGAGACCTTGCTCGCTTCGCTCGCTCGGTCAAAAATATATAATGAAAAATTTCGCTACGAGTGAGATAAAAAAGCATATTTAAAGTTAATATTTAGTACCCCGTTATATCTTCTTCAGATTGACCTGCGTCTTGGATGTTTATCTTTACATGTATTTCTTATAAAATATAGTATCGTTGAGTTAGTATCTCATAACACAAGTCTCGAACTTACTTTGGGGCTAGTTTAACGTGTGGTTTGTCTCTATATATTTAATTTAAATAAATTTTGTTTCTAGCGTGTTATGCTGCAGACATTATTAACTAGGCATAATATTATAGGATGTGTTTATTTTATTTTATTAATAATAATTATGAAAAGCAACATTTATTTGAAACTTATTTATTTATTATTTTAGTTCATAGTAAATTAAAACTAAAATTAGAGCTAAAAATTACAAATTATGTAGTCTCACTAAAAGTTTTTTTTTTAGTTTTAATTTAAATTTTAATAAGTTTGTATAGTTTAAAGTTTTATTATTTAATTTAGGTAGGTTATTTAGTTTTTAGTTAAATAATTTTGTGTCCTGTAAATATTTATTTATTTCGTTTTATTTCTATGTAGTTATTTTTGAAACTCCAGTCTTTAATTATTATATATTTACAAGTTGATGCCTGCGACTTCGTTCGCATAGACAAAAACGGTCATCAGGCTGAACCACTGTTGCTTAGTTATTTTTATTTTTCTTGTTGTTTAGCTTCTTGTTGTTCTGCATCTGGTGTTCCATTTTCCAAAATCAGTTATAGCCATATGTTGCTCGAAGCTTTTCTTCGCACAATAGCCAAAAGTGGCCGTTTTTGCAAATGTGCGTAGCAAAGCTTCACGTTCTCACTTTAAACTGTAAAAAGTAATTCATAAATAGTTTGAAGGGTTATCTAGGGCTTGATAAAGACAACATTTTAAAATGTATTATCGTTTCCTTTAAGATAATTTCTTTCAAATGAAATGAAAAATTCTAAATAAAAAAAAAGTGCATTCGAAACCGTCCAGTATTTCCGGAGATTAGCATGTACAAACAATTTTTACTCTATTACTATCTCCATCGCCCCACTTTTTTTGGAAATTCATTCAATGTACAGTACATACAGTACACATTACTTAACTGTTTTATATATGTATAGATAATTTATACTCTACAGAGTTAAATTTCCATTACTTGCATTTTGGAACTTATCGTGAACATTAACAAGATTTGAGACTTAATATGTTAATAACTATGTTTATTTTTGGCGGTGTTTTAATTATAATTTATAATGAGCTAAGTTGAAAGCAAGTCGTACACCTTTTCCAGAGCGCAAATTTCTTTTTAACCAACTTCTGATTAGGAGGAGGTTATCATTTCGAAGGTATATTTTTTATTTATAATTCCCCATTATTCTTTATTATTAATACTTGGGAGAGGCTTATGTCCAGCAGTGAACGTTATGCGGCTGAAATGATGATGGTGACGATGAATAATTACTCGAAGCAAAAGTTCTTTTTTTATTTGATATTGACTTGTATAGATATCATAGACATTTGACTTAAATCGATTGTGTACTTTAGTGTTGAAGTCTGTTTTTGGTTTGAAAAATTATCTTTTCATTACAAGACTTACTTCCAAAGTTGTTTTTAATCAAGTTTCTATACCAATAGCTATCTTTAAGCATACATATATTCAAAACCTTCACTTCAAAAGTCGGTTACAAGGAAGACTTTAAGAAGGGCTTTCCCTCGAAGAAACACTACTTGTTCCATTAAATCCACCCTCGTGAACGCTTCAGTGGCGCGGCAGGTGTAAGGGTGGCTCCATCAGGTGAAAACTAAACCTATTTTAGTTATAACATGTTTTGTCCCTTTCCCTTATTTCAATATTTGACAAAAAAAGAACGAGACAAAACATATTTTAAAGAAACAAGGTTTAGCAAACGTTTGTTCATTTCTTTTGAACAATTAAATAAGCAAAATGGTATATGTTGTTTAGACATATGGCATAAAATTATACTATAATTAATAATTATACTCACATATAGTTAATATGTACTTCAAGGGGTCTGTTATACCTTTAATGCCGGGTATTATCACTCAATGGCAGTTATTATGACTGCCATTGAGTGCTGGAAATTCCACTGCTGGACATAGGCCTCCCTCTAGGATTTTCCAAAACGACCGATCAAAATAAATAATTTTATAAACCAATATTCATTTAATTTAAAACTGTAGTAAAAAAAATGCAGCCTTCCAAAGTTAATCCTACTAATATTATAAATGCGCTACTGAACCGATTTGGATGAAATTTGGTATGGATATATTTTGAGACACGGGAAAGGACGTAGAATACTCTTTATTTAAATTCCCACGGGGAGCGAAGCCCGCGGGTACAGCTAGTGAAATATAAATATATGTACGGACACATCACTCTTTCGACCACGACTGGGCGCCGGGCTGCTTCAAAGCTGAGTACTTTTGGAAATCTCTTCTGGAACAACGAATCTCGTGGCTGTGAACCTACGACCCTTACCTGTGACTTCTTTCTCATTGTATAATTGTTAAAAATTAATTAAAGAGTTTGGTCTTTTCAAATATTGTTTCTTTCAAAATAATCACTACGTCACAGTGGCTCAAGAGTCAATGATTATATATTTTTTATCAAATACATGCATATATGAACATCCAAGATACAGGTCAATCTGAAAAAGATCATTTTCCATCTTGACCTGATCGGGGATCGAACCCTTCACCTCTAGGTGACATCGTGGCATGATATGACCATGAAGGCCATAGTGGTCGTCGATGAGAGCTGAAACCGATGCTGGCTACAAACACACAGCAGGAAAAGATTTTATAATAAGTAGAAAACTTTGTTCTTAACATCATCACCATCAGGTCTTTTAGTTTCCACTGCAAGAGCACGACCCTCTCTGTACTACCAGAGCCAGTGTATACTTGGCCAGAGCAGCAAGAAGACTTGGCCTACATTAGTTCTTAACAATTAAAAAAAAAAAAAAACGACAGTTTGCACTCTGGGAGTGCCGGCAGAAGTGAAAACTTGAATATTAACGTTGTGCATTTTTTATATACGAAACAGCAGGCGCAGGCATACATTTTGGCCGCGCCGTAGAAAGAGACGGGGATACTCCCTCTCCTAAGCCGCGCCAGCTGTCTACTCTCCATCCGTCTTACGAATTTTCGATCAGGTCACGTGTCCTGACGCGAGTTTAACATTTTTTACCCATTAAAAAAAAGTGCACAACGCCGCTAAAGAAGTTTTCACTTCAAAAAAAGTAAGTAAATAAGTTAAAGTATCTGACCATATAACATTAATAAAAACATATAATCTTAGCATGATTTAGACGTGTCTCGAGACTGTATCGTGTACACGTGTCCTCTAGTCATATTAGCCTTGATGAAGATCTCCGGATGAGGTCGAAACATGTCGGCCAGTAGCTGACTCTATACGTGAGTAGGTAATCTGTTTGATTTATGTTAATAATATATGTGTCCCACGTTAGTTTTTACTCGACTACGGCAAAGCCAAGAAGAAGGGTAAATTTTAGTCGTCTTTGTATGTACACGGGTATTTATGTCTATTCTACTGTAGCATCTTACAAGTTTTACAAATGAGATGTCAATGTTTTTATCATTACTATAGGGATAATTTGTATGCAATAAATTTATTTAAAGAATGTAACATACAAAATAGTGCGAGTCAAAAACATTTATTTGTTTTCATGTCGAGATGGGTATCAAATGAAATGTCTTTACTAGCACAGTTTAAAAATATATATACATTAATGTATATATATTTTTAAACTGTGGGTTAAAATTATAAATTAAATATTTTTAAACTGTTAAATTAACTTTTTAAACGTATATCTTGTAATAAAAAAAACACAATAATCTTCTTTGAATAATAGGTGTACTTTAGTCGTTACTACAAAGTAGTCGGCAAATAAAAAACAAATTGAGATCGAGAACAAGATGTGTACATTGATTATGAACATATTTCGAAAATGTGTGCATCATATCAAGTCGGTGTTGGGAAATCGTGGAATGTGGAAATTGGATTGGATGCTATGAAAATAAAGTTGTAATACATTGTTATTTTATTAGAAAACTAGCCGAAGCTCGCGACTTCGTTCGCGTGGACTTAATGTCTCTGGAAAATGCTCATCAGGCTGAACAACTTTTACTAAGGCGGCATTTTTATATCTCTTATAGTTTAGCTGGACTATTATGGTTCTGCATCAGGCGTTCCATTTTCCTAAACCATTTATACCCTATATGTTGCCCAGGCTTAATAGCTATATAACAAAAAAAGTTTCATTCGAATCTGTCCAGTATTTCAGGAGATTAGCGTGTACAAACAGACAAACAGACACACAGACAAACAGACTATTACTACATACTAATACTACTATTACTACATCTCCATCGCCACCAATATTTTTTTTGGAAATATATTTAATGTACAGACACACTTTTTTACTGTTTTGTTATATGTATAGATAAGAGTTTATAATGTCATTAGATTACTTAATGAAAAATGCTATTTTTAAAGCTTTTGTTTAGTTTCACCTGCCCTGTTGTCTGTTGTTCTGTCTGTACTCGTAATCAAATCTTACAAGTTAAATTTGGCCCACTTCCCGGTTTCCGATTGATCTGAAATTTTGTACATACTTAACCTTACCGCTGTCATTGGGTGGAATTCCACCCGGCTTCCATTGTCTTACTATTGTGTCTGGGTTTTGTCGCATCTTAAAGAGTTATATCGCGTGCCAATGCAATATTATAATACATGGAGCTGATCTGATGATGAAGCCGGAGGATGACCATTGGAACTCTGTAATGAATCGACGCAAATCATTTTGGGCTCGTCTGACTCGTCTTTAATTAATATTTTTTGAAATTATTACATGTTATTACATATATACATACTATCACGTCTTTATCCCTAATGGGGCAGACAGAGCATTTTGGGTCTTGCGGCTCTATGCAGAGCCTAGGGCCGCAAGACACAAAAGCCACTTTTAGCGTCATGGTGGGCGAGAAGTTGGAAAAGCAATCAATACAGTGACGGGTTGCTAGCCGCATCGCCTGTTAAAATGATTCGCATTTTGCCAATTCCCTCGATCAGCTTACATGTTATTAAGCGACTTCAAAAAGAGAGGTTTTCAATTTCGTATATATCTATTTATGTATATTCTCCGATTACTCGAAGACGCCTGAACCAATTTGAATTCTTTTTTGTTGGAAAGGACATACTTGCAGTTGTCCCTTAGATTTTTTTCAAAATCGGTTGTGTATACATAGCGCGACTACAATAGATTTAACTAATACCTAAGTAGGTATTTTTCAATTCTCTAGACCTAAGTGTTTCCTCTTAATATCCTCACATTTTGGCCCGTTCCCTCAGGCGCTTTTACGATCTGTAGGAAAGAAGAAGTTAGTACATGTAAAAAATAGTGGCACTGCGGGAGTGCCGACAGAAGTGAAAACTTGGTGTCGTTAACAGTGTCGCGAGTTCAGTGGTTTTTCCCTTCTCAAAAAATGGTTTCCGTGCATGCTCAACGCGCCTAAGGTAGATTTCACTTTAAAAATATTTAATTTCCAACTAGCCGAAGTCCGCGACTTCGTTCTCATGGACTTTATGAATCCGGAAAATGCTCATAATGCTGAACCACTTTTGTTAAAGCTTCATTTTTGTATTTCTTATTTTTTAGCTAAACCATTATGGTTCTGCATCGGGTATTCCATTTTCCAAAATCATTTAAACCTTGTATGTTACTCAGGCTTAACACTTTTAACAGCTCTATAACAAAAAAAAGTTTCCTTCGTATCCGTCCAGTATTTTCGGAAATTAGCGTGTAAAAATAGACAAACAAATAGTCAGATATTTTTTTATTCTTACTCTATTACTATGTCTGAATCGCCCCAAAGCATTTTTTTGGAAATATATTTAATAGAACAGACACATTTTTTTACTGTTTTATTATATTATACGTAAAGGTAAAAAGTGTTGGCCACTAACACATTGAAGTGAGTGGTCTTATTACTATTAGTATTGTCCTGAGTAGACGTGGGCCGTGGTCTCGGCCGTTACGTGGTACTTTCTTCGACGCGCTCCGCCGCGCGCGCAGCCGGGGTAGCCGGGTAGTGCTGGGCGCGCTATCGACATAACACCTTCTAGAAAATTCTTTCTTATTCAAGTGAAAACTTCTTTAGGCGCGGGAACATTTTTGAGATGGCAATTAACCATTGAACTCGCGACATTGTTACCGACATCAAATTTTTACTCTCTCACTTCCTCAGATTGAAAGATAGGACGTTTATTTGTTGCTATAGTCACACACATAGGTACAGAAAAAAAAAACAAAAAATTACAAAACAAGCAAACCATGGAAAAACATCGTACTGGGAATATATATTAATAAATGATGAATCTAGAATGAAAATAGAATAGCTTTTAAGAGGCTTCTTTTGGCATATTGTAAATACACTGAAAGTATTTTATGACATGGGAAAAAACCATTGAACTCGCGACACAACTACCGACACCAAATTTTTTCTTCAGTCTCTCCCAGAATGCCATTGTTTTTTTTTCAACCGACTTTTAAAATGATTATCTTATCAATTCGTATGAGCCTCTATTATTATTTTTTATGTAGGTTAACCGGTTATTTAAAGATGCCTGGTCTGAAAACCACAAATTGTTTTTTGTTTGAAAATAACCCGTCCCTATTTTTCATATGTTGGACAGGCCTAGTGTCGCAAAACACAAACACTACCTGTAGGATTAAAATGTATGCGTGAACCTACAATTAATATTAAATATACATCCTAGGAAGACTGACAATAACAGTTTCCGTAATGAAGTTGGTCTCCGCCTAGGAAAGCCGGTATGTTCGCCACATCGTTGTCCATGCAGCAGCGACGTCGATTGGTCTAGGCTCCATAGCCGATAGCTAAACGCAGGTAGGCTTACTCGCCCCGGATTTAAATAACATTATTAAAAGGGCTCTTGCCACTATAATCATTCCCTGTACCCTGAAAACCCGAGGTGAGGTTCGAAACGATGGCAAGAGGCTAGATGGGATGTCGCTGATACCCTGGAAATGCGGAAGGGCTCTAGTGTAGGACGCAACATGTGTTGACACGCTAGCGCCTTCCTATCTCAGGCAGTCAGCCTTGAGGGCCGGGGCGGCTGCTGAGGCTGCCAAACTATTCGTCTCTCAAATATTCATTTCTCAGTGCACAATTTATATTGTACCGTTTAGTGTTAAAACATTTGGACCATGGGCCCTGGCGCGAGGAGACTTTTCAAGGACTACGCTACTTTAAACTCAACGGATCATTGCTATCCAGCGAGAGAACACAGTAATTGAAATTTAGAATTTATCAAGTTACTGACATCGATACTCGATACAAAAGTTTATCGACACCCCGTCCCTACCCTCCCGAACGGAAGTACAATAATTGTGCGGCGTCTTCCCCCATCCTGCGATAAACCGTATAATAATTTCTCCTTACTTATTATGATGTGTTCCTCATGGTTCTTCTACTTTAGCACAGAATTTATAAAAGTATCACATACAGAACGGAATCTTGTAGGGTCCAGTGCAATATGTGACCCCGTTTCCCGTCCCCGCAATATGTCCCCCATTCTCGCCTTGTCGAGGTGGCCAGGTGACAGCAGCCGACCACTCAACACCCTCCACAAGGCGAGAACGGGTGAGAGGTGCGGGGTCGGGGGACGGGGACACATATTACGCGGGACCTTAG
Source organism: Acrobasis consociella (assembly GCA_963555685.1). NCBI lineage: Eukaryota > Metazoa > Arthropoda > Insecta > Lepidoptera > Pyralidae > Acrobasis > Acrobasis consociella. Next base: position 39,071,826 of record OY743104.1, on the reverse strand, counting down.
AAGATTCCGTTTTGTATGTAATACTTATATTAATTCTGGGACTTTATTACAAAGAACTGCCTCCGTGGTGTAGTGGTTAGAGCGTTCGGCTCATACCCGGAGGTCGCGGGTTCGATTCCCGGCGGGGACAACGACTTTGTGTTGTTCTAGTTTGGTTAGGACATTGCAGGCTGATCACCTGATTGTCTGATAAGTAAGTTGATCCGTGCTTCGGAGGGCACGTTAAGCCGTCGGTCCCGGTCAGTGTCTTTGACATTGGTCGTTACCTAAAACCATGTCAGAGGCCTTTAAGGCGGTTTAAAAACTCTGACACTAGTGTTAGTCACTAACACACACGATAAGAAGAAGAAGTACAAAGTCAGTCCAAGTAAAATACTGTACTTACCTGTTTTGGTTTTTCGTGTAAGACATAGCTTGAAGGATGCCATGCAATGACGATAGCGGAGATCAACGGCTTATACGTGCGTTCCAAAGCACGGCAAACCACGAGAAATTTCATGCCACTTGTCACCCATCCAAGAGCGGACCAAGCCAGGTGCCACCTTACTTGCGAAAGAGGCCTCCAAGCTACTCGAATACTATACTTACTACTATACTCGACCGTGATTCAAAGATATGTAAAGAATCGATCACACAATCCTCGAGTGTCAGACTATATTAAAAACTACGCCAAGGAGCTAAGCTCAATGACTCTCCCAGTCGGTCAAAAGGAGAATAAACTTGTTTTTATTACGTTTTTTTAATGTCCTAGGAACGTGAAATACTATGGGAAAGTAAACGACTTCTACTCGTTTCAAATAAAGCGTTAGACCCAAAGGCTACGCTAAGCGTGAAATCAAAATAGTGATGGGTTGCTACCCGCATTAACATGATTCAAAACCGCAAATTCCTTCGATTGGCTTTTATGATCTGCGCGGAAAGAGAAGCAGCTGGTATATTCTGAGTTTTTCTTTTCTCCCAGACCAGCATGGAAGTTTAAGCTCCAAATCGTTATGAAAAGAATTGATAGACTATGTAGATTTAGGGTTCCGTAGTAAACAAGGAACCCTTATAATTTCGCCATGTCTGTCTGTCAGTCTGCCTGTCCGCGGTTTTAATCAAAGACTATTAGTACTTTGGAATAAGTACGATATTAATTATATAAAAAAAGCGTGTAAAAAAAGTCATGAATTTTTTCTTGTTGTCGCTTCTCTTACATTTAAAGTGGGAGTAATTTTTTTGTATCGATTAACCCATCCTGTGGGGTATTACCCGTTAATAGGTCTTTCTAAAATATTGTGAGTTTGTGACCATCATTATTTGATTCATCATCATCATTTCAGCCGCATAACGTCCACTGCTGGACATAGGCCTCTCCCAAAGATTTCCAAAATGACCGATCTAGAGCGGCCTGCATCCAGCGCTTTCCAGCGACCCTGGTCGGGTCATCTGATCACCTTGTAAGTGGGTGCCCTACGCTTCGCTTGCCAGTACGCGGTCGCCATTCAAGAACATTTTTCATTATTTAATTAGGGATCCTTTTCTGAAATATCTGGTGCAATTTTTCGTTAGAATCTAGTGTTGCTGGCAACACAAAGTTTTATTACTTTTATTTTTTGTTATGTTTTCATTCATAATTGAACGAATGTATGCATACACAAGATCGCTGTAGATAGATAGATAGATAGATAAACTCATTTATTTGTACGTGCATAACGTGTCCCCGTGCCCTTGGTGAGAAATAAATACTATTCAGCAAGCTTGGACTCTCATTTACATCCAGCTCCAACATCAACAGTCTGCTGCTAACATCTAGTGCCTACTATCTACTAAACGGTTGTATACGGACACGTAACAAATCATGTTAGTAGTATATATAACGAAGATAAAAAGAAAAACAAACACTTTCAAACAAAAAATGAAATTTCCATATCGGTCCAGGCGTCATCGAATAATCGTAAAAGAAGTACATAAAAAAAATCGTGACAAATTGATAAATTATTTATTTATTTATTTATTATATACGCAGCTAGTGTGATGGGCACCTTTGAACCAGGTACTATCCGAGGCGGAATTTTTGATTCTATTTAGTTTATACATAATTTAGTTTTAATTTATATATAATTATTATAGTTTAGTCTTACGTTTATTTATAGTTTAATATAGTATAATTTAGTATATATTCATTTGTAAAATCGACTGTATATATATTTTTAAATTTTTAACATGAATAAAAATAATGTATTATACTGGTTCATGAACAATTGAAAAATTTACAAATAAGAATAAGTGCTATGTATTTCTTAAGAAATATCTTTTAGTAGGCCTGCGAGAAGACCCCTTTTTTGAAGTCGGTTAAAAATAACATTCAAAACAGAAGCTCAAAAGTTTGAATTCAACGGTTCCGGTTCATCCGCGCCAAAAGCACAGAGTATGACTCAAGTTCCCACAGAACTTTTGTTGGGCTACAAAATTTTCATTAAATTAGGGAAAGTGCTCAGAAACTTATATATACAAACGCCACAAGTTTCTACAAGTTTATTTTCCAGGCAAATGAAATAAACCTTGACAACACCATCTAGTAATGAGTGTTAAAAATCTTCGACTTTCAAGCTTTAATCACCACAAGACGACTGAACCGATTTTTATTAAACATAGCTGAGAACCATCGCAAGGGAACAGGCTTGCACTTGAGAAACACTGCATCAAAATCGATCATCATCATCATCATCATTTCAGCCGCACAACGTCCACTGCTGGACATAGGCCTCTCCCTAAGATTTCCAAAATGACCGATCTAGAGCGGCCTGCATCCAAATCGATCGAATAAAACTAACTTGAGACCGACTCACATAGAGAATAAACTATTGCCCGCATTAAATGCGGCTCGAAACGATATCGTGTGCGTGTCTCAAGTCACATCCCCTTGAGGAAGACCTAAATATAGGGACAAATTACACTAATTGGCTAGCCCCAAAGTAAGTTCGAGACTTGTGTTATATTCTTAAGGATACTATCATCATCAGGTCTTTTTGCCTCCACTGCAGGAGCACGACCCTCTCTGTACTACCAGAGCCATACTTGGCCAGAGTAGCCAGAGGACTTGGCCTACACTCTCCTCGCTGGCCAGACGGGTCGGACAGGTCTCATTGATGTATTATAAGCTTTGTTTAGCTTGTATTCCCTAAGTCGCCTTCTACGACATCCACGGGAGGACTTGGAGTGGCCCTATTCTACTCTGCCGGCAACCACAAGGCTGAAGTGATGATGATGATGATGATGAATAATAAATAAATAAATATATAGGGACAAATTACACTGATTGAGCTAGCCCCAAAGTAAGTTCGAGACTTGTGTTATGGGATACTAACTCAACGATACTATATTTTATAACAAATAAATATATAGATAAACATCCAAGACCCAGGACAATTTGAAAAAGGCCATTTTCCAACTTGCCCTAACCGGAAATCGAACCCGGGACCTCTGGGTGGCGGACTAGCATGGTGACCACTACGCCACGGAGGTCATCATAATAATATCATCATCATCATCATTTCAGCCGCACAACGTCCACTGCTGGACATAGGCCTCTCCCAAAGATGAATAATATACTGAATAGCTATACAAACTGCCACTTTTCGGTTGAAACTGGGCTGGCGTGATGCAGCTACTGATAAAACGTCTTGGCGCGTGCGGCCCCTGTTACTTTGTTGTGCTCCAGTGGCTCTCAAAGGCAGGTGAACGTTGATATACTTACCTACAACGTGTTACGAAAAGGGGGTGTCAACCGGTAAGAGAGTAAACGTAACTACTAATCAATGTGAACAAATTTTAGTAAAGGAAATCGCAAAAAAAATTGCTGCTACATACGAGTATATACATTTTGGCTTTTTACAAAAAAAAACTACAATAAAATTTACAGCTATATACATATACATTTTAGGTACCTAGTTAATTTTGTACGGAGTTGCAGTTTTTTTCTGCGATTTCAGGGATGGTCCTGTAGTAAAAGTTATTCACATTAATTAGTCCGTTTACTCCCTTTTGTGTTGATACCCTCTTTTCGTTAAACTTTGTATATACTGATTTAAACAGCATTACGTACGATGTACGAAAATATGTCTAAATTAAATTGTATCGTGACAATAAGCAATTAAGATTTACGCAAACGCTTCAAATTCGTAAAATAGGTAAAATATGTGATGAAGATTCGCTGTGGTGATTCGAAGTCACGATAGCATAATTGGAAGTGCATCCATTGTACGGACTACTGACATTAAATGACTTTTTAACTTATTAATTACAGACAAATTAATTTAGTTAAAATATACTTTAACTTTGCCTTTTAAGGCCATACCTGAATTTTCCGGGGTCCAGTGGCGCCCCCATTTTAAATAAATCATTCGAAAGGAAACGGTGATATCATTTAAAATTTCGTCTTGACCAAACCTTAGATAAACCTTCAAACTATTTTGTGAACTACTGTTTATTATTTAAAGTGCGAATGTGAAGCTTTTCTACGCACATTTGCGAAAAATGGCCACTTTTAGCTAATGTGCTTAGAAAAGCTTCACGTTCGCACTTTAAATTGTAAACAGTAGTTCATAAAATAGTTAAAAGGGTTATCTAGGGTTAGATCAAAACGAAATTTTAAATGATATCACCGTTTCCTTTCAAATGATTTATTTCAAATGGGGGCGCCACTGGACTCCGGAAAATTTGGGTATGGACTGATTTCTACTTCTAACTTGTATTTTTGTGTCTTGTGTTTATGTACCATAAAGATTTAACAAACAAATATACGTCAGTGAAGGTTACCGGCATCTAGGTTCCAGATTAACTCAGACCGCGGTCCCAGTTGCAAAATTCAAAAATGTTAATATCTTTTCAAGCGACTGGGACTACTCAAAAATTAAAAAATCTAATGTTCAAGTCAAAACAGTACAGTCAAACGAAATATTTTTTTAAGTACTAAATAAACAATGAATCAGTCACATTAGAAAGTAGGACTTCAAAAAGTTAAGAAATATTATTCAGAAGCATTAAAAAACCTGACGGCATCCAAATATCAAAGAAAAAGCTATAAGAGATTGAAAAAATTTAAAAGTGCTTAGCATGTCTTATTTATTTTAAATTAACATTAAGAACAGTAATCACAGAGATCGGATATTCCAGTGCATATTTACCTAAACTTCGACGTAGTACGTAACATAGAGTGGATAATACCACCTGCAAAATATAAAATCTATATTTTTTATATCATCATTTAAAAATCACGAATTATTATTAGATTTAATTGAAATGATAACAATGTATGTTTATTGTAAAGACTGGCATTGGTCTTTGTCTGGATTTTAGTACGGAACTCTAAAAATGGAATAAAATTCTTCAAATCAATAATTTGCACCTAATTAAATATCATTTCAATTAAATCTAATAATAATTCGTGATTTTTAAATGATGATATAAAAAATATAGATTTTTTATTTTGCAGGTGGTATTATCCACTCTATGTTACGTACTACGTCGAAGTTTAGGTAAATATGCACTGGAATATCCGATCCCTGGATCAAAAATGTCAAAGTTTTAATTACATTTTTTCTACATTTTTATTATTTTTTCATTGAAATGTACTGATTTTTTTACGATATGCGCGGGAATGAAGCATCTAGTAATTATTATTTTTCTCCCAGAGCAGCACGGAAGAATAAATAAAAGCCTTTAAAATTCAGCTAGTTACAAATATTTTAGAACCACTGCCTTATAAAAGTCAGTTACGACAACCAGCCGTTACTTTTATCCACTGTCTTCCGGTAGACAGGGACAGCGCTATACAGCAGCAAGACAGAGCGAGAGAGACAGCGATACATCCACCTGTCTCTCGGGGCATCGTCTTTTTGTTGAAGTTTTTAGTTTAATTACTTCTAATGGTGCAATATTGAAGTAAGTACTGAGTTTTGTAATTACGAGTATTTCAGTGTTTTTTTGTTATTTTTATACTATCACGTCTTTGTCCCTGAGGGCAGTCAGAGGCCAGGGCAGTAAAACCCAAAGGCCACGCTTAAAATGGTAAAAGAAATTTAAATAGTGATGTTACTAACCGCATCGCCTATGAACATGATTTAGATCTCGCTCATTACTTTGATTGGCTTTTACGAACTTCTTATCGTGTGTGTTAGTGACTAACAGTGACAGAGTTTTTAAACCGCCTTAAAGGCCTCTGACATGGTTTTAGGTAACGACCAATGTCAAACACAGTGACCAGGACCGACGGCTTAACGTGCCCTCATCTTACTTATCTGACAATTAGGTGATCAGTATCAGCCTGCAATGTCCTAACCAAACTAGAACAACAACACAAAGTCGTTGCCCCAGCTGGGAATCGAACCCGCGATCTTCTGTATAAGCCAAACGCTCTAACCACTACACCACGGAGGCAATTAAGCTTTTAAGAAGAAGGGGAGAAAAGAAACGTACATTCTAACCTTTTTTGTTCTACAACAGTGCTTATACACACGAAAAAAAGAATATAATGGATTTACTTCTGAAAATAAATATATACAGACAAATCACACAGATTGAGCTAGATTCATTCAACGATACTATATTTTATAACAAATACATATATACAACGTGGAAAGGAAATATTCGTTATAAATCGAAATATTGGATCACTAATCGTATAATGAAATTAAAATAACAATCAAAACTAAAGAAAATAAAATAAAGCTCGCATTTCCATACGAAAGAGTGCAGCCGGCTGGATATTTTGTAGAATTTGTTTTTTGTTTTTGTTTTTGACCATTATTTTATTATCATTTTACTATAGTGATTTAGAAAAGCCCGTGTTTCAATTAAAGGTTACGGGTCCCTTCCAAGTTGTAAATAAATATCCAAGACTCAGGTATCCCATGCTGGTCTGGGAGAAATAAAAAAACTTAGAATGTACCAGCTGATTCTCTTCCCACGCAGATCGTAAAAGCCGATCGAGGGAATGGGCAAAAATGCAAATCATGTTAACAGGCGATGCGGCTAGCAACCCATCACTGCATTGATTGCTTTTCCATCTTCTCGCCCACCATGACGCTAAAAGTGGCTTTTGGGTCTTGCGGCCCTGGGCTCTGCATAGAACCGCAAGACCCAAAATGCTCTGTCTGCCCCATTAGGGATAAAGACGTGATAGTATGTATGTATGTATGTATGTAAGACTCAGGTCTATCTGAAAAAGATTTTCCGTCTTGACCTGACCGCGGATCGAACCCCTGACCTCCGGTGAGACAGTGGCATGATGCCCACTAGGCTACGGAGGTCGTCAAATAATGTTAAACATTTAATTAGCAAGAGAAACCGCGCGATACCTAAGTGTAACAACAAGCAATTGACTTTCATAGTAAAGACTTCAACGAACACTTTCTTCGAAGAAAGTATCGGACGGTTATCATTTGCTAAGTACTTGGTAAATGGGTACCTTTGTGGGTTTGTGAGGTGAATTATCACGTCTCTTTATCTGACGGGGTAGACGGAGCTTGGAGCTGGAAGTCCCAAAGGCCACTTTTAGCGTTTAGGTAAAAAAAGGAATGAAAATAGTAATGAGTTGCTAGCATGATTCAGCTCATTGCCTGTTGTGAATCAAATTTTAAAATATGCTACGGATAGAGAAGCAGCTGGCAAATATTATATCTTTTTTCTCAAAGCAGAAGTGAAAATAGTTATGAGTTGCTAGCCGTATCGTCTATTCACATGAAATGATTTAGCTTTTTTCCTATTTCTTAAATCTCACTTCTTAATATGCTGTGGGTAGAGAAACAGTTGGCATACTTTACACTTTCCTGTCCCAAATCAGAATAGAAGAATTGACAATTTCATAAATAAAATAGTACAACAACATATTATAATGTGTTGTTGTTGTTTAATGTTGGGCAAGATAAAAAGTAAGTTAAGTTATTAAAAAGTTAAAGAAAAAGTTATCATTTGCTAAGTACTCCTTAAATGGATTCCTTTATGGATTTGTGAGGTGTATTATCACGTCTCTATATCTGATGGGGTAGACGGAGCTTGGAGCTGGAAGACCCAAAAGCCACTTTTAGCGTTTAGGTGAAAAAAGGAATGAAAATAGTAATGAGTTGCTAGACGTATCGTCTACTGACATGATTCGCCTTTTTGCCTATCCATGATTCATATTTTAAAATATATACTTTTTTAACCGACTTAAAAAAAGGAGGAGGTTATCAATTCGATTTTATGTTTGTTTTTAAAGTATGTTTCGCGATATCTTCGTCAACTGTGGACCGATTTTGATGATTCTTTTTTTTGTTTGAAAGCCCTTACTCTTAAATTGGTCTCGTATTAATTTGGTAAAGACACGATGAAGAACGTTGGAGATATAGAAGAAACTCCTGAAAGAAATTCAAGTTGGTTGTTTTTTTGTTGAAAAATTTAATTATTTCCCAAAGCAGAATAGAAGGATCTTAAGGGTCCTCCCCGTGCTAACGACCTTGAAAACACAAAAAAATTAATTTCTCTTTCTGTAAGTGAGATTATCAGAAACCCTCGTACAACTTTTTAGCTAGTATCCTTAAGTTTCATTAGAACCTCGAAAATCATTGAAATAAAATACCCTGAATTTTCCTTTGCAAAAAATACTAAAAACGGCCATTTTTGACTCTTTTTGTAAAGGTCTAAACCGGATAGTATTTCAATGACTTTCGAGGTTCTAATGAAACTTCAGGATACTAGCTAAAAAGTTGTACGAGGGTTTCTAATAATCTCACTTACAGAAAAAGAAATTAATGTTTTTGTGTTTTCAATGTCGCTAGCGCAAGGAGGAGCCTTAAAGCATCTACCGCAATTAGATTACCTCCTATAGGTTGTCTAGTACAGAATGCATATTAGCATTAAGTTCACCTTTTGTACCATTGTGGTCAATAAAGATATAAATATAAAAAAATATATTTATGAAGTTGTTACATCCTTATTTATTTATATAAATAAATAAATAAGGATATTTTCAAAACTAAAAACCGACTTTACTCCCGAAGTGCAAACCCGATTTTGATAATATTTATATGGTTTTAGAGTTTCACGGTCACAATTACTGTTATTAGTATTACGGGACTTACCGCGATTAATATCGTTTTTTGCCAGATATTTCGACGGCCCTTCTGCCGTCATGGTCGCTAGCCGACTGAAGAACTGCGATGGATGTCCGGCTGTCAAGGGTAACCATATCGGTGTACCCTCTTTCTTCGTCGTTTGTTGCATAAGTCCTTACACACAACACTGACGGTGTATTCGGGAATTGTTTTTAGTTATTTGCACACTCTTTTTACAAAGCTCCATCACTGGATTCCACGTGCCTGACAACTTGAAGCCATCTTCTCGATTAAAATTGGGATGCTTCTTAATTTCAATCGCCTCTCTAACTAAGCGTGGTATGTAATGGCGTTCAGTCGCAAGTATTTTGGGTTGATGTAGCTCAATCCAGTGATTGACTCCAGCTTGTGAAAGATGCTCCGTGATAGCTGATTTGTCAATATCCCTGTTTTTGAATGCTGTTTTTTTTTAAATTATTTTCACATCTATGTCCATTATGTTCACATTTCACATTTAATTACATTTTTTTTTATTTCAATGAATATGAATTCGCCGTGTGGTTTTCGGCAGCGTAGAATAAAACCACTCCAATTTATTATTCGTTTTTAGGGTTCCGTACCCAAAGGGTAAAAACGGGACCGTATTACTAAGACTTCGCCTTCCGTCTGTCCGTCCGTTCGTCTGTCTGTTTATCATCAGGCTGTGTCTCATGAACCGTGATACTAAGACAGCTGAAATTTATAGGTTCTCATACAAATCGAAGTAGTCACGTGATATCATTACTATGGAAAATGAAAATTATTTTTTCGTATTTTGATATACATTTACTGGGAAAAGTTGTTCGAAATGACGAACTGTATCACCCTTTAAAATATTTGTACTTAATAGAAAAGGACATGGTATAGGTAACAATAAATACTAAAAACAGAATAAAATAAATGATACTAAAAACGTGATTTTATATAGATAAATAGTGGTACGAAACCGTTCGTGCGCGAGCCTGACTCGCTCTTGGCCGGTTTTTTTTTGCAGTCAACTTCAAACACACTAAACCAACATTAAAACCGCCATATTTCACTGCAAGTACGGAGATAATTTTAATTAATCAGATACCTCATTAGGCATCTTTAATTAAACTTAAGAATAATTAAACATAAGCCACAGAGAATTGTATGGAAACATTCATTTGCTACGCACTCTCCGATTCGAGGTTAAAAAAACTTGATTAATGAGTAAAAAAAGAATTTTCCTTCTTTTTTTAAAGTCGGTGAACGTTACTTGTAGTTTAGGAGAGAGTGTTGTAAATTATAAACAAAAGTGTAGACGAGTCTCTTTTTTGTTATGAAATGTAAAATGTACTGCGGAGGTACTTTTTATTACAAGCTCTTGCAATGTATCTTGTATGTATGTATTAATGTTCGTTTGAGTCAAATTTTGCAACTCAATTTTCAACCAGTTATCCTTAACCGATTTAGCAGAAATTTCGTTTACTTGTGTAAGTCGAATGACAATACAATATTATGAAGTCAATAAGCTGTTCCGATGATGAAGCCGGGAGATATTCGACGGAACTCAGTTACAAACAACTTAATTGCGTAGTTCTCGTTTAATTTGTCGTTTTACGGAGATGGAAGGTGGTTGATGGAACTTGGTAATAACATCCAATAAAAGCTTGTACAAAAAACTTCTTTTTTTTTTAAATATTATCTTATTTAAATTTGTAATAAAAGCAAATCTATAGGCATTTTATACAACAGAGGATGCCCTAAAACCTGTAACTATATTTTTGATTCTTGATGTCCATTTTAGATCTACTAATCTTGTCCAAACTCAACCTTAAAATTCATACTTAACTCGTACTTCTTATTCGATAACTCAATGATTTTTTCAATCGTTTATTAAAAAGTATGGTATAGATATTATTATTTTTTTCTGATTAGCAAATAATGACGAACATACATCGCATTTAAAATTTGGGTGACGTCACGATCAGTTACGATTTTTAACCAAAAGTGGCTTAAATTACCCCCACTTCGAAACTTCTATGCGCTGTATCTTTGTATATTTTGTTTACTTTGCTATACGAAAAAATACGAGTTCTTTGTTTTTAAATAATCTAGTTGACGGACTGAATAAAATGATATATTTTTTACCTAGTTGACATCCCTATTGTTGCTTCTTAGGTGTCGAAAAATGCTATAAACATGACTTTTTAAGTCATAAAAGCCTCCGTCTATCCCGTAAAGAATAAAAAACGTCTATCCGTAATATTAAATAAAACCTTCGTTCAAAAATCCACAGTCAAACCAACATCCTAAAATTTAATTATAACGTATGTCATCAACTGAAATCACCATTTTCCGTTCCGCACATAAGGACGGCATGGCACATACGCGTACGTACATACTTACATTGAGGACAGTAGTGTGCGTCGCGCCGTCACAACCCGCTGCTCCTGCGCAAGCAGTGTTCCAGTTAAGCGCATTTGAGTGGAGGCAGCGGACGCGCGCACACGTACCGCGCTGTGTGAGTGTTGTTAGTGAACTTAATGTGGAAAAGATTTTGTTAGTTCTGATTTTACGTGCCTTTTTTCAGTATCAGGTATGATGTTTTCGTTTTATCTAATTTTAATGAACCTTTTTTGGACTACTTTCAATTGTTTTTTTGTGAAATCTAGCGTTACGTACAGCCTTTTTAACAACATTTTATAAACAAAAAACAGCATGTTTTGAACAATTTCTATATAATAATATGGAAAGGTAACTTTATTTTATAAGTTTTCTTTCCAAAGTGAACTTATCTATAACTTAAAGACATAAAACTATTATATATACCTAATTATTAAAAAATAAAAATAAAATATAGCCATTTTAAAAACATATATCAAATTTTTAACATGATCCATTTTTAAACCTTCATTTTTGTAAAAACATATAAATCATATAAACATATGATAAAATATATAAATATATAAAAAATATCATCTTGTCTCTTCAAATGAGACAACATATCTTATTTTTTATTTTATTTTATCTCATTTATTCTCCAAAACGGACTGAAATTTTTCAGATACATCATTTTGCAGGTTCAACGCATATAACCTTGGAGTGTGAAATAATAACTTTTTGTTTGTTTTATTACCGCAATTGCAATAATAATTAGAATGTTATTAGCATATATTTCAGTTATAAAAAAATAATCGACAAGCCATTCAACCAATATTCTAACAAACGTTGAAATAAAATGCGTTGAATATATTTTCCGGTACTAGCAACACTACTTAAAATCCAATAAGTTTTTGCACTATAGAGTTCCAATACTCGTAGTTGTATTATAAACCTTTTTTAAGCCTGGTAATTTGTCCCACTGTTAGACAAACTGTTGGGCAACTGTTGTTCCTTCCACCTACAAACCTATGACAGCAAAATAAGGAATGTTTCAGAATTTAGTCCCCCGAAGCGACGCAAAGAAAAACATTTTTAATTGATATAAATTTACCAACTAGCTTCTTTTTTATACAGACACATTAAATTTTTATCTTACATTTTTTCTAATTAAATAAAAAAAGTTTTAGAATTTGTAACTTTAAGTTTATCTTCAGTTCTTTAATCTTGACCTCCGACGTAGCTACGCGTACAACTGGGGAAAGCGTTTAGAGAAGAAGAATCTAGACTCTAAAAGACTAAAATTAAGCCCATTAGGTATAATTTAATGACTTAGTCCCTAAACCCTCTTCCATAACGATAATATTAAAAGCCGTCGGGAAACCTATAGTTTTCAAATTATTAAAAGCCGTGGTGTAGTTTTGAAACTTTATCACGTCACCTATAGCTTGCTTTTAACAATTATCATTAATTTACTATTTCAGCCGCATAACGTCCACTGCTGGATATAGGCCTCTCCCAAAGATTTTCAAAATTACCAATCTAGAGCGGCGTGCATCCAGCTCTGTTCAGCGACCTTAGGTCGTCAGACCACCTTGTTGGTGGATACTCTAAGCATGATGTCGGCAAATAGAATCAAAATGGTCATAGCTAGGTAGCATTGAATATTAACATGATTTATAAGTTGCTCACCGATTCCCTCGTTTGGCTTTTACGGTCTCCGCAAGAAAAGAAGTAGATAGATAGATAGATAGATAGATATACCATTTATTTGAAGGACAATAACAACACAGTAAAACTAAAGCAAATTCTTAAAGTACAAATAAAGTTGCTTGTCCTCCAAAATGGTCTCCAACTCAGCATATGCTAGGATTTGCACATTAGCGAGATCCCAGCGCTGATCTTCCGTTGGAAGAAGAGGAAGTTGGAAGCTGTTTGTACTTTTTTGTTATGTCTTCCTATTCAGCATGAAAATCGTGTTTGTTATAAACAAATCACTTCATGACACGCATAACATATGCACTTATACATGGTTTAATAAAATATACTGAAACTGATCTAAAGATGTATTCAGTTTATAATAGTTACTGAACAACTTTCCCCAAGGAACACATCGATCAGATGACCAGAGTTTATTAAAATTCATAAATTATTTTTCATATTTCGATATGTTAAATGAAGAAAGTAGTTCAGAATAATAAACTGAATTCACCCTTAAATTGGTTTCAGTATATTTGACGACCTCTGGTAGCACTAGGCTTAGTGGTCATCGTGCCACGCTGTCACACCGAAGGTCCCGGGTTCGACCCCCGGACAGATCAAGATAGAAAATGATCCTTTTCAGATTGACCTGGGTCTTGGATGTTTATCTATAAATGTATTTGTTTTATAATATAGTATCGTTGAGTTACTATTCCCATAACAGAAGTCTCCAACTTACTTCGGGGCTAGCTCGATCTGTGTGATTTATCCGTATATGTATACATTTGTTAGTCTTAATGCGGTGTCGATTTAAAATACATAATTTCACATACCAACCATTGTTGAAATTCCACAACATTTAATTGAAAAAGCCGACTCGTCTATTTAGTTTCATAACGTTTACCTCAGTAGTTTCGTTAAAAAACCGAATTACGTAAAGCAATAGTTTGGTGAACTGGTTTTGTGGACAAATGCTCTATGGTTGTTACCTCATTGCTTGGACATTCTTGCTGGGTTCTAGTTGTTGGTGACAACCGTGGTAACATTTTTGACAATCCAATACATTTTTCCGCTGTTTAGCTGAGTTGTAGCAATCATCTTATCATCTTTAGGTCTTTTTGTCTCCACTGCAGGAGCACGATCCTCTCTGTACTACCAAAGCAAGTAGGCTCGCTGAACAGTCAGGTTTAAGAGGTCTTATTGACGTTTATAAGCTTTATTTAGCTTGTATTTCCTAAGACACCTTTTACGACGTCCAAAGAAAGACTTGAAGAAGAAAGCAGGTTATTACCCGAAACAGTAATTTTAACCAAAACAGCAATCTAGATTCTTCACTTTCAGCAATAAATGATTTGTATTGTTGACGTTTCGTTTAGGCCATTCAAGTTATCTTTTGCTTCATTAAAGTGCAGCAGGCAGGAAACTTGCTCCGTCTAATTAGCCTTATGTGCATAACCTATCTATCTACAAATAGAAATTTTAAACAATAGTATCCTTAAGGAGGTAAAGACCATTTGTTAAAACATGTAATTAGTTTTAGTGGGTCTAATAGCTTTTTCTTCTCAAAGCACAATTTTTGCTAATCAACATAGCTCTTTGCTGTGTTGTATGCAATTATGGGCCTTTAGTGAAGTCAAAAATTGAACGATGGAAATGACATCATTTCAAACATAAGCGGCGTACCCTATATAATGTTCACTGCAGTAATTAATTCCCATGTACTTGATCTTACAACCCTCATTTTAACCCTTAGGGTATGAATTTCCAAAAATCCTTTCTAAGTTCGCACATACGTCATTTAAGAAACGTTTTTCATGCTTCTAGACCCAGCGGTTTTAGCTGTGCGTTGTGAAAGAGACAGCCAGACATTTCTTTTTTCAAAATCATATAAAAAAATTCAGCTGTGCGTTGTGAAAGAATCGCCAGTCGGTTTCTTCTTCAAATTCAAATCAGATTTAAAAAAACTTGAGAGGTGTCAAGGGACACCCGGATGGAACGAAGTTTCTTTAGATTAATTAGGAGAGAGAGAGAGAGAGAGACAGACAGAGAAACACGCGCACGCCGCACGGCTTAGAAATATAGCAAAAAGTTACAACTTTTGGTCTTAATTTTTTACGTCTAGTCCCCTTTCGTAACGCGCGATAAGGCACTTCGTTCCAAAAAATTAGTTTGTAAAATAAAGAACCTTTATAAAATGAAGTCAAAAATTGTACAGTGGAAATAACATCAGTTTGAACTTGAACCGGCGTACCCTAGCCGTATCCTGTATAAGTTTCAAGGTCCACTGCCTCCGCCGTAATGAATTCCCATGTACTTGATACAAATCTCTGACTTTTTGTTTATTTCGAGTCACAATTTGTTGAATGTTCGTGTGACAAGTGGAAGGAAATATAAACTATTCTCATTATGATTTTAATAATTGCCACTAACTTGTTAACGTGTAAATAAACTTACTTCAAGTTTGCATTTCTCCCCGACTTAACCCCTAAACTACTCAACAGATTTTGATAAAATTTCCATGGTTGCACCTGAGAAGCGCGCAATTTCAAACAAAAAAAGAATTTTTCATATCGATTCAGGCATCGAATGTTCGGTGAACATACATAAAATCAAAAAAATAGGATTGAGACGGATTAATAACCTATTCCTTTTTGGAAAGTCGGTAAAAAGAGGTTTACACAGATCGTGGCAAGTGGAGATTCATAGTGTTGCTTACACTCATGGGAAACAGTCATGAAAATATGTATGTACCTATTACTACTTAGGAAACGGAAATACTGATGTCCCTGTGCGGGTCAGATGCTTTTAAACAGCTTGAAAAATGCGTTGAGCTGCGCCATGAGTTATGTTCCGGTAATAACACATGGAGAAGACGAAGCGGTATCTAATAAACGGTGAAGTGCGATTCGGACTCGCGTTCTAAAGGATCCACACCATTATGTATAAAAATTACGTTATTGTATGGGAACCCCACTTAAATTTTTATTTTCTTCTATTTAACATGAATACATCATCCACGAAAATTTCATATTGCCTGGTTACAGACGAACAAACAGCGGAGTCTTAAGTAATAGTGACCTGTTTTTACCCTTTGGACACGGGACTCTGAAAAATAAATACATACTCGCCATTTTCAAAAAAATATTATTTCAAAAACAACCTCATAAAAAACCCGTCAAAATTTTTAATGACTAAAAATAAACGAACTAAACAAAACAATAAAATTTAACAGCGATGCCTAATGAACAATTCCTGATAGAGATAATGCGTGCTATGGGAACCTTCGAACAAAGGGTAACCTAGACCCGGCGGGTTCTCACACTTGACGTGTAGATAAAAAGTTACGTTTTCACTTGCGGCTTATGTAAGCTGGTATTGAGCTTTGAGGACGATGTGTTTTGTTTTAATAACTACTGTGTTATGAGAAGTTTTAATCTAAAACTTTTATTCAGAACTGGCCAAAGACCGCGTCTTCGTTCGCGTGGACTTTATGACTCGAAATTCTTAGGCTAAACTACTTTAGCTGAGCAGTAATTTTTATATTTCTTATAGGGTAGCTGGACCATTATGGTTCTGCATCAGGTGTTCCATTTTCCAAAAGCAATTATTTTGCCCTGGCTTAACAAATATATAACAAAAAAGTTTCATTCGAATCCGTCCAATGTTTCCGAAGTTCGTGCCCAAACAGAAATTTTTTCATATATTTTGTATGTTTATTATTGCAAAAAAAATATAAAAATGTTACATACAAAAAAAATTAGATACAGATTTATTTTTGTTTCGATATCGAAGGGGTATTAAATGAAAGGTCTTAATTAGCACATTTCAAAGATAATAGATTGTTACCCGTATTATGGCTCCCGTAGTCGGGTATCAGTTTTTTAAACGTACCTATAGTTTATAAAATCGTCATCATAAATTTAAGAACTAGGTTTTTATCGGTGGAGTTTTTTTCGCTTGACCTCTCCAAACACAAAGAAAAAACGACAAGTGACAAAGAAAAAAAAATCATTATTTGAAATTCACGCCGTTATGAATCTTAAAACAAGCGCATAATTATAATAGTAAATCAAACCTCAAACATAAACTAATAGATAATTCCATCATCACTTTAATTTCAATTTACGACATCCATCAAGCAAAGTGCAAACATTCATAATCTCTTTTCTGGCAGTGACAGTGCCTTGACTTTTTGCCGTAAAAAGAAACAGACAAAAACACAAAAGCGAACACTTTCTAAAACGTCTCGGTGACCGGTAGCGGATTCGTGAAATGTGTGATCGAGTACCCATAGTCGATATATTTGATAGGTAAGTGTTACACTTTAAATCGATAGTTTGTAGAATTAAACCTCTTTATTAGTATTTACATATCTGTGTAACTGCCTCTGTGGTGTAGTGGTTAGAGCGTTCAGCTCATACCCGGAGGTCGCGGGCTCGATTCCCGGCGGGGGCAACGACTTTGTGTTGTTGTCCTAGTTTGGTTAGGACATTGCACGCTGATCACCTGATTGTCCGATAAGTGAGATGATCCGTGCTTCGGAGGGCACGTTAAGCCGTCGGTCCCGGTCACTGTCTTTGACATTGGTCGTTACCTAAAACCATGTCAGAGGCCTTTAAGGCGGTTTAAAAACTCTGACACTAGGTGTTAGTCACTAACACACACGATAAGAAAGAAGAGAGAGTATTTACATTTGCGAACATTTGATACTATTTTTAAACGGACTTCCAAAAAAGAAGGAGGTGATATATTCGTCCGGATCTTTTTTTTATGTACCCATTATTCGAAGACGCCTGGGCTGATATGGACAATTATTTTTTTGTTTGAATGGGTATTCTTCTGAGGTTGTCCCATAGAAATTTTATCAAAATCGATTGCGTAGTTTAGAGGCTAAGTCGGTTTTTAGTTTAAAAAAATTAAAATACAATACCTATACCCATATTCATTAAAAATCCCCTTTTTATTGAATTAATAGAAAAAAAAGTTATTAATCAGTAGCGTTACAGTATATGATTTGAGGAGTAATATTTTTTTATACTATATTCCTTAAAAAATGGTTTATTTAAAAAAATTGTAAACCACTCCTGTTACAGAAAAAAACATAGTATCGTCGAGTTAGTATCCCATAACACAAGTCTCAAACTTACTTTGAGGCTAGCTCAATCAGTGTGATTTGTTAGTAGGTACACATTTAGTTATTATTCTTTTTGTGTGACCCAACTGCATAGTTTAATATGTGTGCCATTCAGTTCGTCACCATCACTTTTATATAATTTTTGTCAGGTCAATAATTTGATGTTATATAACAATAGACGAACGACAGGTATTACCTTCAAAGTTTGTTTAAAAACAATTTTATCAATTCAGTGGAGAAGCTCGGTGGAGTTTCGCGAAATAAGCGCTTTGGCAAGTCAAGCGACACTAGTCGTGGCCCGCAGTTGGATAGGTATAGGTGGCATAAAAATTCTCAAGCTTCAAAGTTCGTCGAAAGGCACTTTATGTCATCAATGTACGTCAGTCAAGCTATGTCAAATGCCGTTGTGCAGCTTGATAAAGACAACAGTACACACACAAAAGATTGATGCGAGAATTATGAGCTTTGATCTGTCCCCCTTATGAGTATACTAGTTGCTAAAGTAGCCTATTTGTTAATCCAGGGTGTCAGCTGCAGGGTTTGTGCGTGAAGAAGTAACAAACATACACAATACACATAGGCTCAAACGTTCGCCTTTGTAATATTCATCATATCAGCCACAGGAAGTCCACTGCTGGACATAGGCCTCCCCCAAAGATTTCCAAAACGACCGATCGAAAAAGGCCTGCATCCAGCGCCTTCATGCAACCTTGCATAGGTCGTCTGACCATCTAGCGGTAATATTATTGTGATTCTTTATCTCTTATTATCCAAACACTGACTTCACACAAAATGCACCATTAAAAATCACACGCAGCTTCACCAAAGGCACAGAATGAATATAAGTATTAAATACAGCGGAATCTACGAAGGAAGGAAGAATATGTGTCCCCGTTCCCCACCCTCGCACCTCTCCCCCGTTCTCGCCTTGTTTAGGCGGCCAGGCGCCCGCAGCCGACCATCAACGCCATCCGAAAAGGCAAGAATGGGGAAGAGGTGTAAAGATTAGGGACAGGGATCTTATGAGATTCCGTTCTGTATGTAATACTCACATTAGTTCTGTCCCAAAGGTCAAGTTTCCCGTCTGGGATTCGAACCGTGGTCTGTCATGCTCTGCCGCTGATCCGAACCAGTGGCTACGTGACGCTGTGTCATGCATTGTAAACTCGCATGAATGAAAAATTCAGTCGCCACTCAATTGGAAGGCTCGATATAGGAAAAAATTAACCGGGCAAGTGCGAGTCACACTCGCGCACGAAGGTTTCCGTACCATTATCTATAAAATGCGGGCTGCTCTTGATCGGTCATTTTGGAAATCTCTTGGTGAGGCCTATGTCCAGTAGTGGACGTTATGCGGCTGAAATGATGATGATCTATAAAAAATCACGTTTGGTGTATGGGAGCATTTTATTCTGGTTTTAGTATATAGCGGCAAAAGAAATATAACATCTGTGAAAAATTCAACTAGCTATCACGGTTCATAAGACAGACAGATGGACAGCGAAGTCTTAGTAATAGGATCAACCTAAAAATAGACCCAGTTTATAAAGTAAAAATCACGAACATACAAAGCATCAAAATTCCGGGGGTTTCTCATAGCTTGACAACTGCCATATAAAGATAACAGCCAGGGCCAATGGCTTAACGTGCCCTCCTCAAGAAGAAGCTTGAGAATATGAATATTTTATACCCTTAAGGTCCATCCAAGCTTGGAACCACGCCAAGTATAACTTTACATTCGAAAGCGCTAATAATGCATGCTACCACTAGGCCATTAATCTCCTTCTGCCACAGTGCGACACATTTACCAGCAGTCTGCAGTTGGAACTCGCACTACGTATAAATTAAAATTCACGTTGTGACGCGATTCCACTTATACTACTCTCAAGGTGAACTTGGTCTTAATTTTCATCATTATCATTAGGTCTCTTTATCTCCACTGCAGGAGCATGACCCTCTCTGCACTACCAGAGCTATACTTGATTAAAGCAGCCAGAGAACTTGGCCTACACTCTCCTCGCTGGCCAGACTGGTTGGAGAGAGCCGTACTTTTCCAGAGCAGCTAGAGGACTTGGCCTATACTGTCCTCGCTGGTCAGACGGGTTGGAGAGGTCTTATTGATGTTTATAAGCTGTGTTTAGCTTGTATTTACTAAGTCGCCTTCTACAATAATAGCCTTTTACATCTTAATTTTCATATTATCCACCAAAGTGATGTGGATGGCCCCTTGAAACATCCATAAAAGATTTAGTTCAGCATCCTATTCTAGGCCAGCAACCTTACAGCCAAGTTTCTCAGCACAGTACAGCACACAACACAATACAGTGGGTTACCGTAGCTTCGTTTCGCTCAATGACTGCACAGCTCACTCACCAGTTGGAAACGGATTCTCATTCAAAAACACCAAAACCGTTGAAGAATCCGTTACGATTTGTTTCTCGGAATTTTTAGATAGCTACATTTAAATTTAAGAAAAGCTACTACATAACTACTTAAAGCTTTACTCTTGTAACTTACTATCATTCCACTGCTGGGCAAAGTCTCTCCAATTTCCTTCCCTTGGCCGACAACCCTACTTTACTTTATTTTAGTAGCCGTACTCTTTTAAATATTTGACATCGGAATAATGAGAGGAAACACATTTTAACTTATTAGATTTAGCGTTTGTTAAAAGCCTAAATTCTAAAAAGAACTAATAATGTGATGTTTCCATGATATTGTCAAATTATGAACTTACATATCAAAATAACCAAACTGATGTTCAGTTTTTTTACCAAGAGGGTAAAACCACTAGAAAAGTCTTCAACACATTCTTGTGACCACGCGGGCATAAGGCACAAGACACAAGTCTCCAATACTTACATTCATTTGTGGTCAACCACTGGTCGACTGCGCCCACGTGGGGTTCACTGGAGCAGAAGGACTGCTTGATTCGCTCAGTGACTGCCCCACAGGTTCTAGGAGTGTTTGATTCGCTCGATGACTGCCTGCCAGCTGGGCCGTAAGCCGTGGAGAGTCACGAAAGTGCAGAGCACTTGTTACTTCGTATAGCGAGTATATAATCAAGTAAAAAGAAGAATGTTAGGTAGATTCTTGTTTTCTCTGTTTCCTCATCAGCTAGGATGCTTTGAAACATTATCATTAAATTCTTCTTTCTACTCTTTGAGAAACATTGCATACGTAGGTGCTTTTTTAAAAATATCAATTTTAAAGTAAATTGTCTTTTTACATGTATACATTGTTTATTTTTTGCCTATATTATGATATTCACCGTATGTCATAATGTCTTGTGCTGAATGAATAATGTATACCTAAATTTGCCTGAAGTAAAAGTTGAATCAAGATTTCCATTTTTGCATACATGCATAGACATTGCTGGACCATTTACCATCAAATTGTTGTACTCAGCCGGCATGTCAATGGCTCATATTTGGTCGAGTGACGCCACATGGCTCATGCTTCAGTGGAGCATGCCCAAATGTTTGATTCGCTCCGTGTGTCTCATCCAAGCCTTGACCTTTCTGTTTCAACGTTCACCGATAGAAGCAGATATATTTAACACTCAACTTCTCAATCATACTTTCATATTATGGGGTTGACAAAGCATTTAGAGGATCAGTGCATTGAGGGGCGAACACACACATTGAAGCGTGCACGGATGTCTAGTATCGTTTGTAGCAGTAGTAAGCATAAATGATACTTCGCTCTATGAAGTGCCATACCTGTAGTTTTACCACGGTGACTACTCATTTTATTCCGAGGCCAAAAATCACACATCACAAAGTTTTTGATTAAAAATATACGTTTGTATGAAATATTTGGTTGGCTGGCTCCACGTGGTCCGAGCTCTACTGGCCAGGGTTGTTTTGTTTCGCACAATGACTGCGTGTCTCTACTCCACTGACTTCCTCCACAATGCTGAACCACGAGTGGTTCCCATCGTTAGTTCTATTAGAGTCTGGGCCAACGTCTCGTCTGGAATTAATTGCTATTAATTATGTTAAATAGTTCGTATCTTGTGAAGATTAATATGTGGGTGGTTACGCGGAAAGAAGAAGGGAAAATGATTGATGAAAAATACTATGATTAGACAAAAACAAAGCTAAAGACAACAGAATCAAAATTCATGAAAAAAATAACTTTTTACAATCTTTTTAGATCATACAACTACACTGTCATATCAAAGCTTTCATATAGAGTAGTTTTTTTATTGCTTTTTTTACCTAAAAATGACATTCAACCAATCCCAAAGTTTTCCTCAAGACCATGGCCTTACCAAACGTCAGTGGATCAAATTGCATGAATAAATCATTGATAACAATAGATGATCCGACTTCAGAGTCGTGACAGAACTATGAGGTAATAATTAAATAGCAAATTAAGCAAATTCAGCCCGAAAGTATATAGTATTACTTTTATATAAGGTTGATAATGGCATAGCGTGGTTGAGAGATGATAATTTACAAATTAAAGTAATTTGAATTGAATTGAAATAAAGGTTATTGGTATGATGTCTCGAAATTGGTTTCGGAAACGGTATTTTTGAGATTTGGAAATTACAATTGTCAGTTTAAAAAATAGCTAATCTGCGATTTACCAGCAAGTAACAAACACCGTTATTTTTTAATATTTTCAAGGAAAAAGTAAAAAACGAAGTTCATGTTTCATCATAAATATTAGACAGTGATAGTTGATACAAAATATGATTCATTTCTTTCTAATGAAGAATGTTATACGTATCTATTCCTTGTTGAACTGAATGAAACTTATGAATTGATAAAACCAAATACAAAAAAGTAAAACATTTCAAAGAGCAGGATTCGATGGTGGTTAACCCAAAATTATTATATTTCTTGTACATACAATACAATACATACAATTACAGTTACGAGGCAGTGACTGCTATACTCAAACATATTATATAGGTACATAGTAATGACGGTAGTGACAGCAATTTGAAAGATAATACAAGCCTATGTTACTCGCTGATAATGATGTAGCATTTTATTTTTCATATCATTTCATTTATTAATCTCTAACATGTTGCATGCAGCATTCCCATGCTGGTCTGGGAGAAATAAAAAAACTTAGAATGTACCAGCTGCTTCTTTTTCCACGCAGATCGTAAAACCCGATCGAGGGAATGGGCAAAAATGCAAATCATGGCGATGCGGCTAGCAACCCATCACTGTATTGATTGCTTTTTTCATTTTCTCGCCCACCATGACGCTAAAAGTGGCTTTTGGGTCTTGGGGCCCTGGGCTCTGCATAGAACCGAAAGACCCAAAATGCACTGTCTGCCCCATTAGGGATAAAGACGTGATAGTATGTATGTATGTATGTAAAATGTTGCATAAAGATGACAAAATATTGGTCCAGTAATACATATACCCATTTTGGGTGTGGCGATACAAACCTGGATCTTCATCATCATCGTTTCAGCCGCATAACTTCCACTACTAGACATAGGCCTCTCCCAAAGATTTCCAAAAAAAAACAAACATGGATAAAACTAATTAACGTCAGTAAATTAGGAAGTTAACAGTAAATAATCAATTTTTGAATTTTACTAGATTATAATATACTGAATTAATTTAAAGTTAAATATTTTTTTCGAGTAACAAGAAAGGTTTATAGGTTAACTTACAAACCATCAAATATTTTCTCTTTACAATAATAGTATAGATCGTCTAATATTATACTTATCCACTTAAACTAATCATAACAACATTTTGTCAAGGGACAGCAGCTCAGGGCAATATGATTCAGTTGCTCAACAAACCTTAGGCTTGACCTCGCGTACAAAAAATCTTGGTCAATCTGACCTTAGTTTTTTGCAGGGAAGATCTCTTAAAATCGGTTTTTGTCTCGTTTGGGTCGGAGATTCGGAGTAGGGCACTGGAACACAGCATCTTTTGGGTGATTTAATAGGTTTTTAGCAGGATTCAACTAGATTTGGTAACTCTGATCAATTGTTGTAGAAGAGTTGGTAAATGATTTTAAGTAAAGTTCTATAAAAAAAATTAAAATTTATTAGAATCGTACTTATCCCTACTCGCATCATTTTTTGAAGTTTTTTTAATACGAAAAAATCACATAGATTGAGCTAGCCCCAAAGTAAGTTCGAGACTTGTGTCAACAAATGGATAAACATCCAAGATCCATGTTAATCTGAAAAAATTCAAGTTCCATCTTGACCTAACCAGGGATTGAACCCGGGACCTCCAGTGTGACAACTTGGCATGATGAACACTGGCAGTGCATCTAACCATCGCGGCTTGTACCCCTGTAGTGCTATTTTTCAAACGCTTATGAATTACGACAGCTAACGTCTAGTCAGTTTGTCTGTCTGTCAGGCATCGTAGCACTCAAACGGATGGACCAATTTAGATACGTTTTATTTACGTGATAGCAAATTTTCTTGCGGTGGTTCTCGGCAAAATTTGATGAAAATCGGTTCAGCCGTTCAAAATGTATTGGGAATTAGTCAGGGCTTTCGTTAGCAAAAAATCGATATCATATCGTATCGGTAATTACGCTATTCATCAGTAGATGGCGTTTTAAACAGTTTTTTAATTAGCTTAGCAAGTAAAATTGTTATATAATGATTATTAAAGGATTATGCAATTTTAATACATTTACTTAATCAGTTATAATAAACATTACCTTCAAACAAAAATAGAACTAATCGATTCTCCAATGACATCTCGAATAATCGATTAGCGACCAACTCATCATAACCAAATCGATACTGAAATAGTCGAGGTTAGGCCAAGTTTACTTCTGAAGGTTGGTACATTGTCATTTTTTGTTATCTCTTAAACAAGTCTATTTTTATAACTAAATTAGTTAAATTAAAGTTTTTTTGGGTAAACAGTTTTTTTTATTTCTTTTGTTGAATTTTTCTGTTCGAGCAATATCTTGCGAACTGAAGTTACTTGCTAAATTTTTCGATTGAGTATCAGCCTATCTGGGTCTATCGATATCTGGGTCTACTGGTCTTCGGCCTGTTACCTGATACATTACCTATATGCAGCCTTGTCGCATCGATCCTCCTTCATACTTTCCAGAAATCCAAGCCATTGTAAGCGCTTTAATAACTTCAAATTTATATTCGGCTCTTTTACCAGTTCCTCTATCTCCACATTTTCCGGACGTCCAGTTTCCCCGTCAGCATTTTTCGCCAGTCCGAGGATTTTACGAAATATTTTGCGTTTTCCTACCAGTAGTTAGTTTTCCTCCTGTGTGCCGCATTTACACATTCGCGCTAGTGACGAGTTGAATCGCGAACACGAGTGTGTGAAGGCACGTTCGATGTTCGCCTCGCGGCTCTTCTCGTCACTCGTCGGCTCGCGGTCGGGAGCGGCTTTTCGGACGAATACAAAGAGAACGAATAGTAAAGCGAACTAGGTGTTCACATATTCGTTCGCTCGCCGCTCATTTCATAACTTTTCCCTTGTAAAAATTAAATAAAAGTCTTACAGACTTCTTCCACGATGTTTTGTTAATTTGTTATCATTTTTTATTTTCTTGCGCTGTACATGTATATCCTGCGCAGTAAAATAAAGAAATATTTAAATTAACTTCGTAGATTATTGTATTTTTACTAAATAATGAGTAAATTTTATTAAAATATGTAAAAAATGTTATAGTACAGTAATAGAAATTTCTTTTGAAATAAGTAGCATTTATTTATATATTTATTCTAAAAATATTTTGTTTGAAAGTTCAAATACAGATGAACCAATAAAATTAAAAAGATGCATTGCAGCTGCTTTGACTCCATGTTCGCAAAAACGTTTAACTGAATGCTCTGCGAATGTGTGAACGGTCGCTCGCTTCGTCACATTAGCACGAACGTTCGTCGAATAATTCGACGAGTGACGAAGCGAGGTGCGAGCGCGAATGTGTAAACCCGGTGTTAGCGTCCAGTTGTCACAGCCGTTTGGCATTATGGGCCTTATGACTGATTTTATATAGGATCAAAATATGCTGAATCTATTTTAAGGCTAAATTCAGTCTGTGATACTGAAAAACACCCGAAGGAACAATATATGGCAAAATGTGAAAAACCATTTTCGGCTATACAAGTTGAAAAATCTGCTAATCAGAGTTTCTATGGGAAGCAAAAAAATATTTTTCATATTTCGATATACGACGTGGAAGGGACATACTGGTAATAAATCGAACCACGGGCTGTAGTAGATCACTTTAGTATGATAAAATTAAAATAAACGTCCAAAAAAACAAAATTCGACTATCACCCGCATTCTGCACACTTCTAATTTATTTTTTGTTTCTTGACCGTTATTTTAATTTTATTATACTATAGTGATCTAGTAAAGCCCATGGTTTGATTTATTACGAGTATGTCCCTTCCACGTTGTTATGTTTCTTGGGGAAAGAAGTTCAGTATCATGATAAAATAGTTTCAGTACATATATTTTCTTAGACGCTATCCTAAAGTTTGTTTTACTAAGAAGCCTGGACGCTAAAACCTTGTGTTGTGCTGCTTGGATGCGAATGCTTATTTCTTCACTTCGGATGTCTGTATGTTTCTGTACACCAAATGAATTTCTCTACAACTTTGTACTTTACCTTCTAATTGTAGCTTCTTTCGTGTCGGAGGCTGAGATCCGTCGGGTCAGACTAGCAAGTAAGTTTATTAAAGTTACTTAATCGACGTCTCTGGAAACTCAACAGATGGTGCGTATTTCGGCAAAAGGCTTAGCCTGGCCGTACAATGCGGAAATGCCGCCAGCCTCTTGGGAAGGGTCCCCAAGAGGCTGGCGGCAATACCGGTTGA
This sequence comes from Acrobasis consociella, assembly GCA_963555685.1. Classification (NCBI taxonomy): domain Eukaryota; kingdom Metazoa; phylum Arthropoda; class Insecta; order Lepidoptera; family Pyralidae; genus Acrobasis; species Acrobasis consociella. The sequence continues at coordinate 39,044,726 of OY743104.1, read as the reverse complement.
CGGTGGCGACTTGGGAACGAATTTTGGGAATGGGTTCGATCCACGGCCAGGTCAAGATATAAAATGATCAGATTGACCTGGAATCTGATTGATCTTTAATGTTTATCTGTTATAAATATTTGTTGTACAATATAGAATCGTTGAGTGTATCCCATAACATAAGTCTAGAATTAACTTTGGGGCTAGCTCAATTTGTGATCTCCACTTACTACGATCCTTGCAAACCTCTTCGTCAACACTCATAACTCTTTTTATGCTTGCTCTCCGGTTATAGGTATTCTTTATTCTGGTAACAATAGTAACATACATACATACATCCTATCACGTCTTTATCCCTAATGGGGCAGACAGAGCATTTTGAGTCTTGCGGCTCTAAGCAGATAGAGCCCAGGGCTGCAAGACTCAAAGGCCACTTTTAGCTTGATGTGGGCAAGAAGGTGGATGAAGGAATCAAAATAGTGATGGGTAGCTAGCCGCATCGCCTGAAAACATGATTCGATTTTTCGCCCTTTCCCTCGATCGGCTCTTACGATCTGCCCGGGAAGAGAAGCAGCTGGTACATTCTAAGTTTTTTCTTTTCTCCCAGACCAGCATGGAAGAAAAAGAAAGAAGAACAATAGTAAGGTAATCAGAAACTACGTTACGAAGGAAGCGAGCCTCCCTGTGGTCAAATAGAGCCAGGTTGTCTCATTAGGCAGGTGCCGCAACCGCTTCCGGAGATTCGAGATATCAATGAAAAAAAACCCAAGACACTTTTTTCTTGTATTGCACCTTTTTACTTGTGTGATGTACGGTTGTGACGCAGTTCGTCACTTTCGCAACGGCGCTGGAAAATTGGTCACTTTCGCAGAATGTAACTTTCGCAAAAGGACACTTTTGCAAATGGTCATTGTTCGAAAATTGGTCACTTTCACAGAATAACACGTTCGCAGAATGTCCCTTTCGCAAAAGGACACTCTCGCAAATGGTCATCGTTAAAAAATTGGCCGCTTTCACAGAATCACACTCTTGCAAGTGGTCATCGCTCGAAAATGGCCACTTTTGCAAATTCGTCAATTTAGCAGTTTGTCATTTTCGCAATATGTGTCACTTTCGTAAACGGTCATTCACAGTTATGTTTGTATGTAGACAAGTTTAAGGTTTATAATCACACAAATACATTATATGGATGGTTGTTCAGCTTTCACGCAAAATAGCCAAACAGCTGAAATTTGGCAAGTAAAAAAATGAGAACAAAAAATTTACAATTTGGATAGTCCATATTCCTTCGATTGGCTTTCACGATCTGCGCTAGCAGACAAGCAGCCGGTGACCTTGCAAAGAACTTTTATTGACAGGATATTCTCTAAAGGTGTGTGATTCATCGAACTCTAACTATAATAATATCTCAATAAGTAGCAGACCTAGTAACAGTATCATTATGTTTTTTGTTCCCAATGAAATTATAAGAAATCGAAGTTCAATATTGTATTTTCTAGTGCCGACCGGTAGCCGACTATCTGATTGGTCAAGGATGCGATTACATTGTTTTTATCGATATCGATATTTATATTTTTACATCTTATCCCATTCTAATATTGTATTTTCTATGGCTGAGGGGTAGCCGACTATCTGATTAGTTAAGGATGCGATGCTGTTTTTTTTATCGATATGCATACGTTTACATTTAAATCGTAACTATCGAAAAAAAAAAATAAAAAAAAATTTTTTTTTCGAAAAGCCCGCCTCTGAGCATATTGAGCTTGAAAGAAAACTCATTATACCTTTAATGCCTAGTGGCGAGATTATATATATTATTGACAGATCATTTTTAATACCAATGGTCAGAACAGCTTGTTTCCCTCCTCCTTTTTCTTTTTCGTCACTGTCCTCTTGACAGCTTGTTAGTGTATAAAACTACTTTTAATACATGGACTATAATATATGGACCCAAACTAGGTAAGTATCTTTGTTATGTGTTTTTAAAATATCAAATATTCATATATTACTAAAAGTCTTAAAATTAAGTAATCCGTGTTAGGGATAAACACGTGAAAGTGTATCTGTATCTCTATCGAAGCAGGTACACGAATCGGCCTCCTTGCGTAATCGATAAGTCTGTGCCCCATCACTAGCCAAAACCGCACAATTATCGGTTTGTTTACGACTTTCAACATCACTGCCATCGGGCCGATGGTTTTCGTAATATTTTTACATCTTGGCATGGGATAAAAAAAACCGATGGACTATTTTAGCCGACTTCCAAAAAAGGAGAAGGCTATCAATTCTTTACGATCTTTTTATCATTTTTTTTACGTAATCTCACCGATTATTCGAAGACGCCTCGAACGATTTAGAAAATTCTTTTTGGTTTGAAAAGCTACACTTCCGAGATGGTTCTATAGAATTTTCATCAAAATCGGTTGCATAGTTTGGGGGGTTTTCAATTTAGAAAAATTATTAGACCATAGTGTTATCGGCAGGTACAGATCGAGAATAGGAAGTTTCTAGATAGATTGTTGTTTTGGTAAAATAACTGTCTCACGTTCTTACTTTGGGGCTAGCTCAATCAATGTAATTTGTCCCTATATATTTATTTATTTACATATTTTAACTGTTTTGTTCTTCAAGTCCCCCTGTGGATATCGTAGAAGGCGACTTATGGAATACAAGCTAAACAAAGCTTACAAACATCAATGAGACTCCAACCCATCTGGCCAGTGAGGAGTGTAGGTCAAATCCTTTAGCTGTTCTGGCCACGTATGGCTCTAGTAGTACAGAGAGGTTCGTGCTGCAGTGGAGACAAGATGATGGGAAAATCACGTTTGTTGTGTGAAAGCTCCACATAATATCAGTTCATCTTCATTAATAAATCGAAAATCATGTTGGAAATGGATATAATAATTGAAAAGTGACACTATTTTGTGGCGTTTTTTTGTGAACTTCTTTTCTTCTTTCTTATCGTGTGTGTTAGTATCTAACACTAGTGTCAGAGTTTTTAAACCGCCTTAAAGGCCTCTGACGTGGATTTAGGTAACTACCAATGTCAAAGACAGTGACCGGGACCGACGGCTTAACGTGCCCTCCGAAACACGGATCATCTTACTTATCAGACAATCAGGTGATCAGCCTACAATGTCCTTACCAAACTAGGACAACAACACAAAGTCGTTGCCCCCGCTGGGAATTGAACCCGTGACCTCCGGTATGAGCCGAACGCTCTAACCACTACACCACGGAAACAGTTATGAACTGTACCGAATAATTTATTTGTGACCCAGCCATCTACGCAACTTATCTAACTACAGCTCTCAAGTTCAAATGCAACAAGCCATTTTAGGCTGCAGAGCGTTCTATAGAAATAAACATACAAATATACATACATACACTCGAAAAACATAACCTTACTTCTGACGAACTCGAGTAAAAGCCCTTTTCTCAATAAAAAAATATCAATAAACAGATCGATTGAGCATCGCGCTCACTCATCGCGACGTCTTAGCGGATGTGCTGCTCATTGGACCGTTCAAAAAAACGGAGCAGCTTCCGGTGACGTCACCGACGCCATTTTGTCTACCTACCATTGTGCCATGGGAAATGGGAGCGCGTTAAATGAGTTTCCTATAGGAAGCTTTGTGTTTGATCGTAAAATGATTGGGTTTTTGTGGTCGTACAAATAACTGTTGGAGAGAGAGAAATTCGTTGACCCTTTGGTTAGAACAAATACAGGTTTTGGGCTTAATGACTACAGTTTTATAAAATAATTAGTACTTACGTTGTACATACATACATACATACTATCACGTCTTTATCCCTAATGGGGCAGACAGAGCATTTTGGGTCGTGCGGTTCTATGCAGAGCCCAGGGCCGCAAGACTCAAAAGCCACTTTTAGCGTCATGGTCGGCGAGAAGATGGAAAAGCAATCAATACAGTGACGGGTTGCTAGCCGCATCGCCTGTTAAAATGATTCGCATTTTTGCCCATTCCCTCGATCGGCTTTTACGATATGCGCGGGCAGAGAAGCAGCTGGTACATTCTAAGTGTTTTCGTTTCTCCCAGACCAGCATTACATTGTACATACTTTTTATAAAGAAATAAGTTTTATGAGTGCATAAACTAATACCTTAGTCGTGCGATACTGACGTTTTATTTCCATGTCAAACCAAATTACACTTTATATCATTATGTTAGTGCTCAATGTTGCTTGTCACGGTAACGTGGTTACGCAGTAACGTCCGTCTCGCATACCGCTTTTGGAGTAACCCCCTTAAATTAAACACAGACTAAATCCGCTAGTTTTCAATTGGTCATTGAGCTCCTAAACAAAACCAGGTTATATCCGTTACTTTAAAAAAGAAGAGAAATAAACACTTCATTAATTTTATTCATTACAAATCAATTGCAATGTGAATTTTTCAATATTGATCAATGTACAGTTACACTGAAACTGTCTAGACTATTTGCGTTTTTAAATATTTGAAAAATTCTTGGGATTTTTATTTGAAAAGAAACTAAAATCTGTTTTTGTTCCTATTGTAAGTAAAATAGATATTTATTTATTACTTACAAGCTTTTCTTTAGTTTCGCCTATACCGTTGTCACAGAATAAATATAAGTATTACCACAGAATACACAATAGTACAGAAGATTCACTTCGAAAAACCAATCAAAGGAATAGTGACTCTCGCTACGATACAATTAAGTTAAATTCAGATCGCACAATGATAATAACCTACAGTTATATTAACCTAGACGTTTCGTCTCTTTCTGTCTCTTTCTATCGCGTAACCCTTACCTTTTGAGTGAGACAGGCCTGGTATTACTTCATCATCATCAGGTATTTTTGTCTTCACTGCAGGAGCACGACCCTCTGTGCTACCAGACTTGGCCTACACTCTCTTCAATGGCCAGTCGGGTTGGAGAGGTCTCATTGATGTTTTTAGCTTTGTTTAGCTTGTATTTTCTAAGTCGACCTTCTACGACATCCACGGGAGGACTCAGAGTAGCCCTATTCTATTCCGGACACCACACAGCAAAGTATTACAACTACGCAACCCCATCGAGTTTGGGCTTACCACATTTGTCTGGTTAAGTACCTACATACATACATACTATCACGTCTTTATCCCTAATGGGGCAGACAGAGCATTTTGGGTTTTGCGGCTCTATGCAGAGCCCAGGGCCGCAAGACCCAAAAGCCACTTTTAGCGTCATGGTGGGCGAGAAGATAAAAAGCAATCAATACAGTGATGGGTTGCTAGCCGCATCGCCTGTTAACATGATTCACATTTTCGCCCATTCCCTCGATCGCCTCTTACGATCTGCGCGGGAAGAGAAGCAGCTGGTACATTCTAAGTTTTTTTGTTTCTCCCAGACCAGCATGGTTAAGTACAATACAATACAATAAAATTTTGTATGAAAATAGTTAAAAAAAGTTATTGTGTACGACAGTAAAGTAAACAGTATTGTTTATTGAGCAAGATTTGTGTTTACCGTTACACTAAGAAACGACAGTATCGAGAAAGTTATAGTTTTAAAGGAAAGGCTGTGTTCACACTGAATAAATCTTTGTAAATATTTACTTCAATAAAATTTACTGTTTATTGGAAAAAATAAAATAAAATAAAATTCAAACTATACAAACTTATTAAAATTTAAAAAAGAACTAAAACTAAAAAAATTACAAATTATGTGGTCCTACTAAATTGAAATTAGATTTTTCGGTTATAGATTTTGTAAAGAGTATTCTTATAATTCTTCCTTGGGATAGGGATGGGATAGGCGAACAGAATAAAAGTTTACTGGCCAATGTATATGTACACTATAATACACAATTTTACCGTGTATGATTTTGGTTAATATTTAATACGAAACAAAAAATAACAATGAAAATAAATCAGCATGAATATAGGTTAATTAATTAAGTGGTAATTAGCATTTCAAATATAAGAGTGGGAGTGAGGCGGGAACCATTCCTTATCTTTTTCAAACGCGCGAGACCACTAACACTATTACAAGACTGTGAAAATACATACACATATATAAAAAATACCCATAACAATTAATTATCGCAAATTTTTCATCATATATAATTAAAATAAATAAATAAATATATAGAGACAAATAACACTGATTGAGCTAGCCCCAAAGTAAGTTTGAGACTTGTGTTATGGGATACTAACTCAACGATACTATATTTCATAATTACTAACATTTATAATATTATTTTGTTTTACCTTTATCTCTGTGAATTTGGATTTCTAATATCTAAAATAACAATTATTTTATTTTAAAACTCCCAGATGAGTTTCGAAACTTAAATCAAAAAGCCTCACATCTCAATCACTAGGCCACCGGGCAGTTCAAAGTTGTATTTATAATAAAATACAAAGAAAACTTTCAATGTTGAGATCAACCGAGCCTTACCCAACAGTTAGCCCTCTAGGGTACCGATATTTACTTAACCGTATAATCTAAAATCTAGGCTCAAACTTAGATCGTCTGCTCTAGATCTGCCTGGGGCATAAACTGTCTCTTTTTTACCCGACTACGAAAAGTTTTTGTTATGTTTCTTGCAAATTTTGCGTAGGTTTTTTTGCTAGGTATTTAAATACTTAGAAATTTTTCATTCAAGTTAACAGTTTTGAAAATCATGTCTATTTAGGTCGTGAGTTTAAACAAGAAATTGGTTGAAAGTTATAAAATTAATCGACGTAGTTGGTAAAAAAAGCTGATTGTGCAACCTACTTCCATGCTAGTTTGCAAAGAAAAACTTAAAATGTAACCGTCTTATTATAAAACGCAGACTATCTTTGTTACTAGGTTTAAACCCTTATCCGACCAAATCAAGTTGACATCTAGTAATATGTCAGTGTCTCATCTGAAAACGTCAACTTGATTTGGTCGGATAACGGTTTAAACCTAGTAACAAAGTTAGTCTGTGTTTTATAATAAGACGGTTAGTTGCTTCTCTTTCAATGCAGATCGTACAGTCCGATCGGGGGATTATACGAAAATTCTAGTATCACTCTGTCAATAGGCAAACTATCTGTCAAAACCTATACGCAAAGCACCTGGGTGAAAGTATAGCCCTAGGTTTTGTCTGACCCGTAAATAGACGTGACGTGACGAGTATGCATGAATTTTAAAATTTGATGTTCTTAAATATGTAGTTAAATATTTTTAAATAGTATATAATTAAATCCTCCCATGCTGGTCTGGGAGAAATAAAAAAAACTTAGAATGTACCAGCTGCTTCTCTTCCCACGCAGATCGTAAAAGCCGATCGAGGGAATGGGCAAAAAATGCAAATCATGTTAACAGGCGATGCGGCTAGCAACCCATTACTGTATTGATTGCTTTTCCATCTTCTCGCCTACCATGACGCTAAAAGTGGCTTTTGTCTTGCGGCCCTGGGCTCTGCATAGAACCGCAAGACTCTGTCTGCCCCATTAGGGATAAAGACGTGATAGTATGTATGTATGTATATAATTAAATCGTTTTTTTAATACCTATTATTGTAGATATGTATGAACAAGTTTTGATTTTCTTATTGAAAAATTTAAACTTTAAAAATTGAAATGTTAATTCAGTAATGAGACCTTTGTAGGCATTTATACACGTCAATAAGTGAGTATCACGATACACATTACACCGACGACCTCCGTGGCGTAGTGGTCATCATGCTAGTCCGCCACCCAGAGGTCCCGGGTTCGATTCCCGGTCAGGGCAAGTTGAAAAATGACCTTTTTCAAATTGTCCTAGGTCTTGGTTGTTTATCTACATATGTATTTGTTAAAAAATATAGTATCGTTGAGTTAGTATCCCATAACACAAGTCTCGAACTTACTTTGGGGCTAGCTCAATCCGTGTAATTTGTCCCTATATATTTATATTTATTTATTTATTTAAGAAACGCCAATAGAAACTAATTTTCACAGTATTGGTCGCCTACTCCAAAAGGGCTTTGTTATATGTCTTTTAATTATCAAATACCTATAATATTATACAATGTTGACACATTATAACACGTAAAGCTTGGGAACATGTTAAGAAACATGAAATACTAACTTACGACATTATTATGCTGGTCTGGGAGAAAAGAAAAAGCTTAGAATGTACCAGCTGCTTCTCTACCCACGCAGATCGTAAGAGCCGATCGAGGGAATGGGCGAGATTTGAATCATGGTAATAGGCGATGCGGCTAGCAACCTATCACTATTTTGATTCCTTTTCCATCTTAACGCCCACCACCACGCTAAGCGTGGCCTTTGGGCCTAACGGCCCTGGGCTCTGTCTACCCGTCAGGGATATAGACGTGAAAATGTATCTGTATGGCATTTTTTAGTTTAGCATTATTTAGTATAAGTTTATTTTATAGCTTAGTTTAGTTAATTATCTTAATCTTTGTTATTATTTCTTTTTCACAATAAAGTACTTACAGCTACATTTAGAATTAAAACGCAAAAAAACATTCTAAGGTACGCGCAAGAAAGTTGCTCCGCCCTTATAAATATGTAAGTCTGTCAGTTACAGCTCAACCCTAGAACAACTAGTGTACTTTTCTAATGTCTCTCGAGGTCAATACGCCGAAGAGACAGGTGGGCAACTTTCCGTTAAAAAAAAAACCTACTGTGACCCCTCTTGAACCACCCTATCAGCTGTTTCTTACAAACTTACAGTTACCGTCAAAAAACTACCCCCTACACTTTATGTCAATGCAGTAAAGTTGAAAGTTGAATGGCTTTTTGAATTACTTTTGAGTTAATTTTGTGTTTTTGTTTAACCGTTTTGCGGCAAGATTACAAGGAAACATAGAAAATTACTTGATTCCTCATTTTTTTAAGTTTTTGAAGGTTGGCGCTTCCGCGGTTGGAAGTTTGTTTTACCAGCTTAAGATTTATTTTAAAGATACGGACACATTTTGTCGTCTTTAACCCTGACTGGGTAGTCAGAGCCCATGCAGGGCCGTGAGACCCAAAGGCCACGCTTAGTGACATATTTTTTCAAATAAGCGGAGTCAGTAATAAAGTAATAAAGTCCCGTTTTTACACTTAAGGCACGGAACCCTAAAAACTGTAACCGGACTGCGGAAGGTATCTTGCTAAAAAGTACGTTCATCCAGTGAATGCAAGGACAGCAAGGAGAAAAGTATATATTTTTAAAATATGTTAATTGAGCCCTTTCATTTTACATCTTACGGTATATTTTTTAGTTTCTTTTTTGCCTATACGTGTACAAGATACCTTTTCGAATTAATTGTGACGTCATCAGCATACAACCAAGACTCTTCCAAAGATACCTCATTTGTTAAAGTACTATGGATATCATAGATGATACGAACAGATGAACATATACATACATACATATGCAGCGGCGAAACACATAACCCTTGGCTTCGCCGTAGTCGGGTAAAAAAGGCATACATAGCACGAACACAGCACAACACTATTTGTACAGCGCGTTGATGTCTTTTGTATTAAAGGGGATTGAGGATTCCGGTCTGCTCACAGATGACAGGTTAAGGGGGATGGATACACGAAATTTGAGGTCCAGGGTTGCCTCCATTCAAATTAAATGATTAAAAAGGATAGCTGTAGATAATAACTCTTTAAACTATTTTATGAAATACTGTTTACAGTTTAAATTTAGAACGTGAAGCTTCTCTTCGCATATTAGCCAAAAGTGGCCGTTTTTTTCTTGTTCACTTTACTACCACCTAATAAACCTACTAACTATAAACAGTACTTAGTTTATATAAAGTTTTTAGGGTTATCTAGGGCTTGGTCAACATACTATTTTAAATGATATCTCCGTTTCCTTTCAAATAATTAATAATGGACCCCGAAAAATGCTTGTATTTTAAAAAAGAATTCTTCAAATCGGTCCCGGCGTCTTTGCACGGCGAAATCACATAAAAAAGGTCGCGACGAATCAATAACCTCCTCATTTTTTAAAGTCGGTTAAACATCGATCAATTTTGACACAAAGAAGACGAAATAAAGTAATTTCAATGTCTATTAAAGTAATCCGGAATTCCGTTACCAAATAATTATAGAGGGTGATGTTTGACGCCGTATCATTGTCATCGCAGGAAGCGGCGCTGGCGCACCCTTAATGTAACGACCACGTGCCGCCATTAGAATAAAAAATCGCTTTTCAATAACATGTTGCGTTTAGTGATAACCGTTTTTACAAGCTTATATTTAACTTCTTCTTCTTATCGTGTGTGTTAGTGACTAACACTAGTGTCAGAGTTTTTAAGCCGCCTTAAAGGCCTCTGACATGGTTTTAGGTAACGACCAATGTCAAAGACAGTGACCGGGACCGACGGCTTAACGTGCCCTCCGAAGCATGGATCATCTTACTTATCAGACAATCCGGCGATCAGCCTAGAATGTCCTAACCAAACTAGGACAACAACACAAAGTCGTTTGCCCCCGCCGGGAATCGAACCCGCGACCTCCGGGTCAGAGGCAGTTTTTATTAAACGGTTTTTTTTTATTTAACTTGCAATGTATCTTGTATGTATGAATGTTTGTTTAGGTCAATTCTTGCAACTCAATTTTCAACCAGTTATCCTCAACCGATTTGGCTGAAATTTTGCTCACTTGTGTAAGTCGGATGACAATACAATATTATGAAGTCAATGAGCTGTTCCGATGATGGAGCCGGGAGATGTTCGATGGAACTCAGTTATAAAACAATATAACCTCATTGAGTAGGACTCGTTTGATTTGTCTTGACGAGCATGTTATGGTAGACGATGCCTAGGATTTGATCACGGAGACGGAAGGATTTCCATGGAACTCAGTAATAAAACGACACAACTCCATCGAGTTTAGGCTTATTTCATTTGTCTTAATAAGTTCTTTGGTCTTACAAAAAAAGGTTGTACAATTTTTTTATCCTCCTTCCTTCTAATATTATAAATGCGAAAGTAAGTTTGTATATTTGTTTGTTTGTTACCTCTTCACGCTTTAACTACTAAACCGATTTGGATGAAATTTGGTATGAATATAGTTTGAGACTCGGGAAAGGACATAGGATAATTTTTATCCCGAAATTCTTACGGGGAGTGAAGCCCGCGGGCACAGCTAGTTTTTCATAAAACTTATTAATTTGCTCTGCCGGAGTTTGGTGGTCCGTTGGGAGTAAGTACTCATCGCTAGACCAGTGGGTCTAGCCAGTGGGACCACGGGTAATACCTCCTTTCTAAGCCAAGCAACCTGGACGTGGTCCGCGTTTGGATGGGACCACAAGTGGCAAATTGTAATTTTTTTGTAGATAATCTTTTAGTAAATCAATATTCGATGAGAATTAATTCATTTTGTTAAGCAACATGGATAAAAATACCAAACGTGCAATCATTATGATGAGTGTTTATATTTATTTTGCAATTTAAAACGTATTGGGCAGCTGTTAGTACCAAGTTATAAATTTTAAAAAAATACAATGAAAAACAATACAAAAATCTTTATTGCACCAAAAGAAATTTACTTATTAAATAGCAACATGTAATGAGGTACAAGAGGCGGCCTTATTACCGAAGCAATCTCTTACAGGCAACCAAAAAGAGAAGGAATGCGAAATATATAATAAGAAATAAAATATACGGACAAATCACTCAGATTGATCTAGCCCCAAAGTAACTTCAAGAATTAATTATTATTTAATTCGGTACCTACATACTTAGAAAAAAAAAACGACGGGTTGCACTCTGGGTGTGCCGGCAGAAGTGAAAACTTGAATATTAACGTTGTGCATTTTTGATATACGAAACAGCAGGCGCAGGCATACATTTTCGCCGCGCCGTAGAAAGAGAGGGGGATACTCCCTCTCCTACGCCGCGCCAGCTGTCTACTCTCCATCCGTCTTACGAATTTTCGATCAGGTCACGTATCCTGACGCGAGTTTAACATTTTTTACCGATTCCAAAAAAAGTGCACAACGCCGCTAAAGAAGTTTTCACTTCAAAATATTTTGGTGAGCATTTCGATTTACCCATTTTGCATTTGAAGAAAAAACGACTGTCAAATTCATAATTCACTTTTTATTACAATTTTAAATGAGCCATTAGATGGCAGGAAGTTATGAAATGTCAAATGATGCGAAATTACAATAGAGGTTTTTATAATAATGCCGGTACCAACTGTTGATCTATTAGCTTCCATTGATTACTCATGGTGGATACATAATTGTTCAAAACTAAAAAACTACTTTACCCCCAAACCACACATACATACATACATACTATCACGTCTTTATCCCTAATGGGGCAGACAGAGCATTTTGGGTCTTGCGGTTCTATGCAGAGCCCAGGGCCGCAAGACCCAAAAGCCACTTTTAGCGTCATGGTGGGCGAGGAGATGGAAAAGCAATCAATACAGTGATGGGTTGATAGCCGCATCGCCTGTTAACATGATTTGCATTTTTGCCCATTCCCTCGATCGGTTTTTACGATCTGCGTGGGAAGAGAAGAAGCTGGTACATTTTAAGTGTTTTTATTTCTCCCAGACCAGCATGTCAGATCCAAAATTTCCATGGCCTATTTTTATAGTTACTTTATTTATTTATATTATATAAATGACAAGAATGCCCTTTCAAGCAAAAAAGAATTTTCCAAATCGTTCTAGGCATCTTCAAATTGTCTTGAACATTAATAAAAAATGGTTAGACTACTATGCTCACTATCGCACCACTCATTTACTATTACTCCTATTTGCCAATCCTGTCACCCAAAGGTAGCCTGTAAGAGATTGCCTTGGCTATAAGGCCGCCTATTGTACATCTGACTTTATATTTAAATGTTATTTTCATGTGTTTTGGTGCAATAAAGTGTTTTTACTTACTTACTTTACTTAGACGACCTGTGTTAGTTGCAGAAAGTCGAAGGCCGCTTCCGATCAGTCGTTATCGGTCGTTTTGGAAATCCTTGGGGGAGGCCTATGTCCAGCAGTGGACTTCTGTGGCCGATATGATGATGAAAATAAACATTAAAAAAAAAACGCGACGAATTGATAACCTTCTTCTTTTCAGAAGTTGGTTGCGTTGATAACCTTTTTAAAAGTTAGTAAATTATTAGAAATTGTAGCAGACTAAAGGGTCGTTTAACCCTTGTAGGGTGAACGGGCCTCATTGACCCTGTGTGACATTTAGCGCGCCGCAAAAAATCACGCGACCACGTGCCACGAACACCTGTGGCGGTGTTTTTAGCGATGCGTAGGGAAATAAAGGACCTTGAGTTTATTACTTGTTGTACGTTTAACTGACTTCTCGTACTAAAACGTAGGTTATCAATTCCTCGCAATCTTTTTAAGCTATTGCATAGCTTCTATCGCGGGCCTTGAGCGCGGGGACCGAATCCAGAAATTCCGTAACGAAAAAACCTCACCCTCCCCACTCCGCCTACCATGTAGGTTGCCGCTTCGTCTCCGTCGTCCGTTTGCGACGTTGCCGTCCTTCCTTGTTTGCAATAGCTTTACCGCGGCAGTCCTCAAGTGCCACACGTCTTTTGTTTTATGTATCATCATCATCATTGAGGCTTTTTGTCTCCACTGCAGGACACGACCCTCTCTATACTATATGTTCATCGATTAATCGAATATGCCTAGACCGATTTGAAAAATTCTTTTTTGTTACCTGTGACGGTGTTTTTAGCGATGCGTAGAGAAATAAAGGATCTTGAGTTCATTATTTGTTGTACGTTTAACTGTACTACTAACGTCTACGTCACGTTAACGTCTACTCGTACTAAAACTTAGGATGTTATCAATTTCTCGCAATCTTTTTTTTTATGTATCATTATCATCAGGTCTTTTTGTCTCTTCGGCAGGACACGACCCTCTCTGTACTACCAGAGCCATACTTTTTGTATGTTCATCAATTATTCGAATATGCCTAGACCAATTTGAAAAATTCTTTTTTTTTTGTTACCTGGTGTTTTTAGTGATGCGTAGAAAAAGAAGGATCTTGAGTTTATTATTTCTTGTATTAACCGATTTCCAAAAAGGAAGAGGTTATGTATTCGTCACGATATTTTTATTATGTATTGGTCAAAGATTATTCGAAGATGCCTAGCCCAATTGGAAAGTTCTTTTTTGTTTATTTGTCTGCCCCCATAGAAAATCTAGAAAAAAAATATTCTCGTTAAATAAATAATATTGTTATATTCAAAATTTTTTAATAAAATTAGTTTTAATAAAATAGAAGGCAAAAAATTAAATTTTGTATTTATTTAAATTAAAAATTAATTATTTAATTTTTAATAATTAAAATATAATATATTAAGGGATAAGCTATAAAATTTAAAAATTAAAAAAAAAATTAAATAAAAATAATATTTAAAATTTTAAAATAAAAATTTAATCATAGCATGGCTAAAATAGACTATTTTTGAAACAACTAACGTAACGAAACCTGTATTTATAACATAATTTTATATGAACTATACTTGGTACTTATATTGCAATTTATGTATGAGACATAATATATTTTTTAAGCTTTTTCGTTCTCAATTTATGTCGTAATGAGATGTCTAGACTTTATTTCATTTATTTTTTGTTTTTAAAATAATGACTGTAAAAAATACTTAAAGACGTTATTAGTTAGCATTTTTATTAGAGTTTTTATCGTGAAAGTCATTAACGCTAAAAAGTTCAAGTAACAGATATTATGACATATAATTAAAATAATAGTTCTGAAAGATGGCACTTATATAAAATGAATGTCACATTCTGTCACGAAATTTTCTTTTTCAGGGTTCCTTAGTAAACAAGGAACCCTTATAGTTTCGCCGTGTCTGTCTGTCTGTCCGCGGTTCTACTCAAAGAGTATATGTTATAAAAGGCTGTAATTAATCATGGCGAAAAAGTAATAAAATAAAAATCTTAAAAATATTTTTTTTTAATCGTAGCTAATAGTAAGTAATTTTTATTACTCGACCAAAGCTTCGTCTGGGGTGTCGCTGAAAGGTCTTTAAAAAATATTGTTAGCTTGTGAATATAATTTTTCAAAATAAGGGATTTTTTTTATAAACTGTCAGCAAAAGGACAAGTGTTTAATGTTGTAAGTTTGAACAATTACAGGTCAAGTAGAGCCACCCCTTGTCCAGGGCTGTCGCATTTGAAATTTAAATAGTAACAGGTGGTAACGTGTGTGGGAATCGTTGGCTATTTGCATATCCACCATCGGCGGAATTTCGTTGGAAAACGCTTTTTTTATATTTATAATGTTAGTAAACATTTTATTTTTCGAAAAAAAAAATTGTGCCCCTGTTATGGAAATTTATTTCTATTTTCATTGCATAAAGATACAATAGTGTTCTTTATAACCTCAATAAAATTTTCAAATATAAGGATCTCGTTTAATTTAGCTCGCGTCAGAACTCTGCACCTTTTCGTTTAGATACCTAGAAGTGCATTGCAAGCCAATTTCATTCTTATTACTCTAGACATACGATTCATGCCACTGAATACGTTACTGCGTATCCGCATCTCACTGTAGCAACATTAAGTACTAATGTTTGATGTTAAAGTCTAATTTGGTTTAACATAACGTAACCGAAGGGCATGTTAAAGAGATTGATGAGTTTAGATGAAGCAAAAGAAGTTTGTCAGGATCGTAGCAAGTGGAGGTCCATAGTCTCTGCCTACCCCTGCGGGAAACAGGCGTGATATTATGTATGTATGTAGAACGTAACTATCGTACGACTTACTATTTTATGGAGTAACGTCCCTGACGCGGCGGAGTACTGTGTAACGCTCAGACAACCCCCTCGTCGTGTCAATGAAATCCAAAAAAACTGAAATCTATGATCGCCCCGGCCGCTAAGGTCATTATACCCACCTGCTGAGGCACCTGACGTAACCGCCACGCGCCGGCGTTTCGCGCCAACCCTAGCGCTGGGGTGGATGCCCGTTGGGTTAACTAGTCTAGATTGTGTCAATAGAGATCTTTAATACGCAAGTTTCCAACAATTCAAATCAGATACTTTTTTCTAAACGTCAAAACAAAAAATTTCTATTTGATTTGTATGAAATCAAGACTAATGACGTCATAGTTTCTTGGAGTCAAATAGCGCTCTTTATATTAGTTTTTCCACAGTAATAAATCTAAAATTATGTTGAAAATGGACGTGATCAATGACAAGTGACATTATTTTGTGACGTTTTCTTTTGTTGACAGTACCAAATAATTTATTTTTGACTTAGGAAACTTCCTAATTAACGACTTATTTTTTAAATCCTATTTTTAGTTATTGACGGGCGTGCGAAAGGAGGCGAAATTCTCTAAGTGTACTGAAAAAATCCGGCGTTATTATGTATGTATGTTAGAGGATTAGTCGAGTGCTCAAAGATTGGTAGGTGTGGACATTTGAATTTTCAAACATGTGCAATGTTCAAAATTTTAGAACTTCTAAAATATTACATTTCAGCCATTTTAAAAAACTGTCGGGTGACCAAAGGGCTGGCAATTATTTCGCGCAACTAGCATTGCCATCCAACGTGGCAATGCTGCCAGCCTTTTGGGCACTCTACCGCAGGGTAATCTGGAAGACGTTTTCTATTTGTAAGGTTTTTCTTTTTTATTATTATTATTTGTTTAGTTTAATTTAGAGTATAATTTAGTTGTTAATTGAAATTGTAATAAATAATTAGATCTTTTTTAAGATAAAAAATAATAATAATATAACAACATATTTTTGAGTCACTCAGAGACTGTAAGTACAAAAAAAAACGAATTTTGTATAATTCTAAATTTCGGTCGTCGTCTAAAAACTTTTTTGTTATCCTTATTAAGAGTCCCCCGACCCTAGACTTCTCCATACAAACGTAGTCTACGTTTAATTTTGAAACCACATGTCAGATTCCGGTAAAAATTTGTAATTGTAAAGAAATTGCAATTATCTAGGGTTATAACTGATTTCCAACACTAAAATTATGAACTGGAAAGAAAATATAACGATTTAGAAGTTTCCCATACTAATGGTCAAAAATGATATAAAACACTATATTCTATTTCAAGTTCATATTTTTAGTGTCGGAAACTAGTTATAAACCTAGATAATTGCAATATCTTTGAAATTACAAAATTTTGCCCAAATCGGACATGTCGTTTTGAAATAAAACGTAGACTACGTTTGTATGGAAAGTTGTATTTTGGTCTAGGGTCGGGGGACCCTTAAGTGGACGTTATGCGGCTGATATGAGGATGATGATTAAGACGCAACTTTTTTGTCTGTACTACTTTTTTAGCCGATAAACTTCAACGGCTCGGGGTGACTCGTGAGGTCTACAGCTCACAGAGCCAATAGTTTATTTAGTTGCAAAAAAGGTCAATTCAAATACTTGGAAAAGCCACAGCAAGGCACTTTCCGCAAATCCGAAGTTCCTAAAAATCCACCATAAAAACGCTACATCGCAAATTAATTGCCCTTTCTTGTATAATTGTTCAATAGTTGTCGGCTTTTTGCGCTATTGTATGACAATCGAGCAATTATGCGATGTCAATGAACTTAGTGATAAGCGAAGAGTACTTGCTTGTGTCGTAGGTAGTGGGTATTATTCTGTATTGACTTAGGAATAGGCTTTAAAGATATATTTCGTTGACAAATCAATACTGTGAACTGTAACAAATCATAAAAATGAGATTAAAGATTGTGTTTCGAGGCGGTATCGTGTACGGCGTCCTCTAGTCACATTCGCCCTGATGAAGACCTCAGGATGAGGTCGAAACATGTCGGTCAAATAGCTGACTCACAGTACAGTTAATTTATGGTAATAATGAGATTAAAGAAGTTAAAACCCTAAATACTTAGGTATATGAACTTTTTTTACAATTTTTACTCCTTTTATTTTGTCACTAGCTCAATTTTCCTCCCTTCATTTACGTCTCTTTCTCTCTCTCGCTGTGCATAAAGTTCAGCAGGGTTACCTACGTTTGAAACACTAGCAACATTTTTTAGTGTAATGGACAGAACTTACTTCAAAAATAATGCTGGAGTTTAAAAAGTAACCCTGTATTTTGGTGAACTTTATGCACAGCGAGAGAGGAAGAGGGAAAGACGTAAATGGAGGGAGGAAAATTGAGCCAGTAACGAAATAAAAAGGAGCAATTTGATTTTAACAACATCAGAATTAGCAATTAACACTTTAATAAATTGATTGATTGAGATGATAAAAGTTACAGTTAAATTGAAAGGGAGGTAATGCTTTTTAGCGAGAAGTCTGTAGCTTTTGGCTCAATAAAGATTTTAAATAAATAAAGTTATCAACTTTTTCTTATATATCATGCTCCTTGGGCAATTGAAGTATGAAGTATATTTTCAAACTATTATGTAGATTAGCCAGTAATATCTACAATTAACTTGAAAACTATATCAACTTTCACAATAACAGGTAGACTTATTATATAAATAATTTTACAACTAATTTAAACGTTATTAAAGGCCCATTATATATTCTTGTATACATATTTTTTAACAACTATACATTATACTAATTGGAGTCTTTACGAACAAAGGGCGTAGGGAAGGATGTAGGGAAGTCAGTAAAACGTTGATAACAGGAAACGTTAGGGACTCCTGGTACCGGGTGGACTTAACCGTTTTCACATTTTATACAATTTCTTTCTTTCTTATCGTGTGTGTTAGTGACTAACACTAGTGTCAAAGTTTTTAAACCGCCTTAAAGGCCTCTGACATGGTTTTAGGTAACGACCAATGTCAAAGACAGTGACCGGGACCGACGGGTTAACGTGCCCTCCGAAGCACGGATCATCTTACTTATCAGACAATCAGGTGATCAGCCTGCAATGTCCTAACCAAACTAAGACAACAACACAAAGTCGTTGCCCCCGCCGGGAATCGAACCCGCGACCTCCGAGCATGAGCCGAACGCTCTAACCACTACACCACGGAGGCAGTTAGTTATTATAGTATTTTGTACAATAATTTCTTTTTTCAAAGCGGTGGTGACACTTTTGAAATGCTAAGTTACTAAATGAACGTTTTTGGTAGGAAAAAAACCAAAGCGGATCTAAGCTGGTAAAATTCTCCACGACTCACACATAGCTTTTCAAAAGGCGATGAGGACTTTACCTTTATTGACGACCTCGTGTAACATAGTGGTCATCATGTCATGCTGTCATACCGGCGGTCCCGGGTTCGATCCCGGTAAGGTCAAGATGGAAACTGATTTCGATTGACATGGGTCTTGGATATTTATCTTTAAATGTCATCATCACCATTAAGTCTTTTTTAGTCTTCACTGCAGGAGCACGACCCTCTCTGTACTACCAGAGCCATACTTGGCCAGAGCAGCCACAGGACTTGGCCTACACTCCTCTCGCTGGCCAGACGGGTTGGAGAGATCTCATTGGTGTATAAGCTTTGTTTAGCTTGTGTTTCCTAAATAGTATCAACGACATGTACGGGAAGACTTGGAGTGGTCCTGTTTGTACTCCGCAAGAAACCGGTATATATCTATGTTATTTTAGAATATACATACATAATATCACGCCTGTTTCCCACAGGGGTAGGCAGAGACTATGGACCTCCACTTGCTACGATCCTGACAAACCTCTGAAACAATTTTTGAATCTTTTTCTTCTTATATTTAGGAGCTGGGCTCTTGTCGGTGGAGTGCTTTCCATGTCTCTCTTCCTTCCGCTAAGTTCTTAACCTCTTTATATGTTTTCACGTTTAATTTTTCTTTTATTTGGTCTATAAATTTTCTTCTGGGTTTTCCTACTCCTCTCTTTTTGAAGTTTTGAATATTCAACTTCTATTTCGAACATTCCGGAAGAACTAAACCAGAAGTGATTACCCTCCTAAAGACTATAAAAAACATCTCTTATGGATTCGTCACCGTTGTTGTACAGCAATTTCCGTCCGTCTGTCTGTCTAGTATCTAGTTAGGGAAGGTGTGCCGTTGCAAGGCCAGGCTGAGAATATATGTACTTTTTTTTTTTTTTTTTTTTTTTTTTTTTTTGAATTGTCAGACATAGGTTGCCTCAGACGGCATTTCCTACTCCACCGGGCAAGGTTTGAGGAGCGAGCCAGAGGCCCGGCTTCCTATATTTATAAACTACTAGCAGCAGCACAAAGGGTTCCCAAGAGGGAAACCTCGGCTTTGGGCGCGCTAGGGATTTTAGCAAATTTGGGGTGCAGCAACACCCATGTTTTGCCGGAAGGGCCGAAGCTACGGTTGCCAGAAGGGCCTACTTAGGACGCAAATCGTCCAGGTGCCGCCGGGCGGTACCTAGTGAACGAGCTAATGTTTCTACGCCTACGCATTCGATTACGGCGAATGCGGGGGGGTCGGATCGCGTGGTTACTCTGGCTACTCGGAGCTGCAGAGAGGTCGAATCGGGCCAAGTCAGCCGTAATCCGGTCGTCGGGATCAGAGAGAACATGCCTCGGACGCCTACCGGTGAGTCTACGAGGGTTGTGTTCCGGGGTGTAGTTAGCTGCCTCTCTAACTAGTCGGTTTGGATGGTTGACGGCTTTATCAAAGTAGCGAGCTGAGGCTTCTTTCATAAAGTGCATCATGGAGGGGAGTTCTAAATCGCGATGGAGATCACTATTCCGAGCTACGAATGGTGCATTGGTAGCTCTGCGAATAAATCGGTTCTGGACCCTTTGGAGCCTAAGCATGTGGGTTGGGGCAGCGTGCGCGAAAACCACGCTGGCATAGGTCAGAACTGGGCGGATGCAAAGTTTGAAAAGAGTTAACTTGTTGCCAAGAGAAAACTTTTCATTGCGTATCATGGGGTTGAGGCGGCTCAAATAGAAGTATGCAGTATTGCATACCTTTTTGATGTGATGACCGAAGGTCATGCCGCTGTCGAAGGTGACACCCAGATATTTGGCCGTACGTGACCAAGGGATCGGTTTGCCGTATAGCGTGAGAATATATGTACCTATACTAGCACAGGTATGGCACTTCATAAAAGCGAAGTATCATTTTATGCCTACTACTACTACTAACGAAACTATACACCCGTGCAAGGCGAAGACAGTCTAATTACAAACATATTTTTTTTTGATTCTGTTCTCCCTTATTGGATAACTTATTACTAGGTCGGCCTCGGCGAACTTTCTGCGACCAAATTGCAGACGTTCTAAAAAAAGGAGAGGTAAAAAGTACCCGTAACCGAAGGGCATGTATGAAGAGATTGATGAGTTTAGATGAAGCAAAAGAGGTTTGTCAGGATCGTAGCAAGTGGAGGTCCATAGTCTCTGCCTACCCCTGCGGGAAACAGGCGTGATATTATGTATGTATGTATTATTACTGAGACCAAAAATGTTTAAGTAATAAAAAAGATAAGAAAACTTTGTCGTGTGGTTTTCGGCAGAGTTGAATCACTCCAAGTCTTTCCTTGGATGTCGTAGAAGGCGACTAAGGAAATACAAGCTAAACAAAGCTTGTAAACATCAGTGAGACCTCTCTAATCCATCTGGCCAGCGTGGAGAGTGTAGGCTAAAGTCCTCTGGCTGCTCTGGTCGAGTTTGGCTCTAGTAATTCAAAGACGTACTCCTGCAGTGGAGACAAAAAAGGTCTGATCATGATAATGATGATATCAAAAGATGCTTATAATAATATTCTTTTTGACTTTATGTCTTTAGGCTATCCTGTAAATACACATATGTAGGCAAAATCTCGGCCATTCGGTTTTGTAGCTATAAGCTATTTTACTGTGTATATTTTTGATAATATTTTGTGTAAACAAAAAGTACCACTGAAAATATTTTTTTTTTTGAAAACACCAAGAAAATTGATAAATTAATGAAGCAGCAATTAGCATTTCAAATACAAGAGTGGGACCGTGGTGGGGACATCTCACCTACCTCTTTTCTACGCGCGAGACCTAATAGCAGTGACGTCAAGAGCGCTGTACGTGCATCTCTGTCTGTTTCCCGTTCCATAAGATTTTAAAAGCTCATAACTTACTTATTTTTGGGCAAATTAAAAAAATATATTTGGTTTTCGGTTTTGTATTATACTCCTTTTTAATATGAATGATAAGATGGGGTAGCAACTTAAAACCAATCGTAACTAAACCACAAGTTCAAGCGCAAACTTACATAATGTAACATAATGTAACCTACAAATCTAAAATCCCACAATATAAGTGCCAGTTCACACGAAGTCTCCCACGCACCAATGTCTAGGCCGCTCGTGTGAACCAGACTCACAATGTACTTATTATGTAGTATTATGTCATGTTGGCGCGAAAGGAAAAATGCTCTTACTTGGCTTTCACGGGTCAATGCACTGGTATTTCCGTTTTTAAATGGGAAGTGAATGTTACTTTTAGATAGTTTTTTTCTATCATTTTGTAACTGGCCACAAAATTCGAACTTATATCAGTCAAGAGCATGATTTTCTTCTGTAAACTCGTTTTAAAAAAAATACGGTGGTTATTATAGAAACATCTGGAGACTTTTGAAATATAGAACTGGGGGTGTATGGAAAAGTTGAGAAAAAACAGTATTTCTGAGACGTATCAAGGAGAAAAGAACGTTGATAAAAACAGTCGATGTATGGAAAGTATAAAAGTTCGGATACCTTCTAAAACACGATAAATCTAAAAGATGGACAATCATACTTTTCTGATCCTGTCTTTACCCCTAAAGACAGGATCAGAAAAGTATGATTGTCCATCTTTTAGATTCATTATCAGCAGGTCTTTTTATCTCCACTGCAGGAGCACGACCCTCTCTGTACTACTAAAGCCATACTGGCCAGAGCAGTCTGAGGACTTGGCCTACACTCTCCACGTTAACCAGATGGGTTGGAGAGGTCTCATTGATATTTATAGGCTTTGTTTAGCTCTTTATTGTACAAAATACAATTTAAAAACAAGTAATAATTATTGAACTAAATTGTTTAGCTTGTATTTCCTAAGTCATCTTTTACGACATCTATTCTTTAGGTCCTATTCTACTCTGCCGGAGACCACAAGGTGTTGTCTTAAAAATAATGGACACATATTTTTCAGTTTACCAAAAAAAAAAACGCAAAGATACGGAGCATCAAACTTCCGGAGTGAGGGCTTGCGACTTGATTTTCGGCCATCCTTAATCGGTTTTCAAAGCCTGGAGAAAAAAAGCAGCTTAGACAAGCTGCAAGCTTGGACAAATTTCTAGATTTTTTAATACCAAATTTAAAAAAAACAGATTCATAGAGAGTACTCCTTCATAAAAGTCTAAAAAAAAATTTCCTTTTATTAAATCAGCTAAAATAAAATTATAGGCTACATCCATTGTAGAGGTGTAATAAATTCAAGTTCAAACAAAACATTAGCAGCTATAAATTGACCATTGACACGCAACAGGGGTCCGTTCGTCCGTCTGTCTGTCGGTATGTGACTCCGTTACTGCAATTTGGGGGTGGTCACAAATTAACATATTGACTGTGTGAATGTTCACTCGTTTAATAATTCAGGCGTGAGAATTTGATTTTATTTGATTACATTAATAATATTTACACACTTACATAAATTAATAATAATAAAAGTTTGTTAAACCTATTTTTTTTATTTTTTTTGAGAGGTGAAAACCAAAACTTTATTTATTTATTTGGGGAAATCTTTACCAAATATATTCTACCTACAAAAATTTTAATTTAATGATTAAAAGTAAAAAATAAAACATTATAAATTAAATGGAAGAAAAACGAACTAAAACTAAACCTATTTTAAAAAATAAGTTTTATCTAATTCTTGCAAAAGAGTCTTGTACGTATTTGGACTAAAAAGTTTATTTTTGGCTTAATATATAGATTATTAAAAGTATTGTATAATGATAAAGATTCAGCTATAGCGCATTTAAATTACTATGTCGAAGATACAGCTAAGATTTTTTAACGAAAGGTGACGATCAGCTCCACTCCGAAACATCCAAGCACAATTTTTTTGAGAATTTATACTACTTTGCTTAAGGCCATACCCAAATTTTCCGGGGTCCAGTGGCGCCGCCATTTGAAATAAATCATTTAAAAGGAAACGGAGATATCATTCAAAATTGTGTCTTGGTCAAGCCCTAGATAACCCTTAAAACTATTTTATGAACTACTATTTATAATTTAAAGTGCGAACGTGAAGCTTTTCTACGCACATTAGCTAAAAGTGGCCGTTTTTCGCAAATGTGCGTAGAAAAGCTTCACGTTCTCACTTTAAACTACAAAAAGTAGTTTAAAAAATACTTTGAATGGATATTTAGAACTTGACCAAGACACAATTTTAAATGATATCTCCGTTTCCTTTTAAATGATTTATTTTAAATGGCGGCGCCACTGAACCCCGGAAAATTTGGGTATGGCCTTAACGAAAACATCTTCTTCTTATATTTAAGAGCTGGGCTCTTGTCGGTGGAGTGCTTTCTATGTCTTTCTTCCTTCCGCTAAGTTCTTAACCTTTTTATAAGTTTTCACGTTTAATTTTTCTTTTATTTGGTCTATAAATTTTCTTCTGGGTTTTCCTACTCCTCTATTTTTCCTTCCATTATTGTTTTAAAGAACGCATCGTGGCGTAGTTGATGACCGAACATTTTCCCTCTTCTATTTTCTATAATTTGTATTATTTGTCTTTTCTCTCTCACATCCTCTAGTACCTTTTCATTTGTAATTTTTTCCGTCCAACTTATTTTTTTCATTCTCCTCCAGCACCACATTTCAAATACTTCTAAACGAAAACATATGAGTCCTAAACTTTAAGACAATCTAGCCTACGGACTAAATAATATATTTTAACCCAGGCCACATCCCTATTCTTTTCGAATTCTCTGACGACCTTTGTGGTAATCATACCTCGCTGTCACACCGGAGGTCCCGGGTTCGATCCCGATCAGGTAAAGATTGAAAATGATCTTTTTAGATTGACCTGGATCTTGGATGTGTATCTACATTATTGTATTTATTATAAAATATAGTCCAAAAATTCTAAATCCATCAATGACGTCATTTATTAATTGATTAAATTGTTTTTAATTGCTAACTAGAACAGATAATAAAAAGAAAGCCTGCGCGAGTGCAGGCGCAGTAGGGGTCGCAAATCTACCGGAAAATTACTATTGTTTACAAGTACAGTCGTTAGGGTTCCGTGATATTGTGTGAGAAACCAACCGTGCAATTTAACTGCCTCCGTGGTGTAGTGGTTAGAGCGTTCGACTCATACCCGGAGGTCGCGGGTTCGATTCCCGGCGGGGGCAACGACTTTGTGTTGTCCTAGTTTGGTCAGGACATTGCAGGCTGATCACCTGATTGTCTGATAAGTAAGATGATCCGTGCTTCGGAGGGCACGTTAAGCCGTCGGTCCCGGTCACTGTCTTTGACATTGGTCGTTACCTAAAACCATGTCAGAGGCCTTTAAGGCGGTTTAAAAACTCTGACACTAGTGTTAGTCACTAACACACACGATAAGAAGAAGACCGTGCAATATGTATGCTTATTTTCCCTACAACAGTCGCTTTGTGTAAAGACCAGTAACCTCGTCAAAACTCCTT
Organism: Acrobasis consociella; assembly: GCA_963555685.1. Taxonomy (NCBI): domain Eukaryota; kingdom Metazoa; phylum Arthropoda; class Insecta; order Lepidoptera; family Pyralidae; genus Acrobasis; species Acrobasis consociella. Next base: position 39,019,238 of record OY743104.1, on the reverse strand, counting down.
GGTTAGGTAGCGGACGGGCTTTGGAGCGTTACCGCTGAGGATGCAACCTCGGGAGGGAATACGCTCGGATGACGGATGCTTATTGCTGCATTTGCTTTCTCCTTGCAGGCAGGACAAATGCCAAAGTCAAAGTCAAAATCATTTATTTATCTTTGGATATTTGTATCACTTAATAATTGTCACTCGATTTCTTATAAGGTAAATGTTGACGTCAGATCATTTACTTACAGCTAAGTTTACTGCCGCTTCCTAAACGCAAGTACAGAAGAAACGGTAACAAACTGTACTGCAGCATTTTCTCCAATAACGTCAATTTACAATTATACTGGTATTAAAATTAGATATTTGGACTGAGAACACATTGTTATGTCATCATTATTAAATAAGCCTCTCTTAGTACCCTCAAAATCTCGCGATTAAGGGCTTTTGACACCTAACGATTTTTTATCAAACTCGGCTAAGATTTATATAAAGGTTTAAACCACTATCATTCCTAAAACTGTTGAAAAGTAGTTTAATGACCATCACTGACGGTCAAGGTGTATTTGAATTTGGTGGATATTAGTTTTAAAATGGTTAAAACTAGTAGTGAAGTAGGTCCATTTATTAAAATAAGACATCTAATTTTTAAAAAAAGATTGAACTTTATTTTAAGGTATTCCAACATCTATCTTTGAGCTGACCTGGTTTCTTTTTCCCTCTTTAAGTCAACTTTAATATGACAAAGGCTTTTTTATCAATTATGTTTTTTATTTCCTATTTATTCAATAAATTAATTACATTCAATTAAAATAATATATAGTCTAAATTAACATCTAAAGGTTAATCAAAGGTTTTATTTAAAAAGAAAGAAAATATACTGTACATAACATACGAAATAGATAGAACATTTACCAACCTTCAAAATATATTTTGTGCAAATGCGAACGCCCCAGAACCTTTAGCTGATATATCATCCTCGCTCTTGGCCATTTTATTTGTACCACTATTCAAAAAATAAGTCATTTTAGCGTTTTGCCGACGCGCTTCGCTGGTAATTGGGCATTGGGAAATCGTGTTAGAGTAGACTTGTATATTTTTTTGTAACATAAAAATACACTAGGTTCATTGATAAATGATCGGGTGGCTCCAGCTCTAAATAGGATCACTCCAATGCAATCTTAACAAGTCATATTATCAGATACTTTTTTCTAAACGTCAACAACAAACATTTCCTAAGGGCTTTATATAAAATACAGGCTAATGACGTCATAGTTTCTGAGAGTCAAATAGCGCTCTTAATATCACCCGTTGTTCTGCAAAAATAAATTTTAAATCACACTGATAATGGATGTGATCATGACAAGTGACATTATTTTGTTAACATACTATATACTATCACGTCTTTATCCCTAATGGGGCAGACAGAGCATTTTGGGTCTTGCAGCTCTATGCAGAACCCAGGGCCGCAAGACCCAAAAGCCACTTTTAGCGTCATGGGGGGCGAGAAGATGGAAAAGCAATCAATACAGTGATGGGTTGCTAGCCGCATCGCCTGTTAACATGATTCGCATTTTTGCCCATTCCCTCGATCGGCTTTAACGATCTGCGCGGGAAGAGAAGCAGCTGGTACATTCTAAGTTTTTTCATTTCTCCCAGACCAGCATGGGAGAAATGAAATATATATTTTGTTAACAGTATCAAATAATTTATTTTTGACCCAGGAAAGTACCTAATTCTTCCCGTATACGTCGTAAGAGGCGACCAATAGGACTAATTACAAACATCTCGTGCTGCTGCATTTCCAAGGTAGACGTCGGGCGACCAATGGTTGTAAAACTTAGGCACAAACGCATTTTCAAACAGGGTTGACGTCAGGCTGTTCTCAACTAGAATCAACTATTTCTGCTGTTTGTTGTCCCCGGCATCCTTGGGTGTCCATTAACATGCGTATTATTATATTTGAACAAAGGTAATATAATTACTAACGTAACAGATACTCAACGCCATACAAAACTAGAGTTGCCGGTAGGACAGAGATAGCACCACACACAAGTAGCAAAAAAGTGACAAAATAGCGTTGAATATGCTTTAAAATATTTATTGCACTTCATAGGACATATGACAGTACTAATAAATACAAGGAAAACTACTTAACTTTAATAATATTAATGTAACATTATAATGTTTTAAATATTACCTATAGCCTATTGAATATTACCAATTGACAAGAAAGAGAAATAATTATAATTATAAGGCGGGTAGGCATGATTTGGAGAAGAAAAAGCGCACCCGAGTTTTGAAGCCCCACTGCTAAGGATGCAACGGACGGAGGATACACTAAAGTAGAGCAGAATATTATAATAGTAAATAATTCTTATATTACGAAAGATGTTTTTATGCCATGTGGTTTCCGGCAGAGTAGAATAGGACCACTCCAATTCCTCCCGTGGATGTCGTAGAAGGCGACTTAGGAAATACAAGCTAAACAAAGCTTATACATATTAGTGAGACCTCTCCAACCCGTCTGGCCAGCGAGGAGAGTGTAGGCCAAGTCCTGTGGCTGCTCTGGACAAGTATGGCTCTGGTAGTAAAAAGAGGGTCGTGCTCCTGCAGTGGAGACAAAAAGACCTGATGATGAAAGATGTTTTACGAAACATCCTAATCTCGAAAAGTAAATATTGTTATTTTTAGCACAAAGTGAGGTTGCTGTAACGTTCCATTGTATGCTGGATTGTTAACCACAAAAATTCGGCTGACCTTGTGTGCTGACGTCAGACACCAGCGTTACCGATGACTGTAGACTAGATAAAGAGTATTGTGGCCATCTGTTTTAAAAAAATAGGGAAATGTAAAAATATGTTTAGACAGACAGACTGACATTGGTGTCAAACTTATCAAAGCAACAAAAGAACAAACCGTAAGGTCTTTTATTATACATGTTTACTACAACATAAAATTAAATTAAACAAAAAACTATTTCTGTAAAATCTACGAAACTTTATTTCTATGAAAATTTTCAAAACTAAAAGCTGATAACATTTTTTTAAAACAAAAAACACACATTGGCGTCAAACTTGTAATACCACTTTTTGAAGATTAATGCTTACGGGAATTATCATACCTTTTTTATTAATTTTCAATAAAGTTTCGCGAACGTGGTCTCCGTTTATTAGTGATGTAGCAACACGATAGTTTAAAAGTATATACCTACTTATATGTAAAATTATCAATGACTCGTATACCATTAATCAATTATTTTTGATTATGGGACGTCAAGCCAGCATTAACTATACCACATATTTAATACTTCCTGTACCCGCGGGCTTCGCTCCCTGTGCGAATTTTGGGATAAAGAATACCCTATCTTCTTCCCTGAGTCTCAAACTATATCCATACCAAATTTCATCCAAATCGGTTCAGTAGTTTAAGCGTGAAAAGGTAACAAACAAACAAACAAACAATTATACAAACTCACTTTCGCATTTATAATATTAGTAGGAATAGTAGGAATAATACTTACTCCTCAGGTCCCGCGCAATATGCATCCCTGTTCCCCGTCCTCGCACCTCTCCCCTTTCTTGCCTTATCGAGGCGAATACTCACACATAGCCGTGTGCACGGATGTATAGTTTCGTTTGTAGTAGTTATAGGCACGGGTAGTTATAGGTCTAAATGATAGTCGTTTCTATAAAGAGCCATACTGAGACGTTGAGCCAGCATTTGAGTCGATCTCTATGTCTGTCGCTTTAACTTAGTATTTCTTTCATCAAAAATACTTAATTTTTTAACTTGTTTTTTTGTAAAAGGTGGACACCCTATCGATAATTAAATATGCCTTTGTCTACAGTTTGTCGAAACGCTAAGTTCAATGTCGCGTTTTTTGTCCAACTCGTTATGTATTCATAGCATCGCGAATCGGCCATCTTGGAAATGAAGAGGAATTTTTTACGTTTAATTGTTTTCTGTTGATAGATTAATTAGTATTGTCAATGTAAAATTATTTATACTTACGGGAATTCCTAGTTTATCACGTATTTTCTTTTTTTAAATATAATGTTTTAAATATAAGTATTGTAGAGGACAATTTAATCAAAGAATAATTACTAGAAATCAAACAATAGGTATACTCTACCGTTTGGTTTTCGTCAGAGTAGAAGAGGAGAACTCCAAGTCTTTCCGTGGATGTCGTAGAATGCGACTTAGTAAATACAAGCTAAACAAAGCTTATAAACATCAATAACACCTCTCCAATCCGTCTGGCCAGCGCGAAGAGTGTAGGCCAAGCCCTCTGGCTGCTTAGGTATGGCTCTAGTAGTACAGAGAGGGTCGTGCTCCTGCAGTGGAGACTAAAAATACCTGATGATGATGATTCATAGGTAGGTACAGTCTTTAATACATACATACAGTCTTTAATATTCACTTATTTATCCTTAAAGGTGTAGAAAGAGAATTTCAAAAAGAATATTTAAAAATGTGACTGGCCTAGTTTGTTAGAAGACTTTGCCAAATGGTTCAGGTCCATAATGCCCCTTTTCCAAAATGAAGATGGGACTCTTGACAACCATACCATAGGATGGTTATCTATCTAACCTTCTTGACAAATTTGGTAGCTAATCATCTAATAAAAGCTCCTCACCCACAATTTACCCTCAAACGTGTCCTTAGCGTAGTTTTTGTGTGAAACCTTCTATATTACTATATAATAGTTACGGGTGTGAATCCACGCTTTCTCACGCTGCTCGTTAATTTTTTATGGTTGTTTTAGTATTTTATTATTTTACATGTGATTAGGTTGTGTTAAAATAAACTGGGCTGAATAGGTAAAATAAGAAATAAAAACAGAAGTTGTGAGTAAGATTACTTAAAATTGGAAGACGCTGGATACAAGCCGCTCTGGATCGGTCATTTTGGAAATCCTTGGAACAGGCCTATGTCCAGCTGTGGACGTCATGCGGCTGAAATGATGATGGTGAAGTAAGATTATTTGGGTAGCTTACGATATTAGTACCTGGGCGACCGAGCTTTGCTCGGTTACATCTCAAACATTAACAAAATTTTTTAAACTTGTCTAAAAACAATGCAAAATAAAAAATTATATACAAACTTAAACATAAAAAAAAACAAAAGTAAGTCACCGAGTGGGTTTCGAACCCGTGACACTCTTTCTAGCGGTCGGTATTCTTAACCGCTGAGCTAAAAACAAGGCGGTCGGCGCGACAAAATTAGCGACCATATTCTGCGTGGAAAGAAAAACGCATGAAAACTCGAAAACTACGATTGTTTACCCCCGAAAACCCCCATATACAAATTTTCAGCGAAATCGTTAGAGCCGTTTTCGAAATCACAGAAATTTATAAATAATATATATATATATACAAGAATTGCTCGTTTAAAGGTATAAGATAAGGCAATTTTTAATATATGTTTTTTAATACGGATACAAATAACTATCAGGTATTTATACCTAAGCCTAAGTATACGTATATACTTTACTTACGTAATGGCGAAACACTTATCCCTTGGGGCCTCATCAGAATCTGGTGAAAAAAAATCCAAAAATAAAAAAAGAAACCATTTTTAAAACAAAGATTTTTACACATGGACGCTTCCAAACTCGTGTAGGTACCAAAGTCCTGGTTTAAGTTGTTCAAGGACAAAGAGTTGGTGATTCACCACGGCAGGTTACCCTGAATGTTTGTGGGAACCGGCGGACAATGGGTCTGTAATAACTGGGGTACAACTCAGGGACGCGTCTTGAGATTTTTTCGAAGGCGGCTGAAGATACTATAAAGCTTTTATCCCCAGACAAGCGAAACAATTCGTTGGCATTGATCTGCAAAAGCAAATTTAAAAAACGACGGGTTGCACTCTGGGAGTGCCGGCAGAAGTGAAAACTTGAATATTAACGTTGTGCATTTTTGATATACGAAACAGCAGGCGCAGGCATACATTTTCGCCGCGCCGTAGAAAGAGAGGGGGATACTCCCTCTCCTACGCCGCGCCAGCTGTCTACTCTCCATCCGTCTTACGAATTTTAGATCAGGTCACGTGTCCTGACGCGAGCGTGTCCTGACGCGAGTTTAATTTTTACCCATTCCAAAAAAAGTGCACAACGCCGCTAAAGAAGTTTTCACTTCAAAAAATCGCGACTGTTAAGAACACTATCTAGTGATGAGTAGTGGAACTACCGATATGACTTGATATCCGTAGCGCCACCTTATAATTGCTAGCGAAAACCCTGACTTTCATGCGTTAACCTCCTATAACTTTTAAATCGGTTCAGCTATTTAGTTGTAGTGAATTAACGCTTGGAAACTTGCTTTCACGTAAAAACGCCTCGAAATAGGTTCATCCGTTTGAGGGCTAAGATGACACAGACAGACGATTTGCACCAAACTCTCTTTTTGTAGGGAGTTAATAGTAGAGTGTGCAGCAAGGGGTAAAGGTAATAGTCTTAACGCGAGGACGCTTCTTTGAATCCTGAGTGAAGCGAGGGATTCATGTGTATATCGCCCGAAGTAAAAATATTGCCGTACCCGAGTAGAACACTATTTTTTTCATCACCATCTATAAGAAAAACTAGCAAATACAAAACAGAAGATAAAAGAAATTACAAATATCGAAATGCGAAAAGTAATTTTTAGCCTCCCATACCAGTTGGCCGATCAGCTGATACGAGTTATTATGGAAAGCCAAAAATATTTTTTCATATATCGACTTTCTGTGGAAAGTTGTTCACTATCTCGGACTGAATTCACCCTCAATATAGTTCCAGTATATTTTGTTAGACCTTAAATACATATATATATGTATACGTACATAATACACACCTAAATACATTTTTAAATATACACTAAAGCCATAAAAAGAGTATAAATTCGCAAACAAACGTATCTGCGTGGACAATGACCTTCCTTATCTCGACATCAGTCCGCCATCGCGGTACCTTCTGCGTTTTCCCACAGCGCGTCCGTTGATTCGTATCTCGGAAACAAATATATAATTTTATATTCACGTGTATATTGCTCGCGCACAATGAATTATTTTCCTTTAAATCTACGCTCCTGTTTTATTATGAAAAAGTTATTTAACAATTTATATTTTCCTTGAAATCTATGCTTCTGTTTTATTATGAAAAAGTTATATAATAATTTTTATTTTCCTTTATATCCGCGCCTCTGTTTTATTACAAAAAAGGTATTTAATATATTTTAAAAAGTACACATTCAATATTCCAAAATTTGCAAAAACTAGACCACCTGCTTTCTGTGAAGGATAATATCGAAAAGGAAAATACATACTAATTCACTAGTGTGTAATCATGATTGTTATAACAAACTAATTTAGGAAAAATGCCACAGATTTCTGTTACCCTATGTATTTGTGAATAGAATATACTTACCTACTTTTAAAAGCAAAATACTTAATAGAATAAAAAACGACGGGTTGCACTCTGGGAATGCCGGCAGAAGTGAAAACTTGAATATTAACGTTGTGCTTTTGTGATATTTTGGAATGGTTAGGAAATAATTTTGCACGAATTGCTTTAATTATCAGTGTAAAATATTTCAAATCTTTTCTGAACCACAGTCTGTCACAAATGTCACAAACCAAATTCATTTTCAACAAAATCATTTTCAAATACACAGCAGTATGGCCACTACACAGACGGTCGAGCCATCAGCTGTCACCATCCATGGATGCGCGTAGCACGCTGTAACATAAACACACACGAACATTCGCGCAAGCGCCCTGCGCCGTCTTACGAATTTTCGATCAGGTCACGTGTCCTGACGCGAGTTTAAAAATTTTTACCCATTCCAAAAAAAGTGCACAACGCCGCTGAAGAAGTTTTCACTTCAAAAATTGGGTGAAAAGACCCCTGATTCTCAAAGGATGTAGGTAGTAGCTGACTCGCTAGCTGACCATAGTCCAGTTACCGTATATCTTAGCAAAAATGTCCGCGATTTAGATGCATTTTCATTTGAATGTGAACAAAAGCCTTCCTGTGGGAGCGCTTGCAGAAACGGGACGAGCCATGAAGTTATGAAACGGGAGATATGATTTTGAAATTATACTACTAATATTATAAATGAGAAAATGAGTTTGTATATTTGATGTTCTGTTTGTCACCACTTCACGCTTCAACCACTATTTAGATGAAATTTGATATGGATATATAGTTTGAAACCCAGGGAAGGACATAGGATAGTTTTTATCCAGAAATTCCCACGGGGAGCTAAGCCCACGGGCACAGCTAGTACAAAATAATAATAAATATTATTTTGTACTAGCTTTCGGATTTACCAAATTTTGGGTAAATTATAATTTTTATTATAGTTTACCCAAACTTTGGTAAATGATGTACTAGGAGATGAATTATAGATTTTACAATCCAGTGTGATTTATATAATTTCAAACGTTATTAAATTAAAATATATAGATATGTACCCAATTTAATACTTCATTTAGACAATCTTATCTTCACAAATTCAAATTGACAAAAGAAAACCAATGTAAAACTAAAAGGTAGATCTTTTTCCTAAAAACGAATCTACTTTTAAGTTTTACATGAGTACGAAGGACTGAAATTATTAATAAATTTTATAGATGATCAGATTAAACAATAGGTTTGGAAATTCCTCCTCCATGAAATCGAATCCATGAAAAAAATTGTGTAATAATGTGCTTGTATCTAACTAACTGCTTTTGTGTTAATCCAGGGTGTCAGCTTCCGGCATACCAAACGGCATTTTATTAATAAAGGTCCAGCCGTTAGCATATGAAGAAGTAACAAACATAAAAACATACGTTCACAAACTTTTTCCTTTATAATATAGTGTAATATCTCCTCCAGCAGGTTTTCATACATCATAGTATGTCACAGAAAACAATACCCATGGACGGCGCCGGGCACAAGATTTTGTTTAAATATATACACGCTTTATTTGTAAACGGAAGCCCTTTTTGATTTATACTAGCAAGCCAACATCGAGTGTTCCTATGCAAAAATTGTTGTATGGTATTTTAAATAAATTTCTTTTTATTTTTTCTACTTTAAAATGCATAAAAATTATGTGGTTGTTTTTGCGTTGATTTTAAGAATCATTATGTAGCATTTTTCAATTTTGGACTTTTGCCCAGCAATGGTACTTAAAAACTGAACAAAAAAAATAAAAAAAAATTTTTTTTTTGTTAAAAAAATGTATGATGAATTTTCATCTAACACTGTTTTTGTTTTACTGGAATGTTGTGAAAGCGATTTAGGAAGAAAAAATCTATAACGAAACTATTGTTTGTTACAGGTATAAAAATGGTGATTCAACGTCAGAAGATCCGAAAGAGAGTGCGGTAACAAAAACTCCAACGTAACGATGTGACAGTTAAGTGACAAACAGACAAAACAACTAAAAATACTCTTTAAATTCTCCTAAAACTAGCTTTGTAAGCCGAAAACAGTGCCAATAATTAGTGCAAATACAGAAAACGAAAACAATCTTCAACGAACTGTCAAAACGCAACGATAAAAAATAAAAATAAAACATAAAACCAGCCAGTGCCAGGATTAACTGCCAGTAATTGAACAGACAATAACGAAACGTGTTAGAAATAACTGCTTACAGAAACTGTTAAAAAAACTTTTTAAAACAAAAGTGATTCTAGTGTTTGGACAAAAACAGTTAATTTAGTGATTGGATGGTAGAATTTTGAAATAGCTCGTTAATAATAACGGTTATTTGAGTGATGTACTAAAGACAATGGATCTACACGCGCCTCCTTTGGTCGTCCATGGATACGAAGCTCACGCACCGCTGTTGGAAGTTGAAGGTCTAGATCCTCACAGCCCTCAGCAGAAGGTTCTCATTCACGCACCAACTCTGCAGAGCCAGGAGTTGATTGGTGACCATCGGAACGGAGGTAAGTTGATAATATTTACATACATAATATCAAGCCTTTTTCCTTTTTGTGTTAATAATATTATATTATATTTAGGCACTTTGCAATTTTTGATATATAAAATTAGCGTTTTGAAAAATTTAATATGGTGCCTCAAAAGTATAAAGTAATCACTTTTACCTTCCATGCTGGTCTGGGAGAAAATAAAAAACTTGGAACGTTTCAGCTTCTTTTCATCCCAGACCGTAGAAGCCGATCGAGGGAATTTGCGGAAATGCCAATCATGTTAATATGCGATATGGCTAGCAATCCATCACTATTTTGATTCCTTTATCTAGCTTCTTGTCCACCAGCAATAAAGTCTTGCCTTGCCGCCTTGAGTCGCAAGACTCAAAATACTCAGCCCCATTAGGGATAAAGAGGTGATAGTACGTATGTATGTTATTCGTGAAGAGTACTAACAGATATAATCTAATATCTTAAGAATCTGATATTTTGAGAATCTGATATTATGCGAATAAAGGATCTGAAAACAAAAATATACTGACAAATCACACAGATTGAGCTAGCCCTAAAGTATGTTCGAGACTTGTGTTATGGGATAATAACTCAACGATACTATATTTTATAACAAAAACATATATAGATAAACGTCCAAGAAATGCTTAAAATAAATATAATGAATAAAATGCTTTGATGTGGTTTCCAAAAATATGGGACACCAGGCAGCACAGTGAAGTCAGGTATAATAAGCTGCCTCAAGTTATTGGATACATTTGACAGAGTAAAAAGATAGGCAGCACAGTGAAGTCAGGTCCAACAAGCTGCTGTTATTGGATACATTTGACAGAGCAAAAGAACCTGTCAACTGATGGTCCAATAACAACTGTGGTTGGACCTGACGTCACTGTACCGAAAACTAGTGTCCCATTACTTCATATTTTTGAAAACTCTCTGATCTATAGAGTCCCGCCCACAAAGACTGGCTTTAATATCTTATACCTTTAAACGAGCAATTCTTGTATATTTATTTATTTATTTATATATTTATAAATTTCTGTGATCTCGAAAACGGCTCTAACGATTTTGCTGAAAATTGGTATATGGGGGTTTTCGGGGGTAAACAATCGATCTAGATTAGTCTTATGTTTGGGAAAACGCGTGTTTTCGAGTTTTCATGCGTTTTTCTTTCCACGCAGAATATGGTCGCTAATTTCGTCGCGCCGGCCGCCATCCATTTGGCTCAGCGGTTAAGGATGCGGACCGCTAGAAAGAGTGTTACGGGTTCGAATCCCACTCGGTGACTTACTTTTTTATGTTCAAGTTTATATATTATATTTTAGACAGTTTACAAAAATGTAGCTAATGTTTGAGATGTAACCAAGCAAAGCTCGGTCACCCAGGTACTTCCGGTACTAACCGCGGTAAGTCCCGTAAAATTTATGACAGCTTCTGGAGCAAAAGTCAATAAAACAACTGATGATCCAATAACAACTATCTATTGTACCTGGGGGGTAACTCCATAAAACAATACGTCAGTCGTACGATAGTGCCGTCCTAATTCTTTATCAAACCAAATTAGATTTTATCATCATATGTTAGTGCTCAATGTAGTTTGCTCAGTAACGTCCGACTTGCGTAACGCTCATGAAGTAGATTACATGAAGGAGATAGTGTCTCAACACTAGATGGCAGCACAGTGACGTCAGGGGGGTCCCTGACGTCACTGTGCTGCCATCTAGTGTCTCACTATCTCATATTTTTGAAAACCTCCTGTTCTTATCATTTGTTTAAGTGTGTTGTCATGATATCGAGAGCAGATGTGTCTGATCTGACATAGAGTACGACTTTTCAGATGAGCAGTACCACGCGCACAGCAGCAACCAGAGCAGTGACGGTGAGTGCTACACTTATTACATCATCTTCATCATCATCATCATGTCTTGTTGTCTCCACTGCAGGAGCACTACCCTCTCTGTACTACCAGAGCCATACTTAGCCAAAGCAGAGGAAACTTATACTTTTATTATTTTCACCTGTCCCTACACCGGTAATTGGTACTATTCGTACAATCAATGGTACAGGTGGACCGAGAATTGGTCTGTCTGTATCCAAATTTGCAAGTTTTCCACGCATACGTATACGGCATGATAATGCAATGTTATGATAACATTGGAGCTCTCTCTCTAATGGAAGATAGTATAGAAAGTACTAGTTCATAGGAATTTTGTGTTGAAACCACGCAATCCCAAACGTATGTGCTCGTTTGATTTGCCTTGAAGAGCACTTTATTCTTAACTGAAACTTTAAGTTCATTGTTTCAGATAAAAGCTGGTTTAAAAAAACTTATTTACAAGCTTAACAATAAATTAGAATGGGATAGCAATATTTTTTCGGTATACATTCTTGAGGAAAAGTTGTTTTAAATAATTTACTGACTAAAACATTGTACTCATTCAAAATAACCTTTGCCTTATATAATATAACTCGAACAGTCAGAAAACATTTCAACAAATTATATCTATCACGTCGATACCTATCAATTGAAAGTGATTCTGCAAATCAGCCTCGCTTTCAGACTAACTTTCTAGTCTAGGCTAGACTGTAGACGGTTGTATACAAAAAATATCTTTAATTAGATAACTTTTTTTTTAATTAACCGTTTATAAATGTAAGTGCAATAAACTTAGCTGTAAGTTAATGATTTGACGCCAACAACGTATGTCAATTATAAGGTATATCAATTGATAGAAAAATTAAATATTATCAAGTGACACAACTACCAAATACTTCGACTTCGTCTTCGTCTTCGACTTCGACTTCGACTTCGACTTCGTCTTCGACTTCGACTTCGACTTCGACTTCGACTTCGACTTCGACTTCGACTTCGACTTCGACCTCGAGTGCGACTTCCACTTCGACTTTGTATTCGGCTTCGACTTCTACTTCGAAAGATAAAAAATATAAGTAAAAATAAATGATTTGGACGGCAATCACCAGAGTCAGTCAGACAGAAAGATTTTTTTATAACACGTTTATTTGCCAGGAAAAATTTCTCGGCTTTCAAGCGTTCACCTCCTCATAACTTTTAAGATCCGAAGTGAATCTTGGCCAATGAGACAAAAAGCACCATAGTTTTCTGTTCTGAGCTATATCTTGCCAGATGACCATTTTCATCTGTCCATCTTCCGCAACTCAGCCTGCAACGTATCGCTCCAGCGATATCTAGGTCGTAGTTGTTTTCAGTCTGGTTAGGATATTGCAGGCTTGAATCACCTGAATATCCGAAAGTGATTCCGAATTTCTAAAGACGTAAGTATAAACTGTGGGTCCCGAACGCCATCAAACGTATGCTCTTATACTTATCCAAGGATCGGTTCTGGTCTATCCTTTAGGTTGCTGAGGTCAGATGGCAGTCGCTCTGTGTGAAAACCAGTCACCTCATTAGATCACCTAAGTCAGGTATCGGACCCTTGGCTCTGAAGCGTTACCGCTGAGGTCACAACCAGGAATACGCTCAGATGGTGACCATCATCATCATCATCAGGTCTTTTTGTCTCCACTGCAGAAGCATAACCCTCTTTGTACTACCAAAGCTATACTTGCCCAGAGCAGCCAGAGGGCTTGGCCTACACTCTCTACCAGACGGATTGGAGAGGTCTCATTGTTGATTATAAGCTTTGTTTAACTAGTATTTCCTAAGTCTACGACATCCACGGGAGGACTTGGAGTGCCCCTATTCTACTCTGCCGGAAAACCACAAAGCAAATGCTCGGATGATTCTCCAAGCCATTATAAGCGGAGCGCTAATTCTTCTTCTTCTTATATTTGAGCTGGGCTCTTGTCGGTGGAGTGCTTTCCATGTCTCTCTTCCTTCCGCTAAGTTCTTAACCTCTTTATATGTTTTCACGTTTAATTTTTCTTTTATTTGGTCTATAAATTTTCTTCCGGGTTTTCGTACTCCTCTCTTTCCTTCTATTTTCTCTTCCATTATTATTTTAAAGAACGCATCGTGGCGTAGTAGATGACCGAACATTTTCCCTCTTCTATTTTCTATAATTTGTAATTTTGGAGCGCTTATAACACTCTTAAATTATTCTGTCTGAACTTTAATACGTAGTAAATACTAAACAGTAGCTGTATCTATTCAAAAGTCCAAAACACGCAACCATCCTCCAAACTCGACGATGAGTCGTCGTTTTGTGGAAGCCTACACCGCGTTGTGTGAAAGCGATACTTGTAATTATTTATAAGGGTCAGGTCACAGTGATGGCGGTGGCGTTAGTGATACTGATAAAAAGTTGCGGTCGCAGTGTCGACGGTGGCGTTAGTGTTTTTATTCAATGGAGTCTGATTACAATCATAGCGGGGACATTTGTGGTGTAGGTCTGTATTTTCCACCACCGAAGAGGGGTGTTATGAGTTTGATGCTAACGTCTGTTTAATCTGTATATCTGTGGTAACGTAGCGCTCGGACGGAAGGATTAATTTCAATTATCTATCGTATTGGTTCACACTGTTATGACAGATTTAAGCTGTGTTGAAATAAAATAAATAAATAATTAATGCGGTTTTTTCTAAGTGAAAGCAGGTTCCCTTACCGTAGTTTATAGCTATGTTTGATAAATATCTGTTCAGTCGTTTAAAACTTGGAGGGTAAACTCCTAAAAGTCTGGGCTTTCCTTAGCTAAAAATAGATGGAGCTACGGATATAAAGTCATCGGTTACTCAATTTCAATGCTAATTCCACTCCTTATCGTGTGTGTTAGTGACTAACACTAGTGTCAGAGTTTTTAAACCTCCTTAAAGGCCTCTGACATGGTTTTAGGTAACGACCAATTGCTAATTCCGCTTAAGTATGTAAATTAATTTGTTTGAACACGCCGCCAGTGGCACCACACGTCTACAAGAAACCGAACTGTGTCCGGCGGCAAGTAATTTCACAGCGATTTAGTCAAGTGTTGTGGACAAAAAACCTTCCATTCACCAGCAGGACGCGACGTGCCGGTGAAATTTTGTGAATCAGTCGTAGGTTGGACTTAGTAATAGCTGACGGTCCGAAAAGTATGATTGTAATTAGTCCGTCTTTTAGATTATCCAAAAATAATGGACCCGTATTTTTTAGTATACCAAAAAAGTAAAATTCACAAAGATACGGAGCTTCAAAGTCCCGGAGTGGGGGCTTGCGACGTCACACTTAAGTGAAAATCGTGCTTAAGTGTGACGTCACGCGAAATTTCAATGCGCTGTATCTTTGTCATTTTTGGTTTCTCAGAGGAGAGAAAAAATACGTGTACAATATTTTTTTATAAACTAACAGATGGACCTAAAATATTTTTTATTCGTAATGCCTATTATTGTGCTTCTGTAAAGTCAAAGATAATATAGTTACTAACATAACATAAGTATACATAATGTCATAGAAACTATTGAAGGGTTCGTAAGTAGGCAAACTGGTAGTTAGGTAAAAATAATTATGTTTATAATGGTGATGCATGCATACCCAGCACCATATAAACATTATATATTTCTATTTTTTGTTAATAGATGGCGCTTTATGGTAATAATTAAAACATTAATATCTTTCATTCCTTTTACTTGAATGAATTCTTTAACTTAAATTACTCTAATTATTGTCACTTTTTTGCTAGTCGTGTATGCCATAAGTTTGTTGAATGGGAGCCCCACCTAAATATTTATTTTATTCTATTTTTAGTATTTGTTATCAAGCGGCAACAGAAATACATCATCTGTGAAAATTTCAACTGTCTGGCTATCACGGTTCATGAGATACAGCCTGGTGATACACCGACGGATAAACGGACAGCGGGGTCTTAGTAATAGAATCCCGTTTTTACCCTTTGGGTACTGAACCCTATATATTTATGTTCCCCGATTGCTCGAAGCTCGAAGATGCCTGGAACGATTTGGAAAATTATTTTTTGTTTAAATTTTCTTGTAATTTTATCAAAATCGGTTGTGTAAATTGGGGTTAAAATCGGTTTTAACCCTTGACGGAAAAGAAGCGTGTTATAAATTTTACGCTAGTGTCTTTATTTTATTTTATTTTATTTATTGTCACAAAATCCACAGCTCTTAAATAGTTTTACAATAGTCTATCTGTGTCTTCTCCCTATGTGGAGTCGGCTCTGTATGACAAATTCCTCCGTAGTTTTATATCATTTACCATATCTGTACTTACCCCTCTTCTTCTCCATGTCCTACTTAAGACATTCTTCTTTGTCTTTCTAGGTCCTCCTCTATCTCTGGCCATCCGCTTTAAAGCTTACGATTTTATTTGCCAGATGTTCGGCGTCTTGTCTGTTGACATGGCTGTACCAAGTAAAACGTTTGTTTTTATTTTTCTACAATTGGTGCTACCTTTAAACACCCTCTATATATTCATTCTCCACTAGATGGCGTTAACCTATGAAACTATTTATATCGGGGCTTTTTAAATTTGCCTGGCAAATAACTTGCTAGTTTTGAAAAACGATATACTTCTGATGCATTCGTCACTCGAGTGTATTACTAGCCAACATTTTGCCGCCGAAAAATAAACTTGAACCAACTGAGATGCGTCTCACAAGCTCTAACAATACTACTTCAGAGCACGTCGCCGTTTTTTCTTCGATTTCGCTTTCGAGCGCGTGACGCCAGTGCCCTGCGATGGCCACCGTCCGCCATTCAATTGGTGCCAGAAAAAATGGACTCAAACAGGATTTAAACAACTTTGTGACTCATATAAAGAGCGAGGAGCGAAGCGAGCGAAGTTTTCTGAGTCTATTTGAGCAATCAGACGTTTGTTTGTATGTTTTGTTGTTGCAGTCTGGTTAGGAATTTGCATTCTTGAATCACCTGATAATTTGACAATAAAAGGTGGTTCCCTGTTTCCAAAGATAGGTAAAACTGTGGGTCCCGAACGCCCATAGCGTTTGCTCAAACCTATCCAGGGATTCATTGTGGACTCTGGTCCACCAAAAACTAGTAACCTCTTCATATCAGCTTGGTTAGTCAGCGGACCCAGGGCTCTGAAGCGTTGCCACTGAGGATGCAAATCAATTCGCTCGTATGATGATATAATGTCTAGAATGGATGGGAATCCTACCCAAAGAAGCCAAAACACAAATTAAAGGTTCAAAGCATGACCTATGAAAGTACGAAAAGAAACGCGAGAACTGCTATAAAGTAAAAATAGCAAAAACAGGCTCCGATAAAGTAGAAGGCTTCTACCTTCTATAAAGTAAAAAAACCTAACCTAATCTTAGCTCCGTACATTTTGGCACCCCTTGGTTGAACCCCTTTCTGTGACACGTTAGTTCGGTAACCTTCGTGCGCGAGTCCGACCACACTTGGCCGGTTTACTTCGCTCCAACATCTAAGAATCCTCGATTCACAAAGAGAATGTGCCCAGCGGCCCATTCTCATCGGCTTGTCTTGTCAGCCCATTTTTTTGGTCCCATAGTAAAAGTATTTCGCATTGATTAGTACATATTGTCTTTCAAGTTGATACCCCCTCATCCGTTAAACGTTGTAGATAATTGTAGACAATAGTTCGGTAACATTCGTGCGCGAGTCCGACCACACTTGGCCGGTTTACTTCGCTCCAACATCTAAGAACCCTCGATTCACAAAGGGAACGTGCCCAGCGGCCCATTCTCACCGGCCGTCTCGTCATCCCATTCACAAGTAATGGACACCGCGACCGCAGACACTTCCCTGGGAACTGGTGGCCGATCAGCCGTGGACGGGTTGGATTTTACACTTACTTACGTTCATTACTTTAAACTACTTAAAGGGTGAACTTCGTAAAGAGTCCAGTGCTGTCCTGATTTGAAATAAATTATTTGGAAGGAAACGGAAAAGGAAAATTTGTTTGTTTGTTTGTTTGTTTGAACGCGCTAATCTCAGAAACCACTGGTCCGATTTGAAAAATTCTTTCGGTATTAGATAGGTCGTTTATCGAGGAAGGCTATAGGCTATATTGCATCACGCCCGTGACTTCACTCGCGTGGTTAACGCGGGCTAAGCCGCGCGCTGCCTTTGGTAATTCATAAATTGTGTCTTGATCAAGCCCTAGGTTATTTATATATATATATATACAGTAAATCTGTAACCTTGCCATACTTTCAGACGCACCTATACCAATCATACTGAACAACTTTCCCCAAGAAACATAGGTCGAAATTTAAAAAAAAAAAATTGGACTTCCCATATTAAATCGATCAGCTGATTATTAATTTTGTAAGGGGGAACATTTTTTTTTCTTATTCTGCCTATGTTCCTTGTTAGGAAAGTTGTTCAGTATGATCGGTATAGGTACGTCTGAGAATATGGCAAGGTTACGATTTACAGCCTGTATATATAAGTTTATGTATTAAACATTCATATATGTTCATTTTTGTAGATTTCTTTTGATCTGTGTACTTTGAATTATTATTCTACCCTTTATGCCCATTATTGTACCTTTCGCAAATATTTGGTTAACTGGAAGAGATCCCACAATGGGATAAGTCCGCCTTTGTACCTACACATTATATGATTTGTTAATGTTCCTACACTATCACGTCTTTATCTCTGACGGGACAGACGGGGCCTAGGGCCGACACAAAGACCTCATTTAGCGTGAAGTTCGAAAAAGGGAATCAAAATTATATTAATGGCTCCCCTCGGTTTCATCGGTTTCACGATCTGCACGGAAATGGCAGAATGGTCTGGGCGAAATAAATAAATAAAAAATAATATAAAAAGCCTTTTTTTCTAGATTATAACATGCAAAAAATACTTATTATACATAAAAATACATATTTTGGCGAAATAGTTATTGCTAAATTACTTAAGAAATAAATTTCTTGTAATGGCAAAAGAGTTTAATCCGATAAAAAACAAGGCTTGACCAAATCTAAGATGTCAAGAGTACCAATCCCAACAATGCTAAATACCTCTTGTCCACTGCTGGACAAAGGCCACACCAGTAATTTTCAAACATTCATCGAACGCCTAAAGTTGATGGGTTCAAAATATTAAAAAAACCAAGTGGTTCAAATTTAACTTCCGTACGGTTTGGTCCTGGGTTCGATTCCTGTCGTGTGACTAACGCGATGACTGGCCACGACAGGTTTGTCGTTTAGTTTTTTTTTTAAGTTTATTCTCACACGGGTTACTTGTGTTATTTTAGAAACAAGAATAAAAATTAAATTAAAAAGGGTTGAGTGATATTTTATGAACATGGAATTGATTAATTAATTTGTACGAATAATTCAATAAAATTTGCTTAGTTAATAGTACGCTTCGAACTGTGATCTTACGAGCCCAATATCTCGGCAATCTTTTCACCGATTTGGCTCATGTTTGAAATCAAAAGTTCTATTGAATACATCTACACACATACCAAATTTCATGAAGCTCCGATCGTAGATACTTGAGTTATTATAAAACAAACATACATTACATTTCATACAGACATATGTCCATAAATGACACGATAGCCATCCGATAATGTCGTCCTGTTTCGATGTCAAACCAAATTAGGCTGTATCATCATTTCGTAGAGTTTAATGTCGTTTGAGACTGCAACGCGGACACGTACAGTGGGCCAACGAGACGCCTGGGTCGACCCTCTATATATATCTTAAATTTTCTTTTAATCTCAAAATAATACCTACATGATGATGAAGTGACAGATTTGTATGAAGTACGAAAGCTTGATGTCATGCTATTTGAGTCAAATAATTTTCTTGATATCAGTCTTACTGCAATAATAAATTAAAATTATGTTGAAAATGTAGAAGATCAATGAAAAGTGACACTATTTTATGATTTTTTTATTTTATGTACTGTACCGAACATGAAGTTACCTCTAATTTCATGGTTCAGCTATTATAATATTGATCTTCTAACTATAAATAGCAATTTAGTAGAAAAAAAACTGGAATAAAAAGAAAATACCTAAATAATTTGTTCCAGAGAAAATAAATACATACAGGTATACTGACTAAATCACACAGATTGAGCCCCAAAGTAAGTTCGAGACTTGTTATGGGATACTAAATCAACGTTACTTTATTTTATAACAAATTACTAAAATTGATAAAAATCCAAGACCCAGGTTAATCAGAAAAAGATCATTTACCATCTCGACCTGACTGGGAATCGACCCCGGGCACTCCGGTGTGACAGCGTGGCCACAGAATAAATACTATGGCATGGCGTAATGCACAAACAAACAATCAAAACAAGTGAAACAGATAACTTCTCTCAGTTCCACTTCAAAGAAACGCGCGTCGCGATGGCGTACTATGAGTCGATGTAAAAAAAGGGGCAAGCACAAGCTTTTACAAACTGTTAGGTTCCGTAGGCAAAATAAAGTGAAAGACTGTACGCGTGAGCGACCCGTGAAGGAATTGTCTATGATAAACTATGGTAATTTTTTATTCACGATCCATTCTTTCTTATTTTTATATGACTGCATCAAAAAAGGTGTCCAATGATTTCAGAATATGCATGTATGCATGTTTCTGTATTTTGTGATGAATACGATATTTTAATCAATTATTTTTATGATTTATTGACCGAGCGAGCGAAGCGAGCGAAGCGTCTCAGTTTCGAGATTAGCCAAAAATTATTTTGTCCGTCTGTCTGTCTGTATGTCTGTTCTCGCCTACAGGTCGCATTTCTTAACCGATTCTTATGAAATTTTGTAAGCAGGTTTAGCAACTAAATATAATTTTTTTTGTCGAGCCAGTTTTTCGAAAATTTTCAAAATGGCGGAAATATGGGGGTTTAAAATTTTAAAACTGTCATATATCCGCCATTTTCAAATATTTTCAAAAATGTCATTAGACTTTTTGTCTTTTTGTTTGTTTAGTCGGTTAATTGTGTTCAACTGTCGTGTATTGGATTGCTTGCTTGCTTTGCTTGGTAGTAAAAGATATAATCGCGAGGTCTAAGTGCGAGGCGAACTACTAGTATAAATAAGTAACATAATACGAAACCAAACATCAAATGATATGTTTTTATCTGCCCAAAAATAAGTAAGTTAAAAGCTTTTGAAGTTTGATGGAAGGGGATTATGTACAGTAACAGAAAAAGGAAGAAGGTACAGCGTTCTTGACGTTACTGCTATTAGGTCTCGCGCGTACAAAAGATATAGGTAGCGAGGTGTCACGCTCACACTGTTTTCGAAAAATATTTCGTACGTAGTAAAAAAAGACGTGTGGCACTCGGGGACTGCCGCGGTAAAGCTATTGCAAACAAGGAAGGACGGCAACGTCGCAAACGGACGATGGAGACGAAGCGGCAACCTACATGGTAGGCGGAGTGGTAAGCGTAAGGTTTTTTCGTTACGGAATTTCTGGATTCGGTACCCGCGCTCAAGGCCCGCGATAGAAGCTATGCAATAGCTTAATAACCTATTATTAATTCCTCAACAGATTTGGGGTAGGTATCGTTCGAATCTTTATGTCACCCCAAGTAACATAAGCTTTAGTTTTTGTACAAATATCAGTGTTGTCGTATGGTTTTTTTATATTTATTTATTAAGCACAATAAGTCTACTGTTTGTTGGTAGTAAAAGCAATTTAGATTACAAATTTCGTCATTTTTTTTGAGCTATTATGAGCTATGATGTAGAAGACTGGATTACACAGTAAGAAGTTGAATTGAGGTATTATTTCCAACATATAATAAAATCGTTAACTTTATAGTTTTTATGAGTCAATTTCCTTTAGCTGTCATTACCTACATATTCACAAAGTTGTACCAAGGTGAAGCATTAGATAGATGGAGGATTACAATACTACTATTTCTATTACAAAATACTTATATTAAAAGTGTAAAAAAAAATTATTAAAACTCTATATCTTTCTCTCTCTTTCTCGCATTTCTGCTTTAACAAGTTTATTAACTACTATTACTCGTGTTAGATATTTTAAGCTACCTAAAGACATATATATACATCACTAGATAATTTTCAAAAATATTGTTTATTTAAATTAAAATACAGATAGATACACTATATATTTTTATACCTAACGGCATAGATGTAGCCTATGACCTAAAATATTCTGATATCGTTCCTCCACCTTCACGTCTACCAGTTTTACACTACTGACGTCCAATATCACAGTAAAGACAAGCCTTTGGTTTTCTCTATTCGACAGCGGGTCCCTAACGATTTTTCCGCCAGAAAGAGACAACTATACCTGATCCGTTCCGCTCCATTAGAACCGCCTTTGTTCAAATTTTGACAGCTGCCTCGCCAATCAGATCACGCCTTTACAAATTTACTTCATTATTATTGAAACCCTTATTCGTATAGCCGTAAAGAATAAATTCGGTTGTCTATGGACAAAGGTAATTTTGTTTTTTCTTTATTTTTGTTATTTAATTTTTTGAACTGTTTTAATGACTACTCTTAGTTTTAACTTTGGCGAGATTAAGTAGGTTGTTATTTTGCTTTTTTTATCGTGTTGGTAAAGTGACTAGGGTCCCACTGCTGGGCAAAGGCCTTCTCCTCCACCGTCTCGATTTTCTGCGACCTCCTGCCATATAAAGGTACAAAATGTTTCAAAACTGAATATCGTTTCCCAGCCTGGTTCGAATCCGGTGGCTATTAGTCATAGGTCGGGCTCCACTAACAACTAGATCACCGCTTCTACATGTCATTCAACATACATATAAAAATATCGCGACGAATTGATAACCCCTCCTTTTTTAGAAGTCGGTTAAAAATACCACACTATATACTGAAAAAAGTGAGAGAAAAAAAAGTATATGTATGTTTTTATAATTTTTCAAAACTAACAACCGACTTTATCCCCAAACTACTCAATCGATTTTGACAAAATTTCTATAGAACCACCTGACAAGTAGGTCCTTTTAAAAAAATTTTGAAAATTTTCCAAACCGGTCCAGGCGTCTTCGAAAAATCGGTGAACATACATAACATAAAGATCGCGACGAATGAATAACCACCGTTTTTGGAAATCGGTTTAAAAAATTAGTCAAGCCCCGCAGGGATCGAATCTGGGACCTTTTAGGTCGGGCTATACTAACAACCAAATCACTTTTAATTTTTTAATACATAATTATACAGATACAGATAAATTTTCACGTCTATATCCCTGACGGGGTAGACAGAGCCCAGGGCCGTTAGGCCCAAAGGCCACGCTTAGCGTGGTGGTGGGCGTTAAGATGGAAAAGGAATCAAAGTAGTGATGGGTTGCTACATGCCGCATCGCCTCTTACCATGATTCAAATCTCGCCCATTTCCTCAATCGGCTCTTACGATCTGCGCGGGAAGAGAAGCAGCTGGTACATTCTACGTTTTTTCTTTTCTCCCAGACCAGCATGGACAAATAACACTATAATTGAGCTAACCCCAAACCAAATTCGAGATTTGTGTTATAGGATACTAACTCAACGATACTATATTTTATAACAAATACATATATAGATAAACATCCACGACCCAGGACAGTTTGAAAAAGGCCATTTTCTAACTTGCCCTGACTGAGGATCAAACCCGGGACCTTTGGGTGGCGGACTAGCATGACCACTACGCCACGGAGGTCGTCACTACTACTCCTACACATAGTTCGCTATAATAATACATAGTATAGGTATTATTGTAAGGTAATGACATAATTATACGACGACAAAGACATGGCTAATGCATATTATTGTGCGTTTGACAAATTGAGCCCGCAAATCATATAAATGGAAGGGAGACCACTAACGATTTAGACTTGGTACAATATAGTAGTATTGTAATGAAAGATCGTGTTTGCCGTGTGGTTTTGCGCAGAGTAGAATAGGACCACACAAGTCTTCCTGTGAATGTGGTAGAAGTAGAAGGTGACTTATGAAAAACCAGCTAAACAAAGCTTATAAATATAAATGAGACTTCTCCAACGCGTAATGCTAGCGTGGAGAGTGTATGCCAAATCCTTTTGTCTGCTCTGGCCAAGTATGGCTGTGGTAGTACAGAGAGGAGACTCAAATACCTGATGATGATGATGATGATGGAAGATCGCGTAAATTCCTACTAATTTATAATCTTCATCGCGTTATTGCAATTAATCGATCATCGATCGATATAAAAATGTTGATCGATTTAGCTCATTTTTGGGTTAGCCAATGTGTTATAGTGAACTATTGTGGCTGGATTAATAATGTTAACTAACAACTAACAACCTTCCTAATTTTTTCTGATTTTACAATCTTTTATTTAGTTTCACCTCTCTCTTTCTGTCTGTTTGTCTGTCTCTAATCTTGCAAGTTAAATCTGACTCACTTCCCGGTTTCCTTTTGAGCTTAAATGTAATATTATGACATGAAGATGATCTGATGATGAAGCTGAAAGGTGGCCATAGGGACTTTGTAATGAAACGACGCAACCCCAAAACCCCATCGAGTTTTAACTTAATACATTTTTCTTTATAAATATGTACTTAGACCTCACAATAAAAGCTTTTACGAATTGTTTTTATTTTCAAAAGAACTTATTGTTATTTGACTCATGTGGGGTAACGTTCCGGGTTAAAAATAGATTATTTTGTTATAAGATAATAAAACGCCACAAATAATGTCACTTGTCATTGATACCATGTTACATCATACACTTATCATATCATAAGTATCCATTTTGAACGTGATGCAGAAAAATAGATTATTAGAGCGCTCTTTGACTCAAAGAACCTATGACGTCATGGTTTGGTATTTTATACAAATCTCTTAGGAAATGTTTGTTTTGGCGTTAAGAAAAAGTATTTGATTTGACTAGTTAGATAGGTACCTATCCATTTTACGTTTGACTTGACTCCCCATTTTACGTAGTCACAGCATAAGTACCTATGTAGGTAGCCATTTGCCCAATGGAGTTATGGAATATGATTTAATCCGGTTCATTTGCCGCCGCTTTGAGGATTATCTGATTGATATCAATTATAATTGATTTGGATTGGATAATTATTATCCATCATGTCATTAGTGCTAAGCTGTAATGTTGTTAATAATGGGATATATGCTCTATACGGTATGATAGGCCTCCGACAAGAAATGTCAAATTTTTTGGAACAAAGTTCCTTTTCGGATGGCACGGACTGGGCGGATGGACTAGGCGAAAACTATTTTCCGTCACGAACTTTTTTAAAGATGGAATTTTTTTAGAGGCTTTTGTAACTTATTTCGAACCGAGTATTACACGACACTGTTTTTTTATTTATTTTACAACTTAGTGTCGCAGCGTACTTACAAACTATGATTGATATTAATTTCATTTTTATATATAATTTTTGTCCTCTCTTGCAAGTTAACCTTTCAGCTAATTCGAGTTTTTCGGAAAGCAAAAAAAAATAAAACAAGTACCTGGAAAAAGAGATAGTGAGATGTCGGCCACGCTCCCACTCTTATATTTGAAATGCTTATCTATATCTATACATATAATAAAACAGTAAAAAAAGTGTGTCTGTACATTAAATATATTTCCAAAAAAAATATTGGGGGCGATGGAGACGTAGTAATAGAGTAAGAATTTAAAAAAAAGTCTGTCTGTTTGTCTGTATGTCTGTTTGTCTGTTTGTACACGCTAATCTCCGGAAATACTGGACGGATTCGAATGAAACTTTTTTTGTTATATAGCTATTAAGCCTGGGCAACATATAGGGTATAAATGATTTTGGAAAATGGAACGCCTGATGCAGAACCATAATGGTCCAGCTAAACTATAAGAGATATAAAAATGCCGCCTTAGTAAAAGTTGTTCAGCCTGATGAGCATTTTCCAGAGACATAAAGTCCACGCGAACGAAGTCGCGGGCTTCGGCTAGTATAAAATATTTAATGATAAAACGAACTTACCTGTACGTGAAGTTCTATCATAATAGATACCGATACTGCACGAAAACAGATAATGAACCAAGAAGCGCGCGCAGGTCGGGAGAGCACTTGTTTTTTCTCTATTCCAGATTTACTTTAAAATATTCGTGAAAGGCCGAGAAATACGAAACAGTAGGTACTACAAGTAAATATAATCGTTTCGAATTGAGTAGCAATGCATAATAACCAGAAACATAGCCTATTTTAAATAAAGCCATTTTTCAACTTGCCCTGGCTGGGGATCAAATCCAGAAACACAAAAGTAGTTATATATTCACTTCTTTATATAGCTTGCAAATTCGTCAAATCAGCATATTTAAGGGGATACCTCAATTTTTCGCGGTCCAATGCCGCCCCCGCATTAACGGAGACATCATTTAAAATTTTGTCTTTACCAAAATATATTAACGACCTCCGTGGCGTAGTGGTCACGACGCTAGTCCGCCACCCAGAGGTCCCCGGCTCGAACCCCGATCAGGGCAAGTTGAAAAATGGCCTTTTTCAAATTGTCTTGGATGTTTATCTATATATGTATTTGTTATAAAATATAGTATCGTTGAGTTAGTATCATAACACAAGTCTCGAACTTACTTTATGGCTAGCTTGATTAGTGTAATTTGTCCCTATATATCTATCTATCTATCTAAACTTTAGAATAACCCTTCAAACTATTTTATGAACAACTACTGTTTACAGTTTAAAGTGACGCGAAGCTTTTCTACGTACATTTGTGAAAAACGGTCACTTTTGACTAATTTGCGAAAAGAAGCTTTTTTCTCCTTTTAAACAAAAGTACATAAAATAAATCAAGGACAATTGTACCATCAATGGTACTACCCAATGGTACAAGTGGTTCAGCGGCAACATTTTGAAGAGTTACATACTATGTGATACGCTACCAGGTGGCGGAATCACGCATCATCATCATCATCAGGTCTTTTTAGTCTCCACTGCAGGAGCACTACCCTCTCTGTACTGCTAGAGCCATGCTTGGCCAGAGCAGCCAAAGGATTTGGCCCACACTCTCCACGCTAGCCAGACGGGTTGGACAGGTCTTACTGATGTTTATAAGCTTTGTTTAGCTTGTATTTCCTAAGTCCCCTTCTACGACATCCACGGGAGGACTTGAAGTGGTCCTATTCTACTCTGCCGGAAATCACACGGCAATCAAACAAAGTAATTCAAATCAAACATAGTATGTAACTTTGACTTTCGCAAAGTAACACCTGAATCTATTAACTGACTTTAAAGAGTTATCTAAAGCTTGGCGAAGACAAAATTTTAAATGACATCTTCGTTTCCTTTCAAATAATTATTTAAAATAGGCAGCACTGTACCTCGGAAAAAGTCAGGTAGCCCCTTAACAATAAACATACATATTTTGGTAGCCAGTCACGTGTGAATAGGTTTTTTTGTTCGCGTGTCGAGTTGCTTTACCGGTGTAACAGTGAGCTAATGTTTTTTTTAAGGACCTGTCAGCGCCTGAAGAAATATATTATTTTATTAAAGTACTTATGTGTATAAACATATATCATAGTACTACAGTAGAACAAGAGAGCGAAGTTATGTATACAACAAGAAAGGTACATCCCCGTAATAAATCGAATCACAGCGTATACTAGATCACTGTAGTATAATGGAATTTAAATACAAGTCAAATACAAAAAAAAAATTGGTTGTTTGTAAAGTAGGTTTACGATCGAGATGTTTACGTGATAACGTCGTTTCACGGAATGACTGGCAGCGCTCGAGATGAGACGGGAGATCGGTCCGTCTCTCTCTCGTTATACCTGCGATCGCGCTCGTGAGGTTTTGGTGTGACACAAGTTTCTGAACATGTCACCCGACTAAAACGATTTTAAAGACGTTATCACGTCAAAAAAAAGTAGGGTTCATGTTGTATATGGCAACTAGACTTCCCCGAGTCTTAAATGATATCCATACCAAATTTCATCTAAATAGGTTCAGTGGTTGAAGCGCGGAGAGGTAACAAACTAACAAACAAATATACAAACTCACTTTCACGTTTAAAATATTAGTTGGGATTGGTATTCCAGCTCCTAAAAAAGTTCGTTACGGAAATACTGATTTTTTTTTTTAACTTTTTTTCGTCTAGCACCCACCCGCCAAGTTCAACCGCCCGTAAAGGAACTTCATTCCAAAAATGCCGTGTATCTCCTGGCCTAAAATCAGATCACTCCATCTCTTCCTTTGGCCGTCGTAAAAGGCGACTAAATGACAGCAAACATCTCTTACAACTTCTGCATTCGTAAGGAGGATGTCGTCGGGCGGTGTCGGTGTACAAAACTTTCCGCTCAAATGCATTCTCGAGGATTGACGTCAAGCAGGCGGACGGTTGTAAAATTTCGGCTTAATTTTCTATATTTCGCATGGACATAGGAATCCTTGGGAGACTGTTTACATGCATATTATATTTAGAGACATATTAATTACTGCCTCCGTTGGCCAGTGGTCAAGGACTTTGCCTTGTGATCCGGAGGTCGTGGGTTCGAATCCCACTAAAAAGCATACTTTGTGAAAAGTTGTTTCCATACTGGTTAGGATACTGCAGGTTTGAATCACCTGATTATCCGAAAAGAAAGATGATGACGTCTCTCGGAAGACACGATAAACTGTGGGTCCTGAACGCCATCCAACGTTTGCTCAAACCTATCCATGGAGTGAGTGTACCCTTTGGGTTGCGGAGGTCAGACGGCAGTCGCTCTGTGTAAAAAACAGTAACCTCGTCAAATCACCTAGGTTAGGTAGCGGACCTCGGGCGTTACCTGAAAACGTTACCGCTTAGGATGAAGCTGGGAATATGGGAGAATGATTATATTTGCGCACCCCGGGCTCAAATATAATCCAAAAAAAAATACATAAAAATTCAATCAATGATTTATTAGAAAGATATGAATCTTTGATGTTATTAGAGAGTTATGAATCTTTCTAAGAAAACATTAACAATTTTTATGTAATTTTTTGACTGACTCTGCTTTTTTCGCTCATTCACACTAGGTAATACAAAACAGAGCTTATGCCTCGACGACTGTAACGCCTGATTTGAAAAGCATTTGCATACTCTTGACCTTCCTCTATCAGGTGATACAAAAATCTAAATCAACAACCGATAAAATATTAACCGGCTAAACCCAACAACCCTAATTCGCTACAAATGGCGACACATCTCGTACCGCTCACAACTTGGTAGCGTATCAGATAATTGTGTTATTGTGCGAGGGAGATAGGGATAGGAGATGACAAAAATGGGACGAAGGGGGTGGGATGATACTGCGTTCGGATACGCAGAGGAAATTGTGAAGCTATATTTATTTATTTAGTTTTTTTTATACAGCTTTTGCCCGCTGTTTTATAATTAAAGGTTATTCGACCTGGCGTTGTGCGTATTATTAGCGATTTCGCAAGTTAAGCGACACTAGGCGGGGTCCGCACTAGGATGGGACTACAAGCAGCATAAACATTTCTCGACCTCCGTGCTTCGGGAGCTCATATTCAAAATTTAAATATTTATTTAGTAACTAGACCCTTAAAAGCATTTTTGCACGTCAATAAGTATATATTTACATTACGATAAGTGTATACGCTTGGCAACGACCACTGCTGAGTAAAGTCGAATAAGCCGTTGGTCTTGGCTGTCGTCATTTTGTGGCAGTCGTCAAGCTAAAGCGTCAAATGCGTCTAATGCCTTTAGGCACCTTAAAAATCTGACACTAGTGTTGGCCACTTACATACACGAAAAAAAAACGATTTTACCATTTCTTACTTCGTTACGATGTTTTCCTTCACTGGAAGCAAAGACAATATAATTGGGTACTTTCCTGGGTTAAAAATAAATTATTTGGTACCGTTACGAAAAAAAAATTCACAAAATAATAGTCAACAACACTACTTTCACCATGATTTTAGATTTATTATTGCAGAAAAACTAATATTAAGAGCGCTATTTGACTCCTAACTACGACGTCATTAGCCTGTATTTCATACAAATTCCACAGGAAATGTTTGTTTAACGCTTAGAAAAAAGTATCTGATTTGAGTAGTTCGAAAATAGCGAATTACCTGCCAGCCTCGCTTTGCATAGGCGTTTGATTGGTCTTGCTTGACAAATGGGTCTTCGGTCCCTATTTTTAAAAAGCAAATTCACTAAACGGACGACTTTCGGTACATAGAAGACATTTGTTTAGTGACTCAGAGTTTTAAAAATAGAGCTCTTGTTCATGGGTGTTATTCTCAAAATGTTAATAATATAAGAGATCCTTTCATGCAAATGCAGATACTTTACGCGGAGATTGTAAAAGAAAATCTAGCGATGCGGCTAGCAACTCACCACTATTTTAATTCCTTTTTTTCTATCTTCACGCTAAGCCTGCTGAAAGTGGGCTAATTCTGGATAGGTACCGCAATTAATGCTGGCGTTTATTTTATAATTTAGCATCTCCTAGCGGAGTCCTTGATTACGTACGTGCAATATTATTTATTTATTTAAAGATTTAAAAAATACAAGTTATAAGAAACTCTTTCAAGTTGAAAAATTTTATAAGCAGCTGTTTTATATACAGTTTTGCAAATCAAAGCTTTATAATATTTACTAGTTTAGAAACCAACTAATAGATGGTGTATCACGATAACGCCATCTCATAATAAAATAATCAAGATTGAAAAAATTCGCAACCCACCCCTGTGTATCCGAACGTGGAAGCGCGCGCCACGTGCCGCTAGAGAGTATTTTGGCGGCGCTCCGCGCGGACCAGCCGACCGAAACGCGCGGGAAAATAGTGTTCCATTTTCGAAAATTTTAAATTCCAGCCAGTGATATTCTTTGAACTATTTTTTTATTGCCCAGTGATTTTTATTGAGACAGACGCCTGCGAAAATTACGAAAAATTGAACATTTAAAAAATCTGTCAGTATTTTATCGCACTTTTTAATTGGCGGAAAGATGATTTTGTAAAGTGATGTGTTGTGTACATATGTCGATAATTTGTAGGTCTAATATTAAAACAATACTTACCTTTTAACTATTTAAGGTTTTTGATTGTACTTTAAATTAACAAATTAATAAATACAAAATACATAAGAACTAATTGTTTATACTTAATACGGCAATAGTAATTTTATAACACTAGATTGTACTCGTTTTATTACATTGGACTAAATATCACTAAAAAAATAGGTGAATCTTACAATAAACAAACAATATAAACAAGTGCCTAAGACTAAACGATTTTTAACTTTCTAAAAATTAAAAAACAAGCAACGTTTGTTGCAAAGAAGTATTTATATTAAATTCAGTATTATCAAATTAAAATATCCGCATTGATTTTAAAATATAAATTTAAATGCCGACAATAGAAAATCAAAGTACTTATAAAAAAAATATCAATCAATATTCAGGCAGAAAATATCTTTGTTACACCGTATACGCTATGTAAATTAATATTGCATGTAATTCTAATACCTACCCGTCTAAATCAGACTCCGGGTATCGAATAACAGCAAGAAACATGTGCCGTGTGAATTTATAATAAGTACTACTTATAACATAATTATTTAATTTTAAATAAAGGTTATTCCTACAGCTGAATGAAACACGAATTGGATTTGTATTAATTTTAATTAGTTGTATCCGAAATAGTTGATAATAAATGGTTAAAAGTTGTTTTACACGCGAATTAGGTATAAAACACCTTCAATTATTCTATTAACAATGTTTAAGAGTTATTAATGTAAAAAAAAAGTAGAAAAAAAATGTTTAAGCGTCGGAGGATTACAAATCCAAATCTAGACTCAGTAGACATTCAGGCAATTTATTGTTTTACTTACAGCTGAAAATTATCATTAAGTAGGCTATGTGTCATTAATCAAATAAGTAAGACAAAGTAAAATATATGTAATTCTACAATCAAAATTTTGATGATACTGTCTCAGTACACAAACCAGGATCTTACGTTATTATTAGAAACGAATTTAAAAACTAAACCAGTCGAATAATAATTATACGAAGATATTGTTGCGCAATTCAAAATATCAAAATGTCACTCCCACGGCTTGGGACTTCTTATATATCAGAAAACTGATCCTCTTGTCACAATCCATCGGCTCTGAGTGAACCAACCGTGAAATATACCTCAAAATCGAGAATAAGCCATCTGTACCCAACCGTCCAGCAGTCGATTAAGACGTATCTTAATCAGTATCACTATTTTGGGTGAAAAAAGTAAAAATTGCAGTGAAATTTGGTGAAATAGAGTGCGCGTGTTTTTTTTCTGTTTTGGGTTGTAATCTCACGAACTAAATAGTATTTTTAAGAGAGGTACTTACCTACTTAAATTTAAAAAATGGTGGAAAATTCACTTAAAATTTAAGTCCACATTTTTTAGTGTCTCGCAGAGTTCTGATCAAAATATTGCCGTCGGTATTTAAGCAAATATATAATATTACTAAAAAAGTTATTCGGTTTTAAAAGAAAGTTAAAATATAATTATAAATAAATGGCTAAGGCTAATTAAAGGAAATATGAGTATAATAATAAACCAATGTTACATCTTGACAGTTGATCCACTTTCAAAATTAATCAATTAACCTTTATAGCTTAAAATTATCGCGATGAAACTTTGCAAATTTTAATACTTAAAAGATGGCTCAACATAATAAACCATTACCAAATTAACGCCCAACCGATTAACATCGCTACCCAAGTAACCAAGAATAATAGCCAAAACCAAGTTTATAATTTCCTACTTCCTCATTACAATCATGAAACCATTAAAATTGGTCATTCTCGTGAGAAAAAGGACTTATGGACCCACCTGCCTCTATTGGACCGGAAAAGCGGTGGTCAAACACCGGAAAATCGTCCAAAAACCAGCGAAATTACTCCAAACGAATCGGCTTTACAACGACCAATAGCAGTTGCTACGATTTTATGCTACTTTCACGGTTTCGACTCGTTTTTTTCGTGAAAATCATTAGTGCATTGAAATTAACCACCAAGTAGTTGTCTTTCTACCAATAGGTAGATACAAGTACTTACTCTTAGTTAGACTTTTTACAGTTTTCCGGCGAAGGAATCGGTACTTTTTTTTTGAGATTTGAAATCGGCAGATCGCCAACCAATCGTTAAGCTTGGGCTTTATTTGGGCTTAGTCTCACTTCGATAGCTTTGAGACAAAGACAGTTCATTCTAATTTCTACAAGTGCAATCAAAAACTATTTAAAATCCAATGATCTAACTATTTCAACTTAGCAGCCTAAACAAGTGATTATACAAGTGATGAGACAATGATATACAAAGCGAAATTAAATAAAATATCAATCTCGTGAGACATTTTTTTGATCTAAAAACAATCATCAATAATATCATGGATTCATCGACTCGATAAAATAGAACGGCGACACTTCCTTGATTGACATTCGAAATTTAAATTTTTAAATGCCGTATTAGGTTTTTTATTGTGTCAACGTCACTTTTTAGTGAAGTGATAAAATACTGAGTGCAGTTTAAAGTGACCAAACTGGAGGGCCAGAGTAAAGCCACTTTTGCGGCCCTTTTTGGGCTGAGGGCCGGCGGCGGGGTGGATTTATCCGCCGCTTACCGCTACAACCAGAATATGATGGAATATTACACCTGTAAGTTCAGTTTGATTAACTTATATCTATTTATGTATACCAAGAAATCGTACTCAGTTTAAAAAAAAACATCTGTTTTGGTAAGGGATTACCTATCAAGTAATATGGTAGTACCTATCTTTTGTGCGGTTTGTTACCATTTTTCGCTTCAACCACTGAACCTATTTAGATGAAATTTGATATGGATATAGTTTGATACCCAGGGAAGGACTTAAGATAGTTTTTATCCCGAAATTCCCACGAGAGCGAAACCCAAGGCACAGCTAGTATATTATAAAATAAACCATTTGGAAGTTATTAAATTAATCGTTTAAGCATTTGTCCCCTGATGCAATTTTAATTGATTATTGATAACAGCTTAAAATTACAGAGGAAAATGTTTTGGGTTTCTGTAAATGGTTTAGGTTGTGTCCGAAATTTAAAAAAAAATAGTAATCGTAAATGAAAAGCGAGAAGTCCATTGCATATCGAAACAAATCTTTCGAATAACTGTAATTTTGTTTTCGAAATATTTTGTTGTTGCAAATTTAATAATTTCAACCTTCTTATAAGTCGCGGCACGTAAGTTTAGCGCTGAGTGGAGTGTAGAGGGGATACTGCGCACGGGTACAGTATTACTTTTTGACTTCTGCGCAGCCAAGGTCAGCGCTAGAGTTTCGTGCCGCTACCTATAACAAGATAGATTTTAATCTAAAGAGGTTATACGTTGTGAAATGTATGCTTTAACCGTAGGTACCGAATGTTAATCAGTCTTCATACACCTACTTACATATTAAAAAAATAAATGAAAGACAATTTGTATTTAATGGTATGTCTTTTAGACTTGCGATCGCGAATGCAGCTTTGCATAAGTACTTATAAGATACAAATTTTTAACAAAGCAGTAATTTTTAAAAGTAGAGATCGTTAATATTTGCCAAAAAACAACATCTTGTGCTGTTAAATTTTTTTTTATTTATAAATATTTCAAATACCTAACCATTACATGTTTTAATGTATCAACATGGTATTATAAGTAATTATAAAAAAGATATAATTATAACAAAGCCCTTCTGGCGTTATAAGTTATTTTCTCAGCAGTGGACAAAAAATAAATAAAATTTTAATATACAGGATGACTTTTTACCCACCAGTCAAATTTTTGAAGCCATGATGTCCATGATACTGAACCACTTTCCACAAAAAAAGTTATTAAAAATCGACAAAAAATTTTCGTCTGCCCATACAAAATTCGCTGGGCCGAGCGCTGATATGTATGGGAAGCCGAATTTTTATTTTCAGTTTTCGTTAATTGTTTTTATAGAAAGTAGTTGAGTATCATGGTCAGACCATGCTCTAAAAATTTGGCTGGTGGTTAAAGTCATCCTGTATCTACAATACACGTACTTATATAATGTAAATTTTAATTATTGCTAGTAAAAGTGCCTGTAAAGGCAAGTTACTACATAAACATTTGTATTAAATTTTTAAATTTTAAGTGACAGATTAACGTAAAAACAAAAATCTCATCCCAAATCAAACCTTTACCGCATATAAAAAAGGAACCATTATGTAAAAACAACGAGCATCCATAACGATATTATCATAACGAGGACATAAAAACCGCATACAACCATGCCTCTATAAAATACCTTGTGTCAAAGATTTCGTAGCCGAAAAATTCCCTCCAAAATCGTTACGGAACCGACCAATGGGGGCGCGAGAAAGACGCGGGAGGCGAGCGGTGCCCTGTGATTGGTCGGTTCGAGGCCGGGGCGTGGAGTAGGTGCGTTCAAATTTGTTTAATTGAGGCACTGTTGTCTCGGTGTGAGGCAAATTGTATGTTAGATAAAGGATAGACGCGTGCGTTATGAGATGCTGCAGGCTGTAGGGATTTGTACTCGATACGGTTTGGGGGAAAATTCGAAATTTGAAATTCAATGTTGATGTAAAACGAGAGTGGAATGAAGAGAGGTTTATAAGGGGAATTTCCAGAAAGCCCTACATTTTTAAAAGGAAGGTAACTAACAGTATCTGCAGTTTTCTTTATCTAGAAAAATGATAATTTTCCGAACAAAATCATAAAACTGATTTGTTACAAACTTCTAAAGGTATCTAAATGATATGAGTACCACCTACTTACTACCAAATCCTATTTTTCTAATGATCATTTAAAATAATGATCTTCGATTTCACAAGAAGTAAATATCTGATCCCGAATTAAAATAAATAGATAAATTTATTGTATACTGTGACTGCCTTCGAGGTCTAGTGGTCAATGTGTTCGCCTTGTGATCCGGAGGTCGTGGGTTTAAATCTCACTGGAAAGCCTACTTTGTAAAACTTGTTTCCAACCTGGTTAGGATATTGCACGCTCGAATCATCTGAATATCCGAAAAGTATGATGATTCCTTGTTTAGGTAAGCACGTATCAACATTGGGCCTCAAACGCATTTAGCGTTTGCTCAAACCTAGAAAACGAAGAAACAGAAACAGTAGTCAATCAAATAAAAGACAAAGCAAGGGTCATATCCTGAAGATCCGTACGTTAAGCGTGTATCCCACCATAAACCTATAGATTTTTTTTACTGCTTAGCCGAATGCGACAATAAAGATAACATATCATCAGTAAAGGAACAGTAGGAAAGGGTCGGCCTCGGCGAACATTCTGCGACCAAATTGCAGACGTTCTAAAAAAAGGAGAGGTAAAAAGTATCCGTAACCGAATGAGTTTGGATAAAGCAAAAGAGGTTTGTCAGGATCGTAGCAAGTGGAGGTCCATAGTCTCTGCCTACCCCTGCGGGAAACAGGCGTGATATTATGTATGTATGTGTATCATCCTTATAAGAGCAAAAGAGATAGCGATTAATTATATATAAGGGTATCCAGAGACTATGGAGCTCAACTTGCGCTTGAGCAATCTTGACTGACATTTCTCGCTTCATCTACACTCATCACTCCCTTCATGCATGCACGCCGGTTACGGGTACTCCTGACCTCCCCTACTTGTGTTCTTGATCCACCTGATGTGGCTATTTACACAGTTTTCACCTGGCCTTGAAGTTTTCAAAAAGCTATATTTGGCTTTTTCAAAAAGCTATATTTGGGCCCAGAAGGACGTAAGAGAATTTTATTTTTATAAGAGCGCAATTTCCTCATGTCAACATTTGTATCCATAGGATCCAATCCGATAGGCCGAAATCAAATATTCTTGTGGGCTTTCTGATTTCAATTGGATTTGCCAAAATTAAAGTAAGTAGATAATTTGATAAAATAACTACTTTAGTTCACTATTTTTTTTTATTAACAATTTAGTTAACTACTTCCGTGTTTATCTCTTCTTTCAAATTCAAAAACTGACCTCCAATTTTTCGTAATCTTGAAATTTGGTGGAGTTTTTGATTATAGGAAAATGTACTGAATTTCTAAGAATATAAACCATTTTAGTTATCTCTTCTTAGTTTTTGGTAGTATTATTAGTAGGTAAGTAGCAAAAACATTTTAATCATTAGATAAAACAATTGATGTCCCAACAATGGACAATTTAAAAAATGTGTAACAACCAAAAAATGTGGACAAATGACTTCCTTGGCCATTAGAAAAAGCGTGATCTATGACTCAAACCATAGAGCATAGACCTTCAACAATAGCTTTAATAAGTATATAC
The DNA here is from genome assembly GCA_963555685.1 of Acrobasis consociella. NCBI lineage: Eukaryota > Metazoa > Arthropoda > Insecta > Lepidoptera > Pyralidae > Acrobasis > Acrobasis consociella. Next base: position 38,982,185 of record OY743104.1, on the reverse strand, counting down.
GCATACGCACACACACGTAAATGGAACAAGACACCGCGCCTATATAAATGACATCACCGACCAAGTTACAAAGATACATAAAAACCTATTAGTGTTACTTAGTACTGTAAATATAAAGTAGAAAATCGTATGGCAAAACCGCAAAGCTAACTTTGTTGTAAGTCGAGACGAACGCACACAACCTTTCATACATCACAAAGTTTAAATTCACTTTATGTTCTACTTAAAGCCAGAGTCATAAAGTTGAAAATCGTATGTTTTAACTGCGAAATGTAACTTGGCTGTAACATGAGACGACTCACACATTCGAGTATAATATACATATGAGCACACGCATTGAATGCCGCGCTGTGATTGGTCGTATGCGCATGCGCATATATCACAAGATCTTAGTTTTGAAACCGGTTTTCTGTAATTGTCGAGATTTTAGAAAGGTGCTCGGTGTGGTAATCATAGTAGGTATTGCGTTCGATTCCCCGTTATGTAAAGTGTAACATAACCTCAAAGTGTTTAAAACAGCCAGTTAATTTGATTGATGGAGTAATAGTGTACCTATTATTACTGATTTGATTTATGCTACTTAATATTAATTAACAATGTTTTTTTATTAACATCAATATGTAGATAGTATTTTTAGATATTTAGATAACAGGAAATCCTTTTAAAATAGAATAGCTTTTAGTTTAACATAATTTCATTATTATTAGATATTATTATGTCCTTTAAAATTCTTTGTTTTAGTAAAATATCATATTTTTATACTTGTCCAAAACTCATTACCATAGTATGGTACCTACAGAAAGCTCTATCATCATATATTAGAATCAGATCTTCGTTGGTTTGGTGGAAGTACATATTGCGATCGCTTTCGCAAATAAGTTAAGCAAGCGACACTGAGGTCCGCATTTGGATGGACAAGTGGCACAAAGATGTAAAATCCGCATTTCGGAAGGTAGGTAGTACTTACGTTAAATCGTTGGTAAAAACTAGACATACCGAGGAAGCTTAAAAAACGAACACAAACGAAATACAAAACAGATTACCATAACAAAAAAAAAGCAAAAATATTTTTTAAAGAATGGTTTTTTTAATTTAAATAACCTAATGCAAAAAGATATACCCCTATAATAAAACACCTCATATGCCAAACGAAAAAAAAAGAAATTTTATTTTTAATGCAAACAAGATGGCGGACAATGGCGTCGGGCTCGCATCCGGTCCGCGTATGCTAATACGCTTCCTCTGTCTGCCCGCTGTGTGTTTATGGAAACTCTGTATTTTGTAAAGCAGGAGTCTGTTTGTTTCTCGTGTGTGTTTGTGGCTTACTTCAGGGCTTCAGGCATGCTTTCCAGCCGAGAATAGACCACTCCACCATTTGAATGCCGCGAGAGGTTATAAACATCTACTTCAACTGCATTCCCAAGGAACCCGTTTGCAAAATTTCCGAACAAATGCATTCTCTTAGGGAGAAGCACGTATTTTTTTATTTGCTTCGTAAAATCCTTATTACCCACAGTAAGAAAGTATGTAAAATTTTATAAAATATCTTAATCAGCGACGAACTTGTGATACTTTAAAGTTTTAATTAAAAAGAGAAGCTTGATATAGACTAGTGACGTCAACGTCCATGCCAGCTATACATTTTCCATAGAAAATAGCTTTTTTAAGAGTGAGATAGACATATATTCGTAAAGTTATTATATCTCGTTTGTTTTTCAACCAATTTTTATTCTGTTTTCTTGACTATTAGTAAATAGTACTTTAACGGCAAAGGAACTGGCTTTGAAGTAAAAATCTGTTCGAGAGTTACGATGCTACGGACAGACATTCAGACAGTTAGATAGATATTAGTGTCAAACTTAAAACACCCCTCTTTATTGTTATATATCATGCCGGCGGTAAAAAAAGAGGAGCCGGAAGATCTATTCATGGGTGACTATGTAGTAGAAATTGTAATCAGCGCTTGTGATAAAAGATTACAAAATAATGTCACTTAGATAGATAGATAGATAGATAAAACGTTTATTTGTGGCTATAGTCACACACATACAGAAGAAAAATACAAAAATTACAAAACAAAACATGTAAAAGCAACGTATTGAGGACATTTATCAACAACTTTGTATCTGTGTGCTACAGCAGTCCAAAAAGGTCATAGCTCAGTGATTCGTGCTGCTCAAAGAGTAGCTCACTGATTTTCAGCTACAGCCTGTCAAGTGCGATTGCGCACTTGTGTGCTTCATAAGCGAAGCGTTGAGTTCGTGATCTATATTCTCAAAATATCAGCTTCAAAATCATCATCTTCATTTCAGCCGCATACCGTCCACTGCTAGACATTGGCCTCTCCCATTGATTTCCAAAATGTCGAAAGTGACCTTGGTCAGCAGCTCGTTATATCACACAAATAACATACCAGTATTTATGTGTATCGTTATGAGTTGTACGACATACCGTAGCAGATTCATTCCCATACTCGGCCCCCCCGACACGGCTCACCGGCCACCGCTTGTATGGCTTTGTATGGGATCGCTATGGAATGGAATGCATTCCATTACACTTGCAACTATAGGGAAATGTGATTGAATATAACTTTTGCGTCTATATACTAGTCCACTGGTTTGCCTCGGGATGTGTGTGGGCTCTTTCTTGAAAGTATGGCCTTTCCATGTCCAATATTACTTTTGCGTCTATATATACTAGTCCACTGGCTTACCTCGGGATGTGTCGGCTTTCTCCTGAGTGTATGGCCTGTTCATGCCCATTTGCGTCGTCATATCCGCATATCAAAGGAAACTTCCCGGCACGCCTTCAATAGGCATTCGTTGGCCTTCTAAGGCCTCAAAATGCCAAGCATTTGCCGCAGGTTGATGAAAACCTGGATCCGCTGCGTAATCTCTTTGGTAACCTTCCATGTTTCGTACACATAGCAACTGTGGCACTACTATTGCTCGACATAATGTTGTTCCAATAATGTTTAAGCGAGATAGCTTTTGATCGACACAGACGTGTGTGTAGCCTGTGTAGGTAACATCATTTCCTAAGCATACCGATGGATATGGGACCCCTCTCCATGCACCACTGGCCACGTTGTGTATGGGATTGCATTAATTATGGATCTCATTTGACAGCACGCAACGCTTCAGCTCCGGCCGCGTTCCGTCGCTCTCTCTCGCTCTAGCAAATGTCGGTTCCGAGCTACAGAAAAGGATGGCAGTATGTAAATGTGCTGTTCCAAAGTCAAAGTCAAAGATCAAAAACTGTTTATTTACCTTTGCATATTTATATCACTTGTTCCTAACCCTTAGATAACGTCCATTGCTGATCGTAGGGTGCAGGTGGAACTGTGATGCATATCGGCATTCATACGAATGAGCGAAGTTCTAATAAGTTATTGGTAAAGAATTTTGAGGAGCTCGGTGAAGGAAATTTCTCGAGGTATTCCGTGCTTATGAAGGCACGTAAAGCAGTTGATTCAAGCTGTCCTAATTGTATGGCAGTCGTCAAGCTGTGTCAGTGTCAATTCCCTTCCCCCTTCAATCGTTTGTGCGAAAAGTATACAACCGGCCCGAAGTCTAACATCCTGGGAAATGCACTTGCACCCAAGTTTCTACGGAAGAAAAAAAAATCGATAGGTACCTCTTGCGGAAAGTTGTTCATTTTCATTATCATAAACTGAATCTACCCATAAAACAATTTCATTATATATTACACGTTGAATGTTCATTCATATGAGTGCAGTGATTCAACATGAAGCAACTCCTCGTTTAGAAGGGAGTGCGCCCGCGCATGACGGCGCGTCCTTGCAACCTGTGGGGTGCCGGTCAATGGTCAACTGTTTGATCATTCAGGAGCCAACGTTACGTAGATAGATAAATAACCGGCCAAGTGCGAGTCGGAATGGCGCACGAAGGGATATGTACCATTAGTATAAAAACATCAATTTGGTTGTATAAGAGCCAAGCTTAGTTATTTATTTTATTTCATTTTCAGTTCTTATAGCGGGAGCGGAAATACATCATCTGTGAAAATTTCAACTGTCTACCTATCACGGTTCATGAGATACTAGTGATAGACGGACGGAAAGCGAAGTTTTAGTTAAGGACCCTTTGGGGATGGAAACCTAAAAAGTACTTATGTGATTTGACTTTATAGAAGCGGATTATTGTCATATGAATTTAATAAGTATGTTGTTCATGCCCCAAAATGGTCTTCAACTCAGCACTCTTTCTGCGCAAGTCCGACTCGCACTTAGCTGGTTATTCTTTTGTCTCAGACTATCATGAAAAAAGATTCTTATATATTTTTCTATACCCATTCGTGGTACATTTCTTGAAACATTTATTTTTTCCCACAATAATTAACGAATAAAACGTTAAAATTCCTAATTAATTTCCCCTATTATCAAGATAGTAAATGTTAAGCTCCCCATTAATAAACTGTTGATCATTTGCCCATCATTGTTACGACGACGTCATGCGCGAGCGCATCCCCTTTATTTTCGTGCCTTTTTTAATTGTGATATAGTAATAAATCTAAAAAAAAAAACATATAAAATATTTGTGCTGAGCCGTATGGTTTCCAGCTGAGTTGAATAGGGCCACCATAACTTGTCGTGGATGTCGTAGATGGCGACTTAAGAAATAAGCGAAACAAAGCATACAAACATCAATAAGACCTCTCCAACCCGTCTGGCCAGCGTGGAGAGTGTAGCCCAAGTCCTCTGGCTGCACTGGCCAAGTATGGCTCTGGTAGTACAGAGAGGGTTATGCTCCTGCAGTGGAGACAAAAAGACCTGGTGATGATAATATATTTAGTAGGTATTTGAGTTTAACTCTAATGAGGTTAAAAGAGCGTTTTGGGTCTTACAGCTCTAAGCAGATAGAGCTCAGGGTTGCAAATCTCAAAGGCCACTTTAGCGTGATGTTGGGTTAGAAGTTGAAACTGGCATGGAGTAATTACATTCGTTACATTAGCCACAGAATCAAAGTAGTAATGAGTCGCATTATCTCTTAGTACTTCAACTGTTTTCTACAATCTACGCGAGAAATAGATAAGTCTTCATGGTACACCAAAAAGAAAAATGGAACATAAAAATAATTTTACAATCTCTTCCAGACTACCACTGGATAGAGAGGAATGTGAGAAAGACAAAGACGGTGGTGCAACTGACCAAGAAGAAAAAAAATATCAAAAGCAAATAAAAACATAAATAGGGATGAGAAAGAATTTTGGAAGCTGAAAGCTGAAATTTAGGACATGGCAGTTTTAAAATTACTCCTTCAAATTGTATTGAGAATATTTTTTCGAAAGTAAAAACCGATTTCACCCCCAAACTACACAACCGATTTAGATAAAATTTTAAACAAAAAAGAATTGTCTAAATCGGTCCAAGCGTCTCCGAATAATCGGCAAACATACAGGAGTTTTTATATTTGTTTGTCACCACTTCACGCTTCAACCACTGAACCAATTTAGATAAAAATTTATAGGGATATAGAGACATAGTTTTATCCCGAAATTCCTACCGAGACTGAAGCCCACGGGCACGGCTAGTAAAAACCTGCTCTTTTTAGAAGTCGTTAAAAAAATGCGAAATTCCATGCAAATTAAAAGCGCAGTCCGAATCTAACTATTATAATAACAGTGATTGTCGAAATAAGTGCATCGGAGTCGTCAAACAATAGTTTGAATGCAGGGGAGTGCATCCGCTTCCCGCCGCTATTTCCTATACACCGAGGGGACTAAACTAGCGAATTTTGACATTTAGAACGAGAGAGCGAAGGTCTCAATCCGGCTTTTGTATGTATGTAGGTATGTTAGTATGTATCGTTGAACGGATCTTTATGAAATTTGGTAAACGTGTAGATATTGACGACTGCTGGGGCCTAGTCACTATGCCACGCTTCTTCTTCTTATCGTGTGTGTTAGTGACTAACACTAGTGTCAGAGTTTTTAAACCGCCTTATAGGCCTCTGACATGGTTTTAGGTTACGACCAATGTCAAATACAGTAACCGGGACCGACGGCTTAACGTGCCCTCCGAAGCACGGATCATCTTACTTATCAGACAATCAGGTGATCAGCCTACAATGTCCTAACCAAACTAGGATAACAACACAAAGTCGTTGCCCCCGCCGGGAATCGAACCCGCGACCTCCGGGTATGAGCAGAACGCTCTAACCACTACACCACAGAGGTAGTATGCCACGCTGTCCCGGGTTCGATCCCAGGCACAGAATAAGTACAAGTACTCGCGTACAGAAGTTTTGCTCAGTAAAGGAATTTAAAGAAATATCTACTCAATGTTGATAGCGGTATAGTTTAATTTAGCTCGCGTCAGAACTCTGCATCTTTTCGTTTATTAAGATACCTAGAAGAGCATTGTACGTCAATCATTACTCTAGATATAAGATTCACGTCACTGAATTTACCATTCTGGAGAGGTCGTTGCTTGCATGGCAATAACATAGGTATATTTTTAATATCTAACGGGAAGTGACACAGGGCGACCCAGCTCAGGTCAAGATGGTAAATGATCTTTTTTCAGGGTCTTGGAAGTCAGGTTTAAAGGTCCCAGTAATTAGCTATCAACATGACAAGATTAAGATTCAAAGATTCTAATGTTTATACAGTATGAGAAATTTACAGGCACTTTGCGCGTTTATAAGTATTTTACATTACGTATAGTATATGAGAAAATTCACTCCAATTCCTTCAGCCGTATTCGCGTAAAAGCTGAACAAACATCCAGAGCCAGAGCCAGTAAAACAGCATCCTAAAATATTTAAAGTAGGGATATAAATAACACAATAAATTGATAACACGTAAACGTTAAACGTGAAAACATATAAAGTGGTTAAGAACTTAGCGGAAGGAAGAGAGACATGGAAAGCACTCCACCGACAAGAGCCCAGCTCTTAAATATAAGAAGAAGATATAAATAACACAGTAAATTGATAACGAGTAGGTGCTAAATACTCGGCCAAGTGCGAGTCGGACTCACGCAAGAAGCGTTCCGTGCCATTATCTAGATATAAAAAATTACGTTTGTGAACAAGTGTTTCTTAAATATATATTATCCTTTTTTTATTTCATCATGGTTCATAAGAAACGGCCTGGTGACGGACAGACGGACAGCCAAATCTCAGTGATAGGGTCCCGTTATTACCCTTTGGGTAAGGCACAAAAAAAAAAATATTTCCATCTTTTTTTTCTAAAACGAATAGTAAAAATCTTCATTAAGAGCGCTATATTTCCCGACTTCCCGAGTACCGGAAGCGAGCACCTGAAGGAGAACTTCCGCCGCCGCCATCTTGTCTGCCATTACAGCTAATTACTTGCTGAAAACGGTCAGGTTTTTATTTAGGGAAATAATTATATTCGTTTTACTTTTTATACGAACGCAATTATTATCTAGAAGTAGTTTTTTTTTAAATTTAAACCAATGCGTAGCTATAGTAAATCTAAAGTTTGAAATACGGACGGAACCGCTGTGTCTTCCCAGTCACGGATATAGACGTGTTAATTCTTTTTTTTTTGCAATAAATAGATTTTTTTTAAAGTACCTATTTAGCTGATCATATTGGATGCGGGATTGATTAATTACCGGATTACGACAAAGCTACGAGGAAGAGTAATGATTTGAGCAGTCAATGTATAAATGTTTGTTTCACCGTAGCATCCGAATCGCTTGTCCAATTTTCGCATATTATATATTAAATGATTTGTCATTATTGTCCGGTTGTTATAGTCTAAAATTTTTATGCAAAAAAGTATATAACGAATGTTACATATAAAAAAGTTAGAGTCCGTAATTTTTTGTTTCGATATCAAATTAAAGGCTAATTAGCTCATTTCGAAAATATATACTTTGTTGGCTGTATATGGCTCCCGTAGTCAGATATATTAGTTTTTTAAACGTATATCTTGTATATGTTTTAGTATAAAAACCTGATAAGTATCTGTAAAAAGGTGTTAAATATCAAAATACCTTTACCAAAACTGACGAAATACTAAAAACTAAACAATTCCACTGCAGCGTGGCGTAAGGACCACTTTCTCGTAGGGAGGGCGATCGATCGTCACGCCCTCTGCCCAAATCGATACGACACCCGGGTGTGACCGGTTTGTTTTGGTTTCATCCGGCTTCGTCATTGGTGCAATGGACGGGAAGGTTTTTGCGGGTATTCAGCGGTTAAGATATCATTTTGGTATGATAAAAGTAGTTACAGATTGTTTGACTTATTTTCATACTGGTTGGATAAAAGAAAAAAATAATGACGGATGGTATAAGCTTAAATTAACGGGTTCTTCATGTAGAGAGTCAGATACTGGCCGACATATTTCGAACTCATCCGGAGGTTTATTTCATTACTAGCTGAAGCCCGCGACTTCGTTCGCGTGGACTTTATGTCTCTGGAAAATGCTCATCAGGCTGAACAACTTTTACTAAGGCGACATTTTTATATCTCTTATAGTTTAGCTGGACCATTATGGTTCTGCATCAGGCGTTTCATTTTCCAAAATCATTTATACCCTATATGTTGCCCAGGCTTAATAGCTATATAACAAAAAAAGTTTAATTTGAATCCGTCCAGTATTTCCGGAGATTAGCGTGTACAAACAGACAAACAGACATACAGACAAACAGACAGACATTTTTTTTTATTCTTACTCTATTACTATGTCTCCATTGCCGCCAATATTTTTTTTGGAAATATATTTTATGTACAGGCACACTTTTTTTACTGATTTATTATATGTATATAGATTTCATTAGGGCGAAGATGTCTTGAACCAAAACATTTCGGCCAGTAGAACGTGCAAATATGCGAATGCGTGTAGAAGAACAAAATTCACTAATATAGCTTTGACAACAGATTAGCTCATTGAAATAGCGCGACGAAATGATGGCCATCATTTCTATGGGGCAAAAATATTTTCGAATAATATTCACGTACTGGCCAGCAATCAATACTTCAGGCTTCATTTTTTTTAAATCTGTTTCAACCTTTTTTGTGCCAAGAGACAAATTTAAATAAATTTAAGAAATACAAAGTATTTCTTTAGTGTAGTAGCGCGCTGCTCGCTGCAGCACATCGTACACGTCACGCCCAGTTTACCCGGGTTCCGGTCGATACCGGTTCACGGCCGGGTACTGATTCATTAATAATAATGTCCTTTTTCGGGTCAAATGTTAGTGATTCGTTGTTTGCTTCTTATCCAAATACAATGTAGAAAGTATACTAGATTAATATAGCATAATGATTATAAAATCATTCAAATATCATTTAACAATTTAAACAGGCGATGCGGTTAGCGACCCAACACAAATTTGGGTCCTTTTTCACCTTCTCGCCCGCTGAAAGGTCCATGCTGGTCTGGGAGAAATAAAAAAAAACTTAGAATGTACCAGCTGCTTCTCTTCCCACGCAGATCGTAAAAGCCCATCGAGGGAATGAGCAAAAATGCAAATCATGTTAACAGGCGATGCGGCTAGCAACCCATCACTGTATTGATTGCTTTTCCATCTTCTCGCCCACCATGACGCTAAAAGTGGCTTTTGAGTCTTGCGGCCCTGGTCTCTGACTGCTTAACGCTGCAAGATACAAAACATTAGACTATAAAAAAGTAAGTACCCATAAGTATATTTCAATTTTTTTTCTCAGGTCACGGCGGAGTCAACCAATTAGGAGGAGTGTTCGTGAACGGCAGACCTTTACCGGACGTCGTGAGGCAAAGAATAGTGGAACTTGCCCATAGCGGAGTCCGACCTTGTGACATCAGTAGACAGCTGAGGGTGTCCCACGGCTGCGTGTCCAAAATACTGTCTAGGTAAGTTATTTTCTACCTAAAGGTCTAACAAAATATACTGAAACTATTTTAAGAGTGAAATCAGTCCGTGATAGTGAACAACTTTCCCCAAACGTATAGCGAAATATGAACAATTATTTTTGACTTTCCAAGCAAACTCGGAAAACCTGATCTATCAACTTGTTTGGGAAGCCAAAAATTACTTTTCATATTTCGATACTTGTTTCTTAGGGAAAATTCTTCAGTATCTTGGACTGAATTCACTCTTAAAATAGTTTCAGTATATTTTGTTAGACCTTATTTATACCTTTAGTATCACAGGACATCTTTAATGCGCCGAGCGAATGCTACCTTTAGTATCATAGGACATCTTTGATGCGCTGAGCGAATGTTAGCTTTATTATTATAAGACATCTTTGAATCGCTGAGCGTAGGTGAGTTTTAGTATCATAGGACATCTTTGAGTGGCTTAGTTTAAGTAAGCTTTAGTATCATTTAGCTAAGCGTAGGTAAAGCGCTCAGTTACGCTTAGCGATTCATTGAGTCAAAGAGTAGTAGGTTCCTTTAGCTGACGTCGTGAGGCAGAAGATAGTGGAGCTCGCCCATCGCCCATCGCCCGGGGTCCAGCCTTGTGATCTCAGTTGACAGCTGAGAGTATCCCTCGCCTGCGTGTCCAAAACACTGTCTAGGTAAGTTCTTTTTTACCTTTTATACCTATATCTATACCTTTAGTATCATAGGACATCTTTGATGCGCTGAGCGAATGTTAGCTTTAGTTTTATAGGACATTTTTGAATCGCTGAGCGTAGGTGAGTTTCAGTATCATAGAACATCTTTAGTATCATAGGCATTTTGATGTGCTGAGCGAATGTTGGTTCTAGTTTCATAAGATATCTTTGAATCACTAAGCGTAGGTGAGGTTTAATATCATAGTTCATCTTTGAATCACTAAGCTTAGGTGGGGTTTAATATCATGGTTCATCTTTAAATCACTAAGCTTAGGTGGGGTTTAATATCATGGTTCATCTTTAAATCACTAAGCGTAGGTGGGGTTTAATATCATAGTTCATCTTTGAATCACTAAGCGTAGGTGGGGTTTAATATCATAGTTCATTTTTGAATCACTAAGCGTAGGTGGGGTTTAATATCATGGTTCATCTTTGAGTCACTAAGCGTAGGTGAAGTTTAGTATCATAGGTCATCTTTCAGTGGCTCACTTTAGGTGAGCTGTAGTATCATTTAGCATACTTGAAACACTAACCTACGCTTAGCGATTCAGTGATTCACTAAGAAATAGTAGAAGTCGTGAGGTAGAGGATAGTGAAGCTAGCCCATTAGCGTCCAGGTTTGTGGTGTCAGTAGACAACTGAGGGTAATCCACGGCTGTGTCCAATATACTAACAAGGTAAGTAAAATCTGTAGTCAAGAAATAGAGTAAGAGTTACCTCAAACGATTACTTTTAATGTTACGTCATAAACAGTGGTTAGCGAGTATAGGGGACACAAAGGTCCCGCTCCGAAAATACACTTGGACTGAAATTACCGTAATATAGAGCAAAAAACACGAAAATGGGTTCTTTTTTTGGGCCGAAAATAAATTATTTGGTTACTGATATGAAAATAAAAAATCACAAAATAATGTCACAATTCATACAAATCCCATAGAAAGTGTTTGTTAAAAAATTACCTGATTTGAGTTCATGGAAAATAGCGGATTGTTAATACCACTTTCAGGGCATCTGAAAGGCCTCATCTCGACATTGACCTGAAAATACCTCAAAGATCTAAAATGAATTATTTTATTTTGGAATTTCTTCGACTTATCATTAAAAGATTTACAATCCAAGCGGGAAAAGATCTTTTTCTTGTCCGATAAGATCCGTCTTCCGAATCCTTCCGCATGAGATTTTCACCTAATTCCGATCAAAAGAATTGGGTACTATAACTGTAAACTATTAATTTAGATTTCCTATTCCATCTAAACGTGGCCTTTGGGTCTTACGGCTACCCTTTTCTGACTCACAAATGACTTTAAAATCTCAGAGCGAACAAACTAAACGTGTATATTTCAATCAAATACTATGCAATGGAGGTACAAAGTCGTTGCCTACCCCTGATAATATGTAGGTGTGATAATCTTAATTAAATTTAAGTATATATAAAAATTACGTGTCACGTTGTTTGTCCGCGATAGACTTCTAAACTACTGTTTTAAATTTGATTTGCACACCGTGTGCAATTTGGTCTAACTTGAAAGATAGGATACCTTATATCTCAATTTATAGTCGCAATATTATTTGATTGCACTGGATTTATGCAGATACGCCGGAGTCATAAAGTCCACGCGAACGAAGTCACGGGCATTAGCTAGTATGTATGTAAATCCGGTGCGACTAAATCATAGTCCTCGTAAAAACATACGTAGAACGGTGTTAGTGTATCAACCCCGTCATGCTCTTTGCACAAGATGGCGCTCGTGCCGCAAACGAAGTATATCGTACACGAGTCTTAATATTTTTGGAACGAAGTTCCTTATCGCGCGTTGTGAAGGGTGCTAGACGGAAAAAATTAAGACCAAAAGTTGTAACGACACTTTTTGCTATAGTTGTAAGCCGTGCGGCGTGCGCGTGTTTCTCTGTCTGTCTCTCTCTCTCTCTCACTCACTCACACTCTCTCTCTCTCTTATTAATCGAAAGGAACTTCGTTCCATCCGGGTGTCCCTTGACACCTCTCAAGTTCTTTTTCCTATTTCGGTATACCTACTTATTTAAATTCAATAAAAAAAGTTCAAAAGCATATAAACAATGAATCGCCTCTTTAAATATTTGTACTGAATTTAAAATAGCCTTGTATTGTATAAAGCAATAGTGTACGCAACTCAGTAGCTACATTCTAGCAAACGCTAGATCCGTGTGTCGACGTCACGGTGGCTGGGCGCGCGTGCGCATCCGAACAATACATGTCATTTTCTTTGTTCTCAATTCGACAATTAAGGAAACCGTTGCTAGCCTCCCAATTTTGTTGTTTGGTGACTTATTGTGACAGTTTTATAGTATGTAACTACCTTTTTTGCGGAGAGTTTTAAAAAAAAGAATAAGTTAATATGACGAGTGGTATCCGGATGCTGTGTGGTATGAAGCAGAGTAGAATAAGACCACTCCAAGTCCTCCCGTGGATGCCGTAGAAGGCGACTAAGAAATTACATGCTAAACAAAGCGAACAGAGACCTCACCAACCCGTCGGGCCAGCGTGGAGAGTGTAGGCCAAATCCTTTGCCTGGTATAGCTCTAGTAGTACAGAAAGAGTCATGCTCCTACAGTGGAGACCAAAAAACCTGATGATTAAGTAATTATGATGTTCCTTTCTTAGTTAGATGGTACCTTTACAGCTTTTTCTCACAAAAAAGGAGCAAAAATAAATTGCCATTAAAACAATTTAGCTAAAACGACTATTGCCGGCTTAGCGTCAATACTCCTTGTGAATGCACTTCAGTTTCGTAAGATGTTTATAGTCGCAGCTCGGGACAGTATTTTCCATCTCCTGATCAGAGATTGAACCCGGGACCTCCAGTGTGACATAATGACTACTAGACTACAGAAGTCGTCAAAAAAACTGGTCGTTAAATAAAAGTTCCTATTGTAGGCACTGTTTAGTTAAACATTATCATCATCATCATCCCACCATCCTTCCGCCCACTGCTGAGCATAGATACACAGAATTAATAAGAGTATCACATTATAAAACGTGGACGAACTTTGTTACTAGGTTTAAACCATTATAAGACCAAATCGAGTTGAAATCAAGTAATATGCCACTGTCTCATCTGAAAATGTCAACTTGATATGGTCGGATAACGGTTTAAACCTAGTAACAAAGTTAGTCTGCGTTTTACAATAAGACGGTTCGGGTCCCGCGCAATATGCGTCCCCTTTCCCGTCACCGCACCTCTCCCCCGTCCTCGCGTTGTCGAATGTGTAGAACGGGCGAACACGCAGACATTGGCGTGTGCACGGATGTATTGTTTCATTTGTAGTAGTAGGCGTAATTGTACTCCGCTTTAATGAAGTGCTATACCTTTGGCAGTGCTATACCTATGGCATGGGCTTCTCTTCGCCGATGTCCACCATCTTAGTCCTATGCTCTCATTCCCGCTCAATATGCGTCAACATTGTCCATCCCCGCACCTCTCCCCCGTTCTTGCGTTGTCGAACGTGTTGAGCGGGCAAACACGCACACATTGCCGTTTGCACGGATGTATTGTTTTATATGTAGTAGTAGGCATAAATGTACTTCACTTTTATTAAGTGCAATACCTGTGGCATGAGCCTCTCTTCGCCGACCCATATCTTTATCCTCTGCTGCTCTAAGTCAACCATATGGAAGTAAAATAGTTGGTACATACAGTTTAAAAACATGGTATATTCTTTGTATACTATACTAAACTGAACTTTGAAAGTACATCAGCCTCATTTGTCTCCCACCGTCACGGTGCGTAGCCGACGCGTGCGCATATCTCCTAAACAATACTCACTTATGTCATTTTCTTTTGTTCTCGTTTGTGTAAGCATATAATTGGAGATACTTCAAAAATGAGACAAGAAACTACAATGTAGCTTTTCAAAGACGAGTTGACTGTAGCTAATAATGCTATTTGTGTGTACTTACTCCATCTTTCTAAATAAATGAATAACTTAGAATGGTTCTTTTCTAGCGCAGACCGTAAAAGCCGGTCAAGAAAATGGGCGGGAAATGAATCATGTCGATCTACGCGGCTAACAACACATATATCACTAATTTGATTACCTTTTTTTACTTCACATCCACCACGCATGGCCTTTGGATCGTAAGGTACAAGGTTCTGTCTAATTAGGCGTACTAGCTGCTACTCTTCCGGCATTGATTGTAAAACCCAATCGAGGGAAAGGGTACAATCTGAATCATATCAATGGGCGATGCGGCTAGCAACTGATCACTAAATTGATTCCCTTTTTCCATCTTCACGCCCACCGGACTAGCCTCTTTTAATGCTTGGGTTTTACGGTCCTGGACTCTGTCGACTCCGTTAGTTATTGATGAGTAAAAAGTATCTATAAAGTCCTAATTACTAAATAAACATTTAAATTTGAAATTTTAATTTCAGGATTCTGAATTTTGAATCCAGTATTCTGAATATGAATTCAGAATTTTGATTTTTGGGTTCCAGGGTTACAATGTGGTGACAGTTTTATTATAAACAGTTTTCTTACTTTGTTTTTCGATATCATTTGTGTGATGAATTGATAACAAACACACGAAAGGCAAACTTGTTGCGTAATACACATACGAAAAACGAAACAGATTATTTCTCTGCACTAGATATAGCGTTAAATTATCCACATAAGTCTGCGTTAAGTTGCGGTTAAGTTAACAGCGAGATAACTCCGGTTAAACGCCGCTCACCGCAAATTAGATGTTCAGCTTAGCTAATGAATAGCTCGGTTTGTTTGTCTGTTTACTTGGGTTTATCACGTCTTTACGCATTACGGGGTGGGTGGAGCTCTAGGCTAAGTATAAGTATACAAAAATAAGTTATACCTAAGATAACATTTAGTGAAAAAAAAATGAATTTTTTGTATAAGCATTTATTGTAAGGCCAAAGTACTTATTAACCGGTCAAGACCAGCACGACATTAATAAATGCCCACGTTCATTGTCTTACTATTGTGTCTGGTATTGGCGGTAAAGGAACGGTTAAGGCAAATGAAATAAGCAGGGGCGTAGCTACCGCCGTATCTGCCGTATCAATTATACGGGGCCCCCGGTCTACGGGGGCCCCCAAGGTGCGTAAGCAAAAATTAATATAAAACTTCCCAAATTTTTTAAATATCAGAAATGAGAGAAGTACAAAAAAGCAATTTCTTTTTTCACGAGTAAACCGTGCGTTCAAAAGTTGGCAACACCCTACATCGGTTAAAGCGGGCTGCGGGATTTCCCCGTTTAAGTCATTTACGAGGCGCAAACCGAGCTTTGAATTGGTGTGAGTGTATACAGATAGAGTAAAGGCGTCCAAATAAAAAAATATATAAGAACTTCTATGGGCAGGAACGCCTGTCAGACCTGTCACTATTGTCCATATAGGCAGAAACTTTAGAAAAACTAAAGTCATCATCAGCTATGAATGATTAAATTAATCAGTTTGCCGAAAAAAAGGCAAGGAGAGTTAATATTTAATTTGAATTGTTTTTAAAAATGTGACAGATATAAATATTTCTTTTAATTTAATGCAAACATTTTTTTCTTTTTTTAAAAATCTTTATCCTTCCTAAGGGCCCCCAAACAAATTTTTATACGGGGCCCCGCCAAGGTACGCTACGCTTCTGGAAATAAGCCCAAACTCTATAGAGTTGCTTCATTTTATTACTGAGTTCCATTGACCACCTTCCGTCTCCATAATGAGACCTTAGGCATCTTCTACCATAAAGTGCTCGTCAAGCAAAATCAAACGAGTACTTGAGGTTATGTTGGTTCTGTCAAATATCTCCGGACTCCATCATTAGAACAGCTCATTGACTCCATAATATTGTCACAGGTATGGCACTTCATACAAACGGAGCAGCATAAATACCTAGTACTACTACAAACGAGACAATCCGTCCGTGCACACGTCAAATGTGTGAGTTAAACAATCAGGGTCGCCACCACAGAATTTGTTGCTTTCCTTACCTGTTTTCATCACTCGGAAATCTATAAAATTTTCGTTATTTATTGTTTTCCGTGGATAAACAATGATAATGTGCGCAGTTTCTCACCATTATAATTCAATAATACTAAGTGACTCGCGTAATGTCAACGCCGCGACTACCAATAACCCTGTTTTACTGCCGCTTACATCTCACAATAACGGGGGAAGGGTTGCGGGGACACCAGATTGCGGGGGACGGTGCGAGTTTCCGTTCTGTATGTAATATTATTATTAATTCTGTGATATTGTACTATCTTTTAACTCATATAAGTTTGTAAAATTTTAGCTCAATCAGTTGAGTGTCAAGATTTGATCTAAGCAAACATACATACAATACATTTAAATTTCAAGTTATTAAAAGCTTGTAATAATAATAATAGGTTGCAAAAATAATTAAGCCTATTACCTTCTTATTAAAAATTGTACTTTTTTAACATTGCCTTTTCTTTTGACTTTGCTTTTGTAGGATAAAATTTGACATACGGCAGCTAGCTTTCATATGACTTTCGAAATAAAGTAAAATAAAGGAAAATAAAATCTGATTAAATTTTTGCACCATTCTACTGTCATTCTAAAAATATTTCACAGTTAAAAAAAGAAAATTCTTCTTTGGCATAGAAAATTATAATTCTTTAATATGTTTATTCTAAAAGTGAAAATTAAAAAAAAATGTTTAAAGTATCCAATGGTATCAAACAACAGAACTCAGTCCCAAAATCGGCCGCCGTCGGCCGGCCGTGTGCATTGTGTCTGATTAAATGGCAAATCAAAGCTACAAGCTTAGTTAGTTATGTACCTTTTTAGGGTTCCGTAGTAAACAGTATACACCCTTATAGTTTCGCCATGTCTGTCTGTCTGTCTGTCCACGGTCCTACAGAGAAACTATAAGTACTAGAAAGCTGTAATTTGGCATGGATATGTATATTAATTATGGCGAAAAAGTCGTAATTTTTTTTCGCAATAATTAATATACATATCCATACAAATTCAATAGATATTAGTTTTTAGACGTTTTTAGTGGCAAGAACTCAAAGTTGGCATTCTCAACTACGGAACCCTACACTGCGCGTGGCCCGACACGCACTTGCCCAATTATTTATTTATTTAATTTTAAAACTTAATTGATCCACATTTTTTTCACAATTGGTGGATAGCGTTCTCTCCCAGTCAACCATAAGGATAAACAGAGATTTGGTAGCGGCGCAAAATTAGAACAACACATAGGAAGTAGCTGGTTGCTACTTCATGCAGTAGTTTTTTCAGACTAGTTCATCGTGTTGGCAAAAAAATCAAAAAAACCCGCGAAAATTTCCGAATCTATTTTAGAATTTTGCGATTAAAACCCTAAAGGACTAGTTATTGATAGTATTTTTAAGCTATTGCATAGCTTCTATCGCGGGCCTTGAGCGCGGGGACCGAATCCAGAAATTCCGTAACGAAAAAACCTCACGCTTCCCACTCCGCCTACCATGTAGGTTGCCGCTTCGTCTCCGTCGTCCGTTTGCACGTTGCCGTCCTTCCTTGTAAAAATTCACCGACCGAACGGAACCACCTTAAGGCCATACCCAAATTTTCCGGGGTCCAGTGGCGCCGCCATTTAAAATAAATCATTTAAAAGGAAACGGAGATATCATTTAAAATTGTGTCTTGGTCAAGTTCTAGATACCCATTCAAAGTATTTTTTAAACTACTTTTTGTAGTTTAAAGTGAGAACGTGAAGCTTTTCGACGCACATTTGCGAAAAACGGCCACTTTTGGCTAATGTGCGTAGAAAAGCTTCACGTTCTCACTTTAAACTATAAACAGTAGTTCATAAAATAGTTTTAAGGGTTATCTAGGGCTTGATCAAGACACAATTTTAAATGATATCTCCGTTTCCTTTCAAATGATTTATTTCAAATGGCGGCGCCACTGGACCCCGGAAAATTTGGGTATGGCCTTAATGCAATAGCTTTACCGCGGCAGTCCCCGAGTGCCACACGTCTTTTTTCTGAATATAACACTAGAATCGTCTCTGTCGACTTAATAGTTTCCGAAGCCTTTCAATATTTATCATTTTCAAGTCTGCAAAAACCACAACTAATTTGATGTATGCAACCCCGTATTTTCAGGAGACAAAGTTACCGGATTATGTTATCGTTTTAAAACATCATCCCGACATTCTGATTGCAATAAGGGATGGTCAGCAATAATTTCAATATAAACACGACAATGCAGCGGGGTCGGGCGAACCATTGTCTGTTTTAAATTGAAAACTGACTAGGGATGGGTATCCGCGCTGGGGATTTATAGGGATTCGTTGAAATGGCAATGAGGTTTTTCTTTCCCGTTTTTAACCTTTGGGTACGGAACCACTGTACCCGAAAGGTTACCCTTTGGAGTCTTAGTAATAGGGTGCCGTTTTTACAAACGGCACCCTATTACTAAGACTCCGCTGTCCATCTGTCTGTCATTAGGCTGTATCTCATGAACCGTGATAGCTATAACAATAACTACTAAAAACAGAATAAAATAAATATTTAAGTGGGGCTAGCATACAAAAATCGTGGTTTTTTAGGGTTCCGTAGTAAACAAGGAACCCTTATAGTTTCGCCATGTCTGTCTGTCTGTCTGTCTGTCTGTCCGCGGTCCTACTCAGAAACTACAAGTACTAGAAAGCTGTAATTTGGCATGGATATGTATATTAATCATGGCGAAAAAGTCGTAAAATAAAATCTGGAAAAATATTTTTTTTTAGTTTAGCTGCCATACAAGTAAAGAGGTAGTCAATATTTTTTTTCTCGACAAAAACATTGTGTGGGGTGTCTTTGAATAGGTCTTTCAAAAAGCTTGTTAACACCATTTTTGGATTTAGGGATCCGTTTCTGAAATATTTGGGTTTAAAGTGAAAATTTTTGTTGGAGGCAAGTGTCCCCCCCTCTATCTGCTCTAAACGGTTGTATATGGCCACGTGAAAAAATTCACAGCTATAGTATATATAATGTAGTTTAAAGGAAAACTATCAGAGCTAAGTAGGGTATTCAAATTAAAAAGTTATAGGCGATCAACTTATAAAATGTACTCGGAAAAAGAAATTTCACACAAATTAAATTGATGATTAGTTTTTAAACGTTTTTAGTGGCATAAACTCAAAGTTGGCATTCGGAACTACGGAACCCTAAACTGCGCGTGGCCCGACACGCACTTGGCCAATTATTGTAGATAATGATTGGAAACACTTCGCGTGCGTGCCGGACTTGCACTTGGCCGGTTATTTTATATGCGTGTAAAATTGGCCTGACTTTTTGAACTGCTTGTCATCTAACACAAAAGATTCTCGAGTTATCGTAAAATATACAAACAGACAAAAATAACTTCTATCGGTTCAATAAAACTTATCACAATATAACATTCTAAGAACAACGTTCTTCATTCATAAAAATGTAATAAGGAAGTTACGCGTGAAAGTTTGGTTATAAAACAAAATGGCGCGTTCTTTCCCAATTTTCCTTATTACATGCGAATGAAAATGTTGCGTATGTAATTGGAAATGCAGTAGAACTGGTTACATAAGTTACTAAACAGGTGTTGACCAATGTATGAATAAGTGGTGAATTAAACGAGCTGAAGCTAGGATAAACAAAACGCATTACACATAATGGTCTAGTTTGAATAATATCTACCTAAAGTTATAACATTATATTGTGGTCTATATGCCTTTACCTACTCAGTGTGTCTTTATCCCTTACGGGGTAAGACCCAAGCACCTCGCTTAGTGTAATGGCGGGCGTAAAGATGGAAAAGGATAATCAAAATAGTGATGGGTTGCTTGATTAATTTTCTTGGCCTTCACTCAATCGGCTTTTACAATTTGCGTAACATATATTTTTAACCAAATATCCCTCTGTGGAAATTGTAAACTTTATAAAGTTTTATTTTATACTTACCTTGCTTAGCTCTCTTATAATTTCGGGATAAAAACTATCCTATGTCCTTCCCTGGGTATCATACTATATCCATATCAATTTAATATAAATAGGTTCAGTGGTTGAAGCGTGAAGTGGTAACAAACAAAAACATATACAAACTCACTCTTGCAGTTATTATTTAGGTAGGATTAATCAAAACAATTATCATTTATTAAGTGATCGAAGTCTAACGAATAACAAAGAATTTTTAATGTTGGATCCCACATTAAACTGGGGGATTTCCCGGTGTTGCCCATCCCTAATCCCCCGGGATAACTGGACACTCTAGCTTTTGCCTTTCAATTTATTTGCTGACTCGAACGTATTTTGTTTTGAGTATGGGGCGTGTTGGATTGTTCCTTTTAACCGACGGGGGTAAAGAATGGGTGTTGTTTTGATTTGGCGAAGGAAAGCCGCGTTTTAGTGATATTTTTAGGGTAGGCAATTGCAGTTGAAACATTAGAATATATTTTAGTTGATGTACTTTTTCAGATAGTTAAATAACCCCTAATAATTCATTCCCTCAATCAGCTGTTACGACCTGCGCGGGAAAAAAGAAGGTGGAGAAGGAATAAAAAAAAAGGGATGGGTTGCTAGATACATCACTTGTCAGTACATGTTTTGCATTTTCACTCAATCCCTAGATCATCAGTAATTATGTAATTTATAATTTATAACATAATTACTTTGTAATTAGCAAAACTATTGATTTATAAAGTGCATATTTCAATGAAAAGACATGTCAAGATTGTTTACATTTATTTAAATACCTAACCAAATGGAGTATAAATTTACTAAAAGCACAATCAGTGGTAACACTTATCGTAACAATCGTGACGTCGTCTTAGGTCGTCTCGGAAAGAAAACACCTTGTTTTATTATAGTGTCACTGTACTCCGTCTATCCCGTTAGTGATACAGACGTGATAAGGTATACTTTATAAACAAACAAACCGGGTATTAAACCAAAGATCCACCACCGATTTGACGGGCGGCGGAAGTGTGGCGGACGTCACGCTTTCTACACACAGACACACACACGGACAGAAAAACAGACTAATTATTATACGGACAGGACTGGACTACTTTCATTTGTGTAGTATCGTTTTATTAGGAGAGATTCTGATGTGGATACAGAAACAGTTACAGAGTTACTCGGGTATTACTTAAGCACAGAAAAGTATTACATACAGAACGGAATCTCCTAAGGTCTCGCGCTTTCTGTGTCCCCGTTTCCTGTCCCCGCACCTCTCCCCCGTTCTCGCCTTGTAGAGGGTATTGCGCGGGCGGCTGCTACCGGAGGAGAGGGGAACGGGGGCAACGGGGACGCATATTGCGCGCCTTAGAAGATCGTTCTGTATGTAATAAATAAATCTATACGAAAAATTACACTAATTTAACTAGCCCCAAAGTAAGATCGTGACCTGTGTGATATGATACTACCTAAACGATACTATATTTTATAATAAGTACATATACTTATAAATAAACATCCAAGAGCCAGGACACTTTGAAAAAGGCCATTTCCCAACTTGCCCTGCCCAATGATCGATCCCGGAGACTCTGGGTGGTGGATTAGCATGGTGATCACTACGCCACGTAATACTTATAGAAGTGTTGTAAGCATCTGGCTGCTCTATGGCCGTGTATAGCTCTGTTAGTACAGAGAGGGTCGTGCTCCTGCAGTATAGACTTAAAGACCTGATGATAATGAGATAAGAGAAGTACTCATAAGTACGTATATAACGATATGTACGCGTGTAAGTTTCAAAGCCCGCCTACCGATAACTCGCTAGTCACTTCATGCCAATTTGTGTCGTCATGTCGAACATATTGGAGATCAGATAGCGCGCCCTCCCTCCGTAAGTGGATTATCGGTTTTAACAGCTTACAGTACTAGTGATCGGGAGTGTATTTGATATTTATTGATCGTGAAAGCTGATCGAGGGAATGGGCGACAATCTCAATCATTTTTTGATTAAAAGTAACGTGAGACATAGGCATTATTAAACTTAGTTTAACTGTTTACTTGTGCAAAGATCTAGAATCATGTTAACAAGCGATGTGGTTAGCAAAACCCATGAATTTGATTTCTTTGTAGGGTTTACCCAATGAGTGAAAATTCTATTACTCAGACTCTGCTGTCTGTCCGTCTGTCTGTCTGTGTCTGTCTAATGTCCAGTAGTGGTCGTTATCCGGATAAAATGATGCTGAAGATAGTATCGTTGAGTTAGAATCCCATAACATTTTGAATTTACTTTGGGGCTAGCTCAGTCTATGTAACTTGTCCGTATAAATTTATTTACATCTCTCTATTTATTTATCAAGTCTTCAATAAATCTCCAAATTCGTATACGCGCTATGTCATTCTAAATATTTTATAGCTGTTTTTATAATTTTGTTTTCGAAAGAGATCATCGTACTTGAATCAGCTATTTTCCAACCAGTCAAATTAGATACTTTTTTTCTAAACGTTGTAACAAATATTACTATGGGATTTGTATGAAATACAGTTTAATGATTTCATAGTTTCTTGGAGTAAAATAGCTCTATTAATATCAGTTTTTTTGGAATAATAATCTTAAATCGCATTGAAAATGGATATGATCATGACATTGTTTTGTGACATTTTTCACCAAATATTTTTAAGCTAAAGCTAGCTTTTTAAAATACCCAATTGAGTATTTAAGCCACAAAGATTTGCCTCAAACGCACGTCCAAAGTCGACACTCAAAAGAAAAGAAACAACAAATCCATTACCCATTAAATGTTCATCGATTCGTAACAAACTTTAAACTTTATCACTCTTGATATAAGAGTAAAATTCCAATGAAAAGTTTCACTCGTTTTGCAGTTTGCCATATTGTTTAGAACATAAAGGCCACTGCAATGAAGTTATTGAGCTCTATTTCAAAGGAAATAGAAATAAAACTGCAGTGAATTGGAATCCCTACATTACTGTAATGTTGGCACTATCCCAAGGGAATCTGTGACATGGGCACCCTTGTACAGTATAGTTGCGCACAAAAGTAATACTCGTAAATACTTAAAAAGAGTTTTTTGTTTTAAAGACTGAGTGAGCCTAACCCTACAAGGTAATCCTGTGGGATTTTAAGGCGAGAAATAAAAGGTGGACTGTAATAGGTTATTATTGGTTTACAAGCGAAATAGAATATCTACACGTGCGCGCGCAATGCCAGTCCTTTGGCCGAGTGATGACGATGACCGCTGACCGGCGGTCCTGTCAATCACCCCGCGCCCCGCGCCTCCCGCGATGACGTAGTCGCTCCGCGACAAAGACTTTAATAAATACCTACTTGGATTTTTTTACGTGTTTGTTTACTTTCATTTATACAACGTGGAAGGGACATACCTGTAAAAAATCGAACCACGGGCTACACTAGATCATTTATATAGCACAATAAAATAAAAATAAACAGTCAGAAAACCAAAACATACCCATACAAATTGCCTGGGCAGCTACACACTTTAGTATGGAAATGTTCGTTTACTGTTATTTCAATTCCATTATACTATAGTGATCTAGTATAGCCCGTGGTTCGATTTATTACGATTATGTCCCTTTTACATTGTATATATACTAAATGACACAATCAAAATAACGATTTAACGGAACAATTTAGGAACATATAAAATATAAATACTGACCTTCTTTATGCATAAAAAATATTTAAAGTTTGCTAATGTCCGTGCATGAAAAGAGATCTCTTTTCAATATTAACATAATTCATCATCATCATTATCCCACGCCACTTATCACTAGTAATTTACCTGAGAAATAATAGGATGGCGCAATGATATCAATATAATATATTTATATCGTTCGTTGCTTTGCGTTGTCATAAAAACCCCCGACGACACCATATAAGGTCTAACAAAATATACTGAAATTGTTTTAAGGGTTAATTCAGTCCATGATACTAAAGCTATTTTAAGAGGGAATTCAGTCCGTTTTCCCTAAGAACACACATCGAAATATAAAAAGCAATGTTTGGCCTCCCATACAAGTTGACCGATCAGCTCATCCGAGTTTGTATGGAAAGCCAAAAATTATTTTTCATATTTCTACATAATGTTCCTTGGGAAAAATTGTTGAGTATGACGAACTGATTTCACTCTTAAAATAGTTTAAGTATCATAAACTGAATTAACCCTAAGTAGTTTCAGTATATTTTGTTATACCTTATATAACATTATAAACATGATGTTTTTTTAATTTGCCTATTATATAGTAAATAAACTTGTTGTTTTATATTCAAATATATAAATATATTCAAATAAAATTATTCATACTTACATATTTATCTGTCTAAGTACCTAAACAGCTTTTCTACTCGTAAGTACCTAACACTCTCTCACTTAGGGTGTGATCACACTTGTAATTGACTTATCTCGATCGCGATCCAGTGGAGTGCGGTCCTAATCCAATCCCGCGCAAATAAAAGTGGATGTTTTTTACACAATTAATCCAATAATTATGGCTTTTAGTGCATAATTTGATGATTTTAATGCGTGTAGGGTTTTAGTGGTAATGTGGTGTTATAATTATTTTATGAAATATGACAAATATTTTATTAAAGGTTAGGGCAAGTTGTAAATGGCCTTTTTCAAATTCAAATTTCCTAAGTATTGGATGTTTATTAAAATATGTATTTGTTATGATATATAGTATTGTTAAGTTAGTATCCCATAATACAAGTCTCGAATTTACTTGAGGGCTAGCTCAATCGGTGTTATTGGTCCCTATATATTTATTTATTTTATTTACTTATAATTTGCGGCTGAAATGATGACGATGAGAAATCAAATTCATTGATTTCATGCATACACTATCACGTCTGTATTTTGAGTACTGTAGCTCTAAGCATACAGATCCAATTTTAGAGCTGTCGTAAATTAGATTTGTAGAGAAATTTTGACTTGTTCCGAACTTATAACTTTAAAAATATTTATGTAGTTTTTTTATCATTTTCTGTCAAAGATGTAAAAGAACGTTTAAAAAATGCAGTGTCTCTATTGACAAAAGAATATTCTATTTTATATAAACTGTTTTTTTTTTTCTAAATTACTTTACTAATACCCTGCAAGTACTCAGTAATGAAACGTGCTTATTTCTGAAGTGTTAACGCAAACCTATCCATTATTCTGGTCTTCCCCTCCCCAGGGTATATGCCCCTGCTCTATTATGTTCGCGAATTTACTTTTGTAATGTTGATAGTAGAATATCAATAAAAAAACAAAAGAATTTTTTTTATTTCAAAAATAAAGGAGTATTTTTAACCGACTTCGAAAAAAGGAGTAGGTTATCAATTCGTCGCGATCTTCTATTTTCACGGATTATTCGAAGATGCCTGGACCGATTTGGATAATTTTGTTTTGTTTGAAAGAGCATACTTGTCAGACTTCCCATATAAATTTTATCAAAATCAGTAAGTAAATAATACATATTTTATAATTCCAGCAAATGGCCCCATTTCGTATAAAGATGGTATCTACCTATATCGTTAAATAGGTAAACCTAAATAAATCATTTAAAACCAAAAGTAAAATACTGTATGTAAACTACCAAACATTTTTAATTTCTACTTACACTTCTAGTCATTTTGACATCTATTTTACATAAAAGCATATATAGCTGTTGTATATTACGGAAACAATAATTATATCTATTAATAATTCTTCAAAAACTTAAAACCGACTTAACCCCCCAAACTACACAACCGATATTAATAAAACTTCTGTGGGATCACCTGACAGTGTAAACTCTTTAGAAACAAATCGGTCCAGGCGTCTTCTAATAAATCCGTGAACGTACATAAAAAATAGATCGTGATGAATTGAAAACCTCCTCCTTTTTTGAAGTCGGTAAAATAGGCACACGTGCTTGATAGAAGCTTCGAACACAAAGAAGTTGCTTAGTTACAAATCATTTTTCAATTACCATAAATCGCTTAGAAATCGCACGACCGTCAAAAGAAGTGCCATAAATCTACGGAAGGGGTAGGGTGACCAAGTTGGATCACAAAATAAAAATAACGAAGAAGCATGCGATAAAAAACACTTATAGGAAAAATATCAAGCTGAACAATGCTGTAGGAAAATAAAATCAATAATTGGAACGAAGTTCCTTATCGCGCGTTGCGAAAGGAGGCTAGACGGAAAAAATTAAGACCAAAACTTGTAACGACACTTTTTGGTATAGTTGTAAGCCGTGCGGCGTTCGCGTGTTCTCTGTCTGTCTCTCTCTCTCCTAATTAATCGAAAGAAACTTCGTTCCATCCGGGTGTCCCTTGACACCTCTTAAGTTTTTTTTAAAAGATTTTGCGGGATGTTGGTTACTATTTTTAATCCCCGTCAATAAAGAAGGGTTTAATAAGTCTAACGCTAATGTCTGTCTGTGTCTGTCTCTGACATCGTAGCTCTCAAACGGATGAACTGATTTCAATGCGGTTTATTCACGTGAAAGGAAGTTTCCTTGCGGTGGTTCTTCATAGACTTAGATTAATTAAAATCTCTTTAAATGTTATTAAGGGTTTACGCTTGAAAGCCGGGGATTTTTAAATTTGCCTGGTAAATAATAGATGGCACTAAGTACGAATATCAAAAATAGGAATTCTGCTGGGCACGCTTTACTTATCTGGTTTTTCTTTTTTTTCTGATTTTGTACATATATATATATATATCAAAATGGTATTTTGATATATATATATTTGATATATATATCAAAATACCACGGTTGATTGGCTGTATTTTCATTTAGAGTTTTCATAACATTCTTTTAGAGGAAAGCTTTTTCTCTATTCTTATTAATTTGTTCTTAGGGACACCATATCATAATGCTGTCCCATTATTTTATTGCTCAGAGAATTTAATTTTCGGCTGGTAATGTCATGTCCCAAGGGAGTAAAGGGGCGTAAGCATTGAAGGTCACTTTATGGTCGAGTAGGGACTTGTACTGATTAACCAATATGTTGAGATTTCGTTTTGTACGGTTGAGAAACTGATTTTACGAGCTGTTGCAAATTGATTTTATGCATCTAGTATATAAGTTGACATTAAGGGCGCGTTTAGAAGTCGCGCGCACGCCTATTGCATAACTCAATGCACGCGATGTATCACTCATCAATACAACTCAAATTGCATTTACCGATGTCTAGTCGGGGCGAGTGCGGGGCGGGCGCAAGGCGGAAGCAAGGCAAGCGCGGGGCGTAGGCAAGGCTTGTGAACTCCGGTAAATGCAATTTGAGTTGAATGATGTGTGATAGGAGCAAAATTATAAGCAACAAATTTTGAAGCGCGCTATGCGTGGTTTCTACCTCAGTTGAGCGACATAACATTTGATCGATACTACTATTGCTCGACGTGGGCTAGGTGTGCGCTTGGTGTGCGTCCGAACGCGCCCTTATCTGACAAAACATATTGGCGCTTTCGGCTCCACGCAAACAGAGCCCATAGCCGACCCAAAGGCCACTTTTATCGTGAAGGTGGGCAAGAAGGTGGAGGAATCAACGATGCAGCATGAGAAGTTTATTCGTAGATAAATGAAAGTGATCCAATTAACCGAAGTCTCCTTTCCAGATACTACGAAACGGGCAGCTTCAAAGCCGGCGTCATAGGGGGCTCAAAGCCTAAGGTGGCGACGCCACCGGTGGTGGACGCCATCGCGGCGTACAAGAGGGAGAACCCCACCATGTTCGCGTGGGAGATCAGGGACAGGCTACTGAGCGAGGGCATCTGCAGCCAGGACAACGTGCCTTCAGTCTCCAGTATCAATAGGTGAGAGATTGAAGTTTAAGGTTCTCTACTTGACGACAGTGAAGGACCTTTTGCCTTGTAAACATAATTATTTCTCTTCTCTCGTCACTAGATGGCGCTATAGGTTATAATTAAAACAATGAAATCTTCTATTACTATTATATGAGATTATTTAAATAAAACAGTACTCTACTTAACTAAATATGACTTATACGTAATGCGATTAATATGTTTAAAGCATATTCAACACTTTCTTTGTCACTTTTTTGCTGGTCGAGTGTGCTGCCACATCTCGTATAATGAATGATAGGAAGAAGCATTGGCTTTATGCCACATCTCAGGTTCCCCAAAGGGTAAAAATGGGACCCATATTACTAGATACGGAACCCTTCGTGCGCAAGTCCAACTCGCATTATTGAGTCTCATTTCAGTAAAACTTACTGTTTTTCAATGACTAATAGATACATAAAAAAAATATTAACCCAACTTACATTAAGAACCCAAATAAAAGAGCCGTCATATCGTCTTCAAACTGATGGAAAAGTAGTACCTATAATAATGCTCAAGGAAACAATAGCAACCCTATCATATTGTTCAAAGAAAACTTTCACATCATAATACAAAGTTATGTAAAGATATATCAATAGCGTATCGGGTGAAACGTATTCGCCAAATTCCCCATTTGCTAAACTTTTTTTGTTGCAATAAGAACCCTTTTAGTTTATGTTAAGGTATAGTTTTGCACGGTTGATTGGCTGGATGGAAAATGTTGGTGGGCTATGAGAAAAGCGACAAACATTTTTTTTTTGTTCAAAAGTATTACAAGTAAAAAAAAAATTTCGTCGAGGCGTCTTCGAATAAACGGTGATGATTCGAATACGATGATGAGAAAAATACCAGCGCTCAAATATTATTTCAAATAGCTTGGTACTTAGATCGTACTTAGCAAACGAATGAATAAGCGGATATCCGCCTTAAAAGATGAATCACTACACATGACTATATGACATCATTCATTATGTTAAATAGCACCGAAAAATCTGCATTTGGTTACAAGATATACGTTTTAAAAACTAATACACATAACAACGTGTATATACTCGTATTTTTAAAATGTACTAAGTAATTAAGACCTTTCGTTGGATAGCCTCCAAGTCCTCCCGTGAATGTCGTAGAAGGCGAGGAAATACAAGTTAAACAAAGCTTATAAACATCAATGAGATCTATCCAACCCGTCTGACCAGCGTGGAGAGTGTAGGCTAAGTCCTCTGTCTGCTGTGGCCAGGTGTGGCTTTGGTATTACAGAGAGGGTCGTGCATCTGCAGTGGAAACAAAAATACCTGGTGATGATTGGATAGCCATCTCGATATAGTAAAAAAAAAAAAATTTTGTCACGCATTTTCTTGTATGTAACATTCATTGAATTGTGTCACCCGGACAATAATGGCGAATTAATTGACAGATTATTTTCAAAATTATATAATGTTTCGGATACTACTGTGTAACACACATAAATATCTACATACATACATAGACTGCTAAAATCATCACCCTTCCTCTTAGTTTATATGGAAAGCAAATAGAGGATTCCACATTACTTTTTTGTCACTAACAGGACCATGGAATTGTATGTAATGCGTCGTGAACGAGACAGACGGAGCATTTAGGATCATGCGGTTCTAAGCAGACAGAGCCAAGGGCCGCAAGACTCAAATACTACTTTTAGTGTAATGTTGGGCGAGAAGGTGGAAGAAAAATCGAATTAGTGATGGGTTTCCAACCGCATGGATATTTTTAGTTTTTTTTTTCTTCTCAAAATTTCGCTTTTTTTTTCTTTTTCCCTTTAAATGTCGGACGCCCGGAGCGGGCGTCTGATGTATTGTTTTACTATTGTGTCTGCACTGACAACAGGTGAAGGGCTAAAAATAAATAGAGATAATTAGAATCATCATCTTCCTATAAGTTTTTAAAATACTCGAAAGGCCACCCGCTATTCTTATGGCCCACGCAAGGGGTTGCGTGCCGGGATGTACCGGAAGCAGTGCGGGAGGGACTAAAGATGGCGGCACCGGAAGTCGAGACACGTGCTCTGCGCGCGCCGGACTTCCTCCGCCATTGAAATATAGTGCTACAACTGCGATATACTATATTTTTCGGATCTCTCGTATTGAAGATATTGGTACAAGCATTTTCGATTAGGATAATTGATTTTTCATATTTTGGATGTGGTTTGACTGCCTTTATAATTATCTACTATTATTTCCATGAATGTATTTACTGTCTGTATTTTCATGATTGTCTGGAAAAAAAGAAAAATTGTAAAAAGAACCACATGATTCTGTATCCGGCCGGACTGATCAAAAAAGCCGATCGAGAAAATAGGGGAAAATCGTGTTAGTGCAAAGTAAAAGTCAAAGTGACGACTATCAACTCCTATGGACATGACTCAGAACAAGATTTTAAATCTATAATTTTTGCACAACAGATTTTCATAAAAAAAAATATGGAACCACCTAACAAGTATGCCCTTTTGAACAAAAAAAGACTTTTTAATTGAAACTAAGTCTTCAAAAATCGGCGAACATATTTTTTTTATTTAGAATTCTGTCACTTAAAAAATACTTGTTTTATGTCATTCCTTTAGCTAGTCACTGAAAAATACTTCAGATAAATCCATCAAAAAAAAAATTAAAAGATAAATGACGTATAAATCTGACACGAAATATCTAATAAACCTGATAAAATCCCCAAATATACCTCTAATTAGCGTATGTTTCACCTGTCCACTGCCACTTTACTCTGGACATTATCTTCGCAATTTTCCAAAACCTCAAACAAAACACGATAACAAAATTAATAAACGGTAGCAACGATAACCAATCAATACACAAATATTACCCGTGAAATGGGGAGTTTTATCTTATCTGGTAACACCGGGATTTGTAGAAAGCTGGCAACACTTGACGATAATGGCGGAATCCTTTGCGGATTATAAAGTTTATCGCGTTGTATCGTGTTATTAAAAGGTGTTGCCTCATTTGCGATGTTTATTTGTATTTAGCTGATTAAGGATAGTTTTGTTGTGGTAATATAAAATTAGAGTAAATAAGTATTTTTATTAAGTATTTAAAAAGTATTGAATTAGTCCGTCTTTTAGATTATCCTAAAACAATGGACCCGTATTTTTTAGTTTTAAAAAAAATCAAAGATACGGATCATATAAGTTTCAGAGTGGGGGCCTACGACGTCATCGCTATACTTGGTCGTGACGTCATGCGAATTTTAAATACACTGTATATTCGTCATTTTTAATATCTAAGAGAAAAGAAAAATACGTTGTACAACGTTATTTAATAATCTTACCGATGGGCCAAGTAATAATAAAAATTGCTTCAATAAAAACTTTGCACGGAACACGTCAACAACTCGTCGATCACAATTCTGACGTAGAAATAGCACGAGTAGATAATAAAGCAACAAACTAGGTTTTTTTTTACTTTGAAATCCCTATCGTATCACCAATTAATGACCAAATCAAATTTATCTGGCATTGCACCCACATTGAAATGTACAGTGCAAACTCAGCCTTTTAAAACACTGCTCCCCTGTGGCATTTGAGAAAGACACTGGCTGACCATCGTACAGGGGCATAAAGTAGAAAGGGGCGGCAAAATGTCGCTTTGTTCGACGTATTCTTCTACCTAATTGATCATATACATCATGTACCAAGGACCTTGATGAGGCTAAGGACAGAGGGTTCGCTATGGCTAAATACTGTGTAAATAAATGGTCAAAGATCATTTGAAATTTAACTACACTAGATATCTTATTGTACTTGACAAGAAGAATTATCATCATTATTTCTACTGCTAGAAGTCATATATAACGGAAAGCTATATTATTTCTAGAAGCAGAATGATTCTACTTTTGAACTATCGTGTTGCACATATACATAAGAATTAAAGCAAAACGTACCGTTTTGTTAATTTTTTGTTGTTTTTTCAATGGATTTACATCTGTACGTGAAAGTACAAATGATGAGCTTCTTAATTTTTAATATTTTTTAATATGGTATGCTCGATCGCCACATTCTTTTACATTTACAAATGTGTTGCATATTTTAGCAAAAATCTATTTGTAGAATACCTATTTATTAATAATTGTAGAAAAATATGGTAACAAAATTGACAACGTTCGAAATTTCTAAAGTCAGATAACTAACTAAATAGGGCGTAAAAATAATCTCACCCAGGGGCACTAGTAGTGCTAAACCAGCCCTGACTGCACTTTGAGGGGTTGGGGTCCATTATTGAACAATAAGCAGGATTATGGTTGTCAATAAACAGGCTTTATTAGGGTCCAAATTGTGTTATTTCGACTCTATTTGGTAATGGATACTAGAGTGTAATTGTAAATTTATTTTGAATGGTTTAAAATGCAGTAGATTGCGAGTTGATGTAACTTTACTATATTTTTTGGGTTAATTTTTGCCCAGCGATGGATCTACAAGGCAATTTTTTTTAATTCCAAAATTGATTTTGCTTAGAAAATCATTAGGTTATAAACTTTACAATAAACACTATAAGTATGTAGGTTCAAAGAACTTAATGTAAATTTTTCAGTCGAATTCCAAAACAGTATAATGTCTATTTTATTAACTTTCATACGTACATGTTATGTTTTTTTATTTTTTATTATAATATGTCAAAAATGCATTTATGGGGACCAGTATTAATGATAATTAATCATGATCATTAATCGTAGTCCCATGTCTATAGATTTTAAAGAAATTACTAAAAAAATATCTAGAACCGATTTACTAAAAATTATCTAGAACCAATATCCTAAAAATTATTTAGAACCGATATACTACAAGACTTTAAAAATAACTATTTTGATATTTCATTCCGATCTAACCGTGCGTCCACTAAACAATACCCTTCAAAGCGAATACCGAAACACGAAGTCAATTTGAAATCCATTCCAACGCGGGGGCGACAACTGAACTGGAGGGCGACACGAGGGTGACACGAGGGCGACACGAGGGCGACACGTGACCGACACGGGCCGGTAATGTGTCCCGGAACGCTGATCGTGGCCGCATTACCGATAAATAGAAATCTATTTGAGTGGAAGTGAGAATTTGAGTGCAGATTGGGGAGTAAGACTTTTGCAGAAGCATTACATTATAAAAAATCTAAAAAAGTATTAGTATGGTACCCGCGGAAGACCAGCGTCATGGCCCACATACATATGCTGAGTGGGGACCATTTTGGTACAAACATTATGTTAGGTAATTTGTGTGTAATTAATTAATTCAGAAAAGGTTTTTTAAACTTTTATTTTTTTTCAAATATCAGTTGTCTTGAATTACAATGCAATATTACCATAAGAGTAGGGTCTGTAATAAAGTCGTAGGTATTTAATTTCATTGCGGTTGTTTTTGCAATCATTTTAATTATGACACTCAACAAAGAGCCATATACTACATTTACAAAATAAATAAAATGATATCGAATGATATTTTAACACCAAATGTTCACCCAAAAATATTAATGCTAAAATGTTGTATCCTCTATTTATCCAACCATTCATGTGGTATGTACACATAATATTTATGTAAATACTTAATAAGTACTTAACTAAACTCATGTAAGTACTTAACTCTTGTGAGATTGTATGGAGAGCAATAAATACATCTTTATGTAATCTTTTATCATTTAAACGTAATAATATGCTAAAAGCAAAAGATTTCTCCGTCCAGGCGTTATTTACCCTTATTTGACGTCTAATAAACCCAATTTCCATTTAGTATAAACCAGAACAATTGCTTATCAGTCCAAAAGAATTGCTCTTATTTCGCGTTGACACGTTTTCCCCTCGAAAAAATACCCGTCATTATACTAGACGACAAATTATTTCGCGCCAAAAAAAAATCAAATGTCAAAGTGGGGTTGCCAGAGTTATTGCTTCAATTACCCGCTGGGCCCTCGATTAAAAATGTCTTGGCTTTTTGCAAGTTTGCATTTTTTTTATTCATTCATGGAGGTTTTTGTGCGAGTATTTTATGGGTATGCCATGTACGATGTAATAATTCTATTTAGATTCGAAATATTGTGGAGTAGTATAGTTAAAAAGATATAAGTATTTTTAATAAATAATATACTTGTGCATACCTAATGTCAGGTGTATTTGATTTGTGCATTATTTTATTTGTACAAATAGAAAGGAGAAATAAAGATTTTCCCGACATTGGGTCAAAACGATTAATTTTAAAAAAGAATAGTAATAAGTAGGTAAGCAGTAGGTTGTTATGTATAAAATTTAACTTTGCAGCTATATGTTGTCTAGAAAAAGTTATTATACCCATTCTTTAATAAGTATAACTATGTCTTTTAACATTATTTTATATTTAACTGTACAAAAAAGGTTTGCAAAAAAATGCGAATAACCTAATAATTTCCATTCATTGTGAAATCTACTTCCGAGCCGGCGTCCGCGGTAGACCCTGGTTTTGACTATAGCAAAATGCTACAACCACATCCGGTAGGGTTCAGGGTCATGTATCATCCGCAAATTTTATTATTCTTTGCTATCCGAGTGCCCTGCAGCAATATTTTTGATTTATT
Organism: Acrobasis consociella; assembly: GCA_963555685.1. Lineage (NCBI taxonomy): Eukaryota > Metazoa > Arthropoda > Insecta > Lepidoptera > Pyralidae > Acrobasis > Acrobasis consociella. The sequence goes on along the minus strand of OY743104.1, from coordinate 38,947,300 downwards.
ACTTAGGGTAAGATGCAAAATGGAGTTTTGACTTATAAGTATTTTACTTATTGGGTCTTGCGGCTCTAAGCTGACAGAGCCTAGGAGACTATTAGGCTCTAAATGTACTGTCTGCCACAATACTGTCGTAATAAATCGAATCACGGGCTAGATCTCTGCAGTATATAATGATTAAAAAAAAAAAACATCGACATTCCCATACAAATTGTCCAGGCGGCTGCAAACATTCGTATTGACTGTTATTTTAATTTTATTATATTGTAGTGATCTATAACGGATACGTCCCTTTGACGTTGTAGATTACATAAAAGACTTGGTAATATTTACAACAATTTGTAATTCATTTTTGCATTTAACATTTGAAACAGGGAAATACAAAAATTACTTCAGCATAACAAAACTTTCCAACCAAAATACATGTTATATTTTTGTTTATTGCCAAGAAATATGAATTGTATAATACGTGACAAATACCTACGAAAACTGAACTGCATCCAAAACGAATAAATAAATGTTTTTCGGTCATTTTAACGAATCGGATGTATGCAAACAAGATAGAGACATAAAATATACCAAGTCCGTATCCTGTTTGGATAAAATACAAAGTTCAAACGTACATATATCACAAAACAACAGACAGTATTTTGAATAATCATTTTGCCGCCCGCCAACGCGGCTGACAGTTCATTTGCCGCCATGATGGATGGTGGCGCGCTCTAGCGGTGAAATATTGCCAGATTGCTGAGGGTTGACATATGCAAAAACTGTTTTAGTTATCAAAAAGGTTAGGTCGTAATAGAGTCATCACTTTGAGGGTGGTGATGGATGGGCTGTGTCAAGTAGATTTGGTGTTGGTTTACGATATAATATGAAATGTATTTGTCGTACACTTTTGATAAATAAGTAAGTTGAGGGAAGTTGAATTATGTTTGTGAACTAGAGTACTGTTTGAACGTACTTATGGCCCCGTGTACCCGTAAATCGGCCCTGGCCAAACTAGCACTGAAAGTTTTAAAAAGCATAGGTACATACTACAAATGGTAAGTGAAAAAATAAGTAAATAAGGTCTAGCACTTCTACGGCTCTCGGTCCAAAAGTTCCAAAACGAATTATTATTTTTGTTCAATATTTGCTAACTAATGATGTAGATTTAAATAATATGTGTAAATGTTTTTGTTAAAATTGTTTACAATTGGCAAATTTAACGCTAAAAGCATTTTCTTCCTGTCAATTATATTATTTTAATTTTGAGAATACCCATATTAGGTACTTCAAACCGAAATACACATTAAGAAAAGCAATCAAATTTACCCAATAAAATTAACATAATAACCTCACAATTACAACCAATGACAAGATTATTCCATTACTCACCCCAAAAAACGCTACTCACCCGTCAACAAAAAGTCGCCGACCACCGCAACTTTCCGTCGCCGATAAATCATGCGCCACGTGTCGCTACATCCTTTTGCAATATAAGTAGCGGTCGCAGCGATTTGCGATGCTTCCGAAGTTCATTGTCTAGACGTCGGCAGTAAAAAGTCGCGGCGTGTGCGGTGAGCCTAGTGGCAAATTGCTATGAGAGAATTATACATTTTTAATCCCCAACAAAAAAGAGAGGTGGTATAGCATAGGTTTAAGAGTAAATAGGTATAGTAATAGTTAAATCTAGGTGGCTATAAGTTTGAAGTTAATGTCTATCTGGTCTGTCTGTAACGCTCGAAGGGGTGGACCAATTTCGATGCGCAAGTTCCTTGCGGTGGTTCGTAGCTATGTTTGATGAAAATTGGCTTCAAAGTCGGGGTTTTTGTATAACAGTTGCCGCTTCAAATATGTTACGATACGGATCAATTCTACTATTTAGTTCCTCCGCCCATCACTAGATGGCTTTTACATATGAAACTATTTAACGGGGTTTCTTCATTTTCCTGGCAAATAAACTTGTATTATTTTCTTCCATGCTGGTCTGGGAGAAAAGAGGAATCTTAAATGTACCAACTACTTATCGAAAAATGAAATCAAGAGTTTGACTTCAAAAAAAGCATAACGTCACGCTTTCGCATTTCATACAAATCCCATAAAAAATGTTGGTTTTGACGTTTAGAAAAAAATGTGATTCAATTATATAGGAACAGCAAAAATTTTTTTTCTCTTTGGTCTGATTTCATTTGTCTATCATCTAGCGGATTATACCTACCTACCTTGTAGCACCTGCTTTGTGTATTCAGTATATTAATTTTCTTTGTTGTCCTTAGGATTGTCCGGAACAAAGCAGCAGAGAAGGCGAAGCATGCGCACAATCAGCAACAGCAACAGCAACAAGAACAAGAAATCAGTTCCGCGCAAGGCAGTGTTGTCTCTGTGAGTACATTACTATCTCTAACGGCCCAGTATGATCAAGTCACCTACAATAGATGTGCCGTGTAGGTTCCGGCAGAGTAGAATAGGGCCACTCCAAGTCCTCCCGTGGATGTCGTAGAAGATGACTTAGAAAATACAAGCTAAACAAAGCTTACAAACATTAATGAGACCTCTCCAACCCGTCTGGCCAGCGTAGAGAGTGTAGGCCAAGTCTTTTGCTGCTTTTGTCAAGTATGGCTCTGGTAGTACAGAGAGGGTCGTGCTCCTGCAGTGGAGACAAATAGACATGATGATGATGATGACGACCTATAATAGAATCATCGGTGGCCTAATCAACCTGGATGTAACAAAAGATGGAACATGCGAGCTGTGTGTATTACTGCAACTAGTTGTGAAAGTTGGTTGCGATGACAGCTGAAGGGGTATTATACAGCCGTTATGATAAAAAATGACAAAAATGCAAATCATGTTAACAGGCGATGCGGCTAGCAACCCATCACTGTATTGATTGCTTTTCCATCTTCTCGCCCACCATGACGCTAAAAGTGGCTATTGGGTCTTGCGGCCCTGGGCTCTGCATAGAACCGCAAGACCCAAAATTCTTTGTCTGCCCCATTAGGGATAAAGACGTGATAGTATGTATGTATGTATGTTATGATAAACATTGTAAGTTCTTTCAAAGCCAGCACCAGGCAGCGTCTTCATTGGCCCAGTAGTATCATAGAATCATCGGTGGACTAATAACCCCGGATCAGACTTCCTATCACTGACACCTGCCACACTTGGTTTTTCAGAGTTAAGGATGTAAGCGTTATAAGCAGTCGACTATTTGATTGGATTCTTGTAGCCATGTCCAGCAGTTGATGTTATATGTCTGAAATGATGATGATGATGATGATTCCCATGGCTCATATGATGACTCTAAATGGCCAACTACTTATAACGATGTCCTAAGATAAAGACTAGAAGAAGAAGGTATTTTATCAACACAACTAAAACTCCTTTTCCTTTCAGGTGATAACCCACGCAGGCAATGCGCCTGGCACAACAGCAGTTCTCTCTCCAACTACCGAGCAGCATGTTGCCAACACTGGCAGCTACAGCATCAACGGCATCCTAGGCATCGAGCAGGTGGACGGTCTACACAACGGCACAACTGGGTTGAAGAGAAAACGCCATGAAGACCAAGGTAGTACATTTTATTTATTTAAATCTTTATTGACCACAATGGTACAAAAGGTGAACTTAATGCTAATGTATTCTCTACCAGTCAATCAGTAGGAAAACAGAAACTTTTTTCTATATGCGATAGGTGCATAAAGATGACATTTTAGCAATAAAATCAAGTAAGCTGGTAATTACAGTTACTGCCGTAAAGTTAATGCCGGTTTTTGAAGCAATATAGCCGAGAATGCAACCAGTAACGCGATTATAATAGGAGAAGTAAGTTTGAGGAGATTTTTTGTGGAGTTTCTTCTCTAATGTTTGTTTTTTTAATTCTTTATTTTATTTATTTATTAAACTTTATTACAAAAATGTAACAGGCGGACTTAAGGCCCTAAGCATTTTCTACCAGTCAACCTACAAGTGGTGCTGATAAAAGCAAATTTTAGACGAAAGTACAAATTAGGAGAAACTTTACAATATATAATACATATAAATATAATATATTTTATTTGTTTGAAATAACTTTATTGTACTATGAAAAAACACAATAACATATAAAAAAATAGAATAAATTGACAACGGCGGACTTATCCCATAGTGGGATCTCTTCCAGTCAACCGGCGAATAAGATATTGTTAGTTTTTTTGTAATTTACCTGGCAAATAATAGATGGCGTTACAGATATCGACTCCACTTAACTTTCGTTAAAATATGATGTAGTTCCGCCACTTATCACTAGATGGTGATAGAGTTTTTGTTTAATTTTCTGAACAAATAAACTTCTTTAAGACTAAAGTCTACAAGATTAAACTTTGTCCCAAAAGAGGCTCTACGACATTATCTTCTCGGTTTCGGGAGTTATAATAATAAAGCAGACGGAGTGCAGTAAATTTAATAGCTCAGTAAATCTTGGCGGTTCCGCACACTGCGCCGTCTGAAAGGACGTAGGGATGGGGCCAACGTCGACGATGTTATCGATAAAATTCGGGCCTGATATGATAAAAAAGGTTCATCTTTTTCGACATGATTACTCTTTGATCTTTTCAAATATTTAGTCCCGATATATTTTTTCAATTACTTTTACGAATATACTTTATCATAAATATGTCTTAAATAATATGAAAAAGAACCTGTGAACATGAACATTTTTAATAGGCTATTTTACTGTGTATGTTTTTTATTTATTTAAGAAAAAACTGAAAAGAAATGAAACAAAGTATTGAAAACTGCAAGAAAATTGGTGTAGTAATTAGCATTTCAAATAGAAAAATGTGAGCGCGGTGGAGACATCTCAATATCTTTCGTACACTCGAGACCTAATATAGTAGAGAAGTCAAGACCTTGTATTTGTGTCCTTTTTCTGTTACTTAATAGTTGCCCCTTTCATCAGGTTTTAAAAGCTTATAACTTACTTATTTTTGAGCAAATTAAAACAAACCATTTTGTTTTCGGTTTCGGATTGTGTTACTTAATGACATAAGAAATAAAAAAATCGACTATCATATTGTTGTTATCGATATCGATACGAAAAATTGACACCTGGCCCCATCTCTATCCAGTATGGCTGCTCTACAGGGACTCTACAAGTATTGCGTCCTAACATTACTTACAAGTTTTCTACTCTACATGTAGAGTTTGAGTTACCCCCATTGGGCTTGGAAATTTACAGGTAGCAAGTTTCAGATGTAAGTTGGGGCTATTCATTATGGTAATGGGTATTAAATGACTTTGTAAACTACTTCCATGCTGGTGTGGAAGAAAATAAATAATCGGCCAAGTGCGAGTCTGACTAGCGCACGTAGGGTTCCATACCACTATCAAAATCACGTTTGTTGTGTATGGGAGTACCCTTGAAATATTAATTTTATTTAAATTCAATTGTTTATTAAAAAAGTGAAAAGAAAAAAAAAATTTCAGTATTTTGTCCGGAACTTTTTCTTTGAATTCTTTTTACACCTTACAGCTATCGTAAATACACGTCTTTTGATCTTAATTTTAATATCAAATCTTAACAACTTTCCGAGATATAAGGGAACTTTTTCGTGAAATCGGAGCCTAAACTGGAGCGAACGAAAAGGCATTTCCAATGTCAAAACAGCAAAAAAGGCAATTTCTTTAATACCTCGTATCTTTCAAACCGATAGACGGATTTAGACAGTTAAGGTATAGCTAGATTCGTCTCAAAACCCTTAACGTTTCAAACAAATTAAAATGTTGACCGATCAGTCAGTGAATCGACAATCTAGACTTTTTCTTTTATGTATTAAGATATAACGTAGAAGGGACCACCACGGGCTGTACTAGATCACTATAGTGTAATAGAATTAAAATAACAGTAAAAGAACAAAAAAAAATTGGTATTTCTATACTAAAGTGCACACTTTAGTATAGAAATATCATTTTTTCGTCGCCCGGGCAATTTTATAGGAATGTCATTGTTTTTGGTTTCTTGACTGTTATTTTAATTTTATTATGCTATAGTGATCTAGTATAGCCTGTGGTTTGATTGATTACAGGTATGTCCCTTCCACGATGTATATACTTAGTTTTTTTTGGTCAAGTTTTTTATATAGTACTTGTTGTTCACAGACGAAAACCGGGACTTCAACAACCACTCAGAAGATGATGTGAAGAGGCAGAGGAGTCACTATAACGGAGACCAGATATACTCGAATGTAAGTTTACTTTTACTTATCTTACTAGTCTGTCTGCCTAAGGATTAAAACGTGATAGTATTTATGTATGAAATATTCTGAATTAGTATAAAGGTTAAAAATTAAAAAATATATATACAGTCGATTTTACAAATTAATATATACTAAACTAAACTATATTAAACTATAAATAAACGTATGTATTTACGTATGTATTTAAAAAAAATGGAGTACAATTTGAGTAGTGCAGATTTTTCTGTCTTTACTAAAAGTCTGCACTTTTAACTTAGTGTGGATTTTTTAAATATAGCGATAAGTACAGACTTAAAAGTACTTGTAATTTGAAGCTAAGAATCGAGAAATCAAACAGTAATAACTTTCATGAGAAGCTTGAAAACCGAATGAATTTAATATTTTCAAGAACTGGCCAGCATAAAATTAAATTCGGCGATTATGTAAGAATTTCTAGCTAAAGGGTTTTCTGGTGTTTTACAAAACCGAGATGTAGGTAATGCCAAACAGCGGATTAGACAATCCAACTATGACGTATACATGGTATAGGGCATAGGGGGAAATATTTACCTTACTATAACCTTAGTTTTTTTTCGGAAAGGTAATTTTTTTGGTACGTGTTAAGTGGTCCCATATACATTTTATCAAAACTGGTTGTGTAGATTAGGGGTGAAGTTGGCTGTAGTTTTGAAAAATTATAATGAAGCAATAGACAACTTACATGGTCCAGTCAAGCCATACAAATCATTATTTGCTTCTAAAAAATGGTATGCAATAGACAATAAACATGCATCTTCCAATTGGGACTAAAAATCTGAGCTACTTACTCATGAGATAGGAGATGATCAGTTTTTTTAATAAAGAAATAAAAAGAAGAACCGTCAACAAGGCTTCAAAAGACAAAGTATCAAATATTGACCAGATAACAAAGCACAAAAGCTATAATTAGTCCCAACCAACGTTAACAACCGTCTCGTTAGCGGTTAATTGAAAACACGTGTGATTCGGCGCGAATTGGCGGCAAACCAGCGCCATCTTGTCGCTGAGTGATGGCGGCGGTTCCGCCATTTTGTGAGACAGCGGGAAGCGGAAATAACGCGAATCGCATTGTCTACACACTATTCTTTTAAGCTATCCTTTGTAACATTATGTTGTCGCAAAATTAGAAAATTAATCCTTAAAGATCTTTTAAGTCCAAGGTTCTAGTTTTCCCGTAGATACAAAGTAGTGATTAGTATGTATGAATATTTTTACTACAACAACAAATAAATATGTATTTATTTTTTGATTAACTTAGTAAATAAGGTCCAGTATAGGGAAATGCGTTCTATCTAAAACTGGTTTAACTGTAACATATACATGTATAAAACAAATATTATGCACTGATAGGAGAGTGAAACGTTACAAAATTATGTCAATGGCCATTGAAATGTAAATAATAAAACGCGACTAGACGTCACGAGGAGCTAATTTCATGCAAATCCCACAGACAATGTTTGTTTTGACATTTAGAAAAAGTATCTAATTTGACTTGTTGGAAACAAGCGGATAGTATTTCTCTACAACAACTTAGAACATAGTCAAGTTAGTATTAAGTATTTAACTTCTGAAACCACAAAATCTAACTTTAATCTTCTTTTCAGTTGTGGTCATCATCAAAATGGAGTCTAAAGGACGAGTATAAGCTGCTGTCAGAGCTCGGCGGCGCAGCGGGCGGCGCGACGGGCTATTATGAGAACCTCTTCGATGCCCCGTACGAGCACGCAGCGCACCCACACTACGCCCCACATTCTGGTAAGTTTTTTTTAAGCTATTGCATAGCTTCTATCGCGGGCCTTGAGCGCGCTTGAATCCAGAAATTCCGTAACGAAAAAACCTCACGCTGTAGGTTGCCGCTTCGTCTCCGTCGTCCGCTTGCGACGTTGCCGTCCTTCCTTGTATCGAACCACCTTAATGCAATAGCTTTACCGCGGCAGTCCCCGAGTGCCACACGTCTTTTTTTTTTTAAACAAATTACACAGATTGAGCTAGTCCCAAAGTAAGTTCGAGACTTGTGTTATGAGATACTAACTCCACGATACTATATTTTATAACAAATACATATATAGATAAACATCCAAGACCCAGGACAATTTGAAAAAGGCCATTTTTCAACTTGCCCTGTTCGGGAATCGAACCCGGGACCTCTGGGTGGCGGACTAGCATGGTGACCACTGCGCCACGGAGGTTGTCTCTCAGTTCTTCGTCATTTCAGCCTCAAGGTCACTGCTGGATTAATTCTTACACAAGGATTTAAAAAAAATTAGAAATAAATAAATGAATACTATTTAAAATATATTATAAAATATATTGAAACTATTTTAGTGTCATGACACTAAACAACTTTCTCCAAAGAACACGTATAAAAATATGTAATTTTTGGCCTCCCATACAATTTAACCGATCAGCTGATTTGAATTTGTATGGAAAGAGTAAAAATATTTTTAATATTTTTTATTTTTTATATCCCACAAGGTGGTCTGACGACCTAACCAAGGTCGCTGGAAGGCGCTGGATGCAAGCCGCTCTAGATCGGTCATTTTGGAAATCTTTGGGAGAGGCCTATGTCCAGCAGTGCACGTTGTGCGGCTGAAATGATGATTTTTAATATTTCGACATATGTTCCTCAAAGAAAGTTGTTCAGTACTGAGTTCATCCTTAAAATAGTCTTACTATCCTACTAAATATTATAAATGCGAAAGTCAGTTTGTGTATTTGTTTGTTTGTTGCCACTTCACGCTTCAACGACTGAACCTACTTAGATGAAATTTGATATGGATATTGTTTGATATCCAGGGAAGGACATAGGATAGTTTTTATAATCGAATTTATACGATGCCTACGTTCAATAGTAAGTTACCAACAAAATCTTTACGAAAATAGATCTCCAGTTAGTTTTAAAGATAGAAAAGAAGGAGAAGGCTGGCCTTTATCTAGGTCAGAAAATAAGCATTGCCATACAACGTGGCAATGCAGCCAGCCTTCTGGGCACGTTACCGCAGGGTAAACAATTACCGGGCCTTTTTTATTTGTACATTTGTTTTAATTTGTAGTGTATTTGTAGTGAGTAGTTTTTTAATCTTTATTTTAGTTTTTAAGAAAATTTAAAGTGTACATATAATTTATTTTTCGTCTAAATAAAAACTCATCTAATAAAAAAAAAGAGAGAAAAGGCTAGATTTCAATGTCATCTAAAAATGCAAACATAGTTTTAAAGGTCACAATTCAATGTCAAACGTTCTTCAAACCACAACTCAATAACTTGACAATCCGAGAACAGTTAGTAATCATACTGCACGTTGACACCGCAGTCATTCAGTGCGTAACTAATAATAGTAGTAATAAATTATTTGGGGGCGTATTTTTTGGTTTAGCACCTAGGGCCTGCTGCATTTGTTGCCCCAAGACCCCAAAAATGATTTCTAATGAGACAGTAGACAAAAGCCAGATTGGTATAAATTATTTTCTAGAAAATAAAAAAGAAAACCAAAAGGTTCCTAATCATTTTCAATCTTGACCTGACCGGGAATCGAACACAAGATCTCCGGTGTGACAGCTTGGCATAATGACCACTAGACCACAGAGTTCGTCTTAAAAAGAGGTAAAATCATATACCTAATGCTCATTTACATAAAACTGAAGTAAAATTCAGACTCTTTTTTGCTTTTATCTTTGCACTTTTGAAAACCAATTGTAACCTTTAGCCGCTCCCTACATGTCACTGCCCTGGGCTATGTCTTCCATGGTAAATACGCCCCTGATGATAATAGTAGTAATGCCAGAAATGGAAATGATGGTTTTGGTATCCGCTACGCAGTCACGAATGTGCCTACTTAGGTTTAAAAGGTCATGATGATAGGAAATATATAATCACATCACTCTAGGGTCAAAGCTGGTTGCTAATTTGTCGGAGCCTCTTATTATAATGCATCCACCTTTCAAGCAATGGAATTCTTAGTTATTTATTAATAAAACGTTATATTTACACTAAAAATTGTCTTTAGTAAGGACATTTCAAACAATTATTTAAATCAGATACTTTTCAGATACTTTATTCTAAACGTACAACACATTTTCCATGAAATAAAGCATAATGACGTCAAAGTTTCTTGAAGACAAATAGCGCTCCTATTATCAGTTTTTCTGCAATAAAAAATCTAAAATCACGTTGAATATTGATATTGGATGGAAGTTATCAGTAAAAAAAATCAATGTCGTAAAATATAGTAATAAAGTAAAGTTGTATCAGTATATGGGGTATTTTAATACATCTTTAAGCACCTATCGCATTTAGATTAAATTTTTCTGATTTCCTACAAGTTGACTGGTAGAGAATGCATTAGCATTAAGTTCACTTTTTGTACCATAGTGGTCAATGAAGATTTTAATTGACCGAGCGAGCGAAGCGAGCGAAGCGTCTCAGTTTCGAGATTAGCCAAAAATTCTTTTGTCCGTCTGTCTGTCTGTCTGTCTGCCTGTCTGTCTGTCTGTCTGTTCTCGCCTACAGGTCGCATTTCTTAACCGATTCTCTTGAAATTTTGTAAGCAGGTTCAGCAACTAAATAGAATTTTTTTGTCGAGCCAGTTTTTAGAAATTTTTCAAAATGGCGGGGAATATGGGGGTTTAAAATTTAAAAACTGTCACATATCCGCCATTTCAAAATATTTTCAAAAATGTCATTAGACTTTTTTGTTGCCATTATAAAAACGATTTTTTTTTATTTGAACAACTTTTTTGTCTGAACAACTTTTTATACGTTATACTTAAAAGGGTTTAGGATGACTTGCGTAGTCTAGCTGACTAAGCCGTGACGGATATACAATACAAATCTTCTTACAAAATATACTGAAACTATTTAAGGGTGAATTCAGTTCGGGTTACTGAACAACTTTCTTAAAAATACATATCTCCCCTGGGGTCCACGAAATAATTTCTCTGAATAACTATTATGGTTATTATTATGAGTTTTATAAGTAGTTCTATAAATTTTATCATATTTAACCGACTTAAAAAAAAGTGCTACGAACTAACAAGAGATCATCAGCAACCAAAGCCCGCGAAGTAGCTTTACGAAGAGAGTAAGAAACCAATGAGCAGCGGCATAGAGCCATGGCAATACAAATAAGCATTTATTTTCTGGTTTTTCCAACAACGAGCTGACTTTGTCATTTAAAAAATGATGGGTCATTTTTCGGTAAAAGACTTCTGGTACAGAACTGAATTTCAGCATCACGGTAGACCTCACATCCATGGGATTGTATGGTTGGAAGGTGCTCCTAACATTTCAGAGCTAGATCGAAAGTCATTTGAAGAAAGGGCTGTGGAAAGATTGGTAACTATTTTGGAAATTTGGTCACAACCATGAATCCGCATATCGGTAAACCTGCACCGATAATTCATCCAAATCAGGTACATCGTTTTGAAATAATAATCGCGAGGTCTAAGTTCGTGGCGAACTACTAGTAAATAAATAAATCTATTGAAGTTATGGATCAATGACAAGTGACATTATTTTATGTTTTAGTCTCATACCAGTACAAAATTACTTCTTTTTGATCCTGGAAGAGACAAAGGCGTAATTCCATCTGTATAAAAATAAAAATCAATACCACAGATAACACATTTCCATGCGATAATAAGAGAAACAAAACGCATGCTCATTTAGACAACCACAATCTGCGGTCGACGGTGGGAAGCTGTTATATTTCGTTTTATTATAATAACATTTTAAGTGTTAATTGGTTGATTCATCATTTTATTTTTTAATTCATTGAACATTTTTTTTTTAAACAAAGCAAATTCAATAGTTCTTTGCGCGTCGAATTAAATCATTACTCGGAAACAAAGCTGTAAGAACGTCACGTCAACAGATGTTGTTAAATCAATGTATGTAGGTATTTGTTATAAAATATAGTATCGTTGAGTTAGTATTCCATAACACAAGTCTCGAACTTACTTTGGGGCTAGCTCAATCAGTGTAATTTGTCATCATCATCAGGTCTCCACTGCAGGAGCACGACCCTCTCTATACTACTAGAACACTTGGCTAGAGACAATTTGTCCCTATATATTTATTTATTAATATACAGATTGAGTTAGTATTCCATTTTAATATCTTACGATACTAAAGATATGTTGATATTAATAAAATGAACTTTATTTAATGAAGATACATTCAAATTGAATTGAATTTACATTACCTCATGGACAATGGAAATGAAAGTGGTAATAAAACCTCTACACAAGAAGAGTAACTAGAATTAAGAAACAGAAAAAGAAACTGTTTTTGGGAATATAATAAAAATCTAGTGTAATAATTAAACTAACATACATCCAAACTAACAATAAACTTTATTGGTAGGACAATTTATAAAGCCATTTCGTACAGTATCAACAATGGACCACCTGATCGTTCAGTGACCTCCGACCACATCCTCCTGTGAATGGAGCCCTGCGAGCCCTCTCAGAAACCTGACGCCGTTATACAACCTCCATTGATCATAGACAAACGTTTTGCGGTTTAAACCTTTTTGGTACAAATCCAGAATCACGTTGAAGATTTCCACGCTGGTCTTGGAGAAAAGAAAGGACTTGAACGTCCTTTTTAGGGTTCCGTAGTAAATTTACAGATAGTAAGATGACTATTTAAATTTATGAACTAGACATATAACCCTTCGAAGTTAACCATTTAAATTATTTTATTAACTAGATCTATCTTTGGGAGAGGCCTATGTCCAGCAGTGGACGTTATGCGGCTGAAATGGATGGATGGATTAACTACTGCTTGAACATCGAGATTGCCTCTTTCAAATCTGAACTTTAAAATAACTCGAACTTTAAAGGAAATTGACGGGAATTTAAAAACCAAGCCTTAATTTTCTAATAAGAGTTTAAAATTTTAAAACTGAGTGAGTCCAAATCTAAAGCCTATGTCCAAACTTCCTTTGGCTGATATGATGATATCATTATCATCATATCATTCTCATGAATGAGACTAAATTTTCTTTTGTCCACAGCCACAAATGATTCAACGGGCTCCAACGGTGGGGCTGGTGGGGAACCACCCTCAGCGGCAGCAAGTCCTGACGCAGCAGCGCTGGTGGTGCTGCAACCGCCGGCACCACCATATCCCCCATACGCGCATTATGATGGTAAGTGTATTGAAGTAGTAATCGCTTTCTAACATGAGCCAAATTGATGATCCCGAGATAAGGGGTTGTAATATAATTCAAGTATCCTTGAGCGTAATTAATACAATTTGGTAAATTAATATATTAGAGTAATTGTTACAACCTCTACGCTACAGTTTTTAAAATATCTACTATACAAGAGCCACTATAACAATAATGAAGGTTATAAATAATTTAATGTTTTATATTTAAAAATCATTAAATTGATCTAAGTAATGACCAGATTCATAGTTAGCCAGCGACTAATAAGTATATAGTTACGTGACGCCACATCATGGAAAAAAATTGAAAATTATGCTTTTTTTCTGTTCTACAAGTTTCTAATAAATAATGAATGATCAATATTAAAAAAAAGCCCGACCCACAAGGGCATATTTTACATGGGTACATTTTTAACTCATAAAGTTATGATGTAACTTTTAAATAATTGTCATGAAACAAAGCTTAAATGCAAAAAGTAGCAATAGACCCATTTCTCTAACATTCGAATGGCTAAAACCGAGCTGACAATTGAAAAGCCCCATTCGCGATTCCCGAGCAATAAAGACATCACAGCCGGCGAGATAAAACAATAAAAGCAAAAAACAAAAGTGGCCGAACAGAAAAATAGCCGAGGAATCACGATGAAAAAACGGCAATGACTCCACGAAAGCTTTCGACAAAGTCGAGCACACCACTTCGAGGCACTCTAAGGGAAATCTAATTTTCTCCTTGGACCGTCTCTCGGTTCGCTGTTATAACATCATAAAATTCATACAGAACCACAGAGTTTTCGCACTTATGCATATCAAAGGGAGATGCTAAAATGGGGTACCGCAAGGGCGCGCTTTGGGGACGCCGTCTCTTTATGATTTTGGTCTTTAATCTACCGCAATCTGCTTATCCCGGGCGGGGGAGGGAGGCAGACATCTTTAATAGCTCATTCGGGGCTCTATGCAAATAATTTTAGAGGGGGGAGGGGTGGAAATCATACGGGCTTTGTCTGGGACGGGTAACGAAGCGAAACACGAGTCTGTGATGCGACAGAAGTGGCTCGGAGTACTTCAAACGGGTTTGTAGGCTTATTTCGGTTATAAATATTAAACTGTCACTCTGGAGGGAGTGGGAGGTATTCGAGAGTGGTTACGCGTATAAAGCTCGTTATGTTGTGTGCGGGGGCGGGCTATGTACCTACTTTTATCTACTCATCCTTGTAAGGCGTGTCGGTGTTAGTATTTCGAAGTAGACGCGACACTGTATAATATCTCACTTCTGAAAATATTGCGAATTGACGGCTAATGTTACAGTGATATTTTTAAAGCTGAATTGAGTCCATGAACTTGTATCGAAATATTAAAAATATTTTTTGATCATTTATGCAAGTTGACCGATCAGCTGATCCAAGTTTCTGTAGAAAGCAATTTTGTTTTTATATTTAGATATTTGTTCCTTGAGGAAAGATGGACTGAAACTACCATCACCATTTACCATCGTAAAGAATAAAGATTTAATGTTTATTTGTATGTTAGTTACCTCTCAGTCTAGCGGCCGCAATACGCCACTAAAACCATAGCATAATGTCAAAGTCAATGTCAACTTTAATCCTACGCTTTAAAGTCTACTTTTGAATAAATACAGACTTCGCTTAGTAGGTAAAGGGAGAATCTGGAGGCACGGGAGTGCCCCCGCCATGACGTGACAGACGAAGACACATGGCACTGCCTATCTTTTCTCTAAGCATTTTATTCTATTTTGAAACCCTTATAGATCCGTTCTGGTAACATGTGTACCACTGGTAATTACTTTTTGTAAGCGGCTGACACTGTATGTCAAAACTTCTAGATTTTGTTTTCTTTCCAGGTACGACAACGCTAGCGAGTGAGTACGCATACGCAGCGCCCTACTCGCAGTACTCGCCCTATGGAGGGCCCTACTCACATTCGGCTGCGACGGGACTCCTGACTAAGTGGTGAGTATTGTATCTCATCATCATCATCCGATCGTATTCCAAGTTGCATCTTCAGCGGTACCTCTTCAGAGCCTGGAGTCCGCTACCTAAACTAGTTGATTTGACGAGGTTTCTGGTTTTTACACAGAGCGATTGCCATCTGATCTCCGCAATCCAAAGGGTAGACCATATCCAATCCTCAAATAGATTTGAACAAACGCATTATGACGTTCGGGACCCACAGCTTTTTGTGTCTTCCGAAGCACGGAATCATCTTTCTTTTCGGATATTCAGGTAATTCAAGCCTGGAGTATCCTAAGTAAACAACTTTCAAAACGTATGATCCCCAGTGAGATTTGAACTCAAGACCTCCAGATCACAAGGCAAACATCTTGACTACTGGACCAAATGGAATTTCATTAAATTGTAATAATAGTGAGAGGAAATTCGTAGGGGATAGAAGTTACTGACATAGCCCAGCGGACAAGCTCGTTAAAGTGGCAGCGGGCGGGACGACGAATCGACGGTCGATGGGGCAAAAAAGTTCTCGAATAGCGACCGCGTACTGGCAAGCGAAACGTTGGACACCCTCCCACAAGGTGGTCAGACTACATGACCAAGGTCGCTGAAAAGCGCTAGATGCAGGCCGCTTGATCGGTCATTTTAGAAATCTTTGGGAGAGGCCTATGTCCAGCAATGGACGTTATGCGGCTGAAATGATGATAATGAATATTAACATATCTTACCCTTAAACATACAAGTGTCTGGTGTATACACAAAACAGTATTGTTGATTTGGCCGTAATAAACATCACACTAAACCGATTGCCAGAAAACAAATAGCTCACCTTTCAACCACATAAGTCCGGTAGATTTTCCATTTTAAACGATCCTACCATTTAACAACCACTGGGAAACGAATGGCATTGTGTGTTGAATAAATCTACGCATTTTATCACGGCGTGCCTCAGGGAGGTGTGTTAGCACCTGCCTTTACGTTTGTTTATGGACGGTCTATAAATGCTTTTAAATTACGACGCTTTACTGTTTTAACTTGATTGCTGGTGCTATTATTGGATAAAAGAGTTTTCTTTTCTAACGACGGAAGATTGAAGTAATTTTTTATTGTTTTTAAATTTTAAACAAAGTTTAGGTAGAAAGAAATCGAGACAATTGATATACAGAGCCGACTCTAAACTGCGAAAAGGCGGAAAAGATGATAATGATGATGATGAGAATTTAGATAATTTAGAGCTTTATGCCAAAATTTTAAGAGTTGAGAATTGTTTATTTGCATCGTACAATAGATATCAATAATTACGTGAATTGTACAAGTTGTCATGCAAATATTGCTATGAAACTCCTAGTATTTAGGCTACTAACCCTGTTATGTACTCCTAAGAAATGATAAAGGGCGTGAGAGCGAACGAACAACCTACGCAACTTGTGGAATTAGTCCCCGTAACCTACGAAAAGGAACTTCATTCCAAAAATCTATCTTCAAATACAACATTCGGTGGATCAAATCCATTTGACTGACAAAACACTTCACTTACCTCTAGTTTTAAGGGATCACCCGATGTTCTTTGCCATCAAATTGGTTGTCCCGAAGGTGACAGATCAAAGCTGTAGGGTAAACAATAAATCAAAATCTGTGCAATCGATTTTGGAACCTATCCCACAAACAATAAGCTTATTTTTAAAACTAAGAATGTTACCAATCTGTTTTATATTTCAATCCAATACTTTGATCCTTTCAATAACTTTACATTTTGAGATTTTCCATTTATGCTCTTCGATCTTTTATTTCTTTCAGTTGTTTTATTTCATAAAATCGTGTCATATGTACTAAAATTACAATTAAAAAAGACAATAGTTAGAATCTTTCAAGCAAGAAGTAAACACCGTGAACTTCATGGTAAAACACTTTTTGATATTATTCAAATTTCAAAGACTTATCGGGAAAAGGTCATACAAAGACCAAGTTCAATGAATGAATCAATGAATTACAGATACAAATAGATAAGAACTTTATTTCTAACGAGGCAGGACAGACTCCAGGGACATAAACCCAAAGCCATATTTTGTGGACGTATTGGTGAACGTAGATATGCAAGATGGGAATAAAATTAGCAGCGGCTGCGCAACAGCAAATATAATATAGATCCTCCGTGCTTCAGAAGGCATGTTTATGCCGTTGGTCGCGGCTATCATTTTTGTACGGCAGTCGTCAAGTATGGCAGATGCCTTTAAGTAGACTGAAAAATCTGACACCAGTGTTGGCCATTTACACCCATGAAAAACAAAAACGACATTAGGTTATGTCACGACAAGGCTGACATGTTTTAAAAAAAGATGGGAATCGAAATACTTAATCATATTTACATTCAAGTTCAATGATTTTACATGAGGCAAGAAATCAGCACCAAATTATCTTCCTCATTACATTAACAAGGGAAAATCACCAGAGACCTAAATTAATTTGAACAAAAAGCGACATCGACGGACAATTCTTTCGTACATACGACCTCCCTGAGGACCACAAAAAGGGCAGGGGAGGGCCCGAGGGATCGAACATAACTTGCAGGGCATTAAATTTAAGTGATTCTATTGAAAACACTTTTAAAGTTCTCTTTACTGTGATTTCTAGCCCCATTGAGGGAATGTAGCTGTTTTATCGAAGATTTATTTGTAATTTTTAGCTTTTTTTTTGTTTTCGTCTAGAAAGTTTTATTGAAGTCAATCCAAGTAGAGTATAAAGCTGTGTAAAAAAACAGTGTCACTCCAAATGTTTATTAATAGATTTTTTAATTGGTTTGACTGTCATTAAAATATTTTTTTATAAATTATGAAAATAGTTTCTTTTTTTTTAATTTTAGTACTCATTAATTATTGTATAGATGCATGTGTCTGTACCTTACATATATCTTGCAAAAATCTTATGACTCTAAATGAAGCAATATTTTTTGTTCAATATTTTATGTTCTGTTTATAATTTATTTTAAGTGGTGTTTATATTCTTTTGTTTTGCAAGCTTTGATTTAGCGTCACCTGTCCCGTTGTCTGTCTATCTTCTTACAAGTTAAATGTGACTGACTTACCGGTTTCCGATTAAGTTGCAATTGTACACGCATATATCACGTGTCAATGCAATACTATTATGATATAGAGCTGATCTGATGATGGAGCTGGAAGTTGGTGATAAAACAACATAACCCTACCGAGTTTGGGTTCGATGAATTCGCCTTGAAGAGCACTTTAACCTTTTTAGTTCATTGTTATAGATAGCACGTAATTTTTTTTTTAAATAATTATTTGTTTATTTTCAGATATCAACGGTCGCCGTGCGAGCAATAGCTGTCGGCGGGCCACAACGAACAAAATAAGTGATAACAGACACTATTAACAAATCTGGTGAGAATTTAATTTAAAAAACTGTCTCGGCACATAATATTTTCTTTTCAAGATTAACTTTTTTTACACATAAATAAGCGAGTAGTCGGATTCCAATAAATTATTTTTAGTCTGGAATATATTTATAATTATAAGAAAATCCATGTGTTTACAATTTGTTTGAAAGTTTTTTGAGATTCCAGATTTTGTCGCATAGTAAAATTAAATGCAATTATATTAAAAAATAAAACATTTATGACATTCCAACGATTTCAAACTTTATTATTTTTATGGAATCATATTATTTTGTTTTCAAAAATGTAAATAACAAATAACCTTGTAGAAAATAAAAAAACAGCAACACTGATTTCATTTTCCATTGTATTCTGAGAAAAAGTGATATTTTGTGTAATGCAAATTATGTGCTGAAACGGAAAATACTTAGAAAATCCCAAATATGTAGATGATTACGTACAACTTAATATTTTCTTTATCTACGTTATGTGGTCATTAACTTTGCTTTCTCATAATGTAAAAATTACATTTAATTTAAATGAAATATTACTCCAACAGTTCATTTATACTCATTATTATTTAGTAAAATGAATGAGAGAGCCAAAGTGTTGATTAGCTCTGTAATTGTAAATAATGTAATTTTAAATGGAACTAAATGTAATTCATTTAATGTCATTTCTAGTATTAGGATTCTCTTGTTTCTTTTACCTCAATGTAGTTACAAAATAGGCCTTAATTTTGAGTTAATTAGATTTTCGAGACTTAATTATTATATTTTATTTAAGCTGTCAATGCACAACGTCATATAATTTTTACATTAAAGGTGTATTAACCTACATTTGTACGAAAATTTATATTTTTTTCCGATAACATTTGCAGTTTATCAATTTTGTCTACAATAGTACTTGAGATACTAAAAAAATCATTATATTATGATACCAATAAAACAATTTTTTTTTTTTTTAATTAAAAATTACTGGACCATATTAGGAGTTCTGGAAGCTTTGCCAATTGTATTGAATTATTTTGCATACATGTACATTTATTTAGTATCTCAAACACTAAAAAGAATTATTAAACATGCTAATATATACATTTAAAAAATATATTTTTTCGTCCGCAAGTTTCCGATTCGCCTTAAACTCTATCGTGAATATAAGTTTTATAACTTATTTTATATTGTTATTTATTAGCTGTATATTTTGAAATGCTTGGAAACAAGCAGAAGTCAGCAGCTTATTAACGTGTTTAGATTTATTTGAAATTACTTGAGATTACTATCTTTTTTTTTACTTTTTTAAAAAGTGTTAGTTTCTAGTTACGCGTACAGTATTGATATAAACAATGACCCTCATATTCATAAAACATCTGCAATCTGTCATGAAATGAATATGTTATTAATTTAAGGAGTAGGTATACTTCTGCATGCAATTGTCAGATAAATCAACGCTTCTTAAATCAGTAGCGTTATTCTACATAACTGGTTTAAAGAGTGCAGGTTTTTTATGAATACATGGGTAAATATATATGTGTTGTATAAGATAAATTATTAATATATACAATTTGACATGTTCAAAGCTGTTTAGAATATTGTTTTCTTTTTTATATTGAGATCTTATCGGTTCCGTCCATTATGTTTATTATATTATGTACTTTAATTTTTTTTTGTAAATATTGCCTTATAGTTAACTTGCCGCGTTCTGAGTAGCCCGAACAGCTTGAAACATATATTTTTAACAATCAACATACAGTTTAGACGAACGCCAAAGACTTTATAATATAATGTCTTGTAACCCAGTGTTTTATATAGTTTGATTTATAAAGCAATAATATATCGCCAAAGATACACATAGTGGGCCTCTGTATATTATGTAAACAAAAACAATTTTATTTTAAATAAAAAGTATATCATCTAATTTTATATACCAATAATTTATTTTTTAAATCAATATTTTGTATTAGTGCTCAAATTAATCTTGAAAAATTTAATAAAAGCTAAAGTGATGTGAGGAAATATTGTTGTTATAACTTACATAAATTATTTTTATTGTACTTAAATTAAAATATGTTAAGAAAAATATTTCGCCACATGTAGATTTGAAAAATAAAATCTTTACATTTTAATAATTTAGATTTACTTAAATCAATATTAAATTTTATTGTTTATAACAGTTCTTATCTTTAGTAAGAATTAACTAAGTGTTATACAAATTTGGGTTGGTTTATTTTTTTCAAAACTTAATGTTATGTCTCAAAATATTGAATGAATAGTTTCGTAAAAATTAAAATTATCTAATAAATTCTCTCATAAGTATTCTGGTACCTAGTTATTTTACAATCACTTTATTTTTTCAATACATTAAAATATTTTTTTCAAAATAATACATATAATAAATAATTTAGCTAAAACTTAGTAACTTTCCTTAATAAATTAAAACAAAACTATAAACTAAACTACCTACATATATTTAAAAATAAAACATTAAATAAAAAAAATAGACCCCAGATTAGAAGAATTCACTTAATTATCTTTATTATTTTTAACCGATTCTCAAAAATGGAAGACGTTATCAATTTACCGCGATCTTGTTTATGTACGTTTACCGATTATTGAAAGACGCATGGATCGATTTGGAAAATTCTTTTTTTGTTTGAAAAGGTAAACTTTTCATAGATATTTTATCAAAATTGATTGTATAATTTGAGGATCAAGTCGATTTAAAAAAGGTTTTCTATTTTTTTATTTTTTTATTTTATTTTTAGTATTGAATTTTTTTTATCGTAATAATTGTAAAGTGGCTGTGTCAGCTAAAATATGTTTTAATCGATTATATTTTTGTTTATAACTTGCAATATATTGAGGCCCACAGTAAAGTCTCAATTTATTCTAATAATTATTATTTGCATTATTCTTATTTATTAAAAGCTTTTATTCGTAAAAGCGGAAGCTTTTATACATAAAAGCATATCGAGTTAAGTGATACATCACGTCATGTTATGATAGAACCATTGACTGACACAATGCGCCGGCGCCGATGACGTTGACATTTGGGAAGCGTGCGCGCACGTGTTGCTCTTTGGATAGAATGGTTAATTATACATTTTGTTTAATTTGTATTAAGTATTTGTAAGGCAAACGCACCAGTAAGAAATAAAGGCATATGAGTTTATAAAAAGTGAGATTTTTTATTTTTTACAACCTTTTACTTAGTTTTACCTGTCCCGTTGTCTTGTAACAAAGCCCATCGAGTTTGAGCTCGTTCGATTCGTCTTCAGAAGCACTTTGTACATTAAAGTTCATTGATTTAGAAAAGCTTGATAATAGAATAATTTTTAAATAATTACTTGCTTACAAGCTTTTATTTAACTTGCACTGAAACTTGTATGTTTCTTATATTATTTTTAGGTCCTCAACCTCAACCGATTGACCTGAAATTTTGCATCCTTGTGTAAGTCGGATGACAATACAATTATATGGAGTCAATAAGCTGTTCTGATGATGGAGCCGTGAGATATTCGGCAGAACTTAGATATAAAACAACAACAAAAAAATAAAGTTCATTGATTTACAAAAGCTTGATAATAGAATATTTTTTAATTAATTACTTGCTTACAAGCTTTTATTTAACTTCCAATGAATCTTGTTTGTTTCTTACATTGTATTTAGATCCTCAACCTCAACCGATTGAGCTGAAATTTTGCATCCTTGTGTAAGTCGGATGACAATACAATTATATGGAGTCAATAAGCTGTTCTGATGATGGAGCCGTGAGATATTCGGCAGAACTTAGATATAAAACAACTTAACCTTATTGAGTAGGACTCGTTTGATTTGTCTTTGTGAGCATTTCTTCGTGATAAGTTCCTCGACATTGTCTACTATCGTATCACGAAGACGGAAGGTCGATAAAACTCAGTAATAAAATGCCGCAACTCCATCGCAAGTTTTTCTATTATGCTTTGGGGTCAATATTTGGAAGCACGTCGAGCCTTTAGGTTATATTGTACTGACCCCCTTGCTTTACTGGGGATTTCTGAAGAAGGACTGCATAAGCTTCAGAATATCACCTGGTGCTTAGTGTCTGCATTGTAGTGCCACACAATAAAGTTTGTACAAAAAATGTTTTCTTTTTTAAAACTAATTTGAAATTACTTTCTTTATGCTATACTCCATTTGGTTAGGTATTTAAATAAATGTAAACAATCTTGACATGTCTTTTTATTGAAATTTACACTTTATAAATCAATAATTTTGCTAATTACAAACTAATTATGTTATAAATTATATAATTACATAATTACTTTGTAATTTGCTAAGGTATTGATTTATAAAGTGTATATTTCAATAAAAAGACATGTCAAGATTGTTTGCATTTATTTTAATAACTAACCAAATGGAGTATAGGTCTAGAAGAAAATAATAGATCTTCCCTCACATACCGTAAAAGATAAGATGAAATTTCTTTATTGCATCAACTAAGTATCAAAGTCAAATTCATTTATTTATCTTTGGATATTTGTATCACTTGATAATTGTCACTTTTTTTTTCCTTTCGATTTCTTATAAGGTAAATGTTGACGTCAGATCATTTACTTATAGCTAAGTTTACTGCCGCTTCCAAAGCGCAAGTACAGAAGAAACGGTAACAAACTGTACTGCAGCATTTTCTCCAATAACGTCAACTTACAATTATACTGGTATTAAAATTAGATATGTGGACTGAGAATACATTGTTGTCATAATTATAAATTAAGCATGATGTCAAGTTTAAAATTAATGTCAATTTGTAAATTTTGTACTAAAACATGTACAGAATGTTCTCAAATTATGACATTTGTGAATGTACAAATACTAACCTTTAAGAGGGACCCGCGCCAAGCTCAAGCCAGACATTTTTGTCTCTAAGGTAATCATCGGTTCCGTAATAAGCTTTATCACAGAGTACTTTCTTAACATAAACTTTAAATTTTCTATCTGGCATACTAAGAACCGATTCTGGCAATTTATTATAAAACTTTATACAGTTTCCCATAAACGACTTACTAACTGTTTTCAGCCTATAGGACGGAGTAAATAAATCATTTATATTACGTAAGTTTCTATCCGTAAAATCACCCACTTTATTAAACAAGGCAATATTTTTCCTTACATACATTATATTTTCAAATATGTACTGGGATGGTACAGTAAGTATATCAATTTTCTTAAAAAAATCTCTTAGGGAGTCTCTTGATCCTAAACCGTAAATAAAACGAATTGCCCTTTTTTGCAAAATAAAAATAGTCTGTATATCAGCTGCACTCCCCCATAGAAGAATCCCATAAGACATCAGACTATGAAAGTAACTAAAGTAAACTAGTCTAGCAGTTGCCACATCTGTCAATTGTCTGATTCTCCTAATAGCGTAAGCCGCTGAGCTAAGCCTATTAGCGAGTTTAGAGATATGTGCACCCCATTGAAGTTTTGAATCTATTGTGATTCCCAAGAAAGTAGTATTTTCAACGAGATCTAATTTTTGACCGTTCAGTAGCACATCAACATTGGCTTGCCTCACGTTAGGAAGACTAAATCGAATGCATTGGGTCTTGTTTGCATTCAACATAAGGTTATTGGCTGAAAACCAGTTAGAAATGGCCGTCAAGGTGTTGTTCACCGAAGTAGCATCTTCGCTATGACGGTCTATTTCAAAAATAAGAGACGTGTCATCGGCGAACAACACAATGCCAGCTTGTTTCTCAACCGCGTAAGGCAAATCATTGACGTACACTAAGAAGAGGAACGGTCCCAGGATAGAACCTTGAGGTACTCCCATTTTAACGAGAGATCCGTTTGACTTTATGCCATTTATGTCAACAGTCTGAAGCCTATCCGTTAAATATGATTGAATGAGGTTTATTGATTTATCGTCAAAACCGTACTGACGGAATTTGAGCAAAAGTGTTGGATGATCTACGCAGTCAAACGCTTTTGAGAGATCGCAAAAAGAACCGATTGCATCGTTCTTGTTTTCCCATGCGTTGTAAATTTGAGTAACGAGCGCTACCCCCGCATCAGTGGTCGATTTCCCTCCAGTAAAACCAAACTGCTGGCTATGAAAAAGGTTATGGGTGATAAAGTGATGTTGCATTTGATTAAGCATTATCTTTTCAAACACTTTGCTCAAAACTGGCAGAATCGATATTGGTCTATAATTGCCGGGATCTGTTCTTACCCCCTTTTTAAATAAAGGAATCAATTTACTGCATTTCATTAAATTTGGAAAAATACCTTCATCAATGCATTCATTAAAAATAAAAGCTAGGTCTGCAGCAATGATATTTATAATGTGGCTTACTACACTAACGGACATACCCCAGTGGTCTTCCGATTTTTTTAAATTTAACTGTTTAAATGCATCAACTATATCTTTGGGGGTAATATGTTTAAATTGAAACTTATGATTACATTGAGCTACATTATCTTTAAGTAAGGCTTCAGCATGTTGAGGACTTGAATTGGTATTTTCAGTAAGTTCCAAGGGAATATTAGTGAAAAAATTATCGAATACATTTACTATATCATTAGGGTTGGTAATATTTGTACCGGCACATTTGATTTCACGAATATTTTCTCTCGCTCTAGTTTTACCGGTTTCTTTATTAATAACATTCCATGTCTCTTTAATTTTATTTGGTGCATTATTGATTTTTCTACTAATGTAGATAGCTTTAGCATTTTTGCAAACTTTTTTAAAAATTTTAGAGTATTTTTTAACATACTCAACAAAGTTAGGGTTGAAATTAAATTGTTTTTGGGCATATAAATCAAATAATTTTCTTCTACTTATATAAATACCTTTAGTTGCCCATTCATTAAACTTTAACCTACCATTAACATTAACTTTTTTCTGTTCCAATGTTTCTGAATATTCTTTAGACACTGTACTAAATAATTTATTGTAGTGATCATCAGGATTACTTCCTGTGTATACGACTGAACATAACTTATTTTCTAAATTCTTTTTGAGCTTATGAATTTTTTTTGAAGTAATAGGCCTACACATGATTTTATCTTCTTTCAAGCAGCGGGTGGACTCCTTGACAAAAGAAACAAATACACCCATATGGTCAGATGGCAACTTGTTAATTACAGATTTCTTAAAATAATTTATATTGGTAAAGAAATTGTCCAGGCACGTGGCCGATGTAGCAGAGATTCTAGTAGGTTCAAAAAAAACGTTTTCTAGGTCATAACATTTAAAGAGGTTTAAAAATTGTGTACTCCTTGGATTCTGCACTAGAATATCAACATTGAAGTCACCACAAATAATTAATTTTTTTTTACTTGTTGAAGCTAACTTTAGCACCTGATCCATTACTTTCAAAAATCCCCTAAAATCGCTATCTGGTGGACTGTATACGCATACAATTAAATGATGGTCTAGCTCGGCACAGGCCACCTCACAACAGCGGTCAACAGAAAGTCTAACTATGTCCTTCCGCTCCTTGCCACGGAATCCATTTTTTGTAACTATTATAGAACCACCTCGAGTAGTAGACTTTCTGTTAAAGCAGCTAACAATGTCGTAGTTGTTTAGGCTGAACATCATCTCACTCTCACATAGCCAATGCTCAGTCAAACACAAGATATCTACATCTAATTCTTCTAATACTAGTTCAACTAGTAGTTCTTTGCTGGAAAGGCCTTGTATGTTTTGATGAATTATTCTTAGTTCTTGTGACCTTTCCGTTGTCTGGATGTGCAGTTTAAATCTGCCGTCAAATCTACAGAATTACTATTACAATTTTCTGGTAACTCGGTAGACATTTTACAACTAGTAGTTTGTTTACAATGTAAACTCGTCCAAAACTTAATAGTATAAGCTACCAATGTAGCAATTTTTAATTTATAGTATTTAGATAGGTATATATTACCCTTTGTCACAAAACATTCACTTATAAAATTGTTAGTGTCAAAAAACACTAATTTGTCATCATGACGACATGTCAAGTTATGTAATAAAGTATTAAGGCAGTGAATGTTTTTATTGATTGATGGAGGCTGGCAACTCAAATATGGAAACGCACATATTATTATTTTACATACATTAAGTTTGCTTAAAGTCTCTACACTTTGAATTATATATTTCTTTCTTAATTTACTACTGTTACCTACGAGCAACACAATGGTGGAATTACAGTTAAAATTTGATAATTTTATTTTCTCTATCAACTGGGGAAAGCTTGTATTAGGTAAGCAATAATTAATACAAGAATGTTCAATGTTTTCATAAAACATTGAACCCATATTGCAACCTACACTGTCAGAAAACACCATTGTATTAGCTGGGGGGTCAATGGAGTCCACAACATCAGACACGGACAAACTACTGCCACAAGGAGAGAGCTCTGGTGAGGAAATATTGACTATAGGCTGGTTGAACTGCCCGCAGGCACATTGTTGGACTAATGAGTCAAGAGTATCTTGATTGTACCTGCTGTCAGTAATCAATTTCTCCACAGTCAGCATGTGCTCAGTATTTTGTTTCCGTTGGAGGTCATACTTGCTAAATAATTTTGAATAATCCTCTTGTAACTTACTTATATGCGATTCAAGTCTGATTTTGTTGACCTCATATGACTCTTGATTTTCCGCCAATTGTTTATTACATAATTCTAACTCTGATTGCAATTTACAATTCAAGGAACTAGATTTGATTAAACATGATTTTCTAAGATTAGTTTTTAGTTTTAAGTTGGTTTTCTTTATTCTTTTTGAAATCCTCAAGTGTTTTTTAATTTTATTGTGACTAATTTTACATTTTGATGTATCTGAGTCAATATTAAAGGATGAAGTCTCACTAGTGAGATCAATCACTGAGGAATTAGTTGAAAGAGGCACAGGGACACTATCAATAAGCTGGTCGTAAAGGCTGGACACCTCCGCTGACTGACGCAACTGGGCGTCCTGCTCGTAACTACTTATAAGTCTATATGCCTCTCCCAGCTCTTTTTCTAATTCAGTGGTACGTCTGAGCGTTTGCTCATACGTATCACCACATTGGCGGAAGGAATCTACTTCTAATTGCGATCGGTTTAATTGCTCACTTAATTCATCACATAACTGGAGACTGTCTGAAAGCTTTTGTTCAAGTCTAATGTTTTTATTACGCATTAATTGATATTCTCTATATATATCGCTATAGAAGCCATAAACCTAGAATTTTTTGTAAAACCCGTCGAGGTAATGGGCGAAAATGTAAATTATGTAAATAGGTGATGCGGCTAGCAACCCATCACCATTTTGATTATTACATCACCCTCTCATCTACCAACATGCCGCCGTCGAACAACTGCATATCGAAAGTGACCTTCAGGCTCTACGGCCCTGCAGACATTTTTGTCCCAATAGACTCACCAGCAGGACTACTGGCAATAAAATTTCCAGTAATCCTACTGGTAGGTCTATTGGACCATAGATCTAGAATTTTTATTGGGACTAAAATTACCTCTAGTCCTATTGGGACAAAGATTCCCAGTAGTCCTATTAAAAGAACAAACCTAGTAGGACTACTGAAACTAACTGCAAAATAATAAGTCAGCCCGGAATTAGGATGTACGACGGATATTATTGTTTATGTTACGAATGTAAAATTTTCTGCGAATGCGAATACGAATTTTTAGGCTGCAAGCGCGAATGCGAATGTGAATGTAGACATGAAATATTACAAAAAACATACATACGAATTAATAATCAATCATTTTAATCAAAAAGTCGCCTATTTCACTTTTTTCCCGTTGCCATAAAAAACTGTATTATTGTCCCAAAATACAATGAACTATTTATTCACCGTCACGTGAAATAGACGCTTCCTATTGGTCGAAATAATTACGTTATGCGCGAATCCCCGAAACGGAGACACTACAACTATTTATCCATCTAAATTTGTACATTTTGGCATTAACACAATCAAACTATTTAGACGTTCCGTCATTTAATCAGCTATGTCCTGGAAGGGAGGAATGCGGCGCGGGCAATAGACGTGACATGACCTGCACACATACGCATTCGCACTGATTATGCGATTGCGAATGTCGATGCGAATGTTTAAAGCGATGCGAACCATTGGCACACATGCGAATGCGAATGCAAATATTCGTAACATATTATCCCTGAGTGTGTTATGTTTAATTTTTACTACAAAAAAGCGACCATCTGATATAGGTATGTTTAATAAACCTTAAAACATTGAAACTGTAATTAATAAATCATCGTTAAATTAACATGTGTTTTATGATATTTACTTAATTTAACAGTGTTATTTAGTTAAATTAACATGTGTTTTATGATTTTATCACTTTCCTTTAAACATTTGGAAGAACCACAGTAAAAATCCCAGTCATTAATAAACACGTCATTTCATCTGAGAACTAAAATTGTACGCAGTACATACAATTCCATGAAAAATGCAGTAAATGGGCATTTCTTCAAATTTCGTTCTCCGCGTAACCTTCGTGGCGAAATTGAAATTACCAAAAATCTTTTGAAAAAAAATACTACGCTATAGATGGTTTAAAAGCAAATAATATACTGTTTGAAACTTTCAAATTGACTAATTAATGATAAAGATATAAAATTCCGAAAAAAATCTGCCCACGAAAGTTACTATTGATACCACGAAAGTTACGCCAGTAAAAAATACAACTCAGTTGTAGCGAAAACTTTAGTTTTTGCTACAACTAAATATATTTTTGCATTAAATAACATTCAATCAAGACAAGCATATGTATTGCACCAGCGTTCAATGTTTAAATGTTGCATTAGCATCACTTTTCTATTTTTTTATGAATTAAAACTGCATAAATTGATAGGTAGTGTAAAATGAAACAAAGCAGTTTTCAAAACAACATTTTTTAATCACAAATTCGAACATTATTTATTTTTTCTATTAATGGCTAAAGAATATGTGCGAAACAAAATAATTAAAAAATGGTTTGACATAAAAATTATGAACGTAAAAGGACGTTTTAGGCTTTCTATGACTAATTTTAAGATGTAATTTTTATTATGTTGGTCAATTGCAATTAATATAATTCACAGACAGGTATTATTTCTTTTTTTTTGCTTTTGTAGTAAATTTCTCTCGGCTTTGCTTTTACAATATTGTGTAATTCGGTTTCTTTTTTTATATTTTTCTCTTCTTCTTATTTCGGCTAATCGCTTTTTCCCCAGAAGTAATTTTTTACGGCGGCATTTTTAATTTAAATACGTTAAACCATTAAATTCGTTAAGTTATGGTAATTTAAAAAAAAAATTACACACTTACAAATATGCATACAAAGTCACAAACGTGGATATAAATCTGTATACAAACTTGTCATAAACAAAAATACAGAACCAAATTCAAACTCTTATATAAAGTAACATACAAACGAATACTTTATTAAAGCTTAACAAATCCAAAAACAAACTCCTATGGAAACTCACACATGAACTCACATTCTTACTATCATACTAATTCAGAACCTCACAATCAAATTCACAGACAAACTAACAAACCAAATATATAAAACCAAACACAAGAAACTAATTATACTTCTACTCGCGAGAATATTCTTCGGCCGGCTCATCGTTACTTACACCTACTAACACTTACCAAGAAATACCAATACCTTCCAACACTGAAATACATATATTACAGTCAACGAATAATTGTGGATGGAAATGTCGAAAGCAGAAATTTTGACTCGGCATCTTTGTTAGGACTAGCTAGGACATAAACATATTAAAAGTCCTTACCCCTCCGAGGTGAGCCCGCGAGGGGAGGGCACAAAGAAGGTACCGTTTTTTGGTTTTTTGCTTACATCTCGAAAACGGTGCGTTGTACGAAATTTTGTTGAACTACATTATGAAAGCTGATAAAATTCTCTACAACTATGGCTTTCATTTTTTTATCTATCTCCAATTTTTACCTAGATATGACGTACGAAAAATTTTCGAATTTTTTAAAATGTGTTCTACACTCTGGGCGTATTCGGACGAAAAGCGCACGCCAAGCCCACGTCCAATGCATGCCTTTCATTGCGTTTCTATCCCCATAGTTCAGGAGAAAGGTGTCCAAGCTAGTCCTAACAAAGTTGCCGAGTCAAAATTTCTGCTTTCGACTTTTCCATCCACTTTTGAGCACTCATTGACCGAACTAATATCAACCCAGAGCAACACTTACATATACCATAACATACCGACACAAGCAAACATTGTTTGAGAACATTTTAATAGATTTTTCATTGTATTAGATTTCTCGTATATTAGAAACCGCTATAAGGAATATCACAAAAAAGTTTGTCGTATAAAAAAAAAACGAAGTAAACATGTTTTTAGTATTTTCTTGTTACGAACATAGTAAGGTATGATATAATATATGTAAAGAAATTAATATAATTGGTAATTTAGTGAGAATTAATAAAGATACGTTACTTTCGTGGCATGCTTTATAACTTTCGTGGCGAAATCGCCACGAAGTCCGCACCACGAAAGTTACGAAAATTTAACATTTTTTTAAAATAACGGAGATAATTACGTATGAATTTTAAAACAAAATACTCTAAAATAAACTCGAAGGCATATTACATTTAAGGAGTGAATCGTTTAATGCGGAATAATTACTATTATTTTTAGAAAAGTGACCACAAAGGTCACCTCGGTTAGAGAATTTGAAAAAACTTAAAGAAATACACATCTGTATTTATTTGCAGACAACCGGTGAGCAGCGCATGAGTTCCCCACCAATGACAGGTCGCTACTGTTTATCCGCGCAACTAAAATTTGTACCTATGATTCAACTCGTTCTGAAGTTATGAGCTGTTTTGTATCGTTTTTCTAAAACTAGCAAAATCGTGTGACAGAGACTAAATGCTTCATAACTTTTTTTATTTAAGAGATACAATTACCATTTTTTGTACAACTATGCATTGTTTAATCATAAATAGTTAGAAATACAAAATTTACTTATTGGGTAATAAACAAAAAAGTTATACGAGAAGGCAAAAGCGCGCGCGTAAGTGTGACACGCGGAGAACAGCAAATTTGCTCCCGATTTTGGCATTCAAATATTATTTAAAAAATTACTGTACATTATGTATCTTATTTAATTATGATTTTGTATAGGGGTATAACCAAAGTAACTCCTGCAATCGGTTTTAAAACCGTACATTGGTTAAGTTAGGAATAAAGACCGTGTGACAGTAAAAAAAGGCACTCTGAAGAAACACCCAAATATCAAAATGTTGATTTATTCTTAAACCTCTTTGTTATTTTTTATTCCTTAAAACAAAAAGTTCAATCAAATGCTTTCTGGTTGACAAGTATTCAGAAAATAAAATCAGATATGTCAAAGTGATAAATTAACAGCGCACAAATGTAAGAATTAAAAATGAAAATCCAAGAAAATAGTCGTCTCATGAAAATAAAACGTCAACAACATGTAGCACCGTAAGTGGGAGTGTTAATATTAAATCCTTATTAGACTATGAATCCCAACAATGTCGGCATACTAGAAGATATCAAGTTTCCGAAAATATTAGCAGTTTGCCACAGAGGAACCCAGACTAACAAGCAAGACACACCTGATAGCTCTACACACTCTTCTAAGTCGATTGGAATATCTCCTGGTAAAAACTCTTCAAACGAAGGATCGGTGACTCAAAAATTTTTCGAAATTGACCAAATATTGCAAAATAGTGAAAATCCTGAATCTATTACTATCGTAAAAGACACCTTTTCTGAAGAAA
The DNA here is from genome assembly GCA_963555685.1 of Acrobasis consociella. Lineage (NCBI taxonomy): Eukaryota > Metazoa > Arthropoda > Insecta > Lepidoptera > Pyralidae > Acrobasis > Acrobasis consociella. The sequence continues at coordinate 38,914,773 of OY743104.1, read as the reverse complement.
TACATGATCATTCTACCTGTTCTGAGACACGTGAATCAAATAGGTATAAATATTGCAGAGAAGTCATCAAGCCTTTCTTAAAAGATTATCCTTCAGATTGTCAGCCATCAGATGAAGAACTCATAAAAGACGCATTAGAGTCGGTACAGAAAGACTTTCCTGACTATCAACCTTGTTTTGGTAATAACGACGGTGCTTGTTGCGAAGACAAACTGGGGGGATCAAAGCAGTCAGATAATAAGGACAAAGATCCCTTTTTGTGTTGTGAGAAAGTTAATGCACAACCACCTTGTATATCTAATATAGGCACTGCCTTTATTCCTTTAGCATCGTGTGATATAGGAAAAAAAGGTAAAGAAAAGGATAAAAGCGGCAGTACTAGCTCTTCTGCTAGTAAGGACGGAAGCATTGACGTATGTAAAATGAATAAAAAAGATAAGAAACAAAAGGCAGATGACTTTGATTATCCAAATGATCCCTGTGCTAAACCAAAATGCCCTAAAAAAGAAACTGATAGTAAAAGTTCAGAAGAAAAAATACCTAAAAAGGAACATTCTCCCGCATCGATTTGTACCCAATTTGGGCCAAAATGTACGACCAAAATGAAAACAGGTTGTGAAACTGAGGAAGATTCGAAAGAATTGGCCAAGAAAGGGTGTAAAGACAATGCAACTGGATGCAAACCTACTCCTGTATTACCTCCGGGACCAAAAAGTGTAATGGAAGCACATTGCGAAGCAATAAATACAATGAAGTCAGCTGCTTCTGCCATCATGAGCAAAGTCTGTGAGGTAACAAAAGACACTGTAACTTTAATAAGGACTGAGAGTGCTAAACAAATGGAAAAACTTAAAACAGCACAATCAGAATGCGAAAGCATGTGTAATAGCCAAACATCGCGGAAATCGAAGGACAAAGACTCATGTGTCACAGAAGTCACAAATATTTTAGGTAAGAAAAATATACTAGAAAACCTAAAACTGATAAAAAACACTGTTGATCCCGAAGATAAATTGCACGATATGGTTGAAAAAATGGATTCCACTATTTCTATGATAAGTGACAAGGTAGATATAAATTCTTTATCCAGTATTTTAAAGACTGAAAGTAAAAAATCATGTGATAGGCCACCTTCTCTTACTGTAAATAAAATGACGAGAGAAGATCAGCCTGTTATAGTAGAAACGCAAGACATTGCTAACGCAGCTAATAATGTTTTTACTGCCATAAAGAGTAAAATCTTCTCAATTTTCTCGGATGCCGGCAAAAATGCAGATATTACCGAAAATACAGATGACGATGAAGACTAAATTTCTTTAAGAAATGAATGTGTGAAATAAAGTATAACACTTAGGATGTTTCTCATTTAGGCAGTAGTCCTATTTTACCTGTTGAGGTTCGGTTTTTAGTTCAGTATTTAATTATCCTCAATGTTCTCAAAAAGATAAGATGATAAGTGGCCTTTGAGTCTCGCAGCCCTGGGCCAGGCCTCCGTCACTAGCTGTCGATGGCGTGAAAAGTACCTACCGCTAACGTTCCCCCCATATAGATTAAGAGGGGCCGTATGCAACTACCAAAGTAACAACTAACAACTAAAGTAAACTAACAAAGTAGCAAAATGTGACATATGTAGGGTGAAAGATACGGTTGCTTGGGCATAACCTGGAGCATTTTGTACAGTCAGCAAAAAAGTGATCACACTAGATGATGACGTGATGTGATGAGGTAGGGGGTTACACATTGCCCCCTCTTAGTATAATAGACCTAGATTTTTTACTGCGAGTTCCGCCCCGGCTGAGTATAAGCGCTGAGTCAAAGCCATAAAGTACTTTTTTCCTTGTTTAATCCAAGTTGATATATCATCTTTAAGTCTTTTTGTCTCCACTGCAGCAGCACGACCCTCTCTGTACTACCAGAACCATGATTGGCCAGAGCATCCAGAGGACTTGGCCTACACTCTCCACACTGGCCAGACGGGTTAGACACGTCTCATTGATGTTTATAAGCTTTGTTTAGCTTGTAATTCCTAATTCCGCTTCTACGATATCCAAGGGAAGACTTGGAGTGGTCCTATTCTACTCTGTCGGATACCACACGGCGAAAGTTAATTTAAATCATTGTTTATTCAAATCATCAAATTTCAACTTTATTTTTCTTTATATTCTTACTTAAGAGTTCCCCGACCCTAGACTTCTCCATACAAACGTAGTCTACGTTTAATTTTGAAACCACATGTCAGATTCCGGTAAAAATTGGTAATTGTAAAGGAATTGCAATTATCTGGGTTATAACTGGTTTCCTATACTAAAATTATGAACTGGAAAGAAAATATAACGATTTAGAAGTTTCCCATACTAATGGTCAAAAATGATATAAAACACTAGGTATATTCTATTTCAAGTTCATATTTTTACCGTCGGAAACCAGTTATAAACCTAGATAATTGCAATATCTTTGAAATTACAAAATTTTGCCCAAATCGGACATGTCGTTTTGAAATAAAACGTAGACTACGTTTGTATGGAAAGTTGTATTTTGGTCTAGGGTCGGGGGACTCTTAAGCAACACACGGTTAGCAAAATCTGTGAGAGTATGGCATCTGAACTAAGCGAAGCTTGTATCTCAGAACACCAGACACCAGACCATTTCCACATCTGGACGAAACAGATAAACCTATCAGTATTAAGGATGTGACCAAATATTTATATTTTTTTTGCCTTATTAGATAGATTATTAAAAAGTATGGTACACGACGAAGTACATACAATTTCATGGGGATACGTATTTTTTACTCTGATTAACAAAAAAGTGATGAAGATAGAGCACATTTTAATTTCGCGTAACCTCACGACCAGCTTGGATTTTTAACCAAAGGTGGCGTAAATTGCCTCCAACCCGAAACTTCAAAGCGCTGAATCTTTGTATATCGATTCTTTATTTTTGGATAATCTAATTGACTAGTTAAACCTACTACCTAAAAGGAACGGTAAAAACTACCTAAAAATAAAGCGTCGGTACTTTTCACACAATTATGTCCATGAAGATTATGTTATGTCACAGAATTAATAAAGGTAATTCATGGATCTCTTACGTAGTAACTTCTTCTTATCGTGTGTGTAACGATAAGAAGAAGATCGTCTGTGTTAGTGACTAACACTAGTGTCAGAGTTTTTAGACCGCCTTAAAGGCCTCTGACATGGTTTTAGGTAACGACCAATGTCAAAGACAGTGACCAGGACCGACGACTTAGCATGCCCTCCGAAGCACGGATCATCTTACTTATCAGACAATCAGGTGATCAGCCTGCAATGTCCTAACCACATTAGGACAACAAAAGTCGTAAGTCGTAAGTACGTAGTAACTTAATAATAATCTTGGCCCTGGGGGTTTATTTCATGAAATAATTTGTTTGTCATACGATAGTAAGGTCCTATATTTCTGTGTCAAACCAAATTAGACGTTATCGTCACACGTAAGTGCACAATGTTGCCTGGCACTAAAACGCGGATAACCAGTAACGTCTGTTTTGCGTGTAATGCTTTTGGAGTAACCCTGTTGTCCATTGGTATTTATGTATGTAATGTACTTAAATTCTTTATTGTACAAAAACGACACCACAAATACAGTAGATAACAATACAAAGGCGGAATTATCCCTTTAAGGGATCTGTTCCAGCCATAGAGTTAGGATAGTTGTATTGTACCTAACCTTTGTTGGTACGATTTCTTTAAAAAGTTTACCTGCAATTTGAGCCTGGCCATGAAGAATCATTCTATGATCATGAAATTTCTCTATGTCATTTTCTCTTTCTGACCTAACTTCATACAGATTTTTTTTCCATCACAGAAAACACAATATCATCTTTCAACTTTCAACAAATCGTATGATGTCAAATTAACTCAGGTACCATGCCCGACAACGAACCTTGTGGTAAGGCCTGCAAGAAGCGAGGAGTGATCCCCTGCCCTACCAACGATTGCAACAGGGACCCCAAGATGTCTGAAAGAAAGCATGACTGCCAATGTAGTAAGAACGACTGCGGTCAAAATCAACCGAAAAATATACGTAACTAGATACTAAACATCCAAAGCAACAATTGTAAGTATTACCACAGAATATATAATAGTACAAGTACAGAAGAATAACTCCGAAAAATCAAAGGAATAGCGACTCTCGCTTCGATACAATTTGGACAGATCGCACAACGCTAATAACCTACAGTTATATTCACCTAGACATTCCATGTCTTTCTATCGCGTAACGCTTACCTTTTCTGGCGCACTGATTAGCCACGCCGGCGAGGCCGCCGTACGTACTTGCGTTTTTAACACCTACCGCGGAGTGAGAAAGGCCTGGCATTACATACATATCACGCCCGTTGCCACTTACTACTTGACAGACCTCTTTCGCTTCACCTACACTCGTCACTCTCTAGCTGTATTTGATGAAAATCGGTTCAGCCGTTTATAAGTTATAGGGTATTAAAGCTTGAAAGTCAGGGCTATACTATAGATGGCGCTACGATATCAATATACAACGTGGAAGGGACATACTTGTATTACCCGTAATAACTCAAACCACGGGCTATAATTAACACGTTGAACGCCATGACGGACACCATGCGGTCGACAGCATACTTTCCCCTGTGACCGTACCAAAAAATAAAGAACGTCCAAAAATTTATAGGGATTTTTTCGAAAATATCATTAAACAGAGGTTATATTTTATGAATTGTACCAAATAATTTATTTTTGAGCCAGTCATCTCATCATCATCATCATCATCAGGTCTTTTTGTCTCCAATGCAGGAGCACGACCCTCTCTGAACTACCGAAGCCATACTTGGCCAGAGCAGCCAAAGGACTTGGCCTACACTCTCCTCGCTGGCCAGACGGGTTGGAGAGGTCTCATTGATAAGCTTTGTTTAGCTTGTATTTCCTATGTCACCTTCTACGACATCCACGGGAGGACTTGGAGTGGCCCTATTCTACTCTGCCGGAAACCACACGGCAGTCATCTATCCAATTGGTTTCTTTCCCACAGTTTTTTTGTTGTTATTACCCGAATGGAAAATCTTTAGCTTTTTAAATTACAGTTAACACCGTCATCAAGACATTATGCCACCACCAATTAGGACATCAAAGATTGCAGAAAGACCATCCCACCTCACCCCGACGATGCCAAACTCCCGTGCGACCCAAAGAAGGATCCAGAAGGAGAATGTCCCAAACCATTTTTGTGTTACGACAAGTTAAAAAATCCTGAGGATGATCAATCGAGTAAGATAGTTGTTCAATTTTATTTTTATAAATTTTGAACAACCAACCAAAAATTTTTTGTCTGAAAGGCTATAGGTACCTACTTCCGAGGTGACCTCATAGAAATTTCATCAAATCGCTTGTGCAGTCTTTTAGATGTTTATCTATATATTTATTTCTTGTAAAATTTAGTATCGTTGAGTTAGTATTCCATAACACAAGTCTCGAACTTATGACATGGCACAGGTATGGCACTTCATAGAAACGGAGTTACAAATATTCCTAGTACAAACGAAACAATAATATCTGTGCACACGTTAAATGTGTGAGTTGAAACAATCAGGGTCGCCACCACAGAATTTGCGCTGCTTACCCGTGGTACTACCAGTAGTCCTACCGGTAGTACCATAGGAGATTTTTTTACCAGTGGTACTACTGATGTGTCTGGTAGTACTACGGGAAATTAATATTCCCCCTGATACTACTTTTTAAATTTGTAAATTAATCTTAATTTTTAAAAATTTAAGATTCTTTTCAAAATTTCAAATTTATACGAGTATTATTAGGCCCAGCTTAATCTGGAAAAGATCATTTTTCATCTTGACTTGACCGGGGATCGAACCCAGGACCTCCGGTGTTACAGTCTAGCATGATGACCACTAGGCCACAGAGGTCGACTTCACAGAGTATCAGGGGTAAAATTAATTGCCCGTAGCACTACCAGAAACATCAGTAGTACCACTGGCAAAAAAATCTCCCATGGTACTACCCGACAGGGTGTTCTTTTATTTACAAATTTAAAGAGTAGTATTAGGGGTAAAATTAATTGCCCGTAGTACTACCAGACACATCAGTAGTACCACTGGCAAAAAAAATCTCCCATGGTACTACCGGTAGGACTACTGGTAGTACCACGGGTAAGTAGCGAGAATTCGTTGCTTTGCTTACCTGTTCTCATCACTCGTAAATCTATAACATTTTCGTTCTTTGTTGTTTTCCGTGGATAAACAATGATAATGTTAACCCTGTTTTGCCGAAAAGCGGGGGAGGGGTTGCGGGGGACAGTGGGAGTTTCCGTTCTGTATGTAATACTATTATTAATTCTGTGCTTTGGGGCTCAATCAGTGTCATCATCATCATCATCATCATTTCAGCCGCATAACGTCCACTGCTGGACATAGGCCTCTCCCACAGATTTCCAAAATGACCGATCAAGAGCGGCCTGCATCCAGCGCTTTCCAGCGACCCTGGTCAGGTCATCTGACCACCTTGTAGTGTAATTTGTCCCAGTGTATTTATTTACTTACTAGCCGAAGCCCGCGACTTCGTTCGCGTGGACTTTATGTCTCTGGAAAATGCTCATCAGGCTGAACAACTTTTACTAAGGCTGCATTTTTATATCTCTTATAGTTTAGCTGGACCATTATGGTTCTGCATCAGGCGTTCCATTTTCCAAAATCATTTATACCCTATATGTTGCCCAGGCTTAATAGCTATATAACAAAAAAAGTTTCATTCGAATCCGTCCAGTATTTCCGGAGATTAGCGTGTACAAACAGACAAACAGACAAACAGACATACAGACAAACAGACAAACAGACAGACATTTTTTTTTTAATTCTTACTCTATTACTACGTCTTCATCGCCCCCAATATTTTTTTTTGGAAATATATTTTATGTACAGACACACTTTTTTTACTGTTTTATTATATGTATAGATATAGATTTCTTTACGCTAGTGTTAGCTATACGCACTTGACAACGAAAAAATATTAACTTTTATTTCAGCTAGATGTCGAACAGGCGCTTTCTTGGCCGTCAGTAAGTGTGGGAAATCGATACCGCTACCACCACATCCTCTCGACCCCCCTCTACCCTTCTGCACAGAAAATGGCAAATGGAGGAAGCGCAAGTGCAATGAACCTACTCTCTGTCTGCAAATGATCAAAAATCCAGATCTACACGGCCAGGAGTGTAAGGAACCTTCTCCTGAGATGAAAGAATTGTGGGGACTGAATAATTGATCAAACTTGTATCCGTAGAAATCTGCTGCAGGCTACATTTTGATAAGATTATAGCAATCTTAAATCTTTGTGTTTTTATTCAATTTTTATAATTAGAAAGCTCATTTGTTAATGCACATATCCTAACAAAGCAGCAATGTGTATAAAATCAGGCTCTAGATTTCCAACCTAAAGTTATGTGTGGTTATGTTAATAATATGAACTCGTAACCTCCTTGGTTTTGTACCTGGAACTATTTCTTTGTACAAAACCAAGTAATGTAGGTAAAATATTTTTTCCTTGTACATTGCTGGTAATGTATACCGTAACTAGGTAATGTACTAGTAACAAGCTTAAGAAACTAACTTGTTTTTTAAGTACGCCGTTTCCTCGTGGTTATACGAGCTTTTCATACCATCATTTTTGCACCTTCTGTACATAAAAATATAAGAAAAGAAAATACTCAAAATTATGACGAACTCAAATCAATTGGCCACCCCCCCCCCACCCGTATATATACTAAATAAAAAAATAAAAAAACCGTTAATTAATGATTAAATTTTAAAATTGTACTAAATTAAACTATAAATATACATAAAGACTAAACTATAATAAATTTATATAAATTAAAACTAAATCATGTCTAACCCAAACCAAATTCAATCAAAAATTCCGCCTCGGATAGTACCTAGGTGCCCATCATTAATTTAATTACGCAACATTTATATGAAGTTAACTTAGGAAGAGCGGAAAATTCAAACAAGAGTGCTGCCCGATTTTAAATAAATCATTTGAAAGTAAACAGATATCATTTAAAATGTTATCTCTTGGCCAAGCCAATAACACTTCAAATTTTTTTATGAATTACTGTTTACAGTATAAAGTGAGAACGTGAAGCTTTTCTACGCACATTTGCGAAAGAACGTCACTTTTGGTCGATGTGCGTAGAAAAGTAGTCTCCACGGTGAATAGTGCAAATATATACGGCTTACCTGGAGCTGAATATTTGCGCCTTCTGATGGCTTCCGCCGCAGCTGCAGCCACGCCCGCTCGACGGGCAGTCGCTCGCAAATGTGATGGGGCGACGGTATCAACACACGTCGCATCCCATAGTAGCCTGCGCACGTTCTTTTAAAGAATGAGCGTCATTTCGTCGGGCCTTTTGCCATCGTCTCGTGTGATACCAGCTGGCTCTAAGACGGCTGGTACACCAGTGCTAGCAAGAGCCCGACGCGAAAGATTACATCATTTAGCATGACGCCAGTAACGTCCTGCATTGCGGCAGCAAGCAATGCCATGGTGACCCAGGGGATCGACTTTTCCTAGCCCCTAGAAGGAGGCTCACCGCCAAGCTAAAGGTTATGCGCTCTACTAGGGTTCCTACGCTTGCTGAAAGGATAGCATTCCACCAGTAACCTGACTTTGGCTCACAGCTGGCTAAGAGACGAGAGATCGTCAGGTCTTAAGAGCATGACCCTCTCTATACTAGGTACCAGAGCCGTACTTGGCAAGAGTAGCCATAGGATTTGGCCTACACTCTCCACGCTGGCTAGAAGGGTTGGAGAGGTCTCATTGATGTTTATGAGCTTTGTTTAGCTTGTATTTCCTAAGTCGCCTTCTACGACATCCTCGGAAGGACTTGGAGTGGCCCTATTCTACTCTGCCGGAAACCACACGGCAACTAACCCTAAGATTCTATCTTTTGTTCCAAGGTAAAAATGATTTATTGCTCTTTGGTTCTAGCGTAAAAAAAAAGTTTTTTTGACACATTTCGCAATTGTCGTCCCTGACACCGATTGAAACTAAATCACAAAATAGGCAAGGTATGTAAATTAAACAGACAATCGCAGACTGTACATGGCTTCCAACAGTCTTTCTGTCATGATTCACAAATAAAAATAGAAATATGTAATAATAAAGAAATAGAAATAATTGAAAATGAACTAGACTGAACAACAGAACATGAACACAAAGCAATGCGTGTTTGAGCCAATACCCGAGCCTGATCCGCCGACCCCATGTGAGCTTCAGAAGTTCAAGCAAGCAGGTGTTGAGTACACCCCTCCCCCCGTGCCTGAGCAACCTAAACCAGCTGACTGCTGCGCGATTTGTATTGAGAAGATCAAGAACCCTCCGTTTGGTTCAAAGAAGCCTGAGGAAGCCATCGTTTGCGTCGTAGAAAAAGAACAAACTGGTTAGTTCTTTCAAGTTTTTAGTATATATTTTTTACCCGACTGCGACAGGAAGAGGGTTCAGTTTTTCGGGAGTATGTACGTGTGTTAATTTCTATGTGACGCTCTGCAGCCTAAACAAGGGCTTGATGTATGTAGGCTTGAGAGGTGTTGTTAGATTCGTCTTAATTCTGAGAGTGACACTAGCTTAGTATTATTTGTCCCTATATATTTATTTATTTATTTTTCTATACATATAAAACAGTAAGTACAAAAATGTTAGTGTACACTGAATAGATATATTTCAAAAAAAAATTTTGGTACGATATAAACGTAATTAATGGATGTAAGTAATGGAGTAAGAATTCAAAAATGTCTTGTCTATATTCGCTAATCTCCATAAACACTGGACGGATTCAAATAAAACTTTTTTGTTATTTAACTGTTAAGGCTGGGCAACATATAGGGGTATTATATAATTGATTTTGAAAAATGGAACACCTAATGCAGAACCATAATGGTCCAGCTAATCTATAAGTAATATAAAAATGACTGAGCAAAAGTTGTTCAGCCTGATGAGCATTTTCCGGCGTCATAAAGTCCGATGTCGCGGGCTTCAGCCAGTTTTTTATAATTTAAAAACTAAAAAAAAATGTGTTACCATGCCCTAGATAACCCTCAAACTATTTTATGAACACTGTTTACGAAAGAACGGCCACTTTGGCCTTAAATATCTGAAACATATTATTGCCGATGATCTCAAAGACGATGCTGATATTGAGAGAGAGCGTAAGGCGTTAGCTTTTAGAGGGAATATGCTGGCTTGCAGATTTTCACGCTGTACTGAATATGTTAAAATCACGCCTTTTAAAGTATGTACACGGGAAGTCTGTGGGTCAGATACACTAAAAAGTCCCTGGATGCCTGACTTGTACAGTATAACAACGTCTTTCGGATGATTTCGGGATTGCCTCGGCTCTGCATCGTGTCGGGGATGTTTGCGAAATACCAAATTGATGGTTTTGCCACACTCATACGTAAAAAAACATGCTGGTCTGGGAGAAATAAAAATAACTTAGAATGTACCAGCTGCTTCTCTTCCCACGCAGATCGTAAAAGCCGATCGAGGAAATGGGCAAAAATGCAAATCATGTAAACAGGCGATGCGGCTAGCAACCCATCACTGTATTGATTGCTTTTCCATCTTCTCGCCCACCATGACGCTAAAAGTGGCTTTTGGGTCTTGCGGCCCTGGGCTCTGCATAGAACCGCAAAAATGCTCTGTCTGCCCCATTAGGGATAAAGACTTGATAGTATGTATGTATGTATACGTAAAAAAACCAACTCGCTAATTAACAGTCCCAATAGCATCCTGATGACGCTAGCGGATCAGCAGACTTCTCCTTTATGGACTTGTCTTTGAAGAGAGTGTTATCGGAGAGACGCACAATGTTTTAGTCGCATTGTCACTTTTTGCATTTCATGCCGTGTGGTTTTCGGCGGAGTAGAATAGGACCACTCCAAGTTTTCCCGTGGATGTTGTAGAAGGCGACTTAGGAAATACAAGCTTAACAAAGCTTATGAACATTAATGAGACCTCTCCAACCCGTCTGGCCAGCGAGGATAGTGTAGGCCAAAGTCCTCTGGCTGCTCTGGTAGTTCAGGGAGGGTCGTGCTCCTGCAATGGAGACAAAAAGACCTGATGATGATGATGTCACTTTTTATAAGATACCAACATAGGTTAAGGACTAAAAATGCTATGGATCCATTGTTGTCTGAAATAAACTATTTTTATTTATTTATCTGTGACTGTCACTGTTTGTGTTTTGTGTGTTTGAATTGTGGACACGTTAGATTTTTAGGCTGCCTTAACCTCTCATCTGGCAACAGAGCAGAATGTGTCTGACATGCATTGTTTTACTATTGTTTCGCAGTTTTGCGCAGACGACAGGTTAAGAGTCCCCCGAACCTAGACCAAAATACAACTTTCTATACAAACGTAGTCTACGTTTTATTTCAAAACGACATGTCCGAATTGGGCAAAATTTTGTAATTTCAAAGATATTGCAATTATCTAGGTTTAAAACTAGTTTCCTTAAAAATATGAACTTGAAATAGAATATAGTGTTTTATATCATTTTTGACCATTAGTATGGTAAACTTCTAAATCGTTATATTTTCTTTCCAGTTCATAATTTTATATAGGAAACCAGTTATAACCCTGGATAATTGCAATTTCTTTACAATTACCAATTTTTACCGGAATCTGACATGTGGTTTCAAAATTAAACGTAGACTACGTTTGTATGGTGAAGTCTAGGGTCGGGGGACTCTTAAAGCATCTTACCATAAAATGATGATAGTCGGGACCAACGGCTTACGGCCTACAAAAGCACGAAGGAGCTCTAGAAAATGTATGCCACTGGTGGTCTGCCATCCAAATGCGGAACACGCCCGGAGCCACTTAACCTGCGAAAGTGCTAGCAATGCGTAGTCTCAGTGCGTAATCCCACTGAGCCATCGAGCTCCTTTGACTGTCACTGTAACAGGCATTGAAATATGATGTCTCATTTGAAAAATTATTTGAAAATCTTTCACGGGTTTGGAGATAAGTACTTAAGTTGCAGATTTAGGTATATTTTTACATCTTTTCTGGACGGGGTAGACAGCTCAAGGCCATAAGACCTAAAGGCCACGCTAAGCAGGATGGTGGATGGTGGATATTAAGAAGGAAAAAGGAATCAAAGGAATCAAAATAGTGATAGGTTGCTAACCGCATCGCCTATTAACATGATTCAAGTAAATCCAACTAAAAGTATTTAGTTTATTTTATTTTATTTATTTTTTACCGTTATTCCAGGCACTTCCAGGTGTGACGACATAGAAGCCCAATCAGCGGCACATCCTGATTACTTGTGGCCTAACTGCCCACCACCTCCTCATCCACCTGATCCACCCCAAGCAGATCCTTGCGCAGATCAAAGAAAACGAGCTTGTGAACAAGAACGTGCGGAAAGAATGAAAAGATATTTGGAATAAAAAAACAGTAAAATGGATAACAGCAGAAAGAATAGACTAGAATCATTGATTGAGAAATTTATAACTGACATCCAAGAAGAATATCAACAAGCAAATCAAAATAAAGAAGATGGAGGTAAAAGATTGCTCACTCTATCCACAATAGCCCCCCCACATAATAGCAGCAATATTGATTTAGATAAGAAAATAGCAGATCTAGAAAATCTTATCCAAAGACTACAAAGTGAAATAACAAACGTTTCTCTAAAATCACAGAATTCTAATGAAGGCCCATTGAATTTGAGTGACTTGACTAAAGGTAAAGATCACAACAAAGATGAGGAGAAAGACTGTACTACTATAGCAGCCTGTTTGCCTAAAGATGTGAATGTAACAACATCTCCATTTTCAATAACCGGCACACTAAGTGCACCTTTAAATGAGGCATCTAAAAGGTTTGATGAAGCTATATCTGATTTAATGAATGTAACTAAACAAATTGATAGTGTGACCCCGAGTATGGATGACATCAAGAGTACTATTAATGGCATGTTTAAAGGAGAGCAAGAGAATACTGAAGTAGTGGCATTTAAAGACGGCTTGGAAGAGCTGATACAAGAACTCAAAGGTGAAATTGCTCTTAAGATGGAAGAACTTAAGGATGTGGATGAAACACTTGATAATGAAGACGATGGTTAATGAAACACAATAAAGTACTTTTTCTGCTCCTGTACTTTTATCTGTCACTAGATGTGCCCGCGGGCTTCACACCCCGTGGGAATTTTGGGATAAGTCCTGTGTCCTTCCCCGGGTCTTAAATCATATTCATACCAAATTTCATTCAAATCGGTCTAGCCGTTCACGCATGATGGCTTGGTCAAGGGAAAAAGGGATTAATTTTTATATTATATAGATTGATGTAGTCACCAACACTAATATAAGAACTCAGATGATACTCGTATGAATTTAGAAAAGTCTGTATTTCCTAAAACGCTCTTGTATTGTATTCAAAAAGGTGTCATGTACGGTAATTGACCGAGCGAGCGAAGCGAGCGAAGCGTCTCAGTTTCGAGATTAGCCAAAAATTATTTTGTTCGTCTGTCTGTCTGTCTGTCTGTCTGTCTGTTCTCGCCTACAGGTCACATTTCTTAACCGATTCTCATGAAATTTTATAAGCAGATTCAACAACTAAATAGAATTTTTTTGTCGAGCCAGTTTTTCGAAATTTTTCAAAATGGCGGAAATATGGGGGTTTAAAATTTTAAAAGTGTCATATATCCGCCATTTCCAAATATTTTCAAAAATGTCATTAGACTTTTTTGTTGCCATTATAGAAACGCATTTTTTTTATTTGAACAACTTTTTTGTCTGAACAACTTTTTTATACGTTATACTTGAACGGGTTTAGGATGACTCGCGAAGTCTAGCTGACTGAGCCGTGACGGATATACAATACAAATCTTCTTACAAAATATACTGAAACTATTTAAGGGTGAATTCAGTCCGAGTTACTGAACAACTTTCTTAAAAATGAATATCTTACTACAGACACAGACAGATCGTGTTATACCTGCGCCGGCAGCCAATTCGGCAACCAGTGCCAGCAGCGGAGGCACTCCATTTGGAATAATATTCGCGAGGTCTAAGTTCGTGGCGAACTACTAGTTTTTATTAACCTCCGACAAAAAGAGGGGTATTATAAGATTAACGCTAATGTCTGTCGGTCTGTCTGTCTGTCTGTGGCATCGTAGAGCTTGAACGGACCCCAGGAAAGTACCCAATATGGATCAACGTGATTTTAGATTTTATTATTGCAGAAAAATGATATTAAAAGCGCTATTTGACACCTAGAAACTATGACGTCATTAGTCTATATATCATGCAAACTATGTAGAAAATGTTTGTTTTGACGTTTATATAAATATATCATAAAATTATTTGGGAATTTTGAATAATTTTGTCAACAATTTCTATTTACAAAAATTAAAATGCACGTATCAAAATCTCTCCCAACAATTTATTCACAAATATATTCCATACAAAATACAACATTAAAATATACCTCATTTATATCTTATATATATACATCGACGCAACATTAATACAAGCAAGCAACTTTTGTTTAGTTTATTTGAAATTTGGATAAAATCTCAATATTCTTTCGATCAAAATTATGCCTTCATTAAACTTTTATTTCCATTTGTAAAATATGTAAATATAGGTACTTATGAGTTATCAATATCATTAGTATGTCTGTTTATATAAACTTTACCTCTATTATTACAAATTATTACATTTTACAATATTGTAATTGTATATGCTGCAAAAATTTGCGAACAAAGCTATAGGGGTACAAAATCTGATAAATGTAGAAAAAAATTACCTACTCTTTAATCAACCATATACATTCTCGTAAATGGGTACAAAAAATACAAAAGCATACTGGTCAATATCATATTAATATATCATATATTAATAATATAAATAAATACATCGATATATCTAACGCGATAAAATAAATATATAAGGCATTATTCTTAAGTTTGGCACATTTTTTTTTAATTTGGCATTATCTACTTCCAATAAATAAGGCACATTGCCATAATATTTAAAAAAAGATATAGTTTAATACATTTTTTCATTATTTAAAAATACATATAAAAGTGCTTGCTTAAATCTATTGTTTTGTACAATTAAAATCTTATTTCTATCAGTTTAAATTTATTTTAAGACAATACAATACAATAAAAGTACTCTTTATTGCACCATAAACAAAAATATAAAAAAGAACAGGAAAAAAGACAAATTAATGAAAAGACTTTGTAAACGTAGCTTAGAATTTTTTTTACAGTACAAAGCCATTTATTTATGATGATCAATAGTACATACATACAAAATGGAAAAGTTTTTTCAGTAAAAAGCACCTAAGTAAAAATAAACGGGTACGTATATGCCGTAAATTACATTTGTAAAATACAAGAACCGACGTCACTTTGCCGTATAGTTTTTAGGACTATAGTTTCTATTTCATTATGGTTGAAAAAATTACTTATTATTATAAATGTTCAAAAGTTGTTTTGGAAGATTATAAAGGAGAATTCAGAAAAATAGTTAAAGATCGTCAATCCTAAAAATGAACTCCCCTCACTTAATTATGATTATTTCAATGCGTGAGAAAATACTTATTGTAACTTTTTATTAGAGTGCGTTTGGCAATTTGACTTTAGAATCAACTCGTGCGCACACTAACTATCAACTATCAACCGATCGGGCGATTAATCTAGGTACCGTCATTGCAGGGCGAAGTTTGAGTGCTAGCTAGTGACGAGTCTGCTTTGTCAGTTGTCACGCGTTTCTATCATTGCTGCACAAGAAGGTCAACAGGTCTGGCCCGTTCAGCATTTTCACAAACAGTGAAATGACCAATGACAAAATTTTTCATACATTTAAAAACACCTATTCTGCTTGTAAGCTTGAACCAAAGAGCGGGGCGAGCTCTTTTAAATTAGACGATCTATTCTTAACTTATAAAAGTTCATTTATCAGTTACAATTTTAAATAGTTATTAAAATAATGGGAATCGGGGTAAAACGTTAGAACAATCCATTTCGACTCTAAATCGGAAATATATCGATTTAAATACGATCCAAAGCTAATTTAAAGCGAGAAATTACTATATACAAATATTCATCAAAAAATCCTGTTACCCCACACTAAAATCCTTCTAGCCTCTCTGGCCCTTTTAAGGAAAAACCTACAAGGTCTCAGCCGTTGTAGGTAAAAAAATCTCATCCAAAAGCTTAAAGTACTGGTTTATTTCCCTCTTGGAGGAGGCTGCATGGGGGGCTGGTGGAAGGGATGGTATTGCCTTGCAAACAAACTTTCCTGAAAAAGAAAAGAGATTTAGGTATAATATCTTGTTGCACTTAAGAAAGAACACAGATACAAATCAGAAAAGTAAACATTCAACGGCGGACTTATCCCGTATAGGGATCTCTTCCAGTCGACCGGCCAGTAATTGAGAGAAATGTTTAGGTATCTAATAAAATAATGATTGTATTCATATAAATATCACTAGTACCATTGATGGCACTAGATAACAGATATTTATGGTACTGTCGGCTAATAAGCCTATACAATGAGTCTATGATAATATTAATGTGAAAATGTATATTTAGAAAGATTTTAATGAATATTCATTTTTATGTTAAAATTATTTTGAATTGGAGAGTAAATTTAACAAAGATACAGCACATTGAAATTTTGCATGACATTACGGCAAGGTATACGATTTTTACGTAGCGGTGACGTCGCAAGCCTCTACTCCGGAACTTTGGTAAACAGAAAAATATGGACCAATATTTCTGGATAACCTAAAAGACAGTCCTCTTAGAAATAGAAAGGTAAATTACCACTTCTTTAGCTGTGACCTGGGCAGCACTCAATTTTCTTTCCTCTAAAATTATGTGATTCGCAGCACTGAAACAAAAGGCAACAACAAAATTAACAAAATGATTTTTACAATTGAACTTTTGCGTGTGCGTGTTTGTACGTGTGTACAGACACACACTCGTACATTAAAATGTCCGTTTAGTATTCTCATAAGTCGTAAACTTGTCAAAATACGAAAATTTTCACTGATAAACTCGCTTAGAGACCTATTACTTACACTAAGTCAATAAAAATATCATCACCATCATCATACTAAGTCAATAAAAATATAAATTTTATTATTTATTACAATTTCAATCAATTAACAACTAAATTAAAAACTAAATTATACTCTAAATTAAACTAAACAAATAATAATAATAAAAAAGAAAAACCTTACAAATAGAAAACGTCTTCCAGATCATTGCCCTGCGGTAGAGTGCCCAAAAGGCTGGCAGCATTGCCACGTTGAATGGCAATGCTTATTCGTTGGGTGAAATAATTGCCAGCCCTTTGGTCACCCGACACCTCGACTAACTTTTTGTTAAAATATTTAAAAAGTTTATGAGTTGATGGTCCCCACGGACCTAAAGTCTCAACCCCAAACGGCTCAAATATGAAGCCATTCCCTAAGCATTCAAAATATAAATAAATATATAGGGACAAATGACACCGATTGAGCTAGTCCCAAAGTAAGTTCGAGACTAATATGCGAATTATAAGCCGGAAATTAAACTGTTTATAAACCTATAAAGAACGTAATCATTCGTTTCATAGTTTCATAGCTGCACTAGCCTAAATTCTCACCCACACCACTGTTAGCTTATAATTCCTAAGTCGCATTCTACTACATCCTCAGAAAGACGAATGATCCTAATCTCATCATCATCATCATCATCACCAGGTTTTTTTGTCTCCACTGCAGGAGGACGACCCTCTCTGTACTACCAGAACCATAATTGGCCAGAGTAGCTAGAGGATTTGGTCTATGCTCTCTTCGCTGGCCAGACGGGTTAGGAAGGCCTCATTGATGTTCATAAGCTTTGTTTAGCTTTAGCTTATCTACTAAGTCGCCTTCTACTACATCCTCAGAAAGACGAGTGATCCTATTCTCATCATCATCACCATCATCAGGTCTTTTAGTCTCCACTGCAGGAGTACGACCTTCTCTGTACTACCAGAGCCATACTTGGACAGAGCAGCCAGAGGACTTAGCCTACACTCTCCACGCTGACCAGACAGATTGGAGAGGCCTCATAAGCTTTGTTGCTTTTTTAGCTTTCGCAATTCCTAAGTCGCATTCTACTACATCCTCAAAAAGATGATTGATATATTCTACTCTGCTGGAATAAGCCGTGTGGTTTCCGGCAGAGTAGAATAGGGCTACTTCAAGTCCTCCCGTGGATGTCGTAGAAGGCGACTTAGGGAAAGAATACGTAAGCTTAACAATGCTATAAATTTCAATGAGACCTCTCCAACCCGTCTGGCCAGCGTGGAGAGTGTAGGCTAAGTCCTCTGGCTGCTCTGGTAGTACAGAGAGGGTCATGCTCCTGTAGTGGAGACAAAAAGGCCTGATGATGATGACTCTGCTGGAAATCACACGGAAAAAGGTTAAAAATGTATTAAACGTCATTCCTCACGTGTCCATCTCCTCCTGAGTGAGGTCGAGCGCCTCCTGCATTTCCCGGGAGGTGCTCTGAACGAACTCCTTGTCACAGTATTTACCCAAACCCTGCTCCGTCAGTACCTGCAGGAAACAAGTTTTTAAATCGGTCTTCTTCTTCTAGAGTCGAAAGGTATGTATAGATATAATTTAATTGTAATAAATGGTCGACTTGAAAGTAGAATGGTATAGAGGAAGAGGAAGGCCGAGAAAGGCGTGGGAAGAATGTGTAAGATCGGATATGGGGGAACGGGGGTTAGTACAGATATGGAAGAATAGAAGGTTATGGTGGGAGTTGACATACAGAGCCGACCCCAAATAGGGAGGAGGCGAGGAAAAAGAAGAAGAAGAATAAATGTGATCAGTGTTTGGCCACGGCGACTGGTCATTTGCTTCATTATGGTCCTGCAATCTGCACCAGCGTCTTCCAGCGAAAAAAAAGCTTTTAAGCTTGCAACTTATGCAAGCCGCTCTAGATCGGTCATTTTGGAAATCTTTGGGAGAGGCCTATGTCCAGCAGTGGACGTTGTGCGGCTGAAATGATGATGATGATGAATGTGCACCAAATGTGGCTATTTGTCATCGTCATATCATCCAATTTAAGTCCACTACTAGAGATTGGCCTCCCCCGAGGATTTCCAAAACGACCGATCGGTTTATCATATTTTTTAATTCAATTTAAATCTTTATTTGCTTAATTTCGCATTAATTTCTGTGTACCTATAACATTGATTACGCAATTATTATTTCGAGCAGCCGTCTTAAAAAATTGCAAATATGGGTGCCGACTTACGTTAAAAAAATCGGCCAAGTGCGAATTGGATTCGCGCACTAAAGGTTCCGTACCATTATCTATAAAAAATCGCAGTTTGTTGTATGGGAGCTCCTTACGTATTTATTTTATTTTGTTTTTAGTATTTGTTGTTATAGCGGCAAAATAAGTACATAACTTGTGAAAATTTCAACTGTCTAGCTATCGCGGTTTTTGAGATACAGCCTGGTGACAGACAGACGGACAGCGAAGTCTTAGTAATAGGGTCCCGTTTTTACCCTTTGGGTACGGAACCCTAAAAATGACATGGGATCAGAAGAATTTGTAGACTTACTCGTGTAATAAGACTCTCCGCTGGATTCTCTACACAATAAGGCACGTTGTTGTTCTTTCTCGGTCTCCTGTCACGATCTATAAACAAATATTACATTTAATTATGACAAGAAATAAAAAAATAATGAAAAATTCGATCACGTCATCTTTCAAATAAAAAAACCGCATCGTATTCGGTCCATTCGTTTAGGAGCTACAATGCCACAAACAGGCGTAAAACTATTTTGCGTTGGAGGTAAAAAATAACTTATAGTCGAGTCCTTAAGAGTTCCCTAGACAGAATCAAAGTTTTTCAAACAAACGTAGTCTGCTTTTATTTTAAAACGACGTGGCAGATTGCGGTAAAAATCTGTAATTAAAAAAAATTGGACATAATGTAAGCATTTATCTAAAATATGGACTTAAAAGAGAAAATACCTAGTTACATATTATTTTTGACCATCAATAAGGGAAACTTCTACACCCACATATTTATTTTCTTTCAAATTCATACCTATTTTGAACTTGAAAACTAGTTACTTAAATGCCTATATGTATGCAATATTTTACCGAAATCTGACATGTAATTATAAAAGACTGCGTTTGTATGAAAATGTTTATGGTAAGACTCATCCTTAGGGCAATATTTTATTTAACATGCAGAAAATGTTAAAACGTCTAAGAAGTTATTTGATTAGAATAAAATTATTTGTTATTTATAGAAAAACATCACAACTCAATATGATTTGTTAGTAAAAAATATTCACTAGCTATAAGTGGAAACTAACGTATTTTTAATATATTGACTTTATTTTTTAATATTTTAGTAACTAACGTTATTACGTACGATACGTAAGTTACTAAAATTTAAAAAAATACTTGAGAGGTGTCAAGAGACACCCGGATGGAACGAAGTTCCTTTTGAATAATGAGAGAGAGACAGACAGAGAAACACGCGCACGCCCCACGGCTTACAACTTTAGCAAAAAGTGTCGTTACAACTTTTGGTCTTAATTTTTTCCGTCTAGCCTCCTTTCGCAACGCGCGATAAGGAACTCCGTTCCAAAAACTTGAGAGTTTTCAAGGGACACCCGGATGGAACGAAGTTCCTTTCGATTAATTAGGAGAGGGAGAGACAGAGAAACACGCGCACGCCGCACGGCTTACAACTATAGCAAAAAGTGTCGTTAAAACTTTTAGTCTTAATTTTTCTGTGTCTAGTGTCTTAATTTAACTGTTCTGTGCCTAGCCCCCCTTTCGCAACGCGCAATAAGGAACTCCGTTCCAATAAATATGTCTCGATAAAAATAGAATTAATCTTTCAATAAGTTTTGGTGAATTCACATAATAAATATTTCACGTTTATAATATACCCTGCATACATATCATGCCATACAAATATACAAAAAAAACGTTAAAATAAATAAATAATTTTTTTGCTCACAATCACAACACACTAAAACCGACTTACTGTTGTTTCTCATACTCTGGATTAAATCGTGGGACGTTTTTCTGGAAACGTTAACAATTTATATGGCGCTATACAAATGCCTATGAAACCATTGATATTATAAAAATTTGCTCTTTTGCCCGACTGCGCCAGATGGAGAGTTATTTTTTCTATGTATGTATGTATTGTCAGTGACGCTGTGTCGTGTAAACTCGTGTTGTTATATCAAATTGCGGATTCCTTATCTTAATTTTTTCCTTCAAAACCTATTGAGAATAATATCGAATAAAGGATTGAGTTCAAAAATGCTAAAAAACAACATAACCCCGCTCAACCGAGCGTGTTCCCCACTGCTTTCTTTCTTGTTTCTTTTTAGTTAATTTAGTTATACTTAAAAAAATATCTACTACAAAATTTTCACGCACTCGGGTGTTTCACTACTAACGGCATCTTTTGCCCTTTTCAAAAACTTTAATAGTACTTTTAAGCATACATAAAGCATGATGAAACTAACTGAGCACCACAAGCTATGGGCAAAGTTACGTACGCCTGACATAGATGGCAGCACAAACAAATTTATCGTTTTATATACTAATAGAAATCTTTTTTTTTTGTATAACGCCATTGATTTATTTTAATGTGCCATGATCAAAATAAATAAATTATTAAATAAACACGACACATAGTTTAACAAAGAAATTAAAAAATAAGAATGAGTAGGTAAGTATAGTCTACCTACACAGTAAAAAAAAGTATATACAGTAAGGAAGTTTCCAGGGTCAGAAATAAATTATTTGGTACTGAATAGAATAAAACATCACATAATTATGTCACTTGTCATTGTACATATCTATTTTCGACGTGATTTTAGACTTTAGCGAAAAAACTGATATTACCAACGCCATTTGACTTAAAGAAATTAAGAAACTATGACGTCATTAGTCTTTGTTTCATACGAATCCCACAGAAAATGTTGGTTTTGACGTTTAAAAAAAGAATCTTTTTTGGATGGTTGGAAACTTCCTTATTATTTTTTATGTATTATTTTATACTTAGGTATACATAATGTAAGTAGGTACCTGCACTCGTACTTTATTTGAAATGATCGATTCTAATGATACACCTGTCGCAATAGACAGCTACGATTACGAAAAATTTCCGTAAATTAAAGAAAAGAGAACGACGCGCGCTTGGCCGCTGGTAGCGCGCAAGGTGCCTAAGTTTTTACTTTAAGTATAATCACTGATCGATCATCCCGCATAAGTAAATATAGGTATCTACTTATAAGTATTTATATTTCCAACAAGTCACTACCATTATTTGTTAGATATTATTTATATATTTTTTTCAGTTTACTTATTTAATTTTATCGCGTCACATATTTTGACCGGCTGACCGGGAGAGAATGCCAGCCTTCAGTCTGCCACTTGTGCATTTATTTGAATAGTGTATTAAAGTTAAAATAAATAGAAAACTGATCATAAAACACGTAATAAACAAAAAAACTCAGCTGGAACGAAGCTACTAAAATTAAAGCCCCCAAAAAATCCAGCCCGGACCTCCACAAAGACAAAGTGATGTAAAATGATGTAAGATGAATTAAATGACGAATCAATTAAAATTTTGTCTTTGAGATATTTTCCTTTAAATACTGCATTTTGTATGATCCAGTGACTGATATTTCTTCGATGTGATCTGTTAAAGCTTAACCCACTTGGTCAAAGGGTACTGATTTTCAAGGTAAAAAGTTTCTCTAAGCAAAAATCAATCCAATCCGTTCAGTTTGAAAGATTAGGAGCAGAACTATCATCACCGCAATCTTACAAACTTTCACATTTATAATAAAACTAGGTAAAGCCCGCAACTTCGTGCGCGTAGACTTTATGAAGATTCTCATCAGGCAAAACAACTTTATGATGTTTTAGTTCCAAAACATCGTTGCAATAAATACGTCACTTATCCCAAAAACAGCATGACTGGTTGGAAACAGAGTGACTACAGCAGATCCCACTCACTCGATCGCCTTGAATATCCTCTCCGAGTCTCGGTCGTGTAGCAGAGGCTGCATCGCGATCTCTTCGTCGCCGTCACTCTCTATCGGCTCCTCGTTTCTTCTGCAATTCAATTCAAGTATACATACATAACATGGAATGGCGACCACGTACAAGCAAGCGAAGCGTAGGACACCCACAAGGTGGTCTGACGACCTGACCAAGTCGCTGGAGGGCGCTGGATGCAAGCCGCTTTAGATCGGTCATTTTGGAAATCTTTGGGAGAGGCCTATGTCCAGCAGTGGACGTTGTAAGGCTGAAATGAGACTATGGATTTCTACTTACTATACTGCATTTGGTTAGGTATTTAAATAAATGTGAACAATCTTGACATGTCTTTTTATTGAAATATACACTTTATAAAACAATGATTTTGCTAATTATTGCTTTATAAACCTTTGCAAATTACAAAGTAATTATGTTATAAATTACATAATTACTTTGTAATTTGCAAAGGTATTGATTTATAAAGTGTATATTTCAATAAAAAGACATGTCAAGATAAAAACGAATAAATATAATAAATATTTTCTATTTATTTATTTTTAAGATTGTTTACATTTATTTAAATACCCAACCAAAATGGAGTATATATACATATAATAGAGTATATTAAAGTATATATAATAAAACATACACATATATAATATATAATTTAATAGAGTTAATATATATATATATAGTTAATATATTATAGTTTCCCATGGGAAACAGGCGTGAAAATATGTATATATGTATAATAGAGTTATTTCTGAGCATACAAGAGAGGCCTCTCTTGTTCGACGCCACCCATCTCGGTCCTGTGCTGGTCTTATCCAAGAGAGACCCGAATGATCCCATTTTAATACTATGCTTTACCCGGCCTATGCTCAGCAGTGGGCGGAAAAAGAACTGAGATGATGATGATGATTTACACTGTCATCACATCTTTACACTCTCACCCGTGCGAGAGTTCTTTTTCGGAGTAAAAAATACTAGATTTTTTTAACTCCGTATAGTCTACCACGCCCTCCTCACAACAGCAAAAAAGATAGCGTTAACCACCAGACAAAAATTCAAACTGAGTTTTTGGCGGGAAGTCAAGGGGTTCAGTTGTAGTTTCTTTAAATTGTTTTGCAAATTGATTCTAGTGGACTTTATAATATAAAATTGGTGTGGTTTGGTGTTATAAATGCTCATTCTGATGAACAATATGTGAAATGCCTAAAGTGGACAATAATAGTGCGGCTGTAGTGATATTTATTTGCGGACTGCGGTGGGCGTCTTTAGGCGCCGTCCGCCACTCAATCGGCTATGAAAACCAGTGGACTGGTATAGATTTGTCGCCAGAAGCTCCCTTAAAGCAATCAAAGGACCTATACCAACCTTTGATTGCATATTTTTGCATAGATTTGCATAATTATTGGCGCCATTAGTTTACTAGACACTGGCAAAATAAGCTTCAACGAAGTTTGACCGCCATAAACAAGAAAAGAAAAAAAATCAAACAAAAAAGAATTTTCCAATTCGTTCCAGGCGTCTTCGAACATGCATAAAAAAAAGATAGCGACTAATTGATAACCTCCTTTTTGAGAGTCAGTAAAAAAAGAACTAACACAATCTAGAAAGACAGATGGGATGACTCACATTTCCTCTTCCGGAATCTGTCCATCCATCCCCAGTTCCCTCCTCATCAACGAGCTGAGCGTCTGCTTGTCTTCAGGTTTTTCTGGAAAAGTATAAGTACATACAATGTATGTTAGTATATCCAACAATCTTATTTGCCAGGCACATTAAAATAATCCGACAAAGATACAGCGCATTAAAATTTACTCGTACTTACGGCTATGTACAATTTATACTTAGCGGTGACGTCGCAAGCCTCCACTCCGGAGCAAAAGGCCGAACATTTCCCCAGCAGAATTTTGAATAACTTCGGAGGCCTATGGCATTCAGAGTCCATTTGTCCATAAAAAATTGTCTCTTATAATACATTAATTGCTCTACTAATTGAATTCTGGATGCCTGACAAAATTCCTCCAGAGAAACGTTTTTCTGGCGGAATATGTTATTGCCGATTTTCTCAAAAATTACTGAATTCACAAATTTTTATTTTTTATTTTTTTACTCACCTTTATTGTCCCACTGCTGGGCAAAGGTCTCCCCCATATCCTTCCACTTATCCCGATTTTGTGCGCACAAAATTTTATTTATCGATAACAATTTAAAGGCAGCTTTACATTATAGATCTAGCATATAGTCAAAATATAATATTCGACACTTTACCGCTGGGGACATGCACACATGAAATTTAACTTTTTTTTGGCAAAACGAAAAATTTCCATTATTTTTGGAAAATGTAAAAGACGGACTACTTAGGAACAATCATACTTTTCTGACCGCATCACCTGTATTGTGTATATGAGCCTTATTTAGCAGTGCCCGTGTGCCCGTGGGTTTTCAAACTTTATTTATACCAAATTTCATCTAAATCAGTTTAGTGGTTGAAGCTTGAAGAGGTAACAAACAGACAAACAGCTGGAGAAGAATTACCGGGTATTCTGAGCTTAACAGTCGGCGGTATATTCTTCTTGTTTTCCTTTCCGTAGAAACTCTCTCCGTGTCTTTTGATCGTCGTCCACACAGCACCCACGGCACCGAACAGAGTGTGATTACGCTATAAAAATTAATTTGTGATCAGTGAATTTATCATTATCTTAAACACTGCACGCTAATTATTGTATTAAAAAGAAAAGAATATTCTAGAAATCTAGAGTGATCTAAACAGACTGGCAGTTTATATTAAAATTTTCAAGTTCAACGGCATTTTGTAAGCTATTTGGGCAACATGACTTTTCCGATGTAAAAAGCCTGCTGAATTCGGTTCTTAATGTTGCGAAGCCGAATTTTGGCTCCCCCCTCCTTTATCCCTGTTTTTTCCTCAAAATATGTCCCTAACCGCGGTTTTTACGATTTTAAACAAAAAGTGAAGTACAAAAAAGTCTCAAAGACAAAAATGATCTCTTTAAAATTTTCTATAACATAGTGTGATTGCTGTGTCATTTTACATACAAATTTCCATAGTGTACACATGATATGTAACAGTCCCCGAGACGAAGCTGTCTATAAAACCTTGCCACTACATTATAGCAACGCTACAATAACGCATTCCTATAGATGGTCCGCAACTTGAAAATTTGTGCATTGCATCGACGCAGCGCCAGTGTGCACTCGCTCTACAGATTAATAAAATTGAGTAAAAGTACTCAGTAACATTTATCACTTTGATGTTTAACCTAGATCATACCTCAAAATATCAGCCTACATCACCATCAACGTGATCTCTGACTAAATAAATAATTCTAAGTGTGGACTCGCTCTAACAGATTAATAAAGTTGAGTAATGTTTATCACTTTGATGTTTAATCAGATCAAACCTCAAAAAATTTACAACCTCTGATGAAATAAATAATTCTAAGTCTAATTTATGAAATCAATTAATTAATATAAATACCCTATGCATTGGTTCTACTGGCTCCGTCACAATTTCATCCAAGTTCC
The DNA here is from genome assembly GCA_963555685.1 of Acrobasis consociella. NCBI lineage: Eukaryota > Metazoa > Arthropoda > Insecta > Lepidoptera > Pyralidae > Acrobasis > Acrobasis consociella. The sequence continues at coordinate 38,888,103 of OY743104.1, read as the reverse complement.
CTGATATGGCCCTCTTCAACTCAGGCCCAGCTTCGTGCAACGTCCGGAGCCCGGCTGAGAGAGTCTTGATCTGGTTGTACGACCGGGCCGCATCAGCAGCCTCCTGTTCTTTCTTCTTCCTGAACCTGCCATTTTAAGCCAAGCAAATACAGAACCTTGTACTACTGTAGTAAAGTCCAAAATGCTACGCACTCGCCTCATAAAATTCGTGATAAAAAAAAACAAAATGTGCTCATACTGTGGATTTTCAAGTACTTGGGTTCATTTCCCGTGACTAACATGTCTTCTCAGTGACTTTACAATCAATTGTTTAAAATTTTAAAGATAAATCATTTTTGAGTTACTAAGTTAAGCCAATTGATTATCTACATGCATAATACATTTAACGAACACAAAATCGTCACCAAGTTTAGAACATATAAAAATTAATGACTGTGCATATCGAAACAAGTGATTGTAAACATAAGATAGATGTGCACGGAGAAAACATGCTTTGAGAGATCAAAAAGGATAATATTATCATGCTTGAATAAATTGAAACAAATTATTATAAAAAGGGCTGGGACACAAGACAACCTTTGGAATGCGAGGAAGCTGGAAAATCTTGACGAACCATGCAATTCTTATGCATATAAAAAATATAAAAATGAATAAAATAGCGAAATTATGTTTGTCAACGTGGGCGATGGCATAACTCCAATCTTTTGCAGAGAAAACGGACATGATATAAAATCAATATCTCTGAAAATTAAAAAATATAAATCAAGCGACATCCTTGGAAGACACACTGGTATCGGGACCAAGGATGGAAAAGCATAAAATACAGCGGAATAAAATTCTTCAAGTTGCTTAAAATTTGGATAGCGACTTACGCATGGTTCCTATAAAAACAAAAAATGTGTTAATATCAATTGTTTAAATTTGTGATGCTGGTTTTTACAAAAATGTCGTCTAGAAATGGAATTTTTTATTTTATATGTACACCAAATATAACTTACTAACATAATTTAGGTAAACGAAAATTAAAGATGTCCGACGCTGATGAATTGATATAATTTTTTGCAAATGAAAACATTCATTATTTGGATATTTTAAATAAATTCTGTATATGTACATTTGGTGAAATGCTGTGTCTAAATCTAAGTGAATTCATAGAAATAATGCGAACTTCTTTTTAGACAGGTACATTGAATATGAAGAAAGAAGAACATTAAAAAGTGGTTTGAAGACTACAAAACATAAAAAGTAGAATACCAACCTTCTAAAGTAATCTTGAATTAGGAATGTAGCGTAGAACTTGCCGACGGTGATTTCGTTGGGGTCTCCTGGGGGAGGCACCACCTGGTCCAAAAGTTTGGCAGACGTTCGTTTCCACACTTTCTTGATTATCGCCCGCAGTTCTGTGTTGCACTCATCGATGACACCTAAAATGAATAGCTTTTTAACAATTCTGTTTAGAATAAGGATAAAATTTGTGCAAGGAATACTAGAATCTAGCGTTAACATAATAAAAATGATTAATGTAAAAAGTAAATAATGATATTTGTTAACTCTTATCCTACTTTATAATAGTATTATCCATATCAAACAAACAACATGCAGCTACCTGCATCCGGCATCAAAGGTTTTACAAATGAATAATTAAACTCATTTATTCAAATTTGCGTAAAGTACCAGGCTACTCTGAATATGGGATAAACAAAATAGACTAAAACCATTTTAAGGCTTAATTCAGTTTATGATACTAAATAACTTTATCCAAGGAACAAATAAAATGTGCAAAATATGAAAGTTTGGCCAAGTTTCTGTGGAAAGTAAAAAAAAAATCATATCGATTATGTTACTTGTGAAAAGTTGTTCAGTTTATATTATCATCATAATCATCATCAGGTCTTTTAAGTCTCCACTCCAGGAGCACAGTATAATGGACTGAATCTACTCTTAATTCAGTACCTATGTTTTGTTAGACATTTTAATTTTTGTAATATAAAAAAGTTATTTCATACCCTGAGTCTTGATTTCTAGTTGTGTCCGTACAACAGCGAACAAAGTGGCATTGAAATTAACCGTGCCGTCAGAGTTTAGAGGCATATTCATGGAGACAAGTCGCTTGCAGGCAGTCCGATGTGGACACAGCTTGCCAAAACCTACAAAATATAATCTTATAATGTAATCAATTAATAAGCTTAATAACTGTGTTCTTGTCGGTGCAGTAACATCCATTTCTCAATGAAATATAACTCCAATAAATTTACTAAATGATAAAAGTAAAAAACATAATATTATTTACTGTTACATGTATTGTCCTAAAATATATTATTTAGAATAATGTACAATACATCAGTTTCTTAAGCATGTAGATTTACATAAATGTTTTTTTAAGTATGTAGATTTCTTTCATAAATGTTTCCATTACGCTAAAAGTGGCCTTTGAGTTTTGCGGCCCTAGGCTCTGTCTGCTTAGAGCCGCAAGCCACGTAAGGACGGTAGATATATCAAAATCTTTTACAAATTGTTTGACTGGACTTTCCCCTAAAGTTGCAAGTCTTATGTATTAAAATAGGAACTTATGGTTTCTTACGGATATTTTTACGTAAATAAATATGCAATAATAAAAATCGGTATTTTAATTACCTAATGGAGGGCTTATTTTCCGTAATAAATTCACTACATCCAAATGTTTAATTCTTCCTTTTGCGTCTGGGTCGTATTCACTCCACAACCTGAAGAAATAATTATAATTAGAATCAATCGCATACTTATTTTTAACTAATTTTTTTATTTAAAGAATTTGATTGAAGAAATCGAATGTTAAAATGAAATCTTGTTTATTGCAACAAACAAACATTAAAATAGGCCTATCAGTTCGGCAATTATCCCGGTACAAACATACATACATACAATGTGTTTTCGCCCCTAACTCGATTTAGGGACCTCGCTCGCTTCGCTCGCTTGGTGAAAAGAATTTATATCTGACCATATTACCTCACGAATTCGTCTAAATGATGTGGTCCCAAAATCGACCAATCTCTTGTCAAATAGTCAAAATTGTCCATGATAACAGCTACGAATAAGTTGATAATCTGAAAAGAAATATTAAATAGAAAATTTTTTACAAAGAAAAATATTTTTCATAATGTTTTACCAAACAAATATTAGTTTAAGTTAACTATGACAGCATCCTTATGGTCGTAAGTAATGTGAAACTAGGATACTTATATACTTTTATTTTGTAATTTAGCACATCACGTACTAACTGGACGTGTAGATTCAATATACCTAATACTGTACAATATGTTTTGGCATAAAGACTCTGCATAATTCAAATAAATTATTGATTATCCAATCGCCACTCTTAGCCTATCCCGTCGCCAGAGGTTGATGGATCAAACAGATCCAGTAGGTTTCATTAGTACCTTAGAGGTCTCTGTATTAACTAAAACTAGACGCAATTTACCTCGCTTGGAGCTGAAGCAAGCAAAACTTACCAAGAATGTACAAAGAAGGGAGAATGATATGAAATACGGGAATGCGAGCCAGTTGCCACAATTCTCTTGGGTCTCCTGGGAACCGTTTTGAGATTCTATCTTCCTACACTTCGGTGGATTATCTGGTCTCTCATTGGTGTCTGTCGATAAGGACATCATGATGTCCTGCCATGCTTCTCCTGTAGGAAGAACAAATAGGTTTGTAACATCCACAATTATTATAAAAGACTCCGTTCGCATTGATAAAAATGCTTAATAGGTAGTATGCTTAATATATTAGGTGCATTACTTGACTTGGTTATTTTATTCTTAAAATAGATTTTTCTTTTGCCGAAACCTATACAAAGGTGGACCCAGGAATGGCGTTTGGCGCACATAACAAAAACTTCTCCCAAGGGCTTCTACGCATTGGATCTCTATCCTCTTTTGAGATATAAACCTAGGCTGAAATAAAGACAAAAAGTTTACCTGTAGCAGATCTGAACAAAACCATCAGGGAGTTTCCAAAATTGTGGAAGTTGTTGTGTCTGTGTGTGACTGGTTCATCGTAATCTGTCTTACCGAAGAGCTGAAACATATAAAATATGAAATTAAAACACATAAAAAATCTTAGATATACATCAAAAGAAGCATATATCTTGCAAACGAACTGTATACAAATAAAAATGTTTTATCTACTTTGAAACTCGTGACATATAGCAGTGTTTGAAAAATCTAATAAATTAACAGTCTATTTCTACTTTAATTCTCCTTACCTGCATACCGACCACAGCGTAAATGAAGAACAGTAGAACAATGAGTAACGCAACGTAGGGCAACGCTTCGAATAACTAATAATAAAACACTCTATTTCTACTTTGAATCTCCTTACCTGCATACCGACCACAGCGTAAATGAAGAACAGTAGAACAATGAGTAACGCAACGTAGGGCAACGCTTCGAATAACTAATAATAAAACACTCTATTTCTACTTTGAATCTCCTTACCTGCATACCGACCACAGCGTAAATGAAGAACAGTAGAACAATGAGTAACGCGACGTAGGGCAGCGCTTCGAATGACTAATAACTAAACATTCTATTTCTACTTTGAATCTCCTTACCTGCATACCGACCATAGCGTAAATGAAGAACAGTAGAATAATGAGTAACGCGACGTAGGGCAGCGCTTCGAATGACTAATAAATAAACAGTCTATTTCTACTTTGAAACTCCTTACCTGCATACCGACCACAGCGTAAATGAAGAACAGTAGAACAATGAGTAAAGCGACGTAGGGCAGCGCTTGGAATGACTTTATGAAAGTCCATAAAAGAGTTCTGATGCGCTCTCCCCTGGACAACAACTTGATCAGTCGCATAGCTCGGAAGAGTCGGAAGAATGTGATGTATTTTAGAAGAGTGCCCTGGGAAAAAAGGATATTAATAGCTGTTGTCTGCGATGTTTCCCGCGCGGGTATTTGACAATCTAACGGGAAACTCTCACTTTTCCGTGATACAAGTTTATATGCTAGTCAAAAAGAAAACCCCGACTTTAAGAATGTCGCTCTAGTGATGGGAAGCGGAACTACCGATACGACTTCATAACTGTAGCAGTATCTTCACATCACATCACATCTATTGTTTGCTAGAAGCAGCCCTGACTTTCAAGCATTAACCCCAAATACTTTTTAAACTGCTGAACTGGTTTATATCAAACATAGCTACGAAACACCGCAAGGGGACTTGCTTTCACGTCACGTAAAGATCGCATCGAAATCGGTCCATACGGTCGAGCACTACATGACACAGACAGACAGACAGACGTTAGCGTCAAATTTATAACACCCCTCGTTTTTGGTAGGGGTTAAAAGCATCAAATGCGGTATTCCAGTCAATAAGCTATGTTCAAAACTTAAACTAAAAGTGAGTACCAGGATAGTATAATTTTTAACGTACAAATTCAGAAAGTAATATCTTACCTCTTCTTTTGCGGGATGCTGAAAATATACAATGTGATTAATAAAAGCCATACATACAATATTTAATATACCTAAATAAAGATTTTTATCATGAAAATATAACTTTTTTATTTTGTTGTAAAAAATAATTATAATAAGTTTACACAAACTTAATATATTGAAAAATATAATACGCTCACTGAAACAACTATTAAAATTATGCTTATATTTGTTTTAACAGCATTTTATTAAGTGTTATAATATTAGTTTGTTGACCTCCGTGTCGTGACGGTCAATAATCCTGAGGTTCTGGGCTGAGGTTCTAAGTTTGACCCGCAGAAAGAGAAAGTTGAAAAATAGCCCGTTTTAAATTGTTCTGGGTCTTGGATGTTTATCTATATATGTTTTTGTTATAAAATATAGTATCGTCGAGTTAGTATCCCATAACACAAGTCTCGAACTTACTTTGGGGCTAGTTCAATCAGTGTTATTTGACCCTATGTACAACGTGGAGGAGAAAAAAATCGAATCATGGACTATACTAGATCACTATAGTATAATGAAATTAAAATAAGAGGCAAAACACAAAAAAATCTGCATTTCCATACAAAAGTGTGCAGCCGCCCGGGCAATTTGTATGGGAATGTCAATTTTTTTTTTGTTGTTATTTTTATTTCTTTATACTAAAGTGATCTAGTATAGTCCACGTTTCGTTTAACTAAAATTACTATACTGTCACGTCTTTGTCCCTGATGGGGCGGACAGAGCATTTTTGAGTCTTGCGGCTCTAAGCAGATAGAGCCCAGGGCTGCAAGACTCAAAGGCCACTTAATTAAAATTAAAATAATATATATGTGTGTGAAATTCACATTATTACTAACATAGTGTATAAGAATTTTACTAACAAAATGTATGAGTTTTAATTACTTGAATAAAGAATTTTATTATTATTATTAGGGTTCCGTAGCCAAATGGCAAAAACGGAACCCTTATAGATTCGTCATGTCTGTCTGTCTGTCCGTCCGTATGTCACAGCCACTTTTTGCCGAAACTATAAGACCTATACTGTTGAAACTTGGTAAGAAGATGTATTATGTGAACCGCATTAAGGTTTTGACACAAAAATAGAAAAAAAAAACAAAAAATTTTGGGGGTTCCCCATACATAGAAATGAAACTCAAAAATTTATTTTTCATCAAACCCATACGTGTAGGGTTTTTATGGATAGGTCTTTAAAAATGATATTGAGGTTTCTAATATCATTTTTTTCTAAACCGAATACTTTGCGCGGGAGACACTTCCAAAGTGGAAAAAAGTGTGTCCCCCCGTAACTTCTAAAATAAGGGAATCATAAAACTAAAAAAAATATATGATGTACATTACTATAAAAACTACCAGCGAAAATTGGTTTGAACGATATCTAGTAAATAGTTTTTTTTTAATACGTCATCAATCATAAACGGTAATTTACCTTTCATTCAATCAACTCCAATATAAAAATTTAAAAAAAAACATACTACAAGACTTTTATATTATGTTATTTGCTACTACGGAACCCTTCATGGGCGAGTCCGACTCCCACTTGGCCGCTTTTTATATTATAGCCCGTGGTTGGATTCATTACGGGTATGTCCCCTCACGTTGTATATTCATTTAAATAAATAAAAAATAATATATATCTTACATTTAAACTGGGTAACACTTCCTCCAGATTGGGCTTGTTCTCGTTGACTTGCGTGACCACTATGTCGATGATACTCCCCACCACGAGGATGAAGTCTGTCACGTTCCACGCATCTCCAAAGTAATTCTGAAAGCAAAGATATGGGTTTCATTTAGAAGAAGAAACTTATATAAAACATATTTTTCAATTAGGTTCTCTGAAAATCAGCGTCTTGGCTCCGAAAAACCTTGACACAAAACCATTTTGGTGGCATATTTTATTAATTATAAGTGATGTTTTGAACTTTTTTTTCTTGTATTTATGCTCGAAATAAAGATTTCTCTATTTCTATTCTATTTATGTCTTCAACCTCCTTGAACCCTCATATGGTAATTCGCTACTTTTAAACAACTCAAATATGATACTTTTTTATAAATGTCAAAACGAACATTTTCTATGGGATTTGTATTGAATATATGTATATTATAGACTAATGACGTCAAAGTTTCTTGGAGTCAAATTGCTCTTTCATCTTTCATCTATAAATATCAGGTTTTCTGTAAATATAAATCTAAAATCACGTTGAAAATGGATATGATCAATGACAAGTGCCTTTATTATGTTACGTTTTTGAAGTGAAAACTTCTTTAGCGGCGTTGAGCACTTTTTTTGGAATGGGTAAAAAATCTTAAACTCGCGTCAGGACCACGTGTCCTGATCGAAAATTCGTAAGATGGCGCAGGGCGCTTGCGCGAATGTTCGTGTGTGTTTATGTTACGTTACGTTCGTGTGTGTAATGTGTCATGCTTGTGACATTTGTGACAGACTGTGGTTCAGAAAAGATTTGAAATATTTTATACTGATAATTAAAGCAATTCGTGCAAAATTATTCCCTAACCATTCCAAAATATCAAAAATGCAAAACGTTAATATTCAAGTTTTCACTTCTGCCGGCACTCCCAGAGTGCAACCCGTCGTTTTTTTTCTATAAAGTACCAAATAATTTATTTTTGACCCAGTAAAGTACATTAACTTTATTAGATTTCCACTAACCTTAAATCTAAATGCAGCTAATTTGAACACAAATTCCAGCATAAAGACGGTCGTGAGAATCATGTTGAAGTAGTCCAAGACCTGGAAGCAAAAGAAACTTGTTTTAATTGTATGTTAAAGGAATTTTGTGGTTTTTAAGCAATAAAATGAATAAATAATGAACTGATAAGGACAAATTACATAGATTGAGCTAGCCCCAAAGTAAATTTAAGTCAGATGCATAATCTATGAAACTTCATTAGATAGCTGAGGCGAAAATTGCGATGCGACTATCAACCCATTACTAATTTGAGTCCTTTTTAAACTTTAGCCCACCGTGACGCTAAAAGTGGCCTTTGAGTCTTGCGGCCTTGTGCCCTGTCTGCTTATAACCACAAGATCCAACGTACTCTGTCTGTAGGGATAGGGATAAAGACGTGATAGTATATAAGTAAATAAGATATGGAATGGAAGGACAGAAAAGAAACCTAATGAGGAGGTGTTGGCACTTGTTGGGGAGAAACTGAAACTGCTACAAACTATTAATTCTAGGAAAGGGAAAATGTTAGGACACCTTGAATGATGAATTTAAAAAAAAATGGTTATTTCCATCCACAACAACAGTAAGTGAACATTTGTGCAAAACATAACAGTAAAAACACAAAACATTAGTAGGTACATTACAGAGATGATGTACAGGGTTGTTGTGGAGGACTGGCGCCTGAACTAGGTATCCTAAGAACCTGTTTCAAGTCACCAGGCCCCAATTACCAAAAGTTGAATTGGAGATAAAAATATAAGGAAGACGAGGCAAAGGAAGACCTAGAGATAGTTTTATAAAACAACTAAAAGATCAAATCAATGTTTCAACCATAATCCTAGATTTTTTTTATTGCGTTTTCAACCTACAAGGATGTAAAGGAGTTGACTTTGGATGATTTTAACCTACAAAGATGTAAAAGAGTTAACTTTGGATGGTTTCAACCTACAATGATGTAGAGGAGTTGACTTTGGATGGTTTTAACCTACAATGATGTTAAGGAGTTGACTTTGGATGGTTTCAACCTACAATAATGTTAAGGAGTTGACTTTGGATGGTTTCAACCTACAATGATGTTAAGGAGTTGACTTTGGATGGTTTTAACCTACAAGGATGTAAAAGAGTTGACTTTGGACAGAGAGAGATTGAAGGCATTGGTTGCTCCGCAGACAAGAGCTTTATAAGAAGAAGGGTATGTATGTAATTCATACGTATTACATATTGATAAAGATAAAAGACGGATACTAACAGTTCTATACAACTTCGGTGCTTCGTGAAACTTCATCATAAGCGTCACGGTGTTCAACACAATGAAGAAGAAGATGATGAACTCGAACCGGTCTGACGTCACGAACCACCACGTCTTGTACTGGATCCGCCTCTTCGGAATGTATCTGCAATCATGTGGTATGTTTAGGTGTTACTTTGCAAAATTCAAAATAGCTTTGTCAAAGTCAAAGTAACTTTGCCATAGACAAAGTAACTTTGCCATAGACAAAGTTACTCTGCCGTAGACAAAGTTACTTTGCCTTAGTCAAAGTTACACGCACTTTGAATTAGGGTTACAGTGTATAAGTGGCGCATTATATAGACCTTTAAATTATTTCACGAATAACTGTTGAAAGCATAATGGTGGTCCGTTTATCTTTAAAACACATTCTGGTTAAAGTGACCAATTTTGGCGAAAACAAATTATAAAACTAGACGAAACACAATTACTATCAACGGTTGTTCAACAAATAATTTATTATCTTATGCCTGATGATTAGCAAAATGTTAAATAATACCATTTTTACGATGAAACAATATATTTCAAAATAGGGCACCATATTTGCCCGGTATTGAACTTAAGTAACTGTTTGAATGGAGCAACTGTCTGAATTAGGTAAGTAACTGTTTAAGTTAAGAACTAAAGCAACAAAACTAACAATGTCAAACCGCCATTTTGCAAGCCATCCTTCCTTGTCACTATTAGCAAGTAATGCTTACTGTGACAAAGATAGCTGTGCTAATGTTACCATAGATTTCGAGCACCATATTTGCACGGTATTCACCTCAGGTAACTGTTTAAATTAAGTGACTGTCTGAATTCACTGTTTAAGTTAAGAACTAAAGCAGCAAAACTAACTATGTCAAACCGCCATTTTGCAAGGCATCCTTGTCACTGTTAGCAAGTATGCCAACTGTGACAAAGATGGCTATAATGCTACGCATACCTTCTTATAGGCTTCGCTTTCAATGCAAACTCAATGCAGTTTCTCTGATTCTTGTCCAATTCACAATCTTTGAACTCCTGTTCTCCCTCTTTTTGGAATGTTACTATGACAAAACCGACGAATATGTTTACCTAGAATCAATAAAATACTTTGTGAGTTGAGCAGTAATCACAAACTTTCTCTATGTCTTTCATATTCATTGTCACTGAAAAGAAATATTCTAATGAAGTAGTAATAAACATTTAAAATAAGAATGGGAGCGTAGCGGGAACATCTCACTAGCTCTTTCGTACGCGTGAAACCTAATAGCAGTGACGTCAAGGGCGCTATACATGTGTCTTATTTTTGTTACTTGACCGTTTTCCCTTCCATCAAATTTTAAAAGCTTATAACTTACTTATTTTTAGGCACATAAAAAATAATCATTTTGTTTTCGATTTTGGATTATGTTACTTATTAATATGAATAATAAAAAAATAGTCTTTATACCTAATGTGGCAGACAAAACATTTCAGGTTTTGCGGTTCAGCCAGAGTTACAATCAGCGGCCAGAGTAACAAGACCCAAAGGTAAGTGAGAAGGAGAAAACTCACCATGAAAAATGCAATAACAATAATGTAACTTATATAGAAGAACGCCACCAGGGGCCTAGAATTTTCTATGGGTCCGTGGCCCTCTTCATTGGAATCCATAGATGTGGAAAGTAACCTGAAAATATTAAGAATTTTATAATTCATGCTCTTCATGAAAATACTTACTTACATAAACGTTTACGTGAAACTTGTCGTACACTTCGTAAATACAGTGTAGTCAGAGACGTCGACTAGTAATGATGCTACTACACTGCATTGACTAACAAATGTTAGGAATTGTTTCATTCTACTAGAATTGTCACTGATGACAACTTTTTACAAACATTTTCTAACATTTGAAACTATGACATCGGCTAGCAGTTCGGTTTTGCAGACAGAATTGATATGAGTATTACTTACAGAACAGAAACACATAGGTCTTAACAATAAGCGTCTCTGTTCCTCGTCCCCGCACGTCTTCCCCGTTCTCGCCTTGTGGAGGGTGGTGAGCAGGCGGCTGGCGCGTCTACAGTGAGAGAACGGGGGATAGGTGCGGGGACGGAAAACGGGGACGCATATTGAGCAGGACCTTAGGAGGTTCTATTTTGTATGTAATACTATATCAATTCTGTGCCTATGGATATTGTGTACACGATCCAGAAATAGAAATGTTTTATTAAGTTACCAATATGTTAGCTTACAATTTTGTTACCTAACATTATTTTTTTTGAACATTGTGATCATGTTTACTAGCTTATATAAACATTTTATTTATAATGACAGTGTGGGAGTGGGAGCAACATAAGATGTGCATAGAAGTAATTGTTATAAAAATACATGAAGGTTAAATAAAATAGTCGACCTTTACACGTAATTTAGGTTGCAAAAAAAACTTGAAGATTCTAAAGAAAACTTTACACCACTCCCCGAAATAATAATTTTTCAAGAGTAGGGTAGTAAGGAACTTTAAACTGATGTTGATGATGATAAGCAAGATAATAATAATAATGGCAATGAAGTTGGTGGTAGTAGTGGTGATGAACAAAAAGATACATACCCAGGCCATCCCTCGAAGGTAGACACCGTGAACAGGGTAAGCATACCGCTCAGAACATCATCAAAGTTAAACTTATTGTTAGTCCACTCCCGGTCCTGGATCGTCGGGACTCCGTTCTCGTACACTAGGTATGAACCTCTAAAAACATTTCTTAGCTTAGTAAATACAAAAAAAAATTCTTTAAAGCCCAGAAAGTGATTTGAATATTTCGAATTGCATCCGCACCTCACACCTATCATGTAAAAGCGTCTTACCATAACCCTACAGTCATTGGTTTACAAATGAGGAGGTACTTCAAATTTTGAATTCTTAATAAATATTCTTTTGTTTAATTTCCATTTAAAAGAATATGCTGGTTCTTTGAAAAGAGCAGGCCTTAGCCCTTATTGAAATCTGTATATTATATAACACTGCAGCAAACTTCCCACCTCTGCTTTTAAAAACCAATAAAATCTACGTTACGCGTGGCTCATTAATCATTCCGCGCTTCCCACTACATAACCCCTTCAGTCATAAAACGTACAAGCTTGCGGAGCACCTCGCAGTTACCTCGCACCTCATACCTTCAGATAAGCGCCGGTTTACTTCTTTATGAAAAACGCAACGAAAGTTCGGCATGGTAAGTTTTGACACTTAAAGTAGGTACAATTTATCGACGATTCTCTCTCACGATGAAAAAAAAAATTATTTCGACTTACTTGCATTCCATTTTTGTAACTTTCGTGACATCATTACATCTGGAGAATTTACCCTGAAATTGTGTAACAATTAATCCGAGGAAATATTATTTCACTAAAACATTAATATAACTAAATAACAAAATACTTTTTCATTAATATGACATGAAAGATGGACATTAGTTAATCAGTCCTAAAGTGAGAATGCTTACAGAGTGCTGGCTTTTGATGAATTTGGTAGATAAAATCAACGCTCCGTAAATCAGTAGCATTATACAGTGTACTAAGAAGTTATTATACCTGGGCCGGCCCTCTACCTATTTCTTAGATGTTCTCTTAAACTCAAAATAATATTATCATGAAAATGTATATTCAAAAAGATTTTATTAAAGTCTTTCATATTACTATTATTTTGAGTTTAAGAGAAAAGTCGTTCTTGCTCTTGTAGTGAGATACGCGCTGAGCTTCTGCCTATTTGTATCACTGCGACACATAATCACAGCCTGACTGGTATTTCGTTGTTTTAATTATTGTATTGTGTTGTGTGTCTTTGTTGGTACAAATAAAGTCTATATCTATATATCTTTCGTACGCGCGAGACCTTATAGCAGTGACGTCAAGAGCGCTGTACGTGCATCCTTTTTCTGTCACTTTACAGTTTCCCATTCCTCACACAAATGCATATATAGGTAGAGGTCCAGCCCAGATACCTCGTTAGCCCACTGTACTACGTAACCGATTTAAATATTATACAAATATTTGTAACAAGTAAGTGTAAGCATTTTTTTTTTACTTCATTTTTAATAAAGAAAAGTAAATCTAATTTATTAAATGCCACCACCATGAAATTATTTCTAATTAAACAATTATTAACATTATTATTATTTGTTCTAATAAATCACCTGACTCCGTTACGATAAAACACAAGAAGCAAAGCATACACAAAATTAGCAAAATTATAAGAATAGCTTTTAAACAATTAATTTTAACATATAATTTTAAAATTAAGTTTAGTAAGTACACTTTTTATTTATAAGATTTAATTTTATTTACCAGATCCCACTGCTGGGCAAAGGCTTTCCCCTTACTTTTCCACACGTCTATATGTTCGGTGACCTACTGCACTTGCAAAAAAAGCTATCTAGATAATCATGCCATCTTTTACTAGGTTTAGATCTACCCCTACACCTACATTAGTCTAGAATCCAAAATGTGGACTGTTTGGCCCACCACTACATCTACAGGCTAGTAAAAAATATTTTTTTTAACGCACAGCTTAATAAATGAACGAGATTTATTTTACCATTTCATAAGTGAAACAGCTAAACATAGAAGTTACTGAGAAAAGGGTGGCTTTTGCCCACTTATGGAACGTAAATAGCAGAAAAAATGTCGTATATAAATACCAAAAACTAGTATAATTTAAACCTACAGACAACATAAACTTAGCTATAAGTAAAATGATCTGACGTCAACATTTACCATATAAGAAATCAAAAGAATGATCTGACGTCAACATTTACCATATAAGATATCAAAAGAAAAACAATGACAATTTTCAAGTGATACAAATATCCAAAAATAAATAAATGATTTTGATTTGACTTGACCTAAAACAAAAAAATTACCCCTGTGGGAAATAGGCGTGGTAATATGTACGTGCTTATGAACAAAAGGAAGATAGGTAGTATTCTAATTTTCTGATATATTGAATAAATGTTTATATATATGTATGAATTAAAAAAGTTGCATTGCGCTTTTTCGGTTAATGAACGTATTTATTTATATAATATGATAATTATTTTTAATATTTACCATCTATTCATAGTATTTGTAGAACATAGAATTGTAGAATTAGATTCAATATATATACTTACATATATGTAGGTAAATATATTCAAAATAAATTATACGTGAACAGATTTTTGTATTAGAAAGTATGCTTAAATCATTACCTTAAACAACTGAATACCAACAACAGAAAACATAAATTGCAACATATTATTAATTATAAATATGTTGCCAATTGACTTTATAGAAGCAAACACGCACTTGACGACATACTGTGTTAAACAAAAATATTATTGCGGTTAAAGCACAGACAACAAAAAATTTACCCATTTTTTAAATTTTTATAATCATTTTTCACAAAAAGTCCCAGTACGTGTGTTGTTGTGTAGTAGCACGATGTATGCAATTTGTGTATAAAATGCAAAAATAAAAAACACACATCAAAACCAGAAAAAAAATCTTGCCTACTTACATTGGATTGTATTCTTGATTTAGAAAAAAAAAAACACTTTAATTTAGCCAGTAGTATCTTGATCGGACTGTGATTTTAATATCAAAAAAAAAAGAAAAAAAAACACAAAAACCAAGTGCCTCGCTCCTAAAAAATGTCAAGGTAGGGAGGACTGTGCGAACGAAACACAATCAAAGCACTTTGAGTCCAAAAAATCACATGTTTTTACACTAACATCACACAACACCTTTGGGCTTTGAAAAAGAAAAAAAAACACAAAAGCATGCATATCGTTAGCAAATTTTTTGGACCCACGGAAGAAGCCAAAAAAAAGTGTTAGTTTAAAAATCCGAAAAGCACACACAAAAACGAAATCAGATGATTTATTTTTAAAGTTTTTGGAAAAAATTGCATTGAAATTGTGCTTTTTATGACTGATGTGCATACTTACTTAATGCGATAGTGTATTTTAAAGCAAAGGGTATAAGCGGAAAATTCTTCGTTTATCAAACCTTGTCTTTGAAAAATCTAGGCTTCCAGTCCTTAACTTTACAATATTTTCACTAGTAAAAATTACAAATTATTTCAGTTTTTGTAATTTAAAACCAAAACCATTTCATTTTGATGCTTCGCCTACAAAAAAAGCTGTATTTTTAGTACAACGTGGAAGGGATATACCCGTAATAAATCGAACCACGGGCTATACTAGATCACTTTAGTATAATGATAAAAAAATACCCGTCGAAAAACAAAAATAAATTTCGACATACTCATACAAATTGCCCGGGCGGTCGCACACGTATGTAAGAATATGCCGACTCTTTTTATTTATTTATTTTGACTGTTATTTTAATTGATTGCTTTTCCATCTTCTCGCCCACCATGACGTTAAAAGTGGCTTTTGGGTCTTGCGGCCCTGGGCTCTGCATAGAACCGCAAGACCCAAAATGCTCTGTCTACCCCATTAGGGATAAAGACGTGATAGTATGTTATTTTAATTTCACTAAACTATAGTGATCTAGTATAGCCTGTGGTTCGATTTATTCCAAGTTTGTCCCTCCCAACATTGTAAATGCTTTTTTCACGTTAATACCCTTCGCATTTTAATGAGTTTGACCCAAAGGTGTCGCTGACCCCCTACCTTGAACATTTGGACCCCCATTACGGCAAACATGAACTGCAGCAGATTTGTCACCAGCAATATGTTCCCGATTGTTTTAATCGCAACGATCACGCATTGGACTACGTGCTAGAATTGATAAAAATAACCTTTATTCTCACAATCTCCTCATGCAACTATTACTACTCAAATCTTAAAAATATATCGTAAAATAGCAAAATTTTAAGTATGTTATTTGGGCTCAAATGTAGCTTTTCCCCAAAAACATACTTATCAAAACTTTCACTGTACAACTTTTCCTAAGAAACATTAAGTCGAAATATAAAAAATAATTTTCGGCTTGTCACACAAACTGATATCAGTTGATCGGTCAACTTGTATGGGTGGCCAAAAATTACTTTTCATATTTCGCTATGTGTTTCCTGGGGAAAATTATAAGGAGTATAATATATGCAAAATTTGACTAGCCTACTAAGTGTCAAACCACATGTAGAGTATAATGCGCGACACAAATTGCGTCACGTTACGCGCCTATAGAATTTTTTACTTATACCGTTTACTAGAAAGACTTTGAACGTCGAAAGATGCGTCGCGCATCGTGCGATGCGTGTGGTTTGACCCTAAAGATGCAGTGCGAACTAGAAAGTACTCTCTTAGTAAAAATCTCTCTCATTATACTTCTAATATTACGTGTTCCCGGTTGCAATTTGAGCTGGGTTGCTTCGGAGTCCAGGGAGCGCTTTCCGGCCTTTTCGTTTCCAAAGGTCACGCACGAATATGTAAGACCACGCGAAGTAGAGGAGAGAGAGCTAGGTATCACGGTAATATTATCTTACAGTATTCTGTCTTTATACAAAGTCTTCTACGCAACTATACAATATTTATTCAATATTATTTATGATTTTACAATCACAAAAGTAGTAAATAACAGGTTAATGAAAAAAAAACTAAAAAAACAAGAATTGTAGATGAAGTTTTTAAGGAAAGCGCCGAGTTGCAATACTGTTCGATAACATTACCATACCGGTGCCATATAAACGATTTGGCTGTAGTTTTACGATATCTCACTCAGAATTTTTATTTCTTTTTCCTTTTTTTTTATTTTTTTTATTTCTATTTTTAAGTTTCTAGCTTTAACAAAAGGATTGATAACACTGACCTTCAGTCCTTTTGCTCTGTTGATGGCTCTCAACGGTCTCAAAACTCGAAATACTCTCAGGATTTTTATGAATGACAATCCGGACCTGGCAAAGAAAGTAAATTAACTATAATTAACTACTTATACTGTAAATCACGTCTTTATCCTCAACAGGATGGACATCTAGGCAGTAGGTATGTAACTTAAGTGTCATCTGTCGCGTCGGAGAGAAAATATCTGATTGTTCGGAATTTTTAGAGGTGAACTTTCTGCGACTAAGGTGATGATGATGTCGTAGAAAGGCGGAAGTTGCAGGAAGGCGCTGGATGCAGGCCGCTTCCGATCGGTCGTTTTGGAAATCCTTGGGGGAGGCCTATGTCCAGCAGTGGACTTCCTGTGGCTGATATGATGAAGATGATGTCGCAGTAATCGACTTAGGAAATCAGCTAAACAAAGCTTATAAACATCAATGAGTCCTCTCCGAACCGTCTGGTCAGTAAGGAAAGTGTAGGCTTCTTTTCTTATCGTGTGTGTTAGTGACTAACACTAGTGTCAGGGTTTTTAAACCGCCTTAAAGGCCTCTGACATGGTTTTAGGTAACGACCAATGTCAAAGACAGTGACCGGGACCGACGGCTTAACGTGCCCTCCGAAGCACGGATCATCTTACTTATCAGACAATCAGGTGATCAGCCTGCAATGTCCTAAACAAACTAGGACAACAACACAAAGTCGTTGCCCCCGCTGGGAATCGAACCCGCGACCTCCGGGTATGAGCCAAACGCTCTAACCACTACACCACGGAGGCAGTTGCAGTGTAGGCTAAGTTACAGTGTTACTGGCTAACGAACGAAAAGTAGACTTACCCACTCAACGACACCAGAGACACG
The DNA here is from genome assembly GCA_963555685.1 of Acrobasis consociella. Classification (NCBI taxonomy): domain Eukaryota; kingdom Metazoa; phylum Arthropoda; class Insecta; order Lepidoptera; family Pyralidae; genus Acrobasis; species Acrobasis consociella. The sequence goes on along the minus strand of OY743104.1, from coordinate 38,870,030 downwards.
ACCACTACTAGCAAATCTAGGACGTTGAACGCAGACCGGCAAAAAGCATCTTTATGGAACAAGAACCCATAAGTGATAAGCTTCAGCACCAGTTCCATGGTAAACACGGCCGTGAAGAAGTAGTCTATCCTCTTGAGGGTCTGAAAAGAATATTTTAGTTTATTGACCGAGCGAGGGAAGAGTCTTCAAAGAGAGGCCAAAAATGCTTTTGTCCAGCTGCTCAGTTGTCATGTCAGTCACTCCGGCTGTTCTCGCATAAAGGTCGCATTTCTTAACCGATTCTTTTGAAATTTTCTGAGAAGGTACGAAAATCAGTTTTTGAAATTTTTCAGAATGGCGAAAATATGGGATTGAAAACGTTAAAAATCATACTTCAGCCGTTTAAAAAAAACTGAAATTTCTTAAATCTTTTTTGTTATCCTTATGCAACTTTTTTGTGTAAATAAAACTTAAAACTACATCAACAAAAAAAAAATTATAATCATTGCTATGCAATTTTTTTTTAATCCTGTTCATATCTGGGGACTACATTTGTATGGAAATACGGCCAAATGCAACATCAAATTTTTGAGTTCGGTTCATATAGTCTAGATTGTTGATTGTCATAGTTGAAACCACGTCCTGAATGCTCATGGTCGAGGTAGGCAAAACGTCTGGATAGGTAAATGACGTCTCCCTTATTTCAAAATGTTAGCTGTACCAGTCCACTGTTGACTTATTATATTTTTCCACGTTGTATAATACTATAATAACAAATGGTCTCACTGTGAAGTTTGGTACTTACTTCAGATTCTTTCACAGGGTCCTCCATCGCTAACATGAGAGACGAAGCCAGAATACAAACTAAGATAATATTCTTGAACCAGGAATTATTTTGTATTTTATAACAAGTCACTCGGAACCTGAAACATAAAAATGTTAATTATGTCTTAATTAGCTATGCCCCGTGGAAATTTCGGAATAAAAACTATCTTATGTCCTTACCCGGGTCTCAAACTATATTCATACTAAATTTCATTTAAATTGATATAGCCTTCTTAGAGTTAAAATAGTTTAACTAACAAGACTTTATGTTTTATATTTTAAAATTAGAAATAATGTATTTTGCTTGATATGCAGTCGTTCTAGTAATTTAGGTAAGACTAGCCGAAGCCCGTGACCTCGTTCGCGTGGACTTTACGTCTCTGAAAAATGCTCATTCAGGCTGAACAACTTTTGTTAAGGCGTCATTTTTCTATTTCTTATAGTTTAGCTGGTCCATTATTGTTCTGCACCAGGTGTTTCCTTTTCCAAAATCATTTATACCCTATATGTTTTATTATAAGTGTAGATTAGTGCCCCTTGTCAAACATATTTGTGCATGTCACTGACATACTCACATTTGTATAAGCGTTTGTAGGTAACGCAAAATTTTTCGAGGCTCAGAGACCTTCGCACAATTTGCTTGCTTGTTCAAATATTGTATAGTGCCTTATAAATCATTATTTAATCTTACCAATTCGTTTTGGAGAATATGAAGAAGCTGCTTCCATCAGGTATAGGTTTCTCTTGCGACTTGATCTCCACTTCAGACAACCGGCGGGGTCGAGCCGATATGGTCTCATGCCTTTTCAAAGCAGAATCTTCTTTATTTATATCTCCTATGGAAATAAAATAAATAATGATATAACAGCTACTGGTATGTAAGGTAAATAGGTATTTTCATGAAAAAAAAATGGTTTTAAATATAGAGTTGCTGCAAGCAAATTCCCGCCAGATTCTCACATAAATATGCATTTTAATGAAAAAAATATGTTTTTAAATATGTTCCTTATTTCAATTTATCAATAAATACCTAGTGTTTACCATGGGTGTTTACGATGGCGTATAACTTGCCAGTATCATATCATTGAGTAAAGAGTTTCTATTTTGACATGCCCCTCGCAGAGCGGGGTAAATTGAGAAAGAAGAAGAAATAACAGCTAGGAGTTTTTGGCGGGAAGTCAAGGGGCCCAGTTGGAGCGTGCTTTAAATTATTTTGCAAATTGATTGTAGTGAACTTTATAATATGAAATTGGTGTAGTTTGGTGTTATAAATGCTCATTCTCATGGACAATATGTGAAATGTTTAAAGTGGACAGTCATAGTGCGGTTGTAGTGATATTTATTTGCGGACTGCGGTGGGCGTCTTTGGGCGCCGTCCGCCACTCAATCGGCTATGAAAACCAGTGGACTCGTATAGATTTGTCGCCAGAAGCTCCCGTGAAGCAATCAATGGACCTATACCAATCTTTGATTGTATAGGGTTTAGGTTTAGGATTAGGAATAAAGAAGATATTACTAGACACTGGCAAAATAAGCTTCAACGAAGTTTGACCGCCATAATCAAGAAAAGAAAAAAAAATAACAGCTACTTATCCGAATGAACATAATCAAAGAATCATTTTGCATATCATTTTTTATCAAAAACTAGGACTTTACTTTTTTAGTAAGTAATTTATATTTTTATATACGAAAGATATGTTTTTGTCGGTTTCATTGTGCTTATATGAAAAGAAATGTGCACTATGACGACAAGACTCTCTGGGTTTTCGTCCACCATTTTGATCTGCGCAGTAAGGGAAGCAGCTGGTACATTATAGGTTTTTCTTCTCTCCACCAGCATGAAAGCCAGTCAGTCTAATCTTACCATTTTGCTTCTTCTCAGCGACGAGTGCGTCGTTTGCGTTGTCCGTCTCTTCTTGCTCCTGTGCCTCAAGTTCCTCCTCAGACCCAGTCTCTTCATATTCGTGTTCTGACCTGTAAACAATTGTTTATTTGTGTTCTTTATTTCTATATCTTAAAAGAAATAAAATGATTGAAGCCCTTTATAAAAGACCCGAAAAAATTCAGCCCCTGAAAAGATTTTGGCGGAAAAAAGTGACGGAAAATCTTACACTTTTTTTCGCCTAACCCCCAAAAAAATTATTTTTATCGTATTATTGAAAATAAATAATCAAATAGCAGAACAAGAATACAACATAGTGGGAATGGGTTATCAAACAAGAAAAATATTTGAAAACAGAACTGCGTTTTTAATATGTCTTTTATAAGTTGCCAGTGTTGTTCATTAAGTATGCTATGCATTTTCCATTATTTATTAGTGGCCATTGTTTATATGCTATGCATACAGTTACTATCACTTTCGCCTATCCAAAAGTAGTAAATATACTCACCTAGCTACTCTCCTGTACCTTTTATAAGGCCGGCTGCTTACAAAATAATACCATTTTTAAAAACTTTAAGTTGAGAATATTAATATAGTTACAGATCAGATAGGCATGGTGTAAATAATAAAACTGTTACCTTTTCAATATAAAGACAGAATAAATATACTATCAAATATAAAATAAATATTGAAAGGGGTTCCCATACAACAAACGCGTTTTTTAACCATTTTTTGCTTGATATTAATAACGGCAACAGGTATACGCTTGAAATATTCACAAATATTCAGTTGTATATTCACTTTAAAAATTAATACTTAATTAAAATAACATTTGCGGGCGCGGAACATTTTGTTCGCGATTCCGGATAGCACTTGGCCGGTTATTTACAGGATTGGTACTTCTTACATTACAATTACAGATCAATCATATTGCGGCCTGATTCCTGGTCTTCAAAATTCCTGATACATTGATTAAACATAACGATATATTCATCAGTTTATCATTATCATTATCAGGTCTTTTTGTCTCCACTGCAGGAACGCGACCCTCTCTGTACTACCAGAGCCATGCTTGGCCAGAGCAGCCAAAGGACTTGGCCTACACTCTCATTATTGTTTCTTTAATTCTTAATTTTTAATTCTTCAATAACTTCACTCCCGTGAACGGAACTCACCCTTCACTGGAATATCCTTCTTCCTCATTCACATACTCATCGTCAGTCTCCCCTCTCTCTTCATCCAGCTGCGGATTACCAGCTTCAGCTTTGTCGGCTTCCTGAATCATACCAGTATTTACAGAATCCATTAAACTGAGGATACAAGAAAAGAGGAACTCTATCCATTAATCTAACAATGAATCTATCGATCAGTGTCATACTTTTTAACCCCTGACAAAAAAGATGGGTATTATAAGTTTGATGCTAATGTCTGTCTGTCTGTGTCATCGTAGCACTCGAATGGATGGTCCAATTTTAATGTGTTTTTTAAATGTAAATGCATGTTCTCTTACGGTTGATCTTAGCTATGTCTGATGTAAATCGCTTCGGCCGTTTTAAAGTTACTGGGGGTAAACGCTTGAAAATCAGGGTATTTGTAGTTTTTATGGCAAATAATAGATGACGCTGCGAATATTAGTTTAATATTGAATATGTTAACGCCATCTAATGATTTCCTCCGTTGATCATTAGATGACGTTTACATATGAAACTATTAAAAGGGGCATTTTGAACTTGCCTGCCAAATAAACTTGTATTAAATATGCCTTACGTCTTGCGTTTTTAAGCGACTTAAGGTGTAGTCACAGATTACTAATAACTCAGTGTAATTCTCAAATGACATTGAATACATATCTCTTGCTCCCTTGTGATGAAAGCCAACTGTGAACCAAAAGATTAAAGCAAAATGAAACAAAGCCTTTCGAAGAAAGGCTTTGTTTCGTTTTGGGTTTAATCCGTTGGTTGATAATTGACTCTCGGCACAGACTAGTTGTCTTCGACGTCACCGGACCATCAAAAATTCGCATTTATGGCCCAACTGGTTTCAAATTTTTCTATTTTCTGTAAAGCAATCGAGATATTTTGTCAATAGAAAAGAAGTTTTACTGACCTCTTTTTCTTTTTCAATCGCTTCATTATCCATTTCCTCAGCGTCACCCAAGTTGTCGACCGCGATAGCCAAGAACACATTCAGTAAGATATCTGGTGGACTTTGTTCAGGATTATTATTTAAAAATATGCTTTTAAGACTGGTCACCTGCCTGACTTGAACTATGGAATACTTGGGAATGCAGAGTTGCAGGATTCATTTGTGCTCACTCCTCACAACATCTACCAAAAGATACGGAGTAGAGATGATGATATTTCTTATTCATTTACGGCACAGCCTATATTGATATGGTTTCGTGAAAAGAACACTAAAGATGAACTTATTCTAACAAATTAAATTGTTAGAAGTCCTACCAGAACTTTTAAAAGATAGCAGAGAGAAGAGAGAAATAAAGACATCGCCACTTAACTCCACCGACAAGAGCAAGCTTAATTTATAAGAAGAAAACTTTTTCCAAGACCTTTTTTTTCATAGACGCTTCAACCAGTACGATCAATCTAGATCCTCTTTGGTCATTAGAAAAGGATACAATTACCACAGATGAAGATGACAATGAAGTAGATGGAGGCCAACATCCCTGCGGTGCCGACTCCGCCGTAAGCGTTGATGCCGTGGTACATGACCACGTTCCAATCCTCTCCCGTCAGGATCTAAAAGATATCAGAGACTCAGTACATTCATTAGGAAGTATAATTTTTCAAAAACTTAAAGCTGACTTTAGCCTCAAACAACACATCCGATTTTGATAAAATTTCTATGGGAGCACCTGATAAGTATGCCTTTTCAAACAAAGATTTTTCCAATCGGTCTAGGCATCTTCGAATATTCGGTATGTTCACCGAAAAGACCGAACCCATCATCCCGGAAGCAAACTACCTACGAAATACAGACTAACGTCTAGTTCGTGTGTGGGCTGTTTCCGGATGAGGGATAGATTGTAATCTCCATATAAATGTAACATGAACTGTAAGTACTTTATTTTAGTATGGCTTAATAAAGATTTTTATTATTTTACTAGCCGAAGCCCGCGACTTCGTTCGCGTGGACTTTATGTCTCTGGAAAATGCTCATCAGGCTGAACAACTTTTGCTAAGGCGGCATTTTTATATCTCTTATAGTTTAGCTGGACCATTATGGTTCTGCATCAGGCGTTCCATTTTCCAAAATCATTTATACCCTATATGTTGCCCAGGCTTAATAGCTATATAACAAAAAAAGTTTCATTCGAATCCGTCCAGTATTTCCGGAGATTAGCGTGTACAAACAGACAAACAGACAAACAGACATACAGACAAACAGACAAACAGACAGACATTTTTTTTAAAATTCTTACTCTATTACTACGTCTCCATCGCCCCCAATATTTTTTTTGGAAATATATTTGATGTACAGACACACTTTTTTTACTGTTTTATTATATGTATAGATTATTTTTTATTTTAAAGATTACGACGCATTAATAAACTACTCCTTTTTGGAAGTCTCTTTGAAGAAATAGCTTTGCTCTGGTCGGTCGAACGACCTGACCAATATTGCAGGAGCAGGTAGGTGCTTTGCTACGCTTACCGGTAATTGGCTGCCATTTGAGAGCCCTACTTTTAAGCATTTTAAATACATGGAGTAAAATGCCTACAACATGATGATGAGAAAGTCAAGTTACCTGAAACATGGTCAGCACAGCTTGCCAAAACGAGTCAAAGTTGTGCCTTTCCTTCTGTTCCTCTGGTTCATAGTCAAACTTGCCTCCAAACACTTGCATGCCAAGGAGGGCGAAGATCATAATGAACAGGAAGAGAAGCAGCAGCAGAGAGAAGATGGACTGTATGGAGTTAAGGAGAGAAGCCACGAGGTTGGACAGGGAACGCCAGTACCTGAAGCGGGAAAAAAACACATTATTTCATTCTAAACCGTCCAGCCAACATCCTATGCAGTATTGGGGGTCTTCAATAATTCTTGCTTTATAATTAATAATGGTTAAACGGTTTTAAAATACTTTATTGGTTCAGTAAATACATTATAAATGTTATGATACGACTATGTATAAGACGTGCTTGCGTGCGTAGAAGGTTCCAGAGAGAGAGTGAAGGGGGTTGAGTACTTCGATTTATTGATCGTCGATCGCCCGGCTGCTGATCCTCAATAGATGGCGCTACTAATGGCACATCCATATATCCAAATTAATAGAATGATTAGCCTAGTCTAAACTCATATGATTTTTGATACTCACTTAGTAACTTTGAAGACTCTGAGCAACCTTACACAGCGCAACACAGAAATACCCAGCTGAGGGATGGTGTCTGTGAGGGTCAGAGCTAACTCCACGATGGAACAGAACATCACGAAGCAGTCGAATCTGTTGAAGAGGGAAACGAAGTAGCCCTGCAAGAACACACAGTTTTATACAACTTGACAAGACACATTCTAAAAATTAAATTAACAAAAAAAGTAAATTATGAAAAAAATAAATTTCTTTTAAATAAAATAACGTCCTTTGAGAAATGACAGAAAGAAATAAGAAATAACATTATTTGTTAATATTTAATATTAATAATAAATAAACGAAAAAAATTCTTTTAAATTACACATATTTGTGTAGAAAAAATTAGCGGCCAGTGTCGGCGACATATTCAATTTTTATTTGTTCAAATCTTAAATAAATAAATTAAATGTTAAGTATTTTACCTGAAATCCCAAGGCATACATCTTCACCAACATTTCCATCGTGAAGAGTACCACAAATAAATAATTTGCGTAGGACTGGAAGTCGTCCAGCCACTGGCTTTGTCTGGAATACAAATAAATTATATTTCCCCTTTTTGATCTGAGCATTTCCAGTCGAATCTTCAGCTGTGCTGTTTTAGAGCCTAGGATGTGAAATTGGGCATGACGACTAGAACAATAGTTTTGGCACTTTGGTTAGATTATTAAGAAACATTGTACTTTTCTCTGAGAAACAAAAATTGACGAAGATATAGCAAATTTTAATTTCGCATAACATCACAGCTGGGTAAGGTTTTACTTAGCTTTGGCATCGCATGCTCCCACTCTGGAACTTTAACGCTCCATATTTTTGCGAATTTTTATTTTATATAAAGTAAAAAATGTGGGTCCATTATTTTTAGATAATCTAAAAGACGGACTAATTACAATCATACTTTTCTGAACCTGTCGTCACCTCTATTTTATCGACTAAAAGCTCATCCATTCTTTACAACGCTGTCATAATAAGATTATGTGCTACGCCATATCCTTTGGGTTACTTAAAAATTCCAATCTAACACTGAAATAGCTAATACACAAGATAAACTAAACAAACATGACTCACTTATGATGTTCAGTAGCCAGCACCATGGTATTCAAGAAGACCAAAACAATGATCAACCAATAGAAGGTTTGCGATTTGACGGCCTTTCTGCAAGCTCGACGCATGCGCCGGTTTACCTGAAACATAAGTAGTTTAAAGTAAACTATGCCTTTGAAATCCTATGAATAAGATAAAGTATCAGATATTTCCCTCTATTCTTGTCCTTTAACTCCATCAAGCATATCATTTAGCTGCATAAAATCCACCACAGCCATAGGCTTACCCAAAGAATTTCTAAATCTGTTAGAAAAACCACAAAATACTGTATGTATTTTATCTCCTTTTTCAAATGAATGATGAAATACAAACCTTGTCAAACCTCTTGAAGTAAGCTTTACAAGTATTGTGAGGGACTTGTTCGTTTACTTCCATTTGCGACCCATCATTACTTTTCCGATCTTTTTGACCTGAAAGCAGATTAAGTTACGTTAGATAGTTACACTCTCCAGTCCCGTAAGTAAAATGAATTTCATTTTTATAATGATATGTCTGAAACCAGTCTATTAATATATTATCTTATTGATTATAAAACTTTATGCATGATAATATCATTTTGATTATCGATTTTTGGCTTCATAGGTCATTTACCCTGTTGAAGAAGTTGTTATGCTGCTGCCAAAAATAGGTTGATACCAATGGTATTATAGCTGGAACTATCACGACAAGCTGTCGACTGCTGGGACAGGCGTCTTCCGAGGACGCCAGGTTCCTTGATAACTAAATGCAGAAATTCTTCAGTTGTTTTACCTTGTGAATCTGAATCTTGCTCTTTCTGGTTAGGGTCTAAGTCTAGCTCTTCTGCTACTGTGATCCAATTGAGGTATCCCTTCAAATCTTCTTCAAACTGCTGTCTTTCTCGCGACTTTTGGAAGTCACCACGACTTTTTGCTTTTTCTCTCTCCTTTGAGAACTCTCTGTGACGTATTAAAAAACGTACTTAACAAATGTTTCATTTTAAACAACTTTTTAACAATTACTTTAAGGAGATTATGAGTTATATGTGTGTTTATGTCTGTGTATCTAACAGTGATATTGTTCAGAAGCTTGCGTTGGAGATGATTGAAAACCGGATAATTTTCGGCAAGGAATATAATAATGCACTATTGGTACTAAAATAAGACGACAAGCAAAGTGCCATACAAGAAAAGAAACAAATAATTGAATCGGCGAATTTTGCTCTTCAATGTACGCAGGAGTTTGAACAGATGTCGAATCTCCCAAAGGAATGAATTTATTATTTTTTGTTCTCACATGCTGGTCTAGAAGAGAAGAAAAACTTGAAAGAAAAGAAAAGAATGTTCGAGTGGCTCTCCCTGTGCAGAATGTAAAAGCCGATCGAGAGGATGACCGAAAAGCGTGTGATAGGTACTTAGAAATAAGTGACGCGGCTGGTAACCCATTATTACTTTTATTCCATTTTCCATCTTCTCGCCCACCATCTCACTAAATATGAATAAAATAAGTGAAGAAAAGGGAAGAAATATAGTGATGTGTTAGCACCTCGCCTATTAACATATGAAACGGTTTAAATTTTGGATTGCTTACCCGGATAACACACCGAGAATAAGGTTCATGACAAAAAAGTTGCCAAAGATGACCAACGACACGAAGTAGATCGCAGCGATGAGGCTGCCCTTTACATCAGTAATCTGTAAAATGAAAATAGAAATCTGAGGTTTTATGAATCTGGATTTAAATATTAATGGATTCAGGTTTACTTTGGGGAAATCGAAGTTACATTAATTTATCATACCAACAAAATATAGGTCATAAACAAGGCAGTCTAAAAAAACCGTTTACACACATACATCCATATTATCATGCTAGTTTCTCACAAGAATAGGCAGAGACTATGGACCTCCACTTGCTACGATCCTGACATACTTCTTTCGCTTCATCTACACTCATCACTCTCTCCAAGCATGGTTACGAGTAATTCTGACCTCTTTTTAATTGTGAAACCGTTTAAGAAGTAATTTATTATAGGCTTTTATTTTGATTGCATATTTCCGTTACAAACTTACTACTAACCCAGCCAAGTGAATTGCGCCATAGTATAAAAAACCAATGGCCGATCATAGGACAGAAAGTTTCTTAAATGGCGGCCATGTATCAGCTAGCGTAGGACACGCACTTATAAGGCGGTCGCTTGATCTTAAGTTGCATCAAAGACGCTGGATACAGGCCGCTTCTGATCAATTGTTTTGAAAATACTCGAGTAATGCCTTTGTCCAGCAGCTGATATGACGTCTATTAAAGTTGAGCAAGTAAAAAATAGAGTAATAACTTACAGCATACATAATATCAGTCCAGCCCTCCAGAGTGATGCATTGGAAGACTGTCAGCATGGCGTAGCCAATGTTGTCAAAGTTGGTGATACCGAAGTTTATGCCTTTCCAATACTGCCCGCAAATGTAGCCTTCAGGACAGTGGAAGCCCGTATCGTCGTCCCCACTGTTGCATGGGTTGGGCTCTTCCATCATTTCTCTCTCTGAAATTTGGTAAATGAATTACAATCTGCTTGAAGGGGTGACTGGAAGAGATCTCTGACGGGAACAAGTCCGCCTTTGTACTATTGTGTTTCATCTGTATTTCAATTGGTTGCATTTGACAGGTATAAATAAAAGGAAGTAGGAGAGACTCTTAAACAGCTTTGAGAGAGTGTAGATTAAAAAGATACAAATAACTTACTTGTGTCATTAGTGAAGCAGGTGTCATGCATAGCACCAGCAAACAGCTCCAGGCCAATAATGGCATAGATGATGATGACAAACAGCACCAAGAAGGCGATGTGGCACAGCGGCACCATGGCCTTCAGAATGGAATTCAACACGATTTGTAAACCTGCAATGAAGACAAAATTTTGGCAAAACCGACTTCAACTCCAAACTACAAATCGACTTTGATAGAATTTCTATGTTGATATTTTGTTTTTCGTGTGTGTGTTAGTGGCCAACACTAGTGTCAGATTTATCAGGCTGCCTGAAGGTATCTGACATAGCTTAACGACTGCCATACAATGATGACAGCCGGGACCAACGGCTTATACGTGCCTTCCGAAACACGGAGGACCTCGAAAGTTTTTTAAGCCGCTTGTGGTCACCCATCCAAGTGCGAACCATAAAATTTCTATAGGAACATCTGACAAGTATGCCAATTTAAACAAAAAAAAATTCAAATTAGCGTCTTCAAATAATCGGTGAATTGATAATCTCCTCTTCTTTAGAAGTAGGTTAAAAAACAATTATTTATTTACATAAAGAAGATGATCAATTTCGCCATGATGAAATGCCCATTGGTTCTTATATATCTGCAGATGAACTATGCTGTTTCTGAACATAAGGACTATTTTGCCAAACTGCTAACAGTTATGAACTGTAAATTTAATAATCCAACTGCGACATAAATATACATTCGCTGGCCATTTAAAACTATGATAAAATGAGAGGGAGAAGATTTATAGGTACTTACTTGGCACTCCAGAGACTAACCGAAGCGGCCTCAACACTCTGAAGGCTCTCAGAGCTTTCACATCGAAGGAATCTCCCCAAAAATATTGCACTGCTTGACTAGCTATACTGTAAAAATATTACGATTAATTTTAGTTAGTAAATAAATAAAAATAAAAATATTTGAGGGGACTCCTACGCAACAAACGTGATGATTTTGCCGTTTTTTTATTCAATAAATGTTGTATATATAATGGTACAGAACCCATCGTCCACGAATCCGATTCGCACTTAGCCGGGTTTTTTACTCACACCATTTGCTTCCAATGAATGAATCATCGTGAGGAAACCCGCACAATAGATCATTAATATGTAAAAAATAGTGTTTTAACAAGTAGATAGCAGTTTGCCGTGTAGTTTTTGGCAGAGTAGAATAGGGCCACTCCATGTCCTCCCGTGGATGTCGTAGAAGGCGACTTAGGAAATACAAGCTAAACAAAGCTTATAAACATCAATGAGACCTCTCCAACCCGTCTGGCCAGCGAGGAGAGTGTAGGCCAAGTCCACTAGCTGCTCTAGTCAAGTATGGCTTCGGTAGTTCAGAGAGGGTCGTGCTCCTGCAGTGGAGACAAAAAGACCTGATGATGAAGTAGACAGTCATCGAGCTATGTCAAATGCAGGCAGCTGGAATGATCTTACACCCTAACACTGGTGACAGATTCCAAGCTGCCTTAAGGCTACCTACACATTCGATAAGAGAGAGAGAGAGACGCAGGAAGTCCACTGCTGGAAATAGGCATTTAACTTAATATTCAAGAGCTTATAGATGCGGGCAAAAATGCTAATCATTTTATTAGGCGATGCTAGTAACCCATCACTATTTTGATTCCTTATTCCACCTTCTCGCTCACCATCATGCTAAAAGTGGCCTTTGAGTCTTTCGTCCTTGGACTCTGTCTGCTTAGAGCCGCAAGACCTTAACTGCTCTGTCTGCCCTATTAGGGATAAAGACATGATAGTATGTATGTATAGATCTTGTCGTGGAGTGTGTTTTACGCTTGGAGTGTGCTTTAGCGCTTGATACGACACGACCTCTGCCTTATCTTTTAGTTGGTCCACATAACTCTTTATTGGTCATGCCTATACGGCCTACCCATCGCCTTACAAACATTATTTCTTTTCCTTGTCACTAGATGGCGCTATTAAAACATTAAATCTTTAAAACAAAAATTAAGTATTTTTAAAGCATATTTAACACTTTCTTTGTCACTTTTTTACTAGTCGTATGTGCTGCCATCTCTGTGTGCCTACCCGTAACTTCCGGTTTTGCCTACTTACCTCCAATTGTTTCTATGGTGTGGAGTATCTGTTACGTTAGTAATTAATTATATTATCTTTGTTTTTGGTCATCCTGGACATAGGTCTTACTTATATAAATAGTTGTAATACTTACCCAATAGTAACTATAGTAAAATCGAGACTGTTCCAAGTGTTCCGTAGGTACGCGCCCGGGTGGAAAGCGAACCCGTACGCTATAATCTTCATGATGCATTCACCCGTGAAAATTACCATAAATATCCATTCCACTTTTTCCTGGAAAAGTATTGATATGTTAATTATGTTTTACGTAGCAAATAACACAGAATTTATTCGAAATAATATGATATAATATGTTCGAATAGGGGGGAACGACAAGTTCAGATAAGTATGATTGTAATTAATCTGTCTTTTAGATTATCCAGAAATAATGGACCCATATTTTTCAGTAAATCATAAAAGTAAAAATTTACAAAGATATACTGAGCATCAAAGGTCTTCATCAAAATATCCGTCCAGTAGTTTCGAAGATTAGCGTGAACATACATTCAGACAGACAAAATTTTTCTATTTTGTGATTTCTTTTTTTATGTCATACACACATTTTTCTTATTAAATGAATTTAAAGTACAGACACGCAATTTTTACTGTTTTATCATATGTATTGATGTTTATCGTTATTTATTGTTGTTGCATGTTGCTGTATGATGAGATAGATGTCCGCTCCCCCTGTAGAAAATAGGCGTAGTAGTATGTATGTTTGTACATATGTATGTATGCAAAAAAAATATGTTCACAATTTCCAACCGGTCCCATGGGTCCAGTCGAAGCAGACGAACCTCAACTCTATTGCATTGACATAAAGTTTCAGTTTATCAGGCAATTTTTGATCTGGAGAATCCGCTAGTTTCCAACAAATAAAGTCAGATATTTTTTTAAACGTCAAAACGAACATTGTTTATGAGATTTGTATATGAAATAGCACGTCGTGACGTCATACTTTCTTGGAGTCAAATAGCGCGACTATTTTCGGTTTTTCTGCTATAATAAATAGTACCTGGGCGACCGAGCTTTGCTCGGTTACATCTCAAACATTAACTAATTTTTTTTAAACTTGTCTAAAAACAATTCAAAATAAAAATAATATATAAACTTAAACATTAAAAAAAAAACAAAAGTAAGTCACCGAGTGGGATTCGAACCCGTAACACTCTTTCTAGCGGTCGCTATCCTTAACCACTGAGCTAAATCAAGGCGGTCGCGGCGCGACGAAATAAGCGACCATATTCTGCGTGGAAATAAAAACGCATGAAAACTCGAAAACACGCGTTTTCCCAAACATAAAACTAATCTAGATCGATTGTTTACCCCCGAAAACCCCCATATACAAATTTTCAGCGAAATCGTTAGAGCCGTTTTCGAGATCACAGAAATATATAAATATAAAGAACTTTATTATTATTATACATACAAGAATTGCTCATTTAAAGGTATAAGATAAAATCACCTTGAAAATGGTTGTGATCGATGACAAGTGACATTATTTTGTGATGTTTTATTCCCTTGTCATTGAAACTAATGTATTTTTGACCATAGGGGTTACTCCATAAACAAATACGGTAGTCGTACGATAGTCACGTTTTATTTCTACGTCAAACCCAATAACACTTTATCATCATACGTAAGCGTTTAATGTTGCTTGACACTAACGCGTATACGCAGTAACGTCCGACTTGCGTACCGCTTTTGGAGTAACCTCCCTGGTATTACCAAATTGAATAGTTAAAGCCATGGTATAATAAAACAAGGTATTCTCTTCCTGAGATGGAACTTGACTACGTCACGAAAGTGTTGCCACTGATTGTTCTTTTCAGTAAATTTAAGGACTTTCTCAATTAGTTCATGAATATTAAATCAAATATTAATTAGATAACTTAGCTATTTAGTATCTCGCGATTCTCGCGTGATTCATCAATTCAATATTTTATAAATTGATATAATGGATTTATTAATTCGAAATTGGTATATAAAATTCAAAAATGCACTACGCTCGGGTAATTCAATTTCACACAGTGGCAACACATCAAACTGATGACGTAGTCAAGTTCCACCTACGTCATCAGGTGTCACGGGAAGAGAATACCTTGTTTTATTATTATACCATTGTTATAGCGGTCTTACCAATATCGCGTTAGTTTTGTTCGTGTCTCCGTACGGGTAGGGCGTGAAGACGGCCAGGGCCACGCAGTTGGCGAAAATCGTCGTCAGTATCATGTACTCGAAGGGTCTGACGTTATTGTTAAGGAAATATAGGAAGTATTAATAAAATACAATCATCATCATCAGGTCTTTTTGTCTCCACTGCAGGAGCACGACCCTCTCTGTACTACCCGAGCCAAACTTGGCCAGAGCTGCCAGAGGTCTTGGCCTACACTCTCCGCGCTGGCCAGACGGTTTGGAGAGGTATCATTGACGTTTATAAGCTTTGTTTAGCTTGTATTCCCTAAGTTGCCTTCTACGACATCCACGGGAGGTCTTGGAATGGCCCTATTCTACTCTGCCGGAAACCACACGGCAATAAAATACAATACTGACCATCGATCATGACACTTATGCGATAAGTGTCTGCAGCACTCAGTCCCCTTTAAGGCCATACCCAAATTTTCCGGGGTCCAGTGGCGCCGCCATTTAAAATAAATCATTTAAAAGGAAACGGAGATATCATTTAAAATTGTGTCTCGATCAAGCCCTAGATAACCCTTAAAACTATTTTATGAACTACTGTTTATAGTTTAAAGTGAGAACATGAAGCTTTTCTACGCACATTAGCCAAAAGTGGCCGTTTTACGCAAATGTGCGTCGAAAAGCTTCACGTTCTCACTTTAAACTACAAAAAGTAGTTTAAAAAATACTTTGAATGGGTATCTAGAACTTGACCAAGACACAATTTTAAATGATATCTCCGTTTCCTTTTAAATGATTTATTTTAAATGGCGGCGCCACTGGACCCCGGAAAATTTGGGTATGGCCTTAAGAATTCGTAGTCTACGTTTTATTTTGAAACCACATGACTGATTTCGGTAAAAAATAGTTATTTTAAAGAAATTAAAATTTTCTAGGGTTATAATTGGTTTCCGAAGGTAAATGAACTGAAAAGAAAATATAAGTTTCTCATACTGATGGTCAAAAAATACAAAACACACTACATTCTATTTCAAGTTCATATTTTGACTGTGACACCCAGTAAAAAAAATTATATGTCTATGGTGACACCAGTGATTTTAGTTTTGACAATTGGCTTGTCAAGTAATTTTCAAAAAGATCTGATTCGCAATCCTTTTCGAGGAATAGCCTCTAGGAGAAGATTTCTCAAATCAGATTTTAAAATAAGGTCTTACCTATTTAGATATTTGCAAAAAACCCATTGACCTTTATTTTCAAGCAAGGTCAAGCTTATTTGAGGAAGTGATGTCACGATGACGATTTTTTGAGTAAAGTTGGCAATTTCCACTTTCAGTACTGTACTGAAGTGCCATTTTTGAAACGCGATGTCATCTAAATTACTGGTTTTTTCCATACAAAAACCGTTCGTTTAGTGACTCCACGTTTCAAAAATGGCACCCCTGTATTATATGTCACTGTCACTGTCATCTACCAACACAACAATTTGACAACAACCAACATACAGACGGTAATTTAAACAGTACACATTGACAGTTGACAGATGTCATTGTTTTATTAGCGCTAAATTTAAACTTCGATTGCAGTGTGTCGTCACTTCCGGTGTTTTGTTTAAAATTATATAAAAAAATCCTGATAAAACGTAGAATTTTTATAATCAAATTACTTTCTTAAAATTGTCTATATTTTCGATTAAAGGTTTTTTAACACTTTCATATTTCTTAGTTGACAAGCTAATTGGTCATCCATATTATATATAGGCTGTATTGACTTATTGTGAAAGTTTATGTGACCAGTGGTATCACACCAATAGCTGTGATAGTGATGACAATGAATAAACGACATTATAAGTACGGACGGTTTTTGTTTTGTTTGACATTAACTAATTGTACGTATTATTATTCTTTTTAACATATATTTATTGAAGTGAAAACTTCTTTAGCGGCGTTGTGCACTTTTTTTGGAATGGGTAAAATATCTTAAACTCGCCTCAGGACCACGTGTCCTGATCGAAAATTCGTAAGACGTCGCAGGGCGCTTGCGCGAATGTTCGTGTGTGTTTATGTTACGTTACGTTCGTGTGTGTAATGTGTCATGCTTGTGACATTTGTGACAGACTGTGGTTCAGAAAAGATTTGAAATATTTTAAATTGATAATTAAAGCAATTCGTGCAAAATTATTCCCTAACCATTCCAAAATATCAAAAATGTTCAACGTTAATATTCAAGTTTTCACTTCTGCCGGCACTCCCAGAGTGTAACCCGTCGTTTTTTTTTATATAGATTTGTTTGTAGATAATAATAATAGACTAATTTGCATGTACCTATGGTGTAAATCGTTTTTATCACAATAAACAAATAAACCAGTTTTATGCCTATTCAATCGATGAGTGCCATAGAATGCATTAAAAATGTTCAATTTCATATTTCGCTTTGCCGAAAACGTTGGAGCAGTGGACGCCACATTGCCACAGAATATATAATATTGGTCATGACGTCAGATATGCATGTAACATGGAATTGTATGTATGGCATATGTATGGCATGTAAACAAATGAGCCAATGTATGTATTTTGACAGTTGACAGTTTAGTTTCCACAGGCGTATGACGTAATAGCATAGCGGCTACTATATATGTAAATATAGAATACTGGCTGGTGCCCGCGACTTCGTCTGCGCAGGATCACACAATATCTTTATAAATTGTAGCCTATGTGTTATTCTGATGTAAAATAAAATAAAATACATTTATTTCAGGTAACTTTGACCCATATACAATTTATATAAGCTGTATGAAGATGTATGAATAAGCTGAAGTATAAGCTATATTATTGTAAAGTTTCATCAAAAACCATTCAGTAGTTTTAAGTGAGAGAGTAACAAACATCGATCCATACTTTATAATACTAGTAGAATAAAAAATTAAAACTGTAAGAACTATTTTTATGATCTAAATTTCTGACTGTTTTTAGCCTAAGCTAACTCAAGTATCATTCATATAATTATTTTAATTTTTTATTAAATCTAATCTTTAGCTATCAATTATTTGTATGTTTGGCGTTTGGTTTAGACCATATAAGACTCATGCTATTGTTTTCCCGCTTATTAGCCGATACCTAGCCTTAAACCAAGTACCTACTAAATACTTAAACGTACTTATATCCAGCAACACCGGTTGGAAAACAGGCAATGTATATAAAATCGGCATCTTTAGTTCAGCTTAGTGCGTTCACCGCACGTATCACAGACATACAAAGTAGGAATGTTACGAATATTCATTCATGCATTCGCAAATGCAAAGGGTTCGCATCTTTATAAACATTCGCATCGACATTCGCATTCGCATCAATCAATTTGGATGAGTCGCTGTTCGTGCGTCCATAGTTTTATGTAAACAACAGCGTTTATAGACTATATAAAAAATCTATCGTCTATATATAAAGTCTATCGAAGAGATCCCGAAACGCAACCACTGCAATAATGTAATTTTGTTGAGCGCGCGAACCGCTACCATCTTAGGATCACATTTTTTTTGTCATTTTGTAGAACGCCCGAACCGCAACCAACGCTGTTGTTTACATAAAACTATGGACGCACGAACAGCGACTAATCCATCAATTTACGCCGCGCCTGTCACCCGCGCCGCATCTCTGCGTTTCGGGGATTCGGGCATAACGTGATAATTTCGACCAATAGTAAGTTTTGATTACTTGGTTAGTTTTGTTTTAGTTGCAGTCTGCTGTAATTGCTCATTAACTAAACAAATAGTTTACTGCATTTTAAACTATTTTGGGACAATAAGACAGTTTTTTATGGCAACGAGAATGAAAAGTGAGTTTTGATTAAAATGATTGATTATTAATTCATAAATGTATGTTTTTTATAATACTTGATGTCTACATTCGCATTCGCATTTGAATTCGCACAGTCGCAGCTTAGAAATTCGTATTCTTATTCGCATTGCGTTTTTAAATCACAAGACTATACCTCCTTAGAGATTAAGGTTGAGAAGGCGAAAAAGCTTTTTTCTACTCCTCTACTGTTATCTGCCTTTTACATAGTCACGAACACTATTATAAGAACATTGATTATTTATGACTTCAGGAAAGTCTATAGTCTATTCCCCATAACAGCACTTGTATCGTTATTTCGCCAAAACGATACTCCTAGCCATAGACTTAGAACCTTTTTTTTCTTTGAATCTATCATACTGCCAACATAAGAAAAACGTTTTATTAATATATTCGTGTTATATTCAATAGGGCGACGTCAATTTAAAAAAAAAAAGTTTACCATAGATGCCTATTATCTACCAAACATAAATGATGTCATACATTTTCATATTTTTCTTTGTTTAGTTTTGTATTTTATTTAGTAAATATAGTCGTAGAAAAAGTATTGTATGCAACGTTGTATAAGTACGGCAAAAAATGCTCGATGGCGTCTTCTTACGATGCTCGCTAAAGCTCGCATCGTAACCTGCGCCACTCGCATATTTTGAACCCTCTTATACAACTGTTGCATAAAATACTATTACCATTAAGTCCGCCATTTGTCAAAAGTATTTTTAACTTTGGAACAATAAAGTGGTAAATAGATACAGTTTAATTCTGGAAAAATGTATGACACCGAATATTGAGAGTAGAGCACTACCTCAATGCTCCGCTTAAGATGCAAGCAATATATAAATTTTCAAAACTAAAAACCGACTTCAACACGAATATTAATACAATTTTTTTACGACCACGCGACAAGTATCTATTATTATCTAAGACATTAATATACAAATTTCAAAAAAAAAATTCCAAGCCGGTCCCCTTGTCTTCAAATAATAAGTAAACATAAATAAATTAAAAAATAAAATGATTTCGACGAATTAAAAACCTCCCCTTTTTTGAAGTTGATTAAAAAGGATACTTCCATTCGACGACGTCGATACAAAAGACCCTGAACTTGTTGTCC
The DNA here is from genome assembly GCA_963555685.1 of Acrobasis consociella. Taxonomy (NCBI): domain Eukaryota; kingdom Metazoa; phylum Arthropoda; class Insecta; order Lepidoptera; family Pyralidae; genus Acrobasis; species Acrobasis consociella. The sequence goes on along the minus strand of OY743104.1, from coordinate 38,849,965 downwards.
TTGTGCAAGCAGAAGAGACTCCTTAGGGGTCGTTCAGGCACGGGCTTGCCCCTCGGCTTCTTCTTGGCCGCCGCTGCCGTGGGGTCCACGACGCTGTTGGCCCCTGGCGTATTGGGGGTTTGAGCTTCCGCCATTTTGACCTGCAATAAAATATTACAATAAGTAAATATCATTACATGCAATTAGTATGGGAATATCGTTTTTTTTTTGTTCCTAACTGTTATTTTGATTTTTTATGCTTTAGTGATATTGTTTTATAGCCCGTGGTTTGATTTATAACGGTAAGACATATTTAAGAAATATTCTTATTTTCTCTATTTATTGATTTTTTATTTCTTGTTTCGTTTGCATTTTATTCTTTATTATGAATATGAACAATATAGTTGTTTATTATGTCCTAAAAAATTACACACGACAATAGAAGGCGTAAAGAGATATAGCGTTTCTAAGTATTTTAGAAAATTTTATGGAAACAGGGTTGTTTGAATATAACCATTAAAAAAATTATAAATAAATAAAGAAATATCGATGTCGTCATCAATTATGCACTGTATATGATATTTTATTACTTATTAACCAAATATTCCAATATCAGTGGCCTAGTGATCCCAGGTTAGATCCCCATACAGAAGATGGAAAATGATCGTTTTCAGATTGACCTAAATCTTGCGGATTTTTATCTATAAATTAATTGGTTATAAAATACAGTATCGTAGAGTTAGCATCCCATAACACAAGACTCGAACTTTGGGGCTAGCTCAATCTGTATTATTTGTCCGTTTATATTTATTACTCCCATGCTGGTCTGGGAGAAATAAAAAAACTTAGAATATACCAGCTGCTTCTCTTCCCACGCAGATCGTAAAAGCCGATCGAGGGAATGGGCAAAAATGCAAATCATGTTAACAGGCGATGCGGCTAGCAACCCGTCACTGTATTGATTGCTCTTCCATCTTCTCGCCCACCATGACGCTCAAAGTGGCTTTTGGGTCTTGCGGCCCTGGGCTCTGCATAGAACCGCAAGACCCAAAATGCTCTGTCTGCCCCATTAGGGATAAAGACGTGATAGTATGTGTAAGTTATATTTATTTATTTATTCAAATCGAATGGGCTCTATTCCTATAGTGCCCCGATGCGATAACCTTGTCCTATTTATGCTAAAGCGTGCCTAGAGGCTGTTATTCGTTCATACATGTTTGTCTAAGGCTCGGCCCTTGACTGAAATAGTCCTTGTGTTGGTATTGTTAGGGAAGTTTCTGGGTGAAGTATTATTAATTACTAGGTGAAGTCCTTGCCACTCAAATATGTGTCAATCTTTACATTTTCCTGCTGCCGCTTTTGACTGAGTTTTATACAAACTTTCACCAACTATTTTACCCTTTTAGAGGATGATATTTATTAAACAAATACAAAAAACAGGAATAAATGTCTAAGTGGAACGACTTCGACATTTATTCCTGATCTTCCAGACACGATCAACATGATTTTTTTTATAGATAATGGTACCAAGACGTGATGGGCGACTTTAAAGCATTCAAACAGGATTGGAAAGTTAAGACCAGAGACAGTTATTGAAGAAAAGAGTAGAGGCCTTTGCCCATTGAGTGGGTCATGAAAGGCTAATAAAAAAAATGGTACGGAATCCTTCTCAAGTCCGACTCGTACTTGGTCGCAATATTTATGGAATCAGATGATGGCCGAATCCGCAATAAATGTCGACGTCCAGGATTCAATATCATTTGAATACTTGGCACCAAACAATAGTGAAAAGAAGTAACAGCCCATTAACTGCTGCATAAAATAAAGACATAAACGATTTGTTGGACTAGGCGTTTGACGATTTACAACGCTATACACATAAACCGTCTTATTATAAAACGGAGACTAAGTTTGTTACTAGGTTTAAACCATTATCTGACAAAATCAAGTTGTCATTTTCAGATGGCACATTACTAGATGTCAACTTGATTTGGTCGGATAATGGTTAAAACGTAGTAACAAAGTTAGTCTGCCTTTTTTAATAAGAGGGATATTGTTACATACAGAACGAAAACTCGCACCGTCCCCCGCAATATGGTGTCCCCGCAACCCCTCCCCCGTTATTGGGCCGTGTAAGCGCCTGTAAAACAGGGTTCTTGCTAGTCTCACGTTGACGTTACGCGAGTTACTTAGGATTATTGAATCATAATGGTGAGAAACTGCGCATATTATCGTTGTTTATCCCAATAAAGAACGAAAATTTTATAGATTTCCGAGTGATGAAAACAGGTAAGCAAAGCATCAAATTCTGTGGTGGCGACCCTGATTGTTTAACTCACAAATTTGACGTGAAAATACTCAGGCTTTCATACAATGCGGGAATATAAAAAATGAAATATTTTTATTTCGACCAACCCAGGATCATAATATTTCCAGAAAGATGTTTTTATTTAAACGAAAAACATATATATACATATTAAATTTTCTTAAAAACTAAAATAAAGATTAAAAACTACTCACTTCAATACACTATTGCCGAGGTGTAATATTTTAGTGGGACTACATAATTTGTAATTTTTAGTTTTAATTTAAATTTTAATAAGTTTGTATAGTTTGAATTTAAACTACAAAATAATATTCACAAGTAAAAAAGGGCCCGGTAATTGTTGTATGGCAATGCTTATTTTCTGACCTAGATATAGGCCAACCTTCTGGTCACGGGAAACTTCAATAAGTTTCCTTCAGATAGCGCCCTATAATTTGTGAGCTGATACGGTCCTAAAGTTTCAACCCCAAACGGCTCTAATATATATCAGGTGACCAGGGGGCTGGTAATTACTTCGCTCAAAGAATAAGCATTGCCATACAACATGGCAATGCTGCCAGCCTTCTGGTCATTCTTCCGCAGGGAAGGATTTAAGGTATATTTTTTACTTGTAATACAATTACAAGTAAAAAATACCGTTTATAAGTAATTTATTTTTTTGTTTAATATTTAATTGTAATTATTGTTAGTTAGTTTAATTTAGTTTAAACACATCGAATACATAATCTATTTAATCAATTTCTCTAATATGTAGTAATTTTTGATACTTATAATATTACACCATAATATGGCAAAAGAAAGAAAGAAAGAAAAATGCTTTATTTGACACAGATACAACATATTTGGCAGACCTTGTACTTATTACATGACATCACTTTACTTCCCATTAAGACTATAGTAACAATATGTTTATATGAAAATCGACTTTCAACGTCATATAGTATGTAATCGGAAATTCGATACCTTATTGATCAGACCCTGTATATCCTGTACTTTTGATAAGATAGTTTTTCTATAGATTCAAGGCTTGTTAGTAACAATGTTACATGCTTTTTTAGAGTCACCTGTCCCGTTTTTAGGGTTCCGTAGTAAACAAAGAACCCTTATAGTTTCGTCCGTCCATCCTTCAGTCTGTCCTCTAATTTGGGATGTAATGTCATTTCATCATCATCATCGTATCAGCCACAGGAAGTCCACTGCTGGACATAGGCCTCCCAAGGATTTCCAAAACGACCGATTTTAAGCGGCTTGCATCCAGCGCCTCCCTGCAACCTTGCATAGATCGTCTGACCATCTAACAGGTGGATATCCTACGCTAAACGCTGCACATGTAATGTAATAGAAAGATTGGCCGGTTATTTTATTTGGAAGCCATTACACTATCTATAGTTGGTCCTATTATAATTCGGTAAAAATTATGAAGAGCTTTGGAGCTACGAAGGAAACGCCAGAACGAAAATGAAGTCAGCCGACCTTTTTTTGTTATCATAATCACTAAGTATTTTTGTCTCCACTGCAGGAGCACGACCCTCTCTGTACTACCAGAGCCATACTTGGCCAGAGGACTTGGCGTACACTCGCTGGACAGACGGGTTGGAGAGTTCTCATTTTTTGTTAGGAAAAATTTAATTTACTTATGTTAGACATCGCATAGTTAGCTTGCGTGTCCACCCATCATTTGTACCTACCATCAAGTTATTAATTGAAATACTATCAAGTTAATTGAACTAAGCGCTTTCTTGTGTATCGTATTCAATTACTTAGCTTACTTGCTTTAGCTGTTTCTACATAAGGATGATTATGAACGAACGTTAGGTTTTGTGAAAACGACGAACAGATGACCGATGAGGGAAAAAGATTCTCAATAGCGACCCTGTACTGGCTGGTTAAAATTTTACTGCGCTTACCCCGACTATACAAAAGGGCGACGTCTGGACTGCTCAGACTATGTTATACCCATACTCTTTTGCTGCATATGAGATATTTATCCCTAATATCAGAGCCCCGAGACAGAGAATCTGAGAAGTAAAGAATAACGTCAAACGTCCCAGCTGCTTTTCTTTCCGCAAAGATTATAAAAGCTGATCGAGCGATGCGGCTAGCAAGTCCAGCAACTCTTCACTACTTTTTATTATTTTTACACCTACACGCTAAAATTATCCTTTGTGCCTTACGGTCCTAGGCTCTAGCTACCCCGTTAGATTAGATAAAGACGTGATAATGTTAATTTTACACTTTGCTGTGTGGTCCTCTGGCTGCTCTAGCTAATTATGGCACTGTTAGCACAGAGAGGACGTGCTCCGGCAGTAAAGACAAAAAGACCTAGATGATGATGGTAATGATGATGTGTGGTGTCTGGCCTGGAATTGGACCCCTCGTATTCCTGTGGATGACGTAAGAGGCGACTAAAGAACCAGGAACAAACATCTCGTGCTACAGCTGCATTCATTGCATAGGATTGACGTAAGGCAGGTGGATGTGTGGTTTCCGGGAGAGTAGAATAGGGTCACTCCAAGTCCTTCAAAAATGTCGTAAAAGGCGACTTAGGAAATACAAGCTTAACCTTATATACATAAATAAAAAAACTTAGCTTTAAGAAAATGATCTGACGTCAACATTTACCTATTAAGAAATCGAAAGAAATAGATAAATTATCAAGTGATACAAATATCCAAAGGTATATAAATTATTTTTTATTATTTGATTATTTTAAGATAAAAAAAGGCTGCACTCAATCCCGAATTGTTTATATGTATATAAACAATTCGGGATTGAGTGCAGCCTTATTTTATCTTCCGTTCATATTACGATATTATATTTGAAGAAAAAAATAGAGGAAAAGTGCACCGCGGTTTCCAAAACTGAATAAGTGTAAACTTAACACTATCTAATAAAAATAACAATGTCATTACCTCCACAGCCATAAGTGTCCTGCAATACATAAAGCTATACGGAGTACAGTACAGTATAGTATAAAATATAAATGTAACTCCCACGCTGGTCTGGGAGAAATAAAAAAAAACTTAGAATGTACCAGCTGCTTCTCTTCCCACGTAAATCGTAAAAACCGATCGAGGGAATGGGCAAAAATGCAAATCATGTTAACAGGCGATGCGGCTAGCAACGCATCACTGTATTGATTGCTTTTCCATCTTCTCGCCCACCATGACGCTAAAAGTGGCTTTTGGGTCTTGCGGCCCTGGGCTCTGCATAGAACCGCAAGACCCAAAATGCTCTGTCTACCCTTTAAGGGGATAAAGGGAATAAAGAGGGATAAAGACGTGATAGTATGTATGTATGTATCTATAAATGTAATTTCAGCTTTACCCCCGACTATAAGAGGCGACGTCTGGACTGGTCGACGTTACCCTCTCTCTACTAAATATTAATACTAGATTTACAAGTACATTATTGTCGTCTACTTACAAGTTATGAGAAGAAAGTTTCGGATTAAGGCTAAATGGAACGATGCAATCGATTTCTGCGTAGGCAGTTAGGTAATCTTCGACTTTAGTGGCTTTATCCTTCTTATTAACCGACTTTCAAAAAGAAAGAGGTTTTATATTATTAATTCGTTGAGTCTTTCTTTATGTATGTTGATTATTCGAAGATGCCTGGATGGATTAGGTTTTTAAGCTATTGCATAGCTTCTATCGCGGGCCTTGAGCGCGGGAACCGAATCCAGAAATTCCGTAACGAAAAAACCTCACGCTTCCCACTCCGCCTACCATGTAGGTTGCCGCTTCGTCTCCGTCGTCCGTTTGCGACGTTGCCGTCCTTCCTTGTTTGCAATAGCTTTACCGCGGCAGTCCCCGAGTGCCACACGTCTTTTTTTTTAAGTGCTAGGTAATGAAATGTTATCTAAATCGGTTGAGTAGTTTAGAAGTGAAGTTGGTTTTTATAAAGCACTGACTTACTGTAGCTTCTTGGTTCAAATAATTATCCGCTTAAACAAGATAAACAAGATGAACTCCCACAATAAATAGGTCACCTTCTCTTTTTGACGACGACCGACGACCTGTCGACGACCTCCGTGGCGTAGTGGTCACCATGATAGTCCGCCACCCAGAGGTCCCGGGTTCGATTCCCGGTCAGGGCAAGTTGGAAAATGGCCTTGTTCTTCTTGTCCTGGGTCTTGGATGTGTATCTATATAATGTATTTGTTATAAAATATAGTATCGTTGTGTTAGTATCCCATAACACAAGTCTCAAACTTACTTTGGGGCTAGCTCAATCAGTGTAATTTGTCCCTATATATTTATTTTATTTATTTATGATAGGGACAGAGCTATACTAGATCGTTATAGTATAATGAAATTAGAAGAACAGACAAAAGAGAAAAAAAATCGGCACTTCCATACAAAAGTGTGCAGTCGCCCGCGCAATTTGTATGGAAATGATTTTCTTTTGTTATTTTAATTTTAATATACTATAGTGATCTAGAACAGCCCGTGGTTTGATTTATTATGCGTAGTCCCTTCCAACTTGTATAGATACACACCTAAGACCCAGAACAATTTGTAAAAGGCCATTTTCCAATCTGCCTTAACTAAAGATCGAACTCAGAACCTTTGAGTTACGGACTAGCGTATTAACCAATACACTAAAGACTCGTTAGCCATATAACCATTTAATTATAAACTGCAGTCTATCTTTTATTTATCCACCCAAACGAAGTTAACAGTGACAAAAGAAATAAATAAAATAAATAAATATATAGGGACAAATTACACTGATTGAGTTAGCCTCAAAGTAAGTTCGAGACTTGTGTTATGGGATACTAACTCAACGATACTATATTTTATAACAAATACATGTATAGATAAACATCCAAGACCCAGGACAATTTAAAAAATGCCATTATCCGACTTGCCCTGACCGAGAATCGAACCCGGGACCTCTGGGTGGCGGACTAGCATGGTGACCACTACGCCACGGAGGTCGTCATCATCAAGTTGTATAATTATATAATTAATATTAATTATGATATCGTTGAGATATACTACAAGTTTAGGCTAGCTCAATTAGTGTTTTGTCCCTATCTAAAAGTTGGCACTAAGGTTTTCTTTTCTGTTGTTTTGTATTCACCAAGAAACAGAATCATACTTATTTTCATCTTTTAGCAACATCGACGCAGTGAGTTTTATGCCAACGCAAAATAACAAAGCTTTATCTCTGTGCTTTATCCATAAAGACTAGAAAAAAAGTCTTCGCACCGCACTTGAATAGGTGACCAAAAGTAGCTTAAAAACTCCTAGAGATCCTCCGTGCTTCAAAAATCACGTTAAATTTATTAGTTCTTATTTTAAACGACCTATTCAACGATACCCCATATAATAGGTTAGTCAAGAAAAAAGAAATTGACTTCCACTTTGCTTGTATGAGATCTACCATATTTTTTTTAGGAATTTCCATTTTCCTTTTGCCTTGAATAATATACATACCCTTACCAAATTACAGCTCCCTTGTACTTATAACCACGGAGTAAAACCGCGTACGAACAGACAGACAGTCATGGCGAAACTATAAGGGTCCCCTGTTTACTACGGAACCCTAAACACAAAATAAATATCTAAATTAATATTATGCGGAGAATATTTTTGCCACTATTAGAGATTCGAGCTCTCGCCTTCCATGTTTGTACCATGAGTGCACTTCCAATAATAGCTTCATTATTATACTGCCGCGATTTCAAGCAAACAAGCAAATAATACATTAGAATACACTAAAATATCCGATCCAATAACAACAGCTTATTGGACTTCACTGTGCTGCCATCTGTTGCCCATATATCTAAATCAATATTCGACCTCCATGGCGTAATGGTCAACACGCTAGACCGCCAACCCTGAGGTCCTGGGTTCGATCCCCAGCCAGGGCAAGTTGGAAAATGGCCTTTTTCAATTTTTCCTGGGTCTTGGATGTTTATCTATATATGTATTTGTTATAAAATATAGTATCGTTGAGTTAGTATCCTATAACACAAGTCTCGATCTTACCTTAGGGCTAGCTCAATCAGTGTAATTTGTCCCTATTTATTTATTTATTTATTTATTATTATTAATATTATGAGGTGAATATTTTTTGCCACTATTAGAGATTCGAACTCACGCCTTCCATGGTTGTACCATGAGTGCACTTCCAATAATAGCTTCATTATTACACTGCCGCGATTTCAAGCAAACAAGTAAATAAAACATTAAAGTACACTAAAACATCCGGACAAGAATGACATTAATACTTAATTGAAGATATTCGAGTGGATGTATCATGTATATTTATAGGAGCAGCGTCTGTTGCTTCGTCTGTCTATTTTTAGGGGTAATTGGGAGTCTTTAAATCTCTGAGTGTTTTATAAGATGGCGCTGGGGTAAGGAAGTCATCTGTATAAACTAATAAGTTTTAAATTACAGAGAATTGATTTTATTTCATCTAACACTCTCAAATTGGCCAAGTGCGAGTCGGACTCGCGCACGATTGTCTATTAAAAACCACGTTTGTTGTATGCCCTTAGAAATTTATTTTATGTTTTTAGTAATTTTTGTTATAGCCGCAACTGAAATACATCATCTGTAAAAATGTTAACTGTAAAGCTATTACGGTTCATGGGAGACAGATAGACGGACAGACAAACGGACAGACAGACCGACAGTGGAGTCTTAGTAACTAGGTACGGAACCCTATTAGAATATAAAAAATAAAGAGACTCCATTGCATTACCGTGGGGCATGGTACCTAGAAAGCTGGCAGCATTACCCCTGTGTACAGTCGAAGGGAAATAAAAGTGACTGTACCGTAAGGCCTTTAAAATCAGGGGTCAAGTTTATCTAAATAATATCTCCAATATCTAGACCATGCCCGTCCATTGTCCATCAGTCAGTCTAGAAATCAGACAGGATAATGTTTTGTAAATAAAGGAGAGAAAACTACTATTTAATGATTGAAGAAGATTCACTGCTACAAAAATTAAGAGTTACTATAAAACACGCTTGTAGTTGTAGTAGACCAAATAACATATTTTATTTGTTCTGAGGTTGTAGTTCAAACGTTTCAACGACGAAGAGACAGACCTGTAAAAATCAAACCACGAGCTATACTAGATCACTTAAATATAATAAAATAAATTGCCTCCATGGTGTAGTGGTTAGAGCGTTCGGCTCATACCCGGAGGTTGCTAGTTCGATTCCCGGCGGGTACAACGACAAGTTATTGCCGAGTTTGGTTAGAACGTTGTAGGCTGATCAGCTGATTGTACTAAGTAAGATGATCCGTGCTTCGGAGGGCACGTTAAGCCGTCGGTCCCGGTCACTGTCTTTGACATAGGTCGTTTCCTAAAACCATGTCAGAGGCCTTTAAAGCGGTTTAAAAACTCTGACACTAGTGTTAGTCACACACGATAAGAAGAAGAATAAAATTAAAATAACAGTGACGAAACCAAAAAAAAACGACATTCCTATACAAATAGCCCGGGCAAACAAAATTATGGCATGTCCATACTAACGTGCAGCCACGTTAGTATGGACATGCCATATTTTTGTGTTTTTGACTGTTATTTAAATTCCATTATGCTATACTAGCTGTGCCTGTGGGAATTTCAGGATAAAAACTATCCTATATCCTTCCCTGGGTATCAAACTATATCCATATCAAATTTCATCTAAATAGGTTCAGTGGTTGAAGCGTGAAGTGGTAACAAACAAATACCAATAAACAACATAATCCTACTAATATTATAAATGCGAAAGTGACTTTGCATATTTGTTTGTTAGTTTGTTTGTTACCTCATCACGCTTAAACTACTGAACCGATTTGGATGAAATTCGGTACGAGTATAGTTTGAGACTCGGGGAAGGAAAGAGGGTACTCCTTATACCGAAATTCCCACGGGGAGCGAAACCCGCGGGTACAGCAACCTATGAACAAACTCACTTTTGCAATTTTTAATACAAGTCAAAGTCAAAAAATTTTATTCAATGTAGGATAAATTTATCTCTTATTGAAGGTCATTTTTTAATAAATATTATTTTCGTTCAAAAGCTAAAAACTACTAGAAGGATAGGATAGGATTGATCTAGTATAGTCCATGGTTCGATTTATTGCAGGTATGTCCCTTTTAAGACGCAATATCCGGCGTGACAGCGATTTATCCGCTGCGGCGCGGCGCAAATGGATTTTTAACCGCCCACGAAAAAGGGGAGTGTTATAAGTTTGACGCTAATGTCCATAGAAGTAGAATTTTTTTACTGCGTAAAAAGACCACACTAGCAGATCGACAGATAATATGATAAGTGTCATCTTCATAAGAGCAAAAGCGATAGCATCAATTTGACAATGAGACAAGTTTTCATACAAAACATGTCACCCATTGTCACCCTGGCTCGAACATCGTTACACGAAAATATGATTTTCCAAATTGTAAACTGTGTTAATTTATAAGTTATCTTATACTGGAAAGATGGTATCGTACTGCTTTACCCATAGTTTGTGTAGTAGGTACAAATACAACCCATAAAAAGTTACACAGAAATATTTCATTTCTGGTCACATTTTACAATACTCTATATCCATCATACCTTCTAAATGTATGCTAATGTCTGTCTGTGACATCGTAGCTTTCTATCAGATGGACCAATGCGGTATTTTTAGGGTTCCGTACCCAAAGGGTAAAAACGGGACCCTATTACTAACACTTCGCTGTCTGTCCGTCTGTCCGTCTGTCCGTCTGTCCGTCTGTCCGTCTGTCCGTCTGTCCGTCTGTTCGTCTGTCTGTCAACAGGCTGTATCTCAAGAACCGCTATAGCTAGACAGTTGAAATTTTCACAAATTATGTATTTATATTGCCGCTTTAACAACAAATACTAAAAACAAAATAAAATAAATATTTAAGGGGGTCTCCCATACAAAAAACTTGATTTTTGTAGATAATGGTACTGAACCCTTCGTGCGCGAGTCCAACTCGCACTTGGCCGGTTATTTAAGTAAAAGCAAATTTTCTTGCGGAAGTCCTCAGTTATGTTTGATGAAAATCGGTTCAGTCGTTTTAAAGTTATTTAGGATTAACGCTAGAAAGTCAGTGTTTTTTTTTAATTTGCCTGAAAATTAACTCGTGTTAGTATTTGTTACATCGTTGCGGTTAAAGTGGCCTATGGTTTTTGCTGGGCTTTTTCTACGCCCAGCAAAACCCGAAGGCCACTTTTAGCAAGATGGCACCCTTTTACTAGTCTGTCTGTCACCAGGCTGTATCTCATGAATCATGTTAGCTAGACAGCTGAAATTTTCACAGATGATGTATTTCTGTTTCCGCTATGACAACAAATACTAAAAACAGAATAAAGTAAAAATTGTAATGGGGCTCCCATAAAACAAACGTGATTCTTTTATAAATAATAGGACACTAAAGGAAATCTTGTACTGTGCTACAGGAGAATGAGCCTGTAAAGTAAATTAATTGTAATATTTCATTTGATAAACTTTTTTTCTCTTAGTTTGTAAGATTCTATTTTAATAATTGTTTCTTTGTAGATACACACATATTTTGGATTGCGACCAGTTTTTCATGTTTTTAATGCTTTTTCTGTGGATTTTTGTAATAGTTGTAATCTGTTTTGTGTGATAATAAAAATAAATAAAAATAAAAAATAATGGTACGGAACCCTTCGTGCGCTAGACCAACACACACTTGACCGAGTTTTATTATTTTTTCTAGCCACAACAGCTTCTAATAAAATTAGATTTCTTCACAAACGTTTCTTTCTGCTTGTAAGTGTCCCGCAGGGGCCGTAATGGCTTTCTCGATCTTAACATGTATCGGTATATATGTGCATGTATACTATATGTATATATGTTGAATGTATTGTCTGGGAAACAAGCACATGAAAGTTAATGTGTCCATTTATCATACACATCTACGGATATTATAGAGTTATGTAAGATAATTCTAGCGGTTTCCGTGTCATACCTACCGATTACCGCAGAATTTATATCTTCTTCTTCTTATCGTGTGTGTTAGTGACTAACTGTCAGAGTTTTTAAACCGCCTTAAGGGTCCTCCCCGCGCTAACGACCTTGAAAACACAAAAAAATTAATTTCTCTTTCTGTAAGTGAGATTATCAGAAACCCTCGTACAACTTTTTAGCTAGTATCCTTAAGTTTCATTAGAACCTCGAAAATCATTGAAATAAAATACCCTGAATTTTCCCTTGCAAAAAATACTAAAAACGGCCATTTTTGACTTTGACTTGACTGATGACTTTCGAGGTTCTAATGAAACTTCAGGATACTAGCTAAAAAGTTGTACGAGGGTTTCTAATAATCTCACTTACAGAAAGAGAAATATTTTTTTTTGTGTTTTCAAGGTCGCTAGCGCAAGGAGGAGCCTTGAAGGCCTCTGACATGGTTTTAGGTAACGACCAATGCCAAAGACAGTGACCGGGACCGACGGCTTAACGTGCCCTCCGAAGCATGGATCATCTTACTTAAGAGACAATCAGGTGATCAGCCTACAATGTCCTAACCAAACTAGAACAACAACACAAAGTCGTTGTCCCGCCGGGAATCGAACCCGCGACCTCCGGGTATGAGAGCCGAAGCTCTAACCACTACACCACGGAGGCAGTTTGGTATATGATTAACAGATAACACAATTAATATAAGAATAGAAACTCCTATGCTGGTCCCATGCTGGTCTGGGAGAAAGAAAAAACTTAGAATGTACCAGCTGCTTTTCTTCCCGCGCAGATCTTTAAAGCCGATCGAGGGAATGGGCAAAAATGCGAATCATGTTAACAGGCGATGCGGCTAGCAACCCAACACTGTATTGATTGCTTTTCCATCTTCTCGCCCACCATGACGCTAAAAGTGGCTTTTGAGTCTTGCGGCCCTGGGCTCTGCATAGAGCCGCAAGACCCAAAATGCTCTGTCTGCCCCATTAGGGATAAAGACGTGATAGTATGTATGTATGTATGTAGAAACTTCTAGGGGTAGCGGAAATGGAGGGTGTTGAGCGGGCTGCGAGAATGGGGGAGAGGTGCGAAGACGGGGAACGGGGACACATTGCGTGGGACTTCAGGAGATTCCATTCTGTATGTAATAGTTATATTAATTCTATACCATCGCCTTATAAACATAATTATTTATATTCCCTCGTCACTAGATAGCGCTATACATATTAATTAAAACATTAAAATGTTGTCTTACTATTATTTAAATAAGCTGGTACTCTAGCTATTTAAGTATGATGTATATGAAATGCGATTAATATTAATAAAGCATATCAAACACTTTCTTTGTCACTTTTTCGCCAGTCTACGACTAATTTTGTGAGCGCCAAAGATTGGAAACTAAAACTGCCTTTAATTCTGTGAACCTTTGGTTCTATCGGCCTTTGGATTTTAATCTTGAGCTCTATCGGGCTTTAGTTTTTTTTTTATGTTATAAGTCGGCAAACGAGCAAGCGAGCCTCCTGATGGTAAAAGGTCATCGCTGCCCATGGACACATACAACACCGGAGGTGCCGTCTATGCGTTGCCGGCCTTTTAGAGTCCTATTAACACACCTTTTGAAGAACCCCATGTTGTAGCGCAAAGGAAACACCTCAGCTATAAGCTTATTCCACATCTGACACGTCCTGGGGACTCTAGTTCTGAAAATATTTAGTTCTTTGAGTCTATAAGTTTGCAAATTATTGGTTCTATCGGGCTTTGGGTAAACCTTAGCTCTAGTTCTATTAGCTTTTAGTTTTGCAAATATTAAGCTTTATCGGTCTTTGGTTCTGTTAAATCTCAAGCTCTATATTATCTCAAGCTCTATCCTTTGGTTCTGGGTCTTTAGGTTTTGCAAATTTTTGGCTCTATGGGGCTTTAGTTTTGTAAATATTAAGGTCAATAAGCCTAGTTCTTTGAATCTTTGGTTCTACTGACCTTTGGTTTTAAAAATCTTTGATTCTATGATTTATATTATATTTTTTTGTGTGATTTGACTGGTGTTAGATTTTCCAAGACGTAGTAAACATTATTTAATGGTTATAATGATGAAGAAGCTCGTAAAGCAGCAAATCATTACCATTTAGCATCCACTCTGTTATGCGAGTCCCATAAATGATTTATGTATGAAGTCATCCAATATTGAGAAGTTTATGGCGAGAACAGTAAAATGTGACGAATTTGTATTGGAATAGTCCATTTACACAGTGCAAAAAAATTGCTTTTATTTAATTGAAGCCATTGAAGGATTTGTCTCGAGGCTTTGATGCATGCAAATCTTCATTTTAACCCACGACAAAAAGAGAGGTGTGTTATTAATTCGACGCTAATATCTGTCTGTCTGTCTGTGGCAACGAAGCTATCGAACGAATAGACCAATTCCGTTTTTTTTGGAACGAAGTTACTTATCGCGCGTTGCGAAAGGAGGCTAGACGGAAAAAATTAAGACGAAAAGTTGTAACGACACTTTTTGCTATAGTTTTAAGCCGTGCGGCGTGCGCGTGTTTCTCTGTCTGTCACTCTCTCTCCTAATTAATCAAAGGAACTTCGTTCCATCCGGGTGTCCCTTGACACCTCTCAAGATTTTTTTAAATGTGAAAGTAGCGGAACTGTGTTACTTGTTATCCGTAGCGCAATCTATTAATTGCTAGGGAAAGCTGTGACTTTAAAGCAGCGGATATGGAGGGTGTTGAGCGGGCTGCGAGAATGGGGGAGAGGTACGAAGACGGAGAACGGGGACATATATATATTGCGTGGGACTTCAGGAGATTCCATTCTGTATGTAATAGTTATATTAATTCTATACCATCGCCTTATAAACATAATTATTTATCTTCCCTCGTCACTAGATGGCGCTATACGTATTAATTAAAACATTAAAATTTTGTCTTATAAGCTGGTACTTTAGCTATTTAAGTATGATGTATATGAAATGCAATTAATATTTATAAAGCATATTAAACTCTTTCTTTGTCACTTTTTCGCCAGTCTACGACTAATTTTGTGAGCGCCAAAGATTGGAAACTAAAACTGCTTTTAATTCTGTAAACCTTTGGTTCTATCGGCCTTTGGATTGTAAATCTTAAGCTCTATCGGGCTTTGGTTCTGAAAATCTTTAGTTCTATGGGTCTTTAGGTTTGCAAATTATTGGTTCTATCGGGCTTTGGGTAAACCTTAGCTCTAGTTCTGTTAACTTTTGGTTCTGTTAGCTTTTAGTTTTGCAAATATTAAGCTCTATCGGTCTTTGGTTCTGTTAAATCTCAAGCTCTATATTATCTCAAGCTCTATCCTTTGGTTCTATGGGTCTTTAGGTTTTGCAAATTTTTGGCTCTATGGGGCTTTAGTTCTGAAAATATTCAGTTCTTTGGGTCTTTAAGTTTGCAAATTATTGGTTCTATCGGGCTTTGGGTAAACCTTAGCTCTAGTTCTGTTAACTTTTGGTTCTATTAGCTTTTAGTTTTGCAAATATTAAGCTCTATCGGTCTTTGGTTCTGTTAAATCTCAAGCTCTATATTAGTCTTTAGTTCTGTAAACCTTTGATTCTGTAGGTCTTTAGGTATTGCAAATTTTTGGCTCTATGGGGCTTTAGTTTTGTAAATATTAAGGTCAATAAGCCTAGTTCTTTAAACCTTTGGTTCTGCTGACCTTTGGTTTTAAAAATCTTTGATTCTATGATTTATATTATATTTTTTTGTGTGATTTGACTCGTGTGAGATTTTCCAAGACGTAGTAAACATTATTTAATGGTTATAATGATGAAGAAGCTCGTAAAGCAGCAAATCATTACCATTTAGCATCCACTAAGTTATGCGAGTCCCATAAATGATTTATGTATGAAGTCATCCAATATTGAGAAGTTTATGGCGAGAACAGTAAAATGTGACGAATTTGTATTGGAATAGTCCATTTACACAGTGCAAAAATATTGCTTGTATATAATTAAAGCCATTGAAGGATTTGTCTCGAGGCTTTGATGCATGCAAGTCTTCATTTTAACCCACGACAAAAAGAGAGGTGTGTTATTAATTCGACGCTAATATCTGTCTGTCTGTCTGTGGCAACGAAGCTTTCGAACGAATAGACCAATTCCGTTTTTTTTGGAACGAAGTTACTTATCGCGCGTTGCGAAAGGAGGCTAGACGGAAAAAATTAAGACCAAAAGTTGTAACGACACTTTTTGCTATAGTTGTAAGCCGTGCGGCGTGCGCGTGTTTCTCTGTCTGTCACTCTCTCTCCTAATTAATCGAAAGGAACTTCGTTCCATCCGGGTGTCCCTTGACACCTCTCAAGATTTTTTTAAATGTGAAAGTAGCAGAACTCTGTGACTTGTTATCCGTAGCGCAATCTATTAATTGCTAGGAAAAGCTGTGACTTTAAACCACCAGGCTAAGAACCACCTAAGGTAAAGAAAAAAACCACATTAAAATCGGTCTACCCGTTCAAGCGCTACGGTTAAACAGAGAGCACAGAGAACGGACAGACGATAGATTTAAACTTTTAAAAGCCCTGTTTTTTGACGGGAGTTAAAAATCAATTGTGTTAGAGCTGTGTTGTCTCCTTTCGTCAGGTCACTGAGGTCGTCTCCCCTTACCCTCAAGGGTTTGGTGTTGGAATACGAGCGAGTCACTTAGCTAAGGTCGTGAGCTTACGATGATAAACGAATGGCACTCTTTTGAGTGAAAACATGTGACTTTGTCTTTTATATAGAACTAGTCTTTCGGGGTTTTTCATGCAGCTGTTGAAGTTGGCTAAATTCCATGTCCCAGTTGAGGAAACATGTAAAAAACTGCAGTCAGTGAAAGAAATATTTTATTTATTTATTCAATCTTTATTGACCTCAAACTAAAATAGGGGTGACGACACGGTCAGAAAAGTATTATTCTAATTAGTGCGTCTTTTAGATTATCCAAAAATAATGGACCTATATTTTTCAGTTTATAAAAAAGTAGTAATTCACAAAGATACGGAGCATCTAATCGACTAAGTTCCAAAGAGGGGGCTTGCGACGTCACCGCTATGTAAAAACCGTACTAAACCGTTACGTCATGCGAAATTTAAACGCGCTGTATCCTTCTTAAGGGTCCTACCCGCGCTAACGACCTTGAAAACACAAAAAAAATAATTTCTCTTTCTGTAAGTGAGATTATCAGAAACCCTCGTACAACTTTTTAGCTAGTATCCTTAAGTTTCATTAGAACCTCGAAAGTCATTAAAATACAATACGCTGTAGTTTCCTTTGCAAAAAAAATACTAAAAACGGCCACTTTTGACTCTTTTTGTAAAGGTTTCTAAAGCGGATAGTATTTCAATGACTTTCAAGGTTCTAATGAAACTTAAGGATACTAGCTAAAAAGTTGTACGAGGGTTTCTGATAATCTCACTTACAGAAAGAGAAATAATTTTTTTTGTATTTTCAAGGTCGCTAGCGGGGGTAGGAGCCTTAATTTTTGATATTTTATTAAAAACATCAAAGGTTAGGTACAATATCGGTTTGTGCATTCATCCTATCAATGAGTCACGCAATCAATCATCTAACCAGTGGTTAAATCCAGTCGATACACTATCCAAGGAGCAATGACCTTAAAAGAGCCACTGATACAAAGCAGGCTTCTGAATCACAGATACATACATTTTCACGTCTATATCCCTGGCGGGGTAGACAGGGCCCAGGACCGTTAGGCCCAAAGGCCACGCTTAGCGTGGTGGTGGGCGTTAAGATGGAAAAGGAATCAAAATAGTGATGGGTTGCTAGCCGCATCGCCTATTACCATGATAATCACAGATCTCAAGATATAATGGATTTGGAGTTAATAATAAGATTAATATTGAGTTAGTTTATTGTGATTTAAAAGTCTTATAGACTCCTTTTAAACCAACTTTCAAAAAAGGAGAAAGTTATAAATTCAGCGCGATCTTTTATTCTTTTTTTTTATGTATGCTCACTGACTTCGACCAAATAAAATTTTTCTCACTCACGGCTCACTGATTATTCCAAGACGCCTAGACCGACTTGGAAAATTCCTTTTTTGTTTGAAAGAACATTTTTGTCAGCTGGTCCCATAGAAATTTCATTAAAATCGGTCGTGTCGTTCGGGGGTGAAGTCGGCTTTTAATTTTATGAAAAGTTATTTTATTTCAGTATCGTTCTGTGTACCATTCTAGGCCAGACATTTTTGTATTCCCAGTATTCCCGAGTGATCCCAGTTAACCCATTTAGCTAGTACCCGTATCGAGTCATGCTCAGCCGGCCACGGAAATCGATTTTTTTAACCACAAACATCCATTTGCAGTGATCTGTTGAAATGAAAAATATATACATACATACATACTATCACGTCTTTATCCCTAATGGGGCAGACAGAGCATTTTGGGTCTTGCGGTTCTATGCAGAGCCCAGGGCCGCAAGACCCAAAAGCCACTTTTAGCGTCATGGTGGGCGAGAAGATGGAAAAGCAATCAATACAGTGATGGGTTGCTAGCCGCATCGCCTGTTAACATGATTCGCATTTTTGCCCATTCCCTCGATCGGCTTTTACGATCTGCGCGGGAAGAGAAGCAGCTGGTACATTCTAAGTTTTTTTATTTCTCCCAGACCAGCATGGGATATAATAATGGGATGCAAAATATATTCCAACATTTTTTTGAGAATGTCTTTTATTTGAAACAGGAATGAGACAATTTTGATAAAATTCTATGAGACCACCTAACAAATCATCGTCATCGTCAGGTCTTTGGTCTCCACTGCAGGAGCACCACTCTCTCTGTACTACTAGAGCCATACTTAGCCATAGCAGCCAGACGATTTGGCCTAGACTCTCCACGCTGGCCAGATGGGTTGGAGAGGCCTCATTGATGTTTATAAGCTTTGATTAGCATATTTCCTAAGTCGACTTCTACGACATCCACAGGAAGGAGTACTGACCTGACAAGTACCTTTCAAACAAAATAGAATTTTCTAGATCCGTCCAGGCGTCTTCGTATAATCGGTGAACATACGTAAAAAAAAGATTGTAACGAATCAAAACGAGGATTGATAACTACTCCTTTTTTGAAAGACGGTGTTAACAATTATTTATAAACCAATGCGTGACTTTACCATAAACATAACTAATTGTATGACGTAACGCGGTTAAGAAGTCAAAACATGTCCTGGGTTCGATTTCAAGCTTAAGCAAACAACTTTTTTATTTTTCTTCATCATCATATTCATCATTTCAGTCGCATAACGTCCACTACTGGACATAGGCCTCTCCAATAAATTTCCAGAATGACCAATCAAGAGCGGCCTGCATCCAGCGCCTTTCAGCCTTGGTCAGGTCGTCTGACCACCCTGTACGCGGTCGCCATTTGAGAACCTTTTTGCCCAATCGGCCATCGGATCGTCGCCCTTTGTGTCCCACCCAGTGCCACTGCAACGAGCTAATCCGCTGAGCTATGTCATTTCATATTCTTCTACTTACTCTATAAGAAAAAGAAAGGTTTGGTGTGATATTTCTTACGGTACTTCAACAATCAAATCAAGCAAGCTACACAAACATTTTTAAAAACTAAATCTGTCAACAACACCAAACTATACAACCTATTTTGATAAAATTTCCACGGGACTACCTGAAACAACACCGAACTATACAACCTATTTTGATAAAGAGTAATTCAGTAATTCGTCCCATGTACCTACGGCCCATTTGGGACAAAACGCAGAAAATCAAAATTAATCAAAATTTCATTCTGCAGTTCGTCCCATTCTTTTTTTGTATGGAAATTTAAACCTTATTAACGCTTGGTACAGTCAGTGAGACAAGAATTAAGATAAATGTATATTTCGTTAGAATTGTTACATTTTTAAACATGGGACGAATTGCAGAATGAAATTTTAATTAATTTTGATTTTCTGCGTTTCGTCCCAAATGGGCCGTAGGTACATGGGACGAATTACTGAATTACTCTTGATAAAATTTCCACGGGACCACCTGAAAAGTATGCCCTTGCAAACAAAGAAAGAATTTTCCAGACTGGTCCCGACGTCTTTGAGTAATCGGGGATACTGAAAAACATATTTATATACATTCCATACCTCCTTTTCTGAGGTCGGTTAAAGTACCAAAACCTACGAAAATAGGGGTGTCACGCATGAGTAAAATTAATCTGCTCATGTTTCAGATAACAGATAGCCAAGGATAACGGGCGTTGTATTATAGATAGCGAAAGCTCTACTGAAAGCTTATGTTATCGCTCAATCTTTCAGTAAGCTTTTCCGAGCGCTTTAGGCCAAAATCTACATCGACGTACTTATGACGTTCTAATTTTAACACACCGATATAAAGTTTAACGTTCGTCAAAGTGTCAAAAACTTACCAAAACTTATAAAACGTATATCTCAATCCAAAACCTTCACTTTCTGCGTTTCATCACTCACATCCACGTTCACACATTTAGAAACACTAAAATTCGTTCGGCCAACTCGAGGCCACAATTTTGTCACCGTAATGCCTGATTTTCCCCAATAATTTGTGGTAACGCACTATTTTTAAGCATTTTTCACATCACTAGAGGATTAAGGAGGTTGGTTGCAACGTACAGGTTGAATGCTGGCTGGATAAAAAAATATTGTTTTATTTTTAAATCGCGCTGGCCGGGCGCGCGCTCGCGTAGACTGGGAATTCGTATTTAGGTTAGAATACGCGGTTATGGCGCCAAGCACACATGCGCAGCTGGTGTGTTGACGAGGGCAAAGATTAGGAAATGGGGGGAACTTTTCCGGAAGGTTTGCTGGAACTCTTACCGTTTAAAGGTGAGAACGAGAGCTTTTTTACGCTCATTTGCCAAAAGTGGCCCTTTTTCGCAAATGTGCATAGAAAAGCTTCACGTCACATATTTGTCAAGTAGTGCCAAAGAAATTTAATCAAAATCAGTGGTGTACTTTGGGGGTGAAGTTAGTTTTTAGTTTTGAAAAATTATTTATTACCGCCGATTAGACAAGATCATTTATTTTTTGACCCGGTACCGGTAAGACAGTATGAGCTGGGAACTTAAATAATTCTTTCTGATTTCCGTTTTGTTGATCCTCCATAAATGTATCATTTGTACTACTGGTTGTAGTAGTCAGAAGTACTATCGCTTTGGAGCGAGCTTCTTGTGGCTCAAGCATGACTTTGTCTACTCCGTAGAGTAGGTTTTTTTTTAAATCATATAAGTAATATGATTATATGTTTGTGTATTCGTTTCAAAACGCTAAATGTTTGTAGCTTTGGTACTTCTTCTTCATCTTCTTAGCGTGTCGATGTTTATGTTATGGCATAATTAAATATTTCTCTAGGCCCAGTAATGAGTGACCTGTACTACGCTGAACGTGGGATCCTGGGCAACTCGGCAAGTGTGCTGTCTGTGGAGATGCACCACATCCGCAGAAGTTCACCACAATGTTCACCAACAGAAGCTTTCGTACTTAGGAAAATAAAAACTAACCGAATATTATCATACATAAATTAAAAAAATATTTTTTTTCTTACTTTGAGTCTTACTTAACCTATATCAACTTTTAATGCCTACATCACCTTCTACACAAAATAACCTACTCTTTGCCTCTCCATGCACACCAACGCAAACTTCTGGCAGACTCGTCGGCGTTTACGTAGATGCGATGTTACTGGAAATACTAGCGCTGATTTGGCTGTGCTCCTACTATTGCACTACAACTCACGATAGTGTGTTCGGAGTGAGTGGAAGTCGACGGGTGATCATTTTTTAAGTAATTTTGTAACGTTGAGTTAGTATCCCATAACACAAGTCTTGAACTTACTTTGGGGCTAGCTCTATCAGTGTTATTTGTCCCAATACATTTAAAAATAATTTAATAATTTAATTTAATAATTCCATAAGTAAAAGTAGAAGACAACAACTCAAATTAGACATTTCTAAACATCAAAACAATCATTTTCTATAGGATATTGAAGGAAGTACAAATTATGACGTCATGCTGTTTTGGAGTCAAATAGTGCTCCTAATATCAGTTTTTCTGCTATGATAAATCTCAAATCATGTATAATGGATATGATCAATGAAAAGTAACTACTTAGTATCTCTTTTGTGACGTTTAATTTTAAACTGTACTGAATCTGTCGCCTTATTTTGTCTACACACCATATAATGCTTATTTGCTATGGCAAATCTAACCCTTGGCCTTTGGCTCTGTGTACCCCGTAAAGGATAAAAGCGTGACATACATTTTAACTACACATCACTACCCTTAACTGTAAGTAAATGATTTGACGCAAACCATTAATTATGAATATAAATCATTAAAAATATATTATTAAGTGATCGAAGTGTCTAAATACAAAATAATCGTCGAAGTGCGTGTCGAGCCACGCGCAGTGTAGGGCTCCGTAGTTGCGTAGGTTGAGTTCACGCCGCTAAAAAGTCTAAAAACTAATTTTCTACTTGACCTTGTATGAAATTTTCCTTTGCAGAGTTCATTTTATAAGTTGGTAGCCTATAACTTTTTAATTTGGAAACCCTACTTAATTCTCGTAGTTTTCCTTCAAACTTCGTTATAAATATTACTGCTGAGATTTTTTTCATGAATCCTTATATAACCGTTTAGCCGATAGAAGGGAGGAGAGAATAAAATCAAATCAATCTAAATCGAAAAATTATGTTTACAAGCTGAAAAACGTTATTAGATTAACCAGTTTTGCTACTTGCAATTCTTTATTACATACCAAACTTTTTTCAAATTAGAAGAACAATGTAGTTTTAATTAAAACACATTTGAACTACTAGTAGCAATTTCAGCAATAATTTTTGCTATAACCATTATTTTTTCTGAGTAAAATATTTTTGAAAGACCTTATATACGGAGCAACGATTTTGATTCTTATATGTAATTTGTTTAAACTTCCTTAAAACTCTTTGTATTGCCAAACAAAAATTCTTTTAAACATAAAAAAATTTGGTCTACCTATATTTAATAATCATCTCAATAAAAATTTCTATTAACACTCTCGACATGACAGAAAGGTGAAACATATACGAAATGAAATAGTAGGACCAATATCTTCATCCGCTTGATCAATTATGGTAATGGGTAGTTAATTCATACTAATCCACTCATGTCATCTCTCATGCATAAAGTGGAAGGGATAGGCTAGATATACTCAGTCTCAGACATCTGCCAATTAAGATCATCACCATCATTTCAGCCGCATAACGTCCACCGCTGGACATAGGCTTATCATCATCATCATCATCATTAGGTCTTTTTGTCTCCACTGCAGGAGCACGAACCTCTCTGTACTACCAGAGCTATACTTGACCAGAGCAGCAAGAAGACTTGGCCTACACTCTGGCCAGACGGGTTGGAGAGGTCTCATTGATGTTTGTAAGCTTCATTTAGCTTGTATTTCTCAGTCGCCTTCTACGACATCCACGGGAGGATTTAGAGTGGCACACGGCTTAGGCCTATAGGATTTTTAAAATGACCGATTAAGAGCAGCCTGCATCCAGCACTTTCCAACGACTTAAGTAGACCTATCCCAAAGATTTCCAAAATGACCGATCGAAAGTGGCTTCCATCCAGCGCTTTCCAGCGACCTTCGTCGCTCGCCATTGCGTGGTCGCCATTCGTAAACCTTTTTGCCCCATTGATCATTAATTCAATGAAGTTTAAGGTTTGAAATTAAAGCAAAATAAATTATGTGAGAGCGGTCTCTTGGTAGCATTATAACCTTTCAAACAAAAAAAGTCCAACTTCGCTCAGGCGTCTTTGAATGATCGGTGTTCATAAAAAATAAGATCTCGACGAATTAATATCCTCATTCTTTTTGGAAGTAAGTTAATTAATATAACGTAAAGTAATTATTTTACAATTAATAAGTAAGTACAATAGGCGAAGCGATCTTTTCCAGACACCAATGGATATGCAGAAGAATGTGGGAAAGACAAAGACGCTGGTATTCGTTATAAACAGATAACATTTTGTATCTTTCCTCCTACTACCATTATTATCCAACATGTTACTAAAATGGCCTTTGAGTAACATTCCAAGGCTCTGGCAGCATCGCGAGCAAAAAGACGTGATTACGACTTGTCTCACATTATTATGGTTGTCACAAAAAGGCATCAGGTCGTGACCCTGTGTTACAATGACATGTATTTGGTAATGCTAGACGAGATGTACTTGCTAGACGTGTTGTAGCGACTTGAATGACTGCGGTTTATGTGCGACCTGTAGGTACATCTTAGTTTGTACTCATGTACGAAATCTTCGGCGAGGATGTGGGAAATTATCATCATAGGATAATTATGGTAGGAAATCATCAAGTAGGAAAACATCGTGAGGAAGCCTGCACACTAGTTCACTAGAGTGTCATAATGATTGTTGCTACCAGATAACAGTTATAAAGCTTCGTCAGATACCTTTAAGCAGCTTAAAAAATCTGGTACCTTACTTTTCCAAATTGGTCTAGGCGTCTTCGAATAATCGGTGAACATACATAACAAAAAAGTTTGCGACGAATTGATGAACCTCCTCCTTTTAGGAAGTCGTTGAAAATACGGATACATTATTTTCATAATCGTATCCTTATGCCTGAGAGTCGTGACCATCGGGAACAGATCTCATAATGGTTAATTTTCCACACTGCATGGTCTTGCGCCAGATTTACTGCTCCTTAAGAGTTTGTGCGCGCCACCCTACGGACAGTATCAGTCCATCTTGTGGGCGTTATTCATCGACCACTTCGTCCTAGCCCAGGGCCCAAAAGTGTTGTTTTTTCGAGATTATCAGGTGCGCAGTGCGCTATATGGCAAAAGAAATTAAGGAGTCCTTGAGGCACATTTTAGACAGTTGGATCCGAATGCCAAGTTCATGCAAAATAGACAAAATAGGCCGCAAGACCTAAAGGCCAAGCTTAGCGTGATGCTGGGCGTTAAGATAAAAAAGAAATCAAAATAGTCATAGGTTGCTAACCGCATCGCCTATTAACAAAATTGAAACGCTCATTCCCCCGACCGGCTCTTACGATCTGCGCAGCAGAAGCAGAAGAGACCATTCCAAATTTTCATTTTTCTTTCAATCTAGCATGTGTCATGGATCAAACAATTGTACAACTAAGTCCAGCATATAATGATACAAGTCGTCAACTAGTAGCTAATGAGTCGACTGATTCAAGGGTTGGCATCTCTCCAATAATACCGTTGCGAGGACTTGAAATATATTATTTTTGTGAGGGCACAACAATGGAAAGCTTAATATTTTTTCATCTATTTCCCTGGGATGCTGCGTAAGTCGTGGAAGATTTATTAATGTTTGTTTTATCTATTTTACTTTTTATCTAACGGTGGTAAAAGTTTGGGTCGTCGTTCCTCCTAATACTCGCCCTGAGGATGATGGTCTAAACCGATACAAACTTGTCACCCTTGTTCAACTCCACTACGTGAGTAAATCCGTGTTAAAATGTTTAGTTAAACTTTGAGAAACTTACCAAAAATTGTGAAGGGGATTGTAAAATGTATGTATGTATGTAAATAGACACCAATCACACTGATTAAGCTACCCAAACTTACCATAAACTTGGGTTATGGGAAACTAACTCAACGACACTATATTTTTATAATGTAGTATAAATAAACACTTAAGATCCAGGACAATTTGAAATAGGCCACTTTCCAACTTGCCCTGTCCGAGGATCGAACTTGGAACCTCAGAACGGAGGACTATCATGGATACAACTACGCCATAGAGGTCGTCAGAAAAATTGTAGTCTGAATGTGAATATGATATTCTCAGTGTTGTTTAACACTTTGACTGCTAAACACAATTTTTTAATAGTTTGTCGGACACAAGGAGACCGTCACGATACGTCACAGATAAAAGACCTATGATAAATTTTCAAAACTGCAAACCCACTTCACCCCCTAAACTAAACAACCGATTTTGATAAAAAATTTAAGGGACCACCTGACAAATATATTTTTTCAAACAAAAAAAGGAATTTTCCAAATCGGTTCAGCCTTTTCGAATTATTGGGGAACATATATAAAAACAAAAAACGATCGCGACTAATTGATTACTTCCTCCTTTTTGGAAGGTTAAAAACGCTAGCAATGGGTACTTCCACCCATAGAAGTAAAATTTTTTTACTGCCACACTAGCCGATTGCGACAGATAATATGATAAGTGTCATATCTTCATGAGAGGAAACGAGATGGCATCAATTTGACAGTGAGACAAGTTTTCATACAAAACATGTCACCCATTGTCACCCTGGCTCGAACATCGTTACACGAAAATTTGATTTTCCAAATTGTAAACTGTGTTAATTTATAAGTTATCTTATACTGGAAAGATGGTATCGTACTGCTTCACCCATAGTTTGTGTAGTAGGTACAAATACAACCCATAAAAAGTTACACAGAAATATTTCGTTTCTGGTCACATTTTATAATACTCTATATCTATCTTATATCGAGTTTCTCGGTAGCATACTTTGAATTTCCCCTACAGGGTGAATTTTTGTGCACCAGCTACATTTCTGGAGCAAGTTCAATCCATTCTGCTGAACAACTTATCAATAAAAAAATATTTACGCTTTAGTATAGGTTTTAGTTTATTTTATGTGTTCCTGTTTTTTTTTTTCTATAAACTTAATCTGCATAAAAAAGTTATTAAAGATCGATTTTTGTCTGGCCATACAAATCCGTTTGGCTGAACGCTGATGTATATGGGAAGCTGCATATTTTTTTCGGGTTACTCACATATAAAGTCTATGAAGACCTCCGGATGAGGTTGAAACATGTCGGCAGTAGCTGACTCTATACGATAATGTCCGTGTCCCAAGTTCGTTTTAATCAAAAACTATTTCGTTTTACGTTAATTGATTTTATAGAAAGCCATCATGTATAAATCTAGACATAAATATCAAGACCCGTCCTTGTCAGATCTATAACAACTGACCACATCCGCGCAGCTGCGGCTGCTATACTGTGCCCGATCGTTAACCACACATTGTTATTTTAAATATCAATTAATCACAATGCTTTACCGACTGTACTATATCTAAGGACACGTTTAAACTTTTCCGAAGGGCAAACGGCAAGAAGAGTGCAAACAAACAGGCGTTTTCTTAAAAAATGTACCGTCACATAACATAGATAGCGCCATCTAACCTTTAGAGGGTAAAAGTATAGCAAAGATGCCCAAAAAGGCAATTTACAGTGAAAAAAGAAATAGGATTAAAAAAAAATGTGATTGGCGCATAATAGTTTTGAGATCGTTCTGTCAAAAAATGAATAGGCCGTTTGGTTTTCCTTTAAATAAAATTGTATTTTACTTTAATTAAAATATCCATGTGTGAAAACAATAGTATATATTAAACTAATAATAAAATTATTAAATATTCCAAAGACAAACTCACACAATGAACATTTTCGATGAAAACTTCTACGAACATTTGTGAAAAACGGCCACTTTAAACAAATGTGCGAATTAAAGCTTCGCACGCTTTCAATTTAATCTGAAAATAGTAGTTTATTAAATAAAGGATATCATTTCTTTTTACATGGAAGCAGAACTGGACCCCGAAAATTTCATTTATCTCAAAATTTTATGCTAAATGAAATACAAAATACCTAATATATAAAAATCTTAAACCTTTAAACGAGCAATTCTTGTATATTTATTTATAAATTTCTGTGATCTCGAAAACGGCTCTAACGATTTCGCTGAAAATTGGTATATGGGGGTTTTCGGGGGTAAACAATCGATCTAGATTAGTCTTATGTTTGGGAAAACACGTGTTTTCGAGTTTTCATGCGTTTTTCTTCCGGCCGCTATCCATATGGCTCAGCAGTTGAGGATGCGGACCGCTAGAAAGAGTGTTATGGGTTCGAATCCCACTCGGTGACTTACTTTTGTTTTTTTTTATGGTCAAGTATACATATAATTTTTTTTATTTTGTATTGTTTTTAGACAAGATTAATAAAATATTGTTAATGTTTGAGATGTAACTGAGCAAAGCTCGGTCGCCCAGGTACTTATGACTTATGAGTAACGTTGTTCACGATGGACTCCTAAACTACTGAACCGATTTTAAATTTGATTTGCACACCGTATGCAACTTGATCCAACTTAAAAGATAGGATAGCTTACATCTCAATTTATAGTCGCAATATTACTTTATTGCACTGGACTGATGCAGATACGCCGGAGTCATAAAGTCCACGCGAACGAAGTCGCGGGCATCAGTAACTTTTACAAAAACAGATTCTGTAAATGACCCAAAATAACATGAGTAGTGTATGATTATCTCTGTACCTATGAGTACTTGTGTAACAATGACGTCTCTTTATGACCTGGATGAAGACTTGCTGTCTGTCAACGCAGGTGACAAACTATGACGGATAGTCTTGGCTCAGTGCGTGTTTTGTATTACTCACTTCAGGTGGTCAACGTTCTGTTCACACGAAGCCAATATCAATAATTAATAAAAGTACCTGGACGACCGAGCTTTGCTCGGTTATATCATATTCTGCGTGGAAAGAAAAACGCATGAAAACTCGAAAACACGCGTTTTCCCAAACATAAGACTAATCTAGATCGATTGTTTACCCCCGAAAACCGCCATATACCAATTTTCAGCGAAATTGTTAGAGCCGTTTTCGAGATCACAGAAATATATAAAAAAGACGTGTGGCACTCGGGGACTGCCGCGGTAAAGCTATTGCAAACAAGGAAGAACGGCAACGTCGCAAACGGACGACGGAGACGAAGCGGCAACCTACATGGTAGCCGGAGTGGGGAGAGCGTGAGGTTTTTTCGTTACGGAATTTTTTGATTCGGTCCCCGCGCTCAAAGCCCGCGATAGAAGCTATGCAATAGCTTAATAAATATACAAGAATTGCTCGTTTAAAGGTATAAGATAACCGGCCAAGTGCGAGTCAAACTCGCGCAGGGAAGGTTCTGTTCATATCTATAAAAAAGTGGCTGTGCTCCGGTTCCGCTTTTGCCATTTGGCTACGGAACCCTAAAAATCACCTTAAGATAGATAAAACATTTATTCGCTGGACAAAAGCAACACAATAATTACATAATCAAATTATAAAAGTACAAATAAAATAAAGTTCTTTGTCCGCTAGAATTGTCTCCAAGCATGTGCTAGGTTGCTCAGGGTTTGGGTCTGGGAGCCCCACTTAAATATTTATTTTATTCTGTTTTAGTATAGCTATCACGGCTCATGAGCCTGATACAGCCTGGTGACAAAAACAGACGGTATCTTAGGGTCAGGTTAGTATTCAGTCAGGTCAGGTTAGTAAAAGGGTCCCGTTTTTACCTTTTGGGTAAGGAACCCTAAAAATCATAATTCCACACAAATTATGATGACTCTTGAAGTACACTATTGACGGCTAGAGGTAGCACAAAGGGAACCATAACCTAATATAATAATTGTATATAATTATTACGTGGGCACGATTTTAGACTAAATTAGTAGTTAACTTTTTTATGAGTGTATATTTGAAAATATGTAATTTTTTTTATCCATATTTAAACTTATATTATCTTTGACGTAGGAGGTACATATCTAGTCATTATTGAGGAAGTAAGTAAACTATTTAGGTACTACATTTACAAATCATCAATTTTACACATTATTTCCTTATTAAAATACCTATAAAAATATATACCATAATAATATAATATAATAATTACATGCCGTTCGTAGCTATTCTACCCCATATATTAAAATAAAGATTCCGACGAATTGGTCACTTTCCCGTTTCTAAAAGTATATTATTACTATGTGCTAAAATCTATTTACTGGAAACAAAAAGAGGAGGTTTTTCTCCAACTATGGGATCTAAATGGCTAAAAAAAGGTGAAAGTCGTCGAACTATGGGATCTAAATGACTAAAAAAAGGTGAAAGTCGTGGACCTATGGGATCTAAATGACTAAAAAAAGGTGAAAGTCGTAGAATTATGGGATCTAAATGACTAAAAAAAGGTGAAAGTTGTAGAACTATGGGATCTAAATGGCTAAATCAGGTGAAAGTATGGAACAATCGGTTGGAACGAAGGCCATCCGCCAAGTCCGGACCGTTCAAAAAGGAACTTCTTCCCAAAAAACTATTTATGGAAGAATAACCAACCACTGACTCACAGATTATAAACACCGGTTTAGAAATAGATCCATTGTCTATTTTCGTAATAAAATGTATATGCATGTTTATGCTGTAAATTTTAATGAGCGTAGTGACGTCATTCTGGATACAAACAGGAATGTGCAGGGGTGGAGCGTAGACTTTAAATCCATCTTGGAAAATATAAACACTACCTATCCTAGTCAGCAGTCAAGAGATGGAAGTAAATAAATATCTAGGGACAAATTACACTGATTGAGCTAGTCCTAATGTAAGTTCGAGACTTGTGTTATGGGATACTAACTCAACGATACTATATTTTATAACAAATACATATATAGATAAACATCCAAGACCCAGGACAAATTCAAAAAGGCCATTTTCCAACTTGCCGTGGCCGGGGATCAAACCCGAGACGTCTGGGTGACGTAGTAGCATGGTGACCACTACGCTATGAAGGTCGTCAAGTATTATGAACTTATTAACCGAGTTCAAAAAAGGAGGAGGTTATCAATTCGACCCATATTTTTTGTATGTATGTATGTTACGCAATATCTTCTCCACTTCCGAACCGATTTCGTTTGTTTTGTGCGTTTTCTTTTATGAACTGCATATTTATTTTTGATTCCGTCATCTATCTAACTCTATACAAACATAATAATAGTCATAGCATGTGCAATGATTACTATTTTTCTTGTATAGTGATCTTCTTCTTATCGTGCGTGTTAGTGACTAACACTAGTGTCAGAGTTTTTAAACCGCCTTAAAGGCCTCTGACATGGTTTTAGGTAACGACCAATGTCAAAGACAGTGACCGGGACCGACAGCTTAACGTGCCCTCTGAAGCACGGATCATCTTACTTATCAGACAATCAGGTGATCAGATTGCAATATCTTAACCAAACTAGAACAACACAAAGTCGTTGCCCCCGCCGGGAATCGAACCCGCGACCTCCGGGTATGAGCCGAACGCTCTAACTACTACACCACGGAGGCAGTTACACCACGGAGGCAGTTGTATAGTGATAAGGTCTAGGATTACTTTTAAAAGTCCACGAAATCCATTGGAAAATAAAATCTAAGCCGGTTCATATTCCGTGGCGATCTATTTTCATATTTTATTTCTAAGGAATAAGAATGTCTTAAAGGAAGTGATGACCTGAATGCAAAATAGGCTTACTTTATAGAGATAGCGTGAGAAAAGCCTCCTGTTTTTCTATCTAAAATCATTCTTTACAAGCTTTTATTTAACTTGCTATGTAGTTGGTATGTATGTATTTTTCATCATTAGGTATTTTTGTCTCCACTGCAGGAGCACGACCCTCTCTGTACTACCAGAGCCATACTTGGCCAGAGTACTCTCTACTTGCTAGCCAAACGGGTGAAAGAGGTCTTGTTGATGTTAACAAGCTTTATTTAGCTTGTATTTCATGAGTTGCCTTCTACGACATCCACGGGAGGACTTGGAATGGTCTTGTTCTACTCTGCCGGAAACAAAAATCAAAAAGGTCAAATCTTGCAACTCAATTCTCAATCAGCTACCCTCAATCGATTTAGCTGAAATTTTGCATACTTGTGTAAGTCAGATGACAATACAATATTATGGAGTTTATAAGTTTTTCTGATGATGGAGCCGGGTGATATTCGACAAAATTCAGTTATAAAACAACATAACCTCATTGAGTAGGACTCGTTTGATTTGTCTTGACAAGCACTTTATGGTATACGATGTCTAGGGTCTGATCACGGAGAAGGAAGGTGGTCAATGCAACTCAGTAATAGAACAACGCAACTCCGTCGAGATTGGGTCAATTTTTTTTGTTTTGTCTAAAATGGTCTAAAAATGTAATTTTCAAAAACATTTTCCGACTTTTTGTCCTTCACGCATCAAAAAATAAAACAATAAAACACAAAGATCTAAAGAAACTCTTTCATATTACTCACACGAGAACACGAACTAAAATAAGAAAAATGGGGCCGCTGACTTCATAATATAACGCAGAAAAATAAATATAATAAATATAATATAAATAAATATAAATAAACAACAGGATCTTATTAACTTGCACAAAATAATACATTTCAAGATTGATTCTTCGACACTGTTATCCCTTCTCAATTTCAACACTAGGAAGCCCTCTCGAAGTCGTCTTACGATATTTATGTTGGCTGTCTACAAAAACAACACCTCATATTATAACCCAATCGTTCGAATGTGTCGTTTGTATAACGAGCTTAGCCAGGCTAATGATTCAATTGACATTTTTGCGGTTACCCGCACTAATACTTTTAAAAATCAAATCAAGCGTACCCTCCACTGACCTTTTTCATAGGGAGTAAATTAGTTAATTAGGAACAATTTCTTTTTTTCTGTTATTTCTTTATTATAACTTTTAACGATATAAACCAGTATGAAGGTAAATACATCGAGCTCAACAGTGTTTACATGCCTGATATGCTGTGTGTAC
Source organism: Acrobasis consociella (assembly GCA_963555685.1). Classification (NCBI taxonomy): domain Eukaryota; kingdom Metazoa; phylum Arthropoda; class Insecta; order Lepidoptera; family Pyralidae; genus Acrobasis; species Acrobasis consociella. The sequence continues at coordinate 38,817,076 of OY743104.1, read as the reverse complement.
ACGCCTTTGGGTTTCAGTCTAGGACAAGATGTCAATGAAATCTTAGATATAAGTATAAAAAATTGTTACCTGTTGTGTATGCCTTATTAAACAATAAACAAAAACAAACAATAATGTTGATTTATGAGCGCGCGCGAAGATTTTTTCCTTGAAAAGCAATAAAGTTGCAAACAATGCATTTTTCAGTTTAGCGCCATCTTACGCTGACACGAAAAACTATTTTCTGAAGTGAAAAGCTGCGGAAAATATGCAACCTGTGAGTTGCTTTACAATTCAGCGCCATCTATCGCTTACGGCTAGAACTCTTTCGTCAAATGGAAAGTCGCGGAAAACTATGCCAGCAAGGGAGCAAGGGGTGCTGGCTGAACAAAAGCATAGCTTTGCCTGAAGTTGCGTTTTTTCATAAATTAATAGTTCAATATGTAACCACTAGATAGCACTACTGATACGGTTTTAACCATGGAATTGTATGTACTGCGTAGTTTTAACCCTCTTGTCTATAGGTGGGCATTTCATAAATAGATATTACAACGTATCCATATTCCGTTACTTTATAGTAGTTTATAATACAAGTGTGGTAAACTATTCATTACAGTCGAGGCGGGTTGTTTATGGAGCCGAGACTTGTAATGGACAATACCACACGTGTGCCATACTACGTTTTTCAACACATTAGTGAGGAAAAAAGAACTTCAATAATAAAACAATTTTAAATCTCGCTAAAGAAAATTTGAAATATGGCGCGCTTAGTTTTTCTTTTTCTAGGCGCATTTCGCGCATGCGCGCGTCGGTAGTAATACAATAAGTTTGGAAAATCCAAAATAGCACGCCTCAAAGGGTCCATATTTTTTTTTTTAATTCTTACGCATATAAAAAAATAAAGATATATATATAGATATACTAAAACTATGAAGAACAGTCGATATTTTTTTTTGTTTCATTATCATCATCATCATTTCAGCCGCATAACGTCCACTGCTGGACATAGGCCTCTCCCAAAGATAAGATTATAGATCTCCCAGATTTTTTTGTTTATTTAATAACAATTAAACCACATCGGACCCTGAAAAATGAAAGGGTTCTATTCCTGAGCATACTCAAGCGTAAGAGAAAAAATAAGTTTGGAAAATCCAAAAGAGCACGCCACAAAGGGTCCATAATTTTTTTTTTTAATTCTTACGCATATGGAAAAATAAAGATATATATAGATATACTAAAACTATGAAGAACAGTCGATATTTTTTTTTTGTTTATTTAATAACAATTAAACCACATCGAATCAGACCCTGAAAAATGAAAGGGTTCTATTCCTGAGCATACTCAAGCGTAAGAGAAAAAAAAAAGACTCGATTAGTAAAGTATTTCGGTCGTTATCGTGTTAACAAGAAAAGCCTCCGCACATACAGACACACGGACGTCCAAGACAGAACTTTTTTAAACTGTTTTTTAACTAGTTTAAATAACAAAAATGACATCAAAAATATCATGAGTGTTAAAAATAGTGTTTTTTTCTTAATATGTGTGTGTATATATTATCTTACAAGTGCAATGTATGATACATAAACACATTTTAAGTTTAAAAATCAGATGTTTTGCGCGAAGTGACAGTAGTACCCACCTCAACGCTTCGCTTATGAGGCGTGCAATAGACACAGAAATCAATCTACCAACAGCCAAACGATTATTTAAAAAAAATGTTTTTTTTTCAAAAAGGGCAGATTTATAAATTCATTTTATTTATTTATTAAAACTTTATTGATCCACAATTAAAATTGTTTACAATTGGCGGACTTAATCCTAACAGCGTTCTCTCCCAGTCAACCGTAGGGATAAACAGAATTAAAAATTTATTTTACTATTGTTACAAGAATTTTACTCACCTACGAGGATATAAAATGGAATAAGTTGAGTAAAAAAAGGTTTTCGTATGAGTCTAGGCCGGCTGCATGCAGATATTTTGTTTCAAAAATAATATTCGATATTTTGGATTTATAGAATCTTATTCCTAAAGCATTTAAAAAACACTTTACCGCACTTGTGTGGTAAGTAGCATTAACCGCACGATTTCGAATGTGTGCGTAATGAATGGCATTGGTAAAATCAGTGTGGTAAGTAGCACTTTCCGAGCTAATGTGTTGAAAAATTATTACGTAGCAAGTCTACGAAAACCGTAGCACGAACGAATGTAGAAAAATTCGTAGCTATTATATTCATGATCATAACGAGACGCTCTTATTATCAGTTTTTCTGCAATAATACATTTAAATCACGTTAAAATGGATATGTTCAAAGACAAGTGGCATTATTTTGCGACGTTTTATTTTGTTATCAGTACAAAATAATTTATTTATGGCTTTGGAAAATACCCAATTCAAATCACATAGTCCCTATATAACTTTGACTTCCGCAAAGCAACACCTGAATCTATTAACTACTAAAAAACTGCCTCCGTGGTGTAGTGGTTAGAGCGTTCGGTTCATACCCGGAGGTCGCGGGTTCGATTCCCGGCGGGGGCAACGACTTTGTGTTGTTCTAGTTTGGTGAGGACATTGTAGGCTGGTCACCTGATTGTCCGATAAGTAAAATGATCCGTGCTTCGGAGGGCACGTTAAGCCGTCGGTCCCGGTCACTGTCACATTGGTCGTTTCCTACAACCATGTCAGAGGCCTTTAAGGCGGTTTAAAAACTCTGACACTAGTGTTAGTCACTAACACACACGAGAAGAAGAAGAAGACTTCTAAACTTACTCATGCGCCTGTCCCAGCTCAATATTATGTGGAGTGAAATATTAAATAAAATTTAAAAGATGAAGGTAATTAATAAATGTACTCCTATTATCAAATATAATAAAAGTAATGTAAAAAGAGAAAAAAGGTTTTAAAAATTTCACATAAAGAATGAAAAGAAGAGGTATTCGTAATTATTATGTAGATCTTTCTTTCCAATCCTTGTCAAACGCAAACAGGTCTTTACACCTCTCATTTTAGGCATACCCCTTGATAGTTTCCCGACTCCTGAAATCCACGTGGTCGTTATGTGAGCCCATCTATCTGGCACTATTCGGCAAACGTGACTCGCCCAGTCCCACTTCAATCTGGCACTCTTCCTTCCCACGTCGACAACAAGTGGAGGACTTTGCCCAACTATGGGACATAAACGGCTAAAAAAAGTAGATCTTTAGATGGGCGCCAAAAAAAAAGTTTTTAAAAAAATTTGAAGGTTAGGTAAAGAAAAAAAAACCGAGGTAATGAAACTATTTGGATAAGCACTTGTAATTTACGACCGGCCGCTAAACATCACTCCTTGGAAATTAAACTGCAAAAAGTAATCAACCGCCATCCGAAGCCAGTGAAGAAGGATTCCTGGCGAATGCAATGCAATTTGCACTATAATGTACAAGACTCAAGTCCTCGAGTTCTAATTTTGAAGACTCAAGTCGATTTTGCAATGCTTTATGAGTTTTATAGGCTTGAAATGAAAAGGCTAGGCGAACGCAAGTTCTCTAAAAAATTGGCCAAGTGCGTGTCGGGCCACGCGCAGTGTAGGGTTCCGTAGTTCCGAATGCCAACTTTTAGTTTATGCCACTAAAAACGTTTAAAACCTAATTACGAGTATCTATTGAATTTGTATGAAATTTCTTTTTCCGAGTACATTTTATAAGTTGATCGCCTATAACTTTTTAATTTGTATACCCTACTTAGCTCTGATAGTTTTCCTTTAAACTACATTATATATACTTTAGCTGTGAATTTTTTCACGTGGCCATATATAACCGTTTGGCAGATAGAGGGGGGGGGGGGGGGACACTTGCCTCCAACAAAAATTTTCACTTTAAACCCAAATATTTCAGAAACGAATCCCTAAAGCCAAAAATGGTGCTAACAAGCTCACAATGTTTTTGAAAGACCTATTCAACGACTTCCCACACAATGTGTTTGTCGAGAAAAAAAATATTGACTACCTCTTTACTTGTATGGCAGCTAACCTAAAAAAAAATATTTTTCCAGATTTTATTTTACGACTTTTTCGCCATGATTAATATACATATCCATGCCAAATTACAGCTTTCTAGTACTTGTAGTTTCTGAGTAGGACCGCGGACAGACAGACAGACAGACAGAAAGACAGACATGGCGAAACTATAAGAGTTCCTTGTTTACTACGGAACCTTAAAAACGAATCAAGCTTTATAATTTTTCAAAACTAAAAAACGAATTTATCCTGAAACTACATAACCGATATTGATAAAATTCTAATCTATGAGTCTCCAAATAATCGGTGAACATACATTAAAATAAACCGGCCAAGCGCGAGTTGAACTCGCGTGGAGAGTGTTCCGTTTCGTAAGTGAACGTATTGAGTTTACCACTTTTTTTTAATATATAGAATTCTTGTAGGTTTTCCTGTAATGTACAAGTAATTAACTACATTTTTGTTTTTTAAATTTGTAGCTCAATTGTTTCGGAAATCAGGGGCTGGATATGATCAATTTTCGTCTTCTTTTCATGAATAAAATCAAAACAACTCATTTATTTTATAATAATAACAAAAATATATCTGAGATCCTCATAACGAGCACTTTCATTTGATCTACCACACAGAGGAATGCAAAATGTTCCAATTCGTTCCCCGAAAATGACCCTTATTTTTAAAATGTATTTAATTGCTTTGCACGTCTATATTTTGGTGATAGGATTACACCATCCTACCTAATTTCACCTGATTTTGTCCAGTAGATTTGGAGCAAATTGGCTGTGATGTGACAGACGGACTGACAGACAGACGCACGAGTGATCCTATAAGGCAGTGGTTCCCAAACTTATTTTGTCTACTGCCCACTTTGAGAATAAATATTTTTTTAGCGCCCCCATTTTTTCACCTATTTAAAAACCAGCCAACTGATACAGGAATGCACAATTCGGGTTATTTAACAAAAACTTGTTAAAACATGATAGATATCTACGAGTACTAATAACTATTAAAATGCGAAAGTGTGTCTGTTGCCTTTTTATTTGTTTGTTTGTGTCTACTTTCATTACGAAACGGAGCGACCGATTGACATGATTTTCATTTTTTCTATATTCAATAAAATAGGACAGATATATGAACTACGCGGAGAGAAATATAGAACCGAGTTTGAGCAATCTTTTAATTCATATTAGTTGATGTTCACAAGTTGTTGTTGAGAGTCGAGAGCTCTTGCAGTCGTTGTTTAAGAGGCCTCCTAGCTAAATAAAGCTCCTAGCAAAAAAAAAAAAATTTTCTTTCTGGGTCTCTTACCGCCCCCCTTGAACCCTGCAGCGCCCACAAGGGGGCGTTATCGCCCACTTTGGGAACCACTGTATAAGGGTTCCGTTTATGTTTTATCCGAATATGTATTATTCGAATAAATGTTTTATTTATCTATAAAAAATAAAAAGTCGGTAAGAATTGATAACCTCCTCCTTTTTTAAGACGGTTAAAAATGACAAAAATCGTTCTTGGATTCGACAAACCACCTACTATTTATAACGACAGTTTGATAGAATTTAAATAGCGCTGGTTAACTTTGCAAACAACTTCAAAATTATACTAAGTACCTAGCCTAATTTTCCCTAGCACAAATTACACTAAGCGAGCCCAGGCAATAAAAACCCGGTCTTAGCCACGGATTACGTATATTTATTGCCGTGAATATTTTCCACGTTTACCTTGAAGTAAGATTGCTTAGGCAAAGACGTGAACCGAAAAAACTTTAAGGTCAAATGTGTCAATATTATTCATCGCCATCATCATCAGGTCTTTTGACCTCTGCTGCAGGAGCACGACCCTCTCTGTACTACCAGAGCCATACTTGGCCAGAGCAGCCAGAGGACTTGGCCTAGACTCTCCACGCTGGCCAGACGGGTTGGAGAGGCCTCATTGATGTTTATAAACTTTGTTTAGTCAATATTTTTAGGAAATTCTTCTAGAATGCATGTTGTTATCTGACAATGTGCCACGTGCATTTGCCATTTGTGGTTATCATCCAATTACGCTTCAATATTACTTGACATCCGACAGCATTTGCAATGATTACTCCCACCCCGCCACCCAGCTAGTTTTAGGTTCCCCTCGACCGAGGCCTTATAATTATGATGACTACGTGGGACTAAAGAGTTGCTTTCTCCACCTAATGAATAAATAACCTGGCCCGGTAGGTTTAAAGTGTATTACAATTCGTTTTATTGATTTCGGATTTTCGTCTTTTCTATTCCTTAGGGAATAAAAAGGGGGAAAGCGGACCCCATGCAACTAAAGGACACTCAGAATATTAGTATTCAACTGAGAATACTGTTGAGAAAGAGCTCCTTGATGGCTGCTATAATATTTAGTCACAATGTAACAGAATTTGGTCCAATATGCTCGCTTCTTTAAAAATGATTAAAATAACTACAAAACTAAAAAAGAAAACGAACTCATGGACATTCCTACTCAATCTGTTTAATATTTCATGCAAATAGACCTAAGCAAGCCGGCATTGCAGCCCAGAGAAATGGAGTATAATTCTTAGCTGCATTGCGCCAACGTGCGCCCTAACTTCTATTGTATACTACTCGAAAGGCATTCACCCCAGAACAACTATAAAACCTTCAACTATTCAGACTATCCTAGCAGTTACCTAACCTGCCATCATATCTGACAAACATATTCTTATTTTAACCCAAACTTGAACACAAATCAATTAAAATGCCAATAAAAAAGACATTTAAATCACTAAATCGTCAATCTTCCACTTAACGACGCCTATAAATCAAATATGCGAATCATTATTACGGAAAATTAGTTTTAAAATATTGGAAAAACGTCATTTTTCGCGCCGAAACCCGAAACGTCAGTTGGCCATCTTGTTGATGCTTATTGGCGCGCTCAGTAGGGATGTTTAATCGTCGAACGGACGGATATAGTGCTGTCTCGCTCTATCCTGCTTACATAATACGGAAATGGGTGAGCAGTGTAAAGTAGAATCATGTCCGCATGCGGCCGCCGCCCCCGGGGGTAGATTATTGATTTTTCCCAGAGTTTGCGGCAGTCGCCATCCACGCCGGTGCCCAGCGCGAAAAAATACATCAAACGCGCGTCGCGTTCGCAAAAATTACCATTCCATATTCAAAATTACAAGCTACTTTTGAGTTTCTAAAGCAATCCGTTCGGAAATTGTTGAAACAAACGTGCGACCGTGCTGGAGTTATTTCGTAAGTATTATTTAACTTAATTTTTTATATCAAGGTTCCATTTTAATCTATTTTATGTGTCGACAGAGGTTTTTTTGCACTATGCGGCTTTTTCGGCTGATTAGTGCGGAAAAACGTGTTTTTCTACGCAATATCCCTGCTGTTAATTGCCGTCAGCTGATGGGGTGCCCGGGCGTATTAAACGTCAAAATTGTAAGCACAAATATTTGACATAAGCGTTTGAAACATTTTGATCTTACCAGTCTTTCCATAGTGGAATTCTGTCTAAAAACTCTAGTCCTATGAACAGTATGGTGCACATTCATCTTGGCCACTAATAAAAAAAAATAATTAAAAAAAAATCTAATCGCACGTTCAGATGGGTCCGGTGCTCGCCTGTCACTGATTTACACTATCGCGTTGATGCATATACATCGCTCTCCCTATAAGGATCTTGGTGTGGTTCACTGCAAATCGATAGGCGTTGGATAAGGGAGTCGGGATGCTTGCAGAAGCTGACGTCATGGATCGTTAGCACCATGAGGTGGTGACGTCACGACCCTCGGAATCCCTGGAAGGATTCATTAAGTCTGCAGTTATGGTTATGTGTTCGAAATGGACTATTGGAGGCAGTAATGTATGTAGATGGCCGTTTAATATGAGTTACTGTCGACCCTCATTTTCTGATAGGATTCTGAGTGGTTTTCTGATAAAAGTGGAGTGCTTTTGATAACACTTCTACAATAGACTTGTTATTCTGAGAGTTCGAGATTGGGTTTAATTTTTTTATTTATAAAAAATAACTTTTTTACTCTGCTGGGCAAGGATCTCCCCATCTCCTTCTAAACATCTTGATTTTGTGATCGAATTGAGGCTTATAAAAATAATATTCAAAACTTGGGTTTCCACTTGTCACTTGGTGTTAAGAGATCAGTCTAGCATGTACCACACATACTGACATGTAAGCCCATCTCATCATCATCATCATCAACAGACAGCTCCAGAAGTACCCTTTCTAAATAAGAGCTACCAAGCCCACTCTGTGTTAGCTCCAATGCAGATTCAGAAGTAGACCAAACTTTTGAGAAGTTATACACCCTTGGCAGAAAAAAGGAATGGTGACTTTGAGAACCTATTCCACTCTTCCTTTACCATATGAGATTCATGAAATAAAGGACATGATATCCCCGAGACCACAATCACGCTGATGGTCGTGAAGCTGGAGTCGCGCCACAGTGTGAACTTCACGTCCTTCGTGGTGCGAGTCCCGACGGAGAAGCTGGCGACCTTCATGGATGCTAACTTTTGGCCGAAGGGTGTGGTGTATCGTGGAACACCGACACTCCGATGACGCGCAACACATCGCAGCCTCAACGAGTGCCATAGTTTTTTTAAGTTTTATATTATGTGTAGATATGTTAGTCTGTAAAGTATATTAAATATGGGCCAATAATGTACTTTTATGTTTTGTTACCTGCAATAAACAAATTTATTTATTTGTAATTTGATTTACAAGAATGTCTAATTAGGGTAACCTATCATTTTCATGAATTTTTCTTCACCACAAAACCAATTTGACTACGTTGGGTAGATTAGGTTTGTTAGGTTTCCTGTGACCAAAACACGAGCGAGCGAGCGAAGCGAGCGAGCAATTCAATCTTTGGGCGAAGATGGAAACACAGACGCAAAAAAAAACTTTATCGTGGAGTGTAGGGTAGGTTCGTCAGATTTTCTGTGACCAGAAAACAAGCGAGCGAGCTAAGCGAGAGAGCGACTCAAGCTTAGGGTGAAAGTAACACAGTTATAAAAATAACTTTGCCCTGGAGTGTAGGTTAGGTTCGTTAGGTTTCCTGTGACCAAAACACGAGCGAGTTAGCGAAGCGAGCGAGCGACTCAAGCTTTAAGGCGAAAGTAATACAGAAATAAAACAATTTTGCCCTGGAGTGTAGGTTAGGTTTCCTGTAGCTAAAATACGAGCGAGCGAGCGAAGCGAGCAAGCGACATAAGCTAAAAGCGAAAGTAACACAGACACAAAAACAACTTTGCCAATTTATATCTTAGAAAATTATATTAAATAATGATTTTGCACAAAAATGACTGTACGTATGAATTAAATGCCACAAGGCGATTCTGACTGCGAACTTTCTGCGATATAATGATTCTACTTTAAAATTATTATGGCTATAAAATGTATGCTCTAAGATGAGTCTGATTTTTAATATGATTGGTTTTGAATCTATGATAAAGGAATAAATACCAAACAATTCTTTACGAAATGACGTTTCATAATAATAATACTAAATACTATAACATAAAAGGACATAATAATACTTAGTACAACATAAAAAGTTCTGCTATAATGCAAGTACCTCATACGAGTATCTTAATACCCGACTACGGCAAAGCCAAGAGGAAGGATTTTAGCTGGGTATTTTTAATATCAGTAGTAATAAATATCAATAATCGTAGTTTTTGGAGTAAATGCTGCAGTACAGTTTGTTGCCGCTCCCACTGCATTTGCGCTTAGGAAGCGGTGGTAAACTTAGCTGTAAAGAAAACTTGACAATTATCAAAGATCCAAACATAAATAAATGATTTTTGACTTTGAATTTACATTTAATCTTTATTGTTCGTAAATAAAATTGTACAGAACAATAGGCGAACTCAACGCCTTGCCTACCAGTCAACCTGGTAAGGTTCATCGCTTGCTGATCTTGTCGATCACCTTTTCACCTGCCTCACTATGAGTATCACACGATCATCATCAGTTCTTTTTGTCTCCACTGCAGGAGCACGACCCTCTCTGTACTACCAGAGCCTGACTTGGCCATAGCAGCCAGAGGGCTTGGCCTATACTCTCCACGCTGGCCAGACGGCTTGGAGAGGTCTCATTGAAGTTTATAAGCTTTGTTTAGCTTGTATTTCATAAGTCGCCCTATTCTTCTCTGCCGGAAATCAAATGAGTGTTATTTCCTTGTCCCCCTTTAGGATAAAGAATTGCTTCATCATCATCTTCATGTATTCCCAGTTGCATCCTCAGCGGTAACACTTCAGAACTCGAGATCTGCTACCTAACCTAGGAGATTTGCCGAGGTTACTGACTTTTGTACAGAGCGACTGCCGTCTGACCTCCACAACCCAATGGGTCACCCTAACAGCCTCCGTGGTGTAGTGGTTATAGCGTTCGGCTCATACCCGGAGGTCGCGGGTTCGATTCCCGGCGGGGGCAACGACTTTGTGTTGTTGTTCTGGTTTGGTTAGGACATTGCAGGCTGATCACCTGATTGTCTGATAAGTAAGATGATCCGTGCTTCGGAGGGCACGTTAAGCCGTCGGTCCCGGTCACTGTCTTTGACATTGGTCGTTACCTAAAACCATGCCAGAGGCCTTTAAGGCGGTTTAAAAACTGACACTAGTGTTAGTCACTAACATACTCGATAAGAAGAAGAACCCAAAGGGTAGGCCATAACCACTCCTTGGATAGGTTTGAACAAACGTTAGATGGCGTTAGGACCCACAGTTTTTACATGCCTTCTGAAACACAGAATCATTTTTCTTTTCTGGTAATCAGTTGATTCAAGCCTGCAATAGCTTAATCCGACTGAAAACAACTTTTCACAAAGCATACTTCCCAGTAGGATTCGAACCCACGACCGCTGGATCACAAGGCGAACTTCTTGACCACTGGACTGGAGGCAGTCTCAAGCAAGTACCTACAGAAAAAAATATTATACGTCCTTTTTAGAAAAACTTCTATCGAATACTAGGGTAAAATGTATTTTGCTTGATATGCAGCGTTCTCGTAATTTAGGTAAGATTAGTGCCTGCCCTGTCAAAAATATTTGTTCACGTCACTGACTACTACTTAGGTTTAAAGGATTTCTGTTACTTACATGTAAGAAGTTTTAAAGAATGTGTTTTAGTTTTGCCAAAAGTAGCCGTTTTTTGCAAATGTGCCAAGAAAAGCTTCACGTTCGTAGTTCAAAAGATAGTTTGAAAGAGAAAAATAAAGGCTTGGTCAAGACAAAATTCTAAATAGTATCTCCGTTTCCTTTTAAATTATTTTAGATAGTGAACAAAATCACAACCCCACCCAAATACTCGTAACTTTATCAAACGGTCCGCGCTGCGGATTCGATAAGCTTGCTCAAGCCATGGCAGCACTCCAATATTTAGATTACTTTCATTCTACAAGAAGCTTAAAACAATTCAGTTGTGGAGAACTGATGTCTGAGATAGGTTTCCGATGAACCTGTGTTCGGGTCACCTAGACTCTTTTTAAACATAAAACTAATAACTTCAGGTTAACTACAGAGAAATAAACAAAAAATAACGTTACACTAATAAATTGAGAATGTAAAAATAAAAACTATATATATAATATAAATTAAAGTAATAAAGTAAATATATATAAAAGAAAGTCGTGTTTGTTACAATACTTATAACTCGAGAACGGCTGGACCGATTGCCATGGTTTTTGATTTGTTGGATTTGTTTCCGTCCCAAATAGCAGAATACATCTTAAAAACAATGAAAACTCGATATGTGTAATGAATACTTAATCATTTCAATAGATGCTGATTTGTTTATTACATGTCAAACATTTGTTGTCCAATCCTGTCAAATAGTGTAACAACTATTTTTTTTTGAAGCTTATGGCCTGGTTGCTGAGACCTTTCAGCCACAACTTTATTTTTTCTGAAGACATCATGTGTGCGTTCAGAAATTTATTTTTTGTAAAATATCTACAAAGTTCAGGTACATACCTAAGATTTATTCTACAGTAAAAACATAAAATCATCGGAAAGGAACGGAATTTAGGGAATAAAAAATCAGTTGGTAAAGGTTATAAGATTAAGGAAAAAAAATCTACAGGTTAACAAAAGTGTAAATGTCTTTTTATAGGTTGTCTATGATTTTTCTTGATAAGCTATTCATACGTAGTGGTTATATACTCTTTGAGCTATTGTCTATGTCTCGAAAGTTCAGGCAATCAAACTCATGTCAGAAAAAAATGATTGAAAACTATGCAGATTGTGCAGATTGGGAAAAAAAATAAGACTCGGATTAATTCATTAATAGGATTTTCAATCAAGCACTTTGTGGTAAACGACATTCATTGACTGTTAGGCGGTACGAAGTTCGCCGGGTCAGCTAGTATATAATATAAATTAAAGTAAACTAAGTATGGCATATATACTATAAAATGAAATTCTCATTGAATATGGTAGTATCCAGGTCCAAAAAAGACATAATATGATATTGCCAAGAGAATATAACAAAATCGCAATATATTGTCACTTGTCACTGACAGTAGCAATTTTTGATGCAGAAAAACTGATAATTCAAATTCAAATTCTAATTTCTTTATTTTTCTCCACAATCTTACATTGATAATAGGAGCGCTATTTAACTCCAGGAAACTATGATGTCACGACGTTTTACTTCATACAAATCCCTCAGACAATGTTTGTTATGGCGTTCAGGAAAAGTGTTCAATTTGACCTGTTGGCACATAGCAGATAAAACCTACCGTTGAAAAGACTCAACCCAAAAACTGATGAGCATTATGGGTTGTATCTCATATGTGAGCACAGAACGGAACTTTCTCATGCAGCTATCCTTTTTTGTCGCTCAGAACCGTCATTTGCTAGAGCGAGGGCGAACGACGGAATGTTTCAGCACCGGCCGTCCCGTTGTTGCTGTACGGTGCTGCCAAAAGAGTCTTAAATTTAAACTAGCTTTTCTTAAATTTAAATGCTCTCTTTATTCCCTTCGTGCGGATGGCTGAAAACGCGACAGAGCCATCAGCGTTTCGTCATAACGTTGCATGCTCACCTGCATTAGGTTGGGGTTCAAATAGCCCGTAATAATCATTTTTCCTAATGACTGTTGACTTGTGACATATGAAACTATTTAGATTTTTTGGATATTTAGTTCTTTACAAGCTTTTATTTAACTTTCAATGTATTTTTATGTATGTATGAATGTTTTTTTAGGTCAAATCTTGTAACTCATTGAAATTTTGCATTCTTTTGTAAATCGGACGACAATATGGAATCAATGAGCTATTCTGTTAATGGAGCCGGGAGATATTCGTCAGAATTTATCCAGGCTGTCATGGTCGTCAACGTTAGAGTTTGCCACTTACACACCAAAAAACAAACATAATGGAAAAGATACATAGATTGCAAATGGTACATAGATTGCAAATGGTACTAGACTACATTTTTCTTTGAATTATTACATCCCTAGGGTGACTCGTAAAAGTAAACGCGCGGGCACTTATAAGAATATTAAAATATTATGTAAATTTAAAAAGACGATATACAAAACCCCTAAAATTACTATGCCTATTGGTCATTTGATCTATAGGTAAATTTTAAATAGTTTTAAATCTCGTATGAGTATTTTTCCGAAGTTCATAAAACATAAATTGTACAATACCTACGCATGTATTATCTAAATAAGGGCCGTGTGGTTTCCGGCAGAGTAGAATAGGGCCACTCCAAGTCCTCTCGGTGATGACGTAGAAAGCGACTTAGGAAAAACAAGCTAAACAAAGCTTATAGACATCAATGAGACCTCTTCAATCGTCTGGCCAGCGAGGAGAGTGTAGGCCAAATACTCTGTCTGCTCCGGCCAAGTATGGCTCTGGTAGTACAGAGAGGGTCGTGCTTCTGCAGTGGAGACAAAAATACCTGATGATGATGATGACGATGATGTATTATTTAAAATTCTAAATACCTAATGTCCAGGCGTCCAAAAAATACACTATTTCATAGTAATATCTTTTATTTCCTAAAACATTACAATAAATTTGCCACAGCAATTTGGGAGGACATTAAGGTATGTACGTATTATGTCAATATGATGAATTGATAGGTGGAATCCTATCATTAGGTTGTGGGCGTGTAGATATGGCCCATAGAGAATATGCACGTACTTTTTTATTTGCTTAATAAAATCTTTTACCACAGTAAACAAATATGAAAGAATTTATAAAATATCTTAATCAGCGACAAACTTGTGATACGTTTAAGTTTTCATTAGAAAGTCCGATATAGACTGGTGACGTCAAAGCCTATGTCATCTATACATTTGCCATAGAAAATAGCATTTTTGCGAGTGAGATAGACATATTTTCGTGAAATCGTTATATCTGTTCGTTTTTCATCAAATTTTAAGCTATTGCATAGCTTCTATCGCGGGCCTTGAGCGCGGGGATCGAATCCAGAAATTCCGTAACGAAAAATCCTCACGCTCTCCCCACTCCGCCTACCATGTAGGTTGCCGCTTCGTCTCCGTCGTCCGTTTGCGACGTTGCCGTCCTTCCTTATTTGCAATAGCTTTACCGCGGCAGTCCCCGAGTGCCACACGTCTTTTTTTTATTCTGTTTTCACTGTTAGTACTTTACTTTTGAATATTTATGGATAAACTGGTTAGATAACACATATTTTTTATGCATATTCCTAATTTAATTTTTAAGTTCGAACAATTGCCAACTAAACCCGGATATAAAATGTAGTAAAACTATAAAAGGCGGTCTTAAATTAAGAGTCCCCTTACCCTAGACCAAAATACAACTTTCCATACAAACGTAGTCTACGTTTTATTTCAAAACAATTTGTCCGATTTCGACAAAATTTTGTAATTTCAAAGATATTGCGATTATCTAGGTTTATAACTGGTTTCCAACGGTAAAAATATGAACTTGAAATAGAATATAGTGTTATTTATCATTTTTGACCATCAGTATGGGAAACTTCTAAATCGTTATATTTTCTTTCCAGTTATAATTTTACGTAGGAAATCAGTTATAAACCTAGATAATTGCAATTTCTTTACAATTACCAATTTTTTGCGGAATCTTCGAAAAATTAAACGTAAACTACGTTTGTATGGAGAAATCTAGGGTAAGGGGACTCTTAAGACGTGTATAAAAGCCTGAATGTCGCGCTATTCGGGACCTTCATCCAGGAACTAATAAAAAATGTATGTGCTCTTTGGCCCAGGGACTAATAAAACAATTGTCTAATCTAACAAGCTCCGTTATATAAGGTCTAAGAAAATATACTGAAACTATTATAAGGGTGAATTCAGTCCGTGATAGTGAACAACTTTTCCCAAGGAACATATATCATATGCATCAATATGCATGAGAAAAATATGTGTTATCTAACCAGTTTATTCGTAAATATTCGAAGGTAAAGTACTAACAGTGAAAACAGAATAAAAATTGGTGGAAAAAAGAACGAGATATAGCGATTTTACGAAAATATGTCTATCTCACTCGCCAAAACGCTATTTTCTATAGCAAATGTATTGATGATGTGTAATTATGACGTCACCAGTCCATATCGGACTTCTCTCTCTAATTGAAACTTTAAAGTATCATAGGTTCGTCGCTGATTAAGATATTTTATAAATTCTTTTATATTTGTTTACTGTGGTTAATAAGGATTTTATTAAGGAAATAAAAAAAATGCGTGCATATTCTCTATTGTATGGGAGGCCAAAAAATGTTTTTCATGTTTTGTTTAAATATAAATGCTGACTTTTGATTGGTTTTGGGAAAAAAAATGTCGTATAGTTAATAAATTCCTCTATCCATCCATAAACGTAATCCAAAGTGTACTCGTATATTAGTGTATGACTTATGATCAAAAGTTGCGAAAATGATTTTCGATCGAGATCACGTAGTTACGCCGTTTAAAATGGGATATATATATAAGTAATATCTCTTGTTTTTTTGCACCCTTGTTGACGTCAAATGCTTACTTACAGCTAAGTTTACCACCGCTTCCTCAGCGCTAGTGCAGAAGAAGCGGTAACAAACTGCACTGCAGCATTTTCTCAAAAGACGTCAACTCACAATCAAATTAATGTGGATAGTTTCAGTATTTTGTTAGACGTTTTATATACATTTGAAATAAGACGCTCCTTTTAAGTCACGCTCCAGTGTAAACACGTCCTAAGAAAGGTTATTTAACAAATATCACGTCTCGGGAGATGTGACGTGAGAGGTGGATAAATAAGAATATTATCAGTATTTGTTTTCCTTATCCCTGCAAACCGGGATTTTCCGACATATAGAGTTACTGCGATGAATATTTAAACATTATGAAGATATCTTGACTTTAGTTACATGTTTAGAGAATATTCGTGGAAATCTAATACTGATATTTGTGGAATCCGTAATCATTATCAATATCAATGATAATGACATGTACAGAGAAATTGTATATCCGTACGTTAATAAATTAATGAAAAATGAGTGTGGGTGATGATAAAAAGAGTAACAGAACACAAAGAGAAAAAAATTGTCTGTCTATATGTATTTCACGTTAATCTTCGAAACTACTAGAGGGATATTTACGCAGTTTTCAATAATAGATTAAACTCATATCGGTATAGACTTTGTTTAATTGAAATCTGATATTAAGAAGAAATATGGCGTCACAGTGATCTAGTATAGCTCGTGGTTCAACTTATAAGAGGTCATTCCTTGTTGTATAATATAAATAATCAAACCTAAATATCGAAATAAATAGTTTTAAAATGCAGAAGTTTGAATGGATATGGATTTTGTTTCGCTTTCAAGCTAAAACGGCTTAACGGATTATTTTAATCCCGGAGAAATGTGACGTTCCCGAATGTCACCTATAATCACGGACAATGCCGCTTGCATCAACTAGTTTTATAATAAAGTCAACATTCACACCTTAAGGGTGATCAAACTCGCTCTTGCCCAGTCTAATATCTATTAATTACCAGCAACCGTATCTTATCTGGCGAAATCAATTTCATTGGCTGTATGCAAATCAGCTGATAAAGCGGTAAATTGGTTTCGCGCGAATTTGACAATTAATTGACAGTCGGCAGAAGACAGAAGGCTACCTGACATTTTAAATGTTGGAATTTACCGACCTAGGAATGGGTAAAATTGGCTTGTTTTTATCGATTTCAAAAAAGAGGGTTATCCTCTAAGCCGGCACTGGGAGGAATTCCTCCCGACTTCAATTGTTTAACTATTGTGTCTGTTATTGGCGCTGCTTGAAGAGTTATTTATTCGAATGTGTATGTTTTTAATATGTACCGAATTATTCCAAGACGCCTGGACTAATTTGCAAATTTCTTGTTTTAACTAAAAACCGACTGCATCATGAAACTACATCATCAATTCAAGGGACCACCTCACAAGTATGCTCTTCTAAACAATAACGTAAAGGGTTCCGTACTATTATCAATTAAAAAATCACGTTTGTTGTATGGGGCCCCCCTTTTATTCTGTTTTTAGCCTATTTATCGTTACAGCGGCAATAGAAATACATAATCTATAAAAATTTAATCTGTTTCATGAGGTACACCTGATGACAGACAGTCAGACGGACGGACAGCGGAGTCTTAGTAATAGGTTCCCGTTTTTCTCTTTCGACGCCTGCGCTTGACCATCATCATGTTATAAAACTTACTTAGCGTTTTTAAGGTCTTAGGGACCCAGGCTCTCTCTACCTCGTAAGGTTTATGGACGATGTACCTATCTAAAATCTAAACCAGACTACACTCGGACTATTCAATACCTAATTCAAAGGCCTTTCTATTCTAATATGAATGCTATTGTCTAAACTGCCAATCCCACGTAGACGGATGATAGACGTCTTTGTACGGTAGAACATTGAGGAAATTGAGTGGAAAATTAACCATCGTTTCAGGAGATACATGAATTGTCCGAAGTCCAGTGCCTCCCCCATTTGGAATAAATTGTTCGGAAGAAAATGGAGATTTCATTTAAAATTTTAGTCGCATATAAAGTCTTAGATAACCCTTCAAACTATTTTAATTTAAAGTGAGAACGTAAGGTTTTTCTACGCGCATTTGCGAACACGGCCACTTTTTGCTAATGTGCGTAGAAAAAGTTCACGTTCTCACTTTAAGCATTATTCAAACTCGTATAAAAACAAAAGGATTCATGGTTTTGGGTTAGGTAGTACGACATAAAGACTATTCAGGACCAAGTCATATAACATAATTTAAAAAAATATAGGTATTTCTTTGCAATATTTTTTTACTTGCAGACATAGCAATAAACGTTTATTTATTGATACAAACTTGGATATGTTATTTAAAATAGCAAAATTTATTAAATGAGCCATTTTTAATGAGCGGGAAAATTTAATGTGAATAAATACTCGAGAATATAGAATGCGCTCTTTAAATTGTTTTTTTTTTACAACGTATGTGGCCAGTGCTTTTTAAATTACGAACACAGCTTGCAAACTCTTTGCATACATTCCAAACAAGGGCACTGTTCCCCGTGAAATTTTGTTTAAGTACGAAACGAACTTATCAAACATTCACACGGCCTTAAGCCCTAGGGAGGAACTTTTATACGCTCACAAGTTTATAACTTTGCTATGAAAATTACGACTTAAGCGGGAAATTATCGATTTACGAAGATTATGCTTGAATTATGGTATTTGTTGCTTGTTTTAACTTAAAACGTAATGTTTTTTTCATAACTGTGCTTTAAAATTTATTGAAAGTGATACTACAGTTTATGAACCAGTTTCCACAATAGGACAAAATCAATAGGACAATGATCGGGCTTCGAAATACTCAACTACACGTAACCAGGAATACTAAATTGGGTAGATGACTGGCTCAAAAATAAATCATTCAGTATAGTTCATAAAATTAAACGACACAAAATAGTGCCACTTTTCATTGATCATATCCATTTTGCATTTCACATTATTAATGCTAAAAGACTGGTATTAAGAGCGCTATTCGTATTTCATACAAATCCCAAGTATATTTTTTTATTTTGACGTTTAGAAAAAAGTGTCTGATTTGACTCGTTGTCATCGAGCGGATTAAGGATTAGAATCTTAGCTGATAAGTTCCTGGACATTATATTCACCAGTGACTTACGTTACGTACCTATATACTTAAACTTTATCTTTGTGTCAATCATTTTAAGAATGGTGTTACGTCCATGGATATTATTCTCCAGTGACTGTCAATACTTAAATTTTACCTTTGTGTGAATCATTTTAACCCTGGGGGCCCCTCAGTGCTTATAAAATGGTCGTAAAAGTGATGTCACATGTGGCATCGCGGGCCCATGGTGGTGAATGGTTTGATATAGAGTAACTCGCGGTTCAACTTATAAGAGGTCATTTCTTGTTGTATAATATAAATAATCAAACCTTAATATCGAAATAAATAGTTTGAAAATGCAGAAGTTTGGATGGATATGGATTTTGTTTCGCTTTCAAGCCAAAACGGCTTAACGGATTGGAATGAAAGATTTTTATCTGGACTAACACATAGGATTCTTTTAATCCCGGAGAAATGTGACGTTCCCTATTGATATAGAGTAAGCTGATGATTTCTTTCCGGCAACGTTTCAAGCTGAGTTTTCAGCGTCGGCCAAAAATGTAGTGGTCCACCGGTTGGGAACAACGTTCCTCCTTTCAAAATCGAAGGGTTTATATACAGTCACTCAAATATAAATGTAAAAAAAATGTATAGTGGTTTTTTTAGGGATTCTTTTTACTTTGGCTAGAAAAACCCGCTATTATACGTCGAATTCATCCGTTTTATATACACTTGCTGATGAATCTACGCCTAAATATTTGAAGAAGGTGTCATCTCATTCGCGGAGGAAATATTTTCTGATGAATTGACACCTATCAATTTAAGTTTTTTCATCTTTGGAAGAGATATCTTTCGGAAGAATTGTCACCTAAGTCACAAATGCTCGTATACAACCTTCATTACTACGAACGAACTAAGCCTAAAAGCACCGTTCCGGACAATTTAAACAGATTGCCAGCAATTTACCTGCATTTACTTATTAAATCTTTATTGACCATCATGGTACAAAAGCTGGACTTAATGCTAATGCATTCTCTCCCAGTCAGCCTTCAGGAAAAACAGAAATAAACTTTTAGCATTAGTCTGCTAAACATTAATGTTATTTAAGCATTCAGACGTCGACTATGCTGGGCCATTCACCATTAAATTGTATCCTAACTTGATCTCTATCTCTATCAAATTAAGATATGTTTTCTTTTCCTTCCAGCAGCGAATGCCCGAGTCCAACCACTGTTGGGCGTAGAACTCAGCCCCTTAGCGCCGGCCCGGAGGCTCTGCACTGATGATTGGCTCCTTCTGGAACCTGTGCCGAGCGTGCCCTTCCATGCCCGTTGATAAGGTAAGTAAATTTCAGATTTAACAAGTAAGTAATGCTTTATTGTACACCAAAAAATTACAATAATTAGAATATACACAGAGAATAAGACATTAAAATGTACAATAGACGGTCTTGTCGCTAGAAGCTTCCAGACCCGATGGATGGAGAGAATATAGCGAAACGTTAGCAGACGCGGTGTACATGGCTAAAATACGATACCTAAATAACAAGTATATAAAAGGTACATATACATATAATATTTAAAATTGTATAAATATATACATGGAATATATAGGAATCACGTAACAAAGACTAAATGATAATATTATGTTGAAACTGGTTTCCAAATGCGCAGGACAGGACTGAGGTTCTTTGTTCCTCTCCGTGCTTCGGAAGGCACGTATAAGCCATTGCCCCATGGCTGTAATCATCGTACGGCAGTCGTCAAGCTATATCGGATGACACCAGTATAGGCTACTTACACACGCAAAAGAAATCTCCTAAGGTCGTGCGTAATATATATATATTTTTTTTTTTAATATATAAAGACAAATAACACTGATTGAGGTTGCCCCAAAGTAAGTTCGAGACTTGTGTTATGGGATACTAACTCAACGATACTATATTTTATAACAAACACATATATAGATAAACATCCAAGACCCAGGACCATTTGAAAAAGGTCATTTTCCAATATGCGTCCCCCTTCCACGACCCCGCACCTCTCGCCCGTTCTTGCCAAACTTATGATAGCAAGGTACTATTATAATGTAATTTATATGTAAAAAAATAACTGTCTTACCTAATTAACCCTAGGAGAAAATAGTGTCTGCATTTTTAATAATAAGAGCCTGAAAAGTACTGACTGTGCACATCTCGTCACACCTATATTTCGCTGGCACAGAGCCAAACCACGTTTTTCCCACAAGCTGCTAACGGTGTTATACAGATTAAAAAGATAAAAAAGTATACTTTTTTCCATTCTAGTTTAAAACTGAACTCAAAATTTAAGGCGAATAACACTGCACCACGCCCCGCGGTGCGTAGTGCGGGGTCGCCATACAAAAACGACGCGTGGAGACGCAGTGTCAGAGTGTTGTCCTATGCGTTTTTTTTTATACAAATTGAGATACTTGCATATACTGAGGTCCCGTACCAGTCAGCAGGGCACGGTGCAGTGTGTTAATCGCCTTACATATGTTTTTATGACTTTACATAGACGTAAAAAATTACAGTTTGAAACTATAATTTGACACCAAAGGCCATGTATCCGCTGTGTGTTTCACCTCATGTAGAGGTAAAAAACCGGCTAAGTGCGTGTCGGACTCAGGCACGAAGGGTTCCGTTCATCTATAAAAAAATCACATTGTTTGTATGGCAGAATATTAAATATTCGTAAGGTAACCTATTTTGATAAAATTTCTATGGGACCTATTGACAAGAATGCCCTTTCAAAATTAACACAAATTTCACTAAAATATTTCTTTTAAACTAAAAACCGACTTTACCGCCAGACTACACAACCAATTTTGATGAAATTTCTATGGGTCCACTTAACAAGTATACCCTTTCAAACAAAGGAGAATTTTCCAAATCGGTCGAGGCGTCTTTGAATAATCGGTGAACATACATTTAAATAGGTCGTGACGAATTGATTACCTGCTTTTTTTGGCAGTCGGTTAATGAAAACGGAAAGGTCGCAGTTCGAGCTCGATGCTCCCGAACAAATATTGCCCTAAATGTATTTGGCGAGGCGGGGCTCAAAATTACGCCATTTAGTATATTTGTTGATACTCTAGTGTCCTCCTTGCGAGCATTAAATAGATTATTTTAGGTCTAGCTATTAGTGATAAGTTTTTGCCAGGAAAATTAAAAAAAAGACCGTCGACACCATCTAGCGATGAGGGGCGGAACTAAGCTTACTTGCCAGGTAAATTAATTAATGACTTTTGACCTGTAACCCCCAATTACTTTTAAAGGGTTTGACCGATTTTCATCAAACGTAGCTAAGAACGCAAGGGAACTTGCTTTTCGTAAAAAAGCCGCATCGAAATCGGTTCATCGGTTCGAGAGCTGGATGCCACAGATATACACACACACTGACTGACATTAGAGTCAAATCACTTACTAAGGTTTTTGCTTTCTAATACTGTTATCAAGTAAAACTTAATTTCGGCAGGACCCGAACATTTATGGTATTCCTAATTTTTGTCGGGGGTGTAAAAATAAAAAATAAAATAGCCAAGCCCCTTTTTTTACATATTTTATTTTAATTGTATTTAACATTTAAGAAGGATAAGAACTTAGCGGAAGAAAAAGAGACATGGAAAGCACTCCACCGGCAAGAGCCCAGCTCTTAGATAAATAAGAAGAAAATTATATTTATAATTACATTTAGTTTAATAGTGGCAATGCTGCCAGCCTTTTGGCCACGCCTACATAATTTGTAATTTTTAGTTTTAATTTAAATTTTAATAAGTTTGTATAGTTTGAATTTAAGTTAAATTAAAAAAAAAATTTTCAAATAAAAATATTCAGTTTAATAGTGTATTTATTAATACCAAAATAAATGTAATCCTTTTTATATAATTTTAAGGAAAGCCAACCAAGTGCAAGGAATCTATGTTAAGACGATCAAAGCACCCAAGTTGTCACTTGGCTTTGGGTCATAACCAGACGTTACGACGTTGTAACCTAGTTTCATTCCTCTTTATGGCTCCTTAAATGTTACGATTAAATGGAGAGGTTAAGTTCGTCCACATACAATGATTAGAAAGTCGTATTAAGGATACGTGTACCAAAACTTGGACGTTCACTATAATTCAGTCATCATTACCATCATAGTCTTTTTGTCTCCACTGCAGGAGCACGACCCTCTCTTTACTACTAGAGCCATACTTGGGAACAGTATAGGTACAGTACAGAGGGTTTGGCCGTGGTTTGGCCTACATTCTCGCTTGCCAGACGGGTATGAGAGGTCACGTCGAGTTTTATAAGTTTTGTTTTATTAGTCTTCCCGTGGATGTCGTAGAAGGCGACTTAGGAAATACAAGCCAAACAAAGCTTATAAACATCAATGAGACCTCTCCAACTTGTCTGGCCAGCGTGGAGAATGTAGGCCAAGTCCTCTGTCTGCTCTGGCCAACTACGGCTCTGGTAGTACAGAAAGCGTAGTGCTCCTTCAGTGGAGACAAAAAAAAACCTGATGATGATGATGTGGAAGGCCATGGAGCAAGCTACAACTTGGCTTTAAATTACAAGACCCCATTACTAACACCGTGAACCCACAACGTACCAAAGAACGAGATAACGGAAAAATGGTCATGAACCTCAAATGAAACTGAGCAGGTCACCTGCCATACCAGAGTGATGGAAGTGGTTGGTGGAGTAAATCATTAACAATGGTGGCTTGACACGGGTGAAAGAAGAATTGGAATTTGATATTAGACAGAAGGTCTTATTTCTACCTGTTATTGCAACACTGTATTTTAGCAAGATTTGTGGTAGAATTGAAATAGCCATTCAGCGCGGGAATCTTTTAATATTTTGACATTTCAAATGTCTTTTCGTTCGCCTACACAGGAGTGTAGGCTCCAATTTTACGAAAAAGTGCGATCACTTTATATCTCAGACAGTTGTGACAATATACCTATTTAGAAAAGGTAAGGAGCAAAAGGAATTGTTTGAGAAAGTCTAATATAAAATATATGGCCGAAATTGTATTAAAAAAAACTCTTTTCTGAATTCTTGATTTTGGCACTCGATATTTTGGAAACGAAGGATGATATCTAAAATGTTAGAAAACCATCTTTGGATAATCTAGTCAGCTACAATTTGAGCCTAAAACAAAGACGATCGGGTTAAGGGTTTGCCCTGTAGCCTAACCTTTTTGAAAACAGTTAAAAAGTCATAACGTTTGCAATTTGTTTGTTCACAGGCGTTATGTCGAAGATACATAAGTTAACCTAAGAATAAAATAATTATCCTTTAACGTTGTAGTTTTATTTCGTAATCTTTTCCTTATCCCGACTTTCTCGTCGCTCAGCGACAATATTTCTTCGAATACCGTAGATTCATTTTTTAATGTACTCGATAGTCGTATGAGCCACAACATCTATAATTTTTTTCTTGACACCATGTCACATAACCTCCTTTACATTTTTTATTAAGTTAAATTTAGAATGTAATTTAGATTTTTAATTTAGATCGAAGTGATAGACTTATGAGTGCCAATTGGAAATTTCCTAAATCAATTAAGATTAGACCTAGGATTTGCGGCGAAGCCCTACACGGGCTGTCTGCTAGATTAGGCCTTATAACAGTCTGTTTTTACCCGACTGCGACAGCCAAGAGGAAGGGTAATGATTTTAGCAGTCCATGTATGTATGTACGTGGTTTGTTCCACCGTAGCATCCGAATAGCTGGTCTAATTTCTACAAATGATATGTCAATAGATTTGCAATTTTTGTCCATGTGACATAGGTTAAAATTTGTATGCAATATATGTATATTACGAAAGTTACATACAAAAAGTGCGAGTTAAAAAAAAATATTTTTTGTGTGGCATATTGAATGAAAGTTATTAATTAGCACATTACAAAAAAAATAGGTACATTGTTAGCCTTTATGCCTCCCGTACCTACTAGTTTTTGTACTTATATCTTGTATATTTAATACAGAGTGATAGACTTAGTTATAAGGGTGATAATTTGTCTTAATTTAAGGGATGAAGACAGTAGACTTGGAGCTAAGAAAGATAAATATAGGAATTAGCCGCTTCTTTTAATTATGTACGTTAATTTGTCGACAATAGTTTTAACCGACTTCTAAAAAGGAGGATGTTATCAATTCGTCGCGATCTTTTTGTATGTATGTTCACCGATTAATCGAAGACGCCTGAAGCGATTTGGAACTTGTTTAGGGTTCCGTACCCAAAGGGTAAAAACGGGACCCTATTAATTAGACTTCGCTGTCTGTCCGTCTGTCTGTCACCAGGCTGTATCTCAAGAACCGAAGCTAGACAGTTGAAATTTTCACAAATTATGTATTTTTGTTGCCGCTATAACAACAAATACTAAAAACAATATAAATATTTAAGGGGGGTTACCATACAACAAACGCTATTTTTTATAGATAATGGTACGGATCCCTTAGTGCGCGAATGCGACTCGCACTTGGCCGGTTTTTTTTGTTTGAAAAGTGCGGACCACGCCCTGTGTCTCTTAACTTGTGAAAGGAAGTTCTAATATAACATTAGTCTTTAATATAGTATCGTTGAGTTAGTATCCCATAACACAAGTCTAGAACTTACTTTGGGGCTAGCTCAATCAGTGTTATTTATCCCTATATATTTATTTATTTATTTGTCCTACTAATATTATAAGTGCGAAAGTAAGTTTGTATACTTGTTTGTTTGTTTATTACCTCTTCACGCTTAAACTACTAAACCGATTTGGATGAAATTTGGTATGGATATAGTTTGAGACTCAGGGTAGGGTATAGGATACTCTTTATCCCGAAATTCCCACGGTAAGCGAAGCCCGCGGGTACAGCTAGTTTCAAATAATTATAGCGGGTGACTTATTTAGGATCATTTCCACTAGTACCATTGCGTTTTGTTCCATGGAACAAGTACAACTTATTAGTCCCACTAGTTCCATTAAACATAAAAATGGAACAAATGCAACGCGATACTCACTCGTGAGTTTTGAAGACAGGGTAGGCATATTTCAGTGTACTCTGTGTGTAATTTGTCCCTATATGTTTATTTATTTATTGTATTCCAGTCGGGCCTTCGTTCTCCTCCATTGTCAGTTTATTAAGTGTGAAAGTTCAGGAGATATGTAGGTATAATTGTATGAGATCACTTTCGTAACCTACAAATGACGTAAGGACGACATTCGACACCGTTTCACGGTGACACTGAAGTCATAGTAATTTGAATTAGAATCTCTTCATGTATGAAATGAACTGAATTAAATTTATCATTGAATTCTGCCATCGTGACCTACATTTGTCGTAGAGAGCATAGAAAGCTTTGCACAGTCAATTCGCTCAAATAGATTGCGGCATATTGGATTACGAAATGCGGATTCTGTCAATGAAGGGTTCCGTACTACTATTTAAATATATAAAATCACGTTGATTGTATGGGAGCCCCACTAAAATGTTTATTTTATTATGTTTTTAATATTTCTTGATATAGCGGCGACAGAAACGTCTGTGAAAATTTTAACTGTCTAGCTATCACGGTTCTTGAGATACAGCCTGGTGGCAAACAGGTAGACAGACCGACCAACGGACAGCTGTGTCTTAGTAATAGGGTTACGTTTTTACCCTTTGAGTACGGAACCCTAAAAATATATTGTAACAATGTAGGTTTGGTGGTCATTCTTTGTTTTCTTTGAATATTGCTGAATTTGTTAAAAAGTATGTATTCCATTACAAATTACACATACCATAATGTAACATACCGACTTAATATAAAGCGCAGACTAACTTTGTTACTAGGTTTTAACCATTAGCCGACCAAATCAAGCTAACATCTAGTAATATGCCACTGTCTCATCTGAAAATGTCAACTTGATTGAGTCGGATAATGGTTTAAGTCTAGATAGTGATAAAAATCCATAATTTTAAATATATTTGACTGTACCGCACTGAACAGTAGACAAAATCTAGTGAAGTAAGGCGTGGTAGTATTTTGTTCTGCCTACATTATTTGGAGGGCTTTAAAATTGGCAACAGAGTTGGCTATCGACCAAGACCCGGGGCAGTAAAGCTTACAGCCTCCAAATCTTTCTCGATTGATTAAAAAGCCCACGTCTAGCTTTGGAAATAGCGAAGTATCTCTTGAAAAGGGCGGTTTTCAAGAGGTACTTGCCTAAAACTGGAAAACATTTAATTTACGGTATTTCGACGATCTGTATGGCCTAGTGGTCATTATGGAGGTCCGGGGTAAGATCCGCGGTCAGGTCATGATGGTTTTTTTATTTATTTGAAAGCTGACTTAATACAATACAATACAAAAATCTTTATTGCACCAAAAGACATTTACAATTTTTTAACACTTATGAAATAACAACATGTAATGAGGTACAAGAGGTGGCCTTATCGCCGAAGCAATCTCTTACAGGCAACCAAAAAGAGAAGAAATGCGAAATCTATACATATAATAAAACAGTAAAAAGAGTGTGTCTGTACATTAAATATATTTCCAAAAAAAAATTGGGGGCGATGGAGACGTAGTAATAGAGTAAGAATTTAAAAGAAAATGTCTGTCTGTTTGTCTGTTTGTCTGTTTGTCTGTTTGTCTGTTTGTCTGTTTGTCTGTTTGTACACGCTAATCTCCGGAAATACTGGACGGATTCGAATGAAACTTTTTTTGTTATATAGCTATTAAGCCTGGGCAACATATAGGGTATAAATGATTTTGGAAAATGGAACGCCTGATGCAGAACCCTAATGGTCCAGCTAAACTATAAGAGATATAAAAATGCCGCCTTAGTAAAAGTTGTTCAGCCTGATGAGCATTTTCCAGAGACATAAAGTCCACGCGAACGAAGTCGCGGGCTTCGGCTAGTATATAATAAGATAACAGGTGGCGCAGTTCGATTTGTATATACTAAATTAAAATAGTAATAAATACAATAACCTACATTAAATAATTAATATACGAATAAATACATAATATATAGCTAAATACACATAAGTATATATATTCATATACATACAATTGCACATATTTACATAGCATGATGATACAAAATAAATAATGTAAACATACATATAAATAAATAAATATCAATATCACAATGATGCAAAACAAATCAGCAGTAATGTACACGAGCAAGCCGAGAGAAGAAAGATATAGTAGAAGAAGGAAATTAGTAACTAAAAAAATGCAAGAAAGTGATTTTTAGTTAAGGTTTTAAAGTTTCTATTGATCCTAGTGGTTCTCAGCTATTATCATCATCAGCTTTTAAAACCCCACTGCTGGGCATAAGCCTCCCTTTGTCTGTGCCATCCCGTTCTGTCCACGGCCGCTACCATCTTCGGTTCTCAACTATGTTTGGTAAAAATCGGTTCACTTGAAAGTCAGGATCGTATAAATTTGCCTGGCAAAGAAACTTGTGTTTTAATATTTAAGCAGGGACAGTCACAAGTAATAAACTAGTTATCTGTGACTGAATAATAATATAATAAATACTTTTTTCTACTCCTGTACTGTTATCTGTCTTTTAAATGGTTCGGAACACTAATATTATGATATGAGAACATTGATAATATGATTGCAGAAAAAAGTCTATACTTTATTCCTTATAATAGCACATGTGTCGTTATTTCCCTAAAAAGATACGCCTAGCCATAGACCTAGGAATTTTTTTCGATAGATTTACCATACTGCCAACATAAAAAAATTATCTTTTAACATAGTCACTTAAAAGTCATTCATTTAAAAAAAAGTTTTACCATAGATATCCAGAGATATGGGATTAGTCCCATATCTCTGTAGATATCGTATAGATCAGTCATAGATCAGTACTTTTATATTCTAAATCTGATTTACCAAACATACGTCAAACATTTTCATATTTTCCTTTGTTTGTTTTTGTATTTTACTTAGTAAATATAGTCGTAGAAAAAGTATTGTATGCAACGTTGTATAAGTTCGTCAAAAAATGCTCGATG
Source organism: Acrobasis consociella (assembly GCA_963555685.1). NCBI lineage: Eukaryota > Metazoa > Arthropoda > Insecta > Lepidoptera > Pyralidae > Acrobasis > Acrobasis consociella. The sequence continues at coordinate 38,787,991 of OY743104.1, read as the reverse complement.
GCGTCTCCTTACGATGCTCGCCAAGGCTCGCATCGTAACCTGCGCCACTCGCATTTTTTTACCGTTCTTATACAACTGTTGCATAAAAGAACAGGCCAAATGCGAGTCAGACTCGCGCACGAAGCGTTTCCGTACAATTATCTTTAAAAATCACGTTTGTTGTTTAGAAAGCCCACTTAAATATTAATTTTATTATGCTTTTTGTATTTATTGTTACAGCGGCAACACCAGACTCCCAAGCTGGTCTGGGAGAAATAAAAAAACTTAGAATGTACCAGCTGCTTCTCTTCCCACGCAGATCGTAAAAGTCGATCGAGGGAATGGGCAAAAATGCAAATCATGTTAACAGACGATGCGGCTAGCAACCCATCACTGTATTGATTGCTATTCCATCTTCTCGCCCACCATGACGCTAAAAGTGGCTTTTGGGTCTTGCGGCCCTGGGCTCTGCATAGAACCGCAAGACCCAAAATGCTCTGTCTGCCCCATTAGGGATAAAGACGTGATAGTATGTATGTATGTTACAGCGGCAACAGAAATACATTATCTGTGAAAATTTCAACAGTCTAGCTATCAAAGTTCATGAGATACAGCCTGGCGACAGGAGTCTTAGTAATAGTATGCCGTTTTTACCCTTTAGATACGAAACCATAAAAAAGACAAGCAATAAATACTAAATATTGCGTCAAAGCTTGCCAAGGCACTGATATTCCCGTAATGCCTTAAAACATGCAGTGGTACCATTTTTGAAACGCGGAGTCACTAAACAGACGGCTTTTTGTATGGAAAACTTTTCATGACTCAAAATGGCACTTCTGGTAGTTTAATATTTCATTCTCTTTTAAACCCTGAGGTGCTATTTTTCAGACGCGGAGTCACTAAACGAACGATTTTTTGTATGGAAAACGACACGTTTAGGTGACTCCACGTTTCAAAAATAGCACTTCTGAAACCTTACGGTCTAAAGCGTTACTTAGGAATTCAAAGAGTAATCAGGGCTGGCATTCTACGGTTGTCGCGAACAAACTTGTTTGTGTTTGTTTTGCTAATGTTGATTGAAGAGGGTACGCGTTCTGTGATGGCTCAAATAATCATGAGTTTGTAAAATAGTATTATTTACAAAAACCATCTTATTTGCCAGGCAAATAAAAAACCCCCTACTTTCAGTAGATTCCTATGTAAACGCCATCTCGTGATGAGCGGAGGAACTAATTAGTAAAACTTATATACGTAGCGCCATCAATTTTTTGCCAGACAAACTAGAAAACCCGGACTTTCAAGCATTAACCCCTAATGACTTTTAAATAGCATAGCTAAGAAATACAGCAAAAGAACTTGCTTTTACGTAATAACCGTATCGAAATTGGTCCAACCGTTACGTTGCCATACACAAACATTAGCATCAAATTTATAACACCCCTCTTTTTGTCGGGGGTTAAAAATAAGTATCTATCGAGTTTTTAAACAAAATTAAAATAAAGATCAAGTCGAAAATAAGACATAATTTTTCAATACTAAAAACCAACATAACCACTTCACAACCGACTTTGATAAAATTCACCAGACCACCTGACAAGTATACGCCCTTTCAAACGAAAGAAAAAAGAATTATCCTAATCGGTCTAGGCGTCTTCGAATAATCGGTGAAAATACATAAAAAAGATTCCAACGAATCGATAACCTCCTCTTTTTCGGAAGTCGGTTGATAGTTTTTCAAAACTGAAAACCGACTCAACTCCCAAACTTCACAACCGATTTTGATAAAAATTCTATGGGATCACTTGAAATCACAAAAGAATTTTCCAAATCCATCCATTCGTCTTCGAATTCGGTGAACATGAACAACATAAAAAAATAAGTTTGGAAAATCCAAAAGAGCACGCCTCAAAGGGTCCATATTTTTTTTAAATTCTTACATATAGAAAAATAAAGATAGTAAAAACTTGGTGTCTGTTTCGGTAACAGTGTCGCGAGTTTACTGGTATTTTCCCATCTGAAAAATGCCCAGTAGTTATGTATTATCTATGTAAATATAGGAATGTAACTGCGTCACAAATATACCAGGCAATTACTTGTTAAGACCTTGAAATGTTGACGCATTTGTATTAAAATCAATACCTACACATAAACTTATCAAGGACTCCTACAGCCTGCTACGAAGCCAAAAGAAGGGCTATGTGTATCGCCGCAACTATGTATGTTCACCTCTTCCCCCATAGATGATATCCATGAAACCTTGACACATCTTTGGAAGCGTCTGTACGCGGGATTCAGGCTATATGACGTCATAGTAAATTCAATATGGCGCCTTCTATATGCTATGAAGTAAAAATAAAGTAATTCTAATCATACCGTGTAGGGTATTTTAAAACAATATTTGAAAGGAGATATCATTTAGAATTTTGTCTTGATCATACATACATACATACTATCACGTCTTTATCCCTAATGGGGCAGACAGAGCATTTTGGGTCTTGCGGTTCTATGCAGAGCCCAGGGCCGCAAGACCCAAAAGCCACTTTTAGCGTCATGGTGGGCGAGAAGATGGAAAAGCAATCAATACAGTGATGCTAGCCGCATCGCCTGTAAACATGATTTGCATTTTTGCCCATTCCCTCGATCGGCTTTTACGATCTGCGTGGGAAGAGAAGCAGCTGGTACATTCTAAGTTTTTTTATTTCTCCCAGACCAGCATTGTCTTGATCAAGCCCTAGATAACCCTTCAAACAATTTTATGAACTACGTGAGGCATATATACGCACATTTGCTAAAAGTGGCCGTTTTCCGCAACACTAATGTCGCAATATGCTAAACCACTAAAAACAGAGTCGTATAAATGCCAAGTCATTTTTTTTATTATTTTCTTTAGGCTAAAGTGATCTAGTATAGCCCGTTGTTCGATTAATTACGGGTATGTCCCTTCCACATTGTATATTCATCATCATTACAGCCGCATAACGTCCAATGCTAAACATAGGTCACTCTCAAGCATTTCCAAAATGCCTGATCAAGAGCGGCCTGCAACCTTGTATATGGAATACATAAAAATAAGACAACCAATAAATACTAAATCTTGCGTCAAAGCTTTCCAAGGCACTGACATTCTCGTAATGCCTTTTTACATGCAGGTAGTTTAATATTTCATTGCTTTTCAAACTCTGAGCAAAGCTTCAGGTAATAAAAGCCCAACTGAGCGGAAAGCCTTTTCAATGCGATGTTGAATTATGAATTTCTAGTTCATAAGTTTTTCTCTTTCTATGGTAGCATAAAGAAGGTAGTAATCATGGTACAATAAAATAAGGTATTCTCTTCCCGAGATGGAACTTGACTACGTCACAAAGTGTTGCCACTGATTATTCTTTTCGGTAAATTTAAGGACTTTCTCAATTAGTTCATGAATATTTAAAAAAATATTAAGTAACTTAGCTATTTAGTATCTCGCGATTCTCGCGTGATTTATCAATTCAATATTTTGTAAATTGATAAAATGGATTATTAATTCGAAATTGGTATATAAAGTTCAAAAATGCATTACGCTCAGGTAATTCAATTTCACACAGTGGCAACATATAAAACTGTGACGTAGTCAAGTTCCACCTACGTCATCAGCTGTCACGGGAAGAGAATACCTTATTTTATTGTACCATGGTAGTAATAAAGTACATACACGTCTGTATACTTAATGGGGCAGACAGAGTACTTTGGGTCTTGTGGCTTTGAGCAGTCAAGCCCAGGGCCGTAACAGCTTCAAGACGCGAAGACTACTTTAGCAAGATGTTTGGCGTGAATACAAAGAAGGTATCCGTTTAAATAACCGGCCAAGTGCGAGTTGGACTTGCGCACGAAGGGTTCCGTTATTATCACACATTATCTATAAAAAAATCACTATGATTGTATGGAAGCTCCCCTAAAAAATGTATTTTATTTTAAATTGATTTTAAGCTATTGCATAGCTTCTATCGCGGGCCTTGAGCGCGGAAACCGAATCCAGAAATTCCGTAACGAAAAAACCTCACGCTCTCCCCACTCCGCCTACCATGTAGGTTGCCGCTTCGTCTCCGTCGTCCGTTTGCGACGTTGCCGTCCTTCCTTGTTTGCAATAGCTTTACCGCGGCAGTCCCCGAGTGCCACACGTCTTTTTTTTTTTAAATTAACGATACAACTGAATATTTTGTGAATATTTGAAGTGTCTAAGTATCTTTTGCTATTATTCGCCGGAGTCTTAGTAATTGGGTCCCGTTTTTACTCTTTGGGCCCTGAAAACTGATACTTGACTACGGCAGCTACCTTCGAGTAAAAATTTATATATTTTTAAGGCATTTCTTTTAATACCTAACATGATATGGATATATGAGGATGCAGCCTATGTCACCCGGACTATAACGAATCGATTGACATCTGGATCTGCAAAATTGGATATACAGTTCGGATGCTACGGTTGAAGACACATAAATATTTTCTTTAAAAAAAACTACACGGAATATAAATTATATTTATTGACGAGTAAAAGTGCCTGTTAAAGTATAGTTACATAGTTACTGAATAAACAATTGAATTTTGAATTTGTATACCCACATAACGTACATAGTTACATAGATTACTAAAATCATTACCCTTTCCCCGTTCCAGTTCAGAATGTCCAATTCTCATAATGTCCAGCGGTTTCAGAATGTCCAACTGTCAAAATGTCCAAATCTCAAAATGTCCATCTCTAAAATTTTCTAACTCTCAAAATGCCCAACTCTCAAAATATCCAACCCTAATATTTTCTAACTTTTAAAAATGTCCAATACTCAAAATATAATAAAAATTCCTTTTTTTTTTTAAATTGGAGCTGGACATTTTGAGAGTTAATAAATTTTAGGGTTGGACATTTTGAGAGTTGGACATTCTGAAACCGCTGGACATTATTGGACATTCTGAACTGGAACGCCTTCCCCTTGGCTTTGCCGTAGTCTGGTAAAGAAGGAAAACAATATGATGGTTGCTAGGGAAGGGCTACATTCTACTTTTATCTCCCAGACTAGCATGGAAGAGACATATTTTTCTAAGAAATATTCAAACCATGTACACTTAAGAGTCCCCTTACCCTAGACTTTTCCATACAAACGTAGTCTTCGTTTCATTTTGAAACCACATGTCAGATTTCGGTAAAAAATTGTAATTTTAAAGAATTTAGGTTATAATTGGTTTCCGACGGTAAAATTATGAACTGGAAAGAAAATATAGGATGTAGAAGTTTCCCATACTAATGGTAAAAAGTAATATAATACACTATATTCTATTTCAAGTTCATTATTTTGACTGTGAAAACCAGTTGTATACTAGATATGTGCAATAACTTTGAAATTACAAAATTTGCCGAAATCGAAATATACCACTGCTGTGATTTTTTTCTTACGTGTCCATATATAACCGTTTAGCAGATATAGGGGGAGACACTTGTCTCTAACAAAAAACCTTTTTGAAAAAAATAATAACCGACTTCAAATCGAAATGCACTAAAAAGCGAAAAATAATTATTTTTTATATCAGATGTCCCTGAAGATCTGGGTAAAAAATCTCTATAATACTCATTATTTATATGGAGTCGGTGCAAATCTAAGTACCTATTTTACATTAAAAACATTAATACGCCACGGGAATCGAAATAATGTGAAAAACACATTTTATCTGCAAATCATATTACATAAGTAATTATTAACAACTCAAAAAATAAAATGACCGAAAAAACCCCCCCAATGGAGGTTTTTTTTGGTTCTTTTACTGTTATTATTATATAATTCAATTATAATATGTCGTTTCGAAATAAAACCTAGACTAAGTTTGTATGAAAAACTGTAGTTTGGTCTAGGGTAAGGGGACTCTTAATAAAAAATCTAGGTCTACGATGTGCACGGCTCTTAATAGGGAATAGCTATTTGTTTCCAATTAGCCGACGGTTTATCGTCGAGCTAGCAACGAAATCAGGTCAGCTGTTAGCTGATTGCAATTACGGTAATGTAGCTGGCTAATTAATTATTTTATGATCTCTCTCTTTTTATATCTTCATCAGCGTCTTTACTGACCGAGCGAGCGAAGTGTCTCAGTTTCAAGATTGGCTAAAAATGCTTTTGTTTGGCGGTTCGTCCAGTTTGTCTGTCCAGATGTTCTCGCCAAGGTCGCATTTCTCGACAGATTTTCGTGAAATTTTGGGAGACGGTTCGAAAATAATAAAGAAATTTTGAGGATTCTGTCAGGAATTTGGTGTAGGAGAATTTTCAAAAATAAATAAATAAATATATATATAGGGACAAATTACACTGATTGAGCTAGCCCCAAAGTAAGATGTTACTGATAAATAATATTTTTATGTTTTTTGAATCTTTTATTTTAGCCAGTTTTTGACAAGATTGTTATAACAAAAGAATACAATTTTTACCTAGCAACTAAGCAAAAAGGTTGCCAGACCTGTCGCCAACAATATGAATGCAAAATTTGCTTTATTATAATGATTGTTTGATTAAATTAGAATCCGTGAGAAGGCTTATGTCCATCAGCGAACTCCTTGTGGGTGATATGGTGATGTGTGCAATTGTGCATTAACCCTAATACACAAAAAGCCAGACACAAAGGCTGCAGAACTTGGAGCTTGAATTTTAAAACAAAGCCAGCGGTCAAAAGCACACTTTACTATCACATCTTTAACTCAAACAACAAGCCGCGAAATACAGAGCAAATACCAAAAATGTCATATAACTTTTTGTTACCCTTTTTAAAATGCAACTTTTTGTCTGAACTACTATTTTATCCGATAAACTTCAACGGATCGGGGTGACTTGCGAGGTCTCCAGCTCACAGAACTACTAGAGATTGTCATTTTTGAATAAAGGCAGACTCAATTTTCTTCCATCTTTGGTGGAATGACTTTTCTTTCTCATCGCGTATTTCCAGATGCATCCTCAGCTGGGATCACTATTTATATGCATACAAATTTTAGCTATAATATCACTTAATATACTGGTTTAATGCACAATCGTTTTTAAGCATAACGTCCTTTCGCATAATGGAGTATGCATAATAATTTTAAGCATAATGTACTACTTACCTAAGCATAATCATTATTTAGCCCTAACATTTAAAGCATAAAAGGATGTAAGTAGGATGTAAGTTGTTTTTGTGTATGTATTAGTTTCGCCCTAAGCTAGAGTCGCTCGCTCGCTTCGCACGCTCGCTCGTGTTTTGGTCACAGGTAGTGGTGGTTAATATAACGTATAACTGATAAAAAAAACACGCTATGTACTCGCAACGAAAAGCGCCTGCTAAACATTTATTCATATTATGCTACGTTAAAACGAATCGCGCGGTCGTTAACCTAGCGGGGCGCTGCCGCTGCCGCGGCTCGCGCTCGCAACGAGCGCGCACGTTTCGTTCGATCGTTTTGGCGTTATAAAAATAACATTAGCAAATTTAGCATTATACGTTTGGCGCTGCGCCGCGTTCACGCGTTGTATTCATTATTCCGTTGTAGGCGGCGGAGGACGTTTGGAGATTTCGCGCGCTAATGTAAATAGTCTGTTGACTGATGAATTATTATGTTATGAAAATTGTGTTTGTGTAAATATACTCTCAGTTACAAATTCACGTTGGTTATAATAAAACTAACCAAAAAGACGCCATTAAATATTTATTGATTTACAATAAAAACTTTATATTTAGTCAAGTTTTTACGTGATTACTATCTCGTAAAACTTCACACTTTATGATTTATTCATATTGTTATAAATTAGGAAAATAATGGCAAATTCTAATACATAAGGTCTTCGAATTTCTTTTCTCGTAATAATTTTTATTGAAATTTTTCAAAATTTCTTGAAATTTTTTGAATTTTTTTGAATTTTTTTTTTTATTTTTTTTGAAATTTTTTTTTTATTTTTTTTTTATCATTATAACATAGCGTCAAAAGTAACATGATATAAAGATTTAGCATATTCCATGTAACATGTTACGAAAATATAGCCGTTAAGAACACCACTAGTCACAGGAAACCTAACTAACTTAACCTATACTCTGTAGCAAAGATTTTTTTGTGTCTGTGTTATTTTCGCCCTAAGCTTAAGTCGCTTGCTCCCGTTTTACTCATTTTATTCGTAGAAATACATTTCCTTATTATTAAACTTATAGTTACTATGCCTATGGAGATTATGCCAATTAACATTATGCCGTAACAAATTAGCCTAAAATATAATTATGCCCAACTACCAGTATGCCAAAAAACAACTTATGCCTAAAAGCTATTATGACAAAATATTTTATGCCAAACCCAGTATGCCAAAGCATATTAGGACAAAAAAATTATGCAAAAAAAAAGGGTCCCCCTCAGCTGCTATATGATTGATGAAGCCTGGGGTCCGCTTTCTGGCTTCTTCTCCACTGCAAAGAAAATACCTGCCGACTACAAACTTTCAGACATGACGAATGGAAAAATATTTTATCAATTTCTTGACGAATTGGAATTAAATTTCGCATGACGTCACGACTAGGTACGATTTTTGACGGTGACGTCGCAAGCTCCTCTCCAGAATTTTGATGCTTTGTATCTTTGTTAATTTCCACTTTTTTGGTAAACTGAAAAATATGGATCCATTGTTTTTGGATACTAATCTAAAAGACGGACTGTCGTCTCTGGAACAAAGATGTACTTATATAAGTGCCCGTTAAATTGTTTTTTACAATTCCTATACACTTTTTTCTAATCACACTTTACACTACATCATCCCCAACGATCGCCGATCCAATAACTCGTAACAAAAGTCTTTTATGCGGCTTCCTCAAAGGCTTTTATCAATAAAAATTCAAATATAGAATTAATTTTCCCGCGCACAAAGCGCCTTTGTGTTGACCAATAATAGCGTCGCTCCGTTTCTAGGGATGTGATTGGCTGGCTCACAGGAGCTTGGAACCAAATTGAGTATTCATATTTTTAACCCCCGACAAAAGAGGTTATAAGTTTGGCGCTAATGACTGTCTCTTTGTTTGTCTGTCAGTGTCAACGTAGCGCTAGAACGTACTAGTTTTTTTTTTAGGTATATTTACACTAACTTTAAAATTATTTAAACCCTTTTTTTGTATATTCACCAATATAAATGAATAGGGTATACTAGTAAGGTGATTCCATAGAAATTTTATCAAAATCGGTTGCGTAGGACAGTAGTGAAGTCTGCTTTTAGTTTTGAAAAAATATTTATATACCATAAATATTGCTGTAGGGGCAATAATACTTGTAAATAGTATACTATTTATTATTATAATATTTATTTATACAACTATAGTTGAATGGCGCACTCCATACAAAAGATTTTTTGAAACCCTAAAGAATGTTAACATATAATCAATGAAATTTGACATATAATATAAACACACTACAATGTAGTCAATAGAGAAGACCTTACTTTTTTTAACATTACCATAAACTCGCTCACTCCTTTCTTCTAAGCTCCTCGCTGCCGCCATTTCCGTCGCTGAAACTCCCTCCCATTGGTCGGCTGTAGAGGTCGCCGACCTTTGACCTTGAACTTCAGCCCCGGCCCTTAGGGTGTTTCTTTTCACGCCCCAACTGATGGTAATCAAATGTGAAGCCTTGATTAAGAAACGTCTCCGTGGAATGAAGATGAGTGATGTGAGACTAATTCTATTTTGTTTTAGAATGAAGTGACTTTGTCATATTTGCACTTGGCCGAATTTATACAAGATGTACTTAATATTATATAAGATAAAAGATTGCTAAATGATTTTTACTGAATGAACTTCTCAGTAGTGAATGTTCCGAAACACTAGTATGCAGTTAGATTTTTTTCTTTCAACATTTTTATTAGTGTAATAATTATAATTTGATTTTATTGAACTTGGAACGGGCTTAGGAACTGAAACAAAATTATTTCAGGGTAACTTTGCTAAAGTAACGCCAATTTTTTTTTCCAAACTAAAGACTGACTTCTGCTCCAAACTACACAACTGAGTTTGATAAACATTCTTAGAGACCACCTGATAAGTATTCCTTTTTTGAACAAAATAACCAGCCAAGTGCGAGTCGGACTTTAACGAAGGGTTCCGAACCATTATCTGTCAACCCCACTTAAATATTTATTTTATTCTGTTTTTATTATTTGTTGTTGCCTGGTGACAGACAGACGGAGATACAGACGGACAGTGGAGACTTAGTAATAGGATCGCTTCTACACTTTGGGTACGGAACCCTAAAAACATTTCTACTACTTCTTTAAACTTCAATTCGTCCAAAACTCATCATCGCCTATTTTAAAATCCCACTATTTCCATATGAAATGTTAGTTCATATAAACGCCGCTAGATGTCGCAATATGGTCCTTAAGCCGGATTATACCCGACCCGGAGAGAGTGAGGGTACTATCATAATCCACCCCAGGCAGACTAGTTATTACAGCCAGGAATTTCGGTTATTACACCGAAATTGATTTTCCCTCATGTTAGAAACTAAATTTTGATATTGAAACTTTTGAGAATGTTTAAAATTTTATACAGATAAGCTGCTTAAATATCTACATTTACTAACTACTGATCTGAATCGAACCACGGGGTATACTACATCATTATAGTATAATGAATTATATATATTAATAATATTCGATTTATTGCGTAATAAAATTAAGTTTGATTTATTACGGGTATGTCCCTTCCACATTGCATAGATCAGTAGTACTGATAACTGATGTGATCAAGGAATGGAAAGGTCAAGTGAAACCATGCAACCGGAAACATGCTACAAAAAAAGCAATGCTGCAATATTACTTTAATACCTATGTTTTTTATACTTAGGTATTTATATTTATGTAAGTTTATAATTTGCATCTTTTACAAAATTTTATATTTTTATTTCTATCGATGTTTTTTTCTTGTTATTATACCTACGTATATAATAACACAATACTTTATGTTGTTAAAAAACACCCAATTTATTCTTTTCAATATACTTTTGAATTTGCCATCTTTTCTGCTATGTTCTAAAGGTGACCTGGTAGATAATAGTAAGCATTAAGTTGTACCATGATTTTGAGTGCTTTTTTTTTTAATAAGACAATGTTAGTAAATTTATTTATACACACAGGTCGCCGCGGCAGCGATTTCTACCAACATAAACACATTTTAAGGTAAATAGCGTGCAAAGTCGACGAATAATGTACGTTCAAGAAATATATCGGCGGAGAGGTATCGTTTTCTCGTGTCTGAGAGTTATATAACGGCACATGGGCCATTGAGCGGTGCCCTCGCAAATGGCGCCGACAGAGCATTATTTTATATAATGGCAACATTAAGCGGCTAACATAGATAGATGCTTACATTATTTGTACCAAAAAGGAAGGTAAACAGCACTTAAAATAAACAATATCTGAAAAACTGCCTTCTTGTGATAAAATTCCTTAGATGCGCACTCGCACTTGACAGGCCGTAGCTAAAAGTCAGTGAGCTACTCTTTGAGCAGCACGAAACACTGAGCTATGACCTTTTTGGATTGCTGTAGCACAAAGATACAAAGTTGTTGATATATGTCCTTAATACGTTGTTTTAACATGTTTTGTTTTGTAATTTCTGTATTTTTTCTGTATGTGTGGGACTATAGCTACAAATAAACGTTTCATCTATCTATCTATTTATCTAAAACAACAGAAATCCTTTATTGATGAAGAAGCGGCAGAGATCAGTCTTGGAGAGATTAAGGAGACCTTAGCACCGGGGCTACAAGGTCCGAAAGTCTCCACGCCAAACGGCACAAAATATAGTCATCATTTAACGAATATAGTCATCGACGAAGGGACATACCCGTAATAAATCGAACCACGGGTTACACTAGTACATATCTTATACCTTTAAACGAGCAATTCTTGTATATTTATTAAATATATATATATTTATAAATTTCTGTGATCTCGAAAACGGCTCTAACGATTATGCTGAAAATTGGTATATGGGGGTTTTTGGGGGTACACAATCGATCTAGATTAGTCTTAGTATAATAAAATTAAAAAAATAGTCAAAAACAAAAAAAAAATGTATGTCAAATTTGAATGGTGATTTTTTTTTGTTTTTTTTTATTACTGTTAATTTAATTTCATACATACAATAGTGATCTAACATAGCCCACGGTTCGATTTATTCTGGATATGTCCCTTCCACGTTACATTTGTGGGGTTTGGCAATCTCAGCGTTTTCAGCAGCCTAACCGGCTCTCGAGACTGATCCCCTGAGATGAGAGCCAATGTGTCAACGCATGCAAATTAGATGAGAAATGTTCATTCAGACATAGTCTTACTAATTATAAAAGAGAGAACTGATTAGAAGTGACACAACACTTGTACTTATAAAACTTAGAAATAAAATCAGTACTTCTCTTCTAATTTAAGTTCTTTGCTCGTTTATTGAGAAAAAAGAAATAACAACAAAAAAACTTAACTAAACTAAACTAAATTAAACTAAGCTATAAAAATTTTAGTTGAATAAATCTTATGAATAAAATTAATTAAGTAACAAATATTAAAATAACCAGCCAGGTGCGATTGGGATTCGCGCACTAAGGGTTCCGTACCATTATCCCAAAGCCCAACTAATAATTATTTTATTCTTTTTATTGTATTTGTTGTTATGGCTGCAACAGAAATACATGATCTGTGAAAATGTTAACTGTGTAGCTATCACGGTTCTTGAGATACAGCCTGATGGCAGACAGACAGGCGGACGGACAGATTGACCACGGAGTCTTACTAATAGGCTCCCGTTTTATTAGGGTTTCGTACCTAAGAGTACTTAAAAATACGATGCGAGCGGGACTTAAACTACTACTTTGGCCATATATGGTCATGTTCAAACAACTGAGCTTCCTATCTTGTCAACCCAGCGAAGAAATAAACATTAATTTACTAGAATAATAAATAATTTGAAATCAGTTCGGTCTAGGCTAAACTATAATTAAGCCTAAAGTAAATAGGCTAAACTAGATTGTCCTGGGCCAAACTAGTATATCCTGACACACTTAGGTTTGGCCTAGGACAAGCTTGTTTGGACTGAAATTGGGTTTGGCTGGTAACATATACATTTTTATTGATAACATCTTTTTTTGAAGTTGGCTTAAAATAATAATAATAATAAGTAAAACCACTCACTGTAACCATTATTAAAAATAAACACTCACCTTTTACTGCGTGAAAGAGAAAGTCGTAAAGTTTATCTTGGTGCTTCGTAAAGCTGAGTTTTATAGCGGTTTGGATAAACTTTTTATAGAAGCTGAAATCAGGACAGGTAGAAAGTTTTATTTAAATATACTTAGCTCCTTTTTAACCGACATCCAAAAAGGAGAAGGTTTTCAATTAGTCGCGTTCTTTAATTCTTTTGTGAATGTTGAAGACGCCTGAACCGGTTAAGAAAATTCTTTTTTTGTTTGAAAGAGCATATTTGTCAGGCGGTCTCATAGAAATTTTCTCAAAATCTGTTGTGTAGTTTGTGCGTAAAGTTGGTTTTTACATACATACATATTTTCATGCCTGTTTCCCATGGGGGTAGGCAGAGACTATGAAAATTTGTACTAAGTTGGTTTTTAGTTTAAAATAAGCGGCCAAGTGCGAGTCGGACTCGCCCATGAAGGGTTCCGTAGTAGCAAATAATATAGCATAAAAGTATTTCTTTTTTAATTTTTATATTTGAGTTGATTGAATGAAAGGTTAATTGCAGTTTATGACATATTAAAAAAAAACTTCTTACTAGATCTTGTTCAAACTAATTTTCGCTGGTAGTTTTCATGTTTATGAACATCACATATTTTTTTTAGTTTTATCATTCTTTTTTCACTTTTTTCCACTTTGGAAGTGTCTCTCGCGCAAAGTTTTCGGTTTAGAATAAAATGATATAAGAAACCTCAATATCATTTCTGAAGACCTAACCATAAATACCCCACACGTATGGGTTTGATGAAAAATATTTTTTTGAGTTTCAGTTCTAAGTATGGGGAACCCCCATTTATTGTTTTTTTTCTATTTTTGTGTCAAAACCTTAATGCGGTTCACATAATACATCTACTTACCAAGTTTCAACAGTATAGGTCTTATAGTTTCGGAAAAAAGTGGCTGTGACATACGGACGGACATACAGACAGACAGACATGACGAATCTATAAGTTTGACGCGGGTCCCTCTAAAAGTTTGTATAGGTACTCGAAAATGTCATAATTTGGTACATTTTGTACAAACTGAATCTACAACTTGACATTACTTTAAAATTTTGACATTCTAAAAATTAAATTTAAATTATGATATGACATAACAAACAAAACAATGTATTCTCTGTCCACATTAACTTTAAGTATTAATTTAATTGTGAGTTGAAGTCCTTGGAGAAAAGGTGCAGTGCAGTTTGTTACCGCTTCTTCTGCACTAGCGCTTTGGAAGCGGTAGTAAACTTAGCTGTAAGTAACTATTTGACGTCAACAATTGTGCAACAAAATAATGACGATTATTAAGAGATATTATAAATACCCTATGATAATAAAGATATATTTGATTTGATTTGATTTGGTTCCGTTTTTGCCATTTGGCTACGGAACCCTAAAAACTATGATAATCATTTCTGGTCATCAAAATACACATTTGGCATGCATTGGAAAAGAATATCCGTTCGAACTAAGAGCAGACTTGTCGATAGGAATTTAGGATACTCCAGCACTTCCAGGTGGCCCCAGGGACCCGTTTGCCAATGCTGAGACCGAGTTACGGCAACGATGCAAAATGAACACGAAAAAAATTTTTACGAAAGAAAAATTATCTTATGCTGGATATAAATTCATTATTTTACAACGTGGAAAAAAAATACTCGTAATAAATCAAACCACGAGATCACTGTAGTATAATGATATTGAAATAACAGTTAAAAACCAAAAAAAAAGGCGTTCCCATACAAATTGCTCGGCCGGCTGCACACTTAAGTATAGAGCCGATTTTGTTATTAATTTTGGATAGTCATTTTAATTTCATTAAACTGTAGTAGTCTTATATAGCCTGTAGATCGATTTATTACAGAAGCCCTTCCACGTTGTTTAAAAAAATAAAAAATGAGTGTCGTGGAATACTCTTTTGGAAGGAAATTCGAAAAATTTAAGCCCCTAAAAATCCCCAAATTCCAACTCTAAAAAAGTTTGTGACAAATAATCTTACATGTTTTTCGTCTACGTTCCGATAAGCCCGATCTGTCCAAAAATGAATTTCGTTCCAAAAAACACGATTTATTACGTGATATAATTAGATAAGCTGACCAGGATACGACATTTAGACGATCATCTTCAGCGTCAATGTTAGGCACGGTTTTTCAATGTTATAAACGAATATGTATTTTCTCAGCAATATTTAGTTAAATTGACTTGTGTGGAAAAATGCGAATCATGTTAACAGGCGATGCGGCTAGCAAACCATCACTGTATTGATCTTCTCGCCCACCATAACGCTAAAAGTGGCTTTTGGGTCATGCGGCCCTGGGTTCTGCATAGAGCCGCAAGACCCAAAATGCTCTGTCTGCCCCATTAGGGATAAAGACGTGATAGTATGTTATGACTTGTGTTCGTGCGTAAAAATCCCTTTAAACTTTATATTTCTGCACGCAAAGGCATTGTTTCGTAATGACATCAATAGGTAGACGACAGTCGTTAAGTCATGTAACTCTTGTCTTCTGACATTAAGAGTCCCCTTACCCTAGACCAAACTACACTTTTCCATACAAACATAGTCTAGGTTTTATTTCGAAACGACATGTACGATTTCGGCAATTTTTTGTAATCTCAAAGATATTGCACATATCAAGCATACAACTGGTTTTCACAGTCAAAATATGAACTTGAAATAGAATATAGTGTGTTATATTATTTTTTACCATTAGTATGGGAAACTTCTACATCCTTATATTTTGGACGACCTCTGTGGCGTAGTGGTCACGATGCTAGTCCGCCACCCAGAGGTCCCGGGTTCGATTCCCGGTCAGGGCGAGTTGGAAAATGGCCTTCTTAAATTGTCCTGGATCTTGGATGTTTAACTATATATGCATTTGTTATAAAATATAGTATCGTTGAGTTAGTATCCCATAACACAAGTCTCGAACTTACTTTGGGGCTAGCTCAATCTGTGTAATTTGTCCCTATATATTTATTTATTATTATTACTTATTTATTTTCTTTCTAGTTCGTAATTTAACTGTCGGAAACCAATTATAACGCTAGATAATTGCAATTTCTTTAAAATTACAATTTTTTACTGAAATCTGACATGTCGTTTCAAAAAACGTAGACTACGATTGTATTGAAAAGTCTAGGGTAACGGGACTCTTAAAATCTACCTTCACAGTTGGCCACTTACACACAACACAAAAAGTTAGACTGGGAAGATAACTGGGTCCTGGGTCATAAATAAATTATTCGGTACAGTTTATAAAATAAAACGTCACAAAAATAGTGTCACTTTTTGGTTATATCTATTTCCAATATGATTTTAGTTATAATAATGCAGAAAAACTGATATTTAGAGCGCTTTTTTACTTCAAACAAGCATGGCGTCTCGATTTTAGACAAATCCTTTAGCAAATGTATGTTTTGACGTTGAAAAGTGTCTTATTTGACTTGTTGTCATCTAGCGGATTCTCACTTTATAAATGGAAATCATTTTCCGCAATATCTGTTGCTCTGTGTGACTTATGGGACCCTTCCTTATCAGTAAAGTGATTTAGGATGCGAACGGGAAAAGAACAGTTCATTTTCCGTGTAACTTCTCAATAAACATCGGATAAATCAAAAACTTCGGATTAGGGTACAAGAAAATATTTGTGACTCGGATGGTTGCACGGGATACCAAAGGTTATCAATTCGAACGTGGAAATATTATATATATGTACCTACACAAATGTAAAAATGTTGAAAGTGTTAGCTAAATGCTCTTGCTGCTCTGGCCAAGTATGGCTCTGGTAGTGCAGAGAGGGTTGTGCTCCTGCAGCGGAGACTGATGATGATGAGATGACACTTACATGAGCAACCTTAAGGGTCCCCCGACCCTAGACCAAAATACAACTTTCCATACAAACGTAGTCTACGTTTTATTTCAAAACGACATGTCCGATTTGGGCAAAATTTTGTAATTTCAAAGATATTGCAATTATCTAGGTTTATAACTAGTTTCCGACGGTAAAAATATGAACTTGAAATAGAATATAGTGTTTTATATCATTTTTGACCATTAGTATGGGAAACTTCTAATTCGTTATATTTTCTTTCCAGTTAATAATTTTACCATAGGAAACCAGTTATAACCCTAGATAATTGCAATTTCTTTACAATTACCAATTTTTACCGGAATCTGACATGTGGTTTCAAAATTAAACGAAGACTACGTTTGTATGGAGAAGTCAAGGGTCGGGGGACTCTTAATATACTTATCTACTTAATTTTCCGATGTTAATTTTGTAATGTTTTAATGAGTAAATAAAGTTTTTTTAACCTACATTTAATTTTTACCTTGATGCATACCTCGATACTCACAGGCAGACCCGGAAATGGCCAAACAGGAAGTAAACCACGTAGCAGTTTAAATTCGCGTGCACGATGCCAAGTTGCAAAGTGACATGTTAAGGGACGTTGAACTCTGAACTACTGCAATGCTTAAGAAGTATAACCCTTTAACTGTCGGACGCCCGGAGCGGGCGTCTGATGTATTGTTTTACTATTGTGTCTGCTATGCCGATATTCGAAGGGTTATGAATTCCTGAATTCTTAACCTATTTCTGATACTTATACAGATGACTTATGATCATTCCCATCTAGAACCATTGCGTTTTTGTTCCATGGAACAAGTGAAACTCATTTGTCCCTCTAGTTCCATTGAACATAATAATGGCACAATTGCAACTACGAAGCCAAAGTTGGTAATAGACAGAAGTGACGGTACCGATGATTAAACAATTAAATGTTCAGAAGATGGTTTTTTCTTAAAAGTTCCAAGAGGAATTACTTTTTATAAAGAAAATATAGAACTACTTTCCTTATAAAAAGTAATTCCTCTTGGAACTTTTAAGGATCTATCATGGACTAAACTTCAAAAATTTAGCTAATCGGAGTAATGTATTAAACCCTGTACACTACCGGTTAAGTCATACATATGTATAGTTGAGTAATGGTCAACCGACTCGCACTTGTCCTGTTATTTTCTCTCATTTATGTCAGTCGAATTGGCTTTTCTTGTCACCAAGAATTTGAAAAATCACCTGATAACAACAAATTAAATTCAATTATATCCACACATGAAAACTCACGCCCAATTTGACCCAAAATTTACGAGATATAATTGATATAACACACGTAAAAGCCCAACCTACTGGCGATCCTACAATCCAAATATAGCGGCAGGGGCCAGCCGTCCAGTGCGTGCGCCCTAGACTGTGGTATTGATCCCACCACCTGCCGACCACCACCACTCCCATTCGCTCCATTTGTTTCTTATAGCACTAGTCGGCCAACGAACCGCGCCACGATAAAACACCTAAAAGAAAATCAAACAATTACATACCTACATTACAATATTTCAAAAACAGAACGCCGATTTTACCGCGCAATTCCCGCTTATCCGCGTGTTCTATACAGCCAAATTTTTACTTTTTTTACAATGTTGACGCAATGTTGTAGTTTTTATGGCCAGTGACTTACGTGAGTGTTTTTTAGTGCCGAAAAAGTGTTAACTCGTTGTAATTGGATGAGGTGGCTCCATGGTGACTCACTTTGCCCTCATTTTAGAATGTCTGGTATTATTTCAATTCGCAGCGTCAAATTACGCGACTGGGCAAGGAATGCGCGCCGATAAAAACTCGCAAATATTACGTCCGATTCGATGTGATATCTCTATTTGATTGATCAAACTCAGTAAACAATCTCTTAGCGTAGATTACATCGCCACTAATTATGTTAACCATCAAAGATGCTTTCACAGTAAAAATCCGTTACTAACAATATGATGCAAAAAAGGAAATTATTATCGGCTAAATCAGATGCAAATCATCACGCCACTTATCTAGCCCCTCTGTAGAACGAGACGGCCGATGTCCGTCTCACGTGGCACACTAACCCGATAGACCGATAAATAAGCTAAAGTTTTCTTTCCGTCCGCACTTACTTATCAGCTGATGTGGACAGCTCATAAAGTCGTACAAATTGCGAGTTAGTGTCGTGAAACATGAAAATTTTACATGGTATCACGTCACTGAGCAACGAAACGCTTGCTCCGGCGCGCGCCCTCTAGTTGCCAGCGCAGGCGCGTCGCGGACGCCGACGATTACCTTTTTTACCGGCAATTTTCTAAAAAGATAGCGCGCTTCTGTCTAGAAAACGAAACGAGTAACATTCGATCGAGTTGTAGGTAATTTCGAAATTTCAAAAGTGCGATCGTTCGATTTATTTTTAAAGGTGCCAGTTTTTGTATTAAAAGCGGCCAGTGTTGAGTGCAATGGTGTGATTTCTTCTGTTGTGGGTTTTTTATAATGGAAAGAAGTGTTTTGGCTGATACGAAGCACGTCCGCTGGGCGTCTGAAGTAAGTAATATTTGGCTGTATGTCCGTTCACCTTTGACCTTACTGTGTGAAAGTTACACATTGTCTGTGTTTAATGTCTAGGCAAAGAGTTTTATCATCACGTTTAATCAAGAGTCAAGAATCTTTGTATGTATATAAAATATACTTACCTATTTTAAAGGGAAGCAGACTAAACTTTATTGTATAATTCAAAGAATGCCGCGTGGCATGAATTTACACCTAAGTTACATAAGTTTTTTGAATGTAATATACATAAATATGCAATTAAAAAATAAGCTACGAGTTTCGCCGTTATCTGTAGTTAATGTTTGGATAAAGAATTTTCAAAATTACCTACATTTTTTCAAGAACTTCAAGTGTCAAGACTTTAAGATATATTTTAGGAGTTCCGTACACAAAGAGTAAAAACGGGACCCTATTACAATTACCTCACTGTCCATCTTTCTGTCTGTCTGTCTTCCGGCTGTATCTCATGAACCGTTATAGATAGACAGTTGACATTTTGGCCGCTATAACAACAAACATTAAAAACAGAAAAAAAAACTTTATTTTCTAATATGTATTAATGAGAAAAAATAAAATAAGAACAAATAAAACTTAATTAAACTAAGCTATCTAAAAAATCCATCGACACGCAAAGAAGAAGAAACTAAGCTATAAAATAAACATATACTAAAAAATGCTAAACTAAAAAAATTTCGGCTGGTTTTACAGTCACGCGTTTCGGCAGCGCCGTCGGAGCGCGCGCGCTCGGATATGTATTGGGGTATTAGTAGCGTTTCAAATTCGCGCGCTTGAGCAGCGCCGTTCGTTGAACGCGTCCTATTCGCGCGGCGCGGTCGAAGCGCGCGCCGCTCGTGCGCTTCTACGGCCATTGTGCGTTTTAGTCTCACGCCGTTGAGACGTGCCGTTAGGTACTGTTGTGTACAAAATGAATCACATCGCTACGGATCGAGTAATTGACGAAGTGCGAATTAGAAGATGTTTATGGGACCCGGCCGATGATTTTTATAAGAATAAGGACGCAAAAAATAAAGCCTGGGAAGAAATTGGAAAGGAATTGTGTGGTGAAAATTTCAATACAGACTTAGGTAAGAAACATTTATTAATAAAATCTTTTTTGTTACATACATGTTTACCGCTAGTTGCACAAACGAAATCCTCCATCCTCCATTAAAACATTCTATCACTTTTAGTGTTCAGTTCACAATAAGAGATATAAATTAACTTTAAAGATCGTTTGTCAAGTGTAACCGACGAGTCTGGTACCTTAATTAAGTCACATTAGCTACTTATTACCTAGTGTAAAATTAAGTGAAATCGTTTTGCCCGCCCGCGAATTTCAGAAATTCTAATCTATTTAAATATATAAATCAATTGCTGTTCGTTAGTCTCGTTATAAGGATCAACACCTACTGTTCTTCGACGTTTTTGTTGCCTTTTTTTCCATAAAAAGTAAATAGCCAGTACTCTAACCGCATTGCCGTTCATTTTGTATCTGTTTGTACACGACTGTCTCACAGCAGCGAAACGCGCCGTACTAATGTCGTTTTATGGTGCACCGCTGTTCAAACGCGCGCTGTCCAACAGCGCGCTGTCCAACGGCGCGTCTAGCGGCGTGACTGTAAAACCAGCCTTAATCTTGTCCATGCGGCAGTGCCGCATGGACAAGATGAACGGCACGGTTGCAAGAACGCTGGCTGCGTTAAAAATTAAATACATATTAAATAGGGCTCGCATACAACAAACGTGATTTTTATAGATAAAGGTACGGAACCCTTCCTTCGCGAGACCGACTCGCACTTGGCCGGTTATTTGTTAAAGTCCGGTTTCTTTTATTAACTAGTTGCTAAGGTCGAATAGAAATAAAAAAATAATTACTGACCATACTGCAAGTCTCGCGGCTTTGTCACGTTTTTCAGAGCTATTTCACGGTTCAATGAATTTATAAAAGATTGATATAGGTATAGAGATTGAACTGAGACTTTGTCTCGGAAACAGGCACGAATAGAGTTAAATAAATTAACTTGCAATGTACCTTGTAAAAACAAACATACACCCTAAAATCTTACATATCTTGTATGTATGTAAGTTTTTAGTGTATATGTTAGACGAAAATCGGTTCAGCCGTTCACATTACTAGTAATAGCTAAGTTAATTGACACTACCTACTCTGTTTAGTTTTTTAAATGTGAAATAAAGTTATTAAAGTTATTATTATTAAAGATTTTAAACCGCCTTAAAGGCCTCTGACATGGTTTTAGGTAACGACCAATGTCAAAGACAGTGACCGGGACCGACGGCTTAAGGTGCCCTCCGAAGCACGGATCATCTTACTTATCAGACAATCAGGTGATCAGCCTGCAATGTCCTCACCAAACCAGGACAACAACACAAAGTCGTTGCCCCCGCCGGGAATCGAACCCGCGACCTCCGGGTATGAGCCGAACGCTCTAACCACTACACCACGGCGGCAATTAATTTGCTGAAATAAACTTGTTTACTACGAATAATAGAGAATTATTATTCGTAGCTTGTTTACGAGAAATTATTTTCAGTCATAGAAACTAAACAACTCGCTGTATCTTCGTAATTTTAGTTAGTCTGAGCAGAAATTACCGGTCAAGTGCGAATCGGACTCGCCCAAGAAGGGTTCAGTAGCAGCAAGTAACATGATATAAAAGTCTTATAGTACCTACGTTTTGTTTTATTTTTATATTTGAGGTGATTTAATGAAAATTAAATTGTGATTTACGATTTATGACCTATAAAAAAAAACTACAAAACGGGCAAAAATGCGAATCATGTTAACAGGCGATGCGGCTAGCAACCCATCACTGTATTGATTGCTTTTCCATCTTCTCGCCCCCCCATGACGCTAAAAGTGGCTTTTGGGTCTTGCGGCCCTGGGTTCTGCATAGAGCCGCAAGACCCAAAATGCTCTGTCTGCCCCATTAGGGATAAAGACGTGATATCTCGTTCAAACTAATTTTTGCTGGTAGTTTGCATGGTAATGAACATCATATTTTTTTTATCATTCTCTTGTTTTAGAAGTTACAGGGGACACACACATTTTTCCACTTTGGAAGTGACTCTCGCGCAAACTATTCAGTTTAGAAAAAAATTATATAGGAAACCTCAATATCATTTTTGAAGACATATCCATAGATGGGGTATCTATGGATAGGTCTTGACATGTATGGGATTGATAAAAAATAATTTTTCGACTTTCAGTTCTAAGTATTGAGCACGCCTAGTCATAGATTTTAAAACTAAACTTTTTAAAAATTATAATCCATCAGATGTCAGAAAATTTCCATGCCTAGGTATTCACGGTAATTTTAAGCTATTGCATAACTTCTATCGCGGGCCTTGAGCGCGGGGAGCGAATCCAGAAATTCCGTAACGGAAAAACCTCACGCTCTCCCCACTCCGCCTACCATGTAGGTTGCCGCTTCGTCTCCGTCGTCCGTTTGCGACGTTGCCGTCCTTCCTTGTAAAAAATCACCTTAATGCAATAGCTTTACCGCGGCAGTCCCCGAGTGCCACACGTCTTTTTTTTTATTGCTCGTTTAGTCTACGTCATCTATTCCGAGAATTCTGTATCAGTATAAAGGTCAATCAATAAGTCATTAGTCGAAAGTGGGTAGCTGGAAGGGGTGGCAGGGTAGTTATTATTGTTTGCTTTGGAGCTTAAGTGATACTTTCCCATTTACAAATTTATTTTTAATTAATTACAAACAAAATAATATATTTGTATTATTTAAGTTATTTTCATTTTTTTAATAAATAAAATACTTCTATATCTATACATATAATAAAACAGTAAAAAAAGTGTGTCTGTACATTAAATATATTTCCAAAAAAAATATTGGGGGCGATGGAGACGTAGTAATAGATTAAGAAATTGAAAAAAAATGTCTGTCTGTTTGTCTGTTTGTCTGTTTGTCTGTTTGTCTGTTTGTCTGTTTGTCTGTATGTCTGTTTGTCTGTTTGTCTGTTTGTACACGCTAATCTCCGGAAATACTGGACGGATTCGAATGAAACTTTTTTTGTTATATAGCTACTAAGCCTGGGCAACATATAGGGTATAAATGATTTTGGAAAATGGAACGCCTGATGCAGAACCATAATGGTCCAGCTAAACTATGAGAGATATAAAAATGCCGCCTTGGTAAAAGTTGTTCAGCCTGATGAGCATTTTCCAGAGACATAAAGTCCACGCGAACGAAGTCGCGGGCTTGGGCTAGTTGGTAATAAAAGTACAAATAAGTATGTTAAGAGGCAGTATGTTGTCTTTTCACGTTCCACTCCATCCACTGGTTGTCTGGAAGAATTACCCTAGACAGACTACCTAACTGCCTGGTGTAGTAGTTAGAGCGTTCGGCTCATACCCGGAGGTCGCGGGTTCGATTCCCGGCGGGGGCAATGACTTGTGGTGTTGTCCTAGTTTGGTTAGGACATTGTAGGCTGATCACCTGATTGTCTGAGGAGTAAGATGATCCGTGCTTCGGAGGGCACGTTAAGCCGTCGGTCCCGGTCACTGTCTTTCACATTGGTGGTTACCTAAAACCATGTCAGAGGCCTTTAAGGCGGATTTAAAAACTCTGACACTAGTGTAAGCCACTAACACACACGATAAGAAATAATTAGCCAAGTGCGTGTCGGGCCACGCGCAGTATAGGGTTCCGTAGTTGTAAATGCCAACTTGCAGTCTAAAACGGCTAAGTATTGAATTTGTATGAAATTTTCCTTTTCGAGTACATTTTATAAGTTGAACGCCTATAACTTTTTAATTTGTTAACCCTACTTAGCTCTGAGAGTTTTCCTATAAACTACATTATATAAACTATATCTGTGATTTTTTTCACATGTCCATATATAACCGTTTAGCAGATAGATGGGGGGGGGGGGGGGGGCACTTGACTTTAACAAAAAAAAATACTTGAAACCTAAATATAGTTTCTGAGTAGGACCGCGGACGGACAGACAGACAGACAGACAGACAGACATGGCGAAATTATAAGGGTTCCTTGTTTACTACGGAACCCTAAAAAGGCCCTAGACAAAATCAGACTAAAAACGTAGTCTAGCCTTTATTTTAAAACAACGTGTCTGATCTCAGTAAAATTGTATAATTTCAAAGAAATTGCTCATATGTAGGCATATAACTGCTTTTTACAGTCAAAATATGGACTTGACGGAGGATAAAGTTTACATAACATTTTTGACCATCAGTATGGGAAACTTCTACACTCCTATTTTCTTTCAGATTCAGATATGAATATGAAACCTAGTTATTTGCCTAGATGTATGCAATTTCTTTGAAATAACGTAATTTTACCGAAATCTGACATGTAGTTTTAAAATAAAAACTAATAGACAACGATCGTTTAAAAATGTCTATATGGTAAAAAAACTCATCCGCCCATTGTACTTATTTAATGTAAAATTATTTCTTTGTTACATTTTTCTTTTTGGTGTACAATAAAGACTTATCTATCTATTTTGCTCTGTAAACTACTTTTTCCGTGATCTATGTACATATAATTATGAATATACCTACGAAAATAGGACAAACATTTTAATAAATATCGATGTTCAAGATGGCGACCGTCTTGAAACTAAGATAGTAGGTACCTAGGTAAGTAGTTTCTTCTGAATATTTTATGTTTAATGCCGAAAACCCCATCTACCAAATTTCAGTGAAATCGTTGTAGCCGTTTCCGAGAATACAGAAATTTATAAATAAATATTTGTATTGTGTTATAATTTGTAAATAAGTGTTTTGAGTTTCAATATTAAAGGTTTTATATTATATTATAGGTTCATATTTCCGAAAAGTTCGCACGTCAACACCACCTGTAGGTTGACTGGTAGAAAAGGCCTACGGCCTTAAGTCATAAATAAGCGGCCAAGTGCGAGTCGGACTCGCCCATGAAGGGTTCCGTAGTAGCAAATAACATAATATAAAAGTCTTGTAGTATGTTTTTTTTTTAATTTTTATATTTGAGTTGATTGAATGAAAGGTAAATTCCCGTTTATGATTTATGATGTATTAAAAAAAATTACTTACTAGATATCGTTCAAACCAATTTTCGCTGGTAGTTTTTATGGTAATGAACATCAGGTATTTTTTTTAGTTTTATAATTCCCTTATTTTAGAAGTTACGGGGGGGGGACACACTTTTTTCCACTTTGGAAGTGTCTCCCGCACAAAGTATTCGGTTTAGAAAAAAATGATATTAGAAACCTCAATATCATTTTTGAAGACCTATCCATAGATACCCCACACGTATGGGTTTGATGAAAAATAAATTTTTGAGTTTCAGTTCTAAGTATGGGGAACCCCCAAAATTTATTGTTTTTTTTCTATTTTTGTGTCAAAACCTTAATGCGGTTCACATAATACATCTACTTACCAAGTTTCAACTGTATAGGTCTTATAGTTTCTGAAAAAAGTAGCTGTGACATACGGACGGACAGACAGACAGACATGACGAATCTATAAGGGTTCCGTTTTTGCCATTTGGCTACGGAACCCTAAAAAATGTTTGTAATATCCCACAATTCGGGTATACTGTGGGTAGTTCTATAGTTTAATCAAGCCAGCCCTACCCCATGTCTTACGGACCGATTTGTCTTGTCGTACCGCGTCCGCAGACCATTTGTAACTCGAACAAAAGATCCACTTCGTACTCAAGGTCGACCACTTAGGTTGTAGACTTAGACATATTTCTAAAAAATAAGGTCTAACAAAATATACTGAAACTATTTTAAGGGTGAATTCAGTCCATGATACTGAACAACTTTCCCCAAGGAACATGTATTGAAATATGAAAAGTAATTTTTAGCCTTCCATACAAGTTGCCCGATCAGCTGATCCGAGTTTGTATAGAAAGTCAAAAATAATTTTTGTATGTTTCTTAGAGAAAGTTGTTAATTAACACGGAGAGAATTATAGAATTCAATCCAACAATAGTTTTTGTTTAGAGGTGAATTTTTAGTTTCAGTTTATTTTGATAGACCTTAAATAGGTTTTTATAAAGGCAAGATAGAATACTATACACTGAATTACCTACATACCCAAAGCAAGTATAAGAAAATAAAATCGAGTTGTGAAACGTCAAAAGTAACTCGAAATATTGGTGTAAATACACACGGCTGCTGCGTCGCTAGTTCCTTTTTTTGAACTTGGCTGTGACACGCTGCCTCGTGTCTAGATATGGTGAAAAAAAAACCAAGGGTTTTTAACCAAAGTGCCCAGTAGGCCTCACATAAAAAATCTATTTGGAGACTTCGATTCAAAAATATATCCTTGCTCTTCCAACTGCTAGCTATCTCGTTTCTAATCATGAAAATTCTACCTACCTTTCTTAAAGAGTACAAACATATACGCACAGAAAAACAAATCCAGACAGTACCTACTTAAGTATTGCATTAAATTATAAAAATAAATATAAATAATAAAGCAGGATTTTCCATTTTCATTAATTACCTATTTAAATTCCATTGTCGCTACTTAACGCCAAGAATGTAATTAAATTATAAAGTAGGTAAACGAGTAAAACTAAGCCGCAAACTAATCAAGACCTATTTTCACTAGATGAGTCACGACACTCACGCGAGCCTACTTCGAGACTAGACTCTTGTTCTGTTTACACTGACTTAGCAACTAAGTGCTTAAGAGTCTCCTAACCCTAGACCAAAATACAATTCTCCATACAAACGTAGTCTACGTTTTATTTCGAAATGACATGCCCGATTTTAGCAAAATTTTGTAATTTCAAAGATATTGCAATTATCTAGGTTAATAACTGGTTTCCGACGTAAAAATATGAACTTGAAATAGAATATACTGTGTTATATCATTTTTGACCATCAGTATGGGAAACTTATAAATCGTTATATTTTCTTTCCAGTTATATTTTCAAACCAGATAATTGCAATTTCTTTACAATTACCAATTTTTACCAAAATCTGACATGTGGTTTTAAAATTAAACGTAGACTACGTAAGATTCTTAAAGCAAAATGGTTGCAAAATTCAGCGGAGGTGACGCCTTCATTTGAAATGTATTGTTTAAAGGTAAATATGGTGATGATTGGCTATTTGATTTCCAACAATCTCTGGAAGGACCTTTGAATTATTTTATGAACGACCGTTGAAAGTAATTGCGTCGGTCCGTCTAGTTTCAAAATGAGTTTTAAATCAGACAGACTATAAGTAATACTTTCAGCGGTCGTTCATGGAATAATTTGAAGGTTTTTGTGGAATTGTTGGAGGTCAAATTGTTGAGGGCACCACTTCTGCTGGGTTATGCTACCATTTCGCCTTAAGTTAATTATACGTGCTCAGATAGCTAATGATTAGTCGCCAACTGCGTCATTTAACACTCGATGCAAAATTACAAGGCTATTTCAAGTTTGACACGTTTGTTTCTTTTTCGTGTGTGTAAGTGACCAATACTGGTTTCAGATTTTTCAAGCTGCCCAAAGGCACCTGTCATAGCTTGATGACACAAAGATAAAAGCCGGGACCAACGGTTTTACATACCTACCTTTCAAAGCACGGAGGAGTCAAAGAAAATTTCATGCTACTTGTACTCTCATCTAGGGATGAGAGGCGAAACTACATATTCCCACCGATGTTTAGTTCAATTGATATCCGTAGCGATATCTATTATTTTTCAGGTACCTAAATTAAAATTCCCAACTTTCAAGCGTTAACCGATTTACATCAATCTTAGATCTTTCGAGAACATATAATCCCATCACAAAACATATGTGAGATGGGAGCCAAGTTCAATATTCGAAAAAACATTAAGATGAAGTTTATTTATAAGAATCTCATTGAATTGAGTAGTTTTGTGATGGGATATCATTACTTTTCGCTCATCTCTATTCAGGTTTTTTAAACATCGTTGAATCAATAACTGTTTCAGCTACGTTATTGAAACATTGAATTCAAGATGAGCTAGACGACTTTAATTAATATGTTATATTTTATTTTTTATGTATTTAGGTTAAACAGGTTTCGAGTTGTGAAGGGGTCAAAAGTAGCTCGAAATAGTTTGTGTAAATGTACACGCGGCTGCTGCGTCGCCATCGCCGGTTCCTTTTTTGAACTTGGCTCCGACACGCTGCCGCATGTCTTGATATACATATTACTTTGCAAGAAGCGAATTGACTTAGCACAAAATTCACACAGCGAGGTATTCATTTACGTAAAACAAAGCATAGCGAAATTCATACTCCTCTCTTAAATAATATATTACTTAAAGCAAAGCGAATTTTAACTTTGTACAATGCCATCTAGTAAGATTTGAAACTACTGTTATGACTTTTATTTTTTTTCTAGACAATTTTTTTTCAAATTTACTACATTCACAGACACACGATTTTTACTGTTTTATTATATGTATTGATTTTGATGATATTAATATCTAAACAATGACTAAACTTTGCTGGAGTATCATTACTCACCACTGTCGCTGGTACTTCCGCGAGTTATGGCAGTAACTTTTCAGGTATGATATGAGCTTTGGCTTATATTATTATGCCTACCCATCGCCTAATAAACATAATTATTTCTCTTCCTTGTCACTAGATGACGCTATATGTAAAAATCAAAACATTAAAATCTTTTATTCACCATTATCATCATTGTCAGCTCTCAACGCCACTGTTATAAGCCTCTTTTTGTCTGCGCCATTGAATCTTATCCATAGCTATCCAGTTTTTTTTTCCCACCAATCCGCTTAATATAATTAATTGTCACTTTTTTGCTAGTCATGTGTGCTGCCATCTCTGTGTGCCTACCCGCAACTCCCACTTTTGCTTACTTACGGACCCTGCAATCGTTTTTTATGACGTTGGTTATTTGTTACGTGTATTTACTATTATTTACTTGACGCGATTTAGTGATAATGTACCGGAATATGTAAGCCTGCCACTCAATACTAGCGCCATCTATATGTGAGTACCGTAACTTGCTAAATTAATTAATTAAAGAGTTATCTAGTTATAAAATTGTGTTTCTATTTTACCAACTTAAATACGAAACTTCTAAGCCTCTAAATATCAGAAAGACTCAGAAAGAAGAAATTTTAGCTGGTATAATTTTGATAGGCGCTTTACCAAATAAAACTGATTATTTAATAAAAAAATCAAATCTATTTATTCCTTTGTATACGCCTAATAGTCTACCTAAATGCCAAATTTCAACTGTCCAGGTCATATGGAAGTAGGGCATCTATTTCATCATGGATAAGTAGTCAACGATATTTTTCTGGTTTTATGGAATAGAAGGGGACAAAAGTAGTATGAAATATACACACGGCTGCTGCGTCGCCAGTTCTTTTTTTTGAACTTGGCTCTGCCTCGCTACCGCGTGTACAGATTACGGCTTCCCCTGCCCAAGAGGTGGCTAAACACCTTTTTTAGGGTTCGGTTCCCAAAGGGTAAAATCGGACCCTACTACTAAGACTTCGCTGTCCGTCTGTCCGTCCGTCTGCCCGTCTATCTTTCACTAGGCTGTATCTCATGAATCGTAATAACTAGACAGCTGAAATTTTTCTTGCCGCTATAACAACAAATACTAAGACAGAATGAAAATTATATTTAAGGGGGGCTCCCACACAACAAACGTTATTTTTTTTGCTTGCTTAGTAACAGCAACAGGTAGAGGCTTGAAATATTTACAAAATATTAAGTTAGGAACTTTATTGCACAAAATAAATATTTACATAGATATACAATAATGATATAACTAAAAACTAAATAACCTACCTAAATTATAAAACTATAAATTAAAATAATCTAATTAAATATTAAGTTATATATTCACTTTAAAAATAAATTATTAAATTGAAATAAAATAAATATTCAAGGGGGATACATACAACGAACGTGTTTTTTTTTAGAATGTTACGAAACCCTGCGTGCGCAAGTGTGACTCGCACTTTACCGGTTATTTAGCCACGTCCACTCTTGGCCAGTGGATATGTAAAGATACTATGAAGCCTCACTAGATAGGTATAGGTACTGTGACCCGGATATGCTCGACACACGAGCCATGTAACGACCTCAGGGTAATTACTAGATCATGTCACTCAATTAGCTTATCTAGGCCTCCGGTCTCGTCCTAAATTAGACCCACTTAAGCGTAGTGTTACACGAATTACTTTCGTTATAGGAAATTTCTTTTCTTTCGCTCCAGTGTAGGTTCCGATTTCACGATAAAATGCTATACCCTTATACAAGGTCTAACAAAATGTACTGGAACTGTTTTAAGAGTGAATTCAGTCCGTGATAGTGAACAACTTTCCCCAAACGTATAGCGAAATATGAACAATTCGTTTCGGCTTTTAATACAAACTCAGGTGAGTTGACCGATCAGCTGGATCGGTCAACTTGTATGGGAGGCCAAAAATAACTTTTCATATTTCGATACGTGTTCCTAAGGGAAAATTGTTCTGTATCTGACTGGATTTACTCTCAAAATAGTTTCAGTATATTTTGTTAGACCTTATACGTATATCGGAGAGTTGTGAAGATATGATATTCAAAAAAGCTCAAAAGACGCGTATTTCAATTGCTGTAAGTTGCAAAAAAAAATATTTGAGAAAGTCAATAGATGTTATGAAAAAAAAATCAATTTTTCCGAGTTTTGATTTTGGAGCTCGATATTTTGGAAACGAAGAATGATATCTAAAATGTTAGAAAACCATATCTGGATAATTTAGTCAGCTACAATTTGAGCCTAAAACAATGACGATCGGGTTAAGGGATTGCCCTTTAGCCTAACCTTTATGAACCAAGTCCAAAAGTCGAAAAATTGCAATTTGTTTGTTCATAGGCGTTGTGTCAAGGAAACCTACGTCAATCTAAGAATAAAGTAATTATCATCAACATTGTAGTTTTATTTTGTAACCTTTTCCTTACTCCGACTCCTCGTCGCTCAGCAACAATATTTTTTAGGATTCCGTAGATTCTTGTCCAATGTGCTCGATAGTCGTGTGAGGTACGAAATCTGTGAATTTTTACTATATCTATATAGATATAGTAAAAATCTGTGAATTTTTACTATATCTAGTAGTATAGTAAAAATTCACAGAAAAATATGTTCAAAGTTCTCCCATGCTGGTCTGGGAGAAATGAATAAAACTTAGAATGTACCAGCTGCTTCTCTTCCCGCGCAGATCGTAAAAGCCGATCGAGGGAATGGGCAAAAATGCGAATCATGTTAAGGCCATACCCAAATTTTCCGGGGTCCAGTGGCGCCGCCATTTAACATAAATCATGTAAAAGGAAACGGAGATATCATTTAAAATTGTGTCTTGGTCAAGTTCTAGATACCCATTCAAAGTATTTTTTAAACTACTTTTTGTAGTTTAAAGTGAGAACGTGAAGCTTTTCTACGCACATTTGCGAAAAACGGCCACTTTTAGCTAATGTGCGTAGAAAAGCTTCACGTTCGCACTTTAAATTATAAACAGTAGTTCATAAAATAGTTTTAAGGGTTATCTAGGGCTTGACCAAGACACAATTTTGAATGATATCTCCGTTTCCTTTTAAATGATTTATTTCAAATGGCGGCGCCACTGGACCCCGGAAAATTTGGGTATGGCCTTAACAGGCGATGCGGCTAGCAACCCATCACTGTATTGATTGCTTTTTCATCTTCTCGCCCACCATGACGCTAAAAGTGGCTTTTGGGTCTTGCGGCCCTGGGCTCTGCATAGAGCCGCAAGACCCAAAATGCTCTGTCTGCCCCATTAGGGATAAAGACGTGATAGTATGTATGTATGTATATGTTCAAAGCGTTGCCTTATTTAAGGTTTTTCTTGAAAGTAAAACACTGCATAGCGTTTAAATTCACAGGGGCACTCTTTCAAAAGTTGCCACAAGCAACCTCAAGGAATGTAACAGCTTGACGACTGCCATACATGATGACAGCGGGACCAATGGCTTATACGTGCCTTCCGAAGCACGGTGGAACTCGAGAAATTTGGTCACTTGTGCTCAGCCGGGCGAGAATTAAAAGAATAATGTTTGCCGACCTATGTTGTTAGACCCTGTATTTTTCCGCCAACGCAATGTTACAATATCACGGACCCCAAATTTGAAACAAAGGCCGCAGCCTGCCGCAGATAAGGGACAATGGTGTGAAATATTGCGGAGATTAAACTGGCTGTGTGGGAGATGACGGTGCAAAATCAGGGACACAAAAAGATTCCCTCTCCTTTTTCATCCTAATATTAACATACATACATACATACTATCACGTCTTTATCCCTAATGGGGCAGACAGAGCGTTTTGGGTCTTGCGGCTCTATGCAGAGCCCAGGGCCGCAAGACCAAAAAGCCACTTTTAGCGTCATGGTGGGCGAGAAGATGGAAAAGCAATCAATACAGTGATGGGTTGCTAGCCGCATCGCCTGTTAATATGATTCGCATTTTTGCCTAATATTAAACCAGTTTATTTCCCAGGCAAATTAAAAACCCCGACTTTCATATTTCGAAACATGTTCAAAAACGTCATAATAAAACATTTTTACGATGAGTTTTGGTCTAAACAACTTACTTATCCGATAAACTTCAACGGGTTGGGGAGGGAGGGGGGTCACAGAATTAATAAAAGTTCTTATTATATACAGAAAGGAATCTCCTAAGGTCAGCGCTGCAGGCGCCTCAGCCTCTACAGGGCGAGATTGGAGGAGAGGTGCGAGGACGGGGGACGGGGACACATATCGTGCGGGACCTTAGAAGATTCCGTTCTGTATGTAATACTTATACTTAATCTGGTGACAATAGTCAGCACACGGTGATATCATTGTGTACAAAACAGTTGCATATTTTACGACTCGTTTGTTCTGCAACGTTTTGCTGAAAACCTCTAGTCTAGGTACGAAACTCGTGAGGTAAGACTTTTTAGATATTTTTAGATTGGCCTCGGAACTGACACAGATCTGTAGAGAGATAAAAGTCAAGTGTGAGTTGCAACGAGATTTTACTGCGATGTTGGAACGATAGATAACGTATCAGATAAAGAATTCTTAACATGAATACCTAAGTCATATCATTGTTACATACTGGTCATTGAGATTAGAGAAAATGTAGAATGTAACAGCTGCCTTCGTAATAACCGATCGAGGGAATGTGCGAAAATCTTCCTTCCTTTATTTCTTCAAATCTTTCCTTTTCCCACCTTGCACATCATCACGATTATAGATTAAATCTCTTTTCTTTTGCATTGAATGAGATTTTTATAAAATTAAAAGGTATTATCGACAAAAAAAGATGTTTGGCATAGGTTGCATCACTTGTATATACTTTCCTATCCGACTTTAGATCTCCTCTAGAGTCAAGTAAAAGTCATCTACATTTTTAATCAAACCGGACCGATTTCCGTCAAACATAACCAAGAACCCCTGCAAGGGAATTGCTGTCACGTAAAACAGCGTATCGAAATTAGTACCTATATCCTATAGAGCTATAATGCCACAGACAGACACACAGACTGATAAACAGACACCAGCGTCAAACTTATAACAACCATTTTTTTGAAGTAAAAACTTCTTTAGCGAGGTTGTGCACTTTTTTTGGAATGGGTAAAAAATGTTAAACTCGCGTCAGGACACGTGACCTGATCGAAAATTCGTAAGATGGATGGAGAGTAGACAGCTGGCGCGGCGTAGGAGAGGGAGTATCCCCCTCTCTTTCTACGGCGCGGCGAAAATGTATGCCTGCGCCTGCTGTTTCGTATATCAAAAATGCACAACGTTAATATTCAAGTTTTCACTTCTGCCGGCACTCCCAGAGTGCGACCCGTCGTTTTTTTTTTGTCGGGGGTTACAATGTAAACTCCACGGAAACAACCGTAAAACATAATCGACGGCATTATCTCGAGATATTTCTCAAGCAAACACATTTCACCCTTTCCGCCTCGACGTAAAATTGGGTCAACGGGGCTACTAGTGTCACGTTACCCTGGCTAGAGCGTGGAGGGCTCTCGGACACAGAGTGTCGCTAGAGACGACTAATGGCAGCTTTTGTGCCCTTTTTGCGTCTCACATACGGTGATGTGGGTTGTATATGAAAAGTTAAATGAGAATCTGACTAAAATTGAGTGTAGATTTTCTCTAACCTAAATTTTCTCACTGCTGAAAAGTGGAGATGTTGCCGGGAAGGTGTTGAATGTAGGCATTGAATACAATGCCTAGGCAAATTGTAATGTATCAAATAGTATGTTTGTCACACATTTCATACCCCAATTTATTAGGTAGGTTACGGTTAGGTACGTTACGTAGTAGGTATGGCTGTACAGTGCAGTGATCATATCAAAGTCAAAGTCGAAGCCTAACCCGAAGCCAAAGCCGAAAATGAAGCCGAAACCTACAAGCCTTTTACATTTTTGCCACTCCCTCGACATCGGTTTTTTCGATTTTTCATTCGTTTTTATTTTTCTCCCAAATCAGTATGGAAGAAAGAAACATATATTCCAAAAAAATACCAATATTCTCTGTCGTTTGATCATCTGTAGTTTGATAGAGAGTACCGACCACCTAATCTTAGTTCAACCACTGACCTAAGCCTAACACTCAAAGTTTGCACAGGGTATTGCAAAGTTAGCCCAGCACTGGCTGTGAGGTGGACGACCTATAAGTACGTTTCTGTAAAATAAAGTATAATAGAAGAATACCTCAGTCAAATGTAAGACGCAGTAGTACTTATCATCATCATCATTATCAGGTCTTTTTAGCCTCCACTGCAGGAGCATGACCCTCTCTGTCTTACTAGAGCCATTTGGTCAGAGCAGTCAGAGGACTTGGCCTACACTCTCCACGCTGGCCAGATGGGTTAAAGAGGTCTTACTAAAGTTAATAAGTTTTATTTATCGTGTATTTCCTAAGTCGCCTTCTACGACATCCACGAAAAGACTTGGAGTGGCCCTATTGTACTCTGCCAAAAACCACGCGGCAAAGTTCAGAAGAGTAAAGTAGCTTCAAACTTTACATGCCTCCATAAGCACTGGTATGAGAAAAAAAACGTTGTATCATTAACATGTCTTCCTCTTACCCTGGTCGCTCCAAGGCAAATGTACACTACTTGTTTATTCTAAATCTTTGAAATCTATGATTGATATCATAGACCTAGAACTTTTTTCTGCGTAAAAGACCACGCAAACAGAGTGCGACAAACAATACGTGAATGGTCGCCACAAGAGCAATAGAGATAGCGATTAGATTGACGTGTGACCAACTTTTGAATGTGATTGATATGGTGTGTCGGTTCCGTACTCACTTCATTTTGCAATGTTATGTAACCCGCTGGGGTTTGCCGATTCATTTCATTATAGCTCTTGATTACCTTTCTGTTTTGGGATTCTTTTTTGTAAATATTTATTAAATTTGCTTTTGATCTCCAGGTTGTTTTGATAATAATTCATTAGAGTGTATTCTGTGTTTATTTTGCCAATTTGTTCCCATTTAAAGTTCTGTTGAGGGCGCAAAAAGTCTGCTTCGTTTGTACCAATGCATGCGAGCACCAACAGAATCCTGAAGGTGGTACAAGGAAGAATGTATTCAGATGTGAATGTTTAGGATACAATAAGCTACACATAGAATATATATACTAGCTTGTATAGAGAGATAAATATATATTAACTACAAGTGGCTCTATGAGCTGTAAACCTCTCGAGTCACCCTGAGTCCCCTGATCCATTGAAGTTTATCGGATATAATTTTTAAAACTAAAAACAGACTTCAACACCGGGCTACGCACCCGATTTTGATTAAATTTCTATGGAATCACCTAACAAGTATGCCCTTTCAAACAAAAGAATTTTCTATTGGTCTAGGCGTCTTTGAGTAATTCTAGGTGAACATACATAAAAACAGTGGCACTCCGGGAGTGCCGACTGAAGTGAAAACTTGGTTTTGATAACAATGCCGCGAGTTCAATGGTTTTTTCCCATCTCAAATAAAGCCTCACGCACCTCCTGAATTTTCACTTCGAAAAATACAAAAGATTCCGACGAATTGATAATCTCCTCCTTTTTTTTAGGTTAAAAAAGTTGTTCAGACAAAAAAGTTGCGTCTTTATAGTAACAAAAAAGATTAATGATATTATAGATTTTTTTTTAAATGGCTTAAATATAATTTTTTTTTAAGTTTTCAACCCCTATATTTAGGCCAATTTGAAACCTTTTCAGAAAATTTCACATTAATCGGTTTAGAAATGCGACCTGACGGCGAGAACAGCCGGACAGACTGACAACCGGACAGCCGGACAAAAGCATTTTTGGCCTATCTCGAAACTGAGACGCTTCGCTCGCTCGGTCAATAAGATTGCCGCTGTTGTCCGAAATATTCTTTTTCTACTGTGAAAAACTTTGAGAATGCTACACAGTTATCTAGTTACACCTAAAACTAAATAATTGTGACTTTACTCGGTTTGTACCTTGGTCACCAGACTGCGTCCAACTCCCTTATAAGCTTTTATAATAGAGGGGTTTCCCTAAGAGGGGTGTACTCGATTTCCTCTGTATTGATCCGTTACGCGGTTTCTATTTTTCGATTTTTTAGAACGAAGTCTGACTTTGTCGGATAAAGGCAAGGCAGAAAAAGTGTAAGATTTTTCCGTCACAAACTTTTTTAGGGGCAGGACTTTTTGGAGGTTTCTTTAGAGGCCTAGTGTTCCACGACACTCCGTTTTTTTTAACATATGGTCTTATTAAACACAAAAGTGGCTACTTGAGCATGCTTTCTATAGTATGGAAGTATTTTACGAGTGTCGCTTGTAATTCCATTTAAATTAAATGTTTATATATACGGACAAATCCCACAGATTGAGCTAGCTCCAAAGTAAGTTCAAGACTTGTTAAGTTACCAATGTTCACTTTTTTGGTTGGCTCTGAAGAGATTTGTGAAATTACTACGTCATTCAACTGTTTTTCTTTACTTGCATCACTAAGTATTTAGCAAATAACAATTACAACTTTTTTCACAACTTGTACGATTCTTTAATATTACAATTTGAAGGAAGCATCTTTTCACAATTATCATTATCATCATTTCAGCCGCATAACGTCCACTGCTGGACATAGGCTTCTCACAAAGATTTCCAAAATGGCCGATCAAGAGCGGCCCGCATCCAGTGCTTTCCAGCGCCCCTGGTCAGATCATCTGACCACCTTGTAGGTGGGTGCCCTACGCTTCGCTTGCCAGTACGCGGAAGCCATTCAAGAACCTTTCTGCCCCATCGGCCATCGGTTCGTCGCGCTATGTATTTTTTCTCAATCAAACAAAACTAAACCAAGCTAGCAAATTTAGTAGGTACAATATGTTATGTTTTTTATTTAACTATTCTTATGTACTATTCTTATGTTCTACTCTGTTTATAAGGCGATGGGTGATGCTAGTACTTTTTAGACAAAATCTCAGTATTGTAACTTTCAGTCTCATCTTGGGCTTACGTCACTGACTCACGGTTTCACCGCTGGGAAAACCGTGGGAAAACACACACAATGGCTGTTATGGAGACATCGTTGTCATAATTTGTACAAGCCACGAATTATCTTCAGTAGGTACATTCATTATTTATTTGTATCGATTTCGGAAATTCTTTATTTGTAAAGTAGTTACATACATTCAGTAGCATGCATTTTATACATGCAGACACATAGAATATGTCTACCCTGTGCCACCCTAATCGGTTACTAGTGAAAAATTTATTTTTCTGGAAATGCAGCCGTTCTCGTAATTTAGGTAAGATTAGTGCCTGCCCTGACAAAAACGTTTGTGCACGTCACTGACAAACATACATACATAACATCACGCGGCACGCCTATTTCTCACAGGGGTAGGCAGAGTTCCCACTTATGACGCGAGCTAAATTAAGCCATATCGCTAACCGCATTAAGTAGAAATTTCCTTGAATTTCTTTGCCGAGTGAGGCTTCTGTACGTGAATCTGGTACTCACTACTTATTCTGTCCCCTAGTTCCTCCAAGCTCTACGTGTTGATCCTCTCTTCTCATCACATGTCCAAACCATGACAAACGAATGCTTCTTACTTTCTCGTTTATTGACACTACCTTCAAATGTCACATGACAACCAGAGATATTAGTCCCATATCTCTGACGACAACCAAGAAATAATTATTAAAGTCAATCCTTCATGTCCCATATCTCTGAGTCAATCAGTCAAGCAATTAGTCGCGTAATTTTTTGAGTTCTTTCAAAACACTTTTCATCAGAACTTGCGACATGTTCCACGATTTGTAGATTGTTTCAACTGAGTGGTCATTGAATTTTGTCACTAAACTTTGTTAGGAAATAGTTATTGCTATAATGTTGTAACTAATTGTACGTGGGTATAATGCTTGCGATCATAAAAGACATTAAGATAATTTTTCTAAACTAAAAACTGACTTTAGCACCAAACTACACAACCGTTTTGATCTATGGAACCACCTGACGCCTTTTATATGCCTTTCAACAAAAAAAATTGGTTCAAAGTCTCCAAACAGACGCCTTCGATAAAATAATTATACGGACAAATTACACAGATAGAGCTAGCCCCAAAGTAAGTTCGAGTCTTGTGTTATGGGATACTAACTCAACGATACAATGTATATTTTATAACAAATACGTATAATAAACATCTAAGACCCAGTTCAATCTGAAAAATATCATTATCCGACTTGATCTGACCGAGGATTAAATCCAGGACCTCCGTTGTGACAGCGTGGCATAGTGACCACAGGCCACAGAGGTCTTCAAAAACATAAATAAACATATCGAATTGATAACCTCCTCTTCTTTTTTGAAGTCGGTAAAAAAGGTAAAGTAGAGTGAGCCCGGGTGTTAGGAGATAGATCTCTTCAAGACTGACAAGAGGGCCGGCTGCTTTTTTACAAGACATATCAATAATGCGTTCCGGTACAGAAATGCGGCCAGCGTTCTTAGCACTGCCATGGACCAGGATTTGTTTTTTCCTATTTTTGAATTAATTTATATCTTTAATTTATTAATCTACTTACGATTAGAGCTTATCTAAGAGTCTTCTGGAAAAGATTGCTTCTAAAAAAGAAGGAGGGTATTAATTCTTCTAGATCTTTTTTTTTACGTATGTTCGCCGATTATTCTAAGATGCCTGGATCGATCTGGAAATTCTTTTTTCGTTTGAAAGGGTGTACTTCCGAGGTATTTTGACGACCTCCGTGGCGTAGTGGTCACCATGCTAGTCCGCCACCCAGAGGTCCCGGGTTCGATTCCCGGTCAGGGCAAGTTGGAGAACGGCCTTTTTCAAATTGTCCTGGGTCTTGGATGTTTATATATATATATATATGTATTTGTTATAAAATATAGTATCGTTGAGTTAGTATCCCACAACACAAGTCTCGAACTTACTTTGGGGCTAGCTTAATCAGTGTAATTTGTCCCTGTATATTTATTTATTTATTTATTATTCCCATAGAAAATTTATCAAAAACGGTTGTGCAGTTTGAGGGTAAAGTCGCTTTTTAAATTTGAAAAATTATTAAATCTAGTTAGTATAATTTTGATAAATTTTTCCTAAGATATAAAAATATACATAAGTTTTTATCGATATACATTCGTTCTACACAATTTTTTCATTGTGGGTAAATGAAATAAACCTACATTTTAATAACAAAAAAAAAACACAGAGCGAAGCGTGTTCATAATTCCCAGACGAGAGGCCACGGGCGTAGATGAAGGCGGGCATGGAAATAAAAATATTTTTCCACAGGATAATTAGCTTATAAAAATAAGCAGCTAATTAAGTCTATGGTTTTACAAGAATCAGATGACGAAATACGAAACAAAATCATTTTTTGTTAACCCCTGACAAAACAAGTTATTAAAAAAAAAACGACGGGTTGCACTCTGGGAGTGCCGGCAGAAGTGAAAACTTGAATATTAACGTTATGCATTTTTGATATACGAAACAGCAGTCGCAGGCATACATTTTCGCCGCGCCGTAGAAAGAGAGGGGGATACTCCCTCTCCTACGCCGCGCCAGCTGTCTACTCTCCATCCGTCTTACGAATTTTCGATCAGGTCACGTGTCCTGACGCGAGTTTAAAATTTTTTACCCATTCCAAAAAAAGTGCACAACGCCGCTTAAGAAGTTTTCACTTCAAAAATAAATTTTTTAAACAAGCTTTTATCTATTAAGACGAATTAATCGAGCCCAAACTGGATGGAATTATATTTTTTATCACAGACATGCCATGACCACCTTCCAGCTCCATCATCAGATCAGCTCCATGTCAACATAATATTGCATTGTAACTGCCTCCGTGGTGTAATGGTTGGAGCGTTTGGCTCATACCCGGAGGTCGCGGGTTCGATTCCCAGCGGGGGCAACGACTTTGTGTTGTTGTCCTAGTTTGGTTAGGACATTGCAGGCTGATCACCTGATTGTCAGATAAGTAAGATGATCCGTGCTTCGGAGGGCACGTTAAGCCGTCGGTCCCGGTCACTGTCTTTGACATTGGTCGTTACCTAAAACCATGTCAGAGGCCTTTAAGGCGGTTTAAAAACTCTGACACTAGTGTTAGTCACTAACACACACGATAAGAAGAAGGTTGTCACGTGATTTACGTTCACGTGTAAAATTTCTGCTCAGTTGGAAACCGGGAAGTAGGTCAAATTTATCTTGCTTTTTGATTACAGACAGAACGACAGATAACGGGACAGGTGAAACTAAATAAAAAATAATGTCTGTCTGTCTGCTTGTGTCATCGTAGCGCTCAAACGGATGGACCGATTTCGATATGTTTTTTTTGCGTATAATCAAGTTTCCTTGCGGTAGTTCTTAGCTACGTTTGATGAAAATTTGTTCAGCTGGTTAAAAGGTATTGGGGTTAACGCTTAAAAGTTAGGACTTTCTCTAGTAAATAATATTATGATGCTGCAGACATCAAGTCGTGTCGGTATTTCCGCGGTTTTTTAATTTGTCTAAAAAAGAGGTCGCTAAATAACCTTCTTTTATGGAATTCGGTTAAAAAGATATGAAATAAAATTAGATGTATCAAAAAAAAAATTTTAGAGAGCTACGTTTTTTGTTTTTTTTTTTTTTGCTTTAAGTGACCAGAATCTATGCGTATAGAATGTTTTTCTGTGTAATTATTTAATATCAAGCGCGACAATTTTGGGATAAAAATCAGGAAAGTTTTTTTTCCTTTTTCTGTTTTCCTAGGGCAGTCGGACACCCCAAATCCTTCTTTATAGACGTCCACGCCTCAGGGTGCCATAACAACGAAACTCGACATAAAGCATTTTTACGCCGACAAAACAAATTGTCTTCGCATCCAGCAGTTTGCCAAGTCTTGTGTGATTCTGAACTTTATTCATCAAGAAATAGGGTTCAAAGTATAAAAATATTTTTACGGGTTAGCACTTTTTTGGGTCGGGTAGTTGCGGTTCAAGTAATACTGCGAATATTAC
Organism: Acrobasis consociella; assembly: GCA_963555685.1. Taxonomy (NCBI): domain Eukaryota; kingdom Metazoa; phylum Arthropoda; class Insecta; order Lepidoptera; family Pyralidae; genus Acrobasis; species Acrobasis consociella. The sequence goes on along the minus strand of OY743104.1, from coordinate 38,745,898 downwards.
ACGAGGCATGAGGCATGACTGAATTCCTTACAGCAAAATAAGTTTATTTGCAAAGTCAAAAAAATCCGACAGTCAAGAACGCCATCTGGTGATGAGTAGCAGATCTACCGATACTTTGGCTCATCATCATCATCATCATCATCATCAGGTCTTTTTGTCTCCACTGCAGGAGCACGACTTAGCCTACACTCTCCTCGCTGGCCAGACAGATTGGAGAGTTCTCATCGATGAGTATAAGCTTTGTTTAGCTTGTATTTCCTAAGTCGCCTTCTACGACATCCACGGGAGGACTTGGAGTGGCCCTATTCTACTCTGCCGGAAACCACACGGCAAAATATTTCTTTGGCTCATTAGATAGATATTAAAAAGTATGGTTAAGTTATTTATTCTTTTCTCTGATTAGCAAATAATGACAAAGATATGTGCATTTAAATTTCGCGTGACGTCACGATCAGCTACAAGTTTTCACCAAAGGTGACGTAAGTTAAATAATACTTTATTGTACACCAAAAAAATTTAATAAGAATAGTTCAAATCATCATCAATAAATTTAAGAACTAGGTTCTTGTCGGTGAAGTATTTTCCATGTCTCCCTATTTTCTGCTAATAGTTCAAATATTAATATATTTGAACTACTCTATTCTAAATATACACACAAAAAAGCTTTCAAATGTTTATTGGGCGGTCTTAGCAAAAAAGCGATTTCTCCAGACAACCGATGTACGTAAATCACCCCTGACCTCTGATCAATCACACAGCGCTGTATCTTTGTGTTTTTGACTACAATTTATTTATTTATTAAAACTTTATTGATCCACAATTAAAATTGTTTACAATTGGCGGACTTAACGCTAAGAGCGTTCTCTCCCAGTCAACCATAGGGATAAACAGATAAATTGTTGCGGCGCAAAAAAAAAAATATATAAATAATATAATATATTACAAAACATTTATTATAATATATACCTACATATAATATATACCTTAGATTATAATATGACATAAACATACACATTATACAATACATACAATATACACACATATTATATACCTACATTATAATTACATTACACTATTACGATGATGACGATGGTGATATAACCTATTGGTAAATAACTAATTTATAAGATGAGAATGTACTCTTCTTTTAAAAGAAAATTTTGTGGAAATTTCTTTAATGTCAACGGGCAAAGCATTCCAGAGCCGTGAAGCTTGTAGGGTAAAAGAGTTAGCAATAAAGTTTGTGCGATGTAAAGGAATGAAAAGAAGACGAGAGTCTACAGAACGAAGTTGCCGATCATAAGTATCGGATAGGAATTGAAATTTACTTTTTAGGTATTCCGGAGAATTGGGATTAGATAGAATTGAAAAGAGAGTGCAAAGAATTCGCATTTGTCTGCGTTCACGGATAGGAAGCCATTTAAGCTCAGAACGGAAAGATGATATATGATCATATTTACGAAGGCAGAAAATGAAACGTATACAATTGTTAACGAGACGATCGAGCTTATTGAGAAAATCTACGCTAAGATCTGGGTAACACACATCAGCGTAATCAATTATAGGGAATATTAATGTTTGAACAATGCTAATCGCTAAACGAAAAAGTACGGGTACTTTGTTTTTATAATCTATACTTACTTGTAGGACTAAATAAAACTCTATATTTGTTCCCAGTCCATATCCCTATTATTTTGGTGTCTTTCCTCCCCCCCTAAAGGAGTTACAATATTTGAGAAAATCCCTGAAAAACCCTAATTCTTGACATGTAGTCGTTCTCGTAATTAGGTATTTTCCTAGGTCTATAAAATATAATGTTAAGAAAATAAAACGTCCCAAAATAATGTCACTTTTTTTTTTCATTTATTTGGATATCAAACAATGACACAATACATTATTTTTAGATGAATTATATCTAGAATCTTAATAACTAATACATTTAATTGTGTCACCAACTACGATACCACAGATTAATGAGCAAATGTTAGTTATACAGGTTTCCTATCTTATACCTTTAAACGAGCAATTCTTGTATGTATATATATATATTTATAAATTTCTGTGATCTCGAAAACGGCTCTAACGATTTCGCTGAAAATTTGTATATGGGGGTTTTCGGGGGTAAACAATCGATCTAGATTAGTTTTATGTTTGGGAAAACGCGTGTTTTCGAGTTTTCATGCGTTTTTCTTTCCACGCAGAATATGGTCGCTAATTTCGTCCCGCCGACCGCCTTGATTTTAGCTCAGTTGTTAAGGATACCGACTGCAAGAAAAAGTGTTACGGGTTCGAATCCCACTCGGTGACTTACTTTTTATTTTATTTTATGTTTAAGTTTATATATAATTTTTTATATTGCATTGTTTTTAGACAAGTTAAAAAAAATTAGTTAATGTTTGAGATATAACCGAGCAAAGCTCGGTCGCCCAGGTACTGAGTACCTATGTGGCATGTCCATATACATGTACGGTACGCCCCAAAAAATGGAGGCACAATCTCTCACACTTATTGTATGAGAAATGACCCCATCCCCGAAGCCAGGTTGTACATATCATAGTTAGGTACAAAGTATAAAGAGATGTGGGACAGTCAAAAGTTTTCTTATACATATAATATTGTAGTTTTGTAAGAGAAATATAATAATAAAAGGTAATTCCATCATATAGCAAGATGTTCGAGCAATAGTTTTTTATACATTCCAGGGCGTGTCGCAAAAATATCTATATCATTAAAGTTATCATTATAAGAGTTCGCTAAATAGTAGAAGGGTGACCTTTTACCTGCTTTTGTTCGGCACTTAACATCATATCCATTTTCCACGTGATTTTAGATTAATTATTGCAGAAAAACTGATAATAAGAGCGCTATTTGACACCAAGAAACTATGGCGTCATCAGCCTGCGTTTCAGCAATCCCATAGAAAATGTTTACATTTAGAAAAAGACATAGACATAGATTTTTTTTACTGCTTAAATCTATGGAAAAAGTAATAAATTAATTTAAGATTGGAAAGTAGCGAATTTAATAAGCAAGTTTCCTGGGTCAAAAATAAATTATTTGGCACTGTTAAAAGAATAAAATGTCACAAAATAATGTCACTTGTCATTGATCATATCCATTATCAACGTGATATAAGATTTAATAATGCGGAAAAACTGATAATAAGAGCGCTATTTGACTCTAAGAAACTATGACGTCATTCGTTTTTATTTCATACAAATTCCATAGAAAATGTTTGTTTTGACGTTTAGAAAAAAGTGTCTGATTTGATTTGTTGGAAACTTCTTTATTATAATTATCCCTATCGCGTTAATGCTCGTCACTGTAAAAATAATATAGACCCGTCTAACTACAGATGACATTGCAGAAGCTAGCTAGGTACCAACATCCGGCCTCAGAGGACAATCTCCTATCGATCAGTGACGTCACTACCCATTCCCTCTTCCTTTGTTCGGGAAGACGCCGAAGGACGTCCGCCGTTAATTATTTTCTTATAAAAGGTATTATTAATTCTTGTCTTGGTTTTAGAATGTTTCTAAATAACATCCCTTTTGATACAGATACAATACGTCTTTATTATTTACGCAGTAGACAGTGTACCCTTGAAATGGTGAGACATTACAATATGAGTTAGCAAAGCTGTTAGGTAAATTAGAATAATCTGTAATAAAAAAAAACTAAAAGCCCATTTTACATCCTAACTACACCTGACAAGTATACCCTGTCAACTTAGCCTTTTAAACAAAAAAATAAGAAATTTCCACATCGGCACAGAATTTATAATAATAATGACATCGGTCTAGGCGTCTTCGAATAAACCAAATAAACGGCCAAGTGCGAGTCGGACTCGCGCACGAAGGGTTCTGTACCATTATCTATAAAAATCAAGTTTTTTTGTATGGGAGCCCCCCTTAAATATTTATTTTATTTTGTTTTTAGTATTTGTTGTTATAGCGGCAACAGAAATACATAATTTGTGAAAATTTCAACTGTCTAGCTATCGCGGTTCTTGAGATACAGCCTGGTGACAGACAGACAGACAGACGGACAGACGGACAGTCTTAGTAATAGGGTCCCGTTTTTACCCTTTGGGTACGGAACCCTAAAAAGACCGCGACTCGTTGATAACTTCTTTTTTAACTTTATTTATATTATCCTTATTCTTGGGTGTTTATCTACCTATATATGTATTAATCATAAAATACTGTATCGTTTAATCAGTATTCCATAAGACACGTTTTAAACTTACAATCTGAGTGATTTAGTCCCTATATATCTATTTATAAGTAAAAACAGGATCGGCAACCGTTCAGTAGTAATTCTATACACACAACATACGTATAAAATATTGAATTATTAAAACAAATAAAAATAGAGCACCATATTAATACATAACCATGAAATCGGTCGTCTGTAAATTATTTTCCTCACGCGAGCCAGGGTGACCACACGGTGGAATTCTGAAAGTTTATAATTGGATTTTCACGGGAATTTAATTTTAAAAGTTTTTAAATACTTTTTGTTTTAAAATTGTTATAAATTGTTAACGTTATGCGGCTGAATAGATGATGATGATGATACATAAAATAAAAATAACTAATGATTTACGGTTTGTAGGATAGATTGGTTTATTATTTTACAAAGTGAAAGCTTATGGTTAGTTAGAAAGTACATTTATGGAATGTGAATTAAATTGTGAAGAGTAAGGAACATTTTATTTTATCCTTCTTAGTTAAGCGGCCTTTGGACTGTTCAACAGGTGCTGTTGAGATTATTTATTCATTTAAGTTAAGTGCAAAAAGAAATACCTTTTTTTTCATTTTTAAGAAAATAATGTATTTCACAAATTAATTTTATCTTTTCTGACATTATCCATCCAAGACAAAAACATCCAAGACAAAATGGTCATTATTTGTTTTTCTTGTGTATATCTATACACACGAAAAAAACACACAACACTGGAGTCACATTTTTAGGCTGCCTAAAGGCATCTAACATAGCTTCATCCAGCCATAATGTGTGCCACATTGCGTTGGGTGAATTCCTGGTAGGTGAATAATAATTTGCAAAAGTGTTTGAGTTATTATTATTGTCGTTCATTTTTTTATCCTAATTATGCAAGAAACGTGGTCACAGCTGTGTGCTGCGCTGCATAATTATGTCTGCTTTGCAATTAGATCAGACATCGGCTCGATGGACCAATAACCCAATTCTCTAGAAAGTCCATTTCGATCTTACTTTTATATTTTAGTATATATTTTTATACCAACAAGATACTCTGAAACTATTTTAAACCCCTTGTATGCCATAGTTAGGTAAATGAATTTTTGGCGCAGATACGAGAGGTTAGGGGTTGATTCAGTCCATGATACTGAACAACTTTCCCCCGAGGAACCAACTGCGGTACTTATTACGTTATGCACGACGTGACTTACCGAAATTGCCAAGGTGGATGAAAAGGAAGTGGCGTTGGGCGGGTCAGAGACGAACATTGAGAAAAAGAAGAATTAGAGTGTAAACCTAGTAGATCTGGTTGCAGAAGCGTTGGCAAACCAAACCAGTCATCAGATGTTTGAGCTTACTTCTTAGTCGCCTCTTACGACACTCATAAAAACAATAGGGATGGGATTAATCCTATTCTAGGTCAGAAACCACAAATCTAGGATAAGTTTATCTCTTACTAGCTGCGCCATACGGTGTTACCCGCGCCTAAAGTAGCCTCTGTGTTAATCCAGGGTGTCAGCGTCCTGCATACCAAATGTTATCAAAATTGGTCCAACCGTTCGCCTTTATAATATTATAATGTGAAGTGTGATAGTAAGTATTTTTTTAAATTCGAATTATTGAATTCATACTAAGCTCTTTTTCTGTATTGTTGCAGCTGCACTCCGAGTACCGCAGCACGTACCGATGGCACGAGTACAAGGAGCAGCAGCAGCAGAGCGGCGGCGTGGTCAAGCAGCCGGCGGCCACGCCCCCTTCAGCTTTGCCACTACAACGGGGTAAGCAAACTAGATGGCGCTGGGAGTGAATCCTACATCGCGCTATTAGAATTTCTACAATCTATGCAGTATAGGCCTTAGTCCTCTGGCTGCTCTGGCCAAGAATAGCTCTGATAGTGCATAGAGGGTCGTGCTCCTGCAGTGGAGGCCAAAATACCTGATGATGATGATTATGAGATATCTAAGGATGCCGAAGACCATACGTAGTGGAGAAGTAAAATCCCGAACCATTGAGCTTTCAAAACTTACAATAGGTAGTAGTTAGTAGTAGAATCTTACAATATGAAATAAGGTATGTTTTTGCGGTCGTTTAGCCTCCTTTCAAACAGACAAATACGCCCTTTTTCAGTTCAGAGTATGGTTAAAGGAAAAGAATCTGTCTGAAAGAAGACTGAGGAGGATTATAGGAGGAAAAAATAAGACACTTCTCTCCTTCATATTCATAATAAGCTATCAGCACCTCTTTTTTTCAGTATCACGACGTTATGCGCTTATTACAGGCCCCATGGAGCCGGCCATGCCCCGTCGGAAGAAGTACCCTGGGGTCGCTTATAAGACGAACGAGCTGTTCGACCCGGCACCGGCTGACGACATCCGCCCCCACCAGACGTCCGCCTTCGACCGGGCTAGGGTAAGAAATTCAATCTGTTTTAAGGAGACCTTAAAGTGACTTAGTCCACATTATTGATCTTGTAGAATCGGAGAATGTAAAAAAAATGTGCCCATGATAAGGAAGGAAATTTGTATTCGTGAAACAGAGGACGGAAGTTCTCAAAATCCGTTAAAATAGTTTGCGAAGAATATGACATCTAGTGGTGGTTAATTGAATAACTTATTGACAGGGATGATTTACAGCATGAAGTATAGTACTAGGTACATAAGGCAATGCAAGCCATATAGATGGCGCTTGTGTTTAAACGGGTACTTTGGATCATTTTAGCGACTAAGTAGGACCATGGGGATCATGGGGGCTTTGGGTGATCTATTGGGAGATTAGAGTCTTTGAGGACTTTGGTATCTTAGGAAACCTGAGGGCTTTGGAGACCTTGGGGACCTTAGGGACAATATTTTCATCTCATTTTTCTGATACCAGGTATTCTAGGTCGTGAACAAGACAAATAAATATACTAAATATAAATATATATGAACGCCGCCTACTGACGACATCCGCTCTCATCAGAAATGCGCTCAGCTCGTTTTCTCCGATTTTTTTTCTGTAACTTGTAATTAGCTGTCACTTAATTACCTTTTATAAAACAGCGTTACGCTTATACGAGATGTGACGACCCTGCAAACTTTCCCATGTAAATTGGCTCAATTAAACTTATGTCGCTTTCTCTGGACATTAGCATTTTAAATATCTCGGTCATATAGGGGCTATCTCGGTCTCGGTATATAAAATAGGGACAGAAGATTTAAAAGATGACGCAAAAGGGAACGCGGGGCACTGTTAGCTCATAGGTTCATGCAGTGTACCGCAGAAGAGAAACGAACATGTTTAAAGCATAGGGTACTGTCAAAGATTTTATACTTGTGCGCTATGGCCGAGACTCCTCCTCCGTGGTGTAGTGGTTAGAGCGTTCGGCTCATACCCGGAGGTCGCGGGTTCGATTCCCGGCGGGGGCAACGACTTTGTGTTGTTGTCCTAGTTTGGTTAGGACATTGTAGGCTGATCATCTGATTAAGACGATCCGTGCTTCGGAGGGCACATTAAGCCGTCAGTCCCGGTCACTGTCTTTGACATTGGTTACCTAAAACCATGTCAGAGGCCTTTAAGGCGGTTTAAAAACTCTGACACTAATGTTAGTCACTAACACACACGAGAAGAAGAAGATGGCCGAGATTCACTCAAGCCTGATACAGTGTCTTGAGAGTGCAATACAATAATATCTCAGGAGCAGTAGATGACTTTTTTTGCTATTATGGGCAAGACAATATCTTCATTGGTGCGCAGAGTGCAGGGGAGCAGAAACAAAGTCCTTCATATGACAGCTGACAGGATCGATGCAGCCATCTTTAGGAGGTTCACTGAATCGCATATTTGACATGACAATCAGTGAATCTTCTGTCGATGGGATGTAACTTTCTGCAACTTTCGTTTATTAAAATTAATTTTGTCTGAAATAAAAGCTGTTATTGTTTGTAGGGACTGTGATTGCCTCAAATAAAAGTTTTTTAAATTTATTTATTAATAAATCATGTATTCATGTAAACCATGCTAAACCGCCACTTAGAGGTTCCAGGTTCGATCCCATTCAGGACAAGTTGGAAAATGGCCTTTTTCAAATTATCCTGGGTCTTGGAGGTTTATCTGTATATGTATTTGTTAAAACAATATTGTATCGTTGAGTTAGTATCCCATACCATAACACAAGATTCGAAGTCACTTTGGGGCTAGTTCAATCAGTGTGATTAGTCTCTATATGTTTTTTTTATTTGTCTCAAGATTCTAGCAACTGGAGATACTTTTTCTTTTCTCCTTTCTACCAATTAACGAAAGATTTGCCCATTATCACCACGATGAACAGACATATTGGTGATTGCAGAATATGGTTTCAAGACGTTGTACAGACAACGTCGCTCCATAGCCTCGTAGATATCAAAAGACCCCACAGGAGATCCATACTCTGCCTACCCTACGTAACATGATGCTTTGACTGCCTTATGAATAAATGTTTCTTTTCCCAACAGAGCGCTCAGAGGAATGACTCGGACCGCGCTGGGCGTCGGAGCAAGTCTGAGGGGCCTCGCCAGCCGCGGTGGACCGACACCGTCGAGCCTAAGGTACCACACCCCATTCCTACCATGCGAAACGACAGAACTAAGCCTAAGGTACCTCACACCATTCCTACCTTGCGAATCGACAGAACTAAGCCTAAGGTACCTCACACCATTCCTACCTTGCGAATCGACAGAACTAAGCCTAAGGTACCTCACATCATTCCTACCTTGCGAAACGACAGAACTATACAACGGGCTGGTAATCATAACTCAATATTTTAACACAGTTTTACTCAAGTGTGGAGAGTGTAGGCCGAATCCTAGGCTGTTCTGGCCAAGTGGCCCTGGTAGTACAGAAAGGGTCGTGCGCCTGATGTGGAGCATAAAAGACTTGATGTACTTAGTGTAGTCGGAAGAGGCCGAGTAGTTTCGATCGGTTTATACCGTCATCCTTAGGGTGACTGTCCGCACTACACTACGTAAGTGAAACCGTAAAGTTGGAGAGTAAAACCGTGTATGGCATCTTACGTTAGTTTTAATTATAGACCTAGATTTTTATATGTATGGTTTTAATAATATTATAGCTAACCTTTACGCCTGGTAAACATGTCTCTATGTTAAGTTTCCGAAAAAATAATTCAAATGATCGATTAGCAAAAATTTTAGCTTGTATTGTTTAGATTAGTTGGTGCCTAGCCCTGTTTCGGAGACTATATACCAGATAACTGTGCAAGTCGGACTCACTCAAGAAGGGTTCCGGACCATTATGTATCAAAAATCACGTTTGTTGTATGGGAGCCCCACTTCAATATTTCTGTGAAAATTTTAACTATTTAGCTATCACGCTTCATGAGATACAGCCTGGTGACAGACAGACAGCCGGACGGACAGCGGAGTCCTAGTAATAGGGTCCCGTTTTTATATCCCTAACGTAACCCACCCTTACTCATAGGCAAAAATTACTGTCAATGTTTCTCTAGAGGCTTCCCTCTTTTGTGAAGGTTACAATCCATAAAGTTCTAAAAACTCGATTATTCGTCTACGATAATTAGAAGCAAAAATGCAAATCATGTTAACAGGCGATGCGGCTAGCAACCCATCACTGTATTGATTGCTTTTCCATCTTCTCGCCCACCATGACGCTAAAAGTGGCTTTTGGGTCTTGCGGCCCTGGGCTCTGCATAGAACCGCAAGACCCAAAATGCTCTGTCTGCCCCATTAGGGATAAAGACGTGATAGTATGTATGTATGTATGTATCATTTGAAGATCATATATTTGGTATATATATTAGTAGCAACTTACAACTCACTCGTTGTTGTAACTGGTGTCAAATTTTTCTCCTGCCTTAAGGCATCTGGCGTAGATCAGTAACTGTCATCTAGTGCCAATAGTAATTACTACACACCATTCCCCTTATTAATAAAAAAATATAAACATTTGCTAAACCTATTTTAGATAAAATGTATTGTGCCTTTTTCTTGAAATTTCTAATATTGTAATGAGGGTATGGGACAAAACATGTTTTAACTAAAATAGGTTAAGCAATCGTTTGTAATTTTTTATAAAGAATATTCTGATAGATCTCGAGATTCATGCAGTCTTATTATAAAATGAGGACTAACTGTATGACGTGGTTTAAACCATTATTCACCCATATGAAGTGGAAGGTGACATATCACGGGAGATGATGGATGTTTTAGACAGATAGTAGTTTGAACCAAGTACTAAAGTTAGTCCGTGTATTATAATAAGACGGTCGATGTTTAACTTCATCGGGAGCGAGTGGTAGTATGTGAAAATGACTTTGTACCACCTATACATGATTACAAACTCAGAGTCGCGCTTTGTGAGGACTAAAATCATACCTCACTGACGAGTCAGTGCATAAACCGCTTCGCCAGCACCATCACAGCTTCTTCTAGGTTTCGCTTTCTTGCTTGTCCTAGGTTTCACTATCACACTTGTCCTAGATTTCGCTTTCTTGCTTCTCCTAGATTTCGCTTTATTGCTTCTCCTTGGTTTCGCTTACTTGCTTCTCCTAAGTTTCGTTCTTTCTTCTCCTAGGCATCGCTTTCTTGTTTCTCCTAAGCTTTACTTTCTTGCTTCTCCTAGGTTTCGCTTAATTCCTTTTTCTAAGCTTCGAATTTTGATTTTCTTAGGTTTTACTTTCGTGGTTCTCCTAGATTTCACTTTATTGCTTCTCCTAAGTTTTACTTTCTTGCTTCTACTAGATTTCGCTTTTATGCTTCTCCTAAGTTTCACTTCTTGCTTCTCCTAGGTTTTGATTTATTGCTTTTACTAAGTTCACTTTCTTCCTTCCACTAGATTCCCTTTTCTTGCTTCTCCTAGGTTTCGCTTAATTCCTTTTTCTAAGCTTCAAATTTTGATTTTCTTAGGTTTCACTTTCGTGCTTCTCCTAGTACTTTCTTGCTTCTACTAGATTTCGCTTTTATGCTTCTCCTAAGTTTCACTTCTTGCTTCTCCTAGGTTTTGATTTATTGCTTTTACTAAGTTCACTTTCTTCCTTCCACTAGATTCCCTTTTCTTGCTTCTCCTAGGTTTCGCTTTATTCCTTTTTCTAAGCTTCAAATTTTGATTTTCTTAGGTTTCACTTTCGTGCTTCTCCTAGATTTCACTTTATTGCTTCTCCTAAGATTTACTTTCTTGCTTCTACTAGATTTCGCTTTCTTGCTTCTCCTAGGTTTCACTTTCTTGCGTCTTCTAGGTTTCACTTTCTTGCTTCTCCTAGGTTCGCTTTCTCGCTATCTATTAAATGCATTACTTACATTACATACTATGTTCTTTCCTTTTACATTTTTAAAGGCCCATTTAGACGGTGCAAATTTCTTACCTGTTGCCTACCATTTCATTAAAGCAATAGATTACTTGCACAGTCATAACGAAACGGTAAGCCAAACAAATCATTTATTGCTTCATCAAAATGGTATGCCACAGGTAAGAATCTTGCACCGTCTTGCACCTTTATACTTTTGACATATAAGATTTCGTTGCCCCACAGGCGACTACAGCCCTGGGTGACGTGGTGGCGGCCAAAGAGCCGGATGTGGTGAGCACGGAGTACCGGAACCAGTTCGCCTGGCCCAAGGACACCACGGACTCCGTCCCCAGGAAGAGCATATCTATGGGCGCGTTGAAGAAAGCCGCCGTGGCTGAAGGTTGGTAATGAATGAGAAGGGGAAGGAATGAAAATTTTTGAAGTGAAAACTTCTTTAGCGGCGTTGTGCACTTTTTTTGGAATGGGTAAAAAATGTTAAAATCGCGTCAGGACACGTGACCTGATTGAAAATTCGTAAGACGGATGGAGAGTAGACAGCTGGCACGGCGTAGGAGAGGGAGTATCCCCCTCCCTTTCTACGGCGCGGCGAAAATGTATGCCTGCGCCTGCTGTTTCGTATATCAAAAATGCACAACGTTAATATTCAAGTTTTCACTTCTGCCGGCACTCCCAGAGTGCAACCCGTCGTTTTTTTAAATCGTTTAAATATCTTTTTCCTAGGAACAATATTTCTCTTTGCCAATAAAAAATGACAGATTTTTTTGTTTAATCAATTCAATGTAAAAAAATATTAATTTTTAATTGCTTGTCGTCGCCATTTCTTTTGCCTGAACTGTCTGCCCTATTAAAAAATAATGACATATGACAGTAGACAACTTAACTGCCTTGAAAGACAATGTCATATGACGCCTGACAGCTTTTCTGTCATTTAACATTTACTGTCATAGTTGGAAGATCCATGTGGACTTTTTTGCCGTCAATTATATTTATTTGTCAACTATGAAAAGACAGATTTGCGTATAGTTGTTAAAAAGTTCTAATACGATGAAAAGTAGCAAGATTAATGACATTTTCGTGGCTAACCGTACCTACGTTTCAGCCTAGGTCTTAGTAACTTTAAATGTCAAGGTGAAGAAAATCATACGTTATACTCAAGGAGTAATAAATCATAAACGTTATCTAACTTGATATGATAATCTGGGCTACATAAACCCTACTCTAATTTCAGAGATTCAGGCGTAATATAATTAAACTACTAAATTAAATTCTAGTTTAGCCGGTCCGGTTTCTTAATACTGCAATAACAAATTATATGTGCCATGCCGTTGGGTTGATGTGTGTCCAGTAGGTAGCGTTGTGGTTGGGAGTGGTGATGGAAACACGAGAGCCGTTGATTGTATTAATTCCATCTTCTTAAACCTACTCCTTACATAGTGACGACTCTAACTCTATAGAAATAACCATGTTAATTCGGGGGATTTTTGTACGCGGTATAGTTTAGTCCAGTATCTTAATATAAAACACGGACCAACTTTATTACTAGGTTCAAACCAATATCCGCCCAAATCAATCCAGTTGACATCTAATAAAATGACAGTTTCTCATCCGTCAATGTCAATTAAATTTGGGCGGGTAAAGGTTTAAACCCTGTACTCGTAATAAAGCAATTCCGTGTTTTTTAATAAGACGGTATGAAATAGAAATAGAAAAATCTTTATTCAGCAATAAATTACACTTACAAACATTTAATAACTAAAATGTAGATAGATATCTATAGTAAGGAGCAAAAAATACCCAGCCACATCTCTTTTCATACGCCAAGCTTTGACTGTAACAAAGCTCCGCCACGGCTCCTCCACACAAAGCTCAGTCGGAGCTTGAGAGAAAGCTGCATTGTTTCCGAGAACATCACTCTCATTTGACGCTTTTCTGGAAGTTTCACACGTTTTTATAAGCTTTTGTTTGGCTTCCAAAGCTTCACATGTTTTGGCTGGGAACTGTAGTCGGTAACAATGAGTTGTACTTGACCTACTTCTTTCTATGCTGGTCTGGGAGAATAGAAAAACTTACAATTCACCAGCTGTTTCTCTTTCCGCGCAGATTGTGAAAATGGGCGAAATGCGAGGCAAAACATTGCAGCGATGGAGATATAATAATAGTGCTTTTTGTATTTATGTGTACAATAGAGTTTTACAAACAATCAAATGGGGATTTGGACTGGGTAAAAAATATGTTATTTTATTAAGTCCGTCAACTAAATTATCCAAAAATAAAGAACATATTTTTTGTTTAGTAAGTTTTAAATATTCAGAAAGATACAGCGCTTCGAAGTTTCGGAGTGCGAATGATACAAATAAATAAATGAATGAAGAATAAATAATAATAAATAAATAAATTCTTTATTGCTCTAAAGACAGTAATAATTATGCAGATATCTCTGGTCCCACACTAGGATTCCCTGTGTTGTGGGACTCAGTCTCTTTCGACACAGATGATACAAAATAGCAAGATAAATTTATACAGATTGAAGAATTAAATCTAAAAGAATATTACTGAACTAAAGTCACTGACATAGCCCAGCGAATTAGCTCGTTGAAATGGCAGTGACACACAGCGCGACAAACTGATGGCTGATGGACCAAAAAAGTTCTCGACCAGCCGACCACGTAATAGCAAGCGAAGCGTAGGACACCCACCCACAAGGTGGTTTGATAACCTGACCAAGGTCGCTGGAAGACGCTGGATATAGGCAGCTCTAGAGCTCTAGATCCTCGGGAGAGATCTATCCAGCAGTGGACGTTACGCGGTTGAAATGATGATGATGATGATATATTGCTGTTAGGTAGCTATAAGTAGGTGAATAATGATTTAGACCAATATAGTCCTTATATTATAAACGCAAAAGTTTGTAAGTATGGATGGATGGATGGATGTTTGTTACTCTTTCACGTAAAAATTACTGAATGGATTTTAATGAAACTTGACAATAATATAGCTTATACATCAAAATAACAAATAGGCTACAATTTGTAAAATATTTTGTGACGATCCTGTGCAGACGAAGTCGCGGGCACCAGCTAGCTTTCTTTAAATACAATTAAGACTATACGACTTACAGATACAGATACATTTTCACGTCTATATCCCTGACGGGGTAGACAGAGCCCAGGGCCGTTAGGCCCAAAGACCACGCTTAGCGTGGTGGTGGGCGTTAAGATGGAAAAGGAATCAAAATACTGATGGGTTGCTAGCCGCATCGCCCGTTCCTCGATCGGCTCCTACGATATGCGCGGGAAAAGAAGCAGCTGGTACATTCTACGTTTTTTTTTCTCCCAGACCAGTATGGAAGACTATACTACATGTATTATATATGAATGGATTCTAGGTTCAGTGGAGGCTGAACCCCTGATGAACCACGTGGACGGAGACCACGACGACGGACCCAAACGGTACATCGAAGACTACCTTTGGAACGGCCAGAAGAAGGGCGTGCAAAGGTTCGTCGCGTAGACTTGACCCACTCACTGGTTCTGTTTGTCTATTTCTTAAGTCTTTTCAAAGAAGCTTCTCTATTTTTCAATATTTGAAGCATGGACTAACGATAGTTCTTGGTTTGAAACTTTAAGGGTCATAGCCAGGGAGGGATTTGAGGGTGGCAGGGACTAACCGATTTCTGGCTACGGCTCTGAAACCCACCCAGAACAAGTGGACCACCAAATGTCTCTTTCTCACCTCTCACTGTCTACTTTTTTCGGGTGGAGTACATTTTGAATGGGCCTAAATTAGTCACGTTAGTCCATGTTTTATAATAGGTAAACTAAAATAATAGGTTAAAAGGTAAACGAAGAAAAAAATTAAGACTCACATTGAAAACGTTTTAAAAAACGTACTTAGACTTTCTTACTAAACTAATCAGTTTTATCTTCAATTAATTTGAAGATAGTGTTAAGAAGTAGACAAACCACGATTTAATAAACTTACCAAGTGTAACCGTTTAGAATCTTTTTACTGTTTCTGTAAAAAGCTTCTGAACTTCGGCTTCAGCTTAACCATATTCTCATTTATTATGTGCTTTCTATCTTCTAGTTTATCTACTTATAGATTGTTTCATATATTTTATCACATTCAGTATTTTTTATATTCGCATGTTTTGATTTCTCTATACACATTACATGGTTAAAATTCTTTAAGTCATCTTCAGAAACAGTCTATAAAACATTGTTTGGAAGCGTTACTAACATATCTTGCTTCGCTTCAGCTAAAGCAGTGGCTTTTTTGCAAACAAAATCATCAGTATATTAATATTTGGGTCCAAAATATACCCAATGATCATTCATGATACACACATCTATAAAGAATATTCTTACACTAACAATACCACACATTTATACATTTTCTGTTCCAAATCCGCGAAATACCGGACTTATTAACAATATCTTATGTAGATGTTATTTTTGTAATCATGAACAGACATATTGTAGAATTGTAAATATTGTTGGGATTTTAAAAATAATGTTTTGGATTCCGTAAAATTTTCAGGTGAAGATAATAAAGTTTGAATGAAGTTTCTGCTAATAGCTTTCGATTTTTCTGTGTCTAGCTTTGTGTATTAACCCGGCCATGAAGGAAACTTTAATATGACGAATAATTCTAACGAATTAGAAGATGAATCCTTAAAGCATGCCCAGAAATGAATTGTACATGAAAACACGATGATACCTAACAACATCATTGTAAAGGAGACCAAAATATTTACTAATAACAGTACAAACATATGCCAAGAAAACTGCTTTAAAAAAAGACTAAAGGCCCATTTAAACGGTGCAAGTTTCTTGCCCGTTGCATGCCATTTTATTGCAGCAATAGACAACTTGCATGGTCTAAACGAAATGTCAGCCATACAAATCATTTATTGCTTCAATAAAATTGTATGCAACACGCAAGAAACTTGCACCGTCTAAATGGGCCTTAATACTAGCCGATTTTTTATTTACTGCGTCTGGTCTCGTATTAAACGTTGTTTGTATTGAATCATTAATAAATGGAGTTGAGTCCCTTTTGTCTTTATATTATCGCATCTAACTAGCGTTGCACAACAATGCTTGATCCAAGTCTGTCAATGTAAACACAGTCGCTGAACATCGCTGTGATTTGCATATAGATGAGACATTGGATTGCTACCGCGTGCGAAATCACTC
This sequence comes from Acrobasis consociella, assembly GCA_963555685.1. Lineage (NCBI taxonomy): Eukaryota > Metazoa > Arthropoda > Insecta > Lepidoptera > Pyralidae > Acrobasis > Acrobasis consociella. The sequence continues at coordinate 38,729,179 of OY743104.1, read as the reverse complement.
GATTCAGGAACTTTGTTGTTCATCAAGTGTCAAATCGGACGATATTCAAATTGTAATAGCAGCATTTGCATTTCATAAACCGTCGGATATATTGAGTTTGAAACAACTGATGATAAAATCCGAAATCTGTTGTTTTTCATTACGTAAAATATGTCACAGATTTTGAAATTTTTGACGATTCATTTCTGAGCAAATTGGCTTTAAGCCCGTTTAAGTTGTTCTTGTAAAGTTTCCTTCGCGGCCTGTTCTGCCCCGATTTCTTCCGTCAGTACAAGCAGAACAAAGTCTAAATTTCGTTTTTGATATTTGCTTCCATATCTCCTCACGGTGGCGGTGTATAGGCCGAGTAGTTTTAGACGACAATAGTTCGGAATGTCAGCTCTAGATTTTCAAATATCAATGTGTCCTGCACTTGTCGATGTGTTCGTTCATACAGATTTTTGTTAGATTGTTTGTCGATGTATCACCAACACTGTAACACTACTTTGTTAGTTGACGAGTCACTGGGCGCCGCCCGCACCTCTGCCGGTCGACTTGACCTCTCTAGACTCTTCCGTCTACATCCTAACCTCACCATTGCGCTTAACAATTATTTGAAGCATGTCTCCTTACTAACCTCGGCGCGAGCTGTTTTCTTTGCGCATCATCATCGTAAATCCAAGCGTCTAAGACTTGAATGGAATTTTGCAGAAAGTCGACGTTCCGTAGCGCGCTATCGGCCCTCATATCCAACGGGGAGGATCGTAACAAAGATAATAGGAAACGTTACAAAAGCGAGTACAAAAAGAAATTTAGACCGTTCTCTCAGTACGTGTACGAGGCGTCTAAAGGGACGTTTACGAAATGCAGGGGGAAAGGGAAGACGAATGAGGAGGCGAGCGAGAGGATGCTCGGCGACCAGAGCGGGGTCGATGGGGGGGTTGCGGGGGGCGCGGAGGGGGAGGACACCGCGAGCACGCTGCGTGCGGCGGGGCTGCAGCCGCTGGGGCTGCCGCAGGGGGACTCCTGGTACCGCGAGGTGCTGGACCTGCGAAAGCGCGCCGGCGAATACAAGGTCTGCGGCCACACTACCCTCAACACACTGATAGAGTAGCAATCTACTAGACAGATAAGACTAAATACAGCACAGATTCTTCTATTACATACAGTATTTATTTAAAAGTATTTTTTTAAGATAAGATAAACAAGTAGTTTACATAGAAATACAAGCAGATTCCAGAACTGATGTACAAAGTAGGCTAGGATCGAAATGAACTTCAACGACAAATAAAATCCAGCAGGATTTCAGAAGCCACACTACTATATAATTAAACAGGAGACTCAGCTACTAAGTATGGTCGGGATAGCGGACTATAGATTGAACTTCCTGTGTTACTTCACCAGATCTAGGTAGATTATATCTTTTAAGCATTCCGAAGAGAAGTACTGCTCTTAAAAAAAAAGCTCAAAAAACCTTTTAGAACCTGACCGATTATACCCCTCTATAGGTGTAAAATCTTCTAGGAATGGGACAATTTTAGTCTTCTTTGCCTCTCATATCACCAGAGCCGACTCTAGGGTAGAGCGAGGGACCAGTCGCTTTAGGCACTAAATCAGCAGCGCCAAATTTTTGCCAGAAGTGGGCGATTTAGAGAAGTCCTTCCATGAAATAAGCTTTGTTTTGTATGTATCACTCCGGAAAAAGTGCGATTTCTAACTCGTGTAGTAAAAACTGAAATATGCGTGCATTTTAATTGATTTTTTAAATAGGCGGAGACTCAGACCGAGGCGGAGGTTATTAATTCGTCGCAATCCTATTTTTTTAGGTATGTTCACCGGTTATCCGAAGACGCCTGGACCGATTTGGAAAATTCTTTTTTTGTTTGGAGGAGCATACTTGTCAAGTGAAAGTTGTAGAAATTATATCAAAATCGTGTTTGAAGATTAAGGCGGTTTTTAGTTTTAAAAATTATTTGGTGCTTCATCTTAATAAAACCTATCCTCATGGGGTTCATTCAAGCTTTCCCAAATCAAAATCCTGGACCATTTATCAGCCTGAAAATTAGCATAAACGTCCAGGGACGCTGCACAATTCCGCTCTACCCTGATCAAAGGCTGCTATCACCACATCATGCTTGATCATTCAACTTGCCATTTCCAACAGTATCGCGGCTGGGGGACCGAACTCGCGCCCGAGCACATCACCCAGCTTTACAATAAGCAAATCGAGCTCTGGTACCAAGTGTCCCGAAGGTCCTCGCTGTCGGCCTTATCACTCGCTTCCACCAATCACAAGTAAGTGATGCACAGGTGTAAAACGCTCGAAGGACCATTTTTTCGTCGAGATTGTCAAATTCTTCTATATTTTTCTGGTTTTCTTTTTGATAACTTTAATATAAAAAGTAAAAAATTGCAAGATTTAAAAAAAAATTCAATTAAATAACTATATTTAACCTTAAGACAGCGTAGGTTAATCAAAAATAATCTTTTGGCAGAAATATGACTATAATTGAAAATAAAAACGAACTAGGTCGCAATCTAAGAAACGTAGCAATTTTATTACAAAACTTCGTTTTACTAACACAACTTAATTTAAAATCCAGTAAAAAGTACAGGCGATTTTGTAAAATGGTCCTTCGAGCCGGATAAATAAGTTTGCTTACCATAAGTTCGCAAAATGGCTGATGCAAGGCAAGAATGGCTTGTATGGCGAAATGCCAACACATGCAACGTAAAGTAGCGTAGTATTGATCATCAGCCATAGATTTCTGTTGATTCCACTGAATAATGCTTTAAAATGCCTTGTAAACTAGAAGAAACTTTTTACGCAAAATTATTTTATGAAATAATACACCCTTTTGTTTTTCTATAAGAATATTATATGGAGACTTGGTGCAATATCTTGTGCCAAATCGTTGGTCGAGGTCAGAACATTAATTCTTCAACCAACGATCTTGTTCTCCAAAATCATTTATTGTATTATATTCACCATTAATAAAAGTTTTTATAAGGTTATTAACCATCCAAAAAGCTATAGAAACTACCAATTCTTAAGTTTTAACTAGTTTAAGCACCAGGTGCAGAACAGCGCCAACATTCCAGTGAAAACGGTTGGGGCAAGATTGGACGTGAACACTCACAGCACTGGACTCGTGTTCACTTGTCCAAATGTTACCTTATTAGACGTTATACTAACTTAGTTATAAGTTTCCTTTGTACTAACACTTTATAGATTGTAAAGCCTTGACATAAAAGATTTTATTTATATAAAAAACTTTTTGTGGAAAGAAAACATTCTGAAAAATAACCTTCCAGATAATATTTTGGTTTTTAACCTTAATTTTATCTCCAGGGCTCTCCCGAAGGACGAGAAAGACGGCAAGGAGTCCAAGAACCACTCGCCTAAGAAGTTCCGCTCGTTCCGTTCGGCACCGCACCAGTCCATCCACGCCAAGCTGCAGGAGACCAAGGCCTTGGAGCGTTCGCCGCACAAGACTTCGCCTCAGAAGCAGAGGAAGAAGCTGCAAGGACACAGCTTCGATGAGGGCGCCCAGCAGGAAGGTACACATACCTACAGATCTCGTCATACATAATAATAATGTTGCTAGTAACCTCGAAGAAAGCGCAGCATACCTCTTGACAGTCGCCTGCATCGGTGTTGCTCCTCCGTTTCTATTGGAATATCCCAGCATCAGTCCATCTCAATCTCATTCCATAACCCTTTCCCTTTTTCTTGCAATAGATATTTTTCTTACGAATTATATGCCTATTCCCATTCCTGGATATACCTCTGAAAGGTGTACCCTTACCTTTCATAGGTATGTCCAGGAATGGAGTTCGGCGGGAACACCACGTAACATCAACTTCTCCAAAGTGCCGAATCTGTATCCCCAAGCCGCTCAAAGAACCGGAGTGAAAATACCCGTGATTCTCAAAGGAGATACAATGTTGGCCACCTAACTGGCAGATAAAGAGACGGCATACAGAAGTTAAAGTAACGTAACGCCACAAGTGTATTTATGCCTACTACTACAAATGAAACTATACATCTATGCACACGTCAATGTATGTGTGCTCGCCTACCAACACACTCAACAACGCGAGAACGGTAGAAGCGTGGACGGAGAACGAGGACGGCCTTTTTCTTTTACTTCGTCCATGAACAACCTTCTCGGACTTCCTTTTCCTCTCTTGGCTCCTACTTTTCCTTCCATGATGTGTATTATGATCATGCCGCATAAGGTGGCCAAACATCTTTCCTCATCTTATCTCTACTGTATGCATCTGTTCTCATTGACAAGTTCCATCACGTTCTTGTTGGTTTTTCTCTCTGTCCAGCTTATTCTTTCCATGCGCCTCCAATGCCACATTTCAAGAAAAAAGAAGAGTGATCAACTGTTTTCTGTTCTAGCCAAAACGGGCGAGAACGCAGCGTTCCGGTCCCCGCGTCGTCGGCCCCGCTCGGCCGACCCGGCGCCGGCGCACTCCAAACATCTCCCCAACGGCCACGAGCCACAGCCGAGACCCGCTAAGCCTACGGGTAAGAACTACTTCCTTAATAGAAATACAATTTGGACCATTACAATATACATTTACAGGACATTTTATGAAAAGTGCAAAATGCGGCCATATCGCCTAGCAATTTCTCTTGCGTAGCTTATTGTTTCTAGTAGGGTGTACCTTATTTGTTTGTGTTTATTTAGGAGAAAATGAAGCATATGCGATTTATTTTCACTGTGTTTAGGTATTTCATTTATGCAATGATCTACTAGATTATGTTCATCATTCTGATATTTATGTAAAATAGTTATATAATGTAATTTTATATTATTATGGTGATAAGTAATTCATAATGTAAGCATGTTGTATTGCTTTTTTTGCCGTAATTTTCTCTGTTTATCCCTATGGTTGACTGGGAGAAAATGCTCTTAGCATTAAGTCCGCCATTTGTTAAAAGTATATTTGTACTTTGGAACAATAAAGTCTGATAAAATAAAATAATTATCATTAGGTCAGATACCACACGCACATTTCAGGTCGGGTGCTTTCCATACACCACCAAAAGTGGGTGCATAACGTGGAGCATACAAAGGTGTGAGTGTGAAAGGACATACGTTGAATGAAACATATTTTTTCCTATATTGAAGAATTGTTTGGTGGCGTCAAAATCATAAGCAGAGACAAAAATAATGTTATAGCTATATCTAATTGGGTTAGTTCCAATAAGTCGGTTCAAAAGATTGGTTTTAAAATCAATTCGTATAGGAAATATTTAACTAAATACTAAGGATTATAGCTTTTTGGACTTAGAAGTTTTAACTAGTTTTTATTGTCTGCCTTTAAGTTTATTATCTATTCATCAGTCTAAGTAACAAATACCTAACTTCTATAGTTTTCTCATAGAACTGTCTTAGATTGTCTATGATAACCAATTATTTTTCTCTTCTGATAAACGTATTGTATATGAATGTGTGTTGTTATAACAAAAAATAATCATAAATGTTGTGCTCCTGAACGCTGCATGCCCCTTCCCTAATCGGCTATAAGAGAATGTGGCTCTTCAAATTCCCAAAATTATCCTTAAATCAAAAAGATATTCATTTTAAAAGTAAATATGTACTTAATATATCTAACTGTGTTATTTTGTGAATTCAAATCATTGTACCGTAATGCCTTTAATTCTGAGCCAATTCTTGTCAGCCAAAATTTTAGTAGCAAACTTTTTCCGCTAGGTTTGCCGTTGAGTAGAGCGACTAGTAGTAGAGTTAGGTCGACAGCCCGGGGCGGTCGGTCCCCCTCCGCGCCGAGCAAACCAGGGGCGGGCACCACTGGGGCGCCTCACGGGGCCCCGGGCACCCTGGGCCGGGGCCGGCGCAGCCGCAGCGTTTCAAAAGTGGGCATAAAATTGGGTGCGTACTGAAATCAGGTGAAAGTTGCGTCGACGCTCTGTGTTCTTTTTAATTTGAAAATGGAATTTCGCTTTTGTCTATGACGCCTTTGCTACGGTCGGATATTTTTTTCTTAATTCAGCTTTTGTTGTTTTGTTTTCTGCTTCTTTTTCTGTGGATTTTGTTTCCGGCCAGTGCGTCTACGCAACGTTAGTCACGCGTATTGGCACTACGGGAATGGCTTCACACGTCACGTCGTGTGGTTGTTTGTTTTCGTCCGTGTGGAACACCTTGCACCCAACCACCCTAGCTGTGATCGTGAAATTGTGTTAAATTGTGGGTGGAGGATCGTTTAAAATATTTTAATTTTAACATTTGTCTATCTATGTACCTAGTGAAATACATGTTAGTTAATAATGTTTAATTAAATAAAAATCTGCTGCTTGAACTACAAGAAGTCACATAGGAAAAATCACAATTTTTCGTTAGTTTTAGAATACACTGAAACACAATTTGCACTAAAAAAAATGTTATAAATAAATCTTGAACACAGTTTTCTAATATCTTTGAATATAATTCCTACTCAAGAATATCATAACCACCTACATATCTGATAGATACCCAAGTCCATCTAATAAACGTCCCTAAATATCAATGCATTCCCGAACGATGTTAAAGTATGTTGCATGGTACCTTTTTGATAGGACGGGAATCTACGAACCTATAAGTACTTAGGTACCTTATACCTGTCATGATTTTGGTGTTTTCTGTAGATTAAAGAAAACTTTATTTACCTAGAATAACAAGCTTTCATGGTTCTGCTCTGAGTTACCTCTAAACAGCTTAGGTACCTAATTAGAAAGATATTGCCTAGGCGAAAAATACTCCAGGTCTATGCCTAGACCAAAGAAAATAGCTTCACTAAGATAGTTTGTTATGTGTGTGTTAGAATGACGTTAACATTTTACGTTGCATGCGATGTTACCTGTTATTGTTGCAAGAAGATTGTTTTATACATACCTTTAAAATGATGTACAAATGAAAACAAAGTTAGTTTGACAAAATTGGGTAAAAAACCCATTCCTGTAAAGTCTGGGTCACTAATGTAGTGTACTTAACTAAAATGGGATTAACTTAAGTTAAAAAAAATATGTTGGAAACGACTACAAGTCACGGCGGATTTTTATGATCATAATTCTGTCAACCTAACTTGCATTGAATCTAGTTCTATCAAGTAGATTTTACTTTAGTAACTATCTTTTCTTTAGTGTTAATAGTTAAGTTTTCCTCCATACTTATGTTAAATAGATGCTTAATTACATTCAAAATCAAAACTTTATTTCAATTTACAGACATAGGTACTAAAATTACAAAAAATATTTTAAATCTATAATTATTAAACAAAAACTAAAAACTACAGTAAATACAAGTCCCAATCCAAATCGCTGCCCTCGCAGAGCAATGACACCAGCCTCTTGGGCATCTTCCCAAGAGGCTGGCGTCATTTCCCCGTTGAAGGGCCAGTCTCAACCTTTGGCCGAAGTGCGTGCCAGCCTTAAATGTATCCCAATGAATAATGGGTTAGTAGGCAAACGACTACTAATCAAATACATCGCATAATGTAGGCACATCATTTGTTAAGATCTTACTTAATATATTTTAAAATACTCTTTTGAATCTAGATATATACGATAACATAGCTTATTCATAATCATAAGATACAAATAAAATTCAAGAAAACTTGCGATGAGTTGGTAACGAATAAATAAACTATTTTGCAATATAAATTATATTTGCAAAATTATATCGAAACTAGGTATAGATATTTTTAATTTTTCATTGCGTAAACCCTGTAGTGTGTGTACCTGGAATGTGTGAAAAAAAAAGTATTGAATTTTCTAAATTAACTTCTAAATAAAATGTCGATGTGGCACTCCTAATAAATTTTCCAAAAAAAATCGACAGAAGTGAAAACATAGTAACGGTGTCGCAAGTTCAATGGTTTTGTTTTTCCTAACTCAAAAAATGCTTTCCGTGCATGACGCGTCTAAAGAAGTTTTCACTTCAAAAAGGTTGAAAGGTAGCGTGAGATATTCAAACATCTAAATCCTGCAACTAGGTACGTGCAATAGGGGTGACGACCGGGTCCGAAAAGTATAATTGTAATTAGACCGTCTTTTAGATTATCCAAAAATAATGGACCCGTATTTTTCAGATTACCAAAAAAGTAAAAATTCACAAAGATACGGAGCGTCAAAGTTCCGGAGTGGGGGCTTGCGACGTTACACTTAAGTAAAAATTGTACCCAGCCGTGACATCACGCGAAATTTATATGCGCTGTATCTTTGTCATTTTTGGTTTCTTAAAGAAAAGAAAAAAAACGTGCACAATATTTTTTAATAATCTAACCGATGGATCATAAATATTGTTCCATTCGTCATGCGTATTGACAGGAAATTTATGATATTTAAAGGTACTATTATTATGTTACCTCTCAGTCGTAGCTTTCAGCTGCCATCCGCCGAGCAGATGTAAATCGGGGTTAAAGGAATCAAACCACAAACAGCCACGAACCAATCACCCTTACGTTGCAGATGACGAGATCCCCAACCACCGTAGCGCGTCCGTGGCCAAAGACCACTTCTTTGACGACTCCCCGGTCGTGAAGTCCCCGCCGGAACCCACCCGGGTGAAGTCCCCCGAGCAGATGAACATGAGGTCCCCGGACCCAGTCAACTGGACCGTCCCGCTGGACACTGGGAAGACGTTCACCGTCACTCAAAACGTCAAAAGCGGTGAGTCGAGATTTCTAGGGAGGTTGAGCGGGAAATGTAGTTAAATTAGTTATTTTTAGTCTGTGAAACCGGTCTTGCGAAGTTTCCTAAAGGGCGCAGAATATTTAAAAAAAAAAAATTTTAAAAATTAAATCCAAAGAATATTAAGTATGGATTCTCTATGTAGATTGGGCTGAAATATCTTCAAAACAGTTTCGACAAGTTTATTAAATATTGATTATTAAGAGTCCCCCGAACCTAGACCAAAATACAACTTTCCATACAAACGTAGTCTACGTTTTATTTCAAAACGACATGTCCGATTTCGACAAAATTTTGTAATTTCAAAGATATTGCAATTATCTAGGTTTATAACTGGTTTCCAACGGTAAAAATATGAACTTGAAATAGAATATAGTGTTATTTATCATTTTTGACCATCAGTATGGGAAACTTCTAAGGGCCGATTTCATCGTTTTCGAGTTTAGCAAAACTGAGTTTAACATAACTGAGTTCAAATGTTTGATTTGATCTCGATCAACTTCAAATGAATTTCACCGTCAATTCGGAGCAAATTTTTGATCGCGTTTACGAAAACTAAGTTCACCTAAACTCATAGACAAAAAAGCACAGATTACAGTAAAAATCATGTGATAGTTTTCATTTCACGCAGAAAATATGAATAACAGATAAGCAAAACTCATTGATTTAAAACCGGTAAAGAATTGCGAAGAAACGGAACGTAAATTAAAAAGTATATACCTACCTATGTCAATATTGTCAATCAAAGTTGTCAAATCTCGGCATTGACTTGACATTTGTTTGATTGAACGCGTTTAGAAGCGTTAAACGGCCAATATCGGACGTTCAGATTGTTGAACGCGTTTAGCCTTAAACGCGATCAGTTTTTGTCGATGAAATCCAAAAGAACCAGTTTACGTGCGTAAACGAGTTTAGCTTCAATTGATCGCGTTTTACTGCAACGATGAAATCGGCACTTAATCGTTATATTTTCTTTCCAGTTCATAACTTTAGTGTGGGAAACCAGTTATAAACCTAGATAATTGCAATTTCTTTACAATTACCAATTTTTAGCGGAATCTGACATGTGGTTTCAAAATTAAACGTAGACTACGTTTGTATGGAGAAGTCTAGGGTCGGGGGACTCTTAAGAAGATCCATAATGGGTCTGAGTATTTGATCTACTTACTAAGAGTGATAGGGCTGAAGTGCCAAATTTAAAATTTAATTAAATTCGTAAAACTGGTTCCACTTCATCATATATCTGTACGAAAGAGCATCTTTTTTTTAAGTATGGATATATTTATTCGTCGAAGGATGATCGAGACACTTTTATTTGAAACTAAGTAAGATAAAAAATACTTATTTCACTACATACTTTTTGCTTGTTAATTAAGTGCCGATTTCATCGTTGCAGTAAAACGCGATCAATTGAAGCTAAACTCGTTTACGCACGTAAACTGGTTCTTTTGGATTTCATCGACAAAAACTGATCGCGTTTAAGGCTAAACGCGTTCAACAATCTGAACGTCCGATATTGGCCGTTTAACGCTTCTAAACGCGTTCAATCAAACAAATGTCAAGTCAATGCCGAGATTTGACAACTTTGATTGACAATATTGACATAGGTAGGTATATACTTTTTAATTTACGTTCCGTTTCTTCGCAATTCTTTACCGGTTTTAAATCAATGAGTTTTGCTTATCTGTTATTCATATTTTCTGCGTGAAATGAAAACTATCACATGATTTTTACTGTAATCTGTGCTTTTTTGTCTATGAGTTTAGGTGAACTTAGTTTTCGTAAACGCGATCAAAAATTTGCTCCGAATTGACGGTGAAATTCATTTGAAGTTGATCGAGATCAAATCAAACATTTGAACTCAGTTATGTTAAACTCAGTTTTGCTAAACTCGAAAACGATGAAATCGGCCCTTAAATGGTTTTAAACAAGAATTTCGAACAGAAAAAAACATATCAATTTTATTTTAAAGAAAACTGTTTATGGCGGAGTATCAATAAGTGTAGGTACCTACCTAAAGGCTGTTATAAAGGACACTCTCAAAAACATGCCTCTTCTTTGCGATCTGCAAATGGGTACTAAATGTACTATTGTGACGCACTTATACTGTGTAAACATGCTAACTGCTCACTTCTCTCAGCTTATCCTGTATTTCTTTAAAACTACATTATTTGATGAATAAAATTTCACGGTGAGTCGGTAGCATTTGCACACACTTCTCAGAAAAGTTGATTAAGATGCTCTTGAATTCAGTAGATACCTATTTTTAAGGTCATTGACTTGTTAATAGTGGGTAAGCATAGGATAATGGTCTTTTGGACGCTAAAGAAAGCCATCACACTTATCACACTGCTAGTACGATCATATCATTGTAAATGGAGTGTGAATAGCAACCCGACACTAGTAAGACGAAGTAGCAGCTTGCGACACTCACACCCGACAATACACAGTCATGTGCTAAATACCTACGGATTGACTAGAAGTGTACACTCATTAAAATAAATCATTCATAGTGATACATCACATTTTGTTTGTTTGATCATCACAGTGACTGTTTTATTTGAACTGATCTATGTCTACTGAAAAATAAATTGGATTTATAAAAATACTTTCAGTGCCTGAAACTATTTGAATTAATGTTTTGACAGCTGTCATTTCAGCAGATCCCCGAATTCAGAGCCGTACAACAATAAAAAAATTCAGTAGACATAGAACGTAACGTTCGCGACGTCATCCGACCATACAACTCGCTCACCATTATTTCAGATGAGAGCATTAAGCGCCCTAGCTCTGAGTTTAAAGGTGGGTCCATTGCCGAAGAGGGCGCCACCGTGAAGCCGGCAGCCCCGGCAGGTACGACGAACACCGTCACCGCCTAGACCATTGGCCATACACACGTTTTAATGAGTGTGACAGACAGCCATGCGACAGTGAACTCTCGCTGAAAGCCAAGAGATCACTGCCACATAAGCACACACGATCGACACCAGAAAATATATAATCTGTTTTATAATAATTATATCTATTGAATAGTTCATGATTAAATTGTGTTAATCCAATAATTGAGATGCTTTTATTTATTTTGACCGTACTCCGCTGAGGCGTCGACCACGTATGTATTCACTTGTCTGTGTGTGTCTGTTTCGATGTTTGCGTACACTGTCACTGTATGCACTTAACTTTTCCGTTGTTTTCCCATCTCATACGTCGTTCACTTTTGCATGCTGCCTGTCCTCTTCCATCGTCTTCGGGAAGATGCTGATTTTTTGTATATATTAGCCGAGGGAATCGTGGGTTATGTGTATAACATTTTATATGTATATTTTCTCTTCCTTTGGCTAATACCTGCTAAATGTTGTAAATACGAGAAAATACTGGTAGTATCTAGATATCTAATTTGTTTGAAAACATGTGCCCTAAATAAAAGCAGCAATAGCATCTTTTCGTTGCCTTCAATCCCCGATAATAGCTCTTTAGGAAAATAGGTGTTTCTAGGCTGTTTCAAAATAAAATCAGACCATTAGAAATCATAATTGTCTATACTAATTTTGTACTGTTACATAAAAAACAAGCTAGAATGCATGATAACTTCGTATATATTGGATATTTTTTGTCATTAAATAAACAATCGTTTTAATGAATTTTCTTAGAACCAAATTATATAGTCTTCTGATCTCTACATAGATTTAAGCATGATATTCTCTATAACGCTTCCAAGGTAGCATGTATAAGTAAGTGACAGTATTATTCATTTAAAAAATATTTAGAAACGAATTAGTTCGACTTTAAACACAAAATAGAAAATCCTAGCTGTGAGACAAATAGATAGTCATAAAACAGATGAAAAGTAAGTACAGAATAGTTAATATAAACAATGTTAGCACAATGAACAATGGTAAACAATAGTAAAATATTTAGTTTCACAACAATCTAAACATAATATTAGACGTTTTCATGTGCTTTTTGATGTAACAGGGACATTCAAATGATAATTATAAATATTTTCAATCATTTGAATTTCCTTATCGATCTGTACTTAATCAAATAAATTTTTACAATAAAAAGCAATACTGTTTCAGAAATCGCTCCGATCCACCACCAACAAATGTCTCCGATTCGCTCGCTGAAAAAGAGCGAATCCCCGACGAGCCTTAGCAAGCGCACTGACAAGACCCCAACCACTCCCACTAGCCTGACCCCAATCGACGAGACTAAAGCCTTAGACATGAACAAAGTGAATGGCGTGAACGGAATCAATAGCAATCAGTTGACTCCTGAGACTCCAAACCAAGAACCTTTGAAGGAAAAGGAAGTGGTAAAGAAATTGACTGAAGCAACACAAGTCGCACCAGGAGTGGTAGATACGACTGTTGTGAATGAACCTACGGGAGGTCTTACAGCTTCAGAGGTGCTGGATCGGGCTCGTACAAGATTTGACAAATTCTGGGGCAAAAAAGAGGAAGACAATGTTTAGTCTACTTAGTAGAAGACAGTGCTGGCTTACTTTGACATTTGAAATACGTTTTTTATAACACGCTACATTACATTTCTGATGAATGAACTAGTATGAATATGCATTCTTTACTAACAAAAAATTGAGCTTCACCTATTATTAAATGTCACAGTAAGATGATGCACTGAAAGTCAATGTAGGAAAAAATTAAACTGCAGTGTTTAAAACTGGTAAAATAAGAAAAAGCTTCGCTTTATAACGACGACTGTAATATGTATTTATTGATTTAATACGTATTTTATTATCTTAATACGATCACTAAGTATCTATGTAATGTAATAGGAGTGTGGTGGCTTGTGATAGTAGATTGATCATGGAAATATAGGAATAATATACTTATCGATACTTGGATTAAATAAGTACTGTATCTGGAATCTGTAATCATTCCGTTGAAGTATAGACGGTTAAAAATCTAAGTAATTTAATATATTTAACTTAGTATATTTAATGTTTTACGTAACTTTTGTTTGTTTTACTTAACTAGCTTTCAAATAAACACAACAACTCGATTTATTTTTTATAAGTATTTGTATGTATATTAAATATTTTAGGCTTTTCATAAAGTTTCGCATGTATTAAACATGTTATTTGCCTAATCTGTATAAATATAAGTTAGCATAATAATTATCTACATTCACTATAATATTTCGCAAAGAACTCCTTTTTGCGATGTAATGTGGCGAGAAAACTAATGACAAATCTTAAAATCATAAACTATTTAATGTAAAATCGAAGAAATTTCGAATTAACGAAGTTTACGTTCTAAGGACGTCTGTTCAAAACAAGTTCCAAACGCAAAAAGTGAAGAATGCTCATTATTAATCAATCAAATTAAATTTCGCTTATATAAAGATAGCAACCAGGGCAAAAGTATACACACAACTAAGCCGTCCAACTTAGTATTTTTTGGCGAGTTTTAGAACAATTATTTTGGCTAACTCAATAGTTGGAAAAACATGGTTTAAAATAATAAAATTATTTAGAGGTTCTGAACGAACTACGCAAGAACCAATCAGAGACCGGGAATTATTAGCGGCAAAATTAATGTTGGGCTATTGAGATTTTATTTACTTTTATTTTTGTACGAGTTTTTATTTAATTTTCACTGAAGAAATTGTTTTGAAAACATGGAATTATCACGTAAGTCGTGCCGTATTTGTGTATCCGAGTCAGAGTTTAATGTGTCCCTATTCGGGAACTACGCTCGAAGGACGAACATGATAGACAAAATTCTAGTTTGTCTAAAAATAGTTATCGAGGAAACAGACTTTTTGAGCACGATTTGCTACAAATGCGCTGACAGCATTGAAAAATACTACGATTTCGTTGCGTTCGTAAAGAAATGTCAATCGCAAATGGATGAGCAAATGGATAAGAAATGCCATGATGAAGCACGTCCAAGAAATATGGAAGAATGTTCTCCGAATGTCAACAGGCGACATGTCACGTCGTACGTTCGCGAGCAGGTGTACGACGCGGATTACACATTCTCGTTCCTCGAGCCAAACTACGAAGAGAAAAAGGAATGTAAGACTTCTAGCACGTTTTTCTCCTATTTCTCGCCTCCGAATGCGATGGCTAAGCAATCGTCGAGCGAGCCTCTGTGGAAGACACCTCGCGCTTTGGACGAGTGGCAGAAATCTGGCAAAATCGAAAGTAAATTTAATAATAAAAGACAGTGCAAGGCTGAGGTAGGTCGGCACCACTCAAGAGACTTGTTCGAGTCTCAGTCGCAGGAGGTGGAAGACCATGAGCCCAAGTCTCTGGATTGGAGACTGACTCCTGACGACAACATCATAAAAAGGGTCAAAGAAAAATGCTTCGGTCGGTCAGATTTCTAGCCCTTCCATTTGTTATTTATAAGTAATTTTAACATTGTTATATTTTGTTAGATTTATTTATATAGTTCCAATTGTCAGATATTTTATTCTGTATAACGTATAGCTAAACGTCTATGGAATTCTGTAGAGACAGGGTATGTACTCAGAGAAATTAATTTATGAAATAATTTCTATATAGGACTTCTAATTCAATGTTTGGTTTGAACTACTGTAGCTCATGGAAGTGAACTGATGAGTAGGTACGGTCTGTTAACGTTTGTGATATTATGTACTGTAATTTCTTTCATTGTAAACTTTCTGTTCAATGCCACAATTTTATTACCTCTTATAAGTCCATCTACGTCCTTCCATCAAAGTTATTTACTCGAAAAATAATTATTTTGTAAGCTTTTAACTTTTAGTTTTCAATGAATGGTATTAATATCTTGTAACGATGTGAATGAAACATTTAATTCTAGCAAACTTTCGAAATTACCCAAAGCATTTATTAGTAAAATTCTGTCTAAATTTAAGACAGATCATGTCATAAATTAATGTAAAGTTATTTGATTTTGTGATTTAATTTTTTAAATAACATATTATGGCAACACTGATTTGTAATTTTGAATGAGTTCCTAAATTTGATTATTGTTTTTCTGCGCACAAAAACATAATATGTACGAATTTGTTTGAAATGAAGCAACAAGCCCTGCCCAATATTAATAATTTAGTATAGCAACTCCATAGCTGATAATTATGACAATTATAGCTTTGCTACGGGTTTATAATAGCGTGTATTCATTTTCAGTTGTTATATCAAAATGGACACCTAAATAAAATTTTGAAAACCATTGTTTTTTATTCTTTAAAGTGCCCTGCTCTTCTATTGATAATACATACAATTCAATAGGACTTTTAACACTTTCAGGCTTTCGTAGTAAACAAGGAACCCATTAAGTTTCGCCATGTCTGTCTGTCTGTTCATCCGCAGTTTTACTCAGACTAGTATTAGAAAGCTGTAATATGGCATGGGTTGGGTATGTAAATTAATCACGCCGAAAAAATGATAGAATAAATCTTTAAAAAACCAATTCTTTCGATTAACCCATTGTGTGGGGTATCGTTGGATAGGTCTTTAAAAAATATTGAGCTTGGAAACACCATTTATCAATTTAGGAAGCCATTTCTGAAGTATATGGTTTTTTGTAAATTTTTGTTAGAGTAGTAGAATAGAAATTAGTTTAACTCAAAGTCTGCATTCGCACGAACCCTACACTGTGCGTAGCCCGGCACGCACTCTGCCAATTATTAGTCACGAACTTCAAATAGTTTCATCTCTAGATGTCTAATATCGAAACTAGTTGGCTCAACTTAGATTGACCCACGTAAAAATCCCGTTGAGTGTTTTATCAACAAAAAAAATAGTCACAGACCAAATAAAATGCAGTAATTGTTAATCCATGACTTTATTTCGTATCCATATCAATTCATACACATATTACTAGATAGAGAAAATAATTCCCTTGCTCACTATAGACACTTTATTATATTTATAAATCACATTTAACATTGTAAACGCTAGGTTGATTAATATTACATATTTCTGCTGTAGTGGCAGATTCCACAGTAACTGACGAGTAGGGTGAGATAATACTAAAAATCAAATCGACTTCACACCAAAGTCTTATTGTGTAAATATTGCTAATAGTGAGTCAACTCCACACAAAAGCATTTACCCCTCCCTTTGATAAAAATTAACAAATGTTTGCTACACCTGTTCTGTCCTTATCTCTCACTGTTTGAATGTTTCGCGTTGAAAGAACGGAGATACTCATATTTTAAACAGTACAGGACATCTATTTTATTTGTAACTGTTCGAGTACGTCACCGAAGTGAGCGCAACTACGTTTACAATATATACCGTTTTGTAAACCTATTTTAGTTAAAACACGGTTATTTCTTACCTTCTTAAAATTTGACCTAGTATGAACGAGACAAAACACATTTTTAACAAAAAATTTTAAGCGCAAACTTTTTTAATTTTTATGAAATCTGGGGTTGATTTTATTGATTATGCTTTACGAGTTGACATACTACTGCAAATATTTATACATATGGACGATGAGTGAGGAAAGTGTATTTTTCCTTATAGTACCTTTTCTTCACTCACTATGGTGGTCAGTCAATAAGTCTCTTTGGGGCTACACAGGACCACAGAATTAATTAAAAATAGAGGCGACTACAGGCGCCTGCAGACATCCG
Organism: Acrobasis consociella; assembly: GCA_963555685.1. Classification (NCBI taxonomy): domain Eukaryota; kingdom Metazoa; phylum Arthropoda; class Insecta; order Lepidoptera; family Pyralidae; genus Acrobasis; species Acrobasis consociella. The sequence continues at coordinate 38,711,901 of OY743104.1, read as the reverse complement.
CTCAACACCCTCCACAAGGCGAGAAAAAGAGAGATGCGGGGACGGGGAACGGGGACGCATACTGCGCGGGATGTTACAAGTTTCCTTTCTGAATGTAATACTCATATTAATTCTGTAGCGCTATTTAGTTTAATTGCTTAACCACAATCCCTAATAACTGTTTACAACATTTAGATCTAATACAGCCCCAAAAAGGCCTTTCTAGATTGAACAAACCCAATGTTAGAAAGCTCAAAAATATTTGAAAATAATTAAGCAATCTCGCTTATTGGGAATGTTCAACTTACAAATAGCAAATCATACAAAGATATATAGCGTAACTTCGAGTGGTCCCAAATAAACGGCGAATCATACTCGAACCTACCAAAAATTCATTGTATCATGTGGACTGTGAAAAATATTAATAATTTAAATAACAGAAGCGGTGTGTGGCGTTTTAAATAATAGTTTTAGGGTACGTCACAGTTACCCTGTATTCCATGCACAAAATAATTAATTTACCCAAAATTTACAAACTAACCGATGAGTATTGCTCGAATACAAACCAAGAATTCTCATAATAAAACAATTGTTACACAAGCCTACATTAATTGTAACATTGGTTTATTGTACAATTTCATCCTGACCTAAGATAACTTCTTACCGACATTAAGAGCGGTGACAGACACACTGGGAAAACCAAACGTGAATGTTGCACAGACATTAAATATTTGTATTCCTGCTTCAAAAAGCCTACAAAAATTCAAGCCCTTTTAGTATATTTTTTATAAATTGATGCTCCGTTTAGGTTCTTTATTCAAATCTTAAATGATGGAAAAAACCATAAAAACCACAGACCTATTATCAAGATAGACTGATAGAGTTAATCGATTTGTAAGGAAACCGAGCATGTAACATTTTGCGACTCGACTGAAATTTAGTGATGGAAAAGGGAAAACATAAACCGCGGGAAACAATTCAAAAGCTTCGATTAGAACACTGCAAACCGATTTAAGGCACCGCGCTGCGCGGCGAAGTAAGCGTGGTTGTCTGTGGTTGAAAACATCGTCGTTGTGAAGAGAAGTAAGTACCTCTACCTACACACCTTTAACTTTATTCGTGTGACCAGAAACAATTTACACGTCCTAATTGTCACTCATATAATGAACCGAGAGAGAAAATGATAATCATAATCGACAAAGGAAATGATAATTAGTTTCGAAGGTTTAGACAAAGGGAATGAGAAAATCTCAAAATTTAAAATATAAATGTACCTACCCAACCAATAAATTGCGATACATTTGCCTATTAAAGTAATTGCCCCATAAATATGTGCGATTTTTAAAACCCGTCAAAAAGAGGGGTGTTATCTGTTTGAAGCTAATATCTGTCTGTCTGTCAGTGTCATCGTAGCACTCAAAGGGATCGATTGACGGTTTTAAAAATAGTAAAACATGATATAAAAAATTAAACACTGTGGCCAGTGTTTAATGTTAAGTTCGCGGCGAGCAATTGCGCCGTCAATGCGAATCTTAGGCACGCGAGGTACCTACACTTTCTCCTTCTATCTTGATAATATGTCTGTGATAAAAAAAAAGATTTGAGGTATTTTGAGTTGAATGGTTTCGCAACTCTTAATCGCCACATCCAACTTCCCATCTGGTTCACCCCTAGTGTGTTAACGCACTAAAATAACATATTTAAAAACACGAAACAATACCAAAGAGTTACATTGAAGTAGTCCGTACTCCTTACACATTAAAATAAAAATAATTCGCACAATCGTAACTACTTCTATGAAAATATTCTGACGAATAAGTCACTTATTCATTCTTGCAACCGTACAAGAATAGACAAGTGAGTTAAATACAATTTTACTTAAGTAAAACTGCTATTTACAGAACGGAAAGATGGACTGGGAAAGAAATGTGTTCAAAAATAGTTAATTTTAATGTACTTTGGAATGTTTTGATGATTTGTTTCGTCTAACAAATAAACAATACTCAGGATGAATGCCCAAAATTTCCAATATTTCTAGTTTATTATTGAGATCGTTTCGTATTTTCTACTTGGCCTGGTTTCGACCTTCAGCTAACAAATATTTAAAGGTTAAAAACTCAACAGGTAAATGTAACAAGATGTTGGGAAGACTACATTTTTGAGGCTCCATTTAAAATATTGACAAATTAGCAACACTGAAAGTACGCATCTTGGAGTTAATAGATCACATCTTCAACCCTAACGGGATAGACAAGAACTTGTTCAGGTTGCAGTATCTGTACTTTTTTTGCTATGTAATTTAAATTAAAAAGCCAAGTTTTTTGTACAATGAAAATAATTTATTCCGAAAAATATTTGATATTATACTCGGAACACGAAGACTCAAATCTATGGCACTGACGCAAAATAGGGATGTAGACTAAAAAAGACTCATTAAATGGATTGTTAAAATGTATGTCATACGTATTTTTTTCTTTTCTCTGATTAGCAAATATTGGCGTAGATACAGCGCATTCAAATTTCGCGTGACGTCACGATCAGCTACGATTTTAATCCAAAGGTGACTTAAATCACCACTACACTGAAACTTCGAAGCGCTGTGACTTTGTGATTTTTTACTACTTTGCTAAAAATATGGATCCTTTTTTTTTCGGATAATTTTGTTGACAGTCTCAATGGAATAATACAATTTTTATCCAGTCCACATCCCTATAAGTGGAATGTTAATGTTTGCTGTTTGACCATTGTATAGCAAAGAGCTTTAAAAAAGAAAACAATATTATTGGGACATAAGGATATAGTCATGAGTTAGGTTAACATCATTGATTACATTCAGTAACGCTACAGCGTTTCGTTTAATAAAATACGATTATTAAGTTTACATTAGTAAAAAATCGAAACGCATTCAAAATACAGGCAAAGACATAACACAAAAATACAACTAGAAAAAAAACAGGTAGAAAACAAAAACAGTTAAGAAAGCGTGGTCGCCAACTTTAAAATACTAACATAGCATAACTAGAAGCGTTAAAATTATATCACAATAATGTCTCTAACGGCTATAGCTTTTACAAAACCCTATACTCCGCTACGCTGCGACTTCACTTGCATTGGAAAACTATCGGCAAAAACGTTTTAACTAAGACTGTCAAAATATGACTGCTTTATCGCCATCCTGTCAACAAAATAGGATATGTTTTATTGAAAGTTTTGAAATTATACATTTTGAAGATTTTGAGAAATAACGGTAATTTTTTCGATTTTTACGTTGGCTCCACAATATAAGTATTTTGCGCATTTTTGATTGATTTGGTTTAATCGATTGATTGATTGATTTATTGGTTATTTAAATACGACAAGCAAAGCGAAAAAAAACGGCCGTACGGTTGCTTTCAGTTAAAACGCATTTTACTAAGTTTCGAAGTCAAAGATTCCAAAACGAATGACGCCGCGTATTTTTAAAACTAACCACTAAAATGAGATTAATAAAAACATAAAAACATTGGACATAAATTAAAAGTTCAAAAACGCCGTAACCGAGGTGAACTTAAATACTCATCGAATACGCCTCAACATTATAATACTGGATTGATTATAAATGGACACGAAAGTATTATAGAAATCGTTAAATTGTTTCTTCCATTATATTGTTATATACTTTTGTCCAAAAAAAATCTACCTTTTACACAACTTTAAAACTCATACTTGAATGTTCAATATATACTACATGTGAGCGCAGTTTTGTAAAAAAAAATATTGATCGAGTATCTTTAAAAAAAAACAAGTAAATCAAACAACAGCGGAAGAAACGATATTTTTCTTATGTTGAAAACGATTTGTGCCGCAAGTAAATAATTATAATATTAAAGATTTTTTTCGCGGAATCGAAAATCTACACACAGTCTAAGAAAGCTTACAGCAATTTTTACGTTTTTACATTTAAACCGCGAAGTCTCGAAATTCGTACATTTAGACACATGCAAAAGTAATTTTTTTACATTTTTATTTTTATTTTAGCGAGAAATATATTTACAAGATATACCGATAAATCTATAAATTTGCCTTTTACAACTACTCTAGATATCCAGCTCTTCTTCCCCATTTAACGCTTTTAGGCCGTAGTTTTCCTCGACCTTTTAACTGATGAATAAAAATATTTCACCATTGGCTATAGCCATAGATTTTCTTTAAATAATATGATTAATACTTGACAGTTCAGACTGTGCGAAAACGTTTAAATAGTTCAAAATATGTACTGGCAAGTAATGAAACAATTATACCCTGCAGTGTAGCAATAAGAAACAAGGAGTAGGTCATGGGGAAGAAACAACATCGACCACCTCGTAGAGTGACTTGTGTGTTTGGTTCAGTACAAATACCGACGCCGCACTGGTGATAACCACTGCCGCGGTGTCACGTGTAAACCGTATTAGACAACGCAAAGCCAGGAGCGTTACTACATAAAATAATAAATAGTGACGTCCTATTTCTAGGTCAAACCAAATTAGACTTTATCATCATACGTTAGTGCTCAATGTTGCTTGACACTGAAACGAGGATACGCAGTAACGTCCGTTTTGCGTACCGTTTCTGGAGTACCCCCAGTTGCTCATTCCAAGAACACATTTAAAGACCAACCGAGCAATCGCTCACTTAATGACATGAACACTGACAGCCCCACGTAATAAAATTTATCGTATTATGCTAATATTTTCTTATCCAAAAATATTAAATATTACAAACGTATCACTAAACTTGACAAGTGCGGCTTTATTTTTATATATTTTCATAATTATAGTGTATATTTCGATGCAAAATTTCATTTCAATAGAACACTGTGAAGTGGATCAAATCAGAAATTCAGTTTCACGAGATTTGACTTAGACAAACTAATATACAAACATTGAAAAAAAAACGTTTGTAATATGTACAAAATAAATTACAACCAAGTTCAGTGATACGCGCAGAGTAGGCGAGTTTCTAAGTAATGAAAATGGTGTCCCTGGAAAGCTCATTTTAATGATTCTTCTAAATCGTCATTCTGTTGTTGTCTAGATACTATTTTACTAGGCTAACTACAAAAAGACGTTTGAATATTTGCCTGTAAGTTTCTAGAATAAACCTTTCCTCATAAAGCTGCATCTGGCTTTAAGTAAAGGCCCATTTACACTGTGCGAGTTTCTCGCCTGTTGCATACAATCAAATTGAAGCAATAGATGAATTGCATGGTCTCGACTAATGGTCAACCATACAAATCATTTATTGTTTCAAAGGCTATTTCTGTGTATGTTTTTGGTATTTTTTTTTATATGAACCAAAAAATACCAATGAAAGGAAACATTTTTTGACAAACAGCTTGAACATGGGTAATTGGTAATTGTAATATAAGAGTGGGAACGTGATGGGGACAACTCACTATCTCTTTCGCACGCGCGAGACCTAAGAGCAGTGACATCAAGAGTTTCTGTTACTTGACAGTTGCACTTTCCATCAGATTTTTGTTATGATCGATGAAAGTGTCAATTTATTGTGACGTTTTATTCTCTTAACATTACAAAAGAATTTATTTTTGACCTCGGATACTACCCTATTGTATGCAACAGACAAAAAACTTGCACTGTGTAAATGGTTCCTAATAATTGAGATGGTACTACAACGCCCGATAACTTTTTCACTCACCTACTCTTAAAATATTTTTTATAGTTCATTTGCTGAATTAGTGTGCGTAGCGTCGGCGCGCCACAAAGTGCGCCTTTGAAAAAGCTGCTTCGTCCGCACGCCGACGTCATGCCAACCAATTGAACAAATACACTATATACATTTATTAATTAGAAATTGCGTCTAAAAGCGCAGAATCTGTACACAGCGATTACCGAAAATATACATCTATTAAAATTCCTCAAAATCTATTCGAGAGTCCCCGACCATAGACACGATCACTATCGATTTTACCACACTTAACGATAAAGATTTTTAAACAGCACTTACTAGGTGGCAGCACTGAGACGTCAGACACAGCATTATGAATTTTAAATATCCGTTTATTTCATACCTTTTGAATAGTAAATGCTTAAGGTGAAGATATGGCATAAGTGGTGCCCTCATTTCAAATAAATTGTTCATCGTAAATGCGACAAAAAATTATATTTTGCAAAATGTTATGCATTAGATAGACCTTTGAATTATTTTATGAATAACCTTTAAAAGTATCATTAGTAGTTTTTAAACGTGTTACTGCTACAAATGCCAACTTATGCCTATCTTCACCTTAGAATATTAAAATTACACAAAAGGGAGTTTGGGCATATGCATCCTTAAGGCCTTTTAGATGTTAAGCAAAAACTGTCCTAACGTTTCACAGCTGCCAACATCTGTTGCTCATGTTAAAAATACCACAATAAACCTACACTTGGGGAAACTAGAGCAACGGCGCTCAGAAAATTACAATTTCGAAGTATTTTCATGAAACATCATAGATAAAAGATTTCTCACAATTTTATAGTCTGTGCTTTTACTTCTCGCCTGAAGACGAGCTAGACGCCCGCCCGCGACCTCTCTTGCCTTTTTTATCTTCCGTTTCAGCTTTTTCTAGTTTTTCTTCTTGAATTTTTGGCTGCTGCGGTGGTTGTGGTTGGGCTGTGTTGTTCTGTAACAACGTATATAAGTTATAATACATAACTGCAGAAGGCCGAAAGTAGGGTATTTACGGAGGAGCAATTTTCAAGGCCGAGAGTGAACGAGGCCTTCACAATAATCACGAGTCGGGCAATCCCACTCATGCTGAGGCATGTATAGTGGTTTTCTCAATAAATGAGAGTAAATTATTAAAGAAACAACCAACTATGCAAATATTCATCAAAAGTAATTAATGTTTACTGCAAAGTAAATATTTTCTGATTAAAACTAACGTGAGATACACTCATTATTATATTTAGTAAACGGGTTACTCACGTATAGAGTCAGCTACTGCCGACGTTTGTGTGTGACATAGAGTTTGTCGCGAGCCGGTGCGGTGTACGGACCTGTAGTCAGATTCGCCCTGATGAAGACCTCAGGATGAGGTTGAAACATATCGGCAGTAGCTGACTCTATACGTGAGTAACCCGTTTACTAAATAAAAAACATACATACATACATATTTTCACGCCTGTTTCCCATGGGGGTAGGCAGAGACTATGGAAATAAAATAAAATAAATATAATAAGCAAAGTAAATACGTTTATTTTCCCGTGTGACTGTGGTAACGAAACCAAATCATTAGCGTACCTTTTTCTTGTTCTTCTCCGCTTTCTTCCCGGGCCGGTGGTCGTCGTCGTCTCTCTTGTTGCGCCCCATGACGCCGAGGAGTTTGCTGACCATGCTGTTCTTGCTGCGGGTGTCCACCGCTGGCTCGGAGGACTCTGGCGACTGGAGAATATGGACAATTGTTACTGCTACTGCTACATATGAGAGACAAGCTCTTGTGGGTCATTATATTGAAAATGAAGATTATTGGCAGCGGCTTTTATGACGAGTTCCTTTTCGGACGGTACAGACTTGGCGCATGGATGGCTAGCCAAAAAAATTGTAAGATGAAAAATTCTTACAATTTTTTTTGTCTACGCCACATTTTTTAAGCGTCTAGATTTTATGGGGTTTTTTTAGGGGCTTCAATTTTTGTATATCCGATCGAAACTTTGTTTTTTTCCACCGTTTAGGGTTCCGTAGTAAACAAGAAACCCTTATAGTTTTGCCATGTCTGTGTGCCTGTATGTGTCTGTCTGTCCGTCTGTCTGCCCGTCTATCTATCTGTCTGTCCGTCCGTCCATCCGCGGTTTTACGGTATTATAGGTATGTATATTAATTATGCCAAAAAAGGGGTAAAATAAAATCATGAAAAAAACGGAACATCCGTATCTATCTCTCGCTCTAGCAAATGACGCTTCTGAACGAAAGAAAAGGATAGCACAGCTGCCGAATGAGTCCTCTAATAGTACCTTCAAAGCGTCAACAGACTCCTGTCTCTTCAGCATAGCCTCGTTCTTCTTGAACGACTCCTTCTTCGCTTCCATCTTCTCTTGCTTCTTCTCAGCTTTGTCTATCTTCTCCTACGAACAGAAATTAAATAGAATAAGAGCAAGCTTTAACAACTACTGGTAACAATTGGGTAGATGGCTTGGTCAGAAATAAATTATATGGTTTATAGACGAATGGTTTCACGACGATTAACAGTTTATAGAATAAAACGTAAAATTAGTGTCACTTTTCAATGATCATATTTTTAACATGATTTTAGATTTATGAATGCAGAAAAACTGTTAATTAGAGCGCTATTCGACTTTAAAAAAGCATGACATTCGCCCTGAAGAAGATCTCCGGATGAGGTCGATGTCGGCCAGTAGCTCTATACGTGAATAACCCGTCTAAAGCAAAGTTAAAATGTGTTGTTCTCTTTACTTTTAAAAAGTTAAACCTTCGAAAAATATAGTCTATCTCTTTTTCGACAAATATACTTTTTCGGCCATTTAACAAGTACAAGTTCGAATTATATCTAATACAAAAAAAAATATTTATTTTTGTATTCCTTACCTGTTTTCTAGCTTCAGCTTTCTCCTGCTTCTCCGTCTTCTTCACCGATCCGCTCCTTTCCATTACCTTCTCAATCTTCTTCTCTTCTTTTATCTCTTGTTTCTCTTCTTGCTTAATCTCTTTCTCCTTTTTCGTTTCTTGTTTTGTCTCTTTTTCCTTCTTCGAGTCTTGTTTCTCGATTTTCTTTATGGAATCCTGTTTCTTTAATTCAGGTTTATCTTTTTTCTTTTCTTTGCCTTTGGCGTCTTCGTCCTTGAGACTAGAGTCGGACTTCTTTCTGGTCTTAGGTTGTGGTTCTGAAGTTGGTAGCGGTATGGGTATCGGTTCCGATATTGGTTGTGTGGGTTTGGCTTCTATGACGAAACTGGGATCTGAGCTTGTGCTGATTCGGCTGTCATCTGTGAATCAATAAGAAAAAACCTATGACATCACTATTCCTGGCTTTTTTGAAATATTTTTGTTACGTAATTTATCACATTCTTATATAAAACGCAACTACATAGCCAAAAGTGGCCGTTTTTTCGCAAATGTGCGTAGAAAAAGGCTATGCAATAATACGTTAGTCGTATGATAGTGGCGTCCTATTTCTATGTCAAACCAAATTAGACTTTATCATCATACGTTAATGCTCAACGTTGCTTAACACTGAAACGCGGATACGCAGTAAAGTCCGTCAGCATACTGCCAGACTTGTCCAAGCTCGTTTTGAATGTTACTAGAGAAAATTGGAGACAAAAGACATTTAAAAAATAACAACTAAATAAAAGAAGGGTCTTACCCAGGGTGATTTCCCGTGAGGTATCAATATTCGACATGTCGGCGGCTGATCCGTCCGCGTACGAGTCGTCAGACAAGGACAGAGAGGCGAACGATGTGGACGTGTCGAAGGCAGACTTGTCCAAGCTCGGCTTGGGGGATGACGTGAAGATGCTGGGCGTGGGCTGCTTCGCTGGCGTCCTACTGGAGAAAGTGAGAAACATCGGTGAAAATCAACTTTGTTAACCGACTAGTATAATTTTAAGGGTTAGAGTAAAGTATAATTTTAAGGGGTGATTCAGTCCATCATTTCGATCAATTTTTCCCAATAAATGTATATCGAAACACAAAAAAAAATTGACTCACTTTAAGTCACTTGTTAATATCATTACAATGGAAAATGAGAAATAATGAAATTATTCATCCCTTGTATTTAATTAAAAAAGGACATTGTGCACATATGTTCAACGATTGCTCGAAAACGCCTGAACTAATTTGAAAACTTTTTGGAGAAGGTATACTTGTCAGATGGTCCCGTAGAAATTTTCTCAAAGTTTTTTGTTTTAATTGGGGGAGAAAACGGTTTTGAGTTTTAAAAAAATATATTCTATTAAACGTCCAATAAAATAGATCATCTCAAGCCTCGACAACTCCCTAACACTACACACTATTATTTTGTATCGAAGCCAAACTTTTAGTGGGTTTCTCTAACTAACCTATTTGGAAGATTCCTTGCATGGTGCGTGGGCGAGTCCTTCTCCTCTGCGATCCTCGGCAGTAGGGGCTCGTCAGCCTTCTCCTGCGGGGGCGGAGTGGGAGGCGCGGGCGCGGGCGCGCGCCACACGACCCCTCGCCGCGCCGAACCGCCCCCCACGCCACTCACGGCCACGCCCACGCCCACCCCCACCGTCACCGCCACGCCGCCGCAGCAGAGAGGCGAGATTGAGCATTTCGATTCTGCTGAACGGGGGTGTAGTCTGTGCGGAGGATAAAATTATAACAGTCATTAGTCCTACTAAAATAATTAAAAAAAACAAGTTAAAATCTTAGCAAAAAAAAAAAAAAAATTAAAAAATTATAATGACACATGACATGAAATGCAAAATGTTATGAAAACATGAGCGTACGAGTGTTATTATAAGCGTGAATAAACCATCCCAATGCATATGGAAATTGCCAAAAAACAAAAAAGCTTTCTTCCTGTATTATCGTGCTAAAATATTTTCAAACAACAAAACTTCTATCTCTTCTTGACTACAAGTACAATTTAACAGCTTTTATACCTACGTCATAGCTCCAAAAATATGTAAATGTGAGGAAACCTGCATATTAATTTACTATTGTGTAATAATATCACTAGACGACTAACAAAACAAAGTAACGATTATAAAGAGATAAATATCCTATGATAATAAAGACATATTTTCATTAAATTGAATTGAACACTCTAAGAACCTATTTAAGTTAAAACATTTTACCCTTGTCCTCTTTTCAATATTTGACATAGTAAGAACGAGACAAAAGATATTTAAACTAAAAAAGGTTTGGTATTTTTATAATACTTTTGTCGAATTTCCTCTTTTTAACGTTTCTTTACCGCTAATACTAGACACAATAGTAAGACAATAGACGTGGACATTTATTAATGTCGTGCGGTTCTTGACCGGTTAATATTTGGCATACACAGTAAGAACAAGACCAAACATTACATTAACTAAAAGTTTAGTATTTTTATAATACAGTAAGTAGAAAGCATGTATCAAAAAAGTCGAAATTATTTAAACACCTACAACTACACACAACCAGTGGCTCTCAAACTCACCTGTCGGGGGACAGCGCCCTCCTCAGTAGGGGCGACGCGGGGTCTCTCCTAGCCCACGCGCGGCGCCCGCACTCGCGCGCCGCTAGCGGCGACGGGCTTCGGGCTTCGCAGCGGCTAGAGTTAGTCACAGGTTGAGATGCGGTGGACGTGATAGATGAAGGACATTCACAATGTGTTAAATATGCCTCTACAACGTGCTAGATATACAGATATACATTGTTGAGTCTGTGTATTGTACCTTTTATATTTTTATATGTGTGTTAATAAATAAATAAGAAAGGATATATCAAGCCGGAAGGGGATAAAAGTAGTCACTAGTCATCAATATATAAACAACTAAATCCGTTTAATTTAAGACTTACATACTGTACGTATACCAAGACTAGGAGAAAAAGAATGATTTAAGCTAAAATAGACATTTAATCAAGAAAAAGGAAGGTTAAATTAACTAAAATGCACATTGAAATTGGCGCATTGGCAAATTACGAGGTAAAAAACACACTTTTATTTATCTAAATAAGGCCTTCAAATCTGGAAAAGGAAACTGTCAAGTAACAGAAAAAGGACCAAATATTTGCATGCGACGTCAATGCCATCAGATTTCGCGATGACGAACGTGATAGCGAGATTCCCTCTCTTATCTCGCTTCCACTTTTTGTCATATCAATATTTTCAATTCTTACTGCTTCTTTATTTAAATAACTAATTTATTTGCTGTTTTCCGAAAAACATTTCTTTTTGTATGTTTTGTTGTTGCATATAAAATATTGTCAAAAAACAATCACAGTCAAATATTCCATTTGATTACATGATTAACGACAATGAGGAATCAGAATGATAAACATATATTTGAATAAAATGTACATAAAAATGTAGTAATGAAGTGCTGAAACATAGACCAATGGAGTGCTGTAACCGATGTTGTCCAACCCAAAAATGTTTCATGCGTCTATGATTAAAACAGACATTACGATGTAAGTGCGTTATGGTGGTTATAACACACGAGGCGGAATTACAGTCCGAGCCGAAGGCGAGGGCGTATTATGGCCGAGTGTGTTTAAACAATTCCTACACGCACGTATATCGTACGACGTTTTTCAACACACTTGCGAGGAAAATTATAATTTTCCTAGGTATAGGTAATTACCTAATAAACTGAATTTTTTGATTTTATATAAACTCAGTCATAAAACTCTGATGCAAACTGCTGCTATTCCGTTGTTTTACTTTTAAAATTCGGCCCACCGCTAATTGACGCCGGGCGGCGGATCAGTTCGAAACTTAAAAAAAAAAACAATTTGAAGCATATTTATAGCCCACGCGTGTTTTATGAGCTGCTTTATATATCTTAAGCCAGTGAAATTAGATACATTTTATGAGCAAGTGTGTTAAAAATATTTTTGATGTTATCGACCCCAAGAGTGATTCTTAAATTTTCAAATTAAAGAAATGTAAAAACCCCCCAAAGACTCGACATAACCAACTTCAATTGTTTTACTAATGAGGGTTTTCAAAAATATGGAACACCAGATAGCAGCACAGTGAGGTTAGGTCCAATAAGCTACTGTTATTTTATACATTTTTCGGAGCAAAAGAACCTGTCAACTGATGGTCCAATGACCACAGTCGACTGGGCATGACGTCACTGTACTGCCATCTGGCGTCACATATTTTTGAAGCCTCAAAATCCTCTTAGTTTTCTTTCTTGTAAAATGAAGAGAAGCGCTAATATTCATCGTTTTGTATCTTTCCTAAATCCACGAAAATACATTTTGATTCTTATTTCTAATGTAATAGAATTGAGATTTAAATGTAAGTTTACCTGGTGGGTGAAGCTGGTTGCGGCTGTGGTTGCGGAGAGGGGGAGGGTGTGCGAGCGAGAGGGGAGAGCGGCATGTGCTGCAATGACGCCCTTCGCACTTCACCCCCCACCCCTGCCACACCCCCTACGTTGGTTACGCCCCCTCCGACGAGTTTGTGTTTTAACCCGTGAAGGGACGATGGCCTGAAAATAATATTTTATGTCAGAAATACTTTAAGTACTACCGCTGACCGTAATTGCGCAGAAGTCAAATATTAATACTGTACCCATGCGCAGTATGCAGGATGCAGGCCGCTCTAGATCGTCATTTTGGAAATCTTTGGGAGAGGCCTATGTCTAGCAGTGGACGTTATGCGGCTGAAATGATGATGATGCGCAGTATCCCCTCTACATTTCACTCAGCGCTAAACTTACGTGTCGCTACTAATACAGAACGGTAGTCAGGCGCATTTCTATTGAATTACCTCTTCGATAAAGTATTCAAAGGCCTTTGCAGGCACTTTACGCGTCATAAAGTTATAATTTACATTACGTGTAGTGTACCTATATATTAAAATTTATTTATTTTTAACGAAAATCTACCGATGCCGGCTCTTCGCAACGACCACTGCTGAGAAGCTACGGAGTGCGCATGTTGTCGGACCAAGAAACTTTGCCAACTGCGATTGTAAGGTAACTTTGGGTTTAAATCCAGCAATATGATTACCTCTGGTAATGCGTAGTGGTGTGGTGTGGGCTGTCAGTGGCGGGCGACGCAGGCGCCGGCGACGGAGTATCCGCGCCTGCACTTGACACGATCTGTTCGAAAAACACATTTTCGATATTTTTTTGTGGAGTTACGCAGAGTTACGAACGAGTGGCGGACGGCGCCTATCGGTGACGGGTAGGCACTAATCTAACCTAAATTACGAGCATATCGCAATTTTTTGCTATTGTCTATTATAATAGTATCCATAGGGTGGCACAGAGTAGACAAATTCTATGTGTCTGTATAAAATTCACTCTACAAGCGCCTATAGACCAGACTATAGGCGCCGTCCGCCATCCATTCGGCTATAAAAACCAGAAGACTAACCTCTTAAGGTTCACAAGGCATCTTAATATGCTACTTCCATTGTTTTACTATTGTGTCTGATATTGGCGGATTTTTAAAGAGCTAATATAGATTTTTTGCCAGAAGCTCCCTTGTAGCCATCAAAGAACTCTTGGATTGCAACTTCATAGAAATAAAGAAACGAAAATCTTAAGATAGGCTTTCACGGAGTCTACTAAGTGGTAAGCACGCTGCGGCTTCAGTCTATCTCTGTCACAAACGCTACGTACGACAGAGACAGGCGACCCGCGACGGATTCTGCTATCTCTTTTGCACTTAGAGTTTGTGACAGAGATAGGCTGAAACCCGCCGCGTGCGCTCGCGTCAATTAGCGAATCTCCTTTAGGCGCCCTTCTTTCCTGAAGATTGGCAGTCAGCTCTTTAAACCTTGATAAGACCATGGCAAGCCTGAACAGTTGATCTACAGTATTGATACCAGTGCATTGCCGGATGTTCCTCAGTCATGACATTTTGCGATGGTTCCTACCTTACGCTTTCCGATGATTTACCCAAATAGTCTAGAGTAGATGATATTGTCTTTCTCAACACGCGACCAAGATATGTGATAAAGGACTTGACGACCTCCTTGGCGTAGTGGTCACCATGCTAGTCCGTTACCCAGAGGTCAGGGCAAGTTGGAAAATGGCCTTTTTCAAATTGTCCTGGGTCTTGGATGTTTATGTATATATGGATTTGTTATAAAATATAGTATCGTTGAGTTAGTATCCCATAACACAAGTCTCGAACTTACCTTGGGGCTAACTCAATCAGTGTACTTTGTCCCTATATATTTATTTATTTATTTACTTGGAATTACCGAATAAGGACTCGAATTCAGGGCCGTAAAATTATTCAACAAGAAATGTGATGTGGCAATTTCACAAAGCTAAGCAAATGATCTGATTACAATCTTACTTGGTGCATCTCCTGAGAGGCCCGTTTGCTGGAGATGCGCCTGAACAGGGAGCAGCGGCGGCGCGGCCGCGGCCGGGGCGGCGCGGACGCGCGTCTGCCGCCGCCGGTCCTGCGACGACCGCCCGCCTACAGAACAATACGGCCATAATAAAAAAAAAATTGTTTTTTTTATTTTATAAACTTTGTTGTTTTAATAACAAACATTAATTACGCATAATTTTAATGGTGGACTTATCCCAGAAGGAATCTCTTCCAGTCAACCAGAAGAACAAAGGATATTTTTCATTAAAGGGATTTTTTCTTAAAATATTTGCATTTTTTAAATTATTTTTTTAGTTTATTAAAAACACCTGAAACTTTAAATTTCTTGGCAAGTCCACCAGACTACCGCAAAGTTCTTAGAATTTTTTCTTATTCTTTCTAAATTTGTATGCATTCGTTTATGTATTTTTTTTACTTGAAAAATAATTTAACATAGCTTTTTTTAAATTCCTTGGCCAGTCCACTCGCTCTTTCTTCTTCTTTCTTCATTTTCAAAATGGAGAGCTAAAAAAAGCAATCATAAACTCACTTGTATCGTAGTCTGATCCAGCGGTGTAGCGCGCAGAGTCGCGTGCGGCGCCGCTAGCAGCAAGCGCAACACCTAACAACATAACCAGTAATTGAGGTTAAAGAATCTTTATTTGTTTCTCAAAGAAAATATGACATTTTCACATGCAGAGAAATCTTATAGCTATTATGTAATTATAATTACATTTTATACAATATTAGTAAGAGCATTCAATTAAATACAAAAAATAATAAAGCAATGTAGGTAGTTTGCTAACAAACATGTTGCGCTTTACCAAGTTGAAGACGCAAAACATCGTTAAGGTGGTCGTTCACCTGCGTTAATGACAAATGGAAGTTGGGTTTATGTAATTCAGTTTACAATTATTATGAGAAATTTACTTGTTGTTTAAAAATTAACGGATATAAAAACATGAGAAGAATAAATTTAAATTCTAAAAAATTAGATACATACAATAAGATTAACGTTTAAAAAAACTAAAACCACGGGAGCCGTTTACAGCTAACAATGTGTACAACGTGGAAGGGTCATACCCGTAATAAATCGAACCACGGGCTTTACTAGATCTACATTTTACTACTTAAAAAGTAAAATCGACATTTCCATACAAATTGCCCGGGCGGCTGTACAATTTTGTATAGAAGTGCCGATTCTTTTTTGTTTTTTTCTGTATTATAATTTCATTATAGTGATCTAGTATAGCCCGATGATGAATCGAACTAGATCCAATCCTTTAGTATCTCAGTGATCGCTATATGCATTTAAATAAAGTAAAATCACCTTGTATAATAGAGAATATGCATGAAAAAAATATGTGTTATCTAACCAGTTTATTTGTAAATATTCAAAAGTAAAATACTAACAGTGAAAACAGAATAAAAATTGGTGGAAAAACGAACGAGATATAGCGATTTTATGAAAATATGTCTATCTCACTCGCAAAAACGCTATTTTCTATAGCAAATGTATTGATGACATGTAATTATGACGTCACCAGTCCATATCGGACTTCTCTCTCTAATTGAAACTTTAAAGTATCACAGGTTCGTCGCTGATTAATTTTATAAAGATATTTGATAAATTCTTTCATATTGGTTTACTGTGGGTAATAAGGATTTTAATAAGCAAACAAAAAAAATGCGTGCATATTCTCTATTAGAATAAGATTTTGCTTTCAAAGTAAAGTACCTGGGCGACCGAGCTTTATTCGGGTATATAATATTCTGCGTGAAAAGAAAACGCATGAAAACTCGAAAACACGCGTTTTCCCAAACATAAGACTAATCTAAATCGATTGTTTACCCCCGAAAACTTCCATATACGAAATTTCAGCGAAATCGTTAGAGCCGTTTCCGAGATCACAAAAAGAATTGCTCGTTCAAAGATATAAGATAAGGTTTTGCTTTAAAAATAAATTAAAAATCTTTGCTTTTAGACTAAATAAAATGAGATATTACCTGTGTGTGCAACATGCCCTGCACGGACTCTCCGTTGAGCTGCGTGATAAGGTCCCCAGCACGCAGGCCCGCGGCCCACGCCGCACCCTGCTCGCTCACGGCCTGTAGATAGATAGATAGATAGATAAAACGTTTATTTGTAAAAACTGCACAAACACAATCACACACAAAGAAATACACGAATTATTTTTTAGTATATCAAGAACAAGTTTTTAGCGATGTGATGTGTATGCTGCAATTGCACAAAAAGGTCGTAGGCTCAGCGACAATATTGCTCAAAGAGCAATGCACTGATTTTCAGCTAAAACCTTAGGTATAGGTGCAAGTGCGATCAGTTGTGAAGATTGTTAAATTAACGTGTTAAAGACTATAAAAACAAGAATAAACTACAAGACATATAGATACACAATAAATAAATATACGAAGTACGACATAATACAATAATTATAAATGTGGGTAGTGCTGTTGTAGTGAAATTTAAGAAAATAAAGTTTTCCGCTGATATTATTGCACATCAAACATTTATGTGTATACTGAACAGTAGTTAGTTGTTTCTCTCATGCTGGTCTGGGAGAAAAGAAAAATCTAGAATGTACCATCGAGTAAAAAAAATAGACATGTACTGACAAATACACTGAATAAATATATAGCTCGTCGTGCGTGGCGCTAAACTGTGGCATGGCGGTCACTGTGCTAGTACCCAGACGTTCCGGGTTCGATTTCCGGTTAGGGAAAGTTGAAAAATGGCCTTTTTCAATTTGTCCGGGGTCTTGGATGTTTATCTATATATATATATTTGTATATAGGACTTGTTCAATCTGAGTGTTTCCCATTTGCGAAAAACAGCCACTTTTGGCTAATGTGCGTAGAAAAGCTTCACGCTCACTATAAACAGTAGTTCATAAAATATTTTGAAGGGTTATCTAAGGCTTGGTCAAGGACACAATTTTAAATGATCTCTCCGTTTTCTTTCAAATGATTTATTTCAAATGGGGGCAGCGCTGGGCCCTCAAGTTCCAGTAGCCCCTTAAACTTATTTTTATCTGACCAAATCAAGTTCACATTTTTAGATAAGACAATGGCATATTACTAGATGTCAACTTGATTTGGTCGGATACCTGTTTGAATCTAGTACCTAACAAAGTCTGCGTTTTATAATAAGATACATACATACATACATACATACTATCACGTCTTTATCCCTAATGGGGCAGACAGAGCATTTTGGGTCTTGCGGTTCTATGCAGAGCCCAGGGCCGCAAGACCCAAAAGCCACTTTTAGCGTCATGGTGGGCGAGAAGATGGAAAGCAATCAATACAGTGATGGGTTGCTAGCCGCATCGCCTGTTAACATGATTTGCATTTTTGCCCATTCCCTCGATCGGCTTTTACGTTCTGCGTGGGAAGAGAAGCAGCTGGTACATTCTAAGTTTTTTTTATTTCTCCCAGACCAGCATTAGAATAAGATGGAGATTATTTAAGTTTGTTTGTCACTGGAAGGTACTCACCGAGACGAGGTGGTGCATGGTGTAGTAGTCAGTATCGCCGTAGTACACCCGCACGGTATGGATCGTGAACCCGAAGCCGCGGGGCCCGCGCCGGACCACGATGGGCGGCTTAGAAGATTGGATCAATCTGCAAACAAACGACTATTTAGTTTTATACAAGTTTATTTGCTAGGCAAATTAAAAAAATCCCCGATGACACCATCTAGTAATAAGTGGCTGAACTACATAATATTCTAACTGATTTAAACCCATTAGCAACCGCCAATACCAGACACAATAGAAAGACAATGAACGTGGGCATTTATAAATGCCGTCCGGGTCTTTACAGGTTAAGTGGCAATGATATCTGTAGCAATAACTTTTGAACGACTGAATGTTATCATCAAACATGGCTAAGAACCACCTCACTTAAAAAAATCAGTCCATACGTTCAAACGCTTCGACAAACAAACAGGCAGGCAGACCGACAGACACACCCCCCCTTTTTCTAAACACCTCCCAAATTTTTGGAGTTCAGTACATGATACTGTGTGGTGTACGGGACCACACCGGCTCGCGACACACTCAATAGGGGTGACGCCAGGGTCCGAAAAGTATGATTGTAATTACTCCGTCTTTTAGATTATCTAAAAATAATGGACGCGTATTTTTCAATTTACCGGAAAAGTCAAAGTTCCGGAGCGGGGGTTTGCGACGTCACCGCTAAGTAAAAATCATACCCAGTCATTACGTCATGCGAAATTAATATGCGCTGTATCTTTGTCATTTTTGGTTTCTCAGAGAAAAGAAAAAATACGTATACGTTTTTTAATGAAATGAAATGATGAAATGAAATCGTTTATTTCAGACTGCACAGGTATTCAATACAGGTCCATATTTGTTAGTAGGAAACTTAATGACTATGTTAATAAAATTAAAAATGTGGGTTATTATTTGAGACATGTAAGGACGACCAATGTTTACATATTGGACTGTCCACTCTTTCTGACACCACCTTCAAGAGTATGTTGGTACTGCTAATTAATAATCTAACCGATGGACCAAAAATATTTTTTCATTCATCATGCCTATATCTCGACTTACGAATGATTGGTCAACGCGAACGGCGACGGTGGGTCGCGGCACGGCGACGAGTCGCGCGACGAGTTCGTCGACGAGGTGTTGCCGGCGCACGGGGAGCCCGCGCCGCCGCTCATGGACAGGTCCTCCGCTGCAACCACAACAGGCACTTGACACATTGTTTGTAATACCATAGCTTAAAATAATTACTTTTTTATGAACCAATGCGATAGAGAAGCGATAAATTATTGTAACACATTACATAAAGAGCCGTTGTTATGAATTCGCTCAGAGAACAGACAAAATTATGCAAACATGTATTCTTAGTTCTAGAAACATCCAAGTTGAAGTGGACATGACTGTCGATTCTTCATCATATCCTTAAACCTTACACCGCGAGACTTCATATCACTTGTCGTGCCCCCATCGCGAGCATGGTAACTCTAAAATAAATATCTACAACCAAAAACGGATAGAGATCCGTAAGTTATGTGCCAAACGAGCATTTTTTTTTGTTCGGAAATATCCGACGTTCGCGGAGTGGGCCCGACCGGATAAAGCCGACGCTTGCGGCTATAGGGTTAACAAGAGTGATGACAAGTGACATAATGCCTTTTCCCATCATCATCATCATCAGTGTATTTATACCCTATAGGACACGTCTTCTGTTGAAACCTCACGGTCAAAATAGTTATTTGGGAATTTAAAGACTAATCAGGGCACCAGCTTTCTGCGGTTGGCGTAAACAAGGTTATTCGTGCTTCTTTTTTACTGTTGGGTGACGTCTGAAAAATGTGATTGTAACTAGTCCGACTTTTAGATTATCCAAAAATAATGGACCCATATCCCAGGAGATTAGTTACTCGTTGATCGATGGGGCAAAAAGGTTCCCAAATGGGGACCACGTACTGGCAAGCGAAGTGTAGAACACACACCCACAAGGTGGTCTGACGACCTGACCAAGGTCGCTAGAAAGCGCTGGATGCAGGCCGCTCTAAATCGGTCATTTTGCAAATCCTTGGGGGAAACCTATATATCTCCAGTAGTGGACTTCCTGTGGCCGATATGATAATAATGATGACTTTCTTGATAACTTTATATATAAAATTTCTAAACTGGCACGGATATAGCACTTCATAGAAGCGGAGTATCATTTATGCCTTCTACTACTACAAAGACAACTATACATCCCCACACGAGTTAATGTGTGTTCACCCCTCAACACAATCAAGGCGACAGGAGATGCGGGGACGGGGTACGGGGACGCATATTGCGCGGAATCCTAGGAGTTTCCATTCTGTGTGTAATACGTATAATAGTTCAGAAAAATTGGTTAAACTTACCCGGATGAATGACCAGCGATAGACCAGACGTGCTAGCAGATCTCCGCATGGACTTTGGCGCGATGAGGGCGGCAGGCTTGGTTTTGTCCGGCTTGTCTACTTTGTCCGGCCTGTCGAGGCTGCGTTCCTCACGTTTCGGTATGTCCGCCCTGGGAAAAATTATCATTGTGACTTGTTGTTGTTGTATATCTTCAGGGAACAGCACTTTTGCATGTTTCTATCCTTGCAGAGCGAGAGAAAACAACGAAACGAAATGTTTTTTACCAAAACTTGTCACATTGTCAATTTGATCGCTATCATTTTGCTCTTGTAAGGGCGACCATTATCGTATAGTTGTGTGGGATTTTTATGCAGTAAGTATGTGGCCCGGTGGCCCGGTGGGATTACGCTTTCGCAAGTAAAGCGACACAGGGTGTGGTAAGCACCTGGATGGATGACCACATAAGGCGCAAAAATTTTCGAGCATCTCCGTGCTTCGGAAGGTATGTATACGCCTTTGGTCCCGGCTGCCATCATTGTATAGCAGTCGTCAAGCTATGTCAGATGCCTTTAGGCAGCCTGAAAAATCTGACGCCTGTGCTGGCTACTTACATACACGAAAAACGAAAAAAAAACAAAGCTTTAAAAAACATCTAAGTCAATGGTCAGCTTGAACATGATTCTTTATTATTATATTAGCGATTGGCACATGCAAAAAGAACTTACAATCTTGGCACCAAAGCCATGCTGGTCGGCTGCGGCTGATGCAGCAGGGAATGTCCCAGGCCCACGGACCCGCTCATAGTGCCAATAGACCCCATGGACCCGTGGGACACCGCCATGGGCCTGAACGGGGCCCGGCGGCGACACGCAGGGGACACGTCGTCGGAGTCAGTTTGTGAGGACTCTGCCGTTGAAGCACTGCCGCCGACCATCTGGACGAAATTCAAGCGGTTATGGAGTAGTTATGGAATTTATACTGGAGATAAAGCACCTATCCGGCAGAGACCAAGACATGTTCCTTTTGCCCGTGAGCAGGAAGTTGAGTAAATGATTCAGGAGACAAAGAAGTGTGATATTTAGAATAAAGAACCTTCATCAAATCAAAACTCGACCATATCACACTAAGCGTAAGTTTGTGTGCTTTTTAATCCTTCAAGCGCAAACGACGGGGCCATTTTGATAAAATTTGGTATGCAGGAAGCTGACACCTTGGATTAACACATAGGCTTTGACCGCGGGGCGCGGCTTGATACAAATCTTGCTAATTTAAACCCAGTAACGGCATACTAAAGTCTCATTTGCCGTGTGTAAGCGACTTTGGTCTTGACTTATTAGCCTACCGTGTGCCGGTGAGCTCACAACGAGCCAAAATGTACCTTACGTCTTCGAAGCTACAGTCCGTATCACTTTTTCTCTTTTCTCTAGCAGAATTGTCGATTTTCAAACTTATGTTTCTAACAGAGACATTCAGATCAGATAATTCCGTGGTTTCAAAAAGCACGTGTAAAAAAAGTCCCCGAGAGAAAGAGGGAAATTGGTTAGGTATCTATCAATTTATTTCGAGGTTACAGACAGACAGACGGACGGACAGCGGAGTCTTAGTAACAGTCCCGTTTTTACCCTTTTAGTACAGATAAAAAGGGGAGCCAAAATAGTGATGGGTTGCTAGTTTATGTACAAGATAAAATTTTAACTTACAGGACACTTGTGATGGTGCATTTGCGGTGCAGTAGGAGTTGTAGGCGGACCAGCGCTGTCCGGCGTGCCGGGCCAGCTGTCTGTGCTCTGTAGAGGAAAAGACAGTAGATTTTAGACATAGACAAAACAGTAAAAAAATGTATCTGTACATTGAATATATTTCCAAAAAAAAACCGGGAGATGGAGACGTATTAGTGGAGTAAGAATTTAAAAAAAACTGTCTATTTGTACACGCTTATTTCAAGAAATACTGAACGAATTCGAATATTCTTTTTATTATAAAGCTGTTAAGGCAGAGCAATTTAGGTATAATTGATTTTGAAAAATAGAACACCTGTTGCAGAAATATAACATACATACATACTATCACGTCTTTATCCCTAATGTGGCAGAAAGAGCATTTTGGGTCTAAGAACTAAAACGGTCCAGCTAAACTACAAGAAATATAAAAATGACGCCTTAACAAATTCAGCATGATGAGCATATTCTAGAGACATAAATCACGCGAACGAAGTCGCTGACATCAGTTAGTGTACAATGATTTAACAAACAAACATAGTTAGAATGTGTCGCGATTTTAACGAATTGAGACAATCTAACGCTGATCTTGATATCTTCAATCCAAGTTTGTCACAGTTTAAAAGATCACTTATTGCTTCATTAGATATGTAAACTTTATCACAATTATCTGTTTTGATGACTTACCTGCACTAGGTATATGTATTGTAAAAAATATTCTTATATTATACTTGCTCTCATGTATTTATTTGGCCTTGCTGTGTACACTGTAGTGGATTGCTGACTAATTTTGTTCTCCTAATGCTTACAAATTTCTCCTGTTCTATGTTGTCTGTAATCTGTTTGTGTGCCTTATAATAAAATAAAAAAATAAAATAGATACCCTTGATTCGTGTGAGACGTGGGTCTGGGAATGATTGTAGTGCCGCCGCCACTGAGGTGAGGTGCTCGAGAATGCGGCGAAGACAGGGTCTTCTCTGTTCTCGTTGCTGTCTGCCGCCTCGTCCGTGTCCACTTCGCTGTGGTTGTAGCGGTCGCAGCGACCTGAGTAACACACAATCATACATAAATACAGATAAAATACGAGATATAAGTTTGAAAAACGAACACCCGAGTATGGGAGCCATATACGACTCACAATGAATATAATTTTGAAATGTGCTAATCAAGACCTTTCGTTTTATACCCTACTCGATAAACAAAAAAGCTGGCCAAGTGCGAGTCGGACTCGCGCACGTATGGTTCCGTAGCATTATCTATAAAAAATTACGTCTGTTATACGGGAGCCCCGCTTAAATGTTTATTGTATTCTGTTTTTAATATTTTCATCATCTGTGAAAACTTAACAGTCTAGCTATCACGATTCATGAAATACAGCTATGTGATGTGACAGACAGACAGCGGAGTCTGAGTAATTGGATCCCATTTTTTCCTTTGGGAACGGAACCGTAAAAAGAACCGTTAAACAAAGTAATAACCTCCTCCTTTTTTGAAATCATTAAAAAGAAAAAATAATGTAAGACTTACTGTCGAAATAACTAGTGTCCTCATCATTCTCCAGTTGTGGGATGAACTCTGCTTTGCGTCGCAAAAGATTGTTCCAATCCAGTCCGTAGAAATACACGTGTTCCTGTGTTTGAAAATAAAGCATGTTCACATTTTTCAATTTAACATCAGACCCGTTATATTTTCTAAAACCATAGATAAAGGAAGAAAAAAAAAACTTTCTTTAGATGCATTTATACTTTCTAAAACCATAGATAAAGGAAGAAAAAAAAACTTTTTTTAGATGCATATATGTTCAAAGTTTGATTTTCATTTTTAGCTCAATACGCATGCACCGGTATCGCCGGCTTGAGTGTCAAGCCAGACTCAACCGAAAAAACCAATTTATCAAAATATTTTAGTTTTGGCGCAAGCAAAAAAGTTAAGCTTTGTTCGAAGCTTTACTTTTGTAAGACTAAAATACCTAGCTTACTTAAATTTAAATTACTTTTTTGCTTACTTTACTTTTTTAACTTTACTTGCTCAAACTTTTGAGTCGCTATAGTTTTCTTAAGTAATTTCTTTATGTTAAATCCGTTTATTTCATTTTGGGCAGAACCTAACGGCTGTGACGTCACATTTCTATGTGCACATTCTTTTTCTGTTACTTGACAGTTTAATTTTCCACCAGACTTAAAAGGCTTAAAAAAATATCTTTGTTAATAAAACTAACGTGGGACACAGATATCATTAGTGACTTTATTAGTGTCTCGAGCCGGCATCGTGTACGCGCGTCCTCTAGTCACTTTCGCCCTGATGAAACCTCCGCTTGAGGTTGAAACATGTCAGCCAGCACCCGACTCTCTACTTAAGCCCGTATATATTATGCCAATTAAATCTTTTGTTGTCTTAACCAAGCCCTAGATAACCCTTCAAACTATTTTAATGAACTACTGTTTACAGTTTAAAGTGAGAACGTGAAGTTATTCTTCTCACATTTGGAAAAAAAATTGCTACTAAAAAGAAGAATTTGTATTTCGATTTCAAACAAATAAATTAATAAAATAAACAAGAAAACTAACTAAAACTAAAATAATAACTTTAATTACTAATAAATCACCTATATTTGCCATATTTACCTTGACCTGATGCGTGCCTCCAGTGCCCAGTCTGTCCCTAGGGTTCCTAGCTAGTAGCTCTGTGATGATGGCTCTGGCTTCCACCGCGATTGGGAAGTCTTCTTCCGAAGGCCACTCTATGTCATCTATTTAAAATAATTTATTTTTAACAAAAAATCTACAGATCAGGAGTTTCTTTCATATATCCATAGTTCTTCATCATATCTTCACCAAATTTATATGGGACCTACCTACTACCTATCTACTTACTACCTACGTACTAAAGGCTTTTAAATAAAAAATAATTATCAAAATCGGTTCATAAGTGGCGAAGATACATACATTTTTTTTTAAATACATTTTCTATCCAAGGTTTTATTGTGAGCCCCAAAGTACATATTAATATAAATGAAATAACCACAAACTCGATGGAGTTGCGTCGCTTAATTACTGAGTTCCATTAACCATCTTCTGTCTCCGTGATTAGACCCTAGACATTGTCTACCATAAAGTGCTCGCCAAAACAAATTAAACGAGTCCTACTCAATAAGGTTATTATGTTTTAAATTGAGCTATAAATTTAATATTGTATAGTCATCCGACTTATACAAGTATGCAAAATAGCTCAATCGGTTGAGGGTGGGTAGCTGTGTGAAAATCGAGTTTTAAAATTTGACCTCAACATACAAACATACAAGATACATTGCAAGTTAAAAATCTTATAAAAATTTGTCGAATTTCTACCTCCTCCTTTTTTGAAATTGGTTAAAAATAAAGAACGTTACACACATGTGCGGTTAAAGAGCATGCAGTAAAATTGTGTGAAAGTGACCATATTGACACTGACCATTGACGGTATGCGCGAACAGTTCCTCGGGAGTGTCGCCGAAGAAAGGCACGCATCCAACCAGGAACTCGTAGAGGATGATGCCCATCGACCACCAGTCCACTGGCTTGCCGTAACCCTAAGAATAGTAAACACGATTAAGCACAGGCGAGTGGGTCAGGAGGTTCAAACTATAGATGTAAACCCGATATTATACCAATTTAAATTTCATTTATTAATCGCTAACATGTTGCATAAGATGACAAAATATTGGTGCAGTAATACATGTACCCATTTAGGGTGTGGCGATACAAACATGGGTAAAAATTATAAACATTAATATACATAAGTAACCGTTATATAATGACCATGTTCGTATTATACAAGTTTATTTGCTAAGCAAATTAAAAATTCCCCGACTGTCAATTTATAAAAGGTCCAACAAAATATACTGAAAATTCAGTTCGTGATAGTGAACAACTTTCCCCAAGATATAGCAAACAGCAAAATATATTTTTGGCTTTCATACAAACTTGGATCAGCTGATCGGTCAACTTGAGTTACAACTAGAGGTCAAAAATTACTTTTCGTATTTCGATACGTGTTCCTTAGGAAAAACTATTCAGTATCATGACGGCCAGCGACCATGATGGCAGAAGGGCCGTCGAAATATCTGGCAAAAAACGATATTAATCGCGGTAAGTCCCGTAATACTAATAACAGTAATTGTGACCGTGAAACTCTAAAATCATATATTCAGTATCATGGACTGAATTAAATATTAAAAAAGTTTCAGTATAATTTGTTCGACCTTGTTTATTTAGTGATGAGTAGCGGAACTACCGATACGATTTGAGATCCGTAGCGCCATCTATTTTTTTACTAGAGAAGGCCCTGACTTTCAAGCGTTAACCCCTAATAACTTTAAGACGGCTAAACCGATTTTTATCAAACATAGCTAAGAAACACCGCAATGAGAACTTGCTTTCACTTAAAAAAACTTCTTTGAAATCGGTCATGCATTCGAGCGCTACGATGTTACATACAGACACACAGTCAGACCGACCGACAGACGTTAGCCTCAAACTTATAACATCCCTCTCTTTATCGGGTGTTAAAAATACCGTATCAAGGCGAAATGGTAGCAGAACTCGGCGGAGGTAGAACTCTCATTTGAAATGGATAATTCAAAGGTAAATATGGTGATGATAAGCTATTTGATTTCCAACAATCTCTGGAAGGACCTTTAAATTATTTTATGAACGACCGTTGGAAAGTAATAGCGCATGGTATTCTCTTCCCGAGATGGAACTTGACTACGTCACAAAGTGGTGCCACTGACTGTTCTTTTCAGTAAATTAAAGGACTTTCTCAATTAGTTCATGAATATTAAATTAAATATTAAGTAACTTAGCTATTTAGTATCTCGCGATTCTCGCGTGATTCATCAATTCAATATTTTATAAATTGATATAATGGATTATTAATTCGAAATTGGTATATAAAGTTCATAAATGCATTACGCTCGGGTAATTCAATTTCACACAGTGGCAACATATTAACTGATGACGTAGTCAAGTTTCACCTACGTCATCAGCTGTCACGGGAAGAGAATACCTTATTTTATTATACCATGTAATAGCGTTGACTGTCTAGTTTCAAAACGGGTTTTCGCCAAAAGTGTCTAGTGTATTCCTCACCTGTCGTAATATGACTTCAGGCGCGATATATTCAGGCGTGCCGCACACCTGCTTATCAGAGAACTGCCGTGCTTCTCTATCGGCGTATTCCTCATACAAATTCGTTGCCACTAGAAACAAAAACAAAATTAGAAAAATAATAAATTAACTAGCTTTTCGGACGTTGCGCGGGCTGCAAGCAGCCATTTCCTATTTCCATAGAAGTAGAATGTTTTTATTGCGTAAAAAGACCACACTAGCCGAGTGCGACAGATAATATCTTCATGAGAGCAAAAGAGATAGCATCAATTTGACAATGAGACAAGTTTTTATACAAAACATGTCACCCATTGTCACCCTGGCTCGAACATCGTTACACGAAAATTTGATTTTCCAAATTGTAAACTGTGTTAATTTATAAGTTATCTTATACTGGAAAGATGGTATCGTATATACCCATAGTTTGTGTAGTAGGTACAAATACCACCCATTAAAAGTTTTACAGAAATATTTCGTTTCTGGTTACATTTTACAATACTCTATATCCATCTTATACCTTCTAAATGTATGCCTATTTCTATGCGCGTGCGATAGAAATAGGAGATGTCAATGTATGTAATTCTTCGTCCTTTGCATCCTTACTTTAGTATAGGTAACCTGATTTTTTGTAAAAGTTATTTTGTAATGATAAGGAAATAAAACGCCCCAAATAACGGTAATTGATCATATTCAATTAGCACGTGATTTATTCCAGTAGAAAACTGATATTACGTACGACATTGGCTCCACAAAAGTGGCTTTTGGGTCATGCAGCCCTGGGTTCTGCATAGAGCCGCAAGACCCAAAATGCTCTGTCTGCCCCATTAGGGATAAAGACGTGATAGTATGTATGTATGTATTGGCTCTACAAATATGTTTGTTTTGGCGCTAACCATTTCACCGCAAACATAGGATTTATAAGACAAACATCGTCGTACCCATTTCGCGAGCGTCGAATATATCCGACAAAAAAACCGCTACGCGTATTGCAGACAACTTAAGAGTCCCCTTACCCTAGACTTTACTAACGTAGACTACGTTTGTATGGACAAACGTAGTCTACGTTTAATTTTAAAACCACATGTCAGATTCCGGTAAAAAAATGGTAATTGTAAAGAAATTGCAATTATCTAGGGTAATTACTGGTTTCCTACAGTAAAATTATGAAATGGAAAGAAAATAAAACGATTTAGAAGTCTCCCATACTGATGGTCAAAAATGATATAAAACACTATATTCTATTTCAAGTTCATATTTTTACCGTCGGAAACCAGTTATTACCCTGGATAATTGCAATATCTTTGAAATTACAAAATTTTGCCGAAATCGGACATGTAGTTTTGAAATAAAACGTAGACTACCTTTGTATGGAAAGTTGTATTTTGGTCTAGGGTAAGGGGACTCTTAAGTAACCACATCCCTTTTGGGTTGTAGGTATTCATTTTAGATTAGCACGCACGACAACTGATACAAAGTCTCGCGGTGAAAGAGTTAAAAAAATACTTATCGTTTAGCTTGTTGAAAACTAGCAGATTGTTTGGAATACAAGAATCCTGGTTCGCAAAATATCAAATGAGTTAATGTCGCTATCAAAAATAGGTCTCCTGTTTGTAAACGTGAATATATAGAACTAAAGTCTGTTAAATATACCAGAAAGTTTAAAGTTTATCATTTTCTTGGTAAAACATTAAAATTAATCCAAAATTCAATTTTTATCGCCCTTATACGCGTTCCCTTTTTAGTTGGAGAACTTTTTTGGTAGCAACACTTATGAAATGTCAGAATTCTACGGAATAAAAAATTAGACTTTTAGATAATGACAAAATACTTACATGACATTAAACCCATCTTGCTGAGCCCAAAGTCAGTTAGCTTTATGTGGCCCGTTGCGGTGATGAGCAGGCTAAAAACAATAAAAAACAAATTCGTAACTGTAGCAAATATAAGCTTTTCCATACTGTAACAGTGATCAAGATAGAATCCATCAGTATCTTTTATTTTAACAAGTATATTTGACACCATCTACTGATGAGTGGCGGAACTACACACTCCTACCGATGTTAAGTTAATTGAAATCCATAGCGCCATCTATTATTTGCCAGGTAAATTAAAAACCCCGACTTTGAAGCGTTAACTTACAATAAACTTTAAACGGCTGGACCGATTTTCATCAAACACATCTAAGAATAGGGCTCGGACAGGCAAGGGTACTTGATTTCGCGTAAAAACATTTGCAGGAAAATATTGTTTTTTATTTCAGCATGGCTTAAATCTATCATTACAGCGTGAACCAATAGGATACATACAAAGCCTTCTTTATGAATTCGCTCAGAGAACAGACAAAATAAGGCAAATATAAAGTTTTGTAGCTTATCAAAGCAAGTACAGCTGACCACACCGCTATGTTACTACACAATATATTCACATCATGGCGCCATCTATTATTTGTCAGATAAATTACAAAACCCCAAATTTGAAGGTAATCACCCTGTATTTTATTTTAAAGACTGAGCCGATTTTCGTCGAACATGGCATAACCAACGCAAAGGAACTTGTTTTCACGTAGAAAATCGCATTAAAGCCGGTTATACCATTTGAGACAGAGAGACAGACACAGCGTGGAACTTATAACACATAAAGAAAATTTGTTCATGAAAACAAAAAATAGGGATTTTTGGTTTTCATCAACAAATTTTCTTTCTTTCTTTTTTTTAACAATCATCAAGATAGAATGACTAGCTAAAAAAATTTTTTTTTCTACTTTCCCTACGAATCTCTCTTTCTCTCATCAAATAGCTAACACTGGTCAGATTTTTCGAACTGCCCAAAGGCATTTGACGTTGCTCAATGACTGTCATCTCGTGACAACAGTCTTTGCTCATGAATGAACATTTGCAACAACAACAAAAAAAAATATTTCTACATAGCTTGAATTTATAATTACATTTTTTTTTAAGGGGCTACCTGAATTCTCAGAGGTCCAGTGGCGCCCCCATTTAAAAAATTAATTATTTGAAAGGACACGGTAATATCATTTAAAATTTCTTCTTTTTCAAACCTTAGATAACCCTTTTAACTATTTTATGACCTACTGTTTATAATTTAAAGTGCGAACGTGAAGCTTTTCTACGCACATTAGCTAAAGGTGGCCGTTTTTCGCAAATGTGCCTAGAAAAGGTTTTGATCAACACAAAAATTTAAATGATATCACCGTTTCCTTTCAAATGGGGGCGCCATTGGACCCCGGAAAATTTGGGTATGGCCTTAATGAACCAATGCGATAGAGAAACAATTAATTATTGTAACACATTACATACAGAGCCGTTGTTATGAATTCGCTCAGAGAACAGGCAAAATTAGGCAAACAATGTTTTCTTAGATCTACAAACATCCAAGTTGAAGAGGACGTGACTGCCGATTCATCATCATATCAGCCTTTGCTGGACAAAGGCTTCCCCCAAGATTTTCCAAAATTACCGATTGTCTGCCGAATGCGTACAGAAAAATGAGCCTGTGTCTATATTCTGGATTCCAGACTGGTAGAGGGGTGACGGTAGGCTCAAGACAAGATTGCGGAACGACTTGTATAGATTTTTATACAATGGCAGAAGGTCGAGGAAGAAAGGAAAGAGTGGAAAAATAAGAAGGCCTTTGCCCAGCAGTGGGACACAATATGTAGGTCCTGGCCAGGACAGATACACGTTTCAAAAATTAATACCCGACAACGGAAGCCTTTTACGGCTAACAATGTATACAATACAATCCACAAAGAACCTTTTGTTGCAACCCTTATTGCACAAAATAAATAAGTACAAGACATAAATATCTTAAAAACTAGGAAATGCGCTAAAGCAGTCTTTTCGCTAAGCAACTTCGCTTTATCGACAAAAGTCATGGGAATTTAGGCAGCGCGTACACAAATTGTAACGGAAAGGGGTATGAACCCGGAAGGGTGTAAAAGTACTAATCAATGTGAACAACTTTTACTGTAGAACCATCCCTGAAATTGCAAAAAACAATCTACAGCTCCATACATGAGACCCCTTCCGTTACACGTTGTAAAGTACTGAATATCTTTTTGAAATATGCTAATCAAAACCTTTCATTTGATACTGCACTCGAAAATGAAACAAAAAAAATTTGATTACTCGCAATTTTTTATATGTCACATTCGTTATAATGTAATTTTAACTGAAATAATCAGTAAAAATTAAATCACGCCTTTTTGTAATGTAACATTCTTTATTAATGTAATTTTAATTGAAATAAACAGTAAAAGTTAAATTTTATAAACACAACTGATTTCAAAATCATTCACGAGTTTCTTCCATATCTCCGAAGTTCTTAATCATGTCTTTACCAAATTAATATGGGACCAACTAGGGACGGAGGGGTTTCGAATAAAAAATCTGTCTACTGTTGACAAAGATATCGCGTAACATACGTACAAAAAAACATACACTCTAATTGACAACCTCCTACTTTTTTGAAGTCGGTTAATAAATAAACTTCCATTTAGCATAGTCGGGTAAAAAAAGCTTACTTGTCCGGCTTGAGGTCCCTGTGCACGATCCCGTACGAGTGCAGGTACTCGACCGCCAGCACGGCCTCCGCGAAGTAGTGGCGCGCCATGTCTGCCGGCAGCGGGCCCGAGCGCACCAGCGTGGCGCAGTCGCCGCCCTCCACGAACTCGAGGATCAGGCACAGGTGCCGCTTCGTCTCGAACGAGCAGTACATCGTCACCTGACACAAAAATTTTATATGTACTTCATCCACTTATACCATCGAGCCTTTTCCCCTACATGCGTAGGGCAGAGACTTTGGTCCTTATACTCATGCACAGGTGCCGCTTCGTCTCGAACGAGCAGTACATCGTCACCTGACTCAAAAAATTGTATACTTCATTCATTTATACCATCGAGCTTTTTCCTCACATGGGTAGGACAGAGATTATGGTCGTCATACGTTAACGATACTCCGAAACACATAACTCAGATTTCCATGCTGTCCTACTGAAGAGCAAATGCATCCCTTCCAACTCTCTTACTCACACACAAACACTGCGGGTGCGATAGCCGGCGGGGGCAACGACTTTGTGTTGTTGTCCTAGTTTGGTTAGGACATTACAGGCTGATCACCTGATTGTCTAATAAGTAAGATGATCCGTGCTTCGGAGGGCACGTTAAGCCGTCGGTCCCGGTCACTGTCTTTGACATTGATCGTTACCTAAAACCATGTCAGAGGCCTTTAAGGCGGTTTAAAAACTCTGACACTAGTGTTAGTCACTAACATACACGATAAGAAGACCATCTCTCACTCTTTTACTCACACACACCCTCTCTCACACACACTCTCACACAGACACAGAATATCCTAAGGTGATATCCTTGTCAAGGCGAGAATATCACCTTAGGATATTCCATTCTGTATGTAATACTTATAATAATTCTATACCTATACTATCATACAAAACATTCACGTTAGATAACTTACTTACCACAAAAGGGTTATCGGCGAAACTCAAAATGTCTCTTTCAGCAAACGCTTGCTCCACTTGATTCCTCAGTATTAGATTGTTTTTGCTGATTTTCTTCATGGCGTACCTGCGAACAAAATTATGAAACACTTTAATATATGCTACTTTTTGTAAGTAAAAATATTTGCCAGTACATTTGACAGTTTTGACGAAAAACGATAATAAGCATTTTTTAAGAAAAAAACACCCCGACTAAAAAGATTCCATATTTCCTTCAAACATAGCTAAGAACCACCGCAAGAAAACTTCCTTTCATTTAAAAAAAACACGTGAAAATCGACCCATCCGTTCGATCACCAGCCGTCTATTAGCCGATAGGAAAAAAAAAGCTACGATGCTATAGACAGACAGACAGACACAGCATAAAACATATAACATCTCTATTTTTTGTCTTGGGTTAAAGTACCCGTAACCGGCGGGCATGCATGAAGAGAGTGATAAGGGTCGATGATGCGAAGGTGGTCTATCAGGATCGTAGCAAGTAAAACTCACTGTAGGAAACAGGCGTGATAATATACATATATATATATATGTATGTTAAAAAGAAACTAAAAGCAGTACATTATCTCATTCGTATATTCAAAGAAAGTCAACATACCTCTGCCGCGTCTGCTTGTGTTTCACAAGATATACGGCCCCATACGCGCCGTTCGATATCAGCTTTATAACCTGGTAGTCGTTCTCCGTGGGCGTGCCCCCCGTGCCCCCCGCGCCGGGGGGAGACGATCGGCCTCGGCTCCTGAAACAAACAATAAGAATTAGATTTTTGTTTAACTGAAATCAAAATTAATAAGTATCAATTTTTTTATATAATTTAATTAATTTTAGTTAGTTTCAATTTAAGCTTGTATTTATTTAGTTAATTTTATAAATTAAAAAGTCGTAATATTTATCTATCTTATGTCGTGTAATTTGGTTATAAACTTAAAACCGTCTCATTCAGCTGATTGGATATAATATTACAAAACCGCATTTTACTTATTCATATCAAAAATTATCATAATCGAAAACCGAATCTAAAAAAAAGTTTTCGTAAAAAAATATTACTTTATAAAATTTTAAATTTCGGTGTTGTGTTCATGAAGTATGTAAATATAAAACAGTGTAATAGGCAATTTTCCAAGTTTTTGAAAAATATGTCAAATTGTTCATAATAACATAATACATTTGCAATCCGAATATTTCTTTTTGATTTTCTTTCCTTTCTTTGCAAATCAGCATAAAAGTTTAAAAAAATAATACAGCCGCTAAAACGCTGTAGACTCGATAAATGAATGTCACTTGTTGTCATGACGTCACCTGCCTGTAAAAACGTTGTAGTTGTTACGCTTGGTTATTAACTTTTGAGATTTTACCATTTCAAAATGGCTTTTATATGGTGCATAGTGACACAATGTTTTAATACATCTATCAAAACACCGAAGAAAATGTTTTTGAGCATTCCGAAGGACGCTAAGATGCGGGAAAAGTGTTTAACACTCGTTAATACTCGCGCATAGCAGCAAGTACTAATGTTTTCATGTGTGAAGATCACTTTAACGTAAGTATAAAATTATATTTCCCTACCCTACATATATTTCTTACACAATTAACGATTTCGTATTTTCGTAATAATCTTCCCTTGCATTATATTTTGAGGTTAGATATGAATGTCCTATGGTAGGTACTTACATAGTGGTTGATTTTATATGAAATAAAATGGATTGTATGTATTGTCCTTGTAATTTTTATATATAATAATTGTTATAATGAAAGAAAAGTTAAAAGAATAAATCTGTAATATTTTAATCCATGTGAGTTAGGTACCTATCTAATACCTTTAAACGAGCAATTCTTGTATATTTATATATTTATAAAATTCTATGATCTTGAAAACGGCTTTAACGATTTCGCTGAAAATTGGTATAAAGGGGTTTTTGGAGGTAAACAATCGATCTAGTCTATGTTTGGGAAACGCGTGTTTTCGAGTTTTCATGCGTTTTTCTTTCCACGCAGAATATGGTCGCTTATTTCGTCGCGTCGGCCGCTATCCGTTTTGGCTCAGCAGTTTAGGATGCGGACCGCTAGAAAGTGTGTTACGGGTTCAAATCCCACTCGGTGTCTTACTTTTGTTTTTTTTTATGTTCAATTTTATATATAATTTTTTATTTTGTGTTGTTTTAAGACAAGTTTAAAGATCTAACCGAGCAAAGCTCGGTCGCCCAGGTACTATATTTTGATAAGACAAATATGTTTTTGGAGATGGAACAAGACATGGCAAACTATATACAATATAAAATGGGATGAGCCAGACTATACTTATGGTTAAAGGAGCTTTACTATCTAAGTTTTTTTGCCAAGAAGATCAAAGAAACAGGCCGTCAAACACTACCTTGTCCCGAACAGCCTATATAAAACGTTTAAAAATTGCTCAAAAAAGTCAAGTTGGAGCAGAAATGCCCAGAACCAGCACATTAAAAGATGAAAATGTTATGCCTGAAACCGCTGTGGATGTCATAGGTATGTAAAGTAGTTTAGGGATTAATTTACACACACATAATGTACTTTTTTCTACTCCTGTACTGTTATCTGTCTTTTAAATGGTTCTGAACACTAATATAAGAACATTGATAATATGATTGCAGAAAAAAGTCTATACTCTATGCCTCATAATAGCACATGTGTCGTTATTTCACTAAAACGATACTGCTAGCCATAGACCAAGAACATTTTTTTCTATAGATTTACCATACTGCCAACATAAGAAAAAAATGTTTTTTTAACATAGTCACTAAAAAGACGTCAATTAAAAAAAGTTTACCATAGATACCATATAGATCAGTACTTGTATATTCTAAATCTGATTTACTAAACATGTAAGTCAAACATTTTCATATTTTCTTTGTTTGGTTTTGTATTTCATTTAGTAAATATAGTCGTAGAAAAAGTATTGTATGCAACGTTGTATAAGTACGTCAAAAAATGCTCGATGGCGCCTCCTTACGTTGCTCGCTAAAGCTCGCATCGTAACCTGCGCCACTCGCATATTTTGAACCCTCTTATACAACTGTTGCATAAAATACTAATATACTTAGAAATTGTACTTATAAACTGATTTGTGTAAGTTGGTTGATTGTGTAAAAAGTAATAAATATTTTGTCTTTTCAGAACTATTACAAACATACTCTGAGAAAGGAATGTCAACCGAACCTATTGTTAGTGTGGAAAAACAAGTTTAAGCTACTTTCAATGTGTATTATAGAAGTAAAGCAATACATACAAAAACAACTACAAGAGAAATTTCCCTTTCTCTTTACTCAGTCCCAACTAGATCGACCAAGACATCTCCCTTTTTTTCATTTTTGTTATAGCTTTAGGTTGTAACTAATAACTTACAGAATCGAATGGTCAATTTGTCAACATAACCTAAAATGTTTACAATACAGAACAACCTTCTTATACATATTAAATGGATAACCATTTAATTACTTGAAAAGGATATTTTGTAACATTTAGTGTAATACATAATTTGCTGTTCTAACGTTTTTTAATTCGGCAGCGTAAAAATCAGGATTGTTTTAAAAAAATAATCCGATCATGATCGCGTCTATTCTAGGGAGGTTTCCACTATCAGCTTTGACGAAATTGGTCTCCATCTTATATTATTTAAGGTAATTTCTTTATTTTAGTCTCTAATAGGTAGGAACACTGTTAGAAACGAATAAAAAACGCTAAAACTCCGTACAAATCTTCGACTGACATTACTGTTTACAAGCAGGTGACGTCACGTTTGCTTCAGCCAATCCCGTGCGTTTTCAGTCACGTGGTCAAACGTGAAAATATAATTATTTTATTTATGATTTATTATAAAAATCATACAAATTTTTAAATAAGAAGTTGTTTAAATTGGTTTAAAATAATGTTTTCTGATAAGCTAACAACATTTTGATTTATATTTTCATCGTAGGATAATTGCCTATTATATGAGATTAGATCAAAGATTTCTTCACGATGTCCTTTTTAACCCCAGGCAAAAAAGAGGGGTGTTATAAGTTTGACGCTAATTTTTATCAGTCCCTCTGACAGTCTATTTGTTTGTCTGTCTGTTGCGTCTGTGTGGCATCATAGTTCAACCGTTAAAAAGTTATTTGGGGTTAATACTTCGGAAAGTCGGTTCGTTAATTTTTATGAATATGAAGCTTACACTATAAGTGTCGGTGTAATATGAAGCTTACACTATAAGTGTCGGTGTAATCTTCTGTTCACGACTTACTTGGAAGGCGAGGAATTCTGCGGCGGCTGCGGCGGCGGGGGAGGGGCGTGCAGCTCCGCCAGCGGGTCCCGGGACAGGCCCAGCTTGTGGATGATGTACTGCGGGATGTCTGTCGTTATGCCCTGGGACAATCATTTTCTATTAAAGCGACTTTGGTAAAATGTCACATCACAGGTGTACACATAAATCTGGCTTGTTCCCTGACTTAGGTAAAGTTCTAAGATGACTGTATTACTAAGCAGCTCAATTCGAAGATTCAAATATTTATTTAGTAATATAACAGTAATAATTATTCTTCTTCTTATATTTAAGAGCTGTCGGTGGAGTGCTTTCCATGTCTCTCTTCCTTCCGCTAAGTTCTTAACCTCTTTATAATTTTTTTGACGTGATAACGTCTTTAAAATCGTTTTAGTCGGGTGACATGTTCAGAAACTTGTGTCACACCAAAACCTCACGAGCGCGATCGCAGGTATAACGAGAGAGAGACGGACCGATCTCCCGTCTCATCTCGAGCGCTGCCAGTCATTCCGTGAAACGACGTTATCACGTAAACATCTCGATCGTAAACCTACTTTACAAACAACCAATTTTTTTTTTACCTATTTTTTTTTTCAGTAATTATTATGTCTTCCTTAATAATAAATACATATAATATAATACAATGTTGATAAATGATAACATGTAATGAGTTAAGAAACCTAAATTACGTAATAAGAAATACTTAGTAGTCAAGAAATAAGGACAATGGTCACATTGTTACCTGCATATGCCTGGCTTGTCCCTCGGCCGCCTCCAGCAGCCGGTAGAACTTCTCGGGATCGAACTCCAGACACTCCAGCAGCCGGGCGGGCCTCGCCATCGCCAGTATGAGCCTCGTCACCAGTGGCGCCACCTGGGCACCCGCTTCGGCGGATTTTTCTCGCGTCTAGAGAACATTGAAAGCTTTAGTAAAACAAGATTAGATAGGCTAATTAATAAACCCGTCGACTTTCTAGCGTTCACCCCCTAAACGGCTGAACCGATCTTAATAAAACATAGCTATGAACCACCGCAAGGACAAGCGTTCACTCCCAATTACTGTGAAATGGCTGGACCGATTTTAATCAAACATAGCTATGAACCACCGCAAGGACAAGCGTTCACTCCCAATTACTGTGAAATGGCTGGACCGATTTTAATCAAACATAACTAAGAACCACCGCAATAAAATTTGCTTTCACGTAAAAAGCGAAATGTTCCAATGTATTTCCCTAGTATGTGTGAGAGCCTTTACCCAGCAGTGGAACGCTAAAGAAATGTCAACTTTAGTTATCTCACCTCAGCTAGCAACCGGTCTAAGCTGTCCGCCATGTCGTAGAAATAACTGCTGGTCACCTGTTTACATTCTGATTTGTGTAAACAATCCCGAGCCATCTCTAGGACCTGCAAACAAAACAAATATATTGTTAAAAGCTTTTTTCGCACTCAAGCAGCAGCTTAGGGCGTGAATCATTTTCAGCTGATACGTTGTTTCTTTTTTTTTGTTTGGATTTTTTTTTATTGTACAAATAGCGAAAATAACATATAAACAGACTTATAAACTATTGTTTTGTAAATACGCTATAAATACACCCAAAAGAAACAAAGATATTGCAGATTTTTACGTGTTGTTAACAAAAAAAAACTTAAAGTATTATTACCACAGAATCAATATAAGTATTACATACAGAACGGAAACTGCTAGAGACCTGCGCAATATGCGTCCCCGTTCCCCGTCCCCGTACCTCTCCCCCGTTCTCGTCTTTGCGTATGTGTTGAGCGGGCGAACACACACACATTGATGTGTGCACAGATGTATAGTTTCGTTTGTAGTAGTAGACATAAATGATACTCCGCTTCTATGAAGTGCCATACCTGTATTACACAAATCGTTAGTACTAAGTGGTTTAAACAAGAACCCCCCTCCCCCTTACCTGTCTCTGTACAAATCGCTCTATAGGATTCCGATCGGGCTTCTTATCTAGTTCAGTCACTTCTTCTATTAGCGCTCGCAATCTGAAATCAACAAACGATCAACAGGTTTATAGCTAGTAGGTTATCAACGGGTAGGTTTGGTTACATAAAAAAACAATCTTGGCCATTTATTATCGATTTTTATGGTTCCGTACCCAAAGGGTAAAAACGGGACACTATCACTGCACTGTCCGTCTTTCCATCTGTCTGTATGTCCGTGTGTCCGTCAGTCTGTCTGTCTGTTTGTATATCTGTCTGTCTATCTGTCTGTCTATAATACAATACAATACCCTTTACCGCACAAAATAAAATACTGCACATAATTATCTTAAAAACTAGGAAATGCGCAAAAGGCGGCCTTATCGCTAAGCAATATCTATCTGTCTGTCTGTTGGTCTGTCTGTCACTAGGCTCTATGTCATGAACCGTGTTAGCTAGACAGTTGAACTTTCCACAGATGATGTATTTTTGTTACCGCTATAACAACAAATACTAAATATGTACTATAAACAAGATAATTTTTAAAGATAATGGTACGGAAACCGTTGTGCGCGAGTGCGACTCGCACTTGGCCGTTCAACTGATACACACTTGTCGTCCATAGCCCGCTGCGCCGCGGGGAACCTGGCGGCGAACAGAGAAGACATCGCTGATACGGCGTCGTCTCTCGCTTCGCTGCCGCTGCCGGCGCCGCCTGGCGACCGCGACGGGGAACTGAACAGTCAAAAAGTCAAAAAGTCAAAAATAAAATTCAAATACTTTTTTTTTAATATTTGAGGTAACTATTTGATACATAAAAATACGAAATACCCGTGGGCTTCGCTCCCCGTGGGAATTTCAGGATAAAAACTATCCTATGTCCTTCCCTGGGTATAAATCTATATCCATATCAAATTTCATCTAAATGTATACAAACTCGATTTCGCATTTATATTAGTAGGATAGGATAGTAAGATTAGTAAGGATAAGGATGTTTAACGATTATTCGAAGACGCCTAAACCGATTTGGAAAATTCTTTTTTTTTAACACATTCACGGACACTAAGCCAGACACAATAGAAATAACAATTGAATTACGTCCACAGCCGTAAGTGTCCGTGAATGTGTTAAGGCATACCAGCGAAGTGTTCCAAAATTTTATCCACTGTCGATTTTTTTTTTACAAGAGGTTGTAAGTTAAAAAGAGGTTTTCGTAAGACTTCGCTAGTATCCGATATTATACTACATTGGCACAGGGTGTCTGTACGAAATGCACGCTACTGGTGTTACCTGTGTGAAAACCATTATCTGTTCGCTATGTATGTACAGTGCATTGTAATTGAAATAAATAAATAAATACCTGAGACTGCGACTTCTCACTCGTCTCGCGGGGCTCTGCGGCGACGGAGCCCTGGCTCCCGTGTGTCCACTCCCACCACTGTCTGACAACGACGCCCAGTTGTTCATCCCGCTGCCTTGTGAACTGCTGCAAATAGACAAAAACAATACAATACAAGTTCGGCTCGAACTGTGAACTCGCGAACCCATTACCTCGGCAACCCTTTGACAGATGTGGCTCATGTTCGAACTTAAAATATCTATGGGCTATACACTTCTACTAAAAAATACTCAAATTATTGTCGAACAAATAAATATACATACATACATACAAACAAACGCCGGATTGTTCAAATAGATTTGCTCGTTCAATTAGTGTGCCATAGTAGAAGATACTCAAGTTATCGTCGAACAAATTGTTGAAAGTCTCATTTTATTTTTATGCTAAAACCTTTTTTGTGAAGTTGTCAAGATAAAAAATACCAAAGTGGATGGCGAACACAAATTACATACATACATACAAACAAACAATCGCCGGATTGTTCAAGTAAATCCGTTCGCTTGCTTCGCTCGTTCAATTAGTGTGTGGCATAGTAAACATATATTTCATGCATATGTAATCATAATCATCAATTTTGACAATCACAGTTACAATGGGTGTTCGGTAATGTAACGATATAAAATGCCATTTTATAAACTGTAAGCAGTTTAGTAAGTTTCACTTGGACACTAATTATATGCACAGTAATAGCTTAAGTTTTAATTTGATCGCATTATATAGCCAAAATCCCTAAAGAGCACTTATGTGCCAGTAGATTTCTTAAAGAGTAATCTCAGATAGTAAATAATTTAGGACGTGCTCTTTACATGATCTTACTGGTGGCTGAAGCTGCCCCCGTAGCATGGCACCATCGATAAACACAGATAAAGTTTACATCGCAGGTTAGACATATAGGTCAGTTCAGTTCAGCTGGTAAGGCGCGTTGGGCAGGAGGTGTGCCATAGTCTGGTCGTTACGACCACATTGACAGTGTTGCAGTTGGATCAATATCAACCACCTGTACAAAAAAGAGGTTCAAAGTATAAAAATTGTATAGTTACTTGAGTGAATTCTGGTGTTGGTGGCAATGAGGACAGGGTGCTCTGGGCGGGGGCTCGCAGGCCGCCTGGACTGCGAGAAGCCTCTCCTGCGACGAGCATTGCGACTGCAACAAGGAAATATAACGTCAAAGTCAAAGTCAAAATTTTACATGCAATGTAGGATAAGTTTATCTCTTTTTAAATATTATTTTGGTGCAAAAGCTAAAACTACTAGCGTTTCGGAACGTTAACGAGTACAATTATCAGAGTATCTACTTAAAGTAAGGACGCTAAGCAAGAAGAATTTCGTACATTGACACGCCATTTCCCATCTCTATCGCACGCGCATGATTATATTGCTGCCCCGCTCGCACCACGGCAATGACCACCGCTGTGCAAACGGGACAGCAATATAGTGTGTCAATGTACGAAATTCTTCGTGCTAAGCGTCCTTACTTTAATTAATAAATAAATATATAACGACAAATAACACTGATTGAGCTAGCCCCAAAGTAAGTCCGAGACTTGTTTTATGGGATACTAACTCAACGATAATATATTTTATAACCAATACATATATAAACATCCAAGACCCATGGCAGTTTGAAAAAGGCCTTTTACCAACTTGCTCAGACGGGGATCGCACCCAGAAACTTTGGATGGCGGACTAGCACGGTGACCACTACGCCACTGAGGTCGTAAAATGTCATCAATGTTTACACTCTTCTCACTTTCACTCAATTACTCGTCATGTGAGGTCAGTTTGCCACATTCTCCCCTCATTCAGTAATAACCTCTCCACATACACGGAAATAAAGTTTTTCAATGTCACGTTATCAAAGCAACTTCAGCTGACCACACCGCAATGTTTTGATAACAGATAGCGTTATCTACACATACACATACATTTTGATGATGTATGTGTGAATAAGATATTTGTTTTATCTGTAAACAGGTAAAGTGGTAGTGGCCAAGCAGTTAGGCACTAGCTATGTCTCTGTGAGCCACGAGTTCGATCCTCACGAGTAGTGATGTGCCGCTGGAAATATTCCAAACAGGAATATTTATTCCAGCGTCAAAAAACTTATTCTGAAGTACAGGGATGACAGCACTTTGTAAGTATTAGATACCTGTATTAGATCCCCCGTTTCTCCCTCCCGGGAAAAAAC
This sequence comes from Acrobasis consociella, assembly GCA_963555685.1. Classification (NCBI taxonomy): domain Eukaryota; kingdom Metazoa; phylum Arthropoda; class Insecta; order Lepidoptera; family Pyralidae; genus Acrobasis; species Acrobasis consociella. The sequence goes on along the minus strand of OY743104.1, from coordinate 38,668,817 downwards.
ATTGTTGTGTTTGTTTGTTTATAAAGCTTTATTGTACACAAGAAAGAACACAGATACAAATCAGAAAAGTAAACATACAACGGCTGACTTATCCCGTATAGGGATCTCTTCCAGTCAACCGGAAACATTGATTGCGTTTGAATATCAATTTAATTCAATTCAATACATACATACATAATATCACGCCTGTTTCCCGCAGGGGTAGGCAGAGACTATGGACCTCCACTTGCTACGATCCAATTCAATTCAATTTTTTAATAATTTTATTTACTTTTAACACATTTATCTTTAGTTAAAAAAATGAGAATAAAACGAGAATATGACAGGTAGATAATTAAATATATAGATAGATAAATACTTAATTTTTAGGAAACATTTGCTGTGACATACGGACGGACAGGCGACCGAGTAATCCTTTATGGAGTTGTATGGAACTGTACAAAGAGATGATTATCGTCCTTCCAAAAACTTACACTTTGTTTGTTTTGTAGTAAGGCTCACAAAGAGATGAGTGTGCGTTACTTAGAAGCGATTCCGGTATTCTACCAACTTGGTGATTCATTACGTTTGTGCGAAATAAACGTCGCTCTTGGGTTTTATACTCGACAAAACCTGAATTAAAATTAAAGGTAGAAAGAAGAAACATACTTTTAGTTCGCAACACCCTGTCAGGGTTCATGTACTTATTAACCTACTAACCATGTAATGTATGAGTGCATGTAAGCGAAAATAAAGAAATAAAGAAAGTTATAATGATTTTCCAAGATCTACAGATTTGAAGTGGGTTGTGACTAATTTATTTTTCTTTCGTATTCATTCTTTTATACTCGTATTTTAAGGCTTTTTTCATACATAACAACTCCAGTTTTTATCATAAAACGACACGTCAGACTTGTCAAATTTTTAAATAAAAAGAAATTGCACTATGCAAATAAAAAAAAAACAAAGCTAAAGACTTATAAAGGCGAAAGTTTTTGAGTGTGTGTGTGTTTGTTACTTCTTCACGCGCAAACGGCTGGACCAATTTTGATAAAATTTGGTATGCAGGAAGCTGACACCTTGGATTAACACATAGGCTACTTTAACACGTAACACCGCGGGGCGCAACTAGTTAGTTCGTAAATCAAGATCCTTTGACCGCGAGTTTGAATCATATTCAATTCAATTCATTTATTGCATTCATACATCATCAGTTCTTAGTCTTACTAATATTACCACTGTTCTTAAGTACAACATGAACCCTGTTGGGTATTGCAAATCATAGACTGAAAATAGAAAGTATAAGAATAATGAACATGACAAATGATGTACTTACAGATAGACTAGAGCTGCCAGGCGTGGTCCCGTAGCCCGAGGACGGCAGCGAAGCCACCGACCACCTGCGGCCATCGCTGGGAACAAAAACATACTTGTTTTAAGTGACTGACGATTGAAAAGCAGTTGTAGTTCCTATTATAGTTTCGTTCGGTCACAAAAGTGTTATTAGGCGGTAAGGACGACAACAAGCTTAAATTTTTTAAGTCGTGGATCGCGAAAATCGAGTTGCGAATTTCAGCTGCTAGTCGCTTTCATACGAAAGTCAACATTTATTTTTTGTCTGCTTTACAGAGACGTGGAATTTCGGAAACTTTGGGCAATATTCCCAAAAAACATTTCCGTAAATATTCCTCGAATATTGGAATACTTTCAGAAGTATTGGAAATATTTCCGTAAATTTACAATAATAAATGATAATACATATTCCCATAAATTTTAAATATTTCCAGCGGCACATCACTAGTTGTGACACGGCTGTTTGGCTGGGGTTTCAGTAAGTACAGGGGTTCAATTATGTCCCCAAAATGCGATCACATATCACAAAAAAATTTCTTTCTGCATCAGCTCTGATCGCGTTTTATAATTTTTAATCAGCAGATATATATATTTTTTACATATTTATTTTTTATTAGGCTCCTATATATAAACATTGTAAATTGTGTAATAAAATAAAATAAAGAAAACTACCTACGTAATAAAAACTAATTCTATGTGTTTATCTATATGTAAATCTAATTCTACCTATACATACTGTGGTTATGAGTTTTGCTTGAAAAACAAAAGCGATGATGATTTTTGTTGATAAAAAATTACTCAGTGGTGTAATCATGGTCCACAGGCTCTCTCTCAACTCCGGCAGTTTCGGGGTCCATCTTCAAATTCGCTATTTTCCAAAAAGTCAAATCAAATATACGTTTTTCTAAACATCGAAATAAACATTTTCTATGGGATTTGTATGAAACACAGGCAGATGACGTCATAGTTAAAGTCAAATGGAGCTCTTAATATCAGTTTTTCTGCAATAACAAATCTAAAATCACGTTGAAAATGGATGTGATCATGACAAGTGACATATTTTGTTATGTTTCATTATCTAAACTGTACCAAATAATTTATATTTGATCCTGGAAAATACCCGATTGACCTGTGTGTTGTGGGTTCATCCCCTCCCATATGATTGTATCCCATAACTAACAGACGTTTAAACTTACTGTGGGACTACCTCAATCTGTGTGATTTGTTTAAATTAAACAAAAAACCGTTTAAAACTCCACATTTTTTGTTTATCGAAAATGTGTCAGAAGTCAGCAGGCGTGTCGGCATGATAACCGAGAGGTCACTTCTGTCCTCTGTTTACTGTTTGCAGTGTTACAACACAAATAAACGGTTTTGAACATTAAACATGTTCCTTATTCCTCATTAAACTAGTAGAGGTGCGGGGACGGGGGACGGGGAAGCATATTGCGCGGGACCTTAGACCTTCTGCATGTAAAACTTATTATACAGGGTCTTACAAAATATACTGAAACTATTTTAAAGCAAAATTCCGTCCATGATACTGAACCACTTTCCCCAAGGAACATATAGCGAAACACGAAAAAGATTTTCTGGCCTCCCACACAAGTTGACCGATCAGCTGATCCGAGTTTCTATGGAAAGCAAAAAATATTTTTCATATTTCGATATGTCTTTCTTGGGGAAAGTTGTTCAGTATCATGGACTGAATCTACCTTTAAAATAGTTTCAGTATATTTTGTTAGACGTTATATACTTCTGTGCCTATATGTAAATACGTGTCATTAAATCTTTACTATTTTTATACTTAGAGGAAGTCTTAAAAAATACACAATAAAGTCAGGTTGGTTTAGAAATTAGACAGGAGGAAAACTCGACACGGAAAATGTTGAGTGCTACGTTGTGCTGAAATGGAGTAGAATAATTCTCTTTAAAACATCTAAATTACTTTTAAATTAAATTAACATTACAGGTAAAACAAACAGAAAAGCCTTTTACGTCCATTTTCATTACTTCGCTGACGTCACAGGTGTCTAATGAGACGGAACGCCTACTGATGTCAGGAATCTTGAATTATATATTGTCGTAATGCTATTTTGTTGTATGAACGAAATCAGTTGTATAAAAGAAAAAGAATGAGAGACAAAATAAGTAAAGATTATAAAAAAATTGTGCTGTAGCAAAAAGCAACTACAAAGAAACAAATTAAAAGAATTATTTATAGAAAAATAAGCTCTCAATCGAAATGTCTAATGTTCCAATTCAAATGGCATTTTCAGATATTGGTGAAACAAATTAGAAAATCTATTTGCATTACTTCGCTGACGTCGCAGGTGTGCTATAAAAGATGCCACGCCTACTGACGTCATTATATGACAGCAGGTGATAAATCTTACTAACGACATAGATACAATGTATCTGTGACTAGTAGCGGTTTTAGGGCAGGGCGCGGTTCGGCGACCGCCCAGGGCGCCGGATTTTAGTCACGCCAGTTAGCGCCACGGCCGCCACAAACATAGACTATCTTTGTTACTAGGTTTAACTTATTTACTAGATGTCAATTTGATTTGGGCGGATAGTGGTAGGTTTAAACCATTATCCGACCAAATCAAATTGACATCTAGTAACATGCTATTGTCTCATCTGAAAATGTCAACTTGATTTGGTCGGATATGGTTTAAACCTAGTAACAAAGTTAGTCTGCGTTTTATAATAATACGGATTGGGTCACTCATAGATCGAGGCCTATTTTACAGTTGCAACTAGCACAATATAGTTATTAATTTTGTTTTATGGCAACATTGACTTACTGAAACTCTCTCTTTCGTGCTTGACCGCAATACACGCATCGTCTTGGAGCGCCTCTTTCATTTCAAAATATCCAGCCAAAGAAAATCAGCCCACTAACATCTAAAACCCCAACATTACTCGTGAAATCCTACAAATTTTTCGCTATCTTCTTTTTGTTTGTTAGATAGCATAAATTGCTATTGCGCCTTCGCAATAGCTATTCATACATCGCAAACGGTTTGTTTTATTTACTAAAGTGTATTCTTGGTGCAATAAAGAGTTTTATTATTTATAATTTAATTAATATTTGCCTTTGGTTTCTAGGGTTTGAATTGCAGTTATGTAGGGGGTGCCGTATAAATCTCGCCCAGGGCGCTGGTAGTGCTAAAACCAGCACTGTCTGTGACTCAAAGGCAATTAAATATTAGTCACATTCTCAGATATAGGTATTTCACTATTACTATTTAAGGTAAAGGATGGTATTTACCCGACACTTTTTTTCTCATAAAGGTTCATAATTCTGATTTACTGTAAGTATTTTTGATTAGGTATTGTATGGGAAGTTAATTTTTTTTTTATTAACATCCTGTTTTCTTTAGGAAAGTACCTCATGTAATTACATGATAAAATAATCTATATGATAATTATGACTATTCATGACAGTCTTCTTCTTCTTATCGTGTGTGTTAGTGACCAACACTAGTGTCAGAGTTTTTTAACCGCCTTAAAGGTCTCTGACATGGTTTTACGTAACGACCAATGTCAAAGACAGTGACCGGGACCGATGGCTTGACGTGCCCTCCGAAGCACGGATCATCTTACTTATCGGATAATCAGGTGATCAGCCTTCAATGTCCTAACCAAACTAGGACAACAACACAAAGTCGTTGCCCCTGCCGGGAATCGAACCCGCGACCTCCGGGTATGAGCCGAACGCTCTAACCACTACACCACGGAGGCAGTTATGAGGATTCATGACAGTGTTCTGTAATGATACTAGAAAAACTTACTCACCGGAAATATACTTATTTTTTGATCTATTACATTACCTATATATATCTTTTGTAATGTTGGTGCAATAAACATTTTCAGTTTGTCAGTTTCGAGATTGACCAAAATGCTTTTGTCCGGTCTGTTCATCTGTTCTCGCCTACAGGTCGCATTCCTCAACCGATTCTCGTAAAATTTAGATCCTACTAAGTGGAGAAAAAACGCGATTTGACTATAGTTTTGTATATGTACATTACAGATACATTTTCACGTCTATATCCCTGACGGGGCAGACAGAGCCCGGGGCCGTGTATTGTATATGTGTTTTTTCTTTTCTCTGACAAACAAAAATTTACGAAGTTACAAGGTTATTAATTTCGCATGACGTCACGGCTAAGTAAGATTTTACATAACGGTGACGTCACAAGCCCCCACTGCTGATCTTAGATGCTCCGTATTTTTGTGGTTCCGTTATTGTTGGATAATCCAAAGACGGACTAATTACAATCATACTTTTCTGACATTGTCGTCACCCTTATTGTAGCACGAGCTGTTTATAACCTTTAGTCGCCTCTTACGACAACCACAGGAGATAAAGTGTTCCTATTTCGGGACGAAAGTCGCAAGACACATCCATATCAGCTATTTATGTATCAATTATTTTATCTTTAAAGAAATACTTACTCGTTCTTACATAACCTGGACCAGTATATTTTTGCTATAGTGTTTGTTTGGTATATTTAGTTATCAAAACTCTGATAACAGTAATTGAGTACTCATTATGATAACTAATTGTTTCATTTGATTTGTTTCTTTGTTTATCATGACTCGATTGAAATTTTTATCACAAAATGTGTTTGTAGACACTAAAGGCCAATGTTATCTAAATAATTTTTCAAAACTAAAAACCGACTTTTCCCTTTAACTACACATCCGATTTTAATCAAAGTTCTATAGGACCACATCGCAAGTATACCCTTTTAAACAAAAAGAAACTTTTCGAATCTGTTTAAGAGTCTTCGAATAAGCGATGAACATACATAAGAAATCAGTTCCGATCGGTCGTTTTGGAAATCCTTGTGGGAGGGCTTTGTCCAGCAGTGGATTTCCTGTGGCTGATATGATGATGATACATAAAAAAATTTAATTACACAAGCATCAAAAATATTGATAAAAATAATACAAAATAGAATCCGACCTAAAGTAGAAAATATAGTAGGCAACGACCAATATGGTTTTCGCAAAAACAAAGGCACTCGAGAAGCAGTTTTAGCACTTAGAATTATAATAGAAAGAAGATTGGAACTTGGTTTAGAAACACATATTGCGTTTATAGATTTAGAGAAAGCGTTCGATAAAGTAAATTGGAAACTAATGATGAAGGCGCTTAAGAATGCTGGCATAGACTATAGAGACAGGAGAATAATCAAAGAACTGTATAAAGAACAAGAGACAATAATAGAAAGTAATAATGAAAAAAGACAGGCTAAAATACGACAGGGAGTGAGGCAGGGTTGTCCACTTTCTCCACTGATATTCAATCTATTTATAGAAGCAGCAATATCTCAAATCAAAGACCAAGATTTAGGAGGAGTTAGTATTAATGGAGAAAAGATACATTTTATAAGATTTGCAGATGACATAGCAGCCCTTGGAAGCAGTTCACAACAGTTAGAAAAGTTAATAGAAGCAATGAATAATATTTTTAAAGAACATAAATTGAGTATAAACATAAATAAAACCAAGTCCTTAATTGTCTCAAAGTCAGGTCCAGTAATTAAAAATATCCAACTTAATAATAAAACAATAGACCAAGTTCAGAGTTTCAAATATTTAGGAACTATTATCAACGAAGAGGCAAGATGCTCAGAAGATGTTAAGAAGAGGATTGCTATTGCAAAAAGTACATTTAAGAGTAAAAAATACATATTTTGTTCTGGTATTAAAGAAAGTTTACGTAAAAGATTTATTAAAACATTTATATGGAGCACTGCCTTGTATGGATGTGAAACGTGGACGATGACCAAAAAGGATAGAGATAGATTAGAAGCATTTGAAATGTGGTGCTGGAGGAGAATGAAAAAAATAAGTTGGACAGAAAAAATTACAAATGAGAAGGTATTAGAGGATGTGAGAGAGAAAAGACAAATTATAGAAAATAGAAGAGGCAAAATGTTCGGTCATCTACTACGCCACGATGCATTCTTTAAAACAATAATGGAAGGAAAAATAGAAGGAAAGAGAGGAGTAGGAAAACCCAGAAGGAAATTTATAGACCAAATAAAAGAAAAATTAAAAGTGAAAACATAGAAAGAGGTTAAGAACTTAGCGGAAGGAAGAGAGACATGGAAAGCACTCCACCGACAAGAGCCCAGCTCTTAAATATAAGAAGAAGACATAAAAAAAGATCAAGACAAATTGATAATCTCCTCCCTTTTTGGAAGTCGGTTAACAATATTTAAAAGGCAATGTCATTATATTGAAGGTCGCAAGACCCAAAATGCTTTAACTGCTCCATTAGACATAGACAAAGACGTCATAGTATGACGACATTGACGACCATATGTGACATAGTGGTCATCATGTCAGGCAGTCACAGCGAGGGTTCCGGGTTCGATCCCCGGTCAGGTCAAGATGGAAAATGATATTTTAGATTGACCTGGGTCTTGGATGTTCATCTATATAGTATGTAAATGTTATGAAATACAGTGTCGATAATATTCCATAACACAAGTCTCGAACTTACTTTGGAGCTAGCTCAATCTGTGTGATTTATACATAAATATATATTTATTTTAGTATGTATTTCGGAAATATATATATCTAGTTCAGTTGTCCAGTTAAATTGACTGAAATTGACCATTTTATTGTTGCTATATTAGTGTTTGTTTTTCTTACATTTAGTTAATGTGTCAACTAAGTGACAATAATTGATTACACTAATTATGATTGTTAAATTTTAACTTCTTTTGTTTATAATATTGTGACTTGATTGATGTTTTTATCAATAAATGCTGAGAAAACAGTATATAATATTTAAAAGGCAGTGTCAAAATAATTAAAACCTCCCATGTTTTCACATTTAATAAATAAAAACAATTGTAACTTGTCATATTAATATTATAATTGTAGTTTCTGCAAGTACTTTGTTTTGTTTGATATATAGATATTACGTTATTATTTCAACATAAATGTACGTACATGTCAGCTAGAAAGAAAGATATAAATATTAAATTGACATTTGATATGCATGAAGCATGAAGTCTAATCAAAATAGAATATAAACATCTTACAGTACACGGATTTATTACGGGTATGTTCCTTTTACGTTGTATAGGTATACAACGTCAAAGGAACATACCCGTAATAAATCGAATCACAGGCTATATTAGATCTCTACAGTATAATGATAATAAAATATCAGTCAAAAAACTAAAATTCGACATTACCATACAAATTGAACTGTTGCACATTTGTGTATGGAAAAGCCGAATTTGTACTTTTTTTACAGTTATTTTAATATAATAATACTATTGTGATCTAGTATATCCCTTGAATCGATTTATTTCGGCTATATCCTTTCCATGTTGTATATAAGGTCTAACAAAATATACTGAAACTATTTTAAGGGTGAATTCAGTCCATGATACTGAACAACTTTCCCCAAGGAACACGTATCGAAATATGAAGAGTAGTTTTTGGCCTCCCATACAAGTTGACCGATCAGCTGATTCGAGTTTGTATGGAAAGTCAAAAAATATTTTTCATATTTCGACATTTGTTTCTTGGGGAAAGTTGTTCACTATCACGAACTGAATTCACCCTTAAAATAGTTTCAGTATATTTTGTTAGACCTTATATAATATATGCAAAAAGTAAAATGAAAAAACTATACTAACATGCAACCATTCTCTACGTAGTCAATATTTACTGAAACTATTATCAGAAGAAATATATCTAAAATCAAAATTTCTATTTATATATTTTATCTAATCTCTAGATAAATACACTACAGAAGTCTATACGTATAACATATACTTACATATCCTTACTTCTACTCAAGCGAGACATGTAAACAACAATATTTAGTCACTGTTTCGGGGCTAGCGCCTAACAAACAAACCGACCCGCCTAATGTTTGTATATTGTTATCTACTGTATATATAACCGATTTGTATATTTAGTAAATATAACGCTATTACTTAGATAAGCCTATATACTCATACTTAAATTTAACTTTTAAGACTTATTAAATCGGAAATAGTTTTTTTAATATTGTTTTAAATTAGTTTCTTATATTCTTAATCTTTCTATAAGAAAGGCCTAGTAGAAACAAAGTCGCACTCAAAAAATATTCCATACTTACGTTAATTTTAGGAAACTTTCTACAACTTTTGAGATTTAATTATTAGGTAGGTACATAACTATATTTTCGAAATTACTGGAAACAACAAGAGGAGGACTTTGCCCAATTATGGGACCTAAACTAACTTGAAAAAAACACTATATTTTGTTTAGGTATAAAGTCAAGGGGGAATTCAGTCCGTGATACTGAACAACTTTCCCTAAGGAACATATTATTATGTCGAAATATTTTAAAAAAAAGTTTTTGGCTCTCCAATACAAACTCGGATCAGCTGATTGGTGAACTTGTATGGGAGACTAAAAATTACTTTTCTTATTGCGATACGTGTTCCTTGAAGAAATTTGTTCAGTATCATGTACTAAATTTACCATTAAAATAGTTTCAGTATATTTTGTAAGACCTTCTATATACAATTTTTGTTTATATAAATCATTGTCAAATCCTTATTCCATTTTGAACTACCACCGAAGGTACACATATGTAAAATATTTTCTAATATGGAAATAAAAAGATTATGTCAGTAGGTATATGACTTTATACTAAGCATTCACAGTAGATTTCCAGTACTTTGTATGCACATACTAGTTATTATCTCGTCTGCTGCACTCGTCTACAATATCGTACCAAAACAACTTATTTCCATCTAGTATCTTCCTTCCATTACGTTTGTACAGTCAACAATAAAACTCAAATCTAATAAGTTAGTTTCGACATATTATGTTTAATTACACAGTTAACTTCTGTACATATATACTTAGTTAATATTACCAACGAGCAAGAAAATAATTGAGTCCATTTTGGTGGAATATGATGTTATTTATATTTCTACCAAATAAACATATTTTCTTTCTTTCTTACAGTCATTTGATTGAGCAAATGTTCTAAAATGCGCTTGGAGAAAATGCAGCAGTGCAATTAGTTACCGCTTCTTCTGCACTAGCGCTAGCGGCAGTAAACTTAGCTTATAAAGTGACTATTATTAAGAGATATTATAAATATCTTATGAAAAAAAAAGTATAATTTGGTAATATGTTTAAATCATAACATGCTCGGTTACGCATACATAAATACATATTTTTACGTCTGTTTCCGATGTGGGTAGGCAAAGACTACTGATATCTCCACTTGTTTAGATTCTCTTTTGATTCGTTAACACTCATTTCTCGGTTATCACTTCGTCAACACAAATAGAAAAAAAAACATGGACTCTCTTTATCAAACCTAAGTTAAAGGCACGGAAATAAGGACTAGTATTCACGTAGTGAAGGTAGTACTATTAGAATTTAAGTTTAGATACAGATCTGTTCTGTTATCTGTTAACTTTGTAGTTCTAGATTTGATAATAGACTTTTGTCGCTGATTGTACTATAATTGTGGGTAATTTATTTATGAGATAAGGGACTATTATGTAATATTAATATACTATTATTTAATATACAGCTGGTAATGTTGCAAGTGACGCTGCAATACCAGTCGCAGTGAATTAGTGACGACTAGAGAAGGCACTAATGATTACAGAAAAGACATTTCATGTCCACTAACAAGCGAGGAGCTCGGTGGGCGGGAGTGCGCATTACTAGCGCTTTCGGAAGGGACACTGGGCGTGGTCCGCACTTGGATGGGTGGTCACAAGCGGCATAAAATTTTCTTGAGCTGCTCCGTGCTTCGGAAAGCACGTATAATACGTTGGTCCTGGCTGTCATCATTGTTTGGCAGTCGTTAAGCTATGTCAAATGCCTTGAGGCAGCCTTCCTCCGTGCTTCGGAAGGCACATATAAGACGTTGGTGCCGGCTTTCATCATTGTTTGGTAGTTAAGCTATGTCAGATGACTTGGTCAGCTTGACAAATCTGACTACAGTGTTGACCACTTACACATTTACACTTACACACGAAAACAAACAAAACTAAGTAGATACATAATGTAATATCCGAGTTCAAGGTAAAGTCATCGCTGTCTGTATATGTAAATAAATACATAGATTAGGTAAAACTAAACGGCTACGTTTGAAATATAAATAGAAGTGACGAATCTTTTAATGCTTATAATTTGTTGAGGTAATGATTTGTCTTTATCACTTTTTAGAGTTCCGTAGCTAAACGGTAAAAACGAGACCATATTAATAAGATTCCGCTGTCCGTCTGTCTGTCTGGTCTGTCTGGCTGTCACCAGGCTGTATCTTCATGAATCGTGTCAGCTAGACGGTTGAATTTTTCACATTTGATGTATTTCCGTATATCAACAAAAACTCAAAACAGAATAAAATAAATATTTAAGTGAGGCTCCCATACAACAAACTTGATTTTTATAGATAATGTTACGGAAGCGCCTTAGTGCGTGAGTCCGACTCGCACTTGTCCGGTTATTTGTTGCTTTAAATCTGCATACGATCGCCAACTGTTTTTGTTTTTCTCAAAAGTAATCGTTACATAGCATGGCACCGTGGATAAACTTAGATAAAGTTTATATCACGCGATGGACTAGTGCTATTTCGCTCAATATTATTTCAAGAAGCGAGACAGTGACAAATGATAACGCTCAATAAACGCTGTCGCCGGTACCATGCTAAGGATGCTAGTTTAATTTTATCTTTGTTTTTAACCTTTCAAAACTACCTACGTACTATATTTGCTAGGTTCTAGCATAGATTCAGTTCTAGCAGCTAGAAGGAATACTAGGATAGTACATTCACACTCGACTAGATAACAAAACAAAGGATAGAATTGTACTTGCTACCACATTTAAGTACTATCGATGACTGATATGATAACTTCGCTGTTCACAAAACATGCTTACAGATAGTCGGTAAAATAAATAGATAAATAGAGATAACACAGAGCATAGATGAGTAAAATCAAAGTGGCTCTCAACTACTTTCAAGTTAAGATGTAGATTTTAATAAACCCTTAATTTTCACGATTTCTAGCGATGTGGACTGGGTAAAAATATATTATTTAATTAAATCCATCAACTAGATTATCCAAAAGTAAAGGACTCATATATTTTCGTTTAGCAAAATAGTCAAAATATCACAAAGATACAGCGAATTCATAAAAATTCGAAGTTTAGGAGCAGGGCTGATTCACGTCACCTTTGATTAAAAATCGTAGCTGATAGTGACGTCACGCGAAATTAATGCGCTGTATCTTCGTTAGTTGCTAATCAAAAAAAGAAAAATACGTACACCATACTTTTTAATAATCTATCTAGTGAGCCAAAAAAAAAGTTTTAGTCCACATCCCTAAACAGTCCAGGCAGGCAGGTTAATTTGTAGTCTGTTCGGCGACCAGTGTCGCGAATTGTCGCGCGATGGTCGTTGACCGTCGCGCGACATTCCGCAACACTGTTCGCCAACAGTCGACACGACAGCAAGCGCCTTCCAGCGACCTTGATCAGGTCGTCAGACCACCTTGCAGGTGAATAACGGTTTCCGTCTTATTAAAAAACGCAGACTTACTTTGTTACTAGGTTTAAACCATTATCCGACAATGGCAAGTTGACATCTAGAAATATGCCAGTCTTATCTGAAAATGCCAAATTGATTTGGTCGGATAATGATTTAAACCTAGTAACAAAGTTAGTCTGCGTTTTATAATAAGACGGTAAACCAAATGACGGTTCGATTTGGGTACTCACAGCTCCTTTCCCCTTTTGACGCTGGAGGACAGTAGGGCGTGATGTAACGGGTGTGCGTGATGCGCGTGCGGCCAGCGCGGGCCCTCCGCCGGGGACAGCGGGCCAGTGCCCGGGGAGCTGCATCTGTTTGAACCCACCTGTGGAAGAGGCATCTTGGTACATTGAGAGTCATCAATCATAGCCAGGAATTGCACTTTAGGGGTAGGGCAGCGAGATTACATGGAGTCGGTTTTACAGCAATTCCTTTCTGTGACTATAAAACCTAACTTTAAACTAGTGTTAAGCTGATTATCTTATTTTGTAATAACTAAATTTTTTTTTTAAATATATACAGACACATTGCACAGATTGAGCTAGCCTTACAGTAAGTTCGAAATTTGTGTTATGAGATACTAACTCAACGATACTATAATTTTATAACACATAAAATTAAACATATATACCTAGATAAACATCCAAGACCTAGGACAATTTGAAAAAGTCCATTTTCCAACTTGCCCTGACCGGGGATCGAACCCGGAACCTCTGGATGGCGGAATAGCATGGTGACCACTACGCCACGGAGGTCGACAATTCATTCGGACTAACATAAATTATAGAATACAACACTTAGGACATGTGACTTTATAGCATCCAAAATTAGAAAATTTATTTATTATAACAATTCGTGAAATGGCACAAAAGTGTAATGTTATGATTCAAGATAATTAGGTAATTAAAAATAACGGATATTAGAATATTATGGATACTGAACTACACTCCTCGCTGGCCAGACGGGTTGGAGAAGTCTCACGATGTTTATAAGCTTTGTTCAGCTGGTGGAATACAAGTCGCCTTCTACGACATCCACGGGAAGACTTAAAATGGTCCTATTCTTCTCTGCCGGAAACCACACATTGAGAGTATTTCCTACCTAAGACTAATACGCTCTCATGCTCCCGTGTTAAGAATAGAGGCTACATGGAGTTTTAGGGCTTCTTAGCTATGTTTGATGGAAATTGGTTCAGCGGTTACTTTAGTACCTTATAGATTTTTCTTCGAAAATTTAAATTTTATTCTAAGTCCCTGTTGCGACATTTTGCGAAAAAGACTTTGTGCGAAAGAGACATTCTGCGAAAGAGGCATTATGAGAAAGAGAAGTTTTACAACGAGGGGACATTTTGCGAAAGAGACCATCTGCGAAAGAGACATTCAGCGAATAAGGCATTATGAGAAAGAGAAGTTTTACAACGAGGGGACATTTTGCGAAAGAGACCATCTGCGAAAGAGACATTCAGCGAATAAGGCATTATGAGAAAGAGACTTTTTCGATTAGGGGACATTTTGCGTAAGAGACGTTTTGCGCAAGAGCCGATGAACGCGAAACTGCCATAAATTTCCCTGGCAAATTAATTAATATCTTGAATTACTCACATCTCCCGTGCTTTAGAAAGATGCTGATCGATCACGCGTATCGCTAAATAATAGATAGTTATATTATTTAGCCGAGACTCCTATACAAGCTACCAAAAACTCCGACCAACTGGCCGCGACCATAACAAGTCGTGCGTTTTTTCCGCCGCCTCCATAGAGCAGGATGACTCACAATCGTGCTTCGCGGCCATTAGGAACATCGATTTGTTTGAGTAACACTGTGAAGTGACGATATTGTGCGACGGCCAGAGCTGTCGTTAGCGGTCGGTGAGATATGGAAGGTGATTTGAGCTCGATACACATTTGACCGCCGCTTTGGTGGGCCAACACTCGGAACCTTACAAAACGACAGTATTACATACAGAACGGAATCTCATTAGGTCCCGCGCAATATGCGTCCCCGTTCCCGCACCTCTCCCCCGTTTTCGCCTTGTGGAGGGCGTGGAGCAGGCGGCTGCTGCAGTCGCTTCTATAAGGCGAGAACGGGAGTGAAGTCCGAGGACTGGAACGCATATTGCGCGGGACCTTAAAGTGCGGGAAGTTTTTTGGTATCGGAAGAATTCACTTGGCACAGATGTAATATACGTAAAGTTAAGCTAATTTAGCCCGGTAGCCATCCCCCACCCCCTAGGGGGTAAGTAGGGGGGTGAAAAACAGAATCTATTAGGAGATTCTGTTTTTCACCGATTTCCAAAGAAAGGATAGGTTCATCGATTATTCTAAGACGCCTGGACCGATTTGGAATTATTATTATACTAGCCGAAGCCCGCGACTTCGCTCGCGTGGATTTTATGTCTCTGGAAAATGCTCATCAGGCTGAACAACTTTAATAAGGCGGCATTTTATATCTCTTATAGTTTAGCTGGACCATTATAGTTCTGCATCAGGCGTTCCATTTTCCAAAATCATTTATACCCATATAGGGTATAAATGATTTTTTAGTTGCCCAGGCATAATAGCTATATAACAAAAAAAGTTTCATTCGAATCCGTCCAGAATTTCCGGAGATTAGCGTGTACAAACAGACAAACAGACAGACATTTTTTTTTTAATTCTTACCTTATTACTACGTCTCCATCGCCCGCAATATTTTTTTTGGAAATATATTTAATGTACAGACACACTTTTTTTACTGTTTTATTATATGTACCTATAGATTTGTTTGAAAGGGCACACTTGTGACGTTCCAGTTCAGAATGTCCAATGAGTTGTCCCATAGAAATCTTATACCTTTAAACGAGCAATTCTTGTATGTATATATATATATTTATTTATAAATTTCTGTGATCTCGAAAACGGCTCTAACGATTTCGCAGAAAATTTGTATATGGGGGTTTTCGGGGGTAAACAATCGATCTAGATTAGTTTTATGTTTGGGAAAACGCGTGTTTTCGAGTTTTCATGCGTTTTTCTTTCCACGCAGAATATGGCCGCTAATTTCGTCGCACCGCGACCGCCTTGATTTAGCTCAGTGGAAGGATAGCGACCGCTAGAAAGAGTGTTACGGGTTCGAATCCCACTCGGTGACTTACTTTTGTTTTTTTTTATGTTTAAGTTTATATTTTTTTTTTATTTTGCATTGTTTTTAGACAAGTTTAAAAAAATTAGTTAATGTTTGAGATGTAACCGAGCAAAGCTCGGTCGCCCAGGTACTTTTATCAAAATCGCTTGTGTAGTTTGAGGATAAAGTCGGTTTTTACTTTTAAAAGTTGTGTACGTCATGCTTATATTAATTCTGGGACGCCGGCGATCATGATTTCCTTTTAAATAACGCGATAGTGTGTAATGTGTTTGTATATCCGTCTATGTCCGTGTATCACAGACACCGGACGTGTGAATGGCCCTATATATCACGCTTTATTGACAGTGACAACACAATAAGCAAAGAGCTGCATCGTTATTGGAACGATTGCTGTTTAGAACTTTTGTCTATATATCTATATAGTACCTGG
This sequence comes from Acrobasis consociella, assembly GCA_963555685.1. Taxonomy (NCBI): domain Eukaryota; kingdom Metazoa; phylum Arthropoda; class Insecta; order Lepidoptera; family Pyralidae; genus Acrobasis; species Acrobasis consociella. The sequence goes on along the minus strand of OY743104.1, from coordinate 38,652,339 downwards.
GCGACCGAGCTTTGCTCGGTTACATCTCAAACATTAACTAATTTTTTTTTAACTTGTCTAAAAACAATGCAAAATAAAAAATGATTTATAAACTTAAACATAAAAAATAAAAATAGTAAGTCACCGAGTGGGATTCGAACCCGTAACATTTTTTCTAGCGGTCGGTATCCTTAACCACTGAGCTAAAATCAAGGCGGTCGGCGCGTCGAAATTCACATATCTGCGTGGAAAAAAAAAACGCATGAAAACTCGAAAACACGCGTTTTCCCAAACATAAAACTAATCTAGATTGATTGTTTACCCCCGTAAACCCCCATATACAAATTTTCTGCGAAATCGTTAGAGCCGTTTTCGAGATCACAGAAATTTATAAATATATATATATATATATATACATACAAGAATTGCTCGTTTAAAGGTATAAGATATGATAAAACAGTAAAAAAATGTGTCAATAAATTAAAAATGTTTCCAAAAAAAAAATTGGGGCTAATTCTTTTGAAAATGTACCTGCCAGAAAACTTCTTACTTTTGATGATTTTCAAGCGTTAATCCCCAATAAGTTTTAAACGGCCGAACTGATTTTCATCAAACATAGCTAAGAACCACCGCAAGGGAACTCCTTTTACGTGAATTGGTCCACCCGTTCGAGCACTACGATGCCACAGAGACATTAGCATCATATAAAACCTCTCGTTTTCATCGAGAGTTAAAAAGACTTCTCGGACTCCGACCATTGCGATCATGTTTTCGCGCTCGTAACTGACAAAAACCCGCCGAACCAGTGGCTGCCCTTCCATTGCACGAACGGTACAATAAGATCACGACCGGTCTATTGTGAGAAAAAACAATTGCTGCAGAAAAAAGTCGCTCAACTTTGGCTAGGTGTACCAAGAGTCGGAAGTTTTTTAGGCGATTTGTTATGCTCGAGCTTACTTAAACAACGTAGAAGGGACATGTCCGTAATTAATAACCGAACCACGAGCTATACTAGATCTCTATAGTGTAATGACATTAAAATAAAAGAAAAAAAAAACCGACATTCCCATACTAATTCCCGGACGGCTGCACTCTTTTGTATGGAAATGCCTATTTTTTTAGTTTTCGACTGTTATTTGAATTTCATTATACTATGGCTATACTAGATCACTTTAGTTTTACAGATTAAAGGCCCATTTAGACGGTGCAAGTTTCTGACCCGTTGCATGCCATTTTATTGCAGCAATAGACAACTTGCATGGTCTAAACGAAATATCAGCCATACAAATCATTTATTGCTTCAATAAAATTGTATGCAACACGCAAGAAACTTGCACCGTCTAAATGGGCCTTAAGTATACCTAAAAATACAAAATAACCATATACCTACCCTCCAAACATGCTCGTGTTACGCAAACGAAGCATCGGCTTTGATCTTCCGTTGGAGCCAATTTAATGCCTCCCACGGATATCCGCACAAAAAAAAATAACAATCTGCGTCCCTATCCAGCCCCCTTTAGCTCAAAGGTCGCATTATGCCCACTTAAACGATCAGAGACATCAGCGGCGGCGTATCGTAGGACCAGATGATTATGTAAGAGATCCAGTAATGGTCTCTGATAAGGGGAAGTCACGACTTGAGACGTCTTGTGAATTATGTCAATGTCAGAATCAGAACACAAATATAATTCAAATAAGTCATATTCACATCCTCCTACCAGTTGTTTGTTCTACTCCTACTGACTATTGACAAAAAATTTCAGGCTGCCTAAAGGCATCTGACATAGCTTGATGACTGCCAAACAATGACAGCCGGGACGAACCTATAATTATGCCTAACGTACCTTCCAAATGGTTTGCCACTTGCGGTTACCCATACAAATGCGTACGCCTGGGCTTTCTTAACTTCCTACTAGAGTAACTTTCGAAACTAGTGTGAGTTTTTTGTCGTGTATTGAATTAATAAAACTGAATATTATTTTCTTCAAAAACAAACAAAATATTATTAATTGTTCAATAGTTTAATAAAGCGAATATATAAATTACGCACAAGCTCTGCAAGGATTGCAGTTTTTTTTTTATTCTCCGTAATTCTCTTTGGAAGAATTTTGCCTCACAATGTGACACATTGGTCAACAATATTAACGTATAGGTTAAAATAACCCGTTTACAAGACATACAAAAATCGTACGGATGCGCTTGGCATCCCCTTAAGTCGTTAGCGTGTGTTGTGTCACAGTGCTGCCGTTAATATGTTTACAGCAGCGGCTCTTTATATCTCGCATCTCCATAACATTGTGCGGTATTTAGATAGTATATTTTATTGACATCAGACTAGATCCAGCTAAATTGAATTTTAATTTGAGCTTGACTAGGGTTGGGTCCCGGGACATCTCGTGTCTCAAGCTCGGGACTATTTGTAATTTTAAGCTATTGCATAGCTTCTATCGCGGGCCTTGAGCGCGGGAACCGAATCCAGAAATTCCGTAACGAAAAAACCTCACGCTCCCCACTCCGCCTACCATGTAGGTTGCCGCTTCGTCTCCGTCGTCCGTTTGCGACGTTGCCGTCCTTCCTTGTAAAAATTCACCGACCGAACGGAACCACCTTAATGCAATAGCTTTACCGCGGCAGTCCCCGAGTGCCACACGTCTTTTTTTGTTGTCTCGTGTCTCAAGATTTTGGAACTGTCGAGAATGTCGAGACTTCCAAAAACCCTAAGCTTGCTTTTAGTATAAACTGCAAAACGCGAATATTTTGTCATATTTAAACGTTTATACACTTTATTTTCAATTAAATTACCTCTGAACTAGTATAATAGGACAGGCTATGTTCAGCAGTCTACGTAATGCGGCTGAAATTATGACTATGTTAAAAATCTTTAAAGTATATGTAATCCATAGTTGGCAGCGCATATCATCAGTTATTCACGTGTTTCATATTATGTAGCTATTACAAACCAGTAATATTATACAAGTCTGGTAATCCTAGAGCAAAACACGACCTTGATACACCGCAAAGATGAGACGCGTGTATTGTGGTAAAATGGAACATTCAGAACAATGTCGGAAACTTACATAACTTTTGTATATTTACGTAAATTTTATACCAGATCCAGTCTATGATAGTTCATAGAAATTTTATAGGGAGCATGTCCGAACGCATAATTTTGTAATTCATTATTTGTTGTGTGTAAGGAATAAATTTTTATATGCCTAAGTAATTTAATTACTATACTTAGGCCTTTTGCTTATTAATTTAATCACAATAAATCTAGTTTACCCCCGAACTGTAGCAGCGATGTATTTATACTGTTTTAACAGCCAATTATCTCTGCAACATGTGTTGATGTGGAAACATTTCCATCTGATTGATTTGGCTTATATTCAAACTTTAAAAATGTTTAGTTCTCTACTCGTGTACTATGTAGACCTACCAAACCGCAAGAAGTTCTAATCAAGGACACGTGAGTTATCATCGAACAAACAGACACCATCATAAAAAGGCCGGACTATCCAGCCTGAGTAGACTAAGAACTCACTCATTGAAAATTATACATGTAAACGATCAAGTCTTCATCTCTAAAGGGGGAGACAAAGCATTTTGGGTCTTGCGGCTTGAAGCAGACAGAGTCCATGGCCGCAAGACCCACAGGCCACTTTTACCGTAAAACTATAAACAAATCGTTGAATATTTACTCTCCCAATTCAATTGTTAATTCACTTATTTTTGTCAGTATTAGACCTTACGTCTCTAGTTTGGGCGAGCGCCAGCAACCCCGAATGCTGCGAAGAATAATGGGATACATGTCGGGAATACCTTGGCTGCTACATCACAGGGGGAAAGATCAAGGGGAAGGAAAAATAACAATACAGCTTTTAGTCTTTTGGTTTATACGAAATAAGTTTTTTGAAAAAAAAAATTTTTTATATAAGCTTTTTATTGTAAGGCCAAGGTATATACAATGAAATATGCCTAAACTCAATGGGATTGCGTCGTTTAATTACTGAGTTCCATCTACCATCTTCCGTCTTCGTCATTAGGCCCTAGACATCGTCAACCATAAAGTGCTCGTCAAGAAAAATCAAACAAGTCTTACTCAATGAGGTTATGTTGATTTTAAAATGACTTCTACCGAATATCTCCCTGCTACATCATCAGAACAACTTATTGACTCCATGATATTGTATTGTCATCCGACTTACATTAGTATACAAAATTCCAGCTTAATCGGTTGAGGCTAACTGTTTGAAAATTGAGTTGCAAGATTTGACTTATAAAAAACATAGACATACATAGTTACATACAAGATACTCTGCAAGTTAAATAAAAGCTTGTAAAAAAAAATTTTTTTTCGTGGATTGGCCGTATGGTTTCTGGTCTAAAATAGGACTTTTATCGTAGATGTCGTAAAAGGAGGCTAAAGGAGCAAGTCAATATATGCAAGGTGAATCAGGCAGTAGGTGTTAAAGTAACAAAAACAAAACGCAATCCCTACGTGGGCAACACCGGGGGAATAACTTCAAACCAAATTCAAATTGGTTTCCTTTGTCTTACATACAAATTATTAACGACTCATAACTCTTCTTGTAATCGTCTTCCTTAATATACCAGTCCTAAGATTACAGATCTTTTCTTTTACTTCCCATTAATAGTTAACGTATAAATTCTCTATGGTCCTTCGAGCCGGCAAAAAAAACATAGCACGGAAAACGATAAAGAATTCTATGTACACGTACATATTAGATTGAATTTACTACACATTAAATCAATTATAGAATCGGATGTGAACAATACCATCCAACACTTGCCTTCCGCACTAAAAACCAAGTAAGTAACGGATAAAAAATATTCGTAAGAAAACAGGCGGAAAAATTACAAGCCTCTCCAAGGTCGAGCTAAATTATTGAACAAAAAATTTAATTAAAACAACATGGCAAGGTAAGGGTACGCTTGGATGTTAGACAGAATGTTTGGGGTGCGTTGGTAAAGATTTTCTCCTTTATGTCAAGGTGAACATTTTATATACAATATGTGGAAGTGACATACCCGTAATAAATCGAACCACGGGCTATTCTAGATCACTAAAACATAATAAAATTAAAAGAACGGTCAAGAAACCAAAAATAAAATTCGACATTCGTTTACAAATTGCCCGGGCGGTTGTACAGTACGGAAATGCCGATTTTTTTATTAAATGGTTGACTGTTATTTTAATTTCATATACTATAGTTATCTAGTATAGACCGTGGTTCGATTTATTACGGGTTTGTCCGTTCCACGTTGTATAATAATTTTTATGTCTTACAAGCTGTGTCCGTGTACTCGTACACCACCGCTCTTGTGGTAATTTTAAGATTAATTTTAAGATCCTACTTCTCCTGGTCTCAAACTATGTAGAATCTTGAAGAGGAAACATAGCCAGTTATTTTGGCATTTATAATATCAGTATGGACTGGATGTAATATTTTTTACATATTTTTAATTAAAACAACTAGGGCTCCGAAACGACAGTATGTATGGAATATGTTTTCAACGATTATAGCGAGCTATAATGATTTTTCGACAAAGCGGCGTTGACTTTTTTTAAGGCGCAGCCTTTGAGGCGCGCGAACGGCGTGCACACCAATTGAACAAATGAACTACCGATACTTTGATCTACACGGAGCTCTTTCCGCGCACAGCAGCATAATCCCATCCTATGAGAAAAAATGCAAGACCCAAAATGCTCTGTCTGCCCTGGGATAAAGACGTGATAGTATGTATGTATGAGAAAAAAATTGACAAACTAATATTGGCGTGACATTTCCAACTTATTTTATTTTTAACTGACTCTAAACTTTTTGCGGTGGCAACAACTGCGGTTGCGAATGGCCTGTTAAGAAATCCCACAACATTTGTTTGAAAACTGCCTCCGTCATCCAAAGTTCGTGAGTTCGAATCCCACAGGGAAGCATACTTTGTGAAAAGTTGTTTCCAGCCTGGATTGGTTTTGAGTTGCGGAGGTCAGACGGCAGTGACTCTGTGTAAAAACCAGTAACCCCTTTAAATCACCTAGGTTATGTAGCGGACCCCGATCTCTGAACCATTACCGCTGAGGATGCAACCGGGAATACGTGATAATGATAATTATATGATAAAAGTTCTAAAGCAGATGGTTCTTACTCTAATATTAAAATCAAGATATAAAAAAATGTTTATTTCATTCATTTAAACTTCAGTGCAAAATTAAAAAAAACGTACAAATAGTAGATCTAATGCCATAATATGGTTTTCTTCCCCGGTCATCCATTGGTCAAAGCGGAAAATATGTGAGGCTGGCTTGATAAAATTCGTGAATAAGTGAACTAAATAACTACATAGGTATGTATACCCAAAGGTACATTATACAAGAATAAAGTATTATAAAAATGATTATATAACAAAAGTTCTAAAGCAGATTCGCAAAGTATGTATACCTAAAGGAACATTATACAAGAATAAACTATTATAAAAAAAGTTCAACTATTTATATTACTCATGAATATTTTAGTGCGGAACGAATTGTTAAGCGATTTGGCACAGATGTGGTCTTAAATCGGGAAAATTAAATCACTAAAGGCATTGAATTTACTGAAGGACATAAAAATAGTTTGCATGTTTTTTTTATGTAAATAGCGTGACGGACAACGCTGGTAAATTGTTTTTTTAACTAACGCCGACTATCATCTTCACTTCAGCCGCATAACGTCCACTGCTGGACATAGGCCTATCCTAAAGATTTCCGAAATGACATATCAGAAGAGCGGTCTGCACAGCGACTATACTACGTGATATTCATAATACAACTCCCTATTCGAGGCCACTATGTATGTAGGTTCATCTGTTCTATACAATCTTCTATGTTATACATGGTACCTTAACAAATGAGGTATCGTTGGAAGCGTCTTGGCTAGGGTGCTGGTTTTAAAGGCTATGTGACGTCACAATAAATTCAATATGGCGCCCTGTATTGGTCTAAAAGTGAGAAACTTAAAATAAAAAAATCTAATCATACCGTGTGCGATATGAAATGAGAATTTCAAAACATACATAGGTACATACGAGATAAGATTTTACTCCCAATTTGCCCGTAGTAGGGCTTTAGTTTAGGATAACCACAAATTAATTTTATTGCGTCATTATAAGCGAGAAGGTACTATTATCACCATCAGGACTTTTAGTCTCTACTACAGAAGCATGACCCTCTCTGTACTACCAGAGCCATACTTAGCCAGAGCAGCCAGAGGGCTTTGGCCTGCACTCTCCTCGCTAGCCAGACGGGTTGGAGAGGTCTCATTAATATTTATAGCTTTGTTTAGCTTATACTCGTATTTTCTAAGTCGCCTTCTACGACAACCACGGAAAGACTTGAAGTGGCTATTCTACTCTGCCGGAAACCACACGGCCGAAAAGACACTACTAGACACTACCTTTTTATTACCATAATAATTTCTGAGTAAAGGCAATACTACCTATTTATTACCATAATCATTTCTGAGCTGGCCTAATGATCTAACCTGGATTAACAGTTCTTTTATTAAACGTGCCAACTGACCCAGAAACTTGGCCTTATACAACCGTACCGTGCGAACTCAGTTTAGGAGAACTGAACTGAACATTATCAACAATTTGCCGGAATTCGCTACTTTCCGACAGCTCAAATCAGATGCTTTTTTTAAACGTCAAAACGAACATTCTCTAAAGAATTGTATGAATTACAGGTTAATGACGTCATTTTCTTTTAGTCATATCATATAGCGCTCTTAATATCAGTTGTTCTGCTAATTATATCAGTTGAAAATGGACTCATGTCCATTCATGCGACATGTGTTTTATTTTCTTACTAAATAATTTATTTTGACCCAGGTAAGTACCCAATTCTGATAACGTAGCCTCTTGACCGATTTGGCTCATGTCCTAACTTGAACTAAACATACGCCTACCTTGTTTTGTCTTATCAAAATAACTGTTTTTTAATGCATATGATAATCTATATACGGTATTATGGATAACAAAAACATTATTAATAAAAATGTCTGTTTGTTCGGCTATCTCCGAAACGGCAGGATCGATTTTCACGGGTTTTGTTTGCACCATCAATGGTACAGATGGTCCGGAGGGTACTAATGGGATACAAAAGTTCCATTTGTACATTCAATAGTACAAGGGGGTAAATCAATTTCATTTGTACCATCAATCATCTGACGACCTCCGCGGCGTAGTGGTCACCATGCAGTCCTCCACCCAGAGGTCCCGGGTTCGATCCCCGGTAAGGGCAAGTTGGAAACCTTTTTCAAATTGTCCTGGGTCTTGGATGTTTATCTATATATGTATTTGTTACAAAATATAGTATCGTTAGGATAGGATCCCATAACATAAGTCTCGAACTTACTTTGGGGCTAGCTCAATCAGTGTAATTTGTCCCTATATTTACATTTATCAATGGTACAGGTGGTCCTGAGGCTACTAATGCTGTCCACACACGGCCCTAAAATCAGAGGCAATATCGGGGCAGTGGTGGGGAGCGCCCTAAATCGCTTCCTTAATCGTGTCGTGTGTAGGCAAATCGTAACGATTTATTATTATTATTGCCCCTAAGTCTGAAATCGGCTCGGGCTAGCTCACGATTTAGGCCGGCCCCATACATACGGAATTCCGTTTCTAAATCCTGATTCGGAATTCCGAATCAGGATTCCGAACGCAGCAAATCCATACAAATCAATGACTGTACCACACACATACGGTAGCATTCCGTTCGGTTTTTATTTCCGTCAGGAATTCCGAATGAAGGCCTGTGCGTTCGGAATCCCGTTCGGAAAAAAATCGTTCCGAATGCACGTCTTCCATACATTTTGTTTGGGTCGCACCACACATTCGGAAATTCCGTACGGAATGCGCTCAGTGTGCGCCGCACGACCGTAGCGAGCGGACGTGTTGTAGTTTGAAACTTCATTGTACGTTTAATTTCCCGCGCAATGTCTGACATACAATATCTCATCATATCCGTACAAGCTTACACATGTTTATAGAACACTAATAATCAAGGTTACCACGACAGAGACCTTAAGGAAATGGCGTGGCAGGCCGTGGCAGGACATATAATTAGGTATCCAAATATTTGCCATTAAAAAAATTAAATATTTAGACCTGTCAATTCATGTTTTCCCATACAATAAATACCCGGCATACTATTTTGTGGAAAATGTCATAATAGGTTGAACGGAGTTCGAAGAACTCGTCAATACGAAGATAAAGATATATTTTTTAACAATAAATAGCAAAAATGCAATCGCTATAAAAAAATCATGGTCAAATTTCATTCAAATTTCATATTTCCGCACGCTACTAGAACGTCTGCGCTCGATGGCTGGCGGCTCTCGACTGAGACGCGTCATTCCGTACGGAAAAAACCGTTTGTGTGTGGTAGACGAACGGCATTCCGAATCGATTCCGTACGGAATGGATTCCGTACGGAATTCCGTATGTATGGGGCCGGCCTTAGGGGCAAAAATCGTCTAGGAAGCGTTGTCGTGTCGTGTGTAGCGACATTGGGGCCGATTTCGGCGCAGTATGCGTGCGAGAGCGGCGGCGGCAGGACGTTTTTTACTGATTTGGTTTTAAGCGTAAAAAAATAGCGAATGAGAAGAAGCGAGAGGCTTGGACGAAAACCCTTGACCTTTACAAGGAGTTGCCATACCTATGGAACAAAACACACAAGCAGTATTTTAACCGATATATGGGGCAGGCAGGGGGCTTTTAAAATGCTTTTATAAATAAATAAATATATGTATAGGGACAGATTGAGCTAGCCCCAAAGTAAGTTCGAGACTTGTACAGATACAGATACATTTTCACGTCTATATCCCTGACGGGGTAGACAGAGCCCAGGGCCGTTAGGCCCAAAGGCCACGCTTAGCGTGGTGGTGGGCGTTAAGATGGAAAAGGAATCAAAATAGTGATGGGTTGCTAGCCGCATCGCCTATTACCATGATTCAAATCTCGCCCATTCCCTCGATAGGCTCTTACGATCTGCGCGGGAAGAGAAGCAGCTGGTACATTCTACTTTTTTTTTCTCCCAGATCAGCATGGAAGATTCGAGATTTGTGTTATCTTATGAGATACTAACTCAACGATACTAAGTAAATTTTATAACACATATGATAAAGATGAACATCCAAGACCCAGGAGAATTTAAAAAAGGTCATTTTCCAACTTGCCCTGACCGGGGATCGAACCCGGGATCTCTGGGTGGCGGACTAGCATGGTGACCACTACGCCACGGAGGTCATGTAAATGTTTTCAATTTTTTGGTTGCATCGTAGCAAGTGCCAAAGCGATGCCTACTTTTTGATGTTTCGAAAGTGTCGATGGCAATCGGCGGCATTTTATCGACGAGCGTTCTGCTGCACGGTCGGTGACGTACTTAGCGGCAGGGACGTGTGTAGAGTCCTGCCCGATTTTATCCCCACTATCGCACTCCCGATATTGCCTCTGATTTTAGGGCCGTGTGTGGACAGCATAACACCCAGATTATTCCACGGCGACGCAGCGCGGGCGCAGCTCAGTGTTTAACAAAGTTGGCAACCCTAGATTGGTTGCTAGGCAAGTAATAAAGCTAGACTCACCACGAGTGAAAGCCTGTGATGAGGGGGCGGCGGGGGCAGCCTCGAAGGCCGCCGGGACACGGTGCATGGCTCTTTCTGTGGACAAACGAACAGTAGGTACCTATGTAGGTTCAATTTATGTGAAAGGAAGGAGAAAGACTATTAAAGGGAATACTTGTATTTTTTGCGGTTTAGTGCTACCCTCATCATCAGGTCTTTTTAGTCTCCACTGCAGGAACACGACCCTCTCTGCACTACTAAAGCCATACTTGGCCAGAGCAGCCAAATGATTTGGCCTACACTCCACGCTGGCCAGAGAAGTTGCGAGAGGTCTCGTTGATGTTTATATGCTTTGTTTAGCTTGTATTTCCTAAGTCGCCTTCTACGACATCCACGGGAAGACATGGATTGGTTTTATTCTACTCTGCCGGAAACCGTGATACCCTCATTTGAAATAAATTATTTGAAAAGAAACTGAGATATTATACAATTTTGTCTTGACTTGACCTAAATAACCCTTCAAATTACAGTATGAACTACTGTTTACAGTTTAAAGTGGGAACGTGAAGCTTTTCTTCGCACATTTGCGAAAAACTGCCACTTTTGGTAAATGTTTTGGAAATCTTCACATTCTTCGCTTATGAAAAAGACGGCCCAGGTACGTATAAAACGCTTCTACTTTCTAAAACTTGCTTTTCCACTACGCTCTTACAAATTGAACACCTGAACCACAAATCACACATACAATAACCACAGAATTAAATAAGTATTAGGTACATACAGAACGGAAACTCCTAGCGTCCCGCCCCGCCCGCGAAATATGCGAACTCGTTCCCCGTCCCCGCACCTCTTCCCCGTTCACGCCTCATCGTGTGTGTTGGGGCGCGAAAACACACACATTGACGCACGCACGGATGCATAGTTCCGTGTGTAGTAGTAGGCATAAATAATATTCCGCTTCTATGAAATGCCAAACTTGTGCTATAATCACACTGTACAGTAGCTACTAGTTTCATTAATGTATGCTCTTTCATCAATCCGCACTAACATCAAACAACACACCCTGCCTTTATCAACTATCCACATATCCAGTAATTTACTGTAGCCTGTATTTTTCCCTCTTGAGACGGCTAGCCCTATACTTTATCAACTACACTGTACACTCGGGCACAGAATGAATATAAGTATTACATACAGATCGGAATCTCCTAAGGTCTAAGGCAATATGCGTCCCTGTTCCCCGTCCACGCACCTCTCCCCCGTTCTCGCCTTGTAGAGGCGGCTGCAGCAACATCCACACAGCAAAGCGAGAACGGGGGAGAGGTGCGAGGACGGGGAACGGGGACGCATATTGCGCGGGGCTCTAGACTCTAGCCGTCTTATTATAAAACGCAGACTAACTTTGTTACTAGGTTTAAACCATTGTCCAACCAAATAAAGTTAACATCTAGTATTATTTCACTGTCTCATCTGAAAATGTCCACTTGATTTGTTCGGTTAGTGGTTTAAACTTAGTAACAAAGTTAGTCTGCGCTTTATGATAAGACGGTGGGTGTAGAGATGTGCCGAGCGGCAAATTCCCCGTTGCCGGCAATATTCCCAATCTTGCCATTGCCGGTAAATTTCTATTTTGCCGGGAACATTGGCAATATTACCGATCCACTTAAATTGCTTTGTTATATCAAAATTCTGATTATTTTGTAAATAAACTTGAAATTTATTAAGAAATAACCGCCTAGGTGTAAATCGGACTCGCGCACGCAGGGTTCCGTACCATTATCTATAAAAAATCACATTTGTTGTATGAGAGCCCCCCTTAAATATTTATTTTATTTTAATTTAACTATGTATTTTTATAGTGCATATACAACTAAATATTCTGTGAATATTTCAAGCCTCTAACTCTTGCTGTTATTAATATTGAGCTAAAAACGTTAAAAAAAATCACGTTTTTTGTGTGGGAGCCCCTCATAAATATTTATTTTATTCTGTTTTTAGTATTTGTTGTTATAGCGGCAAAAAAAATACATCATTTGTAAAAATGTCAGCTGTCTAGCTATCACGCCTAATGAGATACAGCCTGGTTACAGACAGACGGACAGACAGGCGCATGGAAAGACAGACCGACGGACAGCAGAGTCTTAGTATTAGGATCCAGGCAAAACGGGACCGGCAAATTCGGGCCTAGTTGCGGAAAATTTGTCCTCGAGGGAAGTAAGGATCCCGGTTTTACCCTTTGGATATAGAACCCTAAAAAACTCGCCGTATCCGCATCCGCAAATGTATTTTTGCGGAACGTTTGCATTCCTTTATACATCTGCATCCGCAAAAGCTTCGCATAGATTGATGCGGATCCGAATGCGGATGCTTATTAAGAGAATAAAAGCCGCTGGATTTAAATGACAATCTACTTAATAAGTGGATAGTCAACTATTCGTTTGCCCGAATTGTGAACCCGCGAACCTCATATCTCAGTAATCCCTTGACAGATTCGGCTCATGTTTTATACCTTAACAATTAATCGAGTTATAGTTAAACAAACATACATACTTACATACTTACATATAAATACAAACGCCGGATTGTTCAAGTAGACTCGGAGGACTTGGCTCGCTTCACTTGCTTGTTTAATTAAAACTGTAAACTCGCGAACCCCATATTTCGGCAACCCCTTGACTGATTTGCTGCTTATGTCCGAACGAAAAAAAACTTATTTTGACACGCGCCTACCAAATTTCCTGAAGATCCGATAAAAGATGCTCAAGTTATCGTCAAATAAACATACATAAATACATACAAACGTTAGATTGTTCAAGTAGACCCTTTGCTAGCTTTGCTCGCAAGAAAAACACTTCCTTTTTGGTTGATCTTGTGTAAAACATCTAGAATAATACTGTGTTTTTTATTTTTTTATCTTTAAAACTGACTGACATACGCCGCATAGAGCTGAGGCATGTCCAAAAAACGGCCTATTACTACGTGACGCTTTGATGACGTCATTAAACAACTTGCGTTCGTTTCGTACCGGCTGGCCGGTAAGCGCGTATTTCTGCGTTTAGACGAATATTTGACTTACCTGCACTAGTACTACGGTAAAAACACAAAAAAGCTGTTTTTTCATGTTCCGCGAGATTCAAAAATGTGAAAAAAATGGTTTAACGCTGCGAAGAGAGCTGATCCTGTAGCGGCTAAAAGTTATTTACTATACTGTTGTGAAGACCAAAATAGCACGAGCGAGTGAAGTGAGTGAAGCGAGCGAAGCTGTTCTCCGAGTCTGTATAAATAATCTGGCGTTTGTACGAGCTATCGAACAAACATACATGAATAAAATACATGTATGTTTATTTTAAATTTGGTAGGTGTAGGTAATCGAAAATAAAATGTAGTAGGCACAAGTATTAAATAGAATATTTTAGTTTGAACATGAACTCAATCAGTCAAGGGGTTGCCAAGATATGGGATTTGCTAGTTCACAGTTTAGGTCAAACTACTAGAATAATATACATCGGGGCAAACTACTAGAATGATATACATTTTCAAACATATTAAAACTAGTATTTCGCCTTGAACTGTGAACTCTCTAACCCCATGTCCGTATTTCTATTAGCCAAGTCTACACGCCTAATATTTTTTTTAAATTTCCAATCAAAGAAACTTAAGTCACCGTTATTTATGTAGGTACTAATTGAATATGTAAAAAAAACTTCTTTTTCGCATCCGCATTCGCGGATGTGAACCTTTAATAATCCGCATCCGCGGATGTCGCAGAGTTGTTGCGGATACAACAACTCTGGTCTGCACTCTGCACTTGGATGGGTCACCACAAGTAGCATAAAATTTATTGAGCCCCTACGTGCTTCGGAAGGCACGTTAAGCCGTTGGTTCCGACTGCCAACATTGTACGGCAGTCACAACACAATATAAAGCAAAGGTACCTTTGCTTTATGTTGTGTTGTGACTGCCGTACAATGTTAGTACATGTAGTCAAGTTCATACTAAGTATATGAACTTGTCTGCAAATATAAGTTTGCAAGTTTTTTATGTAACGGAACCCTCAATGGGCGACTGACTCACACTTGGCCGGTTTATTTTTAGATTACCTACTTAAAATAGTAATTATTTCTCGCCTAAGACAAGTAATATTGACAAATCTGTATGTACCGGCAATTTACAGGGAATTTTGCCGGCAATATTGCCAGTAAATTGCCGGGAACATTGGCAGTTTATATGTAGGATCTATATTTTTTTTAAATGTCTCATATAATACGCTTAGATACATTTATTTAATGAGTTTTTTAAATAAATATATCTAATATTCTCAATATTTAGGCAATATTCCCCAAAATTGCCACTTCGGGCAATCTTGCCGGCAGCGTTGCCGGCAATATTCCCAATGTTGCCAATGTTGCCGGCAACGGCACATCTCTAGGTGGGTGTTTCCGTTCCGTATGTAATACTTATATCAATTCTGTGATTTGGGCACACATAAAGCGCTACCGCCACCTGAATATAATCGCAACAAGTCTTTATTTAGTGGCCCACTGTACCACAAGCGGCCTATGCAAATAAGTTCACTGTTCAGGCATATTCAGCAAGCGACTTTTCCACGTAACAGTACTGGGTGCGGTGACCCTGTTACTTCGAACGTTTTCGGTATTTTTTTTATTTCGTTCACGTGAGGAGTTTGCATTTGGGTTACCTTGTTATTATCGTTCGTTTTGAGTCTAGGTGCAAATGTTTTTCCTAAAACTCCTGACAAAAAGAAGGGGTGTCATAAGTTTCGTGTTTGTTTGTCGGTGGCAACGTCGCGCCTAAACGATTATGCCGGTTTTTTTTTAATTTTCCTGGTATATAATGTTACGAAAATATTCGTGACTAACAAGAAAGAAAAAAGAATATTTACTTTCATTTAACTTGTATTTATTTGAAGACAACATGGTTATTAGACATTTAGTTCAAATATTCTAAAGACCTAGTTAGACAGTTACTCCAGACTTCAAACAGTCGTCGTTCCACAAAAGCAGCGTATAAAAAATTCTAAACTATTTGAACGAACGAATTAACTAAAAAGTCTTGGTGAAAATTCATTTCATGCTAAAAATTGGCAAGAAATTAGTCATATTTTTCAATTAGTTCAAATGGTTGGTATACTATCGGCGCGCTGACAAAGACGCCACTGGCTCTTAAAAAGACGCGAACTTTGAGGCGCGCCGACGGTATTCACACCATTTCAGCCAACGATATATATCTCTAAACATGCCATGCTCAAATTACGAGATACTCTGGATATAGTATGTTTCAGCTGCAGTCGTGTGTGCCACTTTAAAATTGGCAGCAATATTTAACATCAGCTATGTTTATGCCAAAACTCAATATAGATTGAACTGGATATGAGTAGGCTAAGGAATTTTGTAACAGTATATTTAATATTTCTTCTAGCAGTGGTTGTATTATTGAATTTTTCGCGGTCAAGTGCTGACCCTATTTAAAATAAAAGGAAACGGAAATACAATATAAGTATAAATATTTGTCTTGATCAAGCTGAGAAACTAGAAAAGCTACACATTCTCAGTTTAAACTGTAAACTACACATTAAACAGTAATTAATAAAATAGTTTGTACACGTTCTCAGTTTAAACTGTAAACTACTCACACAGTAGTTAATAAAATAGTTTGTACACGTTCTCAGTTTAAACTGTAAACTACTCACACAGTAGTTAATAAAATAGTTTGTACACGTTCTCAGTTTAAACTGTAAACTACACACTAAACAGTAGTTAATAAAATAGTTTGAAGGGTTACCTAAAACCATGTCAGAGGCTTTTGAGGCGGTTTAAAAACTCTGACACTAATGTTAGTCACTACTAACACACGATAAGAAGAAGAAGGGTTATCTACATCTAGGGCTTGATCGAGACAAAATTTGAAATTATATCTCCGTTTGATTTCAAATAATTTATTTCAAATGAGGGCAGCACTGACACGAAAAATTCAGGTCACCCCTGATAATAAATTAAATTTTAAAATCTTATACCTTTAAACGAGCAATTCTTGTATGTATGTATATATATATATTTATAAATTTCTGTGATCTCGAAAACGGCTCTAACGATTTCGCAGAAAATTTGTATATGGGGGTTTTCGGGGGTAAAAAATCGATCTAGATTAGTTTTATGTTTGGGAAAACGCGTGTTTTCGAGTTTTCATGCGTTTTTCTTTCCACGCAGAATATGGTCGCTAATTTCGTCGCGCCGACCGCCTTGATTTTAGCTCAGTTGTTAAGCATACCGACCGCTAGAAAAAGTGTTACGGGTTCGAATCCCACTCGGTGACTTACTTTTTTTTTCTTTTATGTTTAAGTTTATATATAATTTTTTATTTTTCATTGTTTTTAGACAAGTTTAAAAAAAATTGTTAATGTTTGAGATGTAACCGAGCAAAGCTCGGTCGCCCAGGTACTACACTTCTTATACGTAATGTAAATTGTACTTATTTAAAAGTAAGTGTGCCTGTGAAGGTCTAATTACTAAATAAACATTTGGATCTCAATTTTTTTTTTCGTGTTATGGGATACTAACTTAAGGGTCCCCCGACCCTAGACCAAAATACAACTTTCCATACAAACGTAGTCTACGTTTTATTTCAAAACGACATGTCCGATTTGGGCAAAATTTTGTAATTTCAAAGATATTGCAATTATCTAGGTTTATTAAACTATTTCAAGTTCATATTAGGTAAAAATATGAACTTGAAATAGAATATAGTGTTTTATATCATTTTTGACAATTAGTATGGGAAACTTCTAAATCGTTATATTTTCTTTTCAGTTCATAATTTTACTATAAGAAACCCAATATAACCCTAGATAATTGCAATTTCTTTACAATTACCAATTTTTACCGGAATCTGACATGTGGTTTCAAAATTAAACGTGTACTACGTTTGTATGGAGAAGTCTAGGGTCGCCGGACTCTTAACGACACTATATTTTATAACAAATACATATCATATACTAGATAAACATCCAAGACCCAGGTCAATCTGAAAAAGATTATTTTCCATCTCGACCTGACCCCATCAAACACGGGACTTCGGGTATGACAGCCTGGCACGATGACCACTTTTTTTTTTCGTATGTTCAAGTGGCCAGCACTGTTGTCAGATTTTTCAAGCTGCCTAAAGGCATCTGACATAGCTTGACGACTGCCATAGAATGATGACAGCCGGGACCAACGGCTTAAACGTGCCTTCCTAAGCACGGAGGAGCTCGAGAACTTTGTATGCCACTTGTGGTCACCAATCCAAGTGCGATCCACGCCCGGTGTCGCTTTACTTGCGGAAGCGCTATTAATGCGCTCTCCCGCCGGTCACCGAGCTCCTCATGACCGCTAGGACAGAGAGAGAGGCCGTCATATGAAGTATGATATTAAGATTGCATATATATAATCACTAGGCAGCAGTAGTGACAGTATTGGCAGAAGGCCGAAGATGCGGAATTTGGAAGGGTTTCTGTCGAATCAAATACTGCGGTACGGAAGGCAAATGGGGAAACCACCGTACTATATCCCTAAAATGGAGTCAAAATGGAGAAAAGTAAAAAAAGTAAAGAAGTTCTTGACAACGGGCTTCCACGAAGTAGACCAAGTTCAGAGTTTCAAATATTTAGGAACTATTATCAACGAAGAGGCAAGATGCTCAGAAGATATTAAGAAGAGGATTGCTATTGCAAAAAGTACATTTAAGAGTAAAAAATACATATTTTGTTCTGGTATTAAAGAAAGTTTACTAGATTTTAAAAGATTTATTAAAACATTTATATGGAGCACTGCCTTGTATGGATGTGAAACGTGGACGATGACCAAAAAGGATAGAGATAGATTAGAAGCATTTGAAATGTGGTGCTGGAGGAGAATGAAAAAAATAAGTTGGACAGAAAAAATTACAAATGAGAAGGTTTTAGAGGATGTGAGAGAGAAAAGACAAATAATACAAATTATAGAAAATAGAAGAGGCAAAATGTTCGGTCATCTACTACGCCACGATGCATTCTTTAAAACAATAATGGAAGGAAAAATAGAAGGAAAGAGAGGAGTAGGAAAACCCAGAAGGAAATTTATAGACCAAATAAAAGAAAAATTAAAAGTGAAAACATATAAAGAGGTTAAGAAAACATATAAGTCTTAGCGGAAGGAAGAGAGACATGGAAAGCACTCCACCGACAAGAGCCCAGCTCTTAAATATAAGAAGAAGAGAAGATATATAAGGTGTAACAAAATATTCTGAAATTTTTTTAATGGTGAATTCAGTCTGTGATACTGAACAACTTTTTCTAAAAAACAAATATCGAAATATGAAAAATATTTTTTGTCTTTCCATACAAACTCGGATCAGCTAATCGGTCAACTTGTATGGCAGGCCAAAAATTACTATTCATATTTCGATATATGTTCCTTGGGGAAAGTTGTTCAGTGTCACGAACTGAATTCACCATTAAAAAAATTTCAGAATATTTTGTTACACCTTATATATCTTCTCTTCTTCTTATATTTAAGAGCTGGGCTCTTGTCGGTGGAGTGCTTTCCATGTCTCTCTTCCTTCCGCTAAGACTTATATGTTTTCTTAACCTCTTTATATGTTTTCACTTTTAATTTTTCTTTTATTTGGTCTATAAATTTCCTTCTGGGTTTTCCTACTCCTCTCTTTCCTTCTATTTTTTTAAAGAAGTTCTTGACAACGGGCTTCCACGAAGTAGACCAAGTTCAGAGTTTCAAATATTTAGGAACTATTATCAACGAAGAGGCAAGATGCTCAGAAGATATTAAGAAGAGGATTGCTATTGCAAAAAGTACATTTAAGAGTAAAAAATACATATTTTGTTCTGGTATTAAAGAAAGTTTACGTAAAGATTTATTAAAACATTTATATGGAGCACTGCCTTGTATGGATGTGAAACGTGGACGATGACCAAAAAGGATAGAGATAGATTAGAAGCATTTGAAATGTGGTGCTGGAGGAGAATGAAAAAAATAAGTTGGACAGAAAAAATTACAAATGAGAAGGTTTTAGAGGATGTGAGAGAGAAAAGACAAATAATACAAATTATAGAAAATAGAAGAGGCAAAATGTTCGGTCATCTACTACGCCACGATGCATTCTTTAAAACAATAATGGAAGGAAAAATAGAAGGAAAGAGAGGAGTAGGAAAACCCAGAAGGAAATTTATAGACCAAATAAAAGAAAAATTAAAAGTGAAAACATATAAAGAGGTTAAGAAAACATATAAGTCTTAGCGGAAGGAAGAGAGACATGGAAAGCACTCCACTGACAAGAGCCCAGCTCTTAAATATAAGAAGAAGAGAAGATATATAAGGTGTAACAAAATATTCTGAAATTTTTTTAATGGTGAATTCAGTCTGTGATACTGAACAACTTTTTCTAAAAAACAAATATCGAAATATGAAAAATATTTTTTGTCTTTCCATACAAACTCGGATCAGCTAATCGGTCAACTTGTATGGCAGGCCAAAAATTACTATTCATATTTCGATACATGTTCCTTGGGGAAAGTTGTTCAGTGTCACGAACTGAATTCACCATTAAAATAGTTTCAGTATATTTTGTTAGACCTTATATACGCGAGCAACTTAAGTAAGGTTTTGTTAAATTGTATATGTTATAACTACGTACTGAGACTGTGATTGGCTTAAAGAGCCGGAAAGCGGACCCCGGGCTTCACATCCTTATTTACAGATGGGACAGCTGTGAATAATACACTGAGAGATAGAGAAAGAGAGAGAGAGAGAGAGAGAGATAGAACTACCTACATGTGTTTTGTTTGCTTCTATAATATATATGACGCAATAAGGAAGTTTCCTGGGTCAACAATATATAATTTGATACTTTTAATAGAATAAAACAAAATAATGTAACTTGTCATTGCTCCTATCCATTTTCATGAGATTTTAGATTTATTATTGCGGAAAAATTGATAGAGCGCTATTCGACTTCAAGAAACTATGATGTCATTTGTCTTTATTTCATACAGATCCCATAGAAAATGTTTGTTTTGACGTTTAAATAAAGTATTCGATTTGACTTGTTGGAAACTTCCTTATTGAATAAGGTTCTTAAAGGATATGCGAGCTATAGGGCATATGCAGCACATCCTGTACAGTAAACATACATATACATACATATATCTATAAAATACATAGTTATAAGCACGATAAATTTTAAAACAATACATTTTTTGTGGAGATATATTACATATGAAATAAGAAAAATTATAAAAAGATAAACATAAGGCCTATGTCCAGCCGTGGACGTTATGCGGCTGAAATAATGATGATAAAACAAAATAAATAGCACAGAAACGTGCCAAGCGACGTGTTTGTTTAGCATAAACATAACATAATAACACAAATGGCGGAAATAAATAATAGAGAATACATAATATGTTTTACGGGCCGCAGTGTATGGAATTACAATATAATGGGCGTGACGCATTTGCAGCTATAAATATATCATCAAACTAAATTATTTACACAGGGTCTAACAAAATATACTGAAACTATATTAAGGCTCGATTCAGTGCATGGTATTGAGCAACTTTTCCCACGGAACATATATCGAAATATACATACATACTATCACGTCTTTATCCGTAATGGGGCAGACAGAGCATTTTGGGTCTTGCGGCTCTATGCAGAGCCTAGGGCCGCAAGACTCAAAAGCCACTTTTAGCGACATGGTGGGCGAGAAGATGGAAAAGCAATCAATACAGTGACGGGTTGCTAGCCGCATCGCCTGTTAAAATGATTCGCAGTTTTGCCCATTCCCTCGATCGGCTTTTACGATCTGCGCGGGAAGAAAAGCAGCTGGTACATTCTAAGTTTTTTCGTTTCTCCCAGACCAGCATGGGAGATATATCGAAATATGAAAATAATATTTGGCATCCCAGACAAGCAGTTGATCAACTGACCCAAATTTAGAGAATTTTTTTTTTACATTTCATTATAAGTATGTTTCTAGGAGAAAGTTGTTCAAAGTCATGGACTGATTCATTCTTTAAAACAGTTTCAGTATACGTTGTTTACAACGTGGAAGGGACATACCAGTAATAAATAGAACCACGGGCTATACTAGATCATTATAGAAATTTTATTTAAAAAATAATGATTGGCCAAGTCCGTGTCGGGCCACGCGCAGTGTAGGGTTTGCCAAATTTGAGTTCATGCCACTAAAACGTCTAAGTATCTATTGAATTTGTACGAAATTTTCCTTTTCGAGTATATTTTATAAGTTGATCGCCTATAACTTTTTAATTTGTTAACCCTACTTAGCTCTGATAGTTTTCCTATAAACTACATTATATATACTATAGCTGTGATTTTTTTCACGTGTCCATATATAACCGTTTAGCAGATAGATGGGGGACACACGTGACTTTAACTAAAAATTTTACTTTAAACGTAAATATTTCAGACACGGATCCCTAAATCGAAAAATGGTGTTTCCAAGCTCACAATATTTTTGAAAGACCTATTTAACGATACCCCACACAATGTGTTTGTATAAAAAAAAATATTGACTTCCTCCTTACTAGTATGGCAGCTAACCTAAAAAAAAATTGTTTCCATATTTTATTTTACGAATTTTTCGCCATGACTGATATACATATCCATGCCAAATTACAGCTTTCTAGTACTTATAGTTCCTGAGTAGGACCGCGGACGGACATACAGACTGACAGACATGGCGAAACTAAAAGGGTTCCTTGTTTACTACGGAACCCTAAAAACAAAAAAGATGACAATCACATTCCGGGCGACTGCACAATTAGTATGAAAATGCAGATTTATTTAAATTATCTGTTATCGACTGTTATTTTTATTTTATTATACTACAGTGATCTTGTGTGTTCGATTTGTGTCCCTTCCACGTTGTATATTGAAAATGGTTAGTGGGTAAATCATCTTCAATATATTTCCTAACTGCCTACAGAAGATATCCCTATCAAAAAGTTTGATAAATGTTTATTTCCAAAGTCATCATTCTCATTCTCCTCGCCATTTCCCTATTTGGGGTCGGCTCTGTCAACTGTTTTCACTTCTTTCTGTCATTCACCATATTTGCACTAGCCCCACGTTTCTCCATATCAGTCCTTACACATTCAAATCAATCAAACATAGTTGAACAAAAATCCACAGACGCAGACGAATCGGAAGGCGAGGCTAGTTTTAATAATAGAACCGGTAAATTGAGCTATTAATTATTATTACACTCATTCGCATGACTAATGCTAGAAACCTGTTCGATTGATTACGTATAGCCCCAACAAAATAAATATTATGGTTATGACTGCGGGTTAGGACTTAGAACTCTCTCTAAGAGTGCCTGACCTGACTGAATTTGAAAACACTTGAATAAATGAATGCAATTTGAATCAGACTGATTTATTCTTAGTTAGCGATAATTTTGCTGACTTTAAAATAGCAGTTTTGTGTAATAACAAATTGAATGGGAAATAAAAAAATTGAGACAATTCAACATTTCTAACGTACGAAGATTGATCCTAAGCCCCTTGCTTCGAGGTCGAAATACGAAGTTACTCTATGACCTACATTTATTCTTACTACATACACAGAAAATCCTTTCCTTACTATATTTTGTATTTTGTTTGTTTGTTACCACTTCACGCTTCAACCACTGAACCTATTTAGATTAATTTTGATGTGGATATAGTTTGATACCCAGGTAGCGACATAGGATAGTTTTTATCCCGAAATTCCTACGGGGAGCGAAGCACGCGGACACAGGTAGTATGTTATATTTACTTATGACATCAATTGCGGTATGTCGAATCGAAATGTTTTCCAAGGGGCAATACGTGGTAATTTTCATGGCTTTGTTTATATTCCGGTTCAACGTACTTTCCTCATTATTGGGGAAATAATTTGCTAGCGAAACTTTAAGATACAAAATAATTAGGTGCATTTTCGAAAAAAAAATGAAAGAATAAAAAAAAATCGAAGTCTTTGTATTCCGTGTCCGGTTGAACAGGCTCTGTCATTTAAATCAACGCATTCACTTCACGAATTTGTTTACTTAACAAAAATACAGACAGAGAGAAAGTCTGAGTACAGATGCTACATTTGCATTCAGCAAACGTCCATGATTTGTCAGATACAAAGAAACATTGCTTGGAGTCGGAAAACTTGTTTTTATAACGTATTTTACAAGATCGTAAAAATATTCTTATTGTTACACAAACTGCAAACAACCTTGATTATCCTTGTTCACCTTTTTATGACAATAAGCACAACTATAATAAAGCCAATGACCCAGGATAAAACAGTAACAAATACTGATCACGGATCATTTGTCGCCTATACACTACATTGCCCTTTAACCGACCTCTATTCAACTTTCTATTTCGTGCATTAGGATTAGATTAAGCTGGTCCTTTCTCAATTCTACAGCACGTGTCGTGAGCTTAAACTTTAAAATGTTTATGTTCACTTGTGACGTAAAACGTCGTCAAGAAATTGCAAATTAAGTAGTTTAGTGTTTCACTATTGCTCTTTCCGATTTTAGTCCAGCAGTAGACCTAAGTAACTATACAGGTTCTGAAGAAAGTGAACACAATCTTACCACATGGACGGATAGTGTGGGCGCCGACTTCCCCAGCGCAGACCTGCGCATGCGCACCAGATTGCTGTTGCGAGAGGATTTCCCCGCATCTGGAAAAAGAAAATTATTACATTATTTTCTGTGTAAGAGATGAACGGTTCCGCGGCGTTCTGTCTTTCCTCTTGCTCTAGCAAATGACGGTTCTATGCGACAGAAGAGGATAGTAGTAGTAGATAGAAAAGAGCTGTTTCGTGCTGCCAGATGTGCCGCAACCCTTATCCAGCCTTTTCCGGGGCGAATGACTTTACAAACAGATAACAATATTCATCGCGTAAAAAATTGAAACGTCAAAGTCACTGTCGAATCATTTCAAAACGCCTTGAGACATCACTTAGTCAATAAATGGGCCATAGCACGGATTCTTGGCTCCCGTACCCATCAAGATAATAAACCAATTCCGAAGCGCTCCGCGAAGCAAACAAACAAACGATGATAGCACACTGGGCCATGAATACACATGAGTAAATACAAAGGTAAATAGTTAACTAGTAAGTTTATTAGTCATACATTTTTAAAATTTGAAGTAACTATTCCTTAACACAACTTTAGCTAAGAACCATCTAGATCACGTCCGCTTTCAAAAATAAAACCTGCATCATAATCGGTGCATTCGTTTAGGAGCTACGATGACACAGACAGACACAAAGACACGACAAACATAACACTCTGCATCGAGGGTTAAAAATACATTCGTCATGTTGTTTGTTTACTTTTCATAAGTGTCCATCATTGGCGTTAGATTATATAACTGCCTTTAGGCATCTGACATATTCGTATCCCAATGTCTGTCATCTTATGACAACTGGGTTTAAATGCTTTTTCTCCGGTACCTCATGTTTGTAGCAACGAGCAATAAGATAATATAGGTAAAATAAATATATTGCTTTATCTTTTAATCTTGCATATGTGGTCTAACGTTTATGACAGAATATGCGCCCCAAGTCAATGGATCGAATAACAAAAAATAATATACAGAGAATCGCTAATTTTCATTATAGTACTTGATTGCGGTAGATCTATACCAATATATCTAAGCTTTAATAGAACAAAAAACCCCAGTTACGACTGTACAAACACTCTACCAATGTTAGTAGCAGTGGGTTGTTGTGTTGGCAGTGACTCCGCCTGTATATTGACTCACGCGGGGCGGTCAACGAGTTTACATTGTGACACGCCTCTGCCGCGCCTAGAATAAATGTTTATAAAAATAAAAACGTTACATATTACGCGGATTTCCAATGCGTAACAGCGACGCACGTGTCGGCTAATGTTAGCTTTGATCAAACTAGATAGGCCTATTGCCAAACATTCGCACAGTTCCGCGGGTGTTTAAATTCGTAGCTACCGAAGGGTGGTGTAAATGCAGTCTTCTATCTACTAGACCAATACTGAGCTGTTTAATGTTGGCTTGGAAACAACTCCCACGCTGGTCTGGGAGAAATAAAAAAAACTTAGAATGTACCAGCTGCTTTTCTTCCCACGCAGATCGTAAAAGCCGATCGAGGGAATGCGCAAAAATGCAAATCATGTTAACAGGCGATGCGGCTAGCAACCCATCACTGTATTGATTGCTTTTCCATCTTCTCGCCCACCATGACGCTAAAAGTGGCTTTTGGGTCTTGCGGCCCTGGGCTCTGCATAGAACCGCAAGACCCAAAATGCTCTGTCTGCCCCATTAGGGATAAAGACGTGATAGTATGTATGTATGTATGTTGGAAGCAAAAGACAAAACAAAGAATATATTCTGCTTCTCTTCCCGATGGTGGGCGAGAAGGTGGAAAAAGAAATCAAAATAGCAATGGGTTGCTACTGCTAGTCGATCGCCTATTGACATTAGTCGCATTTCCGCTTTTTTCCTCTATAGGTTTTTAAGATCTGAGCGGGGAAAACAGTTGATGGTTTCCACGTTATTTTAGGAGAAAAGAAAACCTTTAGAATAAGTATGTCTATCAGAGAATTTTTAAAACTTAAATCCGATTTCACCCCCAATGTTCACAACCGATTTCGATTCAATTTCTACGGGACAAAATAACAAGTATGCCCTTTAAAACAAAAAAAAAGAATTTACCAAGTCGGTCCAGGCATTTTTGTATAATCGGTGAACATACGAAAAATTTAGATCCTCCTCCTTTTTCTAGAAGTTGGTTAAAAAGCATGCAAACGTAAACCACAAACCCAATACTTAAATCAAAACCAATATCCAACAGCCACTAAACTAACACGGATCGGTAATCAAAGCTCGTGATCTAAATTCAATCCGATTTGATCCAATATTCATCTACTGCGATGTGACGTAAGTACGGTGGAGGACCGAAGGCCGAGTGCCGATGCGGTGGGGCAGTATTAGCGAATGTTGTTCCTGCTCCGAAGCAGCCCGATTTAAATTTTCAATGCCAATAATTTTTCAAAACTAAAAACCGCCTTCACCCCTAAACTACACAACCGATTTTGATAAAATTCCTACGGGACCACCTGCATAAAAAAAATCACAACGACTTTTTTATATAATTTTGTGGGGCTATTTTATACCATGATAACGTTTGGAGTTACTCTATCAATCTTCACATGCTTTTTCATATTCTCAAAAATACATGATAACATGTATTAAGAGGGGAGAAAATGAGCCAGCGACACGGTAAGTAGTTTCCTAATAGCAACATATAAGGCCAGGACAGCGATACCGCTGCAATCCCGCATTCCTGCACCGATCGAAATAACGTGGGCTCGGCGAGCTTCCAAATATTTGTTTTTGAATCGCCACGCCATCGCCACCACTTCGGTATCAGTTTGACGTAAGATTATACGTAGTTGTGGTATTTCGGTGCGTATCAAATAGATTAATATTGGGAAAGGATCAAAACAACAACCCATATGCACTAACTATGAGGTTTCTGTAGCAGGACGCTAGAATCGATCGGGATCGTTACAGCGGACACAGTATAGACTAACGTTAGATGAGGCCATGACTAAGCCGACCTGACTGATGCGCGCATTGTAGCTGAGCGAACGCATTGGTATACCTACCCAAAAGCCATGGTCATAGTATCATCATCATCAGGTCTTTTTGTCTCCACTGCAGGAGCACGACCCTCTCTGTACTACCAAAGCCATACTTGGACAGAGCAGCCAGAGAACTTGGACTACACTCTCTTGGTCATAGTATAACAGCGCCAAAATCCTGGCTAAGGCTTATCAAAGAAACGACCAAAGAATACATATACTACTGAAGACGCATCCTATACTACTATACTTTCCATGGACTTATACAACTTATAAACTGGCGCAATCGATAGAAACTATAGATGACAGATCGTGCCTTTATCCCCTTAACAAAATCCTGGCTACGACTGACTAAAGAATACATAAGTACTGAAGACCTATGATCTATTATTTCTATCGACTTATGAAACTTAGAAACTGGCGCAGTCGATAGAAACTATAGATGACAGACCGTGTCTTTATCCCCCCTTAACAAAATCCTGGCTACGACTGATCAAAGATACGACCACAGAATACTTAAATAGGACTGAAGACACGACCTATGACCTATACCTTCTATCGACTAATAAAACTTAGAAACTGGCGCAGTCGATAGTACTTAACAACAAGCTCTAGAAGCTGCGCAGATGAGTTTTCGAACAAAATTATTTACGACGCGGTAGAGTAACATGAGATCGTATGTTGGCTATGTTGCCTCAGTAACTTTCCGTTACTAAACGAGAAAGTTTTCATACAAGCTTAATCGAAAATGTGGATTTCCCAAGAGATGAAAAAGTTAGTACACGTTTTCCATACATCAATATCGATCAATACATACTTTCGTATCAAGCAAAGGTTTTCGTTAACGTCGTCTGTCGCTCTGTATGTTCGCTTAGATATTTTAAACTACTACTTAATGCGGTTTTCATCATTAGATAGTGATTCAACAGTAAGGCGAATTAGGCGAAGCCGGGGTTTGTCGCTAGTAGCCTATTTAGGAACTCTCTATATTATTTCAGAACAGTGCGCTTTAATACGCTATTTTCCCACATGTCAAATCAGATACTTTTTGTAAACGTCAAAACAAACATTTTCTATGGGATTTGTATGAAATACAGGCAGATGACGTCACAGTTTCTTGGAGTCAAATAGCGCTCTTATTATCAGTTTTTTTGAAATAATAAATCTAAAATCACGTTAAAATAGATATGTTCAAGAACAAGTGACATTATTTTGCGACATTTTATTTTCTTCTTAGTACAAAATAATTTATTTTTGACCCAGGAAAATATCCAATTATGTCACAGAATTAATATGAGTATTACATACAGAACGGAATCTCCTGAGGTCCCGCGCAATTCGCCCCCGCCCTCGCACCTCACCTCACCCGTTCTCGCCTTGAGTGGTGGATTACGGGCGCCTGGCCGCCTCGACAAGGCGAGAACGGGGGAGAGGCAGAAATTGTACGAACGACGCAAGTTGCGTCGCGCGACTTACGATGCGTGTGGCACGACCCTTAGTTTGCAAACAATGTAGGTACTTGCTAATGCAAACTGATCTGACGTTATGCTACTTTTAGAGAGTCGATTAAATTCGTTACAACAGTGTTTTAATTCGGAGCTATTATTTCAAAATATAAATTAATATACGTCTATGTATAGGGATAAATCACATAAACTAAGCTAGCCCCAACAAAAGTAGGCTTAAGTTTGTGTTATACCCTATAACACAAACTTAAGCCTACTTAACCCAACGATACTATTTTTTATGATAAATACGTATATATTTCAACATGTAAAATAAAAAACGTATGCTTTTTCTAAGCCACAAATAAATAAAATAATTGCAAGTTATAATACTAACCCACTTACTTGAGTTGACGCATTCGTCATAAAAAGAAAATAAATCTTCGTCTATTTATGGATAAATTATGAGAAAGCGCCTTACACATTTCGCTTTAACGGCGGCTATTAACATCCATAAATGTCGGTATTTCTAACAAAATAAAATGTATAATGTCCACCTATATATACATTTAGGTACATATAATAAAACAGTAAAAAGAATGTGTCTGTGCATTAAATATATTTCCAAATTTTCAAATAGTTGGGGCTATAGAAACAGTAGGAATTTAATAAAAATATCTCTGTTCGCGCAAATTTTCGGAAATAGTAGTAAAACTTTTTTTAGCTGTTAAGCATGGGCAACATATGGGGTATAATTGATTTAGGAAAAAGGAACACCTGATGCAGAACCATACTTTTTTTTCTGTGTATATTTTGTTTTTTTTTTTTTGTTGTACAATAAAGTATTTCTTAACTTAACCATAATAGTCCAGATAACCTATAAAAATGACGCTTTGGCAAAAGTTGTTCCGCCTGATGAGCATTTTTGTCCACGCCAACGAAGTCGCAAGCATCAGCTAATACTAAATAACCAATAGATAGAGCCTTGACCGATTCGCACTTCGCCGAAGTCAGAATTTTCGCCTACACTTTTTTAAGACATCTTAGGGAACTTACATACTTATGCAAGTTATGCACGACGATTTTGAACTATCAAGGGATTTATTATGATTGTTTACTCAAAATTTTATTTTTTCGAGAAAAATGTCTTATATAATAAATGACATTATGTCATTACTCACTTGCTTGAGATAATGATTCAACCTAGCAATAAAGTAAGAATTAAGTAAATATCTAAAAATAATTAAAAAATTCATCCCAGGTTTACTGAAAGAGATCATTGCAGCAGGTAGACTGGAAGAGAGAGATATATGAAAAAAAAATTGTCTAAAAGAAGCTTTTATAACAATGAGTTGAAAAGGTTGAAGTACTCTTCAAGACGAATCAATCGAGCCCAATCTGTGGGGTTATGTTAATTTATCATGCCATGACCACCTTTCAGCTCCATCATCAGATCAGCTCTATGTTATCAAAATATTGCATTGTCAAGCGATATACGTATGCGTGTAAAATTTCAGCTCAATCAGAAACCGGGAAGTGGGTCAAATTAAACTAGCAAGATTTGATTACAGACAGACACTGAAACACAGACAAAGAGAGAGACAAAGGAAAATTTCGGCTCAATCGGAAATCAGAAAATGGGTCAAATTTAACATGCACGATTTGATTATAGACAGACAAAAACAACGGGAATTCGGCTCAATCGGAAACTAGGAAGTGGGTCAAATTTAACTTGCAAAATTTTATAACATCAGATAGACGGACACAACGGGAAAGGTAAAACTAGATAAAATCTTGTAAAATCGCGGAGAGTCGCCGAGAAGACACTTAGTGTACAAGGGCTCTAATTCAAGACTCAACTGGGTCAAGTTTTCTCATGCCTTGCTTTTATATATTATATCTAATGCATGTAAATGTAAATGCGTGAAGTTATAATGTCGAGTTAAACTGCCTCCGTGGTGTAGTGGTTAGAGCGTTCGGCTCATACCCGGAGGTCGCGGGTTCGATTCCCGGCGGGGGCAAAAACTTTGTGCTGTTGTCCTAGTTTGGTTAGGACATTGCAGGCTGATCACCTGATTGTCTGAGAAGTAAGATGATCCGTGCTTCGGAGGGCACGTTAAGCCGTCGGTCCCGGTCACTGTCTTTGACATTGGTCGTTACCTAAAATCATGTCAGAGGCCTTTAAGGCGGTTTAAAAACTCTGACACTAGTGTTAGTCACTAACACACACGATAAGAAGAAGAAGATAGTGTCGAGTGTGTCTTATTTGAGTAAATAATGCACGGTGACTTTGAAAAATCGCTTGCTTTTCTAACAAAACTTTAATACTGCAAGAATGTAAAACACTTACTACTGCAGAATAGAATAAATCATACATTTTCATATGTTTAGTAATAAGTATGAAATAAAAATTGGGAGCTAAATAACTCTAGGTATAATTACTGCGCGCACCTTGTTTCAAATAAACATTTCCTCCACCCAAAAGTTGGCTGGAAGAAATTGCGTCTATAGCGACAAGTCCGCCTTTGTGTTTATTTGGCTTCTTGTCGCTTTTGTAATTTTTTTTGGTATTTTCCTAAGCCAAAAATAAAATATTTTGTACTAATAGAAAAATAAAGCGTCCCAAAATAATGTCACTTGTCTTTGAACATATCCATTTTAACGTGATTTTAAATTTATTATTGCAGAAAAACTGATAATAAGAGCGCTATTTGACTCCAAAAAACTATGACGTCATCTGCCTGTATTCCATACAAAAATCGCATAGAAACTGTTTGTTTTAACGTTTAGAAAAAGTATCTGATTTGACTTGTTGGAAAATAGCGTATTGTATTGTATTTGTACTAAGGTTTGTGTACTTGTTAAATTAGTTATAACTACTTTATTAAGTTTAGTCTGGCTGACAAGACTTGACATTGCGACGTCTCAAAATAAAATTGGTTGGATGTTTATTCCCTCTTAACCCTCCCTTTTATCTTCATGTCGTGTGCAGATCATGTTCAGCGTAACATGATTTGGCTGTCTTAAACAGGCCATATCATTTAAAGATTGAGGTTGACGACCTGCCCGGCAATGTTTGGGCACAGCCAGAGGTGACCTTACACATAGGCGAAGTAGGCTGAAACCTAGGATATCACATTTTAAGGGCGGTCTGTATGAGGCCAATCCACTATGCCAACAAGTCACAATGCCAACAAGTCAAATTACTTTTTATAAACGTCAAAACAAAAAATTCTATCGGAATTGGATGAGACAACCAACTGTGACGTCATACTTTTTGAAGTCAAATAACGCTCTTAAACAGTTTTTCTACATTAATAAGTCTAAAATATCGGTGAAAATAGATATGATTAATGTATATTGACGCATTTTGGGACGTTTTATTATATGAACTGTACCGTATTATTTATTTTTGACCCAGTCTTCTACAAAATTGCGTCCTGTCTCCTCCTTGCATCGAGGAAATCGAAAAGGTAGACGCCACAGGGCAAATCAAATCTATACGTTTTGTTACAAATCATCATCATCTATATACATATAATAAAACAGTAAAAAAAGTGTGTCTGTACATTAAATATATTTCCAAAAAAAATATTGGGGGCGATGGAGACGTAGTAATAGAGTAAGAATTAAAAAAAATATGTCTGTCTGTTTGTCTGTTTGTACACGCTAATCTCCGGAAATACTGGACGGATTCGAAGGAACCTTTTTTTGTTATATAGCTATTAAGCCTGGGCAACATATAGGGTATAAATGATTTTGGAAAATGGAACGCCTGATGCAGACCCATAATGGTCCAGCTAAACTATAAGAGATATAAAAATGCCGCCTTAGTAAAAGTTGTTTAGCCTAATGAGCATTTTCCCGAGACATAAAGTCCACGCGAACGAAGTCGCGGGCTTCAGCTAGTCATCAATAAATTTGAGAACTAGGTTCTTGTCGGTGGAGTATTTTCCATGTCTCCGTATTTTCCGCTAAATGCTTGACCTCCCTATACGACACTACTTTTGCCTTTTCTTTTACTTTATCAATGAACGACCTTCTTGGTCTTCTTTTCCTCTCTTGGCTCCTTCTTTTCCCTTCCATGTGTTTTACGAAGTTGTCTTGCCGCATGGTGGCTAAACATCTTTCCTCGTCTTATCTCTACTGTTCTCATTGACAAGTTCCAGCACTTCCGTTGGTTTTTCTCTCTTTCCAGCTTCACCAGCTTGTCCTTTCCAAAGACAAATACCTTAGCTATTTAGGTTAACAGGATCTTATGTCAACAGCGGAATAGGAAGCGGTCCACAATAGTATTGGTAACATTTCACAAGAGTGGAAACTAGAAAGCCCGAGCACCCGGTTTCAATGTCGCCGCTTGCGTAAATCTTTACGCAATCAATGTTTTGATAGACGTAAAAAGTGGGAAACGTGCGATCTCTGATTTACCTAGATTTACCGCTTTAAAAGGTAAGAGTCCATTTTAAATTGGGCCTTACATCTTCTTTATAAAGTTCAAAATGGCCAGGCTAAGGCTTACAATCTTCTCGCTTACACATCATCATCCCTTCAGCAGCGGGACAAGGATTTCCGAAAACACAGATCAGCGCCATGTGTATAATTTTTGGTACACCTTGATTCTTTTACTATTGAGTCTGGAAGTCATGGCGGTCAATGGGTTAGCTAAAAGCGGGCTGCATCCAGCGTTTTCTTGCAACCTAATTCAAATCGTCCGACCAATTAGGGACCACCCATAAATTACGTCACACCAATTTCATAACTTTTCGACTCCTTGTCACAGTTGGTCACAATTGAAAGACCCTAACCCCTAGAGTGACATCACCGATACCGAAGTGAAGCTACAAATATTGAACTGATCAAGCTGGAAATATTTTAAAGTTTGTTATAGATTTTGTATTGTAACTTCAAGAGCCTTTACGACCCCTCCTGCCCCTTGTTACACAATGTAACATCGACCTCATCCTTAATGTGTCACGTAACTTATGGACAGTCCCTTAGCAGGTATAGATACGACCAATTGTCGTCTTTTCTCGCCGTTTTTAGGATTCCTTTCATCCGGATTTCAGAGACAAAACGCGCTTAATGAAGAAGAATTCAATAAAGGTTGAATTCTTCTTCATAAAGCGCGTTTAGATTGCATCCTCAGCTGTGCTGCTCAGGAGTCCGGGTGTGCTCTCCCGCTTTTTCTACTCCAAATGTAGGTAATATGCATGTCTATGGTCACGCCAAAGACCTTGCGAAAAGAATTAAAAACAGCTGAAAACAAGCCAAAACAGTTTAGTACTGGCTGTGGGGAAGCGTTCCCTCGCTATTTATCGCTCTCCTAATGACGGTTCTGAGCGACAGAAAAGGATAGCAGAAAAGTTCTGTTTCTTCGTTCTGTGCTGACAGGTGTAGCCTAACCCCAAACGATTTGGCTGTATAGTTTTACGATGGCCTGTCTGACGTAAGCCTTCCTTGGGAATGCAGTTTTTCACGTGTAAGAGCCAAGCACGCACAATTTGGCTGCACGTGACCACACATTATGTAGGTCGCGTGTCAGTTGTTTTTAATTTACGTTTTAAATCATGTTAAAAACAATCAAACGAGATACTATCGAGCGGCGATTGAGACAGGTCACACCCAACTCTACACCATGTAATACTTATCAGCAATAAATCAGTATCTACGTGACGTGGTCGTGTGGTCTCATCATTAACATCAAGCAAGCAAACATCATCATCTCTTCATGTATGGCGCGGGCCTAGGTGACAACCGAAGCCTGCGCCGTATCTAATGGCCCTTCGAGCCGGATGTTCGTGCTTAGCCTTAGTCGCCTTGGGGTTGGGCTACACCTATCAGCACGGAAAAGCACTTTCGAATGCTACTATCCTTTTCTGTCGCTCAGAACTGTCATTTGCCAAAGTGAGAGAGAGCGACGGAACGCTATAGCCCGGCCGGTGCTGGCAGGTGAAGTCTAACCCTTAAACGATATTCACAGGAGATGGAGTGGTCTTATTTCTGAAAGCTTTACGCTTCAAATATGAGTAAATTTGTGGATATTTTTGCACCAAATCTGGCAACATCGTCGACCTTTGAGCACTTCTACAATATGTTCGCTCGCCTCGCGATGACAGCAGATGAAAGTAGTCAGTCACGACACGACCCCGATACTCCGACGTAGGAACCTCTCGATACGATCGGCCGATAAAAAATCGAGGACACGCGCCTACAACGCCTGTGTTGATGACAAATTGAACGCTCATTAAATGTTAATTGGATTTAGGTACTTACTAGTGTACTTGTTTTACTATTCCATATTCAATCTTCTTCTTCTTATCGTGTGTGTTAGTGACTAACACTAGTGTCAGAGTTTTTAAACCGCCTTAAAGGCCTCTGACATGGTTTTAGGTAACGACCAATGTCAAAGACAGTGACCGGGACCGACGGCTTAACGTGCCCTCCGAAGCACGGATCATCTCACTTATCGGACAATCAGGTGATCAGCCTGCAATGTCCTAACCAAACTAGGACAACAACACAAAGTCGTTGCCCCCGCCGGGAATCGAACCCGCGACCTCCGGGTATGAGCCGAACGCTCTAACCACTACACCACGGAGGCAGTTATCAGTCAAATATTCCATATTCAATAAATGATAATATCATTAATAACAAGTCATTATTTAAATAATATTTTTAAAAACAAGAATTTATCTATAACAATGACCTAAAAAGGTTAAAGTGTTTCTAAAGACGAATCGAGCTCAAACTTAGTGCGGTTATGTTGTATTATCACAGACATGCCATGACCACCTTCCAGCTCCATCATCAGATCAGCTCCATGTCAACATAATATTGCATTGTTACGTCATATAGATATGCGTTTGCCGTGTAGTTTCCGGCAGAGTAGAATAGGGCCACTACAGGTCCTCTCATGGATGTTGTAGAAGGCGACTTAGAAATTACAAGCTGAACAAAGCTCTCCGACCCGTTGGCCAGCGAGGAGAGTTGTAGGCCAAGTCTTCTGGCTGCTCTAGCCAAGTATGGCTCTGGACTCTGGTGGTACAGAGGGGGTCGTGCTCCTGCAGTGGAGACTAAAAGAACTGATAATGATGATAATGGTAGGTATGCGTTCAAATTTCAGCTCAATCGGAAACCGGGAAGTGGGTCAAATTTAACAACAAAAAAGACAACCAACGGGACAGGTGAAACTAAACAAAGCTTGTAATTAAGACGATACCACAAAAATTATGTACCTCATTTGTGGGCGGAGCTAGACGTATCGTGTCGATGGCGCGAGGGGGCGCTTTCCTTGATATTATTTTTACGCGCACTCCCGAGAACATGTTCATGAACTCGGGAGCTTAGAACGTATGGAGATTGCAGACAGATATATGTTTACAATAATATTTTTAATTCAGTAGATACAAATATGTTAAAAGAGGTGATTCGGTCCATCAATTTGAACAACTTATAGCAGTACATGTATATTGAAATACGAAAAAAAATAACGTTCTCAAACAAATCGAAGTAGTCACGTCATCTAGTTACTATGGTCTTTATGTATGGTATTTTTTTCATACAATAAAGTTAACAACTTTTATGTTGCTTTCGCCAAGAAATCAAAAGACAAAATATATAAATATAGTTACAAATTGACCGGTCGGCTGATCAGAAAATATTGTTCT
Organism: Acrobasis consociella; assembly: GCA_963555685.1. Lineage (NCBI taxonomy): Eukaryota > Metazoa > Arthropoda > Insecta > Lepidoptera > Pyralidae > Acrobasis > Acrobasis consociella. The sequence continues at coordinate 38,615,931 of OY743104.1, read as the reverse complement.
TTATATATATATTTCGATACAATAATAAGGTCTTTGGGGAAAATTACACACATTAAAACATAGGTATGGAATATGTAAAAGAAAAATATTCAGTATATTTCGTAAAATAGTTTCAATGTATTTATATATATAGGTGTACAAAATAAAAATATAAAACAATTTTTCATAGATTTATTGCTAAACATATACAATAAAAATAGCATAATAACAATAATAATTGATATCTTTTGATTATACGATGAGACTGATGTATTAAACATAAAAATAAAAAGCATCCTAAGTAATATAATAATCTTGATAAAGTTTGAACTGGACAATCAACTGCTAATAAGATTACATTATGTTCAAAGAATCAGAAAAATATTTATTGCCCAATACAGCAGTATTTATTTTTCACACACATAAAGAGCACTTGTGTAAATCGCCTCCCTATTATAGTTGCAGCACCAGACAGAACGGAGTAATTTCTCTCAAGAGTCTCTTTCACTAGCAACCATCCAGTATAACATCAATTATGGCATTGCCATTTTTATCTATTTTACCCTCTTCAATCGCAGCAGCTTTTTCTCTTTGTCCAGCTTTTTTCATTTCGTCCTAAGCTGTGGTCCCCCAGTTTTCGCATATTTTGTCATGTGCACGGTTGTAAATGCGCTCAGACATAATTGGTATATCTAAGGAGGCAGGCACTAATTTGTTTGAGTTGGGGGTGACCACAACCTGCTACCATAGCTCCTGCTACTCCATCTTTATTAACATCCTCCAATGTATTCTTTATTGTAAATTGTTCGTTGCAAATGGAGCATGATAAAAAGCAATTTGATGTTATTCCCGTACATTTTTCTGATACAATATTGTTGGTATTTAACCCACAATCACAAAGCGACTGGTGGCTATTTTCTTTAATTCTTTAAAGAAGTACTTGATGTTCACTATACGATGTCCAGAAATATTTTCATTAAATTCATCCTGAAACAAATACCATATTGAAAATTTTATTTCATGCTATTAGGTATACATATGCAAAACTATATAGATAAAGGTAATTTCAGACCGCAATACTGAAAGAACTTCGATGTCACAGACAAACAGACATCGGCATCAAACTTATAACACCCCTCTTACTGTCTGTCTGTCCGTCCGTCCGTCTATCTGCGACCAGGCGAAATGCCCGTTTACGAGATTAAAAAATAACTTAAAATATTGTCATATTTGAAAGTATGTATTCTATTAAGTTCTATTTAAAATACACACCTTTCCATTCCACCTGTTGTGATCCTGACGAAATATTTTGATTGTCCAGATCCATAATTTGTAAATCCGACTCCATATCAATTACACCTCCTTGTTCTTCTTGCGGCGACGTAGACGATCGACGCGGACAAAGAGTCTTCAAACTCTGATAAAAGAGGATTTTTTTTTGGCCTGAAAACAGTAGTACTTTTATATTGGCGGATTTACTTCGTAGTTATTTGGTAGGTGCATATTATCCAAAATGTTAGTTGGGTAGAATAAGTTGTAACTTGTAACAGTAGAATAAGACAAAAAGGTAGATACGTATGAAAATAACATAAGTACTCGTAGGTAATTATAGTTTGAAAGTAGGACAGTACGGTGCCATCTCAGTATGATACAACTTATACCTAGTAGGTACCTATATTTTGACTAGTCAGTAAGATTGGTAGGCACTTATTGACATATCTACTCCCTTTCTTACAAACTTTACATATTTTATCAATATAAGCCACTTATTTAGAAATATTGAGGTAGGTAAGTACTTACCCTCTATTAAATTTTTGTCTCATCAGGCTTGCTTTTTCCTTGAGAAATCAGGAATGTTCCCGTTTTCTATTTTACCTATTATTATAATACTTATGTACACAATCACAATGTAAAACAGTAAGTGAAAATAGGGTTCTATTTTCACAGACTAAAAAGTGCGGCTCGGATTAGTCTGTCGTCTGCGTTGGGCCTAAAACTTAATTTTTACAAATAAAAGATCGATCATTCGAAACGTTGGGATGTGCGGACGACTGGCACAGGTCTTACGTCCAAGGAATCCATACGCAGACTGAGCAAGAGATAGCGCTCGGCGAGTTAACCCGCGTGGGGCCGAGAGAGGTATACGGTGGGTGTGGTCAATTGGGGTTCCAATCCACATGAACAAATAGGTCGTAACCGCCAAAACCTTTATTAATAATTTACAGCAAAATTAAATGATCAATCAAAATTTCATCTTGTTATTATTAAAAATGTCTGAAAATCTTACTTATAGTTCAAACGGTTTCTTTTAAGTCGTCCTATTCGAGCGATAATATTGACAAGTTTGCTAAGTAAGACCATATTTCGAAAAATATTTCTATCGAGATTTTTCTTTTCAATCATGTTTTCATCTTATCAATAAACTAAGAAAAGAGTAAAAAATCATATCCTTAAATTTCAAATTTATATTTCAAATACTTTGCGAGATAAATTAGACTCAACACAACCTTTTTTGCGGAGGTATCGTCTTAAAAGGATAAAGACATAATGATATATTATATTGTATATTCACGTCTTATGGAATAGGATATGATTTGATCCATCAGGAAACGATTCGCTCGGCAAGTCGCAACAGTTAAGATGTGCAGAACACCTCGAAATAATGGATGATTGCAGGGCAGTGAGAATAGTAAATTATTGGACACCACAACAAAAGGACCCGAGAGACCCAGGACGCGCTGGAGAGATGGAGTCGAAAAAGACCTCCGGAAGATGGGAAGTACACGGTATGGAGCAGGCAGGCCAGAGACAAACCGAAATGGTGACGAATCGTTGTGGATTCCAAGACCCACAAAGGGTTGTAGCGTCGAAGAAAGACAGTGTAAGTTATGGAATGGGAATTGGAGCAGAATAATAAAATAGGTTGCTGGCTAGCTAGATATAACGAAAGTTGATAAATATTCTAGTTCCTCAGATTAGCGACGCCGTCGCTTGTCTCCGGCTTTTGCTGGTTGCGTGGTATGTGGCACGCAGTTGATGTCACCGTAGAACAGACTTTTGGTATATGAAATAGGTTATAAGGTCAATGAGTCGACTTTATAATAACATATTTATTAATAATGGCAAAAAAATGTTACATACCATGCGACAATCGTTCGATTGCAAGTGTTGCAAGAAACTGATGTTTTGCCATAGATTTTAAGGCCAATTTTTTTTCTTTATACGTACTCGTATTGTTCCATCATTCGCATTTGCAAATTAATTTCCATATTGGTTAAAACTGGATACTTAATTTTTAAGGTCTACCATTAAAAGTAATTAATATACATGTCAGGTAAGTACTGACAAATTAACCAAGGTCATTGAACTGCGAGCCGAGTGATGGTGGCAACCGTGAGCCAATTGCATAGAGTTATCATATCACATGTAGTGCGGTGCGCGGCAATTGGCTATGGTTTGTTTATGGCGCGAAATCTGATACAAGGCCGGTTACTGCACAGATTATAATTAATGGCGAAATGAGTGAGTGGTAATCTTAGTAATCAATTAACGCAACAAATTTGTTTGCCAGGCAAATTAAAATCCCCCGACAGCAACACCATCTAGTGATAAGTGGTGGAAGATAAGTGCTACATAATAATCGAAGATGGCGCTACCTGTTATTAAACTACAAAACCCCGAATTTGAATCGTTATCACCCAATAACTTTTGAACACCTGCGCCGATTTTTATCAAACATGGCTAAGAACTGCCGCAAGGGAAATTGCTTAAACGTAAAAAAAAAACACATTGAAACCGGTCTATCACTTATAACGTGATATTAAGTCGGAAAAAGATAACTATTTTGAGCTATAACCGAAACAGTTTTTATGGAAATTTTAAAATGAGGAGGAGTTTTAGATATCCTGGGCCGCAAGACCGAAATGTCACTTATAACTTGATGTTAAGGCAGAAAACGACAACATTTCGAGTTAAACCCAAAATATACCAGTCTAGTTTTTTCTTTTGAAATTTTTTAAATGAGGACTTTTTGATACTTTATTTCTTAACGCGTCCCTCAGCTATGCTGCTTCAAAGCCCGGGGTGCGACTTTAAGCTTTTGGCAAAGATAGTTAGTTAATCGTCATACAAACCTAACATAGACTGTTAAAATCATAACCCCACCAAAAGTAAGATAGCCAAAAGCCTTCCTACTCCACTGAGACTATCTATTTAATTTTATCAACCAGATAACACTAAAATGCATTTATCCCGGTCACATCAATATCGATAAAGGTTTCAATTTTGTCGAGTGCAAGTGATAACAGCCTGATCAGCTGTAAACATGGTGTCAGGTGTAACTTTCGTAGATAAAACAACATTTTAAGATAACATATTTTGATTTAATAGAACGCATTTTATGATTTTATTAAGAAGAGTACCCATAGACCTAGATTTTACCTAAATAGACCACACCTAGCTGAGTGCGACGCTAGAGATATACGATAACTTTCACCCTCATTGACCTGTTTAGTCCCATTGTTGAGCAAAGGTCTCTCCCATCTTCTTCGGTAAGAGACCCAAAAAGAAAATGTTTTTTTTTTTTGCTAGGAGCTTTATTTAGCTAGGAGGCCTCTTAAACAACGACTGCAAGAGCTCTCGACTCTCAACAACAACTTGTGAACATCAACTAATATGAATTAAAAGATTGCTCAAACTCGGTTCTATATTTCTCTCCGCGTAGTTCATATATCTGTCCTATTTTATTGAATATAGAAAAAATGAAAATCATGTCAATCGGTCGCTCCGTTTCGTAATGAAAGTAGACACAAACAAACAAATAAAAAGGCAAGAGACACACTTTCGCATTTTAATAGTTATTAGTACTCGTAGATATCTATCATGTTTTAACAAGTTTTTGTTAAATAATCCGAATTGTGCATTCCTGATTTGAAGTTATAGTGGTTTTTAAATAGATGAAAAAATGGGGGCGCTAAAAAAATATTTATTCTCAAAGTGGGCAGTAGACAAAATAAGTGTGGGAACCACTGGGCTAAACTATAAGAAATATAAAAATGTCGATTTAGCAAAAGTTGTTCATCCTGATGAGCATTTTTGTCCACGTGAAACAAGTCGCAGGCATCAGCTAGTTCCTTAATATAGTTTTATTGTTGTTGTTGATACGAACTCAACGGTACTATATTTTATAACAATTCATATACTTATTAGATAAACAACCAAGACCCAGGTCAATCTGAAAAAGATAATTTTCCATCTTGACCTTCCCCAGTCAGTCCCGGGACCACCGGTATGACAAAAGTATTACACGCTGGTCTGAGAGAAAAGTAAATAAGCGGCCAAGTGCGAGTCGGACTCGCCCATGGAGGGTTCCGTAGTAGCAAAAAACATAATATAAAAGTCTTGCAGCATGTTTTTTTTTTTAATTTTTATATTTGAGTTGATTGAATGAAAGGCAAATTGCCGTTTAAGATTTATGACGTATTAAAAAAAAACTACTTACTAGATCTCGTTCAAATCAATTTTCGCTGGTAGTTTTCATGGTAATAAACATCATATATTGTTTTTAGTTTTATCATTCTCTTACTTTAGAAGTTACGGGGGGGGGGGGACACACACACACTTTTTTCCACTTTGGAAGTGTCTCTCGCGCAAAGTATTCGGTTTAGAAAAAAAAGATATTAGAAACCTCAATATCATTTTTGAAGACCTATCCATAGATACCCCACACGTATAGGTTTGATAAAAAATAAATTTTTGAGATTCTGTTCTAAGTATGGGGTACCCCCAAAATTTATTGTTTTTTTTCTATTTTTGTATCAAAACCTTAATGCGGTTCACATAATACATCTACTTACCAAGTTTCAACAGTATAGGTCTTATAGTTTCGGAAAAAAGTGGCTGTGACATACGGACGGACAGACAGACAGACAGACATGACGAATCTATAAGGGTTCCGTTTTTGCCATTTGGCTACGGAACCCTAAAAAACTAAGAATGTACAGACCAAGGCTAAAAACCAACCCTCAATTTTGATATTTAAATTCAAATCTAGGCGAGCGACATTTAAGCTAGGGCCAGGAAAACAATGAGGCTAGCTGTGCAGACTGTCCGAATTAAACTCTAACCCCTGGAGATAAAGCATAGACTTGAATGCACAACACAGTTCATACGAGTTTCGCAAGATCACAACAATGGGACAAGTTGAGAGTGAACTAGAGCATGTACCTACCATCTGAAAATCTAGTCTTAATGAAGGCTGAGCTGGCTTTGAATAAAAAATAAACTTTAGTATAAACAAGTAATAATTTTAAGTTTGAAAAATTTCATTTTTTGTACAATCTTTTATTGTGAGACCAAAATACTTAGGAAATAAGCCCAAACTCAACGAAGTTACGTCGTTTTATTAATGAGTTCTATCGACCATCTTCTGTCTCCGTGATCAGACCCTAGGATCAACGAGTTCTACTCAATGAAGTTAAATTGTTTTATAACTGAGTTTCGTCGAATATCTCCCGGTTCCATCATCAGCTCATTGACTTTATATTTTTGTACTAGAGGCAGCGCGCGCGGCTTCGCCCGCGTTATCCACACGGGTGAAGTCGCGGGCGTGATGCAATATAGCCTATAACCTTCCTCGATAAACGATCGATCTGATACCGAAAGAATTTTTCAAATCGGATTAGTGGTTCCTGAGATTAGCGCGTTCAAACAAACAAACAAACAAACTCTTCAGCTTTATATATAAGTATGGAAGTATGGATTGTCATTGTATTTACTCCAGTATTCAAATTTCTGTTAAATCCCGGTTGAGGATAACTGGTTGAAAATAGAGTGGGAAGATTTGACCTAAACAAACATTCATACAAAATACATTGCAAGGTGAATAAAAGCTTGTAAAAAAGATTTTTCTATAACAATGAACTAAAAAGGTTAAAATGCTCCTCAAGACAAATCAATGGAGCCCAAACAAGGGTGACCCATGACCTTGCAGCTTCATCATCAGGTCAGTTCCATGGCATCATTAGACCTAGTTATTTTGTCGTATTGACATTACTTTCTGGTAGGTGGACTATTGAAATACCCATGGTATTAATTGCACTTGAGTTATATTATTTGTCACTGACAATGAGTCAAAGATAATCACTACTAACTGATAAAATTGTGATAAAAATAATGGGATAAATAAAAGCCATAGGTAAAAAATAATAAAAATACGGGTTCGTTAGTTGTGACTTATCATTATTTTCCCACAATAATGACAAAAAAACTTGAGAGGTGTCAAGGGACACTCGGATGGAACGAAGTTCCTTGAGACTCTCTCACTCTGAGAGACAGATAGCGACACACGCGCACGCCGCACGGATTACAACTAGCAAATAGTGTCGTTACAACTCTTGGTACAAGTCTTAATTTTTTCCGTCTAGCCCCGTTTAAACACCTCTACATCGTCAGTGTAATTAAAGGATGTACCTACTTACAGGGTTTTGGCGAGAATAAGAAGTCGATATTAATAAGTCCATAAATTAAATGTTTAAATCCCTACAAAAATGTGACTTCTGTGCGACCAAATGACCGAGTCTAGTTATCATTATATTGCATTGTCACGGGATATACCTACGTATGTATGCAAAATTTTCCAAAGATTGGTTCTGGTTTACCCTTTGGGTTGCGGAGGTCAGACGGCAGTCGCTCAGTGTGAAAACAAGTCAAATTTTATGGTTTGTTATTGTTCCTTTGTTTGTAAATTGTTTATGTACAATAAAGATATATACAACAACAACAACAACAAATCTCTTTAGTAGGTAGCGGACCCCAGGCTCTGAAGCATTACCGCTGAAGATGCAACTAGAAAAATACGCTATGATGATGATACGTGTGCAAAATTTCAGCTCAATCGGAAACCGGGAAGTTTTCCGGAAGATTACTTGTTATATAAAGCTAAGTAAGAGGGACGTCTTGCAAGGGCACAGCAACCATGATGGAAGCTAGTAGCTAGTAGCACGGGGGTCAGACGACCTGACCAAGTCGCTCTGGATCGCTCATTTTGGGAATCTTTAGGAGAGCCTTATGTGCAGCAGTAAATGAGTAAAGCAGCTGAAATGATGGATAGACAGACAGACAACGGGACTGGAAAGCTAAATACCAGCTTGGAAAATATTATAGTATTCGGGAATAAAATCTAAAATAAAGTTTAATTAAGTTATTTTAAGAGAAAGTACTGATAAATACGAAAGTTATAATCCATTGCCGCCCACGCACATATAGGTAGGTAGGTATTTTATCTTTCACAAGTGCCTGTTTTCGAGAACTGAACTTGTAATGGAGTAGACACAAACGTGGGTGTCGCCTGGGCGTTTCTAGGGATTGCAAACCTTTCACTGGCATATGAATTTATTATTACGTTGAATTTTGGTAGAATGGGCAATATATTTTATGTTTGGACCTAAAATAATATTCTGTATTATTGCTTTTTTAGGCTTCCGTACCGGTAAAATCGGGATCCTATTAACTACGAAGACTCCGATGTCCGTCTGTTTGTTCGTCCGTCCGTCAGTCTGTCCGTCTCTCTGTCACCAGGCTGTATCTCATAACATAAACCGTGAAAGCTAGACCAGTTGATATTTTCACAGATTATGTATTTCTGTTGCACTTGTACCTATAACAACAAAGACTAGAAACAGAATAAAATAAATATTTAAGTGGGGCTCCCATACAACAAACGTGATTTCATGCGCGAGTCCGACTCGCACTTGTCCGGTTATTCTATATCTGGCCCGAACCACACAACATTAGATACATTAATGTCTTTATCCCTAACGGGGTAGACACAGCCCAGGGCCGCAAGACCACGTACATTAAAAGTACATATCAGTCTATCTAACTAATAGAATACCTTAAAAGATATTCGTAATATTTAGTAATGAGTAAAAATAGAGATCACCTTTGCATAGGATACATAGATTATAATTTTTTGAGAAGTAAAAAACAAGAAGAAAAACCCGGCCTCTGAATCTATATGAAGCACAGAATTAATATAATAAGTATCACTTTCACATAAGGTCTAACTAACGGTCTAACAAAATGTACTGAAACTATATAAAAGCTGAATTCAGTTGATGATATTAAACAACTTTCCACAAATCGCATCGTATTTGAAAAGTATTTTTTGGTCTCTCACAAGTTTACCAATGATCTGAGTTTAGGTATATGGAAACTAAAAAAATATATTTCACCGTTTCCCGTCCCCGCACCTCTCTCCCGTTCGTCGAAGGCGGCAGCAGGCGCCTGGCCACCCACTCAACACCCTCCACAAGGCGAGAACGGGGGAGAGGTGCGGGGACGGGGAAAGGGGACGCATATTGCACGAGACCCTAGGAGTTTCCGTTCTGTGAGTACGTAATAATACTTTATTAATTCTGTGGCTGAGGATAACATCAGGAACGCATTGGAACGATAAGGATCGTAATCGACCACAAAGTAAGTCGAATGTAAATAACACTTTTGTTTTAGCGGTCTCGCAAACCGAATCGAAGTCACGACCTTCATTATCAACAGTACCTTATAATCAAGAAATGAATTCACTAGGTTATTGTACACTTGAATCATAGCTTTCTATGTTCCTTATCGTAAGACTATAAGGTTTATTATTGAATAGTCTTAGTTGTGGGAGATAGTTTTTATGTGGAGGACTAGTTTCCATTGCAATTAGTATGTGACACACTATAGCAAATGGTTGGAAAAACTTGACTTATTTAGTACAGCCTAAGCTTTCCCGTTTGCTTGCTGTGGAGATCTGGGTGCGTTTTCTAGTTTTTAACCGACTTCAAAAGAAAAGGTTATCAATTTGAATGTACATATATAGGTCTATATACGTTTTTATGTATGTTCAACGATTACTTGAAGGTGCCTGGACCAATTCGCAAGTCTTTCTTCGTTTGATAGCGCAAATTTGTCAGGTGGTCCCATAAAAAATTATCAAAATCGATTATGCAGTTTTGGGATTTGTTGGTTTCAATTTTAAAAAATTAGGTATCTTCTTTAAAGATGATATATGCACCACCGCCAGGGATTCCATAAACAATAATAGTGAGACAATCGTGGTGTAGCAAAAATAATAAACTTTGGCGCTGAAAGTGTAATGGTTACCACAATACGTTAGATTTAGATGACAAGTCAAACCAGACACTTTTTTCTAAATGTCTAAACAAATGTTTTTCTGCAATATTAAATCTAAAATCTTGTTAAAAAGAGACTTAAATAGATATTTTGTGACGTTTTATTTACCGTGACATAGCAGGCAAACGGCAAGAGTCACGTCTTGCAAAAACAAGCAAGTGAAGTGGGAAACAAAGAAGTGCATAGACATGCCAAAACCGAGGCCCAGCTGGCGTGGTAGACCTAAGAAATGCTGGCTTGACGTCGTCAAGGAAGATATGCGTGCCAATTGTATTACAACCAAGGATGCTCAAGACCGTGCTGTTATATATAGTTTATGTACCCTTCATTGAATCCCCTTTATACCCTGTCAGCCCTTTTCGTCTCTATAGTCCCGACTGCCAGTCCGACCAGCCTTTGTCTCCTTCCAAATTCCAACCCAGCTAGACGTCTGCCCAACAAAATTCAACTTTTGTTTTTTTTAAAAACCCTGCAACTCCAGACTCGTAACAGTGCGCAGTGGAGATGAAAAACCCAGAAAGCAGTCCCTGGGCTTCACAGCATTACAGCTAAGGATGCAACTCGGAATGTGCTGAGATGAGGGAGAAAGAGAGAGCGTCATAGGCAGAGCCTGGGTAACACAAACTGAGACATATCTCACTATTCCTTTGCCTCATCGTCATCATTTCAGCCGCATAAATAAAATGATGATTGCCTCATCATCATCATTTTATGCAGCTGAAATGATGATGATTATGCAAACTTGAAGAATGCCTACTTGCAAATAATTATTAACCCTTTCACCGCGAGACTTTATATCAGTTGTCGTGCCCCCAGTGCGAGACATGGTAAATCTAACATACCTATCTACAACCGAAAACGGATATGGATACGTAAGTTATGTGCCATACGAGCATTTTTTTGAGACAAATATGTGACCTTCGCGGAATGGGCCCGACAATGTTTGTCACATATGCGACGCTCGCAGTTAAAGGGTTAAATACTGTGTTCTAACTATAGTGTACATACTTAAAGTATGGATATAAATTATTTTTTTTTATTTTGTTTTGTAAGCAAAGCAGTAGTTACCGAAGTAGCATTAGCATCAAGTTTAGTTTACACGTTTAATCAATTACTCTGGTAGCTGTACTTAAGCCTAGTTTAGCAAAGGAATGCGATTACAAGCATTGTTCGTAATATTTTGTAAACACCTACTGATTTGGTCTTTGGTTTGTAATTTGGCCACACTGTACAAGGAAATTACAAAACTTATATTAGTAGTCATAGATCGTATTATTTAAAAGTGCTTGCCCCTCTACTACTATTTTAAAGACTATGGATTCGGCTAGCAAAAATAAGGCCCTAATTGCTTATTAACTGTTCCATTACCGCCAATACCAGACACAATAGTAAGGCAATGAACGTGGACATTTATTAATGTCGTCCGGGTCTTTACCGGTTCATTTAAAAAATTACAAAAAAAACTTCTTTTTACTGATTCTCTTTGTGGTTATTGGTGATGAATGCTTGAAAATGGGTTTTTTTTTATTTGCCTGGCAAATGACCTTGTATGTACAAAGTTGTTAGCTGATTCAATAGGACAAAGTAAAAAAAAAATATAGGACAAAGTAAAAAAAATGCTGGAGAAATACCACAAGATGGATAGCCCAGCAGACCTGGAATAATTCTAAAAACTTCTCATAAAAGCCTTAATTTGTTATTCGAGAGCACAATAAAATTTCATTGTTGATGTCAAAATAACTTTGATAGTTATATAATTTTTTTAAGAAAGTTTAAAAAAATATTTTTTTTGTAAATCTGATACATGATCCTTAAAAAAAAAATAAAACTGTAGGTATCTGATTCTAAAAGGAACTCAGATAGAAGCCTTTTATACAGTAAATTAATTATTTAAGTTTTTATAATTATTACACTAAACATCTTTTAATCAGAAACTAATTTAATAATGAGAAAAAATAATTATAAAATGCTGGATGCAACCCGCTTTCAATCAGTCATTTTTTTAAACCTTGGGGGAGGCCTATGTCTAGCAGTGAACTTCCTGCAGCTGATATAATGAATTATGAAGATACACTATTGTCAGAAAATTTACTTGTTTTGATTGTTTCAAACCCTGATTGAAGATCATCATCATCATATCAGCTGCAGGAAGTTCATCGCTGGACATATGACTGATTGAAGATACTGAACATAAACATTGAAATGTATATGTAGCTTGAGATAAATACTTCCCAACCATTCATGTATAAATAACATTATGAAGGTAATTCAGTACTACATCTGTTACTCAACAGATACCCACATGAATATCAAAACATTCGCCATACATGAGTTCATAGTTATGCCAGCTAGCAATTATATTATAACATCTGGCCGTTTTGCAATCACATAGCATGATCTGGCCAGTGCGAGAAATAATAACACATCAAATAGTCGTGGCATGCTTGCTTGCAGCCTCCGCCAATAGCCGACGCCCGTTCATTCACGCCTTCGCTATTAAATTGACAGCTGAACAGATAAACCTTGAAAACAATACGAAACTCTCATATTGACCCACACATGTTTATTAAACACTGACCTTCCGCGCTCTGGTTCAGGGAAGAAGGCGCCCCGGCCGAAGACAGGTCCTTTTCACCGGCTTTCGGCGGATCAGAGTCTGAATCGTCGAAAACCAGCGTCCGAACGGACTGAGAACACCGACGGTCCATATCCACAATCACAGAACACACAAATGCACTAATATATTCGCCATTTATCACCCCTTTCTATTTACAATTGAACTGCAAGATGTTATTACATTACAATGTTGATATCGTCACGCGAATATTGCTTGGCAATCAAACTTTATAGTCGAAATGGTTATCAACGAAGGTATTTTCTATGCCATGATAAATAACGCAACACGCAGTACCTACATACAGCTTCTCTACAAATCGAAAAATGACATTTTTTTAGGTTTTTGAAAGGAGCTATGTAGTGTTGCTGCAGAGAAAAAAATATGCAATGGTGTTACTATATTTAAAAATAATTTACCCCAAATTTTCGTAACGTTCAGAAATCATAATTATGGAAATATTTTGTTTGGCGATGGCAACTCTGACTTCCGTGGATGAATTTAGGGAAATTCTGGGATTTCACAAATGCTTGAGTGGAAGTGAAAAGAAGGCGTGGCGCACTTTTCACAATCCAGTAAAACTGCACAAGATCGATCGACTCAGTACGTCAGTAAATGATAAGATCATCTTACCTGAAAATCATTTCTTTTGCTTAATATGCCGTGTTGTTGCATTTAGATGTGTAAAAATAAAAACAGCAGTAGAAACCAAAATAGAAGCAATGCAGGCGATTCTTACCACTGGCAAAAACGATAAAATGCATTTTCTTAAAAATTCCTTCTTAATTTACGATAATTTGTAAGAACATTAATGTAAATCATACACTATTACATAAATGTGAAGCTTATTCCAGAAAGTTCATTTAAGTAAGTTCGCTTCTCGATTAGTGATGTAGTTGAGTCGGATGCGGATTATGTCGACTTTAAATAGAATACGCAATGATTTTAGATTTCATTTATGTATTTAAAGTTCACCATGCTGGTCTGGGAGGAAGGGAGAAAAGAAAATAAATAGAATATACCAGCTGCTTCTCTTCCAGCGTAGACTGTAAAAGGCGATCGAAAGAATGCAGAGGAAATGAAATTAATGTGAATAGGCGTTGGGCCTAGCTAGCTTTGTGTGTCCCATTAGGGATTTAGAAGATCGCTACAGGGTCAAGACGTAACACCTTTTTAATCGTAAATTTTATCAAATATATCTATATCTATCTATACATAATAAGACAGTTAAAAAAAAGGTGTCTCCATATTAAACATACCTCCAAAAAATGGGTCTGATGGAGACATAGTAACTCGCATTGGACCAGCGCGGCAGGTTATGGTCCAAACCTCGCATCAAATGTATAGAAAAAAAAATACCAAAGCCCCAAGTGCCCGGCAACTCTGGCTGCCATTCAAGCGGTGACGGGCACAGGAATGGTACTAGAGTCAGGGGTGCGAAGAATCCCCGGGTGGCGACTGCTAACCGTCAGATGACCAATGCTCACACTATAACGGACTCCGATTTGCTCAACATTGTGAATTACAACGTCCGCACGTTAATGGAGGACGAGCGACTTATAGAACTTGAGAATGCCTTGAAAGATTTGAAATGGGATATTGAAGGTCTTTCAGAGATTAAAAGAGTAAGAATTAAAAAAAATGACTGTTTGTATACGCTAATCTCTGGAACTAATAAGAATAAAACTTTTTTGTTATATAGCTGTTTGTTGTAAGCCTGGGCAACATGTAGGGAATAAATAATTTTGGAAAATGGAACACCTGATGCAGAAACATAAAAGTACCGCTAAACTGCCTATAAGAAATATAAAAAAAATTACGCCTTAGCACAAATTGTTCAGATGGGCATTTTCTAGAGTCATAAAGTCCACGCGAACACTTAAAACACTTGATCGTCACTGGAAGCTTTATATCGAGAGTAGCGTAGCTGACTTCCGTCTAATCATATCAGTTTTCATACTTTTATACGCCCAGTTTCCGGTTTCAGTGGCGCCACCTGGCGGCTGCGCGCGACTTTGTTTCTTAGATATAAGCGCGCCATTTCGAATTCATCGGCGTTTTAGATTCCGTCGAAGTAACACGCCTACAGCAGCACTATCTCTGTGACGTGTAATCATCTCATTTCACGGTTTCCCGTTCGGATTTCACGCAGAATAAAATTCCTTTTTTAGTTTTCGTGCTGTAAGTGTGTAAGAGTTTAGTAAAGTAATAGTAAGCAAGCGCTTTGCAAATGTTCATTAAGAATCTAATTTAATAATAATAATAATAATATGCTTTATTGCAGACACAAAAGATCCATAGTTAATATAAAATAAAATAAAATAAAATAAAATACAATTTAAAAATAAAATTGTTCACAATACATTAAATATTTTATATTTTAAAATTTTTAATCAAAAAATTACTTTAACGTGGCGGCAATAGCCAACCAGTGTCTGTAGGTATCGGTAGATACAAATCTCTCTGCCAGACTCTGTACAATGCTGTTTTTACACATGGCAACCCTGGACATAAAATTTGCTACGCGGTGACGGTGTATGGCGCTAAAAGTATTGACACGTCCCTCTGTGAACATCCCAGAGGCACTACACCAAGATTTCAGCCCCATAAGGTGCCTAAAGATGTTGTTATACGCTACCCTTATATTATCATAAGATTTTTGCGTATAGTCTATCCAGAGTTGACATGTATAAAAAGACTGGCAGTAAGACCTAAAAAGTGTAACCTTCACGTCATTAGAGGCTTTAAAAAAATTTCTGGCTAACATATTGCCAACAACACATAACGATCGGCGCTGTCGCTCGATGTCTTCATCGTCTTTTAAAGACGAGGTCACTATATGGCCAAGGTACTTGAAAGAGGTCGTAATTCTTACAGGCTCCCCATCTAGAGTCAGACTGGGTATAAACTTAGGCCCCTTTCCCGACCTAAACACCACCATCTCTGTCTTTTTTACATTATAAACTAAGTCATGCTTTTTTGCGTATTCTTCACAGATAGATATTAGTTTCTGTAATCCTTTGGTTGAGGGGCTGAGCAGCACCATGTCATCTGCATAACTTAGGTTATTTATATACCTATTATCAAGCATTAGTCCGACTGGAGTCCTGCTCAGCTCCACAATCAGATCATTAACATAGATGTTGAATAAGTCGGGAGAGGTGAGCCCACCCTGCCTCACTCCACATGACAACCTGTAAGTATCAGACATTTCACTATCCCACTTTACATTATTCGTTTGATTTCGGTACCAAAACGCTAGGAGATCAACGATTTCAGGGTTAATATCTGTGTTACGCATCTTCTCCCAAAGTAAGTCGTGGTTTATTGTATCAAAAGCACGACTTAGATCGAGAAAACATGCGTAAACAGTTGTACCACGAACTTTATAGTACTTAACTACTTGTTTAAGAGAAAAAATCGCTAAATCTGTTGAGAGATTAGGGCGAAATCCAAACTGACCATCGTCAATAACAACAGAGGGGTTCATTTTTTGATGAATAACTCGATCAAGCACCTTGGCCATTATAGTTGCCAGTGAAATCGGTCGGTAATTGGCCATGCTCGAGATATTACCAGTCTTATTTTTAATTATAGGAACGACTAGAGTACGTGTGAGTTCGCTCGGTAAGTAGCAATGCTTCACACATAGACTATAAAAACGCGCCAGCACTTCACAGACATGTTGGCCCGCATACAGCAAATGTTCTATACTGAGGCCGTCATGGCCGGGAGACTTGCCCCTCTTCATATATCTTAATATATGAGCGACTTGGTCAGCAGTCACGTGGCAAGTATCCCCGCCATAACTACCACCAAATGTTTTAACATTATTGTCTTTGTTGTTTTTTTCTATTTTTGATTTAGTATTTACATTAAAATGGTTACTAAAAAGGTTAGCGATACGTTTCTTATTTTCTTCAGCTTCTATTATTTTTGGCAAAGTACTTCTATAGTTTAACTTTTTAACTTCTTTCCAAAACCTAATAAAGTTGTGATCTGTTGCATGATGTCGAGCCAACATGTCCATTTTAATTTTTTCCTGATTATTTTGTACATATTTAAGAGCATTTTTAAATTCCTTACGAGCGACCGTCATTTTATTATAGTAATATCCCGAACATGGTCTACCGTGGAACACCCATTCGCCAAACGTCCGACGCGCCGCTGCATGTAAATGTTTGACGTGAAAATTCCACCCTACCACTTTCTTATTATCCATACTGGGCTTGTTATAAGCTCGTTCTGACGAAGACTGAAGTATTTTAATAATATCACAGTATAATTGGTCAATCTTATTAAAATCGTTATCACAGTAAAATGTATACTTATCAAAGTTATTTAAAATATATAGGAAATCATCATTACATAAATTTGAATAGGCATTTATTTGGTTTGCGTCCCTCTTACCCCAAATACATTTAAAAATACTTGAATTGTTTTCTGAATTATAAATAGCTTTCGGTATTATTGAATTAAAATTACATTTAATGACTAGCGGCATATGATCTGACCAAGAGGCTTCGTACATAATAAAAACATCTGTTATCAATCTGTCCGCGGCGACAGTCGCGGCGACGTGGTCGAGCCAGGAGCACGTGCCGTGCGCCTCGCTTACAAACGTGTATGAGTCAGGCGGCAATCGATCTATGTCCACACAGCGCAAACACTGCTCACTACAATACTTTACCAGTTCCTTTCCGAAAAGCGTACCAGGGTGCGCGTTAAAGTCGCCGAGCATGAGAACACTTTCTATTTCGGAGGCTTCTATCACTGCACTAATTTCCGCAAGGCATTGAGTAAATTCGGGCAGACTATCTTCACTATTGCAGGGCATGTACACACTAAATATTAGCATACTGCGATCATCACGGGACAGTCTCACAGCTATAATACGGTCGCTACTGCACTGTATTATTTCTGACGACGTAAACAAGTTTGCGCGCCACAATAAAGCGTTACCACCGTAGGGACGTCCGCGTATGATCTCAGCTGATGTATCCATGGATGACTTCGCACTGCAGCAAAACTCCTTATCGATTTCGTTAATGAATCCCAGGTCATGTGGCATCAGCCAAGTTTCTTGCAATGCAAGAACATCTACGCTCCTGCATAAGTCACGAATATGTTGCGCGGATCTTTTAACGTTTTTGCAGTTAAAAGAAGCCACAACGATTTCATTACTGTTTGGGCGTATATCCATTATGAGTTGTAGGCATAGCGGTAGCACCCATAGAGGATGGACGTTGCTGTCGGTAACGTCGAAAAACCAATCCCGACGGCCAAAAATCATCCCTTAAAATATTACCAATTTTTGAAGATTGTATTGATATTTTAAAAGAGTTAAAATTAGTTTCTCTCGTTTGGGACAGCAATTCTACATCCACACAGTTTTCTTTCATGTCCCTCATGTACTCCTTTATATCGTTAACCGTAGTGTTCTTTTGTGTGCGTGATAGATAAACATATGCCAGAGATTCCGCCGCCTGCAGTTTGCTGTTATTTTCTAATGTTCCTCTTGTATTTCTATACCTATATTTATACCTATTATTCTTCCTATACGTTACTGTGGTAAAACCATCTTTATCTGTATGTGTCTGCAAATCATTTTGAGTCCTTATAGTCTCGGCGTATGTAGCAGTGCGCGAGACATCGTTCGCATCGGTCAGCTGTTGCACTGCTAACGTAGTACGGCTCGCGGGTGCTTCAGCGGCTGTATGAGTCACCGCTCGAGCGGGCGCAGGCCGCGGTACACTCCCTCCGCTGCCGCGCGCCCCTCTTTTCGTCCTAGTGTGGTGCACCGGGCTCGGATTGATTATATTGACGGTCGTATTATGTAATTCATGCTCGTTCATACCTACGACTTCGCAAGTTGATTCATTCGAACAGTGCACATTTCCTGTCTCCTTATCATTACGATAAGGTCTAGGAGATGGGTGTATCTCTGCAGGAGGAACGGATTGTAACTTCGTCAAGATATTTTTAACCTCGTCAAGTTCCTTTTTTAGGTGTAGTATATCATCCGACGATACTCCGCTTTCTGGATCAGATTTTTTAACTGATTTCATCTCAGCCACGTCCTTTTGGAGTATAGCCATTTGTTTCAGAAATGTTGTCACGTCTACGTAATCAAATGACACAGGCGGTAATTTATTTAGATTAACACATGCAAACATTGGTAAGCTTCCATTTTCACATTCTTTAATAAGCCTAATAATTTCCAATAGACTTTTCTGCTCACTTCCTTCCTTTCTCCTCATAACCTTTTTCGTAGGGGCTATTAGCCTAAACGCCAGTAACCTAGCAGCTAATACTAGTTTTCAGCAATGAATAATCGAGAAGTCGAGCACGATGCTCGTGGCGACAGCGTCGTCAGCAGACGGCCGGCCCCAGCAAACGTCGTAAGCGAGCCCGCAGCAGCAGCAGTTCGAGCAGCTTGTCAAACTCCTCTTCTGGCAACAGGCGTGGCAGAGAGAACGACGAAGAGACTAGCAAGGATTTTACATTTAATTTAGAAACAAAATTAAAGGAACCCTCCGTTCCTAAAACCTCAGAAAAATATTTAAACATGCTCACTAACGTTCAGAAACTAGGAAGTACCTTTTGGTCAGAAGTTAGATATGCCGATACGCAAAAATTATATAACCACACGCCCGGCTTCGTAGAGTTAGAAACTAACGAGGAGGTCAAATCATTTGATAAATTAAAGCATTTAGCTCATTCTGAAAAAGCACATGCAGCAATGACTTATTGCGTACTTAAACAAAAAGAAGTATTACAATAAAGTATCCGTAATCTTCTTTCTTGGGCCCAAAATGCAGATTTCACCGTTAACGACCTGAGCGAGAAAATTGATGAACTATTATAATAAAAAGGCGAGTTTTTAAAAAAGTCCCCACGCATCTTTTACAATTAGTTTGCGGCCGAAAGCATCGAAATGCGCCGAGAATCCATTGCGTGTCAAATAAAAGACCCGTTAGTAAAAGCTGCACTAAATAGAATTCCCCCTTCATCAATTTATATATTTAATGAGGAGACTTTTTACCTCAGCATTAGAAAAAGCTGGCGGGGTCCGAAAAGCCTTTTGGCCCCCAAAGACTGATACTTATACAAATGCAAAGTCAGCCGTTTCTAATAATCGCGACCGCCCCTCGCGGGGGCATGGCGCTTGAAGACCAACGGTTCCATCGCGTGGAACTCAATGCAAATATATTGCACCAGGCTGTGCGCACACACGTGCTCACAATAATAACCTACCCTCGCGGGGTGGATGTCAACATGACTACCTCGCTCGAGGTCAGTACCCAAATGTTGAGTGTGATCAATATCACAATAATAATAGCAGAAGCAGGTCATTTCACCACCACAGGGGCTCACGGCCCAGTCGTGGGGGTCCACAAGGCCGTAAAGATGCATCAAAGGCTTCCTCCAGAGGGAACCACAAATATAAACAATGACTCGCAACAGTTCGAGGCAGGTCAGTTAGTACATTACCAGTCGCATTGGAGGGAGATGGGAGCCCCAAACATTGTTTTGAAACTAATTCAAGGATATCGCATACCATTCAGTCAAAAACGTCCCCTCATTTATCCAAATTTAATAGAAGGCCTATTTTACACTCCAATATCAAAAGAAATGTCAACCACCATTCAAGAAATGAAATCACAGGGCATTCTAAAAACAGCTCAGCCTACGGCCAGCTTCATATCCCCCATGTTTCTAAGACCAAAACCGGGTCAGCCCGGCCGGTTTTCAATCTCAAAGCACTAAACGAATATGTACTGACAGAACCATTTCACTTAATAAACATGCATCGCATCCCAGACTTCCTACAAGCTCGCGACTGGATGTGCAAAATAGACTTGTCTCAAGCATACTTCCATCTAAAAGTAAACGAATCTCACAGGCGCTTCCTACGCCTCGTATACAATCAAGAACTACTGGAGATGACCTGTCTGCCATTCGGACTCAGTGCAGCCCCAAAAATCTTCTCTATGTTAACAAATTGGATAGTTCAATTACAACGAGAACAAGAGAATATAAGAATCCTAATGTACCTAGATGATTTTTTGATTGTCCATCAAAATACACAAACATTGCGGCAGCACGTTCAAATTACAGTACAAACACTACAAAAATTAGGTTGGAAAGTAAATTTCCAAAAATCTGTTCTCAACCCACAAAAGAGGCCTGTTCTCAACCCACAAAATAACCTATCTGGGGATACTGTGGAATACGTGGGACAACCTAAAAACACTACCAGACGAGAAAATTACTACGATAATCGAAAAGACAAGTCAAATTCTCTGACAAACGAAAGTAACACTAAAAGATATTCAGAAAATAGTAGGCCTGTTAAACTTTGCCAGCTTTGCCGTCCCACGGGGGCGACTCAATCACCGGCAGCTGGTAGTTTTCATGAACTCACTACCAAATATACCACTGAAAACTTATGTGCTGCCACACAACGTCGTAAGCGAGTTACAATGGTGGACCCAAAACTGTCACCTGCCGTCGCCGCTTCACTGCCCTCCTGCAGTCAATTTCTTGACCACAGATGCCTCAAACCACGCTTGGGGCGCCCAATTAAACAACTTAGCCCTATGGGGCACTTGGTCCGAACAAGAACAAACATTGCACTGCAATCAAAAAGAAATGATAGCCATACTACATGTACTGCAGGACAACGCTCACGTATTACAGAACAGCTCGATTCTGATACAGTGCGACAGCAAAACAGCAGTTGCTCACCTAAAAAAGGAGGTCGAGATCAATGGAATTAATGAAAATAACATATCAAATACTAAATCTATTAGACCATTATCAAATTCATTTCAGTATTCATCACATACCCGGCAAATTCAACAATCATGCCGATTATCATTCTCGTCTCCGTCATCCACCAGAGTGGCATCTACTCCCAGCGAGTCTAGAAAAAGTATTTGTGAAATGGGGACATCCCATGATCGATTTATTTACGTCAGAGACGGCACACGTAGTACACAACTATGTGACACTACATACGAGGGACTCGCAAGCCCTATTTCACGACGCATTCAGCGTTCCATGGCACTACCCACTAACATGGGTGTTTCCACCACCTTTTCTAGTTCCCAAAGTCCTAGCCCATTTAAATCAGTCGACAGGAATATTTTTAATAGTAGTACCTCGTTGGGACAGAGTGTTTTGACGAGCAGACCTTCGAGCCCGGTCTCTCGTGGCACCACTAACGCTGAAACACCTCCAAAAATGTCTGATCGATACGTCAACAGGACTCCCGCCCCCGGAAGTAGAGAAAATAACCCTCGAGGTATGGAAATGTGGGGGTGGTCAGAGGAGATACAAACGTGGAATGCTGATCAGCGATCGTTACTTACTAAGGAATTCCTGGCGAAAAACCACTTTGAACACTTACGAAGTTGCTTGGCAACGCTGGTTATCTTGGTGTGACAGACATAAAGTTAATTCAAAAAATCCTACGGGATCGCAACTTGCCAAGTTTTTATCTGACTTGTGCATAATTGATAAATTGTCATACAATACGATTCTGTTGCATAAATCCGTAGTATCTACGTTATGTAGTGCAGAGTCTTCAAGTCAACTGAGCTCTCATGTACTTGTAAAACACATTTTAAATCGATAGCTCTAAGATACCCCAAATCTTCGAAACCACCAGTATGGAATGTTAGGAAACTTACCACTTTTTTAACCAACCAAAAAGTCAACATCAATAACCCATTTCAGACGTTGCGACATACAGCGATCCTGTTGCTAAATTGCTTAGGTAGACGCATACACGATCTAGCGTTACTCAGGGTAGACCCTGATCACTACATTAAAACCGATAATAGTATAATTCTCTGGCCACCGTTCGGTTCAAAATCCGATACCAGCAATTATAGGCAATCTTGCTGGAAATTATTGTTTAACTCCAACAGTATAAATCTGAATCCATTGTTCTGGATCGAAAGAACCATAGATCTATTAAAAGAGAGGAGAAGTGATTCAAATTCTAATAATCTATTCGTTAATATTCGAGGAACGGCTAAACCCGCCTCTTGAACGGTAATAGCAGGCTGGATCAAAAGCTTGTTTAAAGAATGTGGTATATTAGCCACCCCAGGGAGTGTCCGCTGGTTAGAAAATCAACTCCTGGACAAAATCTTAGCCAGGGGAAATTGGCAATCGTCCAACACATTCAAAAAATTTCATAGGAAAGAAATATCGAGAGATAACGACACAAGAAACGTTACACATCTGTTTGAACCAATCAAGTAGAAATTATTAACTAGTTAATAATTAAATTAATCTTATGTAAACCTTATATTTAATTACAAAAAAGATATCAAGATAGATATGTAAGACACATCGTCAAATTAAGAAATGATTATTATAAAGAACATGTCTTTCCTTTACTGACCCTGCTTATATAGTAATCACATTGGCGTACATACTACTTATTATTCAATTCACTCACCTTTTTAAGTGACGTCACCAGGCGATAACAAACAGGTCTCAATATAAAGCTTCCAGTGACGGTCAACAGTATAAACAGTATATATAATATAAACAGTACGAGGTGCATCCTAAGCCTATTTAGCTTGAAAAGTAAAATCCGAAGAAGGAACAAGAAAAGGAAGAAAATAAAGTAAAAGTGAATTAGTGAGTTAAAGTAAAGTGTAGTAAATGTAAAGTGTAGCAAAAGTGAAGTGTAGTAGTGAGAAGAAGTGAACTGTTCTGTGCAGTAAAAAAAAGCGAGTGACAGTGAAGTGACGTTATCGCGCGTAACAGTAAAGTGACGTTTCCACACGCAAGACAGTGAAGTGACATTTCTGCTTACGTACCAGTGCAGTGATACGCGTAGAAAGAGGACTAGTACGCTGTCAATGTGAGTACCCATACCCACTTAAGTGGTAATTACAGGCACTATTCCATAGGACTGTCGTTTCCTATTCTATCCCCAGTCCACTCTCGTGACAATATCTATTAGTATAAAACAAGTGAAATCAGGTACTTTTTTAAACGTCAGAAAAAACATACTACACACACATACACATTTTGGCCCAGTCTACATCTCTATTCTTAGTTGTAGATAGGTCTAAGGGTAGACTAGTAGATGCTTTTTAGACTTTTTTATAGGACACCCAAACACACACAATACATACATACATAATATCACGCCTGTTTCCCGCAGGGGTAGGCAGAGACTATGGACCTCCACTTGCTACGATCCTGACAAACCTCTTTTGCTTCATCTAAACTCATCAATCTCTTCATACATGCCCTTCGGTTACGGGTACTTTTTACCTCTCCTTTTTTTTAGAACGTCTGCAATTTGGTCGCAGAAAGTTCGCCGAGGCCGACCTTTTCCTACTGTTCCCTTCACATTCGTCATATAAATATTTTTCGTCAATCTCTTTTCACAATTAAAATAATAATAATACTTTACATAACATGATTGGGCTGAATTTTGAAACAGTTAGTTTAAAATAAATAATTTTTAGAAAGGTGTTTACACACATTACCTATATGCTGGTGAATAGAAATTATCTTTATTTTGAAGTCGAATGTTCGGAAGCAACATTTAACACCCACCAGACCATCACTCGTTAATTACCATTCGATTCTTAATCACTTACCTCCGTCGAGGGCTTCTTTTCAAACTTTTTATAAGCTTAGATCAACTTCAAACAAAAATGTTTCTATTGCACGTTGCACCAAATCATTTTCATTTACCCATAAATTAAAGTTATTTTTTGTAAATGGCAACATGTCGATAGAATGAAAGAGATGTAAATATCTTCTGATTCATTCATTCAATGTTAGCAGCGCCATCTATTGTTCAATTGTGTTATCTATCCCGCTTACATTGCCAGGGTAAAAAAAGTTTGATAATATTGTTATTGATTTTTCTAGTATATTTTGGGTTAAAAATATATGAAATGAACTAAAAAGTTAACAAAAAAATTAAATTTTCATTATTCAAAATGAAAAGTCCACTCTTCAAACCAGAAATATATTTCGAAAAATGTATTACTAGCGCCATCTATTGTTCCAGATTAGCAAAATAAAGTTATTCCGTCAAAAGAAACGGAAAAACACGAGTGTGCGTCGCCTCGGTAGTTATCAGCTGAATTATTCGGCTAAAATGCCCTGGCACGGGCATACGTAGTCGTCGGTCCGCCATTACGACGCAGCCGAGACACGTTCGTCGTATTTAGTTAAATATTTTCGTTTATAAATGAGTAATAACGCTCATGAACTAAGTAATCGACTTCTGAATGCGTTGGATAACAATTACAATGTAAGTTTACGACTTTTGAAGATCGTAAGTCCTAATAAGCAGAGTGGAGATACGAGAGCAGTCCCCACGAGTCTCGACACTCGATTCAATGTTGCGATTTGTCCACTTGGGAGGTTGTCCCAGGAGTGTTGTGGTTATCCATACCGCTGATGATGAGTGTTAAAGCAGTAAAGTTGATAAGATAGAGATGTGGTGTCGTGTAACTAAAGAAAATGTGTGTGTGTGTGGATACGTGATGTGAGCGAGCGCGGTGGGGCCACTGACGTCGTCTCGCGGCGCGCCGCCCGCCGTCCCTCCGTCCCCAGTGCCAAATATTTTGCAATGTGAAAGTGTGGAATCATGCCACGCGTGATCTCTCCTGTCGATTTCCACGCTGTGCTCTTTCGCGGGGGGTGCATGGAAAATATGTTTTTTGTACCTTTTGACCTTACGTGAGTACCTACGTGATGTAGTTATTTGCGCTCCGGAGTCACCCCGGGTAGCTTGGACGGCTCTGTCGCGGGTGCATTCTTGATATTTCGGTGTCTCCATTGCGATTTCGATTGTGCAACTCTAGGTCATAGCAGTTTTCGCAATAATTTCAAGCTGGTTGGTTCTCTATGGTTGTTGCTATGGGCACTGCTCCATTATTCTTTTCAGGTTTGTCTCGTAGATGATGAATATTAGTGATAATTATCACAGAAGTTGTTATCACAACAAATGATTAAGCATTTCTGTGATATCATTGATATGTTTATGACTTTATAAGCTTAGTGATGTACCTATATGTAACTATTTGTATTTCCTAGAATGTTCAATTGTATTGTGTGCAAGCGCTTCCTGTTTCCAGACCAGTGTTTTATGTAAGCGAACATATGGATGTGTTACTTTACAGCAACGTGACATTTATAAATGGTTATCACAGACTTTGTAGATCATGCATGAATAAAACATTTAAGTTCTATGACTCTAAAGACAAAAGTCTACTTTGTGAGTTAACTAACATACATAGATTGAATTCTGTGATAAGTAGTTGGTAAAAATATTAAAACAAGTCTCCTCAATAGGGTTTTTTTGGGAGTGGGGGATTCCCTCTTGCAACCCTATCTGTCGGAGTTGCATAGTTTTCGAGTAATGAGTGATAGTAGATAAGTATTACTATCGCTGATAGAATTGTTTATGTATACAGTCACACGAGTAGAGGAAGGGATGTAGTAACTAGTAGTTTAGAGGATATTCATTTTTCTCTATTCTAACCTAAAAATGTATGGAGTATGATAAGAATCCTTAATATAAGAAATGATTTCGATTCTGCCCCCACATTTGTCCCAAGTGGTCATAAAAAAAAACTTAAGGGGGGACTATACCGGTCCACCCCTATCCCCTCTCCAACCCTCAAAGATGGCGACTTGTTTTAAGATCCAACCTGAATAGTTTACAATCTTTGCACATATAAAAATGAACTGCCTCAAAGGTTCAAAATTAACCCATTTGTTTATGCGCTACAATGCAACAGACAGGTACACAAACATATCAAACTTATAATAGCCCTCTTTTTCATCTGGGGTTGAAAATAGTTTAAATGATACAAAATATATCCACACTCTCCCCCTCCTCTTTAACTCCCTTTTTCCCTTGATTACCTTCACTGCAAATTTAACTTTTATAAATGTGGGCAATTGTTAACGTTCAGGCGGCAACTCTTGAAATTCCATCATTTGTCAGTCATACTGCAAGTCTTTCACAGTCATGGCGGCTAGGCTTTGGAACTCTATTCCTGCTCATGGAGGAATGGCACCATCGCAAGATTCATTTAAGGTCAGATTCATTTAAGCCAAATCTTTTCTGGTGGAGTCACACTTGAGCTAATTAATCAAGTATATTATATATATATGTTTGTGTGTGTAAGTTTATGAGAAGTATATATGTATGTGTATGGGTATGTTATGCATTTATGTATCTATAAACCTTTTAAATATCTAGTACGTACTTCTACCTTTTAATTGGGTAAATGTCCTCTTAATTTATCACAGGTTAATTGGAAGAGATCCCTATAAGTCCACCATCATATATTTGCCCTTTCGAATTTTATGCACTTTATTTTGTTTTTACAAATATCACTAAAATCTCCATAGACAGGAAGTCTAGCCATTACTAAGAAATGCACTACCTGCCACTGAAATGATAATGATTAAATCAAATGTATACCTACCTAGTTAACAGCGGAACAGTGTTGCATTTAGTTAAGTTGCCTAAGTGCATCTGGCGTACCTTTTAACTATGACACAGAATTAATATACAGAACGGAATCTACTTATGTCCCCCGCAATATTCGTCCCCGTTCCCCGTCCTCGCACCTCTGCCCCATTCTCGTCTTGTTGGGTGTTGAGCAGGTAGCTGTGCTGTCAGGTGGTCCCATAGAAATTTTATCAAAACTGCTGTGTACTTCGGAGATGAAGTAGGTTTTTAGTTGTTCAAAATTATTAACAAAAAATCGTATCAAAATTGGTTCATTTCATTCACACACACATGCATTAGGTGACTTACAAAAAAAACTGTAATAATAGGATATGTACTTGATTACTTTTTATCGTAATTTAGTTTCAAAGTATTACATCAGGAACTTTTTCTTCCTATTGATACAGTGATGCAAGATTGGTACAACAGAGTGTAACTAGTATGTTAATTGTAATTCATTGGTGTGTATATTTTTGACACCCGACTAAAAAGAGGTTGATATACGTTTGACGCTAATGTTTGACTGAGGCGTCGTAGCGCTCGAACGGATGCACCGATATCCATGCGGATTTTTTTTACGTGAAAGCAAATTGCGTTTCGGTGGTTCTTAGCTATGTTTGATGAAAATTGGTTTTAAGCTATTTAAAAATTATTTTAGGTTAACGCTAAAAATATTTTTTTTGTGGCAAATAATAAATGCGTCTAGTCTAGAAATATAAATTACTTGGAATATGTAGTTCTCCTACTCATATGGATGGTGTCTTAATGTTTACCAAACTAAAACGCGTTATAAAGTTTTTTCATAATTAATGACCAGCTACTAATGTGGTTCACAGCTACTGATGAGGGCTTGAAAGTCGGTTTTTTGTAATTTGCCTGTAGCGAAAAAACTTCTTGACCTCATTTGTTACACCTTTAAAGGTCTTCTTATCTATGTTTATCCCAATATATTTTTGGTCTTTAACATATTGTCCCTTAATTTTTGACCTGAAAACATATGTTTCTTTTGGAGTCTATCGCCAAATTGTTAAACAGTCATGGGCTACTTTCAATGCAATGT
Organism: Acrobasis consociella; assembly: GCA_963555685.1. NCBI lineage: Eukaryota > Metazoa > Arthropoda > Insecta > Lepidoptera > Pyralidae > Acrobasis > Acrobasis consociella. Next base: position 38,587,581 of record OY743104.1, on the reverse strand, counting down.
GTTACTGATTAGAGCCTTTATAAGGCCTTGTGGTATGCTAATATGTAAGAAAAGCCAATATGGGCTAAATTGGTTGAAATAGGTAGACCAAAATAAGATTGAATATTGTTTCAAAATTCAAAATTTAAATATCCAGTAAGACCTTTACACGTCAATCAGTATCCTAATTTTTGTGTTTATAATTTGTTTATTTTTATTTTAAAGAAAACCAGTTTCACTACAGCCTCTGCTGAGAATATAGGCAATGCGGCTGGCAACCCGTCACTATTTTGATTTCCTTTACACTTGTATGTCAAATATAATTTTATTAACATCACCTTTTGGTCTTGTGGCCCAAGGCTTTATCAGGCCAGGTGCACTCCACAGTTTTCAGTATGAAGCTAAGCGGCCCCTCTAACGTGGTTTAGACATAAGGTTGACATAAAGACTGTTAGTGTGTTTAGTGGATGTTCTTCAGCAATATGTATTTAATGTTTGCTCTTAGCTTCATAGTGTTAATTACAAATTGTGTTTATTTTGAAATGACTGCAAAAAATAAGCTTATCAACACTTTTTTATGAATGTTTCCGATAACTCAAAGAACAATTTGAAAAATTCTTTTTTTTTGTACTTTATCATCATCCCCTGGCCGTTTACGGCTACGGTGACTATTTGTTTGACATTTTATTATATATATATCTATACTATATTTTGTAGTTACTTGGCAGGTGGTCCCTAGAAATTTTATCAAAATCGGTTGGTGAAGCTGATTTTTGGTTTAGATATTTTTTTTTTAATCTATTATTTTACCGAGGCTTCAGTTCACTTGGTGTGACTATGCCAGCCTCATGGGGAACTACAACTAAGTATTATCTAACTTCTGTGCACCATCACAGCTCGCAGAAAAAAATTAGAAAAATTATGTACCCAAATAAATCCCCAGTAGTCTTACAATAGTAGGAAATGGTTTTTTCTTATTTTTCGCAAGTCAAACAAATGTCGTAAAACCACCAACGCATAAACTGAATGAGATTAATATTTCCTGATAAATGTGTTTTCCAAACATTCGTACTGCTCGCTTGGAAAGTAAGTTTTATATGAGATTTATGGGTTAGTGGCCAATAGTGGCCAACCAAACGTGTTATTTATAAATTTTCGAGCTATATAAAAGGTATTGTCTAGTATACTATTTTTTTTTCTACTTAATAGATATCTTTGTAGGAAAGAAGCAAAAATTGTTAATTTGCATACATCAGAAATAAAAATCACACATGTTAAGCATCGCTGGGTATGGTTTGCACTTGGGTGGTTGATTGGACAAGTGGCATAAAAATGTGCCTACGAGCTTCGGTGGGCGCGTTAAGTTGTTAGTTAAGTTGATATAACTGGCAGACGTCTTGGCCATTTGGCAGACAAGTTTATTTGCCAGGCAAATTATTAAAAAAAACCCCGACTTTCAGCCATTCATCTCTCATAACTTTTAAACAGCTGAACAATTTCCATCAAACATAGCTAAGAACTATCTAGATCAAGTCAGCTTTCGCAAAAAGCCGCATCAAAATCGGCTTATTCTTTTAGGCACTACGATATCACAGACACGTCAACCTTATAACCCCCTCTTTTTGTTCGGAGGTTAAAATCAAACTGCAGGCTCTGCCATCTAAACAAGCTAATTGGGTAGATACTGGGTCAAAAATAATTTATTCAGTATCTACACTTGTTAAAATAAAACGTCATAAAATAGTGCCACATTTCATTGATCAAATCTATTTTCAACAAGAATGCAGATGTATTATTGCAGAAAAACTAATATATATTGATGATAAGAGGGCTATTTGACTTCAAAAAGCATGATGTCACAGTTGTGTATTTCATACAAATCATAGAAAATGTTACGAATGTCAAATGCGAATGCGAATACGAATGTTTAGGCTGCTAATTTGCGAATGCGAATGCAAATTTAGACATCAAGTATTACAAAAAACATACATTTTTGAATTAATTATCCAATCTTTTTAATCAAAAAATGGCTAACTTTTAAATTTCATTCCTGGTGTCATAAAAATCTGTCATATTATCCCAAAATAGTTTAAAATACAATAAACTATTTGTTTACCTAAAAATGAGCCATTACAGCAGACTGCAACTAAAACAAAACAAACCAAGCAATCACAAAACTCAATAATAATAAACGCGTAATAAACGCTTCCTATTGGTCGAAATTATCACATGCGCGAATCCCCGCAACGCAGAGATGCTGCGCGGGCGGTCCGAAACGCAGAGATGCTGCGCGGGCGGTCCGAAACGCAGAGATGCGGCGCGGGCGGTAGGCGCGGCATGACCTGCACACTGATTGATGCGAATGCGAATGTTTAAAACGATGCGAACTATTCGCATATGCGAATGCGAACATTCCTAACATCCCTAGTTTGTTTTGACATTTAGAAAAAGTGATTTGAGTTGTTGTCATGTAGCAGAGCACTATGAATATTTATTTGTGGCATTTTGTCTTTTACAACTGGTTTGGCAGTGGAACTATTAGAATTAAATTGATTGGTCTAGATTCTAGATCTAATCAAGTATGCGCCACCTGTTTATTTAATACTGATAATGTTTAGGATTGACGTCAGTTCGTTAAACTATAGCCAAATCATTTAAAGAGGATACATTAATTTTTTGGGGTCCGGTGTGCTGCCCTTTGAAATTTATTAATGAAAGTAAACGGAGACATCATAAAAAGTTTGTCTCATAAGTCTCTAGAATACCCTTCAAACAATTTTATGAACTCGTTTAAAGTGAGAATGTGAAGCATTTTTAGCATTTTTGTGAAAAACTACCAGTTTTAGCACTTTATTCGGGTATTTCTTCTCAACTAACAACCGACTTCAACACCACTCTGCTACCCATTTTGATAAAATTTCAATAGGACCACCCTAGGTATGCCCTTTTAAACGAAAAAAGAATTTGCCAAATTGATCAAGGCGTCTTCAAGTAAAAAAAAAAACAAAAATTCCCACGAATTTATGACATCCTCCTTTTTTAAACTCTTTATAAACAATGTATGCAAAGACTGAAAGGCAAATGTGAATGAGAGTCAGGAAAGGAGAGGTCAGAAGTACCCTTAAGCCGATGGCATGTATGAAGAGAGTCGAGGTACACTGAAGTTGAGTGGCACGCTGCAGCGGCAGCCGCAAAGAGGTCTGTCTAGATTGCAGCTAGTGGAGGTCCATAGTCTCTGCATAGACGACGTTTAATAAGTTTTTTTTTTATAAAAATTGTATATTAAAGCTTTGTCTTTTTGATTACAGGTTGTCGACATGCATGCTGTCAACGAAATCATATCCGCTTTGGAGAGAATCAATATCACAAAAGAGCTGTTGGAGGTAAGATCTTTATTTTTTCCTAGCTAAGCCTACTTTTCCACTGCATATGCGAGGCAAATTTAGGCAAAGTAAAAGTCCATTTTTTTGTTAAAACCAACGTGAGACAGACATTTTTAGCATCAATTAAACGGGTTACTCACGTAGACTTTGTGGCTCGAGACGACATCATGTGCGCGCGTCCTCTAGTCACATCTTTGATGAAGACCTCCGGATGAGGTCGAAACATGTCGGCTAGTAGCTTGGTTTTTAAGTGAGAAACCTGTATAATTCATGCTAATAAGTGTTCGTTTATACCGTGCAAGTATCTTGCCTCTTGTCCTGTTGCATACAGAAAATTTAAATCAAATTCCATTACATTTCTCCCACCTTGATCAGGTCGCCTAACCAACGCTTCGCTTGCTAGTGCATTGTCGACTTTCGAGAATCTTTTTGCCCCAACGGCCATAGGTTCGTCGAGCTGTGTCCCGTCCACAGCCATTTCATCTGTCAAGATAACTATTGTCTGAATATTTTTATTTTTTATTAACCTGTACTGTCCCACTGCTGGGCAAAGGTCTCCCCCATATCCTTCCACCTATCCCGATTTTGTGCGACCTGCGACCAATTCTTCTCAAAACATCTGATGTCATCACTCCAACGCTTTCTAGGCCTGCCCGGTTTCCTACGACCATCCATGGTGGTCGTATGGTCTGAATATAAATCATATAAATAAATAAATATACACGGACAAATCACATAGATTGAGCTAGCCCCGAAGTAAGTTCGAGACTTGTGTTATGGGATACTAACTCAACGATACTATATTTTATAACAAATAGTCAAATACGTATAGTATAGATAATTATATACAGTAAGTTAAACATCCAAGAGCGAGGTCAATCTGAAAAATATAATTTTCCATCTTGAGCTAACCGGAGATCGAACCAGGGACCTTCGGACTGGCAGCCTGGCGTGGTGACTACTATACTAGGCCACAGAGGACAAAATTTATTGCTCCAATCTGTCTGTCACTGACTCAAAAACGCAGCCTTTTTGGTCACAGTCAAACCAACTGAGCGAACTGTATAATAGAAAATATATTCACCAACTATAGGACACCCACCAACTAGGTGGTCAGACGACTTTAGGTTGCAGGTAACGCTAGATGCAGGCCGCTTCCAATCGGTCGTTTTGGAAAACTTTGGGGGAGGCCTATTTCCAGCAGAGAACTTCCTGCAGCTGATGTGATGACGATGATGAATATTATAAATCACCAAACCTTCCAGACCACCAGACTTGGGAAGCACGTGAATGAGCTCCGTAGGAAGACCACAGACCAGAGCCTCGCGCGGCGCGCCAAGGTGCTGGTGAAGCGATGGCGGGACCTGGTCATTCCCAGCGTGACGTCACCCGGACACACAGGTACTTAGTAAAGTGTGCTGTTTAAACCCTTTCCTAGCGTAATTGAAAGCGCGCGTGTGGCCAGCGCTGGTCAAACGCGTTACTCTGAAACCAGCCTCACCGCGAGACTTTATATCAGTTGTCGTGCCCCCAGCGCGAGGCATAGAGAATCACACTATCACAGTAATATTTTCAGTTTGTGAGTGTGTGTGTGTGTGTGTGTGTGTGTGTGTGTGTGTGTGTGTGTGTGTGTGTGTGTGTGTGTGTGTGTGTGTGTGTGTGTCATCATCATGTCTTTTTGTCTCCACTGCAGGAGCACGACCCTCTCTGTACTACCAAAGCCATACTTGGTCAGAGCAGCCAGAAGACTTGGCCTACACTCACCTCGCTAGCCAGACGGGCTGGTCTCGTTGATGTTCATAAGCTTTGTTTAGCTTGTATTTCCTGAGTCGCCTTCTAAGTCATCCATGGGAGGACGTGGAGTGGCCCTATTCCACCCTGCCGGAAACCACACGGCAAAAACATTATACAAACTTACGGTATTTTACGTAAATGTATAATTCCAAATACACCTTTCTGTTCTCATCTATCGTGGCATAAGAGTGGCTTAAGAGAGGCATAAGAGTGGCAACTCAGTAGAGGGACAAAAATAGTTTGAGCCAAACGAAGCGATAAAAAGAATAAGAATATATCATAGGATATGGCAAAATACAGTTTAATACCGGATTTTTTAACTACCAGAAAAAAGAAAGGTGTTGTACGTTTGACGCAAACGTCTGTTGGTTTATTAGTTAACTAAGAAAATGTGTTTGTGTGCAGGTTCAAACCGCTCTTCAGCGGAGCGCGCAGTGCGCAGGCTCGGCGGCACCCCCCTCACCTCTCCCGCACTCTCAAGGGTAACTATACAAGCTCGTTATTATAGTATGTTATACAAGGTCTAACAAAATATACTGAAAAATGTTTAAGGGTGAATTCGGTCCATGATACTGAACAATTTTCCCCGAGGAACATATAGCGAAATATGAAAGTTTTGGCCTCCCATACAACAAGACCGAACAGCTTATCGGTAGTCCGAGTCACTACCACCAAATGTTTAGCTTTTTTTTAATTTTTCAATATGGCCGCCAAAGTCAACGGGATTCGATTTTACTTTAAATCAATGTCTTTTTGTTTTTGGAATCCAAGATGGCGTTTGGATTTAAGAATTTTCACTTATTAGTTCATAACGTCCTAACGTCCTAGTGTAACATAACCCGTGAAATTCGAAAGTGGAATCAGATTTTGGCTACAAGATGGCCGCTCACACATACTTGATGTTTCCTTTACTGTTCTTCACCTAAATTCCAACAGCTGCACGAAAATAGTTTCAGTATAGTTTGTTGGATACAATTAATTCAACTAATGGATTAATTTATAAATTATATTTTTAAGTGTCAAACTAGCGAAAAAGCAGACAGGCAAAGACAATAAGAAAAACATATTACTTACGTGTTGTTGACAATACGAGGATCGTTTTGTTGTAGAAAGAGATATAAAAAATGTAATGTGAAACTTTGATTTTTAGCAAGTGGTCAGCCCCGCTGTTCCCAGTCCGCGACCTCCGTCGAGGCCAGGTGAGACTCTTAATGTATTTAGTACTAAAATTGCAGAAAAAAAAAACAAAAAACATCGACCATCTCATACAAGTTGCCCGGACGGCTGCACACTTTCGTATGGAAATGCTTTTTTCCTGCTGTCTTAATAATTCCCAGCGCAACTTTTGTTTAGAAAATTCTACAATGTATTCGTATTAAAAACTTTTTAAAAAATTTATAAAATCGGTAAATTCTTTCTTAGAAAGATTCTTTATGGTGTGATAAAGAGAAATAGGGATTCATTTTTATACAACGTGGAATTACATTCCGTAATAAGTCACGAACATCAGACAAACCACGGGCTGTACTAGATCACTATAGTACAATGATAATAAAATAACAGACAATAAACAAAAACTATGATCTTCACATTTTCGCATGGAAATGACATTTTTTTTTTAAATTTCCGTATTTTAATTTTATTATAGAATAGAATAGTTACCACTACAAGTCTTCCCGTGGATGGCGTAGAAGGCGACTTAGGAAACTACACAAAACTTATAAACATAAATGAGACCGCCCAAACCCGTCTAGCCAGCGAGAAGAGTGTAGGCCAAATCCCCTGACTGCTCTGGCCAAGTATGGCTCTGGTAGTACAGAGAGGGTCGTTCTCCTGCAGTGGAGACGAAAAAGACTTAAAAATAAGATAAGATTAAATTCATTATACTATAGTAATCTAGTATGTCCCTTCCACGTTGCATAGATGCGCTTAACGCATTTTTAACAGTTACTTTTTCGACAGTTCTATATAAATGAAACAAGCCTTTATGTTGCTCCCAGTTGAGCTCAGCCTATATAGTTAAAAAATGCGTAAAATCCGTTCAGTAATTAGAAGATTAGCGTACTTAATATCATCATCATCATATCTTCTTCTTATCGAGTGTGTTAGTGACTAACACTAGTGTCAGAGTTTTTAAACCGCCTTAAAGGCCTCTGACATGGTTTTAGGTAACGACCAATGTCAAAGACAGTGACCGGGACCGACGGCTTAACGTGCCCTCCAAAGCACGGATCATCTTACTTATCAGACAATCAGGTGATCAGCCTGCAATGTACTAACCAAACCAGGACAACAACACAAAGTCGTTGCCCCCGCCGGGAATCGAACCCGCGACCTCCGGGTATGAGCCGAACGCTCTAACCACTACATCACGGAGGCTGTAAATATAAGCCGCAGGAAATCAACTGCTGGACATAGGGCCTTCAAGCTACTGTTTTGACGTAAATCACCTCCATTCCAAAACTTCGAAGGGCTGTCTTGTTCGATGAAATCTTTGTGAATTTTACTACTTTGCTAAAACTATTGGTTATTTATTTTTTGTTAATTTAGTTGACGGTCTGAAGAAAATTAATATATTTTTACACATCAGAGTTTCTTTCAAAAAATTACGCTGGTGACAACTTTGCTTAAATTAAGAAGAAGAAAGCGAAACTAAAGGTGTATGTCCACTGTCGCAGCATGGGGCGGGTACGAGTCGGACTCGCAGGACGTGATCCTGGTGGACGACGACCCGCCGCCCGCCGTCAAGCCGCCACCGGACCCGCTCACAGGTCAGTGTTACTGTGGTTTAAATACCTGAACCCAAAGTCAAACATTTTTGATCTATGTACTCGTTCTTAGGTGACAAATAGTTCCCGTTTGTTTGTTTTTCGTGTAAGTGGCCAACATTGGTGTCAGATTTTTCAGGCTGCCTCAAGGCATTTGACATAGCTTGATGACTGCTATACAATGATGACAGCCGGGAGCAACGGCTTATACGTGCCTTCCGAAGCACGGCGGAGCTCGAGAATTTTTTTATGCCACTTGTGGTCACCCATTCAAGTGCGGACTACGCCCGGGGTCGCTTTACTTGCGAAAGCGCTAGTTCCCGCTATCTTGTTGCATTTACATGACTTTCTTGTAGCGATTGATACTATTTATGCTAAGCTGCTAGAAGTAGAACATTCCAGAAGAGTCTATTAAGAATGATCTAGAAAGGATGTAGAATGTTCCAGAATGATTAGGAATATATAGAGGGTTGTGGAATATTCGAGAATAATCCGAGTTCACGCACGGGTCACAATGTCATACACTCGAACATTGTAAGTCGAGGTCGCGAGTCTAGTACGCGAATTCTCTAGAAGATCTAGGTACCTAGGCAGGCATATACACGGTGATTTTTTATTGGTTTTGGAGCCGAAGGCCACTTAAAAATCGTTAGTAAGACCTAATTAGCTAGTCAAAATAAAAATTCAGGACCAAAATTTTTTGACTAAAACTCGAAAGTAAAATCGAGGGATCAATAATTAGTGCCGCCGCCGCCGGCCGGCCGCCGGGGTCACGCGAGTTCACGCGACAGTTTTGGACGAGTGTACTACGTGGTCTCGATCGAAAATCATTTTTGTAACTTTTTTATCTTATGTCATACACAAATTTGGATTACGTTTATGGATAGAGTAATTTATTTACTGTACGACATTTTCTTTTCCAAAACCAATGAAAAGTCAGCGTGTATATCTAATATGTCTAGTGTGTATATCTAGTCTAAGTGAGCTTTCGGTGAAATAACTTCGAAGAGAATTATCCAATGATATCGGCAAATAACTCATACGACTATAGCGACGAATTTTGCACTACGACTGCGGCAGACCATATCTGTGTGTCAATCTTTGGTTCCGTAGTGAATAAATTTCTTAAGAAGAATTTTGGCGTTTTACTCGCAAATCTCGAACCCCAGTTTCGTAACAATACTTGTATCAATTGAGACTTTTAATTCTACCTGAGTTGTAGTATATGTCACTGACAATGATCCGAAAATAATCACTACTAATAGATAAAAAAGAATGAGATACTTAAATAAAAGTCAGTCAAAAGAACACCGCTTAGAGCTTACGTAGTAAAAAAAATTCTATGTCTATGGCTTAGAGTATACATTTGTTTGACAGCTGTGAAGCGTCCGCCGTCCGCCACTCCTCCGCACGAAGAGAAGAAGGCGAAGAGGGACAAAAAACCTAAGAAAAGAAGGTAACTACTGTGTTCGAGGTCATCGAACAGCGATATTATCCAGTCAGCATTTTACATTATGACGTTAGTTAGGCAATAAGTATTTTAGTACGCAATAACCAGCCGCACGGCGTGTACCTTTTACCATCTCACCATTTTAAATAAACCATTAAGTATAACCATTTTATTCCTGCTCCATCTTTCACCAAATAACCATTTCATGTAGTTAATTACATCATAATTTAATTGTGTTATATTTTTAACCCCTGACAAAAAAGAGGGGTGTCATAAGTTTGACGCTAACGTCTATCTGTCTGTGGCATCGTAGCGCTCGAAAGAAGGCACCGATTTCGATGCGTTTTTTACATAAAAGAAAGTTTTCTTGTGGTGGTGGTTCTTAGCTGTTTAATAGAAATCTTTCTAGCCGTTTAAAAGTTGCGTTCGAGTCAGAGTTTCCAGACTTCTCACCAGTGAGAACAATGTAGGACCAAATAAATAGATAAACACTGTCGCCGGGGCCATGCTATGTGGTCTGTAGTTTATGTGGCTTTTAAATCAAGTTTAGTGCTTTTGTGATTTTTATAAGGGTTCCATACCCAAAAGGTAAAATTGGGACCCTAAGACTCCGCTGTCTGGCTGTCAACAGGCTGTATCTCATGAACCGTCAGTAGCTAAACCGTTGAAATTTTCATAGATGATGTACTGCTGCCGCTAACAGATGCTAAAAACAGAATAAAATAAATATTTAACTGGGGCCCTCGTACAACAAACGTGATTATTATAGACACAGCTCCACGTGCGCGAGGCTGACTCGCACTTGGCCGGTTTTATTTTTGCTACGCGTTCGCAGGGGCTACAGTCGTGCCGGATCCGGTGCGGAAGCAGCTGCCGGTGCCGAACCGGTCCCCTTACCCCTCCCCTCTGCGCCCAGCAGTGCGGTCCCGGCGCCGCTCCCGGAGCCGTCGGCCGGCTCGCCATGGCCGGCGCGGAACGGCGCCGGGGAGCGGAGGCGCAACGGGTTCCGGAGGGAAGATAGGAAGATCGACCCCTACACCGCGCTCGTCAATAAGATGCCACCTGCGGGGGCTAAGAAGAAGGTATGATATTAAAATTCTTCTCAAACATGCTCGGAAATTATCTATGTACTAGCTGCGTATATAAATAGTAGCATGAGTTAATCCAGGATGTTAGCTTCTTGCATACCAAATTTTATCAAAATCTGTCCAGCCGTTTGCGCGGGAAGAAGTAACAAACATACACACTCACAAACTTAAGCGTTTACAATATTAGTGTGATTAATAATATGTTGAACCGATCGAGAACGGGCGAGATGAGGGATGTTACGAATGTCACATTTTCTACAATGATGCGAATGCGAAAACGAACGTTTAGGCTGCGAATGCGAATGCAAATGCGAATGTAGACATAAAGTATTACAAAAAAACATACATTTGAATTAATATCCAAAAGGCAGCATTGCCACGTTGTATGGCAATGCTGATTCTTTGAGCCAGATAGTTACCAGCCCTTTGGTCATGGGATAATATATTAGTGGGACTACATAATTTGTAATTTTTAGTTTTAATTTTAGTTTTAATTTAAATTTTAATAAGTTTGTATAGTTTGAATTTAAGTTTAATTTTATTTTATTTTCCTATAATAAAGAACATATCCAATAATTTTAATCAAAATCTGTCTTATTACCCTTATCCTAGTTTAAAATATCATGAACTATTTGTTAACGTAATGAGCAATTACAGTAGGCAGAGTGCAACTTCTTCTTTCATCCGCATAATGTCCACTGCTGGACATAGGCCTCTCCCAAAGATTTCCAAAATGACCGATCTAGAGCGGCTTGCATCCAGCGCCCTCCAGCGACCTTGGTCAGGTCGTCAAACCACCTTGTGGGTGGGTGTCCTACGCTTCGCTTGCCTGTACGTGGTCGCCATTCGAGAACTTTTTTGCCCCATCGGCCATCGGTTCGTCGCGCTATGTGTCCCGCCCACTGCCATTTTAACGAGCTAATCCGCTGGGCTATGTCAGTGACTAGTTCTCCTACGAATATCGTCATTTCTGATTCGATCACGTAGAGAAACACCGAGAGCCCTTTCCATAGTGCGTTGCACGACCTTGAGCCTTCTTATGAGACCCATACTAAGGGACCACGTTTCAGAGCCATAAGTCATCACTAGTAACACATTGCATTGGTTGTAAACTTTATTGTGCAACTAAAACAAAACAAATCAAGCAATCTCAAAAAACTCACGTGAAACAAACGCTTTTTATACATACATACATACATACTATCACGTCTTTATCCCTAATGGGGCAGACAGAGCATTTTGAGTCTTGCGGTTCTATGCAGAGCCCAGGGCCGCAAGGCCCAAAAGCCACTTTTAGCGTCATAGTGGGCCAGAAGATGGAAAAGCAATCAATACAGTGATGGGTTGCTAGCCGCATCGCCTGTTAACATGATTTGCATTTTTGCCCATTCCCTCGATCGGCTTTTACGATCTGCATGGGAAGAGAAGCAGCTGGTACATTCTAAGTTTTTTTTTATTTCTCCCAGACCAGCATGGGAGCTTTTAAACGCTTTTTATTGGTCGAAATAATCACTTTACGCGCGAATCCACGAAACGCAGAGATGCGGCGCGGGCGGTAGTAGGTATGGCATGACCTGCACACGTCACTGATGCGAATGCGAATGTTTATAACGATGCGAACCATTCGCATATGCGAATGCGTATATTCGTAACATCCCTAGTTTGAATCATGATAATAGGCGATGCGGCTAGCAACCGATCACATTTTGATTTCCTTTTCCATCTTAATGCCGGCTAAGCGTGGCCTTTGGGTCTTACGGCCCTGGGCTCTGTCGACCCCGTCAGGGATAGACAAAAATGTATTTATATCTGTATTAAGGTGTTCAAAGTGCGATAGTTTAAAAACCAATATGCTCGGAAATATAGGCATTATTATAGCATAAAGTAGAAACGAAGTTTGTAATTCTTGGCTCATGCATTACTTTATCGGCCTAGGCCAATAAAGTAGGTATAAAAAAATCATGTCCGGCTATTGCTCAAAACTTGTTAATTTAACTAGTTTTTTTGTTGTTATTTCTTTTTTCTAAAATATTTCGCACAAAAAAAAATATAACTGTGTAACTTTGATTTTTTATTTGTCATGCTCTCTCTTCGAGCATATACAACGTGGAAGGGACATACCCGTTATAAATCGAACAACGGGATATACTAGATCACTGTAGCAGAATAAAATTAAAAAAAAATTGGTTGCCTGTAAAGTCGGTATACGGGCGAAAGTTTTACGTGACAACGCGATCATAGTTGAGTGGGAGAGAGACGCAAGGCATTCGGCGGGCCTCTCTCTCGTTCGGTGACTCATCGTAACGTTACCGAGCGTTACACTTTTTCATAAGTGACTCCCAGCCGCAACCTAATTTAAGACGTTGTCACGTCAATAACAGTTAAAATACCAAAACAAAAGTCATTCTCATCCAAATGGCCCGAGCGGCTGCACATTTTAGTATTGAAATGCCAATTTTTATTTGTTTTTCACGGTTATTTTAATTCCATTGTACTATAGTGATTTAGTATAGCTCGTGGTTCAATTAATTACCCTTCCACGTTGTATATGAATACGATAACAATTTTACTAAAATTTATGTTTTATTTTAAAATAACACCAAAATTTGCTTAATTTTGGCTGAGGAAGAAAAAGATTTTTTTTGTGTTTTGACAATTTGCAACAAAAAAAGAAGAAAGAATTTTATTTTTACTAGTGTGATTTATAAGTGTTAAACCGATCGAGAACTGAGCGAGATTTGCCAGGGATGTTACGAATGTCACATTTTCTACAATGATGCGAATACGAATGTTTGTTTGTTTGTTTGTTTGTAATAACTTTATTGTACCAAAAAACAAAATAAAATACAAAAATTCGAAACAGCAAATATACAAAGGAAGACTTATCCCATGTAGGGATCTCTTTCTGTCAACCTGCGATAGATTGAGAGGACATTTACTCAATTAAAAGGTAGAAGTAAATACGTACTATATACCTAAAAAGATTAGACATATATAACTACATTACATACACATATACAAACACATATACTTTATACTCATAAACATACATACAAATACACATATTATACTTTATACTCATAAACTTACATACACATACATATATATATACTAAATATACATACAATATGTAGACTAAGTACTTAATTACCTCAATGTTTAGGCTACGAATGGGAATATTGCGAATGCAAATGCGCATGTAGACATAAAGTATTACATACAGTAAACCACGTAGATTATATCCTTTTTGTGTGTTGGAGTGCGAACACACATTGACTTGTGCACGGATGTATAGCTTCGTTTGTAGTAGTAGGCATGAATGATACTCCACTTGTATGAAGTGCCATACCTGTGACGATACTTTATGGGGTAAGAGAAGAGGTTCTACGTTTTTTTCCCCTAACTAAACAATGGAAGATCTTGTTGAATTGTGTGAAACATATTACACCAAGACTTAGTAGACCGAATCATTCTGTCTTATTATAAAACGAGGACTATCTTTGTTTCTAGGTTTAAACCATCATCCGTCCTAATAAAGTCTACATTTAGTAAAGTGAAACTAACTCATCTGTCAATGTCAACTTGATTTGGGCGGATGATGGTTTAAACCTGGTAACAAAGTTAGTCCTCGTTTTATAATAAGACGGATTGAGTTTTTAAATCATCTGAGATATAGAAAATAGTGTTTTAAAATCTGAAAAAAGATATGTCTTAGTTAATGATCTAGTCTTGTCAAATTCGCGTTCAGTTACATGATCTAACAAACTTTACTCTGTAACCTCTTTTTGTAATGTTGTTTCAAAACTATGACTTAAATTCTGATATTGGACATTTAAATAAATAAATTATCACACTGATTGAGCTAGCTCCAAAGTAAGTTTAAACTTGTATTATGGGATACTAACTCAACGATACTATATTTTATAATAAATACGTATATAAATAAACACCCACAAAATTATAAAAAATAAAATAAAAACGCGTCCTCGATTAAAGCCACGAAACATTTATAGACAGCGTCCCTTTTTATAACTCTTACCCCTTTAAAAAAAACCTATAATATCTACATTCCGCGTCATTTCGCGTTTATTCCCCGCCCCCGTTTCCCAATCAGTCGACATATGTCAAAGCCTGCAGGGAGCCTCACAGATCACCTCATTCGAGTGGGCCGTTGGGATGCAGGGCCCTAATCGTTACTATGTCATAATTTGCAGGTGAAGACCACAAAAGAATTGCTGGAGGAGATCCAGCAGCGCGCCGGCAAGCCCGCGTCGCCGCCGCGCTCGCCCCACTCGCCGGACGTCATGCTCATAGAGCCTGACCGTTAGTACCATTCTTTATTGAACCTTTGAGCCGCATGTCGGCCATTTCAATTATTTAGTGACATATGATTTCAGGTGGTAATTAGGTTAAAAACAACGTCAAAAGGGTATAAAGTAGGACTTTTAAGTGTAATCACTCGTTTCCATTCCCGTTTCCGTCATTTCCTTGTCGGTCAGTCGAGTCGGTCCTTCAAGGACAAAACAAGGCACTCTTTTCTTCTTTTAGAAATCGCAATAAAACTATCTCGCTAGAGAGACTAGAGACGGCCAAATTATAATATCTATTTACTTCCAGCGGTTACTGTCAAAGTGGACTCCCCGCTCCAAAACGGCAGCAGCTCGATAGAGCCTCGCCTTCCCTCCCCGCAGCCCGAGCCAGAGCCCCAGCCGGAGCCCGAGGCCTGGCAGCCGCTCGAGGACTACCGGGAGCACCGGGAGTGCACCTGCGGGGAAGAAGAGGAAGACGAGCACTGCGCTGCCAAGCAAGCCAGACTGCGCTCCGTAGTGCTGCCCGTACACGTCCGGGCGCTGCACCACACCTTCCTTCCCGGCATCAACGGCACCCGGGCCCCGGCGCTGCCGCATAAGTTCGCAGTCAGAAAAATACAGGACCCCGAAAAACCTGGACTGTTCAATAGTGTCGTTCCATTGTATAAATACTCTGACTACGCAGACGATTACTGCACCAAAAACATGGACCGCGTTCCCCTGTGTTCTCATCTGCCGTGGACGGAGTTCGCACCGCCCCCGCCCGACCCTCCCCCTCCCCCGTCGCCGCCACCCATAAGACCGTATCCGATCGACGAGCCGGAAGTAGAAGTGAAGAAGGAAAAGGAGGAACCGACAGTTGCGCTCGAAGAAATAGACCGACCGACGGAGAAAGTTCAACCGGAGATGGTCGGTGTGCCTCGGTTGGAGCCGAGCGAGAGACTGAAAGCGCCGATACTGACGCCGGAAGACGAGACTCAGTTCGGCGCCAACGAGAAGCCTGTCAAAATGGAAGTGGAGAAGGAATTCTCTTGTTCGCCCCCCGAGCACCGGACCGTGGAGAGGACGAAAGCAGAGAGCGGAGGGCGAGCATTGTACGAGCAATGCTTGCTCGCGCGCGACGCCGTCCCGTACGAGTACGAGCAGTTCTCCGCCGCGCCCACTCTCACTCTTCCGGAAGACCCGAGCGAAGCGGAAGCGTCCGTGCGTACGGCGCTAGCGGAAGCGGAAGTGGAGGCGGATAGCTCGCGCGACGAGCTGTCGCGGCCGCTGCGAGCGACGCGCTTCGCGGAGTGGCATGAGTGTGCGATGCTGGGCCCGCTTGTGGCCCTGCCGTACGTGGTGATCGACTGACGCAGTGCCAAACCTCGCCCCTAGAGCGTTCCAAGTGTCCTTACGTTAGATATAAGCGTAGCCCGATGTATATATTGTCGGTCGGAGTGAGTGCTCGAATATGTACATATAAGTTAGCGAATGCTGCGAGCTTTATTTGTAAACGTTTATTTGGGTGCTTTCACTTGGGTTTTTTGATCTGTCGTGGGAATGGATTGTGTGACAAGATAATTTCTGATCACGAGTTTGAACTTATTAATTTTGACCTTATAAGTAAGTTTATATTACAGTGCTTGGAATCCATGGGATCCCGGTGCAATTAAGTATCGAAAATATTTAAAGATTCATTTCAAGTAGGGATGAGAAATTTAAACAAAACACCATTTATCAAAATCTGGTGACCACGTCAAAAATTTCTTGAGCTCCTCCGTGCTTCGGAAGTCCTTTAAGCTTTAAGTCAAGGCTTTGGACTCGGCTGTCATCATTCTATGCCATGCCATGGTTACTTGCACAAACAATTGTGCCCGACCAAACATCAACTCGCAAAAGTTATAACTTAAATTTCGGCATTTGATCCTTTTCTATATACAGATCACAAGATCCGAGTGGAAGCGCCCGTTAATTTGTATTTATAGTCGAGTTACGACCGATGTGTTTTAGTCACGTATTTATTTTATATCGTTCTAGGCAGAAACAAATTTGTAAGCGGTGGATCGACGCGTTGTGATATTAACTATATGCAAGTGAATCTGGCGATTTTTTCCTTTCCAAACTGAACTAACGGCTTCCATGCGTAATGATCATCATCCACACATATTTAAATATTCCCGGTTGCATCCTAAGCGGTGACGCTTCAGAGAACGGTGACCGCTACCTAACCTAGGCGATTTGACGAGGTTGCTGGTTTTCGCTCAGGCTGAAGTCTGAACTCCGCAACCCAAAGGGGAGACCAAAACCATATATTCTTGGATAGGTGTTTTTGTCGCCCGTGGTCCTATCGCCGAGTCCCGTGGTTCTATCAATCTGCCCATCGTTATAAAAATATGAAATTGTATTGGTACTGGATTTACTAAAAGAGTAGTAGCAAGATAAATATTTTTATGGTACTACTGTTGACTTATTTAGAAAGAAAAAAATACATAACTTTGTTATTGATTGTAAACTATTTTTCTGTCTCAAGACGATCTTAAAAATATTTTGCTTCTAAAACACGATTAAACTAAAAAAATTGCTTTTAAAAACTCCATTGAACTGAAAAAAATTTTCTTCTAAAAATTCCATTGATCTGAAATATTTTGCTTCTAAAAACTCCACTGAACTGAAAATATTTTGCTTAAAACACCATTGACCTGAAAATATTTTGCTTCTTAAAACACCATTGACCTGAAAATATTTTGCTTCTTAAAACACCATTGATTTGAAAATATTTTGCTTCTCAAAAATCCATTGATCTAAAAATATTTTGCTTTTTAAAACTCCATATTTTGCTCCTTAAAACTCCATTGAATATAAATAATTTGCTTCTTAAGTAATCATAATATGAAAACAGTCTCGTTTCAGTCCCAATATTTATGTGGGAATTTAGCAACTAGTATGTATTTCCATAATAAAATTATAATTTTTTCAAATTTACTTTGCATTTGTAATTGCTTTTATATCGTATTTTTGTAAAATTCTCAGGAGCAGTGTATTTTTATTACCTGATTTATGAGAAACATAAGAAACTTTCAGGAATTTTTACCTCATCTAGGTTGTTAAATACTATTTTGGAGCAATTTATCGATTTAGGCAGATGAGAGGATATAGTGTCCACAAAATTTAGACCTGAATCTTCCAGACCTGCATTCGCTTCATTATATAACTGAGGCTGGCAGAGAAGGATCTGATTTTGTAACAGTTTCAAAAGTGATATAGTTTTATCCACATAATTTTTCGTTTTCTTAGTTTGACACTGGTGGTTCTTATGTTTAAGTATAATATTTTCCTAAAATATAAATATAAAAAATGGTACGTCAGTATAACACTGTTAAGTTGCATTATTTTAAGGTGAAACCTCAAGCAAGAAAAGTATACCTCACTAATAGTTATTGTACACGTGCATTTCTGTTTCTTATAATTAAAACGACGCCACACTGCCTATCCATTTTTATACTGTCGTATTTATAATACTGGGGTAATCGCCTGAAAAAATGATTGTACCACTTTTTCTATTAATAAAACAAATATCACTACCTACCTTAATTCGACATTCACTGTGGGAATGCGGTGCAAACTAATCTAGGAGAACATATAAATAAGGCTATAAATTTAAATAAGTCAGTGTCAATATGTTTTTTTTTTATCTTAAATAATTTTTCTGCATGGAGTTTACATACAAGGAGAATTTACGCACTTGAATAGAACTACGGGCAAACGAAGTTGCCCCTACTATCAAAAGGTACCATATAAAGTATATTCATAAAAAATATCTATCATTTGCTAAACCTATTTTAGTTAATATATGTTTTATTATTGTTCTTACTATGTTAAATTGTTTAAAGAGAGATGTGTGGAGTGACGGAGATAGATAAGATCAGGAATTAATATCTAAGAGGGAGTTTAAAGTTAGCATCGATTTTAGAGGGGTTTATCATGGTAAGAGGTGGGATACCGAACATCAGCTGGCAAATAAAATGGTTAGCTTAAAGGTCACCCCGCACAGAGATGGAGGACGACCTAGAAAGGCTTGGGGGCATGTGTGAAGCGAGACACGAAGGAGAGGGGAGGTTAGTACAGATATGGTAATGATACTGATGATACAACTAAGGAGGGAGTCAACAAGAGAAGGCGATGATGTTAGTAAGGACAAAAAATATTTAAATTTATTTTTTTCATTTATTAAATTGGACGACGCACAAGTTTACTATAAAATATTCGTTACATAAAGTTAAAACTAAATGTCTACAACTGAACTCAGCGATGCTGACAAGAAAGCGCAAAAGGGTAAAAATGTAAGTATAGTAGTTTAAATTTTAATTGTGTTACAAAAAGGGGAAGTAATATAAACAATATGAAAGTTTGGCAAACGATTGATATTTTTTATGAATAAGTAGGGTTAATACGCAGTCGACATTTACCTATAGGGGCCCATGAAATGATCAAAAATGTTATATTAATCTGGTAGGAAAATTGTTCCTATAAAGTAAAAACTCAATACTGAATATTAAAATTAGATATGAGGACTGAGGATACATTTTAATGAGTACTGGTGGGCTAAGATGCCTTTTTTAGTGTGTGTTGATTGTACATTAACCCTGTGTACTCAGTAGGATACCTTAAACCTCCCCCACCCCCCAAAAGTATCTATTTGACTTGTTGGATTATTAGGCACGATTGAGACCAATTGGTTTTGTAAAAGAAAAGTATATTTTTGTACGTACTTTATTCAGTTTTCCATGGAAGTGGTTAGTTCTGTTTCTGCTTTTTATATGACTCAACATTCTCAACGATCCACCGTAGATAGAATGCAAACAAGTTATATGCAATCTAAAAAGTTCAGATAGTTATTTGAAAAACTTTAGTGCGATGACCGTAAGGTTAATATTTCCACTATGTTATAGTTATATTGGAATAGCAAATCTAATCTAATAATATATTAAATATCGGATTTAAAAGTACGGATTATAATTATGTGGCATAGTTGCAAAAAGATTTTTGATTCATACTGAAACATTGAATTGTGAGTTTAATGGAAATTCATTGTTTTTAAGAGTAATTTTCAAGATTTAATTTAAAGATTACATCGCTGTCTGGTCCACGCATTCACTTTCAATTTGATTTTGAAAATACTAAAGCTGCCTACCCGCGATATGATTTGGCATACAATCTGCAGTATCCATCAGATTGGATGACAAGTCGTCAATCCGAAGGATCACATAGACATGGCCGGCGGCCAGTTTATAAAGAATAGCGTTCTAAATTTATACATTAATTGCTTTCAATAATCGCCGAATTCACTTCGCATTGAACTTGAAAACTACCCTTAGGGAACATGTTTGAATATAAATTTCTTTTACTGACCGTACTCCATTAACCCATCTCGTCCCTGTACCCATCCAGGCGCGACCCAAGACTGTCTACTTCGACCCGTCCCATGATTTGTAAAAGTTTATTTTGTTACATAGTCATTAGACCACAATTTTTTCGAGGCTCCACATTATGTTCCTTAGAAAATGTTATTAAGTGTCATTATTATAGATCGACTGTTAGTTAAGTTTTCGCCTGCGGGGTAAAAGGTCGGTGGGGTATGACGACTTAGAGAACTGAAGGAGGTATCAGGAGCCGCCGCCCGCACCCACCTCAGCCTCTTTAGTCGTCCTACCCCCGCGCACTTGTACCCCGCAGACGAAAACTCATTAAAACCATCGTCTATAGACAATGCCATGAATTTTGTAAAGTGTTGAAATCAAAAGCGCACATAACTTGTTTGCAAGGACGTTATTCCCAAATAAGACAAAAATCTCTAGACTGTCATATATGAGTTATCTTGTTACCGAATGTGATTTAAAATGAAAAATTAGGTAATTAATAATAATAGGAGTTCCAATTGTATTATATACATATATATTGCTATATCATCCAGTCAGATATCAAATTACAAATATAAGTGAAAGTTGTCTGAAATTGATATGTACTTGTTTATTTCGTTTATTACGCTGGACTATCACTGTTTTAAAATAAAATTCTGATTGTATACAGGGTCTGACGAAATATACTAAAACTGTTTAAAGACTGAATTCAGTGCCTGATATTTAACAATTTTCCCCAAGGAACATGTCGAAGTGTGAAAAATATTTTTGGGCTCCCATACAAGTTGACCAATCATGAGTTTGTATAGAAATTATTGTCGCTATATGTTCCTCGGGGAAAGTTGTTCGGCATCATGGACTGAATTCACCCTTAAAATAGTCTCAATATATTATGTTAGACGTTACATACATTGCCTGTTTTGTATTGTTCGATCAGATTTTAAATGTGACAAAACGGGCTATGTAATACTGCATCGGAATTTAATTCAGTGCGAGTCCGGCCTTAGACGCCATTTTGGCATCTGTGAGCTGGTTTTTCGCCAAAGCGTGTAACTTTATTATAAAGTCAGAATACTCTTAATGAATACAGGGTGATTTTTCAGAGAACCACCAGCCAAATTTTTGAGGCAAGTTCAGAGCTTGATATTGAACTATTTACCGTAAAAACGAAGAAAAAATGAAAAAAAATCTTTTCCATACAAATCTGCGCTCAACTAGACGGATTTTGTACGGGAGGGCGAAATTTTTTTTTTCAATTTTTCATAATCCTGTACTGAATTTGCTCCAGAAATTTGGCTGATGGTCAAAAAGTCACCCTATATAAAGTTCCATGTGTAATATATTGTATGTCGGTTGCCTGCGGTGCCCGTCCTATTGTACAAATATATTTTGCTTTTGTATTAGTATAATTTCATTATAAGAATCGCCGATTCGATAAATAAATAATATTATACAAAGTATACAAGTTGGGCTGAGTAATACCTATGCCAAAAGAGGTATATTCATGTCGATCTGTGCAGATAAAGTACCTAAATAGTGTAAAACAAATGAACAGTTTTGTATGTTAAATCGCTCCAGATTAAAATTCATGTTTATGATAAAGATATATGTATAATTTCGACGACCTCCGTGGCGTAATGGCCACCCACAGGTTCCGGGTTCGATTCCCGGTCAGGGCAAGTTGGAAAATGGCCTTTTTCAAATTGTCATGGGTCTTGGGTGTTAATTTATGTATGGGCCGTTGGAAATATACAAAAAAGAGGCTAAATTCGCAAAGTGTGATGTAGTTTTGCAGTTTTGATATGTTTTATGGATATGTTAGGGTAGTGGAAATTTAAATTTTCAACTTAGAAAAACCTTTGGAAAATGAGTAAATCGAGAATAACTTTGATTTTTTTTTGACTTTTTTTACTATTTGCTCTTCATTACCAAAACTATGCATTTTGTGCGAACGGTGTTTTCTACACTTATAAATCGTATCAAATTACCTAAAATTTGAGGCAAATTGCAGATCTATTGACTCCATAGGAGCCAAGCTATAGCACTTCGAAGACAACCATTTATCTCCAAAATTAAAATTTTCATGTTTTTCTCACTTATTTCGCAAAATATTGGAAAAACCACTTGTCCTACGAAGAAAAGTCTCTGAAAAAACTTTGTAGTACATTAAATTATCTTTTATAACAGCTCAAAACGAAGTCTGTGAGACTAGTAGTTCACTCAAATCTCAAAAAAAAAAAACGAAATGTAGGTAAAATGGTTTTATCATATCACCAATGCTATTTAAAACTTGGCTCCTATGGAGTCAATAGATCTGCAATTTGACTCAAGTTGTAGGTAAATTAATATGATTTTTAAGTTTTAAAAACACCGTTCGCATAAAAATGCATAGGTTCGGCCTTGGAGAGTAAATAGTGAAATAAGTACCAAAATTTCGAAGTTCTCGATTTTCTCAGTTTCCGCCGGTTTTTTGAAGGTGCAAATTTTAATTCAAACTACCCTAACAGATCCATACAGCATACCAACAGTGCAGAACTACATCGCGCTTTGCGAATTTAATGTCTATTTCTGACGGCCTAATATGTGTTTGTTATAAAATATAGTATCGTTGAGTTAGTATCCCATTACACAAGTCTCGAACTTTGGGGCTAGCTCAATCAGTGTAATTTGTCCCTATATATGTTTATATATTAAATTCTTCAGTTTCCTCTGGGTTGGTGTTGGTAAACTCTTTCTATGTATATCAAATAGTTTTGCCAAATAGATAATAATGGTTATAAATGTTTGTAGATACAGTCTTAGGTTTATAGGTTAAGATACGTTTTCAGTTTTCGAAAGGTTGCGTAGTGCATTGCTCAAATTTGGAGCACGGCGCCCTATTTCTTGGTTTTGTCGAATAATTTTGACGTAATAACTAGTCATAATAATTCTGGTACTTGCAACGGCCATTTTTTTTAATATACTCCACTTTATGTTTGGAGCATGTTAAAATTTGGCGTTAAGTTAACCCTTTCACCGCGAGACTTTATATCAGAGGTCGTGTTCCCAGCGCGAGGCGTAGTGAATTGAAAATAAATACCTACAACAAATAGTGATGTATACTCCATTTGGTTAGGTATTTAAATAAATGTAAACAATCTTGACATGTCTTTTTATTGAAATATACACTTTATGAAACAATACCTTTGCAAATTACAAAGTAATTATGTTATAAATTAAATTACATAGGTAATTACTTTGTAATTTGCAAAGGTATTGTTTTATAAAGTGTATATTTCAATAAAAAGACATGTCAAGATTGTTTACAGTTATTTAAATACCTAACCAAATGGAGTATACTGCCGCGCAATTTAAGAACGCAGTAAAGAACATGTGAACAGTTTCGAGAAAAAAGCGTTCAAAGTTTTAAACTTATTTTAGGCTACCTACAATTAGTTACGCAAAAAATTGAAAAAAAAAATTATACCGTCTTAAAGAGCAAAACTCGAAGATTATCTTGATGTAGGCATTTCGGTTTTTAATTAATATTTAGTGCATAAAATTTAATAAAAACTGTTTATGTTATGGCCTCGTTCGTTTTCTCATAAGACATTATTCTCATGAATGCAGTAAAATTGTTCCTTACGGCATTTATGCTAAGTTTCCTGTATTTACTGCGCATATGTTACGTGAATGAATGACATTTTATATTTTCCAACACAATATATACGGTATATTTTTATAATACACTGCATTTATGATAGGTAGCATTAAAGGAAATGATTTATTACAGATCATATTGCGCAGTGATATTACATTTACACTGCGTTTATCTTAAGTCAATATCACTTTTATGTTGAACTGTACCAAATGAAAATGGAACAAACTTTACAAATTACTTCCAAGACCCCCTTATTTTATAAATAACAGACTTTTATAAGGTAATAATCAGTTCAAAAACTTATAAAATAAATTAAAGACCATCTTGGACATAAAAAAAAAACATCTCCGCTTGCTTAACAGAATAAAATTAATATAATTTAGTAAAAAATGAACCATTTTGAAATTCATAAGGTAACAACCAGTTCAAAAACTTATTTAAGAAGAAAATAAAATTAGTAATTCAATAAATACGAAATGGTCCCTCCTGAGGTTCAAAGGTACGAATAAAATTGTAAATGAGTACGCTAATTATAAGTTCTTTTTAACAATTATTAATAGTTTAACAATCATATCTATACATATAATAAAACAGTGAAAAAAGTGTGCCTGTTCATTAACTATATTTCCAAAAAAAATATTGGGGGCAATGGAGACATATTAATGAAGTAAGAATTTTTTTTAAATGGCTGTCTGTTTGTTTATTTGTCTGTTTGTACACGCTAAACTCCGAAAATACTGGACGGATTCGAATTAAACTTTTTTTTTGTTATATAGCTGAGCAGTAGGAAGGTATCAGACAAGGCACGTCTCGCTGTTCATAAATGAGTACTGATATCTACTTTAATGTACGGTAGTGAGCTTGAGAGAGTTAGTTGGGTATAGCAGAGAAAGCATGAAAGTAGAATAAATGCAGTTGAAACGCGAGCGCTGAGGAGTATGTGTGATCGAAACGGAATGATGCCATAAGGGAGCGGTGTGGAGTAAAAGAGGATGTTGTGACAAAAATAGAGAAAGGGATGTTAAGATGGTTGGGGTATGTAGAAAGGATGGATGAAAAGAAATTGACGAAAAATATTTTTATGACAAATGTAAAAGGAACAGTAGGAAAGGGTCGGCCTCAGCGAACATTCCGCGAACAAATTGCAGACGTTCTAAAAAAAAGGAGAGGTAAAAAGTACCCGTAACCGAAGGGCATGTATGAAGAGATTGATGAGTTTAGATGAAGCAAAAGAGGTTTGTCAGGATCGTAGCAAGTGGAGGTCCATAGTCTCTGCCTACCCCTGCGGGAAACAGACGTGATATTATGTATGTATGTATAGCTGTTAAGCCTGGGCAACATATAGGGTATAAATGATTTTGGAAAATGGAATACCTGATGCAGAACATTTGATGAAATGTTCTGCATCAGGTAGATGTAAATATTTCAACTATGTAGCTATCGCGGTTCTTGAGATACATTCTGGTGACAAACAGACGGACAGATGAAGTCTTAGCAATAGGGTCCCTTTTTTACCCTTTGGTTACGGAACCCTAAAAATGACGCCTTAATAGAAGTTGTTAAGCCTGATGAACATTTGCCAGAGACATAAAGTCCACGCGATCGAAGTCACGGGCTTCGGTTAGTTTAAAAATAGAACTTACTTATTTGAGATTTAACATTTTGAGCATCTTGTTTACGACGCCATATCTGGTAGTAGTTGTCGGTTGCTGCGTATATGACATGTTAAACCTAAGCAAAATACCGACGAGCTTTTCAATAAATGCGGTATGATTGTAGTTGCCGCATTAATATTATGTGGGAATCATTCGCTTTTACCATGGAAACATATTAAAAATTACGTTATTGGTAAATACTGCACTATTGTTGTGTTACTATTGCCACTACTATATGTTTCTACATCATATTAAAAAAGTAAGTCCTCTTACTGCTGTTATGATATGCAATTGAAACTAAAATCTGCTCTTCACTGCATTTATGATAATACGTATTTCCCTTTCTAAGCAAGATAGAAAAAAACGGGTCTTTGATTCTTGTAGATCGTAATGTCAGCATCTCATATATCTAAAACAACCATAAACGCAGTAAGTGGTACTTACTGCGTTCTTAAATTGCGCGGCAGTATAGATAAAGTGTGCAATACGAGCAGTGGGTTTCGGTCGGAAATATAGGGTCCAACAAAATATACTGAAACTATTTTAAGGGTGAATTCAGTCCATGATACTCAACAACTTTTCCTAAGGAACTTATATAGATGTAGTAAAATTTATTTATTTGGCTCTCCATACAAACTCGGATCAGCTAATCGGTCAACTTGTATAGGAGGCCAAGAAATATTTTTTATATTTCAATATACGTTCCTTGGGAAAAGTTGTTCAGTATCATGAACTGAGTTCACCCTTAAAATAGTTTCAGTATATTTTGTTAGACGTTATATACGGTCGCAAAATGGGCACGTAATGTTCGCGTTGAAAGGGTTTTGGACTGGAACGATTTTCGAAATCTTCTGAATATTAACTCCCCAAAGTTCAAAGAATATTCCAAGTACACAGTACAGTACAAAAGTTTACTCGATTTTTTTTATTCGTCTGTTTCGGTTGGTAGTTTTGCAGTGTTGTTTTCATTAATTTTTTTACAACTCAATAAAAATACTGATTGAGGCAGGTACCATGGAGCTTGGCCAAAAAGTCGGCCTGTAGAATTTTGCACGTTTCAGTATAAACTTGTTTGTAACGTTTATTTTTGGCACCAAAATATTTTCAACCAAAAATATCGCTCCAAACAACCAAAAATTGCTCTGTACTGCACTTTATCGTCAGTTCAGTAGATAAAGGAGCTCGTTGACCCGGTGGGAATACTCATTGCCAGCTTTTGCAAGTTAAGCAACCCCTGGCATGGTCCGGATGGGTGGACCACAAGTGGCATAAAATTTCTCGAGCTCTTGGTTCCCAGCTGTCATCATTGTATGGCAGTCGTGAAACTGTCAAATGGTTTTAAAGACCTGACACTAATGTTCACCACGTACATGAAAAACAAACATTGTAGATTAAGAAGAGTGTGTTTAGATTAGAATACACTGCAAAACTGCTAGAATAAGATCGGTCAGAAAAATATGTGCTATTTTCCTCTTGTTTCTTTGGAGCGCTAACCAAACTATATCTTCACCAGCTCACAGATAGCCTGGCGCGTCGTTACGAGGTGTTAGGCTGGGGAGGCCTGTTTTTGTAGGCCGAGGCTGCGCCGGCGGCCCCCGTGCTGGGCTTCGGTGGATCTGTCTCTATTTGTGGTTTTTTGTAAGCTATGTCTGTAAGGCCATGTTGCGAATTTATACTTTATTAGGTACTTTTAAGAACCAAATTTTGTAGGTTTGAGCTTATTATCACGTATGTTATGTTGCTCAGTTAACAGAAAGTTAATGTTATCGCAAAACTATGTTTACATTCGTTTTAGGTTGTACGTGGATGTAGCATGGCTTTGGGAACGTGTTTATCGATCGCCATCATTTATCGCTATCTTACTCTATAAATTTTATAGAATAAGATAACGAACTATAGCGCCACCCGCTTTTTCCATCCATCTTTTTATTTGTATGCAATGTCCTTTTTTTATTAAGTACAAATATTAATTAATGTATCAGTACATCACTTTGAACAACTTTTCCCAATAAATGCATACCGAAAAACAAAAATAATTTTTGGTTCTCAAAAAATCGATGTAGGTAATCACGTCATATCGTATTTCGATACACATTTATTGGGAATAGTTCAAAACGATGGACTGATTCACCCCTTATTATTTGTACATATATTAAAAAAGGACATTATATACTCATAAAAAGTGGGATGGCACTAATTCGTCGCGCGATATATACTTTATCTGGGTTTATGAATGGTGCCATGCTACTGGGGTTGGTCGGATTTTATTACAAATCATTTTGATACATTTTTGTTTGAGTGAAAATGTCGCATATACATAGAAAAAAAATACAAGTCAAAGCGCTGTAGCAAAAAATAATAACAATATGAGACTTTCTCTGGTATTTTGAAACATAGTTCTGTGATAACATTAATTTTTAACACATTTATGAGTACAAGAACTAAACGTAAGATTAATTTTCATTATTTGTTGTAAAAAAGTTGTGAAGTCGAGGTTGTAAAATCATAAAAAAATATCAAAGTCATATACAAAAAGACAAACTCAAAAACATATCTCAATTTTTTCTGTATATATTGCAATTATCATATCGAGGCAATTGTTTCAGAATTGTTTTTTTTTTGGTTGATTAGGTTGTATTGTGGTCAAACCACGGGTTAAAGTTTTATATGTTTTAAGTGAATTTTATTTGTAGCCAATAAAAAATAATGCGAAATTCCTTTACAAAAGAATCTACATGTTATAGTTGAAATCGATGTGTTCTTTCATAGTTATAATCCAAAAAAAAATTGTTCCATAGGTAAACTTGCATTTTTATAAAAAATATCTGAAATCTTCCGAAAACTTAGATGTTTAAATAATTTTTCACAATGTCTTATTGTACAAATTAAAGGATATTTGTATGGTTTTTTCTGATAGTATACAAAGCCAGCCTATTTGTTATACTTAGATATTATGAAGAGCGGGCTCGGGCACTGTATGGCTTGGCTTTCAGATACTTACGTATTGTTTACTTTTAGGGTGACCTTATACTCCGTTTAGAATTACTTTACCTCTGAAAGTTGCAACTAAATAACCGGCCAAGTGCGAGTCGGATTCGCGGAAGAAGGGTTCGATACCATTATCTATAAAAATTCGGTTTGATGTATGGGAGCCACTTATATGTTTATTTTATTCCGTTTTTAGTATTTGTTGTTAAGGATTTCTATCTTTTTCTTAGGATTAAGGTCCTTTTTAGGGTTCCGTAGTAAACAAGGAACCCTTATAGTTTCGCTATGTCTGTCTGTCTGTCCGTCCACGGTCCTACAGAGAAACTATAAGTACTAGAAAACTGTAATTTGGTATGGATATGTATATTAATTATGGCAAAAAAGTCGTAAAATAAAATATGGAAAAAAAATTTTTTTTAGGGTAGCTGCCTTACAAGTTAAGACGTAGTCAAGTCTCGACTAACACATTGAGTGGGGTATCGTTGAATAGGTCTTTCAAAAATATTGTTAGCTTGTGAACACCATTTTTCGATTTAGGGATTCGTTTCTGAAATATTTGGGTTTAAAGTTCAAATTTTTGTTCGAGTCAAGTGTCCCCCCCCCTCTATCTGCTAAACGGTTATATATGGCCACGTGAAAAAAATCACAATTATAGTATATATAATGTAGTGTGAAGGAAAACTATCAGAGCCAAGTAGGGTATACAAATTTAAAAGTTATAGGCGATCAACTTATAAAATGTACTTGAAAAAATAAATTTTCATACAAATTCAATAGATATTAGTTTAAAGACGTTTTTAGTGGCAAGAACTCAAAGTTTGCATTCGCAACTACGGAACCCTACATAACCTAACCCTACCCTGCGCGTGGCCTGACACGCACTTGGCCAATTATTTTAGGTTGAGTTAGTATTACTACAATCTCTTGAATTTTAAGTGGAACTGGGCGGGACACCTGGCTAGAAGGAAAGATGGTAGGTGGAGTAAGACCGCCAACGAAAGGTATCCCAGAAATGGTAGGCGCAGTGTGGGACGTCCGGTAGGTCGGTGGGTCGACGATAAATGGGAGGCTTATGCCCAGCAGTGGGGTTTTGAAAGCTTATGATAATGACTCCGTCCGTCCGTCTGTCTATCTTTCTGTCTGTCACCAGGCTGTATCTCATGAACCGCGATAGGTAGACCGTTGAAATTTTCACAGATACACATTATCTGTGTTTCTGTTGCCATTATAACAAATACCAAAAGTAATAAAAAATCTATTTTAACTGGGATTCTCATACAACAAACGTGATTTTTTATACATAATATTACGGAACACGGAACCCTTCGTGAGTAAATCCGTTTTGCACTTGACCGGTTCGCACTTGGCCGGTTATATTTCTTTCTGGATGAACCATATAGGTTATAGGGTGATAACAGGATGAAAAAATATTATTCTGATTAGTCCGTTTTTAAGATTATTCAATAATACTTAATAGACCCATCTGTATTTAGTATACTAAAAGAGTTGAAATTCACAAAAAGACAAGGTTTGCGATATCATCGCAAACTAAAAATCGTACTTAGCCGTGACGTCATGTGAAATATAAATATCTTCGTAAATTTTTGTTTCTCAGACAAAAGAAAAAATACGTGTACATCCAATATTTTGTAATAATCTAACCGATGGGCCAATATATTCTATTTTTCCAGTCTTCATGCTTATTATGGAACACCTTGGTTGAGGTCAGCTATGTCCAGCAGTGAATTCTAGCGGCTGAATTTATAGTAGTTTCAACTTAATTTTTACTAGGTCAAATGCTCTGGCTGCTCTGGCCATGTTTGGCTCTAGTAGTTCAGAGACGTGCTCCTGCAGTGGAGAAAAAAAAGACCTGATGATCAGTTTCAACTCAAGAGGTAAAGTAATTCTTTACAACTAATTCGCGTTGCCTATCCAATCTGTTTTATAGTATATAGGTCAGTTCAGACAGAGGCAGCGAAGATGGTTTTTATGACACTTAAAAAATAAACTTTAAGCTATTGGCATAGAGTGCAAGACGTAAGCGTTAAACACTATCCGTCTTATTATAAAACAAGGGCTTACTTTGTTACTAGGTTTAAACCATTATCCGACCAAATCAAATTGACATTTTCACATGAGATAATGGCATATTACTAGATGTCAACTTGATTTAGTCAGATAATGGTTTAAACCTAGTAACAAAGATAGTCTGCGTTTTATAATAAGACTGTATATGTCGTGGTAATGTGGTGTTATTTCCAATAGAGTTTATAAATTGCTCGGGCATTTTTCTCTCGGTCTGAACTGAGATGTTAGCTCTTTCGTTACATAGACAGATCCACTGAACGGGGCACAGAACCAAAAGGCCTTATCGAAAGCCAGGAGCTTGTTAGTCTAGAGACGGCCGCAGACTGTTCTTGGACGCGATCCAAACTTTGGTAATATATAAAAGCAAAATATATGTGTTTCTATTACGATTTCTTGTTTTATTTCATTGCCTCGTAGGGAAATGGGAGCGTATTGTACAACCGCTCCGTTGCTCCGGAGCTGGGCGGAGCGGACTTTGACCAATCGCAATGATTGAAATCTTTCCAAAATTTGGTCAACAATGGCTATTATACATCGTGGAAGGGACATACCCGGAATAAATCGAACCAAGGGCTATACTAGACTACTATCTTCTTCTTATCGTGTGTGTTAGTGACTAACACTAGTGTCAGAGTTTTTAAACCGTCTTAAAGGCATCAGACATGGTTTTAGGTAACGACCAATGTCAAAGACAGTGACCGGGACCGACGGCTTATCGTGCCCTCCGAAGCACGGATCATCTTACTTATCAGACAATCAAGTGATCAGCCTGCAATGTCCTAACCAAACCAGGAACCCAACACAAAGTCGTTGCCCCCGCCGGGAATCGAAGCCGCGACACTAGACTACTATAGTATAATTAAAATAACAGCCAAAATCTAAAAAAAAAAATCGGCATTCCCATACAAAAGTTTGCAACCGTCAGGGCAATTTGTATGAGAATGTCGAATATTTTTTTGTTTTTAGACTGTTATTTTATTATCGTTATAATACAGTGACCTAGTATAGCCTGTGGTCCGATTTGTGACGGGTATGTCCCTTCCACGTTGAATAACACTTGTCAAGTGTTTTAGGTCAAATTAAAATTAAATAGTTACCAACTGTGTTCTTGTACGTAGGTGCGCGAAATCAGTAGTAAAATCTGTGAAAATTTTTGCATTTTATACCTATCCATTATTGTATGTTATATTTTAATAAACATTATAATAATACAAAAGTCTTGGCTGGCTTCACAGCTGTCCGGGAAACCCGTACGGGCTGGCAATACAATATAATAAGATTAAATTTGAGTTAAACTTCACACTTTTGTCAAAGGTTGAAAAGACCTTTTAATTTCCTAGGAGAAAGACCCTGACATCGAAAGGTGACCCTGGGAAAAGGGGACTAGATCTAGAAAGAAGAAGAAGGGACTTCGTGTATGCGTAAAATAATAACCGGCCAAGTGCGAGTCGAGACCTACTTTTGAATGAGTACCTAATAACTTTTGTAAACGTAAACTGTATAAATTCATTACCTTGAAAAGATAGTATGTTGCTGCAGTATGGATTGTTATGCGACAAAAACCAATATTAGAATATAACACACTCAGATCTTTACAAAAAACCTGTTTAGATGACGTATTTTATTTTTTCTGAGGTTCTTCTTAAAGGAAAATTTCAGGACTACTACTTATTTTGCAGAAAATATAAAAGTATATGTTTACGGGGCATGACAAATGACGTCGTTTTATGTCATGGAAAAATATATCGAAAAACAAAACTCCAACTGTCAAGAACGCCATCTAGTGATGAGTAGCGGAACTACCAATACGACTTGATATTTGCGGCGCCATATTTGCTAGAGAAAACCTCGACTTTCACGCGTTAACCCTATAACTTTTAAACGGCTGTACCGATTTTCATCAAATATATGAAAAGGACGCGGAGGAGTCACGTCTGACGTCTTTTCTGCGTGTCCAGCGCCCGTTGTAACTGAGAGGACTACAAGGACTGGATTGGAAGGAACTAAAAGACCCAGCTTAGACAGAGTATTGTGGACTCAGATTGTGGAAGGAAGAAGGGGAGGCTTTTGACCAGCAATGCTCATTAGAAAAAAACATAAGTAAAAATTACCTAATATTATTAAAACGAATGTGAGATGTCATACTCGACCAGAGTTGCTGATCTGAGTGCGTTGAGGACAGCGAAACCGTCCTTCGCCTAACATTTGCCCTAAAGATGATCTCCTAAACCAATCGAAACTAGTTGACCTTTTCCGACTAGTTTTAAAGGAAAAATATTTAAAAAATGTATGTAGGTATTTACGTACGATAATATATAGTCTATATTACGTCACATAGGTAAATCGCATAATTAATAAATTTAATTAAATCATCAAAGTATTCATAATGACTTCCTGCTGCAATTCATTTCTGACCGCAACTATTTCGAACACTACTTCAACGGTAAATTTAATAATTAGGGCAACCGTCTGAAGTGGCTACTATGCCCCTTTGTCGTGGTTTATTTTAGTTCACCTATGTTTGAAGAACCCACACTATTATACAGAGATAAACAATACTGAACCTTATTCTGTAAGCTCTAAAGTGCAGTTTCAGGTGTGAAGGACTGGTTATGCGGTCTGGGGCAGAGTAGATTTGAGATCCCAAGGTAAATAAATATGTACGGACTCTCAGATTGAGCTAGCCACAAAGTAAATTTTTAAACTTGTGTCATGCATGAAATACTAGTTCAAAGATCCCCACCAAAATAATCAATCAAACCAAACCAAAACCAAAGTAAGCACCCTAAAATCAAGGTAAGATAGATATATAAGGTCTAACAAAATATACTGAAACTATTTCAAGGGGGAATTCAGTCCATGATACTGAACAACTTTCCCCAAGGAACAGGTATCAAAATATGAAAGTAATTTTTGGCTTCCCATACAAGTTGACCGATCAGCTGATCAGAGTTTGTATGGAAAGCCCAAAATTATTTTTTATATTTCGACATGTTTCTTGGGGAAAGTTTTTCACTATCACGGACCGAATTCTCCCCTAAATTAGGTTTAGTTTATTTTGTTAGACCTTATTACAAACACCCAAAACTTAGGACAATTTAAAAAAGGGCCATTTGTCATCTTTCTCTGGCCGGGGATCAAACCTAGAACCTACCAGTGAGGGACTAAGTACATATAACTAGGTTTCCATAAGTCATGGTGGTTGCCATGACGAACCCCACCTGAAACTTTTCGAATAAGTATATGTTATTTGTTTTGTAATCCTGGAAATTCTAAATATTTAAAAAAATTAACTAGATTATTATAAAATATTCTACACGTGTTTTATCTTTTCTCTGAGAAACAAAAACGTCGCAAGGCGACGGAACTTTGATGGTTCAGTGGTTGAAGCGGGAAGTGGTAACAAACAAACAAGTATACAATTTTGCATTTATAATAATAATATTAGTAGGATAGTAGGATTGGTTTGGTGTTGGGACGATGTCATCGAAGGAAACGGAAATCGGCGAAAAGATTAAAGTTGATTTACGTTCTCAGCTAAAACCGACCGAAGTAGGTACCGGGTTATTAAGGGTACGCAATTAGGTAAGCAGACATGAAACTTAGAAAAAGTTTAGAGCATGATACCTGTTCTTAAACATAATGAAACAAGACAAATTATGGAAAAAATACCCTTTTCTCGAGCTTCTCCGTGCTTCGGTAGGCTCGTATAAGCCGTTCGTACCGGCTGTCATCTTATCATAGTATGGCAAGCTATATGTCAGAAGCCTATAAGGCTGTAACGATGTTGCAATAAGCACCATCCTTCGTGTTCTTGCCCACCTCCTTTCTATCTTTTCATTATCTTTAAATTTCAATTCTAAATTTAATTTTTAAATTCCAGACACATTCCTCCTCATCATTTCTGACTCATTCCACTTTCACTCCTGATACGAATAACATATCTCAGCACATGTTATTTCTTGAAACAGTTATATTGTGTAATAAAATATTTGTTCTCTGGTTCTTTATGCCTCTTTCCATAGTAGCTAAGACAGGTGGAGTTCTCACAAGGCAGCCTGAGAAATCTGACACCAGTGTTGGCCACTTACACCCAAGAAAAACTAACAAACTTCTTGTAAAAATGTGAAATTTTATTAAAATCGGTCGTAAAGTCTGGGGTGAAGCCGGTTTATAGTTTGAAAAATTCTATATCTTTAAAAAAATTGCGCGAAAAAGCGAGCTCAAGAATTAAAATCTATCCGTATATGTATAATATATAGTTAACCAACTGCGACATATATATTAAAAAAATTTACTTATATTTAAAAAATTATATATAGGTAAAGATTTGTCACCGACAGTTTCCTATACTAACTTAGAGGAGACTAAATCAACAGAGAACGGGCCGCATCCTGTAAAAAATGTTGAGATTAAAAAAAATATTTTTTTTGAATTCTCTACGGGACTTGTCAGCCATTTAAATCTCAATTCTTTTGTCCGATATTGAACTTGGCTCCATCCATCTCCACATCATCTTGGCACCCATTTCACACAAATGTTTTTGGTGGGATATATTAGAAGTAATTTTAAGCATGCTGTTTGCCAATCTCTGTACGCAATCGCATTGCTGGTACCTAGACATAATTTAACTTTTCTAGCAAGTGTGTGGTGTGTCACATAACTTTCAAGATGACAGAAAATTTTTCAAGACTGACTTCTGGTGACGCTGCCAATCTGCACATAAATGTCGCAGCAATTCGATTGCTGTGCGACAAAATCGGCATAGTCGGTTAAAAAAAACAAAAGTGGGGTCGAGGTAACCCTAAGGTTGAAATGCTGCACTTCGGAGTATAGCTCCGAGTATAGACCAACCGTTGAGGGTTGACCTATACCCGCAGCTACTTCAGACAGTGTGGCTCATTCCACTGGCTTTCCTCGAAGCAGCTGACCCCGGGGTGCTGAAGGAAAAAATATGTTTTACTTAAAGCGAAGAGAAAATGTCGAGAGCGCGATTCAGAACCGGCAAGACCATTGGTTGCTCGTATCTTGTAAATTTACCCTACACTACAATACAAACTATATATGACGCCATTTTTGTAAAAAGCGGTATCCTAATTTTTGAAACGCGCAGTCACTGAACGGACGGGTTTTTGTAGCGTACGGGGTGGAAAAATAATTCGTTTAGTGACTCAGCGTTTCGTAAATGACATACGTATGCATCTCCGTTACATTAGTCATAAACGTTTATCTACATAAATGTATATCTATGATTACTTCACTTTTGTATAAGACTAGCTGAGCCCGTGGGCTTCGCTCCCCGTGGAAATTTTGGTATTAAACTATATCCATATCAAATTTCTTCTAAATAGGTTCAGTGTTTGAAGCGTGCAGTAAACTAACAAACAAATATACAAACTCAATTTCGCATTTATTATATTCGTGGGATTCACCTAAGACCCGCAAAAAGTAATTATAATTTCGCACGTCAGATATAGGCAGCTATTATTTATGTCAACACTCAGATTATTTTCTGACTTTGGGAATGCAAAAAGGCAGGACTGGCAAAATGTAAAATGTATTTAAATAAAAAATGCAAATACTTTTTATATTACGTATTACTAATACAAAATAGAATTTCTTTTTGTAATTAAAATACTAAATGCAAAATACGTATTTCCAAAATACTTTAACACAAAAAAATACATAAGTAAGTATATGTCGGATGTTTTTTTGCAGAAATGCATTTTAAAGTTAGACGAACACCAATGATACCTTTAAAATGTATTAAATTAACATTTAAATTATTCATGAAATTCATTTGAATGTCTATATATTGCCTGAATGTTAGAAAAATGTTAATTATCACTATATTTACGACTAAACAATTATTTCAAACTTGAGGCAGCGCGCGGCTTCGCCCGCGTTAACCACGCGAGTGAAGTCGCGGGCGTGATGCAATATAGCCTATAGCCTTCCTCGATAAACGACCTATCTAATACCGAAAGAATTTTTCAAATCGGACCAGTGGTTTCTGAGATTAGCGCGTTCAAACAAACAAAGAAACAAACAAACAAACTCTTCAGCTTTATATATAAGTATGGATGAGGGCGCCACTTTATACCTTTAATCGATATCTACAATTAAATCGACTTTTAAATAATTCATCTTTTACGATGAATTATTGAAGAAGAAGAATGTATGAAGAGATTGATGAGTTTAGATGAAGCAAAAGAGGTTTGTCAGGATCGTAGCAAGTGGAGGTCCATAATCTCTGCCTACCCCTGCGGGAAACAGGCGTGATATTATGTATGTATGTATCTTTTACGATTTAAGAATTGATTGAACACCACACCACACATCATTTATTGATGCTGCGACACAATTTATTGTAAGTAGGTAGTCATGAAGAAATACGCACATGTGTGATAATGAAATTCGTAATGTGATTTGAAGTCACGGTAGCATCTCATTGCATAGATTTGAGCGGCGCGAGTTAAATTTTAAATAATACTTAGCGACGATTTTTCATGTATATTTTTTATCAATAATGTTGACCTTGATAAACCGGTCAAGTGCGAGTCGGGTATAATGTTTTTTAGGATAAATTTAGTTAAGAACATAATGAAGATAAAGTTAAAAACGCTAAGAAACACTTTTCTTGTATGGCGACTTCCTTAGTAAATTAGGTTTTGTTTAGATAAATGGCGAAATTCAAATCTGTCTAAAGTATAAGTCAAACATACTTAAGTAACCGAATTCTATTGTAGCGATTTGGTTGCTTTTAGTAAACAGTGTTTTCTTATACTAACATTCGATGCAAAAGAGTGATGATGACCAGGGTAGATACATCAAGAGAGGCTGTCAGGATCGTAGCAAATTAAGGTCCCCATAACCTATATGCTCTCTGCCTACCCCTGCGAAACGAAACGACTTTTGCGTACATTTTTGTGCATATAAAATTAAGTGTGCCAGACATTGGTCTACAGACTCGCTAAGAAGAACTGACAGTGCAGTAGAAATTAGTGTAATTATTAATATTTTTATTAGGGGCAAAGCCAAGAGAGCGGTATTTCTTCTGCAAAAAATGAGTTACGCAATTTTGAATCTATTCCGAAGTAACAATAATTTTCTGTCAAAAAAATTGAGTGCAGAGACCAAATTACGCAACTCTTACGTTTAAACTCAACGTTTAGCTGAGAAAAATAACAAAAAAATTAAAAAGTGGAGTCGAGTTAACCCTTAGGTTGTACGCTGCGCCTCTTAGGTAGAGATCCATCTTCGGTACCATTCCTATGCCGATACGCTTAAAAATGGTACCTCTTTTTAGTCGTATCGGCTGAACCTCTTAGCCCAGTCTGTTGCGGACACAGACTGCTGGCTTCCCTCGAGACTGCTGACTCCGGTGTATTACACGAAAAAATGTGTATTTAACTACAGATATGAAAAAAACTTCTAGAGCGCGATTTGCGATAGGCGAGTCTATTGGTTGTTTGAACTTGTTTGTTTTTGATATATTTTTCAAATGTACCCTACAACAGGCTCCTACCACTACTTGTATATTCAAAATCTTTGGCTACTACCCACAAATGTTATAAGTACATATTTTCATAATTTAACCCACATTAAACCAATGATAACTATTTTACTAGATGTCAAAGTTAAATAAGAAGAGGAAACCAAAACAAAAATAACACAAGAAATAAATAAGAAAACAAAACATTCAAGAAAACAAAACGCAAAGCGCCGCTGCTACCAAGATTTCAAATAGAGAAGAAATTTTTACCTACCCGCAAAAAAATCGTAATGGCGCGTTGTGTCAACTCGATTATTTTCGGTCTTTATACGATAATACAAAAAAAATATATTTATTATTTCAACATAGCTTATTTATTTATTTTACACGAATGTTTTTGATGGGATATATTAAGCAAGCATTTTGCCAAGCTCTGTGCTTAGAATTAATAAAAGTATTACAAACTCTGTGTACGCATTACTGGTAACTAGACATAACTTTTTCCTAGCAAGTGTGTGGTGTGTCCATGGAATTGTACGTACTTTGTAGGTGTGTCACATAACTTCCAAAATGGCAGAGAATCTCTGACATATTGACTTAAAATTTTCAAGACTGACTTCTGG
The DNA here is from genome assembly GCA_963555685.1 of Acrobasis consociella. NCBI lineage: Eukaryota > Metazoa > Arthropoda > Insecta > Lepidoptera > Pyralidae > Acrobasis > Acrobasis consociella. The sequence goes on along the minus strand of OY743104.1, from coordinate 38,548,921 downwards.
TGACGCTGCCAGTCCGCACATAAATGTCGCGGCGATTCGATTGTGGCGCGACAAAATCGGCATAGCCAGTAAAAAAAATAACAAAAGTGGGGTCGAGGTAACCCTAAGGTTGAAATGCTGCGCTTCGGAGTATAGCTTCGAGTATAGACCAACCGTTGAGGGTTGACCTATACCCGCAGCTACTTCAGACAGTGTGGCTCATTCCACTGGCTTTCCTCGAAGCAGCTGACCCCGGGGTGCTGAGGGAAAAAATATGTTTTACTTAAAGCGAAGAGAAAATGTTGAGACCGTGATTCAGAACAGGCTTGACCATTGGTTGTTAATTCTTGACATATCTTGTAAATTTACCCTACACTTAAAACTATATATGACGACATTTTTGTGAAAAGCGGTGGCCTATATTTAAAACGCACAGTCACTTTTTTATGGCTTTTTTTATGGAAAAAGTCACAGCGTTTCGTAAATGACACTACGTATGCATCTCCCTTACATTAGGCATAAAAGTTTATCTACATATTTACATCTATGTTTACTTCACTTTTATATAAGACTAGCTGAAGCCCGCGACTTCGTTCGCGTGAACTTTATGTCCCTGGAAAATGCTCATCAGACTGAACAACTTTTACTAAGGCGGCATTTTTATATCTCTTATAGTTTAGCTGGACCAATAAGGTTGTGCATCAGGCGTTCCATTTTCCAAAATCATTTATACCCTATATGTTGCCCAGGCTTAATAGCTATATAACAAAAAAAGTTTCATTCGAATCCTTCCAGTATTTCCGGAGATTAGCGTGTACAAACAGACAAACAGACAAACAGACATACAGATATACAGACAAACAGACAGACATTTTATTTTAAATTCTTACTCTATTACTACGTCTCCATCGCGCCCAATATTTTTTTTGGAAATATATTTAATGTACAGACACACTTTTTTTACTGTTTTATTATATGTATAGATTAACCTAGACTCGCAAAAAGTAATTATGATTTCGCACGTCAGATATAGGTAGGTAGCACGACGTGCTCTCTAGGGTCGCGAACCTAAAATGGAACTGGGGAGACACCTGGCTAGAAGGAATGATGGAAGGTGGAGTAAGGCTATCACCGAGTGGTGCCCCAGGAATGGAAAACGGAGTGTTGGGCGTCCGGCAGCTAGGTGGGTCGATGATATCAAGCGGATTGGTGGAAAAAACTGGATAGCTATGGCTAGGGATAGGATTCAGTGGTGCAGACAAAAGGAGGCTTATGCCCAGCCGTGGGTTGTTGAGAGCTGACGATGATGATGATATAGGGTTATAAGGTAGGAATGCAAAAAGGCAGGACTGGCAAAATATGAAATGTATTTAAATAAAAAATGCAAATACTTTTTATATTATGTATTTCAAATGCAAAATACAAAATAGGTTTTTATTTTGGAATTAAAATACTAAATGCAAATACGTATTTCCAAAATACTTTAATAAAAAATTTACGTAAGTATATATATCGGAAAAAATTAAATTTAAATTAGCAGAAATGCATTTTAAAGCTAGACGAATAATAATAATATCTTCAAAAGTTGTTCGTGGAATAATAATTATTACATAATTGACATTTAAATTATTTAAATGTCAATTAGATCTATTGCCTGAAAGTTAGCGAAATGTTAAAAATCACCATATTAACAATTTAATTTAAATAAGGGCGCCACTTACACCCTATATTAACCTTAAATCGATATCTACAATTAAATCGACTTTTAAATTCATCGTTTATGATTTATGAATTAAGTTGAATACCACACATGACACAACATAACATTAGTACCATGGTATAATAAAATAAGGTATTCTCTTCCCGTGACAGCTGATGACATAGGTGGAACTTGACTACGTCATCAGTTTGATGTGCTGCCACTGTGTGAAATTGAATTACCCGAGCGTAATGCATTTTTGAACTTTATATACCAATTTCGAATTAATAGTCCATTACATCTTTTTATAAAATATTTAAAGATGAGTCACGCGAGAATCGCGAGATACTAACTAGTTAAGTGCCTTAATATTTTATTTAATATTCATGAACTAATTGAGAAAGTCCTTAAATTTACTGAAAAGAACAATCAATGGCAACACTTTCGTGACGTAGTCAAGTCCCATCTCGGGAAGAGAATACCTTATTTTATTATACCATGATTAGTACACAACTAAAATTATAGTAAGTGGGTAGTAATGAAGAATTACGCATTTGTGTGATTCAAAATCACCTCATTGCATAGATTTGAGCGGCGCGAGGTAATTTTTTAACCGACTTAAAAAAAGGAGGAGGTTACCAATTCGATTGTATGTTTTTTTTTGTATTGTTTTTTTGTGTGACGCGACACCTTCGTCAACCGTGGACCGATTTTGATGATTCTTTTTATATTTGAAAGCCTTGCTCCCGTTGGTCCCATATTAATTTGGTGAAGACATGATAAAGAACTTTGCAGATTTGGAAGAAACTCCTAAAATAAATTGAAGTCGACTGTTTTTTTTTTGTTATAAATTTAATTATTTAAAATAAAAGCGAAGACTTCATCGCATTCATCATTTCATCATGTAGTACTATTTTTTAATCAATAATGTTGACCCTTATAATCCAGTCAAGTGCGAGTCGGACCGTACAATGTTTTGAAATATTTAGTTAATACCCAAAAATAAAGTTAAAAACGCCAAAGAAACACGTTTCTTGTATGACGACTCCCTTTAAATTTTAACCGTCGACGACAAAGAGGGGTGTTATAAGGTTGACAATAATGTCTGTATGTCTGTCTGTGACATCGTAGCTCTTGAAAGAATACACTGATTTCAATGCGATGTTTTTAAAAGTAAGTTGCCTTGGTGTGTTCTTAGCTTTGTTTGATAAAAATTGGTTCAGCCGTTTATAAGTTATTGGGGGTTAATGCTTGGAAAATAAAGATAAATAATAACTTTATTCTTCGTTACTTTTCATGTTTCGATATGTGTTCCTTGGGGAAAGTTGTTCAGTAGCACGGACTGAATTCACCCTTAAAATAGTTTCAGTATATTTTGTTAGACCTCATACAAACGTCCTTTTTATTAAGTACAAATATTTTAAGAGGTGATTCAGTCCATCATTTTGATCAACTTTTCCCAATAAATGTATATGGAATTTAGATATTTTTTTCATTTTCCATAGTAACGATATCACGTAACTGCTTCGATTTGTATGAGAACCTAAAATTTTTTTTTGCGTATTTCGGTAATCATTTATTTGAAAAAGTTGTTCAAATGGTAGACTGAAACGACCTTTAAAATATTTGCACTTAATATTGTATATTGGTATTTTTAATAAAATGCTAAAGGCTTTAAATAAGTATATAAATACAACATGGAAATAAGTATTATTAGAGTTTTGTATTTTGCATTTCTAAACGTAATTTTAAAATGTCACTTCTCTGCAAATAAAGATATACATTTATTTATTTAGAGATTTGAAAGGGTTACAATAATATCTAATAATAATGAAATAACGTTAAACTAAAAGCTATTCTATAAATTAAAACTATTACTAAAAATAAAAACATCAATTTAACTATATAAAAAATCGTTCGCAGAGGTATGCAAATAGGTATTTGTTATAAAGCAGTGTTTGCTTGTTGCTAACGTTCGATGCAGCAGAGTGATGATGATGAGTGTAGATACATCAAGGGAGGCTGTCAGGATCGTAATTTTTGCGTAAATTCTTCTACACTGTCAGTACAGTGTCACACTTAATTTTATGCATAAAAATAAAATTAAGTGTGACTCTGTACTCTGTACTGTCAGTGTAGAAGAACTGACAGTGCAATAGAAATTAGTGTAATTTATAGTTTTTTTATTAGGTGCAAAGCCAAATGAGCGGAATTTCTGCTGCAAAAAATGAGTTACGCAATTTTGAATCTTTTCCGAAGTAACAATAATTTTCTGTAAAAAAAATGAGTGCAGAGACCAAATTACGCAACTCGTACGACTCAACGCTTGGATTGGAAAAAAAAGTGGAGTAGAGTTAAGTCTCTTAGGTGGGGATTAGAAAGAGAGAGAGAGGCCATGCTGAACCTCTTAGCTCAGTCCGTTGCGGGCTGGCTTCCCTCGAGACTGCTGACTCCGTGGAGTCGAGTTAAGTCTCTTAGGTAGAGATTAGAAAGAGAGAGAGAGGCCATGCTGAACCTCTTAGCCCAGTCCGTTGCGGGCTGGCTTCCCTCGAGACTGCTGACTCCGATGTACTACACAACAAAATGTGTATTTAACTACAGATATGAAAAAACTTCTAGAGCGCGATTTAGAATAGGTGAATCTATTGGTTGTTTGTTTTTGACATATTTTCAAAATGTACCCTACAACAACAGGCTACTGCAATTACTTGAAATTTCAAAATTTTATACATATTTTTACTAACCCACACTAAACCAATGATAGATATATTAATTAGATGTAGAAGTTAAATAAGAAAAGAAATCAAAAACGAAAATGACACAAGATAAATAAGAAAACAAAACATTCAAGAAAACAAAACGCAAAAGGCCGCTGCTACCAAGATTTCAAATAGAGAATAAATACCTATTCACCTACCCGCAAAAATCGTAATGGCGTGTTGTGTCAACTCGATTATTTTCGTATTACAAAAATTATGGATGTTAGCTATATAAAAAGTAGGAGGTAGGAGGGAGAAGCCCATTTGTTCATAGAAGAATCAGGTACGGAAATAAATAAATGATGGACAGATAAACTGCGAAATCGTGGATAAACCCTTTAACTTTAGCTGATATTAACATAGTGAAGCGATTTGCTTTCTGCAAGTTACACCGCGTGTGGTCGCCGGCGCCGCGGAAGGCCGCGCGACACTGTTTATGGCACTTCGATTAAATATAAATAAATGTGAAAAATATACAAATGTGACAGTGAATGTTGATTAATATTTCTTTGCGTGGAAATTACAGTGCAGTGTTAACAGTATAGAAAGATGAGATTCGTCATAGGGTGAAAAGAAAATCAAAATAGTACTTATTAATTAACAAATAGTTGCCGTGTGGTTTCCGGCAGAGTATAATAGGGCCATTCCAAGACCTCCCGTGGATGTCGTAGAAGGCGACTTAGGGAATACAAGCTAAACAAAGATAATATATATTTTATAACAAATACATGTAGAGATAATCACCCAAGCAAGACCCAGGTCACTCTAAAAGAGATAATTTTCCATCTGGTCCTGACCGAGGATCGAACGCGGGACCTCCGGTGTGACAGCCTGGCGGGTATGATGACCACAGAGGTCGTAAAAGTCTCAGTGATTTCTCGTACTCGAAACACATACCTTTAAGTTCCTAGACCAGCATTGAATTTAACTTACTGTTCAGCTGTCAAGTTTATTTTCTAGGCATAAAGTTTTGTGTTTGCATTGTCTTCAAACAAACAAGAATCCCAACCTAGTAGGCTTATTTTTTTGTTTTTCTACAGTATCCTCGGAAGACCAGCGTTGTGGCCTTGCCACGACACCATGCTGAGAGGAGGTCTTTTAGATGTAGCTACTAATTGTATGTGTATTTGTAACAACGGTGTCACTTTATTACCATCAATGTGATATATCAAATAAACTATTCTTCGTTCTTTCTTTCTTTAGGCAAATAAAAAAAAACCCCGACTGGTAAAAACACCGTCTAGTGATGAGTAGAGATACTACCGATACGGCTTGAAATGCGTAGCACCGTCTATCATTCGCTAGAGAAAGCCCTGACTTTCAAGCGTTAATCCCAATAACTTTTAAATGGCTGAACCAATTTTAATCAAACATAGTTATAAAAACCAAAAATAAACCGCATCGAAATCGGTCCATCCGTTCGAGCGCTACGATGTCACAGACAGACATTAGCGTCAAATTTATAACACCCGTCTTTTTGTCGGGGGTGAAAAATACATTTCATGATGATGATGATGATGATGATACATTTCATGCCCATACGTGGAATCGACATACCTGTAATAAATCGAACCGCGGGCTACACTAGACCACTATAAGTATAAAGGAATTAAAATAACAGTCTAATACTAAAAAACTAAATTCGGCATTTCATTTGTACGGGACTGTCGGATTCTTGACCGTTATTTTAATGTCATTATACTGTAGTGATCTATAGTTAGTATTTGTAACTGGAATGTCTATTCCACGTTGTATAGACCTAGAACTTTTTTCTTTAGATCTACCCATAGACTTAGATTTTTTTTTTAGATCTATGAATCTACCATACCATACTGCCAACATAAGAAAAATGTTTTTCAGGTACGTTTAACATAGACACTAGGAAGATGTCAATTAAAAAAAGAGTATTAATAAATTTAGTACAACTATAAAGCATATTAAGTATCAAATTTAAAAAAAATATTATGTAAATTTAAAGGCGCTAGGAGACTTTCTAAGATCTCCCCGCGACTGATAGCTGCCACAGGTATTTATTACATCGGTGACAAGAGGGCTGGCTGCTTTTTCACTCGCCGGAGTAGTACCACAATAGACATAATAAGATATCTATATCAGGGGCGTAGCTACCGCCGTATCTGCCGTATTAATTATACGGGGCCCCCGACCTACGGGGGCCCCCAAGGTGCGTAAGCAAAAATTAATAAAAACTTCCCAATTTTTTTAAATTTCAGAATGAGAAAAGTACAGAAAAGCAATTTCTTTTTTCCCGAGTAAACCGTGCGTTCAAAAGTTGGCAACACCCTACATCGGTTAAAGCGGGCTGCGGGATTTCCCCGTTTATGTCATTTACGAGGCGCGAACCGAGCTTTGCATTGGTGTGAGTGTATACAGATAGAGTAAAGGCGTCCAAATAAAATAATATTTAAGAACTTCTATGAGACAGGAACGCCTGTCAGACCTGTCACTATTGTCCATAGAGGCAGAAACTTTAGAAAAACTAAAGTCATCATCAGCTATGAATGATTAAATTAATCAGTTTGCCGAAAAAAAGGCAAGGAGAGTTAATATTTAATTTGAATTGTTTTTAAAAATGTGACAGATAGATAATTATGATGAATAAATATTTCTTTTAATTCCATGCAAACATTTTTTTCTTTTAAAAAAAATCTTTACCCTTCCTAAGGGCTCTCAAACAAATTTTTATACGGGGCCCCGCCAAGGTACGCTACGCTTCTGATCTATATTGTGGTAGTCCTGCTATCCAGCGAGGGAACGCATCCAGCGTTCTTGCTACCATGCCGCATGGGCAAGATGTAGTTTTCTTATTTAGCATAATTTAGTATAGGTTTATTTTATAGTTCAGTTTTATTCATCTATATTCCTGCTTGTTAGGTATTTCTTTTTTCTCAATACAATTTCTACATAATTATAATAAAACCTTTAAAAAAACCGACTTCAAATCGAAATGCACTAAAAGCAAAAAATAATTATTTTTCATGATGTCCCTGAAGTTCTGGGTAAAAAATCTCTATAATCCTCATTATTTATTTGGAGTCGGTGCCATCTATCTAAGTTCCTATTTTACATTGAAATTATTCATGAAGTATTTTAGAATACGCTTCGGGAATTGAAATAATGTAAAAAACACATTTTATCTGCAAATACATTAGTAATTATTATTTTAAAATTGTCTAAGCCTCAACAACAAAAAAGAGCTGTAACTCGGCTAAACAGATATTAGCAAAACCCCTCTCGATTGAATCCACATAAATACTTCACGTGTAAAAAATTTCAACTGTCTAACTATCACAATTCATGAGAAACAGCTGGACGGACAGACAGACGAACAGCGGAGTCTGGTAAGGAAGACGATGATGATCCGTCTTACATAAGTATGCAAATTTCAGGTCAATCGGTTGAGGATAAATGGTTAAATATTGACTTGCACTAATACTTCACACCTACGTACTAGGTCTAGTACGTAGGTAGTATGGTCATATCGCATAAAAGCTTGTAACAAAAAGGAAATCTAACTTGCCCTGGCTGGGAATCGAACACAATGTGTAACCTGGCTGATGTACACTTATTGACGTGTAAAAGTGCCTGCAAAGACATAAATAAACATTTGATTTAGTCTAGCAGAGGCCTGATATCGGCTGTGACTGTAAACGACGACTCGTATAGGGATAAAATCAATACTGCTACAGCGCTACCCCTCCCGGGGCGGAATCCCACAGGATTAAATATTATAATTGGCGTCCAGTGCAAAAGATGGCGTTGTCCAAAATTAAAACTCGATATGGTTTGTTTTTCCCGATGATATATAAGCTTCCGGGACTTCCAGCTTAAGCATGTCCGTTGAGGAGTTCATAAGAAATTTATGCATTCCTCAAAGGACATATCATAAAATCCTAATAATATCATAACGTTTGTTACTATGCGAACGTTTGTATGTAATTCATACATACAAACTTTTGCATGATAACAAACGTTCGTACATACTACTCGTATGTACTGATGTTTGTCCGGATTTTTTTTTTGGAAATGATATTCTGCTTGTAATGTAATTGACAGCAAGTTCAAGAGAGTTATGAATGTGTGTTTAAAACACATCGCCTCTGTGTGTAAATTTGAAAATCGTCAGTAGTTCTATATCTATGGTCATTGGTCAGTAGATGTCTTTTCTATAAATTAATTCTAAAAAAATAATAATAACCGACTTCTAATCGAAATGCATTAACTTTGGGAGAGGGTTATGTCCAGCAGTGGACGTTATGCGGCTGAAATGATGATGAATCGAAATGCACTAAAAAGCAAAATTTTTTTTTTGATATAGGATGTTCTTTCTTGAAGTTCTGGATATAAAATCTCTATAATACTTACTCATTATTATTTGGAGTCGTTGTCAATTTTCCTGCCTCAGAGTCAAGTTGCAAAGAAATTTTACCAATTTTAGTAATACCACATCGTACCCCCCAAATCGATGAACCGATTTTGATTTTCGATTCAATCGGGATTATTCTTTGCTATGATCAGCTCAGCCAAGATTTTTGGCATTCATTTGTTGACGACCTCCGTGGCGTAGTGGTCACCATGCTACTCCGCCACCCAGAGGTCACGGTTTCAATCCCCGGCCAAGGCAAGTTGGAAAATGGCATTTTTCAAATTGTCCTGGGTCGAGGATGTTTGTGTATATGTATTTGTTATAAAATATACAATCGTCGAGTTAGTATCCCATAACACAAGTCTCGAACTTACTTTGGGGCTAGCTCATAAATAGCTCATAAGTTCTAGGGCTAGGAGTATCTTTTTGGCGAAATAACGACACATGTGCTGTTATTTGGAAAAGACTATAACTTTCCTGAAATCATACATTATCAAGATTCTTATATCGTGTTCGTGACTATTTAAAAGACACATAACAGTAGAGGGGTAGAAAAAGTACAATAATTTAAAGCTCCGTTGGTAAATAAAAATAAAACAAAACATGTCAGTTAATGTTTATTATTAACATTACAATTCTTTATACACAGTAAGGCACTTGTTATCCGCTTATAATATAATTATTTAATGGCACATTTGTTAGTTAACGCGTTATAAATAGAAAATTGTAGAAAATATTACCTGGTATTTAATATCAATAAGGTGTAAAGTAAACATTGCAATTGAGATTCGTTGTTAGAGATTATTCTTACTTGCAAGATTATTAAAAATTTTGTAATATCTAACTTCATCATTTTATTTTTTTAAATTAAAATTTTAATTGCCTAAGTAACAAAATTTTTGAAAACAATTCTTTTACTTTGACCGTTCACAACTTTGACCAGACAAAGTTGCAAAAATTACGGGCAAAGTAAAATTATTTCCAAAATAGGCTAAACCTGAACCCAATAACTTGCAAGTACTCATGTACTGTCTCAAAGAGAAGTATTGAGACTTTTTAAAATAGCACGGAATGGCGACTGCTTCCTTATAACAAAAACAATTTTTTTTCTAATTTAAGGAAAAAGTGAAAGATTAACAGTAATTTTCTTGCACACCGATATACACATGGTTTATAGTTTGAAATATAATTTAACAGTGTAGATATATATGGCTTTCCTTATTGTCTAATTATAAATATCTATACCGTAGGTATCCTGAGATTTAAGAACATCAGAGATGGAGCATGACAGGTTATAAGACTTATGAGTAATAAGTAGATTCCATTTCACCGAATTCTGATTGAAGTCGCTCAAAAATTATTGTAATTGAATGCTCAATTCAAAATAAACAATAACAGTCAAATTTTTGACTAACAGCACCCATTCACCATTTAACGCTGTGACCAAGCGGACATAAAGTTTCGATACATCTAATTTGTCGTTCAAAAATCAAGAATGAAGATTTCCCAGGCAAAACTTACAATACCCAAATCGCAAGTCGGTCTATTGCTTGATTGAACTTTAATGTTATTCCAATAAAGACCATTTTGGAATATGAAACAACTGTCTACTCGTGTATGTCTTTACAAGATGACGCAAGGCATTGCGCAGCACAGCGGCAGGCAGATGGGCACGGCTGTCTTCTTCTCGGAGTGCTTCTCCTTGCTGCGTGCGCCGGACTCGTACTCGTACATACCTCGCCCTGAAGCGTACGCGCCGCCACCTTGCGCCATCGCCTGTAAAACAAAAAGAATATTTATTACTAAGTTCCTACTTCGCATCTTCATAATAATCTATTTCGGACTAAAAACAGAATTAATATTAGTACATACGGAACGGGATGTTCTAAGGTCCAGTGTAATATGCGTCTGCGCTTCCGCGTCCTCGCCTTGTGGACGGTGTTGAGTCGAGCGGCGACTATACGAAGCAAGAACGGGGGAGAGGTGCGGGGACGAGCAACGGGGACGCATATTTTATAAGTTTGACCACTAGTTTAATTAACTAAGTATTCAAGTATAGTATCAAGGATCATTCGGATAAAATGCCTACATTTTTCCAACGCCTGAAAGAGTAGGTACGTATTTACGAAATCAAAAGGCCCAGGGCTTACCTACGCATTGAAGCCCAATTCATTCATCCAGGTAGTAACTGCGATGTTATTTAAAATGACAAGTGCTGCTTTAAACCTATTTTATTATACCCTAATAGTTTTTTTTAAAGTATGCAGAACATTAAAAATTCCAATGTCAATTACTTACTGCAGCCTCTCTTATTGACGTCCTTTGCTTTCCTGTTGTGGCTGATGTTGGTCTACAACTACCCCCTGGCAAAGGCCTCCCCAAGCTATCCATAGTACCTTTTATGTTTCTTGTTTCTCTTCCTCCCCTAGGTGTTCAAAGTATTATGTTTCTTGTTTCTCCATAACCCTCCAGCCACCTTCTCGATTTCACGGGAGAGGAGGGAAGTCAATTAACTTACACTGGACTGATACCCGGCGTCTTTCTTCTGGAAGGGCGTGTGTCCGGGCGGGTAGTAGACGGCGGGGCCGGCCGTGTTCCTGGAGCTGCCGACCGCGGGCGCGGGCTTGGGGGCCACCGCGGAGTTCTCGTGGGTCACCTCCACCTTGCGCTGGCGGACCACGCCGTCGGGCTGTGTCGGGAAACGCTAGAATTATACAAATAATTATTTGTAAATGTAGTATTTGTATGTAATATTTTTTAATACCTTTATTATTTTTCAAGGTTTTTTTGCGTCAGTCCGTAAAATAGGTGCCCGAGAGGAAAAGGGAAATTTGCTATCTATCGGTTTATTTTCAAAGCGCGGTGGTTTTCAAGCAGCGAAGGTTTTCACAAATCGTTTAAATAGTGTATAAAATGTGACATGTAGTGGCGACTACTCGCATCACTTATTGAAAGGAATGCTTACATCAAGCTATAGTTATAGTGCTTATATAGCGTTATGTACCCTAATACTGTTTCTGCAATATATGTATAGTATTAGGGTACATAATGCAATGCAAGTCAACACCAGTATTAAATACAGATGGCGCTTTTATTTAACACCGGTGTCGATAGATTCGATTAATTAAGCGTCTAAAATCTAAACATGCCATTCCATGTCCCTTGCATAGGAGTAAGTTTTAGCACCAGGAGCATTAAAAGCTAGTAATTTTGATGCTGTTTCCAGCACGGTCTACTGCACCGACCCGCCTACCCAGCGTCCTGATATTGGCAAGGCTTTTATTAGGAGAGTGGACAGGGAATTCTCCAGTAATACAGACAGAAGGTAAACTGATTGACATCCTTGTCGTAAATGATACTTACAGCTTCGGGGAAATCGGCCAACAGGTCATCGAGCCTCTTCGGCGGCTGCTGGTTGCCCGGCGCCGGCGTGGTGGGGCGCGGGAAGGGCGCGGCGCCCGCGGCGGGGGACGGGGGGAAGCGCTGCGTCGTGTTGTGGGCAGAGTACGTCGTCTCGCTGTACTTGTACGATGTTGGACCCTGGATTATACGCAAGTTACTACAATTAGACAATAGTCGAAGGGTCCCAAGCCCGGATGAGAAAGGAGTCGGGGTTGGTTGGTAAACTACCCAGCCGTAAAATGTATATGCCGAACATCGGGCGGCAATAACCCGATCCAAAGCGGCTACCACAAGCCATAAGGGACCAAATCCCCTTTAAAAGCGTAGACACGCCAACTCACAATGGCCAGCGCGGCGTTTTAAAGCCCAAGCGTTTTAAACCTCCCCAGGGTAGACTCTAGGATACCTTTGTGAGAGGCCTACGTCCAGCAGTGGACGTTATGCGGGTGAAATGTATGAATGAATGATGAATAGTCGAATCCACGTAGATTTCTTCAGGGTTGGCACTGTGCGTGTCGTGTTGTACGCAGATGCTCTGGTATTTAGTTATTTTCAGGTGACCGTATGCTTGCTTCTTCTTAGTAAATAATTAGTTTCAACGATCTCCGTGGAGCAGCGGTAACTACGCTAGTCGGCCACCGAAAGGTACCGAATTCGATCCCCGATCAGGGTAATTTGGGTATTTTTTCCTGGGTCTTAGGTATTTATCTATACAGATATTAATATTTATTGTCAAAAATAGTATAATGAGTAAGTTATCCCATAGAACAAGTTTAAAAAAACTTACTTTGGGGCAAGATCAATCAGTGAATTTTTCCTATAAATATATCAGGTCCGGATCTAGAAGAGGGCTGGCCATGGCCAAGGCCATGCCCGGGGCGGCAAAGCCAGAGGGGCGGCAATTAGAATATATCCACCACCCATGCTATCGATACGGAATGGTGGCGGCGTCTGGTTATTAGGGAAACGCAAAATTATTAGTTCAGACAGAGAAAAGACGTGGCGTGCACTTTTGAAGAAATATAAAATCTGAGCATTACTGTTTACTGATCCTTACTGTCTTCGACAAAACTAAGCAAGGGCGGGATATTCACACTGTCTTTTTGTATCCACTGCAGGAGAACGACCCTCTCTGTACTACCAGAACCATACATGGCCAGAGGGCTTGGCCTACTCTCCTCGCTGGCCAGCGAGATGTGTGAATGAGAGGTCTCATTGATGTTGGTAAGCTTTGTTTAGCTTATATTCTAAGTCGCCTTCTACGACATCCACGGGAGGAATTGGAGTGGCTCTATTCTACTCTGCCGGAAAACCCACGGCAATTCGGCTTACGTTTTGTATTCAGGAGATCGTTAGGCGGTAGGCCTGTCTAATTTCTTTCCAACAGTAAAGTTTCAAACCCTCAAGTGACTTTTGCCAAGCCAGGAAAAAGATTAAAATATCGGTTATTCATGGTTGTAAAGTTATAAAGGCTCGCGAGGTCTACTGTTCTTACAGAACTACTAGTTTATTTAGTTTAAAAAGATATATTGACTCACATATGGGCCATGTCCATTGTGCGGCTCAGCGGGCACTGACGGCACCAGCTTGGTCTCGTTGGCCGGGCTCGGGTACACCATGCGCTCGTTCGTGTGCTCTGAAATATACAACGAATGTTCGTCATTCTTAGTCCTTTATTCATTCATTTATTAATCGCTAACATGTTGCATAAGATGACAAATATTGGTGCAGTAATACATGTACCCATTTAGGGTGTGGCGATTACAATTTATTTAAATTTATTTATAAAAAATATCAATTGTTTGCTATCATCATCATTTCAGCCGCACAACGTCCACTGCTGGACATAGGCCTCTCCCAAAGATTTCCAATATGACCGATCTAGAGCGGCTTGCATCCAGCGTTTGTTAATTGTTATCCAGGTCTCTTTTAATAGTTAACATAGTAAGAATGAGACAAAACATTGTTCAAAACAAAAGTTTAGCAATCGGGTTATTTTTTTTTATGAATATGAGGGTTATAGTATAAAAACAATGGTTTCTACTTGATCATTGTCAATGGATATCTGGTAGGCTTTCTCCCTCTGCCTCTAGGTACCAAGGAAGACCAGCGGCGTGATATATTAAGTCATATCATTGTCATCAGCTAAGTGATCCTAGTTTGGTGTAAGTAACATCATATCATAGTTTTAGTTATTTAAAAATTCTGCTTAACTTAGCTAAAATATAGTTCTGTCTTCTAAACTAGGCTATGTTACAAGAAACTATGTTGAAAAGTATTGTACCATTTTTTTTTCTTTTTGACGTGATAACCTCTTTAAAATCGTTTTAGTCGGGTGACATGTTCAGAAACTTGTGTCACACCAAAACCTCACGAGCGCGATCGCAGGTATAACGAGAGAGAGACGGACCGATCTCCCGTCTCATCTCGAGACGTTAATATACTCACCAATAAGACGTTATCACGTAAACATCTCGATCGTAAACCTACTTTACAAACAACCAATTTTTTTTTAAGCAATAAGCAGAGCCAAGTAAATAATCGACTTTAGACAATAAATAACTTTCTACAAGGAACATTATGAGTGGTCCCAAAATGGGCTCCCAATAACTTTATTTTTGGTAGTAAAATAGGGTTACGTTAAATTTCCAATTTCAGTTAAAAAGTTACAAGACCTAAGAAACGCAGTCTATTCAATATTGTTTCAAAACTAAAAACCAAGTCCATCTCGAACTACCCAATCGATTTAGATAAAATTTCTATGGGACCACCTAACAAGTGTACTCTTTTAAACAAAAAAGAAAATTCCAAATCGGTTCAGGCGTCTTCAAATAATCTTTAAACATACTTAAAAACAAAAAAAAAATCTTGAGAGATGTCGAGGGACACCCGGATGGAACGAAGTTCCTTTCGATTAATTAGGAGAGAGAGAGAGACAGGGAAACACGCGCACGCCGTACCGTTTACAACTACAGCAAAAAGTGTCGTTACAACTTTTGGTCTTAATTTTTTCCGTCTAGCCTCCTTTCGAAACGCGATATAAGGAACTTCGTTCCAAAAAATAAAGATCGCGACGAATTGATGACCTCTTCCTTTTTATGTAAGTTAAAAATGCCCACTCAAAACTCACCGTCGGTGGTGGTGATGTGTTGGTACTCGCGCACGCGGTTGTTGCAGTGCGAGCAGTACTGGCAGCCCGGCGCGGGGGACGGCGCGCGCGCAGGGTTCGTGCTGCTGGACCTGGAAACAAGCATATGATCATCATCACACGATTTTATGTGCTTATGGGGGCAGGCCGCTCTTAATTGATCATTTCGGAAATCTTTGGGTGAGGCCTATGTCCAGCAATGGACGTTATGCGGCTGAAATGATGATGATGTCCATTGACGACCTCCGTTGCATAGTGGTCACCATGCTAAACCGCCACCCAGAGGTTCCGGGTCCGAGCCCCAGCCAGGGCAAATTGGAAAATGGCCTTTTTCAAATTGTCCTGGGTCTTGGATTTTTATCTCGTTGAGATAGAATCCCATAACACAAGTCTCGAACTTACTTTGGGGCTAGCTCAATCAGTGTAATTTGTCCCTATATATTTATTTATTATTAATTATTTATGAAAGAACCCAAACTCTAGAAGCAGTGCCAGCATTAGTAACAGCGGTGCCCCGGGTGAATCAAATTTTCTGCGCCCTTATGGATGATAATACATAAATAATAGAGATCTTAGGTATATTGATGTTCTAATCATAGCAATTCAAAGAGTGTTGCAAATACAATGGGTACATGTCAATCAATGTCAATAGTAAAATAAAATAAAATGTACTTAATTCCATCCGAATAGTCGTTGACAGTGTAGTAGCATTTTGAAATAAGGTAGGGTCCATTAAATATTGAATAAGTTATTTACGTGGACTCAACAAAGCTTAAAACATCAGTGAGACCTCTCCTACCCGTCTGGTCAGCTTGGAGAGTGTGAGCCAAGTCCTCTGACTGCTCTGGTAGTACAGAGAGGGTCATGCTCCTGCAGTGGGGACAAAAAAGACCTGATGATGAAGTTACTTACGTGCGCAATTGCTCGTTGGTGACGTAGGTGTGGTGCTCGGCGGTGGTAGGGATGGGCACGGTGGTGGGGTCCTGGTCGGCCGGCACCTCGTACGTGTACGTCTTCACCGTGGTGGTCACCTTGTTCATGGGCGTGCTTGAGCGTTGCAGCTGGAACGTAACAATATCGAAGTCAACAACAATTTTATTTAAAAAAATAGAGCAACAAATTGCGAGAATTGTTACAAAAACTGAACAAAATGTTTATTTTAATGAGCTTTTTTAAAATAACCCAAATTTCAATAAAATTTAGAAATATTTAACATTTACAATACTTCTAAACCAAATTGGGTGAGCATTCATTAATATAGGCAGGCATTTCGAATTTCGGTAGTAAAATAGGTGCACTACTGGTATAAAAACAAGCCATTAATAATATAGTTATTACTATTTACTACGAACACACTGCCAAAAAAATCTAAAATCATATAAAAATAGTTAAGCACCTGGATTGCTAGAGCTTAATACTTAAGAATTGACAAGAGAGCTGGCCGATGATTGCTATGTTTATATATACATACCGTAGACGTTGAGCCATGATGGCAGTGCGAGCAGACAGCTGGTGGTACAGCGAGTGACATGGCCGGGGACACAGGCGACGGCACCACGCGAGATTCTGAAAATATTCAACCACCGATAAAAATACATCCGATTAGAACTTGAAAACCTCAGATCAGGGAGTAGGGCTTCCACTTTAGCTACAATTTGTTTGATTTTTTAAAAGAAGTTTTCATATTATTGTTTGTTTCGTGAGAATAGGCAGTGCTTGACCACTTAGTTGTGGATTACAACATTAGGTAACGTGAGTGACATAATCCTCGTCTGTTAGCTTTGATATTTTTGCGACTTTAGAGACATAAATACGATACAATATCACGTCTTTATCTCTAATGGGGTAGATAAAGTATTTTGGGTATTGTGGCTTTAAGTAGTAAGAGCCCCGGAACGCAATACCTAAATAACACTTTTGGCCTGACGATGGACAAGAAGTTAAAGGAATATATTATAGTAAATTAGTAAAAAACTCTTACTTTTTCAGATGTTTGATCGATGCTAAGAAATTCTAGGATTGCTGAGCGACCCAACAAACAATCGACCAACGATTTGTCTACTGTAAAATTATATTAAGCTTCTACCTGTTTTTTCCTCCCGATACATCTCTTGTCTCAGTTCTGCGGTTCTGGTGACTGGTGGCGGAGGACTCGATCCCCAGGACGAGGTTTCCACTCTTTCTTCGTGCTTCATGGTCGAGTAGCCGCTAGAGGGCGCTTTCACTGGTGTGCTGAAAAAATCCAGTACAAATTATTATATTTGGACATGTTTTATTTTGTGTGATATAGTATGACAGCCAGAACATTTGCAAGCACGGATGTTATAATTTAGCCATTCTATGCCAAGGATTTTTCGAATTGATTCAGGCGTCTTTGAATAATCGGTGAACATAAATAAATAAAAAAAGATCGCGACGAATAGATAACCTCCTCTTTTTTGGAAGTAGATATGATGTGGTATATTCAGGTTTTAAGCCATTTTCATGCCAAATTTCATTCTTAGCTGTGTAGCTGTTTTAGTGTAAAAGTGGAATAAATCTATTAACATCCACACATCCATACAAACTTTCACATAAATATACCTAATATTATCCCCTAAGCCGGCACTGGGAGGAATTCCACCCGACTTCCATTGTTTAACTATTGTGTCTGGTATTGGCGCATCTCAAAGAGTTATTAAAGGCTAGAAGACAAATTAAAATAAATAAATAAGTAGACAAATATAATAGACCTTACTTACCCTCTCTTGTAGTCAAAGGAAGAGCTCTCAGCCGTGTCAGACGTGTAGCCACTCTTGTACAGCTGCCGCTCCTGGTCCTTCTGCAGATCGTCCAGCAGGGAGTCAAGCTCTTCGACGTTCTGCGACAGGTCTTTGGTCACTTTGGAGCTTTTCACTCGCGAGTACCCTGGATTAAAAAGAATACAAAATAGCATTAACTAAGGTACCAATGGCAATTTGGGGGCGGCAAACATACCAATTGCACTGGTACTTTGCTTTTGCAAGAGCCGTAATTACTGTGTACATTTTATCATGTAATTTAAAAAGGATTTGGGTAGAAACTTTGAAATATTTCTTACTTTTTATTATTTAATACTTTTCTCTAATAAGACAGGATAGAGAGGTCACGAAATATCACAAGGGGCAGGTGAGATATCACTTGAGTATTATTTTTTGTTAAATTTTGCGATTTTTAATACCTACAAAAAGCGGCGCCTTACCTTGATTTAAAGTAATTTCCTAAGATTTACTAAGTATAGCTCAAAATTACAAATAAGCGGCAAAATTTGCTTTAAAAATTCTACGTGATCAATGGATGACCCCTGGGCAAACTCAGCCATCATTGACAGAAGCCTTTCAAGTAGTGCATAATACACTTAAGTGTATGATTTTAGAGTTTCACGGTCACAATTACTGTTTTTTGCACAATATTTCGACGGCCCTTCTGCCATCATGGTCGCTGGCCGACTGATGAACTGCGATGGATGTTCGGCTGACAAGGGTGACCATATCGATCTACCCTCTTTCTTCGTCGTTTGTTGCATAAGTTTTTACAATACTGACGGTATCCATTCGGGAATTGTTTTTAGTTATTCGCACTCTTTTTACAGTGAATAAGTGCACTGATATAGTTTAATAAAGCTGGAAATAAACATATAATACCTGGAGTGCCGCTGGAGACGGTCTCGTAGTTGTAAGTCCTGGTGCCGGCGCTGCCGTTGAGGACCGGCAGCTCGCGCTCCTCCCGCTCGTAGTAGTAGGAGCTGCTCTCGGCCTTGGGCACCGGCTGTGCGGGGATCGTGTACTCCTGTCACGGATGGAAAATTTAGACCCGTTTTTGGCTTTTTATATCCTAAATAAACATCAGATGCCTATTTACACACATAATGTTTACTAAACTTATTGACGTGTAATTGCGAGGTAGCGATAAGTAGCTAGGTAGTTTCCTGGGTCAAAAACAATTATTTAGTACTGTCAAGAAAATAAAACGTCACTCGTCTTGATCCTATACATTTTAGCCACTGATAAGGATAGATATCATAAAAATGTAATTACATTGTATTCTAACATAGGATAAGGAAAACTACTAACAAAAATGATGGACTGATTGAATAGTCATTTATTTTTTGGTTCTTTGATTCCTAATTGTTGCCAAGATTTAAGTCGGTACGTCTATGTCACAACCCAGCTGCCACTGTACTGCCGCCATATAACCATTATAAGCCGTATGGACATTCACAACCAAACTCGGTCTAGTGAGTTATATTAGGGCTCAAGGTAGAAGCAATGCTACCAACCAAGTAGAAGGGTTTTTCATAATAACAGACTACTCTAGGTTCATTATCATCATCATCATCAGAATCATATTTCTCAAAGTATGCTTCCCAGTGGGATTGGAACCCATGTCCTCCAGATCAACTGCCTTGATCACTGCACTGCACTACAGTGAACTGTACATTATTTTATTATGGCTTGATAAAGATAGAGAGTGTAGGCCAAGTCCTCTGGCTGCTCTGGCCAAGTATGGCTCTGGTAGTACAGAGAGGGTCGTGCTCCTGCAGTGGAGACAAAAAGACCTGCTGACGACCTCCGTGGCGCAATGGTCACCATGCTATTCCGCCACCCAGAGGTCCCGGGTTCGATTCCTGGTCAGGGCAAGTTAGAAAATGGCCTTTTTCAAGTTGTCCTGGGTCTTGGATGTTTATCTATATGTATATGTATTTGTTATAAAATATAGTATCGTTGAGTTAGTATCCCATAACACAAGTCTCGAACTTACTTTGGGGCTAGCTCAATCAGTGTTATTTGTCCCTATTTATTTATTTATTTATTTATTTGCTGATGATGAGGATGATGAAAGATTATTATTTTTACCAACCAATATTTTTTGACCGACGTCGCCGTTGTTAAAAACGACAAAGACATACTTACTTCGACAGTGTGAAGGTCCTTCCGGTCGTACTTCCCTGAAGGGTGCTTCTCCTCCTTATACTCGTAGTGGTACTCCCGGGATCCCGCCCCGCGGCCCAGCGAGTCCAGCTTGCTGCCTTTCGGCAGTAACTCGGATTTTATCATGTCTGGAACGGTCACAAGATTATTTACAGGCAAATGGGAATTCACATTTACTTTTATTTTTATAAACTCAAAAAGCAAACTGGTGTCGGCGTCTACAAATAATTTTTGAACCGCTAAACCGACTTCCATCAAACATACCTAAGAACTACCGCAAGGAAACTTGCTTTCACAGACAGACGGACAGACATCCCCCTCTTTTGTCTTAGGGGTTAAAAGTTTAAACCTTTCAATCATACCTCTTCTATATCTTGAACTAGAAACAGATCTAGTCCCAATATAATTATTTATTTAAATAATTATCTAAGAATATGAAGTACAGATCTCTTGAGACATTATATAACTAACATGAGATGACACATTAATTATATAACACGTTTTTGTTTAATCACTAGGACGAGTGTTAGGAAGAGCGGTGACGCCGGCGACCCGACGGTTACGGCTTGGAAATTCGACAGGACGTCATTTGGAAATCTTCTGGACAAAGGTCATGTCAATGATTTCCAACTGAAAAGGAGCCGATCGATGAAATCGATATGAATAATTTTGTAACAATTCTTTATATGATGATGATCATTGATTAAAACTAACGTGAGATACAATTATTGTCATATTAAGTGAACGGGTTACTCACACATAGAATCAGCTACAGCCGTCATGTATCGACCTCATCCGGAGGTCTTCATCAGGGCGAATGTGACTACAGGCCCGTACACCACACCGGTTCGCGACACACTGACTCTTTACGTGAGTAACCCGTTCACTAAATATAATAATGATGATCATTGATCACTCACCGAATTGTTCGTCGGCGTAGGGCGCCACATTGCTCCGGCTGCTGGAATACTCCTTGAACTCTTTCTGTTTGCTGTACGATTTCGTCGCCATCGTGCCGTGCTATCTGGAAAGAAGAAACAACATGAGTATAACTTTTTGTATTAAGTGGGTAGATGACTGGGGTCAAAAATAAATTATTCGGTAAATACAAATCACAGTAAATAAAATCTAGGTCAATGAGAAATAATAAAAAAATCGTTCAAAGTAGTGTCACTATTTGTTCACTAATGGCACAGCATAAATACAATTACTTGATAATGGTCACTATTCATTGATCATGTCCATTTTCACCATGTCAGATTTATTTAGCAGAGCAACGGATATTAAGAGCGCTATTTGACTCTAAAAAATCATGACGTCACACTTTTGTATTTCATACATTTGAATGTATTTTTTTCAAAACAAACATTTTGAATTATCCGGTATCACATGGTGCAGTTTTAAATTGCCTTTCTTCCTCCAACCAAAACCACGTGCATTTTAATTCGTACAACATACTAACACGTCTTTAACCGTTACAAGGCAGGCCAAACATTTTGGGTCTTGGGCTCTAAGCAGACAGAGACCAGGACCGTAAGGCTTAAAGGCCATTTTAGTGTGATGTTGGAAAAAGGCGTCAATATAAATAGTGTTGCGATGTAAGCCGCACATAATTCGCATTATCGACCATGCGGACCATGCCCTCGATCGGTTTGGAAAGAGAAACACCTGGTCAAAGATATTACTAACGTAACCGATACCTACAATGCCATGGAATCAGCTATTGGAGGGCCCGTAAGTAGGCAAAATTAGTACACACGACTGCTCGACTGGCAAAAAGTGACAAAAAAGTGTTAAAAATGCTTTAAAAATATTTATTGCATTTCATATAAATCATATTTTATACTACTTTATGTAAATGTTAGTAATAAAAGATTTTATGTTTTAATTAACACCTATTGCGTCATCTAGTGACGAGAGAAAATAAACAATTGTTATACGGGGACCTTTTAATGATTACCCAATCCTCCAAAGCAGGTCTGTGAGAAAATAATTTTAAAAATTCTAAATATATGCATGTCCCACTAAAAGAACCTACAATTTACCGGCAGATTGTTTAGGTAAACTCAGAGAACCTCACCAGCTCGCTCAATAAACCTTAGTTCTTGCTCAAACTTCTAGTGTAACCTGTAGCTAGACTGTCTAGATATACTTTGTAAGATAAGACGCCGTATTAGGCGGTGAAACTCGAACGACCCTGCTCTGCAGGTGCGTGGGAAGTAGTAGCATTGACGTATTAAGTAGGGATGTTACGAATATTCGCATTCGCATTCGCATATGCGAATGGTTCGCATCGTTTTAAACATTCGCATTCGCATCAATCAGTGCGAATGTCTTGCGAATGCGAATGTGTGCAGGTCATGACATGCCTACCTATCGCACGCGTGTCACCGCGCCGCATTTCTCTGCGTTTTGGGGATTCCCGCATAACGTGATTATTTCGATCAATAAGAAGCGTTAATTTCACGTGAGTTTGTTGTAATTGCTTGGTTTGTTTGGTTTTACAGTCTATTTGTAATTCATCATTAAGTAAAAATAGTTTATTGTATTTTAAAATATTTTGGGATAATTCTACAGTTTTTATATGGCATTGGGAATGAAAAGTGAAATATGCCGATTTTTTGAATAAAATTATTGATTATTCATTCATATGTATGTTTTTTGTAATACTTGATGACTACATTCGCATTCGCATTGGCACATTCGCACCCTTAACATTCGTGTTCGCATTCGCATTCGCGAATGTAGAAAATTTAACATTCGTAACATCCCTGGTATTAACAGCTAGGCCCGGATCTAGAGAGGGGTCTGCCCCGGTCGGCAGATTCAGGGGGCGCCAAAATCGTCGAATATTATTTGCACCTCCTTTCTCATCTGGCTCTGGTTGCTCTTGGGCCGCTGGGTGATCAGGAAGTTGAAGCTGTGGAGTTTAAGTGGCATATTACCAGGCTGAGTGGGCTGGAACCAACGGATGCCGAAGTAAAATAGAAGTTGAAAATGAACTTAATTAGAGACTACAAATTATAATTTAGCCTCTTGGCGGAAAGTGTGAAAGTGTTTCCCGTGGTCTCAGATTGCGAAACAAAAACACAATACACTGTTGCAGTCTTTTATTTATCATTTAAACACAGCGACACTTATAAATCTTATAATTTGCTTGATTTAATCAAAACGAAAAATATATATATAGGTACCAACATATCAAATATTCTTAAAAACTAAAATAAAGGTCAGAATACTACTCAAAGTCAAAGTCAAACTCAAAATAATTTATTTAACTTTGGATATTTATCATTTATCTATATTTGTATCACTTGATAATTGCCTTTTTTTTTCGATTTCTTATAAGGTAAATGTTGACGTCAGATCATTTACTTATAGCTAAGTTTACTGCCGCTTCCAAAGCGCAAGTACAGAAGAAACGGTAACAAACTGTACTGCTGCATTTTCTCCAAAAACGTCAACTTATAATTATACTTATATTAGAATTAGATATGTGGACTGATAATACATTGTTATGCCATACTCACTACAATACACCAATTAAAAAGTCCCGGTAATTGTTAACACTGCGGCAACGCGCCCAGAAGGCTGGCGGCATTGGCACGTTGTGTGGCAATGCTTACAATTACGTCAAGCTTTCTAATACTTCTTTTGGAAGCCATCGTATTTTCTAACGGTTCGGCTTCGCCTATAAAAGCACACGCCCCTTATAAAGATTAAAATAAATTATAATTATTGATTATGTGCGTAAATGTGTTATAATTAAATTAGTTCTGTGGTTATATTAATTCAGTGGCTGAGTAGAGCGTATTTTTCTAGATAAATCTACAAACGCTTCAGCCATTACCGTCATAGAGTTGGTCAATGCTTCTTGAGCCGATGCCAGCTTCTCCATGTTGGCTACTAATTCCGAAAACTCTTCGGCAGACACTAACACTCCCTTCTTCTTTTTTGAGCTACGCTTGGCACCACCTTTTGAAGAGTTTTTCTCACCGGATTTCGGAGATTCTCTGACAGGACTTCTTTCTCTGTCGTTCTCTTCCACTGAAAACCAGTATTAGCAGTTATGTCAGTTTAAAACATTATATTTAATGTTGAACAGTATCTCTCAATTAAAGATATTTAATGCAAAATCTACAAACTTCGAGTTTCCTTGTCAGATACGGAAGTTACATTACGATATATCTATAAATAATGAAAAAATCCGAGATGTTTGCTTTTTTAAGACTAGTTTGTTAATGTCAATAATAATTTATTACTAACATTAATAATGTACCAATTGCTCTGCTTATAAGACGATGGAATGTATCTCACCAATGACCATAGCTGGACTTTCGGAGGAACCAGCAGCCACTGCAGCGTCCAGGCTGCCCAGCATCAGCGAGGTGTCAAAGAATGTGTCCGACATGTGGTCATCCAGGCTGTTGTCCCGAACAGCCTTCAGGCCTCCCATGGCGTCCACCATCCGTCTGTCTATTTCAGACAGGTTAAACAACCCTTTGCCTGTGGTGTGGCGCTCTGAACATATTCTCTTCAGGAAACATTTTTTTTCTGCCCAGTACTGAAATAATTTCAAACTATCAGAAAGAAAATAACTGCCAAAAATATATTTTTGTGTTTTTATTCCTAATTTTTTGTACGACTTTATAATATGTGTGGTAAGAATGCATCGAAATCGGGTCGCCGCTCCTGATAATGACCGATTAAAACGATGGTAACCAGGTCGGATTTTTCGACTTTACACTGTATATAATATATAGGTAGAATATGCAAAAGGTATGCTATAACACCAAAATGTGTGTGAGAAGAGTGCAGGATTTCTCGCACGGGGGAGTAAACTGCTAAGGCAAATAAAAATGACTGTGAAGGCAGATCTGAGGCTAACTAGTGTCCGTGAAAGAAGAGTCATACCTTCGCCCACCCCGCACCGTCTTTCAGCACTTCGCCTATATTGTTTATAGAGGGCGCCACCGCCATCCACTTCTTCTTCGTTTCGGCTTTGGCTGCAGCGGTGCGCAGCCTGCCCGCGGCCAGGTCAGGCTCTCGCTCCAAGAACTCTACCAGCTTCACCAACTGCGGATACGACGGTCGAGGCGACATCTGGAAATATTTCATAAAAGTCATTTCTAATGAGCGTTTTTACTCTACAGCTAAACCGAAAACAAAGCACGAAATTAAATTTTTATCAAAAAACAAATTACTTCTTTTTTTCAGGAGTTTCTTCCTTATCTCCAAAGTTTTTTTTTTTGTATTTTCATCAAATTTATATGGAATCAACAGGTAGGTACTAAAGGCTTTTAAAAAAATAAAAAAAGCATCAATATCGGTTTACAAGTGGCGAAGATATCGCGTAGTTATAACTGAAGCTGTAAGCTCTCAGCGTGGGATCTTTATACTCCATTTGGTTAGGCATTCAAATAAATGTAAACAATCTTGACGTCTTTTTATTGAAATATACTCTTTATAAATTAATAATTTTGCTAATTACAAAGTAATTATGTTATAAATTATAAATAAGATAATTACTATTATAATTTGCAAAGGTATTGATTTATAAAGTGTATATTTCAATAAAAAGACATGTCAAGATTGTTTACATTTATTTAAATGCCTAACCAAATGGAGTATAGACATGAAAAAACATTAAGGGACAAATTTTCAACCCGGGGCAATCATCTTTAAAATAATGCGCCACTTCATGTTTACTTTTTTCCAAAACACCTATCCCGTGGAAAAAATTACCAATAAGCAATATTTTATAGTACATCGAGCAATATTTTATAGTACATCGATTCTTACTTACCTCTTCTACACAATAATAGGCAGGTGTACTCCAAGTCAATTTCAAATTCCAAGTGAAGTCAACAAAACCTTGAGAAAACACAAACTTAAATTGGAATTGAATAGATTTTTCTAAATTGGATTACATTTAAATTACAATTTAATAGATCCAAGTTTTTGAATTAAGTTTAATGATTCTGCAGCACTTTAGCACGTAATTTTTGACTGTTTATCTGTTATTTTTAGGAGAACAATACCTGATTGCTAACAATGACTTTGTTTTTCACTACAAATGGACGAAGTACCGTCGCCCGCTGTTAACTTCACTTTGATGTTTGTTATCCCATCCCACTCCCGACGCCTACGCGATTCCCAGACAAAATCAATATCATCCCCATTTTAATCCAAGGATGGTGAGCGGAAGGGGAACTACGTTTTTATCCGATTGCGTCAGGAGGGATATGTGTTTTGATGTGTATGTAATATTTGTATGGGACGGTCTGCCTTACGGCATGATGGATTTAAGCCGTAATCCGTATAAGCAGTCGAGTTTTGTAAAAAAAAATCTCATTCGTAACGAAAAAGTGAGGTTTCATTCAGCGTTAGTAGATAAGGTACATTGTACCTTATTATTTAGATATTGTGGAAAAAAGTGAGGTACATTTAGGCAGGGGTTTGTTTGGTTAGACTCATTAATGTACATAATATCATAGGAACAAACAATTTATTAATTCTTTAATTTTTACAAGAGTGAGTTTATCCCAAGAAGGAACCTCTTCTAGCCGACAAAGTATAAGATATGAGATGTCAGAAATAGGGTGGAGTTGAAGAGTACAACATTAGTAATCTGTGGTACAACAGAGACAAAGTAATTCAACAAAAAAAAAACCTACATAAATGACAATAAAATATATAAGGTGTGAAAGATATACTAAAACTATTTAAAGGGTGAATTCCGTACATGATACTGAACAACTTTGCCCAAGGAACACGTATCAAAATATGAAAAGTAATTTTAGGCCTCCCATGGAGGTTGACCAATCAGCTGATCCGAGTTTGTATGAAAAGCAAAAAAATCCTACTAATATTATAAAGGCAAAAGTTTGTAGGTATGGATGGGTGGATGTTTGTTACCTTTCACGTAAAAACTACTGAATGAATTTTAATGAAACTTTACAATAATATATAGGTACCTAGCTTATACACCAGAATTTACACATAGGCTACAAAAAACAATCCTTAACTAAACTAGTATTTTTCATATTTCGACATATTTTCCTGGAGGAAAGTTGTTCACTATCAAAGACTGAATTCACCCATGAAATAGTTTCAGGATATCTTGTTGAACCTTATATAATATAATATAATTTATAAATGCATAAAAATATACAAATCCGATATTTCAAGTATATTTAAATTCGCCCATTCCCTCAATTGACTTTTACGATTTGCTTTGAGAAAAAGCAATGTCAAATGTATAACAGATAAAAAAAATTAGATAGCATAAAAAATAGATAAAACGGCTACTTTTACATTAGTATATTTAGTTATGTTAGATAAACAAGACCTAGGACAATTTGAATAAAGCGGCCAAGTGCGAGTCGGATTCGCCCATGAAGGGTTCCGTAGTAGCAAATAACATAATATAAAAGTCTTGTAATATGTTTTTTTTTTTAATTTTTATATTTGAGTTGATTGAATGAAAGGTAAATTGCCGTTTATGATTAATGACGGATTAAAAAAAAACAACTTACTAGATATCGTTCAAACCAATTTTCGCTGATAGTTTTTATGGTAATGAACATAATTTTTTTTTAGGGGGGGGGGGGGGGGGCACACACACTTTTTCCACTTTGGAAATGTCTCCCGCGCAAAGTCTTCGGTTAAGAAAAAAATGATATTAGAAACCTCAATATCATTTTTGAAGACCTATCCATAGATACCCCAAATGTATGGGTTTGATGAAAAAAAAATTTTTGAGTTTCAGTATGGGGAACCACCAAAATTTATTGTTTTTTTCTATTTTTGTGTCAAAACCTTAATGCGGGTCACATAATACATCTACTTACCAACTTTCAACGGTATAGGTCTTATAGTTTCGGAAAAAAGTGGCTGTGACATACGGACGGACAGACAGACAGACAGATTTTGAGGTTCCGTTTTTGCCATTTGGCTATGGAACCCTAAAAAGGCAATTTTCCAACTTGCCCTGACCGGGGTCGAACCCGGAACCTAGCGTGGTGACCACTACGCCATGGAGCCCACGGAGGTCGTCAATCTTGTTTTTAGTATTGGTTGTTATAGCTACAGTAATACATATTCGGGTGTTTTAAGGAACTGCTCTGGTGGTACTTTGTATAGTATCGCTGAGTATCCCATATCACAAGTCTCGAACTCACTTTGGGGCTAGCTCAATCAGTGTAATTTGTCCCTATTTATTTATTTAATTTTAGGTTAAAGCTAATGACCTGTTTTTCAAGCACCCCTTCTATCTGGGATGCTCGTCTGAGACTCCCACATTTGCGCTTATCGTGAACAAGAGGGCTAATGTTTACCTTGTGACACCTAGATGCCTTATGAACGCCAGACAACGGCTGCAACAAGATCAATCACAATCGTGACGGTTTCACAATCGCGGCAGGACCGGTTGGCATTTACGCGCACAACCGTGACACAGTAACGCCGTCTCCTAATTTGGCAGCAAGGACCTTAAACGTGCATATATTATAGGCATTGATATGTATTCTTAACCCCCGACAAAAGAGAGGGGTAATTTCTGTCTGTCTGTGCCATCGTAGCGCTAGAACGGATGGAGCGATTTCGATGCGGTTTTTTCACGTGAAAGCAAGGTCCCTTGCCGTGCTCTTAGCTTGGTATGTTTGATAAAAATCGGTTCAGACGTTTAAAGTTGTTAATTAACGCTTGAAAGTCAGGGCTGTCTGCAAATGAGAGACGGCGTTATGGATTTCAATTCGTATCAGTAGTTCCGCTACTCATCACTAGATGACGTTGACAGTCAGGTGTTTTTTTTATAATTTGCCTAGCAAAAAAAATTATCAGCTAAACAGTGAGTTTTCGATGCTGGTCTAGGAACAAAGGAGAAAACTAATAATATTCTGTTACGAGACTTCGAGAATGTGATATCATTGAGGCTGTCACACCGGAGGTCCGGTATTCGATCCCCGGTCAGGTCAAGATGGAAAATGATCCTTTTCAGATTTACCTGGGTCTTAGATGTTTACCTGTTTTCCTGTTTATTTGTTATAAAATATAGTATCGTTGAGTTTTATAGTATTCCATAACACAAGTCTCGAAATTTAAAAGTCTCTTACTTTTTTGGACTAGCTCAATCTGTGTCCTTATATCAATTACTATTCAGATTTTCTATTCTACCTGTATACACGCCCGCCATCACGAAAGAAGAATCTCATCTTTATATATTGTTAACACTGCACTGTAATTTCCACGTAAAGAACTTCACTTTTAACATTCACTGTCACATTTGTATATTTTTTTACATTTATTTATATTTAATCGAAGTGCAATAAACAGTGTCGCGCGACCTTCCGCGGCGCCGGCGACCACACGCGGTGTAACTTGCAGAAAGCAAATCGCTTCATTATGTTAATCTAAGCTAAAGTTAAAGGGTTTATCCACGATTTCGCAATTTATCTGTCCATCATTTACTTTATTTCCGTCTCTGATTCTTCCATGAACAAGCGGGCTTCTCCCACTTACTTTTTTATCTATCTAACATATGTACTTTTGAGTATGCTCTCGTTTAAAGTCAGTAAATAATCGAGTTAACACAACGCGCCATTATGATTTTTGCGGGTAGGTGAATATTTATTCTCTATTTGAAATCTTGGTAGCAGCGGCGCTTTGCGTTTTGTTTTCTTGAATGTTTTGTTTTCTTTTTTATCTTGTGTTATTTTTGTTTTTGTTTTCTTTTCTTATTTAACTCTGACATTTAGTAAAATAGTTATCATTGGTTTAATGTGGGTTGAATTATGAAAACATATACTTATAACATTTGTGGGTAGTAGCCAAAGATTTTGAATATACAAGTAGTGGTAGGAGCCTGTTGTAGGGTACATTTGAAAAATATATCAAAAACAAACAACCAATCGACTCGCCTATCGTAAATCGCGCTCTAGAAGTTTTTTCATATCTGTAGTTAAATACACATTTTTTCGTGTAGTACATCGGAGTCAGCAGTCTCGAGGGAAGCCAGCAGTCTGTGTCTGCAACGGACTGGGCTAAGAGGTTCAGCCGATACGACTAAAAAGAGGTACCATTTTTAAGCGTATCGGCATAGCATGGTACCGGAGGTGGATCTCTACCTAAGAGGCGCAGCGTACAACCTTAGGGTTAACTCGACTCCACTTTTTTAATTTTTTTTTTCACGCAAGCACGAATTTTTCTGCAGAAGTGAGTTGCGTAATTTTGTCCCTGCACTTTACAGTGCCAGAAAATTATTGTTTTTTCTGTAGAATAGATTCGAAATTTGCGTAACTCATTTTTGGCAGCAGAAATTAAGCGTTTGGCTTTGCTCCTCATAAAAATATTATTAATTACACTAATTTCTACTGCACTGTCACTTCTTCTTAGCGAGTCAGATCATGGCGTTTTTTTATGATGGTGAATCAGTGTCTGGCACACTTAAGAATTCCCTTACCCTAGACCCTACGTTTAATTTTGAAACCACATGTCAGAATTCGGTAAAAATTGGTAATTTTAAAGAAATTGCAATTATCTAGGGTAAAAACTGGTTTCCCATGATAAATTATGAACTGGAAAGAAAATATAATGATTTAAAAGTTTCCCATACTGATGGTCAAAAATGATCACTATATTCTATTACAAGTTCATATTTTTACTGTAGGAAACCAATTATTGCCCAATATAATAGCACTTCCGCAAAATTTACATTATGCAAGATTCACTTCCTACAGGGGTAGTCAGGGACTCACTCATATGTACATGTTAGCTACAAGCAAACACTGCTTTACTAACAGAAAGCAAATCCCTACATAGCGTTAGGTTACTTAGACTTTAGATAGATAAAAGTGAGTAAGAGTAATATACGATTTCGCCATTTACCTTATCAAAATCTAATTCTACTTCGATTTTTAAATACCTACTTATCCTATTTGAACTCCCAAAGTCTAATAAACTGAGTGTTGACATAAATAATTTGACAATTGACATAATTTTGAATGATATCTCCGTTTCCTTTTAAATGATTTATTTTAAATGGCGGCGCCACTGGACCCCGTAAAATTTGGGTATGGCCTTAAGCGCTTTTACTTGGGGTAGGAAAGGGTCGGTGACGAATCTTTATCTATAAGTCTTACGTCGTAATTGGATTTGTATATTTTCTATATACGGATAGATTATTTATTATTGTTAACTCTGTAAAAAACTAAAATTTTTCAAAACTGACTTCTCCCTCAACCACAACCAATTTTAATAAAATTTCTATGGGTTTACCTTGCGAGTATACACTTTCAAACAAAAAAAACATTTTTTGGAATTGCGACTTTGAATAATCGGTGAAAATACATAAAAAATAAAAGATCGCGATGAATTGATAACCTCCTCTTTTTTTTCGAAGACGGTTAAAAGTATTCTGTACTCTAGAACTCCCCTGACATTATCCATTTAATTTGTGCTCTGAACTTTAAATCTACATTAAATAAATTACAACTATCTGTTGTAATTTATTTTGCGCCTTAGTTTTGAGGTTCTGGGTTTTTTTTACAATCTTAACAATCCTGAATCGCGCAAGCAAAGTTTTTTCGTTTGGTAGCATAAATACAGAACATTTCGCCCCTCTACCGGGGTCAGTCCCTCCAAGGTTAGCCAGTAGTCAAGCTGGTCTGATTTGACACTTATTCAGAAATGTATGGCATGATGCCTAATTGTCAGGATGGTCGCTTCGCTCGTGCGTTAGCACATAATCACCTATGGAGACGACATAACCGAGACCGGTTCCCTCGACCCCTTTTACCGACTGCGTCAGGAGGGTTGTGTTTTTGTTTTTAATTTTTAATGGACTGGCTGACTGCGAATGGAGGCTTCGTACGATCCGTTCAGAAAGCATTCTTCAGGCTATTATTGATTATTTGCTTCAGGTCAAGTACTTATAGAACTAAAACAAAATGATAACCAGCGGTGGACTGTGGGATGTTATAAATTATAATGAACTAGAGACAGCGCGCGGCTTCGCCCGCGTTACCACACGTGTGAAGTCGCGGGCGTGATGCAATATAGCCTATAGCCTTCCTCGATAAACGACCTATCTAATACCGAAATAATTTTTCAAATCGGACCAGTTCCTGAGATTAGCGCGTTCAAACAAACAAACAAACTCTTCAGTTTTATATATAAGTATGGATGAATGGAAACACGTTACGTAAACACCTTAGACTACATTCATATACATATTTTATGCACACAAACAAACACAGCAGAAATCATATATGACTACTATATGACAGAAAACAAAAACAAGAAAACAATAGAAAAAAACGTATTAAAATGAGACCAGGCAGTCCTCTGTCATAAAAAAATTAAATGTTTGCTAAACCTATTTTAAATACTTATGTTTTGTCTCGTTCTTTCAATATAAAATATTGAAAAGACGAAAAGGGACAAATAATGTTTTAACTAAAATAGGTTAAGAAAATGGTTGTTATGTTTTATGGATAAGAGGGTTGGATTCGACAAGAAGTCAGTTTTCTTTTCGTGTGTGTAAGTGGCCAACGCTAGTGTCAAATTTTAAATAGCATCCGACTAAGCCTGATACCGCCCTACAATGATGACAGCTGTAGCTGTACTCCATTTGGTTAGGTACTAAGTAAATAATCTTGACATGTCTTTTTATTAACACATTCACGGACACTAAGCCAGACACAATAGAAATAACAATTGAATTACGTCCACAGCCGTAAGTGTCCGTGAATGTGTTAAAATATACACTTTATAAATCAATACCTTTGCAAATTACAAAGTAATTATGTAATTTATAACATAATTACTTTGTAATTGGCAAAATTATTGATTTATAAAGTGTATATTTCAATAAAAAGACTTGTCAAGATTGTTTACATTTATTTAAATACCTAACCAATTGACTATAGGACCAACGGCTCATACGTGCCTTCGGAAGCACGGAGGAACTCAAGATTTTTTATGCCTCATGTGGTCACCCATCCAATGGCGGACCACGTCCCTCTGTCGCTTTATTTACAGCTACACTATCGCCGGGCCGCCGAGCTCTTAAAACAAGAAGTAAGTATAAAACGATATATGTTTCCTATATTTTTCAGCAGTTTCACAGAGCTGATTTTGTTACATTTTTTGATTTTTCTTTTTGTTTTATGTAAGCCATCTCAACCCTTTTATTTTGGCACCAGCTGAAAATCAAACCGCCATTAGCACATAGCTGAGCTGGTCGCCTTTTTGGCAATTCGCATTTATATGTTTTATTGTATTTACCTATATGTAAGCTGTAATGGTTTTGATTGCCGAATAAAGCTTTTCTTTCTTTTCTATTTTGCCTTGTTTCGTTATGTTTTGACGATCTCCGTGGCGTAATGGTCCCCGGTCAGGGCAAGTTGGAAAATAGAACTTTTCAAATTGACCTGGGTCTTGGATGTATATCTATATATATGTATTTGTCATAAAATATAGTATCGTTGAGTTAGTATCCCATAACACAAGTATCGAACTTACTTTGGGGCTAGCTCAATCAGTGTAATTTGTCCCTATATATTTATTATTTGTTTTTAGGAACAGGCATCATGCTCTAAACTTTTTATAAGAATTTAATTTGTATATAATTGCGTACCCTTAATAATCCGGTACCTACTTCGGTCGGTTTTAGCTGAGAACGTAAATCAACTTTAATCTTATCGCCGATTTCCGTTTCCTTCGATGACTTCATCCCAACATGATCTAAGTCCCAACAAACCAATATGCCCATAAAAGGAGCCGGCATTACCTTCAATATTTATCAAACAAAGTTGTGTGCACATGCAATTCGCAGTTTCTTAACTCTCTTACACACAGAGTAGAAAGAGCAGAGAAGCCAAGCCTTAGCGTGGCAGCACGTGCAGTCGTGCAAATCGTGCAAAACAGGATCGAATTGTCAAAAAAAAGCATGTCCGTCAACCAAAATATTTATAAGCTTTGAAAAACATTATTATTTCGATTCTTCTGATGGCGTCGTTACATCTATCCAAAGCGCTAAGTTTACCATAAATGCTTTGTCTATCAATTAATAGAAGTGACGACAGGGTCAGAAAATTAAGATTGTAATTAGTCCGTTTTTTACTAAAAAAGTAAAAATTTACAGAAATTTTTTAGAAATCAAAATTCGGGGGCTTGAGACCCCAGCCGTGACGTCATGCGAAATTTTAAATGCATTTTTTTAGGGAAAAGAAAAAAATTGTCATTTTTTGTTTTTTAGAGAAAAAAAATCGTGTACAATATTTTATAACCTAACCGATGGGACAAAACTATTTTCCCATTCGAAAGTTTCAGGTTAAGAGTCGTCATTTCCGACTGTTTCGCTCGTCAGACGACGACCCCGAGGTTGCACTAGTGCGACATGGCAGCCACCGTGTCTTATTGGAAACCTTACCTACCTATATGTACTTAGTCCGCCACTGGTAGGTTCTGAGTTGGATCTCCGGCCAGGGCAAAATGGCCTATTTCAAATTGCCCTGGATTTTAGGTGCTTATCTATGTTAACTCGATTTTTTGGTTTTATTTAACATATTGTATTTTAACATACGACAAGTACCTATGATCTTTGATACATAACACAAGTTTAAAAATGTACTATGGGGCTAGCTCAATTTGAGAGACCGTACATTTATTTACCTTGGGATCTCAAATCTACTCCGCACCAGACCGCACAACCAGTCCTTCACACCTAAAACTGCACTTTAGAGCTCACAGAATAAGGTTCAGTATTGTTTATATCTGTATAATAGTGTGGTTTCTTCAAACATAGGTGAACTAAACTAAAATAAACCACGACAAAGGGGCATAGTAGCCACTTCAGACGGTTGCCCTAATTATTAAATTTACCGTTGGAGTAGTGTTCGAAATAGTTGCGGTCA
The DNA here is from genome assembly GCA_963555685.1 of Acrobasis consociella. Classification (NCBI taxonomy): domain Eukaryota; kingdom Metazoa; phylum Arthropoda; class Insecta; order Lepidoptera; family Pyralidae; genus Acrobasis; species Acrobasis consociella. The sequence continues at coordinate 38,513,683 of OY743104.1, read as the reverse complement.
GAAATAAATTGCAGCAGGAAGTCATTATGAATACTTTGATGATTTAATTAGCTTTATTAATGATGCGATCTACCTGTGACGTACTGTGACGTAGACATTTTTATTACAAAAACACAAAATGTATGCTATACCTAATTTATGCTCTTTTTAGGGTTCCGTAGTAAACAAGGAACCTTTATATGTATATAGTTTGGCCATATCTGTCTGTCTGTCTAAATAACCATGTATGTTTATAGTCATGCCAAAAAAGAGGTAAGATAATCGTGAAAAAAATATTTTAGGATAATGTAAGTGTAAATATTGGAAAGTGAAAATATTTTTTTACTCGACTAACCAATCGTGGGGCGTGTCACTGAATCGGCCTTGAGGTTGTGAACACCAATTTTCGATTTAGGGATCCGTTTCAGAAATATTTGGTTTTATACTGCAATTTTTTATCAAAGTCAAGAGTCCGCCCCTTCCCCTCTATAAAAAATCACGGTAAGTCTATTTAACGCAATTTAAGGTAAAAATATCAGAGCTAAGAAGGGTTTACAAATTAAAAAGTTATAGGCGACCAACTTTTAACAGTACCTACTCGGAAAAGAAAAAAAAATTGGTAGTTATTGGTAGCGTCCAAGATATAGCGTGAACTCAAAGTCGGCATTCGCAACTACGGGTTACTACACTGCGCTTGGCCCGAAACGCACATAGCCGTTATTACCATAATAATCGCCATGCAATAACTTGTACGGGAAAAGAGTCACAAGGTGCCTTATACCGAATTTTTTGAACGAACTTCCCACCGATTTACAAAACATGTATAAAGATAATCCCAAAAAGATTGTAAAATTGTTAAAACTGTATTATTTACCACCAGATCATAGCGACTCACCGAAACCCAGATAAACCCTGCGAGATTTTCGTGGTTCGGTTTATTTCGATGTACCTATAATATCTTTTGAACTTTAAATAAATGATTTAAAAAAAAATATGTAGTACTTACAAGACCGCTACATTATTTAACATCTATACATATGTTATACAACATGCACATATTTTGCACATGCATCTTTGCCAGCGGTGCAATCATTAGCCAGTTTAGGCGATACATACACGTTCTTTGTCACAGTTGTCACATCATGGCTGATGTTTATAATATGGGCACGACCAGTCCATGTTGGAGAACTTGTCATAAGAATAATAAAACAACACCACAATAGCCTGTCTCCTTCGCTTGCTGCCCGCCATTCGTGGAACTATGATTAACTATTTATTAATCCGTGATAATATTAAGGGAATAAGATAGGTTTTACCTTAGACATAGAATTTTTATACTACGGTTTTACACAGGTAAATGTGAACCGGTCATATAATCGTCCTAAAGAAGAGCTTAACAGGACTGATATAGTTAAATAAATAAATATGTATATAGGGACAAATTACACTGATTGAGCTAGCCCCAAAGTAAGTTCGAGACTTGTGTTATGGGATACTAACTCAACGATACTATATTTTATAACAAATACATATATATGGATAAACATCCAAGATCCAGGACAATTTGAAAAAGGCTATTTTCCAACTTGCCCTGACCGGGAATCGAACCCGGGACCTCTGGGTGGCGGACCAGCATGGTAAACACTACGCCACGGAGGTCGTCAATCAGTTACCCTCTATCTTAATGGTTATAGGACCCAAATGAAGTAGACAGTGACGAAAGAGTGAAAGACATATGTACGTATTTTGGGGGCGGCAATAGTTTTGGGCAAATAGTGGAATCATAAGTACATATTAAATTTTGTAATAAATCAGAAGAGTTTTGTATCTGAACGTAGAACTGATATTTTTTTCATTAAAATTTATAATTTTATAACAATTTTTCCAAAAAAATGTAGGTATATCTAAATACAAAAAAAATACAAAAATCCGTAGTAATGATATCACGTACCTATTTAACTATTTCGGTTTGTATGAGAACCTAAAAAATCTTCTTTATTACTCCTTTAAGTATTTGTATTTGTACTTAATAAAAAAGGACATTGAATATATTAAAAACCAAGTAACATGTGGTTTATTTTCGAGTCTAAAAATAAAATCTAAGATATATTACTATATAAATCCATCTTAGATAACAATAAGTTTTTAGCGTTGATCTAGATGTTTCTCTTACATATGTATACCTATATCACACTAATATTATAAAGGCGACAGTTTGTCTGTGTGTGTGTGTGGCTTTCTAACTTGTCCACTATAGGAGCAACCTTTAAACTTCCTCTTATGTATATAACCAGTATAATTGTAAGTTGACGTTATTGGAGAAAATGCAGCAGTACAGTTCGTTACCGTTTCTTTTGTACTTGCGCTTTGGAAGCGGCAGTAAACTTAGCTATAAGTAAATGATCTGACGTCAACATTTACCTTATAAGAAATCGAAAGGAAAAAAAGTGACAATTATCAAGTGATACAAATATCCAAAGATAAATAAATAAATTTGACTTTGACTTTGACTTTGATTTGTCGCACATCTACCTTAGCATTCTCATCTCCGCCACATGCATCCTTTGCTCCTCTTTCTTTATAGTCGCCCAACATATTTTATTTTTATTTTAGGTCTTTTATTATTATTTCCGTAACCCAAGTATAAAAAATATAAGCCAACATAACGGCACCCAATGTCACTACCACATTACCATCATATTACCATTCCTAGTAATACGGTGAACCATATGTCACCGTCATGACACAACTATGCCTGCTTAAGGCTCTGCTGCGTGCGTGGGCGCCGCTTGCGTCACCCATTCACAACGCTCGCCTACGCAGTGCTTATAAACTTTATTGATGGTTTCTTTATACGGGTTTTACGAATTTCTTCACACCGGGATCGGAAAGTAGGTACCTGTAGGTTATTTGTAAGGTTTTCGTTTTTTTATAATCTTTTATCTACGTATTTAAGTTGCTATCTTACATAACAGCCTGGTAGCCCAACAGACGATGCACTGATAGGTTTTAGCGTAGAGTGTGGGCAGATGTGTTTGAAACACCAATTATTGAAAATATCTTTAACTAATCTACGATTTGAAAAGTTTTTTTTTCTTGGGTTGCGTAGGTACCCAAAGGGTAAAAACGAGACTCTATTATACTAAGACTCTGCTGTCTGTCACCAGAGTACAGTCTGGTGACAGACAGCGGTGGATGAGATGACATCTCATGAGCCGTGATAGCTAGCCAGTTGAGATTTTCATAGATGATATATTTCTAAAAAGCGCTGGATGCAGGCCGCTCTTGATCGGTCATTTTGAAAATCTTTGGGAGAGACCTATGTCCAGCAGTGGACGTTATGCGGCTGAAATGATGATGATGATATTTCGTTTGCCTCTACTCTATGACAGCAAATACTAAAAACAGAAATAAATATTTCAGGGGGGCTCAAATACAACAAATGAGATTATTTTATTAAAAAGGTACTGAGTAACGCTTGGTGCAAGAGTCTGACTAGCACATGGCCGGCTATTATTTTACGCATACAAGAAGTTCCTTGTTTTTCCGACTCGCAGCTTGTCCCCTTTTCCCAGGTCGGGTTTTGATGACCGCAATTTCTATTTAGCACGATTTTGAACTGCGTCTTTCTTTTAGGAGATAAAAAGTCTTTTCAACCTTCATCAACAGTGTGGAGTTTCTTACATAATTCAGTAAATGTGTGTGAACTGTGAAGCAACCATGAAATCTGAAAACACTCGTTCGTCGCCTTGAGTAAGTATCGGTACAGTGGCGCCATTTTCCAAACGCAGAGCCACTAAACATACGGTTTTTATATATAGAAAAACCATTCGTTTAGGTTACTCCGCGTTTCAAAAATAGCACCTCAGACCATCTGTTTCAACACTGAATGACACCCTCATTGGTTGTTTTTATGATTCATAGCTTGCGATTACTTTTAAGCCAAGGAAAATGTTTATTTCTCATAAAAAACAATATCAATTATTTATCCCTTTAATGTAGATCATAGACATAGATAATATTTTAAAAAATCTATGATGTAGACACAGCCTACTTAGGACCTAAAGGCTCAAAAGGCACTTTTAGTCTGATAAAGGCGTGTAGGTGAAAAAGGGAATCAAAATAATGCTATGTTATACCTCGATCGGCTTTTGCTGCTGCGCCTAAAGAGATGCAGCTGGGAAATTCTTAGATTTTTATTTCTCCTAGATCAGCATAGAATATGAGACTTCGAAACATGCGTACACTCAAAGAAAAGAAGTTTTATTATTTCCGTATTATGATTGACTATGATATATGTATATTAAAGTAATTAATTTTCTTGTTTTTTACCTATCCAGGTATAAAATGTTACTTAACCAGGTATAAAACAAGAAAATTTATTATTTCACAGATTTCACTATTAGTTTCACGCAGTGATAAAACATGCTAATAAATTACAGACTTATCTTATCACAGATATAATAAGTGCTGATTTAGTCTTGAAATGCTCTGTCTGCCCCATTAGGGATAAAGACGTGATAGTATGTATGTATGTATGTATGTTAGTCTTGAAAAATGTGCTATAGACTTTATAAGGCACCTACGTACCAGAACACAGTTGGTAACTATTTAATTTTAATATGACCTTAAGCACTAGTTGACAGGTGTTATATAACATTAATTAACATAATGGTTCTGGTTAAGGACGACCTTGAAAACCGCGTGGTTGTAAAATTATCACTATTTTGTCAGTATGAAGTTCAGACTTCATATTTTGTTTTCAGATAATGTACTATACGAGAACATAAATAAGTGAATATCGATTAAAATAGCACTACTGTATAAACGGCATTAGTTGCTCTATATTAAAATACATGGCGTTGTACAAAGATAGAACTTGATATAGGTATTTTTGTAATATTTGTGCAGTTCGAACCAAATATCTGTATCAGTAGGCTAGCAAAGCAACCGCAATAAATAGAACAGTATCCATAGTTGGTTTTCATTCGGAAGAAGTTTCTGGGATTTTTACAACTACAATTTAAATTAAATTAACTATGTACATACTTCTACTAATTTAAAAATAAAATATAAAATTGTAGTAACTAGGCAAAAACTTTATCATCACATAGGTCATCTCATCACATTAGGTATTAATTTACATAAATGAGTGTTTTGACGTAATTAGTGTTAAATAACAAGGCACGAGGCTACCAGATAAGATGCAGTCATTTGCATGTGGGTGAAGTCATCGAAGGACTTGCAATAAAACCAGTTCTTGTAGAAAGATTGAGGAAAGCGTGTATCAGAAAAGACTATTTTGCACAGTAAAATCGAATTTATGCCTCATAGGTATACAAATTGGATAATGAGAAGAACAATTTACTTAATTTCTTTCTTATACACATCACGTTTTTGTCCCTAACGGGGTAGACAGATCCTAGGGCCTTAATACCTACAGGCCACGTGTAAGGAACCAAAATCACTTGAGGAACAAAAAGGAACTTGGTTCAGAACGGCTTTTACAATCTTCGCGGGAAGACAAGCAGTCTGTTTTATTTTCCAGACAAGCATGGAAGATTTTTGTCTTATCTTAAAATTTATTTCCTTAGCAAATTGCGTAAGGAATGTGCATGTTTTTCAAGGATTATTTCATTATATACACATATCTCATCATCATCATCATCATTTCAGCCGCATAACGTCTACTGCTGGACATAGGGCTCTCCCAAAGATTTCCAAAATGACCGATCTAAAGCGGCTTGCATCCAGCGCCTTCCAGCGACCTTGGTTAGGTCGCAGACCACCTTGTGGGTTCCTACGCTTCGCTTGCCTTTACGTACATATATCTATACACTTGTATCAAAGATATCAGCATTCCTTAGATATTTCTGTAGCGAAAACAAACGAGTATCTCTTCTCCAAGCGATCATCAAACACCCATGGCTCAATAAGCAAACACATACATTGGTGTACCATATATATTGACACAGAAATAATATACTATTGAAGACTAAGGCTACTAAATATTTTCTAAATCGGTCAAGGCGTCTTCGGATAATCGGTGAAAGTATTAAAAAAATAAAAATAGCGACAACCTCTTTTTTGGACGTCGTATAAAAATGTCTGTTGACACCATTATCATATCAGCCACAGGAAGTCCACTGCTGGACATAGGTCACCAGATGACAGTCTACCTACATCAAATGCCTTATGTCCCCGAAAAATCTGATACCAGTGTTAGAACTCGAATTAAGTACCAGTAAACACTCCCTTCCATTTTCCACGTTTCATCATATGACTGCTCCGTCGGCCTTCCCAACATCCATCTCCGATAGGGTTGTCATCTCAAAAATTTTGCAACCAGGACAAGACGCGTGAAATTCCCGGATTTCAGAGCCCACAACCCGGACATGTCGGCAGGCTTTTATAAACTAGTCAGTGTAGGTAATAAGAAACAGTTGAAAATGTCATATTACCCTTTATAATCATTTTCAGACCTTAAAATTAAAAGTCATCATTTTGAATATACGGCTTGCGGGCACAGTGCCGCGGGTGTCGGTGGGGCGGCGGCGGGGGACCAGACGAGGAGGGGGCGCGAGACTTAAATTTTTTAAACCCGGACAACAAATGAATCCCCGCCCGGACGCTCCCCGGATGCCCTCTAAACTAGGACAAATCCGGGGAAACCTGGACGGCTGGCAACCCTAATCTCCGATACAACCGCAGATGTACCCTTGACCGCTATTTGTCTTACAAGCATGACATCACCTTTGCTCGCGTTTTCATTTATTTTTGCACAATGCTTCTCTCTCTTTTACTCGTACGTGATGTGACGCACGCCTCTCTCTCTACTTCGACTCTTATCAATGCTATAAAATGCATGCGAAACAAGGCCTTCTTTTCTTCGTTTTTATGTCTATATGTATGTACCTAATACACCTAACCTATACATTAGCTTACTGCTTGCAACTAACGATAACCACAATTACATTTCGATTACAGTTGCGCACGCACATTAGCTAAAAGTGGACGTTTTTCGCAAATGTGCGTAGAAAAGCTTAACGTTCGCACTTTAAATTATAAACAGTAGTTCATAAAATAGTTAAAATTGTTATCTAGGGTTTGGTCAAGACAAAATTTTAAATGATATCACCGTTTTCTTTCAAATGATTTATTTTAAATGAGGGCGCCACTGGACCCCGGAAAATTTGTTACTAGCTCGTTGTTGTCCAGTGAAGTTTTATTTCGCCGGACGGCAACTAAAATGTTAACCTTTAAACGGTGAATCTTTCTTGTTATACCTACCAGAGAACTTATTTAAATTAAAGATCTGTTAAACAACAAAAAAAGGGACATACGGAGCATTCCCAAAATAAATCGAATCACGGGCTATACTAAATCAATATGGTATAATAATTTACGATACAAACTCACTTTGGTGCAAGCACATCTGTGTAATTTGTTCCTATTTATTTATTTATTAATAATAATAAAAAACAGTCAAAATACAAAAAATAATCCTTATAAATTGCCCGAGCTGTACACTTTCGTATAGATTTTTTAAACTTTTGACTGTAATTTTAATTTCATTATATGGTGTTGGTTGGTGATCTATTATGGTACTAATAAAACCAGTGATCTATTATAGCCCGTGGTTCGATACATTATGGGTATATCTCTTCCACGTTGCACAGCTAACGAACAAAGCTGCATAAGTTCTGCCTAAGTTGCTTTTAGTAGCACAAATGGCAAAAATAGAAAATATCGGGGTGAAACCTACACGTTTTAATATAAAGAGACATTTTGAATTTAATAATGGCTTTTGAGGGTTCCGTATTTAGGGGTTTAAATGGGACCCTCTTCCTAAGACTCCCACTCCGTCCGTCTGTCTGTCTGTCTGTCACCAGACTGAATCTCATAAACCGTGATAGTTAGACAGTTGAAATTTTTACAGATTATTTATTTCTGTTGTCGCTATAACAACAAATACCTACTAAAATAGAATAAAATAAATATTTTAGTGGGGCTCTCATTCAACGATTTTGTATTTTTATAGATAATGGTACGGATACCTTCGTGCGACTCGCACTTGGCCGTTATTATTTATTTTAGCTTGCCTTTATGCTACTTCACCTAGCAGAATCTAACGCATCGAACAATATTGTTTTTGCCAGCCCAGACCGTTCGCTAACGACCGCATAGGAACCAGTCGTGTGTCCTCAGACTAAATAGGAAGCCGTTTCTTAGCTCGGCTTATCTGCTGACATTCCTAGAAGATCAATTCATTTTCTTACTTGTCAAGGATTCTGTGGGCTAGCTGTTTATGTGGAGCTAGAGTCAGTTATAAATTATAATCTTTAATAAGATATTGCTAACATTGTTGTAACAAAATATATTTATTATTAAGAGAAGATATAAGATAATATTGTCTGCCCCATTAGGGATAAAGACGTGATAGTATGTATGTATAAGATAATATGCAAACATGGGCTCATTGATTTTGTGACATGGGTCTAAAATAGCATCTCTTTCCTGGGCCCGTAACCCCGTAAGTAGGCAAAACTGGAGTTGCGGGTAAGCACACAGAGATGACAGCACTTACGACTAGCAAAAAAGTGACCAAAGTGTTGAGTTTGCTTTAAAAATGTTTATTGCATTTTATATAAGTAATATTTAATTATTTAAAGTACTATTTTATTTAAATAATCTTATACCTTTAAACGAGCAATTCTTGTATATTTATTTATATATATATTTATAAATTTCTGTGATCTCGAAAACGGCTCTAACGAATTCGCTCAAAATTTGTATATGGGGGTTTTCGGGGGTAAACAATCGATCTAGATTAGTTTTATGATTGTTTAAACGCGTGTTTTCGAGTTTTCATGCGTTTTTCTTTCCACGCAGAATATGGTCGCTAATTACGTCGCGCCGACCGCCTTGTTTTTAGCTCAGCGGTTAAGGATACCGACCGCTAGAAAGAGTGTTACGGGTTCGAATCCCACTCGGGGCTTTACATTGTTCTTAGACAAGTTTAAAAAAATGTAGTTAATGTTTGAGATGTAACCGAGCAAAGCTCGGTCTCCCAGGTACTAGGAATTAAAGGTTTGAATGTTTCAATTATTACCATAAAGCGCCATCTAGTGACAAGGTAGAGAAATAATTATGTTTATAAGGTGATAGGCAGGCATGATGACGATGCATAAAACTGTTTTGTTTACTCACGATCTCGGCCACCAGTCGAGCACGGGCAGTAGGCACCTATTCCTCGCGGTGAGTAATTCATTAGCGATGAAAGAACGATTGTGAGACGCTAATTGCCAGTCGATGGCCTCATCGCCGTCTTGCAATCCGCTACATTCTACTTCGTTTCACACATATGGTATTTTGTGAACATCTAACATGGTTATCATTTCACTAGATTCGTCTCATTTTTTCTTGTCATTTTCTTATTGTAGTTTTTATAAAATATCGCTATAGTCTGGTTTCTCATTATCTTAAAGGGTTAAAAACTTGCAAAATAGGTAAGTACATACTTAATGTTATCTATCTTAATTTCTCAGATCAGAATATATTAAATTCTACCCTTTCTTTCTTTTTAGTTTTATGACAGTAATCCCGGTTAACATCATAATCTACTTCTCACATCAATTTTTTTTTTTTTTTGGTCTCAGATCTATTTACAACATTTATGATAATATTGTATGATTTATCAGCCAGATTTGTAATTTTTTGCCGACTTCAAAAAAGGAAGAGGTTGGCACTGTATATATTTTTTTATGTATGTTCGCGTATTTACTCGAAGACGCCTGGACCAGTTTCGAAAATTCGTTTTTATTTCAAGGTGGTTCTATATAAATTTTAATAAAATCAATTGTTGTAAATTCGGTTGTTAATTTTGATGGCCTGAGAGCGTGACTTATTTAAAATAAAGTAAATACTTCATTCACAATTTAATTAACAGTGACATCACGATGTCAAACAAGGCAGGTCGTCATAAAGTGGTCGCTATTAAGGTCAAGTTCACTCAGTCTTATCTGTTTGCGAATAAACCAGCTCGTTATGATCTTGCATACTTCATTATCAGGGGCTTGCTAGGTCTTCAGATAAAGGAAAGAAAAAATAAGACAAGAAATAATGTTAATGGCGGAATAATAATTTATAGATAGGTATTACGTCATAGAGTAAACATTTTAATATGACATACAAATAGTTTCTTTTTTGTTTTGTATGCTGGTAAAAGGTAGTTACTAATATTTTTTGCTATTAGTCTATTAGATAATTAATTACTTAATACTTTTTATAACTCGCTTATATCTCTTTTATATAGTGTTTCGTTGTAGGAACGCATTATGAGGAAAATAATTGCATCTATTATAAAATTGCTTTTACTTAGTACTTTCCATTTATTTAGTTTTGTACCTCTTGGAAAGCGGAGAACGATAAAATTGTATATAAATCTTCTATATTGTTAGTAGTTATTTTGACATCCACAATTTAAGGAAGTAGTATCTACAGAAAATTACATAGTTACCAGTTACGTACGAGATATATCTTTATTGTATTTATTTATTTTTATTTTTAAGGGACAAATTACACTGATTGAGCCCCAAATAAGTTCAAGACTTGTGTTATTGGATACTAACTCAAAGATACAATATTTTATATCAAATATATTTAAAGATAATCATCCAATAGTATAGTACCTATGCTTAACTGTTTTTCACACTACACAATCCGCCAGCAATTTACGTGCCGTCATCACCACCTACATTACCAAGAATTGTCCTCTTGACATCAATCCTAATATATCAATATAAATTGCTGCCTTTGCATTTGCTAGGAACGAATAAAATAAACATTTATTTTTATTTAGTGTGCAAAATACAAGATTCTAGATATGTGATCCTTTAAAAAAAACTTAGAAAAATACTCTATATGATTCCTAAAATCGCATCAAAATCCGTTCTGCAACGTCAAAAATCTTTTATTTTTGGATATTTGTTTTACTTGATAACTGTCAATTTTTCCTATGCGCAAGTACAAAAGAAGCGGCAACAAACTGATCTGCAACATTAGTTTTATAATACATGTGTACATAAAATATAAAGGATAGCACGTTTGGCAATATAAGAGCGACTATTTAAGATAATAATACTTGATTTAAACCATTATACAACCAAAATAGTATACCACTTTCTCATCTGTCAGCATTTAATTAATTGGATGGATATTGATTATAATGTAATAATTAATAATTTAAGTATTCGACTCGCTAAGAAAAAAGAAAAAACTAAGTTACTAACGTTTTGCGCTTTGTTATAATTTTAAAAATCTAAAAACAGACTTCACTCCGCAACTACACAATCGATTTTGATAAAATTTCTATTGAACTACACTACAAGTATGCCCTTTTAAGCAAAAAAAGAATTTTCCAAACCGGTCAAAGCATCTTTGAAAAAAATCGGTGAACATACACAAAAAAGAAAGATTGCGACGAATTTATAACCTCTTCCTTTTTTAAAGGTCAGTTAAAAAGACCGCTCAAATGCTCAAACTTCACCTTCGTCCTAACTCACAGACGTGGTTCATTAAAACTAATCGAGTTAAATGGTCATTTAGAGGCGGTCTTGACCGGAAATCAGTAACGCATTCCGCCAGCACAAGTCTTCATTAGCGAGAACCAGGATGCAATGGTCACTGCACGAATTAAAAGTAACTACTTAAACGTACGAAGCCCTAAATCAAAAGTTTAATTCCCTTAAAGTAATATTTGTAAACAAACTATCGTTCAGTGCAAGGAAAGATACTCATTGTTGCTGAAGAATCTCCTTCGAAATCACGGGTCTTTTCATCTTTTTGTTTACCGGTCCTTTGGCTTGCGTGGGGATTCAGATCCAACATGTAGAAGCCCTTTGGAGAATTTGTTGTTATGTGGCGCTCCCGCCAAAACTCATGGATTTACCTATGAAAGGTGTACCCTTGAATAGGTTCCGGCAGAAGAAAGATTTATAGCAAGAAAAAGGGAAAGGTCTATTGGTTATGGAATGAGATTAGGATGGACTGATACTTATAAGTATTTTTATTAAACTTAATTGTTTATGCCCACAGTAATACAAAAAGGTGAACTTACTTATTCATGCATTCTTTAAGTACCAGTCAGCCTTAGGAAAAGACAGAAGTAAATTTATTAGCGATAAAAAAAAATATGTGATGTTTTTCTTTGCATCGTTGAATGCTAATTTCGTAGCAGAGTATTGGAGGAAAAAAGGCGCAATGTATACTGTATTGGTGCACCGTACTGGGAGAAAACGTAAAACGAATAAACACCTAGACCATGATAATGTCGACATAATAATAATTTTGTCATAATTTAAATAAAATAGGAAATAGTACACGAGGCGCTGTGGGCGGATTGGTTTAGGCCGCCCGCCCACTACTACGAGACTGCGTGCCCTAAATTTAACTGCCGATACGTTAAATATTTTACTATTAAATGGGTACCTACTTATAATAAGCGTTCTTACAGACAATCGACAATATGCCCGCGACACCTGTCGGCGATCGTCGCCAAACTGTGCCGCGCGACGGTCGGCTTTCTGTCGCTTGTGTGTAAAAGCGATAACAGAACAACATAACCGTTAAAACTATAGTAATGTTCCAGTTTTCAAATGTGCGAAGGACGTAGTATAAATAGTTTTAGTATGGTTTTACGCTCAGAAAAAGCAATGAACCTACATTAAGCTGATTTTATATTTTGCAGCACACCTAAATTATAATTTTAGAACATATTTCAACCAGACTTCTTTCTTCACCATCAGAAGATTTAATATGGGTCTATAATGGCTTTATAAGAGCGTATAAAATACAAATGCAAATATTTAATCCAAACACAGAGTACATAAATTAGACAATAATACTACACAAAAATAAATTCGTAAACCTTCTCGGACAACTATAAAAATTATGTAAAAGGTTTGGGTACTTACCTAGTGTAGACCAAAAAGCAAATAGACGTTCGCGTTCGGCTTCACTTTGTCACTCACAAACATTAACTAATTAATACTCATTGAAAATTTATTCGCATTCGCAATAGCTACTGACTATACGCACTTATTAATAATGACTTGAAAGTAAACAAGTTTTAAAATAAATTTGATTCAGAATATTCTCGGGATAAGTGAGTCAAGAACCAGGATTCGAGGTTGCAGTGACTCTTGCTCGGGATGAGGTCATTTTAGCATTGCCATGGTACATAAAATAAATTATTTTATTTGCATTTTACATAAAAAAATTCAACCGTTAGCTAAACCTATTTTAGTTTCCTGAGCCAAAAACAATTTAACTGGTACTGCTAATTAGGGATGTTACGAATATTCGCATTCGCATCGTTATAAACATTCGCATTAATCGTGCGAATGCGAATGTGTCCTCATATGTAAGTTTTTTGTAATACTTGATATCTATATTCACATTCGCATTCGCACATTCGCAGCCTAAACTTTCGTGTTCGCATTCGCTAATGTACAAAATTTGATATCCGTAATATCCCTGTTGTTACTAAAACATCACAAAATAATGTCCCTTGTCATTGATCATATCCATTTTCGACGTGATTTTAACTGATAATTTGACTGCAAGAAACTAATCAGTCATTAGTCTATATTTCATACAAGTCCCACATAAAATGTTTGTTTTGAAGTTTAGAAAAAAGTATGTGATTTGACTTCTTTAAGCTTCCTTATTATAACACCACAAGTATTTACTATTACACAATTTATTTAAAATGAGGGCGCTATTCATCACCGTATTCACCTTAAGAGAGCGCTATTGTACCGTATCTAAATAAAGGCGTAAACACTACACAAATTTAAGTAAATATGACTTTTTCCTGAAATAAACATGAATAATAGTTATACATGTGTACGACTGTCTGTCACGTCTTGGTCGTTAAAACTTACTCAGTTGCCAAGCGGCGCGCTACCAAACAACAAAAATAGTCCGGCGGATGTGCGAACTAACAAGCCTACACACCTCAACGCAAAGCCATCGTCGCACAGGAAGACAAACAAATAACAGAAAGCAAACTAAACTTCATAATCTTGGTATACCAAAGATTGTGGGTAATATCGCAAATGGTGATATAACAAGTGGCATTATACCTTGAACTCCTTCAGAATGTCGTCAGTTTTCATCATAAGGTAGCAGAGCCATATGAATGAGAAAGGCATCTTTATGTGGCTTTTTAAAAACCTGAAATCGATGGTGGCCAGTTACACATATAATATTACGATAATTCAAATTGTTACCATTAGGCATTGTCGATGGATCTTATGGATAGAATTATTTTATAAACAACCATATAAATACAAAAAGATTGTCTGTCAAAGATATCTAAAATACATATTACACATACATGACGTTCTGTTCGTCTATATTGAAGAGCACGTGCACTCTGCAAACGTTCTCTATGATGGAGTAATATATTTGTACAGACACCCACACAGAAAAACTCAAGGAGGTTTGCTTCGTAAAATCTCATGAATGAATTTATGCTAGTAACTATGTATGTAACGAGGTGGCGACGAGTGTTCGTTTCAGTTTTGAATATCAATTAGATGACCAAATAGCTAACTATTTGAGCATATGTACATATTTAGTTACTCGTAAATTACGAGCATTTAATTTTAATTAAATTTAATTGGAAAAAATAAAATATTAATTAAATTTATACATAAATAACATTTAAATTGATACTAAATAAAAACTAAAACTAAAAGTAAAAAGAAATATTCATTTTGTAGTCCTTTGTAACCCTCTGCAGCGTGGCCAATGAAAAGATTCGAACCCAGTTACCCAGTAGTTTAAAGAGTCTTAATCCTTTTTATCGGTTTTATTTAGCTGGAAATAGTGTCTTCTATAGGTAATACCTAATAATCGATTTTTTAGAACAGTAGGTGTATTGCCGTTTTTTTGCTTGACGATAATGACACCTATCTACATAACAAACCTACCTAACCAAAGTAATTATAAAAGAAACAATAGCTCTTTTAAATTAGTTACACTTATTTCCGTCGTGTTATTTCAACGCATCGATTTATACTTTTGGCAAGGAAACAAACACAAACGTTTCGTGGAAGCGAAGCGAAGGCGAGGATTCGATTCGATCTTGATTCGCTCTTGGCAAATGCAAATGTCGAATCTAGTCAAATACATGGGTCCATCGGTCAATACCTATTAAGTAAAAAGCCTGTGTCGGCCAAAGCCCACTTCTTATATTTCCCTCATAAGTAGTATATGGACATTGTAGGTAAAAGACATCGTAGCAAAAACATGGGTCATCGTAAAAAGATTTGATTATATTGCATTTGTGTTAGATACTAGCTGACAGGACAGCGGTTGTCCTATCGGAACATTTTTCTGGGCAATTTTTTTTTCTAAAAAGTATTACAAAACTAAAAATAAATGATGGATTATGGCGTGAGGTACGGAAATGGAGATTCCTCTTGTCGAAATTATAATAGGGCTTAATTTTCATTACATAGATCAATAAATATATATTTGCGACATAAAACATAAACTACATACAATTCAAAATAAATAGATACATAGATTGTAGGACCTATAAACAAACTACTTATATCTGACTTAGAACTTTATAATAAGTATCTGTTTCCTACGTTCGTAATTACGTACCCTATCATGGCTTCTCATGATAAATAAAATATGTTTTTAGAAGAATTTACATTTGTGGAACAAGCTCCCTGGAACGGATTTATCAAAAGATATCATCCAACAGCAACGGGAATAGTTTTCTTCAGGATCGGCAATCGGCACAGCACTACTGTGACCCCAGTTCATGAAGACACTCATGTATATCCCAGGTTTTGAAGGTTCGTAAGCTACAATACATGTACAAAGCATTACCAAGCCAAGCAAGAAACGTGTGCGAAATACTAGTACAAATACCACACTCAGCTTGTACCAATTTGAAGGAGACAAATTATAAAAGTTTATTTGACTTGACTAACAAATGAGAATGACCGATGCAGACCAATTAAAATGGCAATAAAGAATACGAGAATACCTAACAGACAACAAACAGCACCAAGGTTATCTGAACGCCTGGCCTCTGGCGAAATAAAAGCGCGACTGGTTTGGATTTACATAAATTTGGGGTCGCTTGGAGATTTGCTAAAAATACGTGGAATATTTTTGCTCCTTTACAATTTAAGTTTCAGTCTCAGATGTTTCAGTATGATCATTTAGTAGCGCTTGCTGTTGGCACGTAATTACGCACGCATATCGTGTCGCTTTTGGAGTAAAAGTCCTCACAAGAATTAGTAAGAAGTATTTGAAGATTGAAGAACTTAGAAACCAAAGGCCTTCCCTTTGGTTTCTAAGTTCTTGAAACCAAAGGGAAGGCCTTTGGTTTCTAAGTTCTTGAATCTTAGATCTTTCTTATTCTTCTGATCTTAGATCCAACCAAAACTTTGGAACCTGAACACCTAAAAAGAACTCTTTATAGAATTTCATAACTAGTATCAAAGCAAATACACTGCCCTGCAGTGCACCAATAAAATTGTATTGCAATTTTTCTAAACGCAGAGTTACTAACCAAACGGTTTTTTGAATGGAAAAACCATACAACCAAGGTGTGTCCGCATTTCAAAAATGGCACTTTTGGTCCGGTCAAAGAGAAACGCGCTATTCACCGGCCGCGTTCGTCTGGGTATGATTCCCGTTACTAGCTAATACAACTAACACACTTATACCATAGACCATAGATCATATGCCTATAAGTATAAACAGGATCTGGCAGGGTAACTTTTTATTCAAAAGATACTGGACAACTCTCCATAAAATTAATTAAATAAAAATAAGCAATAAGCGCTTGGCCGAACGGATTTTCTATGGGAGGATTTTTTACTATTTTCAAATATTATTACGAAAAGTAGTTTTAGTTTAGTATCATGGACTATCATGTGTGCCTCAAATCATACGCACTGATTAGAGGCATAAAATTCACATCACGTTCAAAACGTAGCAGGTTTTACGTCCTTTTGGTGTTGTGATTGTTCTTTTTTACCTTTTGCGTATTGCGTTTGTGCAATTTTACCTCATGCATTATCCAAAAAAGGCTTCTTTACAATAGGTCGAGGCAAACAACCTTCAAGCATATTTCCTATAATTGACATTATTAATTATTAACTACACCAATTCATTGATTAATAAGTTTTTTATGGATGTATAAAACGTTGTTGTTGACGGCTTCCCGTGGAGCACAGACTGCACTTCACTTAGATCCGATATTTAAAGCATTGCCTAGAATCTAGATTCATCGTCAATATAATTGGAGAGGTTATCGAGTGCAATTGGACCATTGAAGATACCGTCCCGCCCACCAATAATGAAACCCTGAAATCACTAATTCTGTTGTGTTGAGTAACGGTAAGAACTACAAAGTAAAAGATATTTTCTAAAATTAAAGACTGAAGTTAAAGATTTCATAATAATAGTAGCAAAATAAATATTATTTCTGGTATAGACTTTTTTTTATAAACTTTATAGCCAGCATCAATGTAAGTAGGTACAGCATCAATTTAACACACCAAACGATTATCATCATATCATATCAGGTGCGGATCCAGCCTTAGAATTTACAGTTTAAATTTAATTCAATAAATCGTGAAAGTATAACGACATAAGTCCGTTAGGGTTGTGAGGTTGTAGGTAAGCCCATTGAGCCCACTATCAACCACTATTAAGTGGATCAGCGTCTGGAATTGATAGGTTTTCCTGTGAGAAATATTTGCAGTTGCAATATTCGATGAAGCTATAATATCTTAGGCATTCATAAGTAAACAATTCCTGGATTCGGAATCAGTAAGACCTTGTTCTCGTTACGCTCACGGCTATTTCTGTGGCCGAAGACTAAAACCGCGAGCATGCGTCAGCTTCTACAAATCATACAATATTCGATGCAGTCATTACGGACTTTTCGTTTTGCAAGATGCGCTTAGTCATTCACTTAGGTCACTCAATACTTTCTTGTGCACGCTACGTCATTCACTTAGGTCGCTCAATACTTTCTTGTGCAGCTTGATATGAGCTAAGCAATTATTTCAAAAACAAATATTTTTCAACACATTTTTACATAAGGATGTATCAAAAGAATCTCAAATATGATAGAATAGGTCTGACAAGGAATATTGGTTACCTACCAAAAGTTTACCATCAGGTAGGCCACACTTTACCGCTACTCATTACGGTTTTTATTTTAATTTGCTAGCAAATAGATAAACTTGTACTCCGTGCGGACGAAGCTAACAATTTGGCAAGTGCGGCAGAGGGGTCACTTGACAAGTTTGATAGTAATAACGACCTCTATAAATATCATCCCTTCCACTGCGACTGTTTTTCCAATCAGTACCTCTATCAGTCACCGCCACAGCGAAAGTCCCTGGAATACCTCCCGGTCAAAACACTCAACATTCCAGCTGCTCCGAATCCTAACCCACAACTTGTAAAAACAATGATTTCGAGTGTAAACAGTGCAGCGAGCGATGACATCAGTGGCGCTAATATTAACACTTGGCGAGCAGCCATGCCGACCATCGACGTGGATCATACTGCTCAAAAAATTGTCGTTCCCAATTAAACGTTAGGTCAACGTGCCGAAGACATCATTGTTACTTTATACAACAATAAAGAAGAAAACAAAGAATTGCAAGCAGAGGACAAAGATTTCAATCTATATGTGAAAAGGATATATTTTATTGAGAAAAACCAAATATGCGGCATTGTTGCAAGAACGCTGGCTGCGTTTCCTCGCTGGATAGCAATGCTGATCCGTTGAGCGAAAAAGCAGCCAGCCCTTGGCCCCAAGAAATTTAATTTCATGGTTATATGTAGCTAAAGATCTGAACAAAGGACACGTAAAATCTATGTATTAGTCTACTAGGAACTTCAAATCTGAAGCCTCAGAAACTTAGAATTTTAGTGAATGTAATTTAGTAGGTATTGATAGTAGAACTTACGTATGGGATCACTTTTCCTAGGTAGAACTTCCTGTAATTTAAAGATTGAATTAAAAATATCGTGTGTTTTAAATAAATTAGACACTAGTTAGATAGATCGTAGCAAGTGGAGGTCCATAGTCTCTGCCTACCCCTGCGGGAAACAGGAGTGATATTATGTATACATGTATGTATGTAGACACTAGTTCTTACTTCATTAGATGTAGTGTAGGTTAGATACAATCAAATACAGATGAATCAAATTCAAAATCTTTTCCTTATTTATTAACCTCCTGTCAAGGCTGTTTTAGAAATGTGACTGGTAAGGTCATTTCTGTTTCAGAGTATAACTGAGCGTGTACGGGAATACGAAATGTGTCATTATCACTAGTAGCAATACTAGCTGCAACATTTGTCAGCCTTGGTGATGGATTAGCTGTGAATTGGATGAAGTCACTTTTGCGTCCTCTGATGAGTTGACGACAACAACAGTTTTATTATATCGTTTGCCTTCATTTGCAGGTTGCAGTTTTTGTTTGATTATAACTCAGTAACTTTGCTGTGAGCTTCATCGATTTTGGCAGAAGTGGCAAAAATGAATTTAACGTTTGGACGTTTACACAATCAAATTAATATCCCTTGTAGCCTCAAGCCATAAAACCTGGACAAATGACACAGATTGAGCTAGCCCCAAAGTAAGTTCGAAACTTGTGTAATGGGATACTAACTCAACGATACTATTCTTTATAACAAATACATATATCTTTGTATATAGATACCCAGGTCAATCCGAAAAAGATCATTTGCCATCTTGACCCGATCGGCGATCGAACCGGGACCTCCCGTGCGACAGCGTGGCAGTGAGCATGAACATGAACGATTCCTGGATATTTTCTCCCATTCTCTTGATCATGCACACCGTAAAGTTCGGACATGAGCCCAACCAACCATGGGGTTTTGACAATCACGAGTTGACAGTTCTGGGCAAACTACCAGTTAATTTTGGATCTAATATTAACTTCATTTGTAAAATTTTCAAAACATCTGATGTCAGCGCCTCACACAGGCCAAATCGACGTAACGCCACAAACCGAACACCTTGCCAAACCCACCTGACGTGTCACCTATAACTGCTGCTGGTTGTTTATCTATTTTGGTCAGCTGGCGTCGCTGCCAACTGGGCTTCCCTGAGTCAGCCAGGAAGCTGGTCTAGACTAGACTTGCTTTCGATCTTGTTCTAGTTCCCTTTCCGCTTGTTATGCAACTGTTTTGTTGTATTGGTCATTTTGTGCTAATGTGCTTAGCCTCACCTGTTCATTACAATAAAACCTTCATTGTAAATATATGCTGACTGTCTGTGCTTAGCTTAAAACTGAATAAATGTTTGCCAATCCCCGTCGGCTCCGTCATTTTGACAAAAATAAAAAACTGAATAGACTTAACACTGACACTGACACGCATCTTAAATCCCCCTTAGCTTCGTAATTTTGCTAAAAATCCAAAGTTAAATAGACCAAAAATTCAAAACTCGAGAAAAATACAAAAGCATTTGCACTCAAGCTGAAACGAAGACGTTTGGTGCTCACTCGGTGTATTAGGTAGTTTACGTACAAATATGAAAGTTCAGATCCTTAGGTCGCTGGTTCAAATCTGGCTCGAAGGACCAAAGAAATGTATATAAAAATAAAAAATAAAATACGATCGAATGAATTTGTGAGGAAGTATGACAATGTATTTTTTTCATTCTTGCAATTCGCTACGTTCTAACAACTCAAATCAGTTATTTTTTCTGAACGTCAAAACAAAATAAAAACTATGGGATTTGTATACACGTATAACACATGCTGCTGTTTCTTGAAGTTCAATATCGCTCCTAATGTCAGTTTTATTGCAATAATAAATCAAAACTCATTTTGAAAATGGATATGATCAATGACAAGTAACATTATTTTGTAACGTTTTATTTTCATATCAGTACCAACAGGACAATTCCCTATTACTTACCTATGTGTCAGAGAAGTACGTAAAAAATATATTATTGAAGAAGATTTTGCAAAGATTTTGCAACAGGATCTATGAATATAAGTCTATCTAGGGTGAAAACAGGCATGAAGTCCTCTAACCCAAGGGCCGCGGTCAACGTGACCTTGGGCGTATAGAGAAGGGAATAAAAAAAGGAGACGGTTTGTTGCGCATTTGCAAGGTGCATCACCTAATGACAGGGTTCCTTCAGAAATTTTGCTCCATAAATTACTAAATTTCATTTTAAGCTTATAGAATAAACAGATAATAGCAATAGTTAGAACTTAGCACATCTAGGTATTGAATTGTTACTCAATGTTTGGCTGTCGTGGGCAGAGACTGGTTGCCAATAGTGACCTCAAGCCTCAAGCTCTCAACAGGTACCACCTTCGCACTGCATCGTAGGAGTGACCAGAAAGAATTTAATAACTGTGTAGGACGAATAATATCAATGATTGAGGTTTGGTATTTAGAAATTAGCATATGCCACATTATGTTAATACTTACCACAGCGGTGTACTATATAGCCTTCTTCCAACTGGCGTTCAAAAAAAGGTTCTTATAAAAGAATTATAAGACAAAAAGGTCAAATATGTAGCAGTTTAAAAGAGTTATAACTGACCTGCGTATAAGTCGATCTGGAGTACTATTTACGAGCAGTTGAAACAGTCTTTTGGCGTATACCTAGACAAACAAAGAAGGGTTAAAGAGAAATTGTTTAAACAAATAGCCAAATAACATTGAACTTTAGATATTTAAGTAATAATTAACTATATTCGTTGGCTACTTAGATATACATGGTGACTGGTAATGATTGTATGTCACATTCCCTTGAAGGGTTTGTACATCGAGTTGTAAGCAACGTTTTATTTAATCCAAATGAACGGAGTTTTTATTTTTTTATTAGCCGTTTATATCCCATAGTTGGGCAAAGGCCTCCCCTTGTTGTTTCCACCTACTTCGATCTTTAGCTACTCCTTCCAATCCTTGTCAAACGCAAACAGGTCGTTACTCCACCTCATTTTAATTTTTTTAAATCCAAAATAATTGGTTTGGATATGTAGTGAAATGACAAAATCAGTTGCTTACGGCCCGATCTACAACCCCTATACGACGTATTATCAGTCGCGCTGTATATCGGCGCTAGTTAGTTACAAAGGTCCAAAATTAACTCTTGAGGTCATGTCCTGTTACTTACTCTATTAATTTATAAATAGTACAATAGTACCAAGACATAAACAGATTGACAAGTAAGTACCAAGACACAACCTTAAAAGAATCTAGGTCGATGTATCAGACCTAGGATTTCCTAGATCACCAGAGTCTACATACATACATACATACATACATATCATAATCTGTTACAAATATAATTAACTGTAAGGCAAGCATGTCGCATTAGGCTAAAACCTGTAAAGACAGCTGTTTATGATATAAATAAACACTAAATATTATCACGCCTGATTCCCATAGGGACAGGCAGAGACTATACGGACCTCTACTTACTACTGCTTACTACGATCCTGACAGACCAGTTTTGCTTCATCTAAACTCATCAATCTCTTCATGCATCCCATATCAGAGTTTAAACCTGAATTTTAGGGGAACCAGTGCTGTCCCCACATGTAGAGTATCACCCAATTATCAAGATAATTAAAAGAAAATTCATTTTTACTAATTAGGAAATATTTGAGAGCCCATACAAAATTGATTTTTTTTATAAAAAAATAAATATCAAATAAATTTAATTTTTTAAATTATCCACATGAAGATGGCGAGTCAAAGAACAACCTCCATTTTTTTAATCTTCAGTAACTTTATTTTTCTCCTAGATATGCCTAGGAGAATATTTTTTTTGTCGGATGTCTGCCAACTTCAGTGTCATATTTAAAATAAGTTATTTGAAAGGAATCAGAGACATCATTTAAAATGTTGTCTTGACTAAGCCCTAGATAAACCTTCAAACTATTTTATTAGGTAACTACTGTGAAGCTTTTATACGCACATTTGCGAAAAACGGCCACTTTTGGCAAAAGTGCGAAGAAAAGCAGTCAAACAAGTTCCATAAACGTCTACCACAACCACTAGAACAATTTCCGAAATACCTCAATGTCATTTCGGCGACATTCATAAATCTTTATTTAAAAATATA
The DNA here is from genome assembly GCA_963555685.1 of Acrobasis consociella. Classification (NCBI taxonomy): domain Eukaryota; kingdom Metazoa; phylum Arthropoda; class Insecta; order Lepidoptera; family Pyralidae; genus Acrobasis; species Acrobasis consociella. Next base: position 38,490,526 of record OY743104.1, on the reverse strand, counting down.
CGAAAAGTGCCCTAAAATACGTACCGTTCAAAGATCCTTCAATTAAAATATTGAACACAACACTAAACACACAGTTTAATAAACACTATTGTTTTTTTTCATTCTAATGGCACTTCAGATATTTTTTTGACAGTGGGATTTACGATATTTCTACTTCGAAATTCGAATGTCGTTCACGGATACGTTCGCGCACGGAAGGCGATGGCGCGCTCTTGTCTTGTATTGAAACAGCGCGCGCGCGGGAAAACATCGACGGAAATATCATATATCGCGAGCGCATATAACGGAAATATAGTTTTCTCTTTCACTCCATTACATATGGACATCGGGTGAAGGTAAGAAAATACATAGAATAGAAGCAGAACAGCTTTTACTCAATTAAATTTCTTATTTTTAATTTAATTATACAATTATTTACTTCGTCGTTGAAAGAGTTTATTTTCTTTCTAATCTTCTGTCTGAGAAAAAAAACCTTCGAATGGACCAGCTGCTTATCACTCCGTGCTGCGCAGATCGTAGAAGCCGATCGAGGGAATGAGTGAAAATTCGAATTTTTAATTTTGACTGTTGTAGTTTTTATTATGAAACAACAAAAAAGTATCACTCTCTAGAACATACTAACTAAGTATGATTAGGTATTACGACACATCTGTCACCAACGTCCATACCATGTTGAAAACACCGGTTCTCGTCCGATCACCGAAGTTAAGCAACATCGGGCGTAGTCAGTACTTGGATGGGTGACCGCCTGGGAACACTACGTGATGTTGGTTTTTTTATATTTTTAGCTTTTCTATTCATTTTCAACTCAACACGTTAGTAATTATATTATCTTTGACTCAACTAAAGTAAAATAAAAAATAAAAGATTAGCTGTAGTTTTATTAATAGTTATATTACTATTTAGTTTTATTTAGGATCTTTGTTTGTGTGTGTTTTTGATTATATTTTCATTGATAATAGGCGTCAAAATAATATAAACCTTAAAAAAAGGATGTGTTAAATTTTAATTTCTTAAAAAACAATTTCCACGGAGAAGATGGCGCGATGACATCAACAGGTTCAAAAAGGAGTGGCAACAGGCAGCTATGGATAGAGATCTGTGGAAGAAAGAAGGGGAGGCCTTTGCCCAGCAGTGGGACACCATAACAGGCTAGAATAAAAAAAAAAAAAAAAAAAAAAAAAAAAAAACAATTTAATAAAGTTTATTTTTTAAAGAAACAATATTAATATTTTTTTAAACATAATTTTTAAACCACTTTACCGATTTCCAACAAACAGCTAAGAAACATTGCGATCAAAGTATCAAAATCGGTCTATTCGTTTGGGCTCGCTCGACAATCAGACAGATAGATACAAACAATACGACAAACGGGGCGGCTACTTGAATTTTTCGAGGTCCAATGGCGCCCCTATTTGAAATAAATCATTTGAAAGAAAAAGGTGATATTATTCAAAATTTTGTCTTGACCAAACCCTAGATACCCCTTCCAAGTATTTTTTAAACTGCTTTTTATAGTTCAAAGAGAGAACGTGAAGCTTTTCTACGCACATTTGCGAAAAACGGCCACTTTTGGCTAATGTGCGTAGAAAAGCTTCACGTTCTCACTTTAAACTTTAAACAGTAGTTCATAAAATAGTTTGAAGTGTTATCTAGGGCTTGATCAAGATACAATTTCAAATTACATCTTCATTGCCTTTCAAATGGGGGCGCCACTGGACCCCTGAAAATTTACTGAATTTTACGCACATTTGCGAAAAACGGCCACTTTTAGCTAATGTGCGTAGAAAAGCCTCACGTTCTCACTTTAAATTATGAACAGTAGTTCATAAAATAGTTAAAATTGTTGTCTAGGGTTTGGTCAAGACAAAATTTTAAATAATGTCACTGTTTCCTTTCAAAACACTTAAATAACATTATTAAAGTATAAATAAACGAAATTATGTTAAACTAAACGCTATTCTATAAATTAAAACTATTACTAAAAATAAAAACATCCATTTATATAAAAAATCGTTCCCAGATTTCAAACGAGAGCGCCACTGGACCCCGGAAAATTCAGGTAGCCCCTTAATAATACCCCTCTTTTTCGTTAGGGGTTAAAAAAGCATGCTTTTTCAGAAGACGAACGCCACTTCTCCTTTTCCGCCGTGCGCAAACAAGAACCCACTGCTCTTATCAAAATAAACTCACATAGTTTTAGTTTTGGTAAGTGACGCTAGGTGTCACTCTATCAACAAAACAAACAATTAACTTTGTTATAGGATTTGGTATTTTAGAGCAGAACAAAATAAATGCTTCAGGTGCCTTCGAAAACACAGGTGATCTCAAGATAACCTACCTAACTGTGGAACTCTTTATAAACGTACTTATTTGGAATACAGGCATTCTACTTTACAAGTTATAGTCATTATACAAACATAGATTAGAATAGAAAGGTAGCGCGGAGGATTGTGATTTAGCACTTACTGTTAGTTTATAAGCGCGGTATCTGTGTAGATATTTAAAAAAATAAAAATTTAATTATTTTATTTATTTACTGAAATAACAACAACTATTATTTTATACCAGCGACCCGCTCCAGCTTCGCACTGGCAATATTTCACTATCATTTCTCTTTCTTCTTCTAAATTACACACGTGCAAAGCGGGGGCGTGTACCTAGTAATACATATAACATAAACTACTCAGTAATAATGTAGCATTTAGTATTCCAATGATGAAATAATTTTTGAAATCGGTCTACTAGTTATTTGTTACAAACATAAGAAATAATTCTCCTCTTTATAATTTTAGTGTATTTAGATGTGTACTTAAATGAATTCTAGTAAAGAGATGGTTTTTTTTAGTAAAAATAATAATAAAGGTGTAATTTTAGTTAAAAAGTGTAACAAAACGAGAAAATCATGGGACTATGTAATCAAAGGGCTAGGGAAATGAAAATACCCCATAACTCGTACTCGACTCGTATCAGACCTGCTTAGGGCTTAACGAAGAAGTCAGCTGTTGACTACTGCCATGGATGGATGTATAATGACTACATCCATGCTACTGCCCTTCGTCTCAAACGAACCGTGAGTTCGAAGAAGTTACAGAGGCACACAGACAGTTGAGTGGTCGCCGGAGAGTTGAATTCTTTTTTACCGGTTACTTTGTCAAAACAATACGGTTTAAGCGCATGCGCACAGCTCCCAAGAAGCTGCAGAGATGTTCCCGAAGGTCGAAAGAGACCACTCACATTTGTGATGGCTTGGTGGGGTGTGTCCTACGAAAAGGTGCGACAGAGCTTCATTCTGCAAACAAGGAGTAAAAACAAAAGCAACTAACTACCAAAGCGATATTTTAGAGAATGTTATTAGCCACTTGTAATGTTGTAGAAATAGGAGTCGATAAAAACAGAAGATAAATGGCTAGGACGTTTGGAGAAAGCTAAAGGTGGTCGAAGACGAAAATTGACCACCGCTGATCTCCTAAAGTACAGAGCCAAAAATTAAAAAAAAAAAAAAAAATTTTGACAAAAATGTTTTTCATACCTATTTCGGCATATATTTGGTGGGGAAAGTTGTTTACTATCAATTCACCCTTAAAATAGTTTCAGTATATTATGTTACTCCTTAGGACAGAATTTATGGCCCGACTATTTATGGTCTAGTACAAAACAATATACTCATTATGTAAAACTAACCTAGGTAGGTAGGTAGTCTACTTGCCCATTTTATATATTGATTGTAATATCGTGGAAGGTTGATATAACTGTGAGTGGGTGGGAAGGAAGGCTACATACACTAAGGCAGATGAATGAAAGGGACGGGGTCATCATAAGACAGGACAGGGGTGGTTTTTCCAGACCACCTAGGTTGTTGGTGACCTAAGTTCTCCACACCCTTTCTTCTTCCAGCGAGACATCTACAGGGAATTGGCGCTATCGCACGTTACACCACTATTGCAAACTATTGATAATATCGATAATTTTTATTTTCATAATACTTATACTATCGATAGTTCATGTATTGCCAGGAAATAAGTACGTATACCACGTCTTTATCCGTTATGGGGCAGGCAGACAGAGCCCAGAGCCGCAAGACTCGACAGTCACTTTTAGCGTGATAGTAAGCGAGAAGATGGAAAAAAGGAATCAATTTAGTGATGGGTTGCTAGCCGCAACGCTTATTAACATGGAAGGACATTCTTTTGCTTTTCAGATTCAGAATACATAAACTATCGATAGTATTGGACTATGGATAATCGATGTATTTTTAAAGAAATACTATCGATAGTGTCGATACCGATAGTATTGCAAAAGAGTTATCGATACTACAGACAGTAGGCCTATCGATAGTAGGACATTTTTCATTGAACTATCGATTGTTCGGCAAGGCAGGGCGCAGGCGCCGGCCAAGCAGACGGTGCGCTGCGGTGGGCTTATTCATGTGTGCGTGCGTCTAGCTAGTGTAGAAAAATAACGATCAATTTATTTAGTGCGTAGCTCATCATGACGCTTTATATATCGACAGAAATAATGTTGAGTGCCTATGTTGCAAAACTTGCAAATGTTGCGATGACACGGTAGCGTAGATAAAAATAAATATAAATTTGTATAAGGAGTATTTTCATTTATCTTAGAACCATGATGAATCAAAAAAATGCTCTTACTCTCTTAAACCAAGCTTACTATTTAACGACAAGCTAACTGACTTAACTAATTGTTGCCTCCTCGTTCGATAAATAGGTAGTATGTTACACCACGGCATTTAAATAAATAAGAATGACCAAAAATATATAAAAATGACTGTTAAGGCAAATAAATCTAACAAACATAACTACGAAATTGTTTTAATACCATCGAATAGCTCGCTAAAGATACACTAAATTGGGTATAAAAATTAAAATAACCTTTTAACCTTTACCTAATAAAAAATTATAGTATACGTATTTTTTTAATTTCTCTTATTAGCAAATATTGACAAAGACACAGAGCATTTAATTTTCAAGTGACGTCACAATCTGCTAAAGGTGAAGTAAATCGCCCACACTCCAAAACTTCGAAGCTCTGTATCTTTGTGAATTTTTATTACTAGTTTAATAATCGAAATTTTTTTTGGTAATGTACTTGACGGACTAAATGAAATAATATATTTTTTACCCAGTCCACATTTCTATTATAATATTACATATTTATTTTGTTAAATTGCATCTTGAGTTGAACAGTTCAATAGATTTTAATGGTGCTGTGAGAAAGGAAAATATTAAAATTCCCGCACTTGATTCCGCACACATCGTTAACGTTGATGGCGGCAATGGACGAAAAAGAAAATCCTAATCTTGTTTATGGTATTATAATTAGGTAGGTATTTCTTTTGTTTTATTCAGAAACTTAACGCTAAATATAGCATTATTCTGTACTCTAGGGCACTTAGCTTAGCTATAACATTTTTATATCGAATTATCGATAAACACTTCATAGTACATCACTAGAAGTGAATGAATCACCAACCCACATAATTCCCGCAATGGTGATATAATGCAGCTTTGACCTTATTGGTTGATCCACCCATGCGGCAGTCCAACAGACCAATCACAGGCCAGAATTCAAAGCGTCTCACCCCCGTTACGCCGGCTGTATAAATAGCAGCCAACGGAATTTTTGCCACCATTATTATCCGTTCGACGAGCCACTTCACCGGTTGCGCCGTTCGACGACTGATTTATTTAATTAACTTATTTGTACGTTAAGTTCAACAAAACTCAATTCAAAATGGTAAGTCCTTTTTATTTTACAAGTATTTCGTTAATTTTCATGAAAGAATCATGTTTTTCGTCGTAAAATTGGCTAGATTTAGATTTGTGAAACCGGGTGGTCACGCCACCATTTTGTCGGTGTATTACCCGGCCGGTTTCAAAGTTTCAGCCACGAACTGTATCGCCTAATGCATTATAGATTCATAATTTAGCCGCATTATAATATTCTGACTTCGATATTCTTCTGTTTCCATTTTTCTTGGCCTCTAAACTTTTCAAAATTGTCATCAGATCGTTAGGAACTATATCGATGCTCTTCTGTTTTTGTTCCGATTTGTTTCTTTTGTCAGATTTTTTTAACCTCTATCAAGGCTATTCTGCCGGCTATCGCCATGCGGGCCACGCCCGTTTTTATCGATCAATACAGTTTCCATCTGACTCCTACCTATATACTACCTACAGTACCTACTTACCAATCAATTTTATTCTCATTTCAATGCTTGTATACTTCTAATTTTCACCTAGTTTAGTGGTGACGTGTACCCTGACCTCATTCAAGGCTTGCGTTCGGTGATCTCATCTTGTTTGTTACTCGATAGCATAGCCCGACATTTTATAGATACCAATTTTTCCCCTCATTTCTGATTATTATCAATGACTGTATTGACTTATTCATAAATTTCATATAAACACTCACTTTTCGCAAAGTTTAGCGGTGACGTGTACCTGGCCTCATTCAAGGCTGGGCTCGGTGATCTCATCTTGTTTGTCACAGACGATCGCATAGCCCGACATGTTTTAGATTTAATTTTACATCAAAATGAACAATAATTTGGTCCATTCAATGTGTTTATTCTCGACTGATAAACCAAATGACCGAATCGAAGAATATAAACTCGAAAGACATTCCAGCCGGTTTTTTTTTACATTGTCAATGTAGACAACAGCAATTTGCAGTTTTCTCACTAGGTACTTAGGCATGCACTCGCTGGTTGATTCTTACTGCTTTCACCTTTCACTTGCGTGTCGGCTCGGCACCGACATCTCTGGTACCTACCTACTCTGCCTTATGTAGGTCATGGCAAAAAGCCTCCGTGCCATGTCTTAAAATGGAAGTGCCTGACTACAGCCAAATAAGGAAATGAGTTCGAATGTTCGTCCAAATACGGATATTTTTAAAGTTCTTTAAAAAGATTTTCTTAGCTTGTGAGTTGTGTACCTAGCTCAGGTAGGGTGGACGTACCTAATGTCAGTCTTTTGGTACAAATTTCACCTTTAAAAATTTGTACTGCTTTAAGCATAGGCTGAAATCGATTGTTTCTTTTTTATGTCGATAGGTTGTATTTGAGAATCATAGTTAACATCTGAATTGACCACAAATCTAACTCTGCAAATTTTAAAACAATAAATTATAGTAAAGTACCCAAAGGCTCTAATTACAGCCTCTCAGTATTTAATACCACCCTTTCACGTACCGAATATCAGCCTAGTGTGATACCAGCCTCACGTGGCTGGAATTAGGTACTCCGTTAAACCTAATACCAGCCTAATAGGGTGGCTGAAATTAGGTACTCCATCTAACCTCATATCAGCCTAGAGTGGCTGGAATTACAATTACATACTCCATACATTTGATGTATCTAACTACAGCCCCAATAATTTTAGCTAACATGACAGACAATTCCTAAATTATTATTTAAAAATCGATTCACAACTTTATCATATTATAAAATAAACCAAATCAAGAACAGAGCTGAAGAAATAAGAGAAATACCTTGTTTTAGTGACTCCGGAACTTATCATTTTTTAGCAATATGGCCGCTGTCCGTACTCGCCTAGCTTTAATTGACGATTGACGTCAAAGTACTCAGTCCAGTGTAATATATATTTAACAAATATTTTGAACCAAATGGTTTATTTTAAAAAGTTCTTGCCCAGTTATGTTTAAAGAAACCTTATTATCTAATAAAACGTTAAAAGGCTGGTATTAGGTACGTCCACCCTACTTGAGAATAAGCATGATGTAGGTACTTCAAATACTATTATAAAACGTAAATTAAAACAATTGACTTGAATTTCCTATTGTTATTCTTATTTATGACATTTCATCCTACATTTTAATATGCTAAAGCCTACTATGAAAAAAGTATTTAACTCTCCAGTTATTAGGTAGGTATTAAAACTTTACAAAATGTTTCCTTCTATCACCTTCTACCCATAATTTGAAATTGGATGAGCATCTCAGCCATTAGGACGGAACATAAGCAAAATGCAAACATAGACTGCTAAACTTGTAATCTGTGTTGTAATCATTCCTTTTGGCTTTTTATAGCCAGTATAAAACCAAATCATGTATGACAAACTGTGATAAAACTTTGCTTATAAAATCTTTCTTTGTCCAACAGCGTGAGTGCATCTCAGTACATGTTGGCCAAGCCGGAGTCCAGATCGGCAATGCCTGCTGGGAGCTGTACTGCTTGGAGCATGGCATCCAGCCTGACGGCCAGATGCCCACAGACAAGACCATCGGTGGAGGAGATGACTCATTCAACACCTTCTTCAGTGAGACCGGAGCAGGCAAACACGTGCCCAGAGCAGTGTTTGTGGACTTGGAGCCTACAGTAGTAGGTATGTATCACAGGACTCCATAAAAGTAAACAACTGCTGCTCATTTGTTGAATTACATTTCAAATTGGCACCATTCATTGAAAGTTTTGACTTTAACACTTTGAAGTCTAAAAATATTTGTGTTGCTAGTCCTTGCTAATTGTGTTTTTCTGTTGTCCACAGATGAGGTCCGCACAGGCACATACAGACAGTTGTTTCATCCAGAACAACTTATCACTGGTAAAGAGGATGCAGCCAACAACTACGCGCGCGGTCACTACACCATCGGCAAGGAAATCGTCGACCTAGTGCTCGACCGCATCCGCAAGCTCGCCGACCAGTGCACAGGCCTCCAGGGCTTCCTCATCTTCCACTCCTTCGGAGGTGGCACCGGGTCTGGTTTCACCTCACTGTTGATGGAGCGTCTCTCCGTGGACTATGGAAAGAAGTCCAAGCTGGAGTTCGCCATCTACCCTGCTCCCCAGGTCTCCACTGCCGTAGTAGAGCCCTACAACTCCATCCTCACCACCCACACCACTCTCGAGCACTCCGACTGCGCGTTCATGGTCGACAACGAGGCCATCTACGACATCTGCCGCCGCAACCTTGACATCGAACGCCCGACCTACACCAACCTCAACAGGCTGATCGGTCAGATCGTGTCCTCGATCACGGCCTCCCTGCGTTTCGACGGCGCTCTCAACGTCGATCTGACAGAGTTCCAGACCAACTTGGTGCCTTACCCACGTATCCATTTCCCTCTGGTTACGTACGCCCCTGTCATCTCTGCCGAGAAAGCTTACCACGAGCAGCTTTCCGTCGCCGAGATCACTAACGCGTGTTTCGAGCCCGCCAACCAGATGGTGAAATGCGACCCCCCGCCACGGCAAGTACATGGCCTGCTGCATGTTGTACCGTGGAGACGTCGTGCCCAAGGACGTGAACGCCGCCATCGCCACCATCAAGACCAAGAGGACCATCCAGTTCGTGGACTGGTGCCCCACTGGTTTCAAGGTGGGCATCAACTACCAGCCCCCGACCGTGGTGCCCGGCGGTGACCTGGCCAAGGTGCAGCGTGCCGTGTGCATGTTGTCCAACACCACTGCCATCGCCGAGGCCTGGGCCCGCCTGGACCACAAGTTCGACCTGATGTACGCCAAGCGTGCCTTCGTGCACTGGTACGTCGGCGAGGGTATGGAGGAGGGCGAGTTCTCCGAGGCCCGCGAGGACTTGGCCGCTTTGGAGAAGGACTACGAAGAGGTCGGCATGGACTCCGCCGAGGGAGAGGGCGAAGGCGCTGAGGAATACTAAAGAGCTTGCCGGCTCACGCGTCGATACATTCCGCGGTGAATAAATAAAACTGAAATTATGTTGACTTTATCGTTTGATTTCCTATTCCTTTCTTATGCCAGACATACCTACACAACCAATACATACCATATGCATAAATTTTTAGAAGTTTAGTCTATAGATCATTCTGTATACCGAAATAGAAATAAACATACCAGACAGTATCATTACAAACTTGCCACTAAAATGATTTTTGCTCATGGTAAGCTCTCAAAGAAATTCCTTTTCTGTTTGTATGCGGATGATTAGATAGGTACATAACGGTCACAGTAGTAAACAAGTAATAACCGGCCAGGTTAACAAGGCCATCGGAATCGCGCACAGAGTTCTGTACCTATATCTAGTTTTTTGTATGGGAGCGCCTTATATATTTTTATTTAGGTATTAAATAAACAACAGTATTTTGTGAATATTTCAAGTGCCTACCTGTTGCCATTATTAATTTCGAGGAAAAAAAATCGCGTTTCTTGTATTGGAGCCCCCCTTAACCCTTTCACCGCGAGACTATATCAGTTGTCGTGCCTCCCGCGCGAGACATGTTAAATCTAACATACCTATCTACAACCAAAAACGGATATGGATACGTAAGTTATGTGCCATACGAGCATTTTTTTGTCGCAAACATGCGACCTTCGCTTAAAGGGCCCGACAATGTTTGTCACATATATGAGACGCTCGCGGTAAAAGGGTTAAATATACATTTTATTTTGTTTACATAGCGGCAACAGAAATACATAATTTGTGAAAATTTAACTGTCTAGCTATCGCGGTTCTTGAGGTACAGCCTGGTGACAGCGAATTCATAGTACCTACCTAACAGGGTCTCGTTTTTACCCTTTGGGTACAGAACCCTAAAAAGCACTCCATACCTACCTAATATTTATTCTGGATCCATACTAACGCCCGAATCACAGTAGACCGGTATTCCACTGGTGGCAAATGTGTTGAGTGTGTGACCATTTCGTTGGCTCTTACCATTCAATGCTATCATGGTCGATCCATTCGCCATTACTGAAGGCATATGGCAAACCACCCTTTATAATTAGGTAGGCATTACGTTAACCGTACAGTCCATACCTAGCCTATGTAAGTATCTAATTGTCGCTGTGGTTGGGGTGATTCGCCTTTTTTTGTCATGTCACCACTGGCCCTAACGGCCGGTTTCCTTGTGCATTTCCCCAGCGGAAAAGTGTCGAATAATAATTGTTGACCGTACTAGATCTGAAGCCGTGTGGTTTCCGGCAGAGTAGAATGGGACCACTCAGAGTGCTTCCGTAGATGTCGTAGAATTACGAAAAACAAGCTAAACGAAGCGTAAAAAATATCAATGAGACCTCTCCAAGCCAGCGAGGAGAGTTTAGGTTAAAGTCCTCTGGCTACTCTGGCCAAGTATGACTCTGGTAGTACAGAGAGGGTCGTGCTCCTGCAGTGGAGACAAGACCTAACGTTGCCATTGTTACACTAAAGATCTAATAATAATAATAGTCAACTTTTATTATTCGACAATTTTCCGCTGGGGAAATGCACACCTTCCTTGCGACAGTATTATTGATTCTTTAGCCAATTTTTGGACTCACTGCCTCACCCCAACGATCACGTAACAGCTGTTGCAATGTTTACGGGATGCAAAAAATACTTGGTCCATACAAAGTAGTGTCAATGCTCATACTTAACTGGTTGTTGACTAGCAACCTCGGTGATGTCACTCCACCTACCCACGACATCCGTCGACCGAGCACTTTCAATCTTGCGTGGGTTACGTCATTGCTACAAATCATATGTAGGAGGTCGGACAAGTTAAAGCTTACAGATGACCTCACTTTTTGTACCTATATCGCCAGCTGTTGTTGCCTTATCTTTGCATTTCATGAAGAAATGACAAGGTACCTACTGCGATTCTTTTCTACTCATATATATTCAGATACTTCATGAAACGGATCCTTCATCGCAAAACAGAAATATTTTTGAAAGATCTTTTAACAACACCAGACACAATGGGGAAAAAAAGACTTCTAATTCACATTTATGGGCAAATAGATTTTTTTAGGATTTTACTTTACCACTTTCTTTCTTTCCATGATAAATATAGGTATATGTATATTTAAATCAAATTACAGCTTTCTAGTACTTATAGTCTCTGAGTAAAGCCGCGGTCGGACAGACATACATGGCGAAACTTTAGGGTTCCTTTTTTACTACGGAACCCTAAAAACCGGAGAAAAGCTAGCCGCATCGCTTGACATGTTTTCTCAGTGCAACTTCCATGAAACAAATCCTTTGTGCTAAATACCTTCCAAATAAGAGCAACAAAATCCATCCAAAATTCCTCAGATTTCCTGCCTCGACATCGACACGGACTGAGGAAGCGTCTATTTCCAGAGGCGGCAGTTCATTGAACTCAAGCCGGGCGTGGCGCGCCGTCCCGCTCGATATTTTTATCGGTACAGTTACCCAAGTTCGTGTTTAAACCTAGTATGAACTATAAAGTCATTGCTCTTAAAATATCTGGATTAGGGTCAGTTCAAAATGCCCGAGCAATTTACTACATAATTGAAAATAAGATCGTATTACCATAGTCAAATTACACTGATTGAAATAGCCCCAAAGTAAGTTCGAGACTTGTGTTATGGGATACTAAACAATTCTATATTTTATAACAAATACTTATATAGCTAAACATCCAAGACCCAGGTCAATCTGAAAAAGATCATTTTCCATCTTGAACTAACCGGGGAACGAACCCGGGACCTCCAGTATGACAGCTTGGCAAGATAAGATAACCACTAGACCATAGGTCGTCGTTGTAGGTTAAAATGTATAAACGTTTGAACATGACAAGATGCTCGTTTTGCAGTTTGTGTTTAAAGTTTATTGTCCATAAATAATTCTTTTCGCTACGCTCCACTCTGTCAGAGCTGACCCACAGGTTCACAGAGTGGCATCAATGCATTAGCCGCATTTTTGCATCCTACCATCACCAGAATTGGGACCTATCTAGATTTATAATTATCTACCTGCAAATATGAATAAGAACTTAATTAGTATTTCTTTGATACAAACAGGAGTAAAACAAATTGGTCTGGCTATATTTGGTATGGAGGCCTACTCATAGTTGGAGATGAGTAATCGATTCGACTGAGACTTGTTGTTTCTGTGGTATCGCATTATGTAGATCACTATATATGTATACTAGCAGTCCATCCCGGCTTCGCCCGTGGTACATACATAGCCTATGTCACTCAGGGATAACATACCTATCCAACAGTGAAAGAATTTTTAAAATCGATCCAGTAGTTTCGGAGCCTATTCAATACAATCAAACAAACAAACAAACAAATCTTTCCTCTTTATAATATTAGTGTAGATGATATCGCCCTTAGATCATTAAAATGTATTCATGCCTGCATCAGACGAAATAGTATTTCACGAGTTTCACTACTGGACTGAATGAGTAGAGTATCTCAGCAGTGTGCAATTCCTACAGACACAGACTTTTTCTATACTGTGCCACCCTAAGGGTGTGTTATACAATATCGAATATTAGCGATAAATGTATTTCGCTTGATATGCTGCCGTTTTGTTGTAATTTAGGTAAGATTACTGCCTACTCTGTCAAACATATTTGTGCACATCACTGGTACCTATGTAAGACACAAAATTAATATATAAGTAAAATAAAAATAAATAAAATAAAAAAGCCTGTTTATTCAGTGACAAATTAAAATAAGAATACATTTTAAATAATAAATTAGTAGATAATGACTTTAATTTTTTTTTTATTTTGTTATTAATAATTCAATTTCGAAATTATTCTTCAATAACAAATTGTATGAGATTAATAAGATTATAATTATAATACGTGATAATAACATTTGCTTAAGTCAGCTGAACCCCTCGACGGGTAAAGGCCTCCTCCAGAGCATTCCATTCGTTTCTTTTCTTTGCAGTGATTGTCCATGCTTTTCCTGCGATTTCTTCTATCTCGTCTCTCCATCTTCCGTTTGGTCTACCAACACAACAAAGGTGGTTTGGTCCATCATTTTAAACAAATTTTCCTAATGAATGTATATCGAAATATGAAAAAAAATTTTTAGGTTGGTTCTCATACAAATCGGAGTAGTCACGTGAAATCATTACTATGGAAAATAAAAAAAATTGTTTCGTATTTCGATATACATTTATTGGGAATAGTTGTTAGGAATATCACCTCTTAAAATATTTGTACTTAATTAAAAAGGACATTGTATAATAAGTACCTAAGTACTAATGTAAGTAGCTATAGAAGTTATTCAAGCAGCATCTTTTTAAAAATATCTTGCGTAGGGTAAACGTCCTGTCATCGGACGCTAACAGTCATTGAACAGAACATAGTATTTATTCTAAAACACGGACTCCTTGGTTCAAACCATTGCTGCCCAAAACAAGATGTCCTCCCAAAATGTCACCTTCTCTTTCGTCACTGTCAACTTCGTATGAGTGAATAATGGTTTAACCAAGTCATAAAGTTAGTCTTCGTTTTGTAATAAGACTGAAAGGTTTAATTGTGTTCTGCCACTTCTGCCTAATGTATGTGAGCGTCCGATGACTGAAGTTTACCCGTTTTTTTTTCTAGCCTTTTATTATGTCCTACTGCTGGACAAATGCCTCCCCCTTAGCCCTGCACTTATCTCTACCTGCAGCAAGCTCTTCCCATCCAGGCACAAACCTATCCAGTCGTTTCGCCCACCTGGTTCTGGGTCTACCTCTGCTCCGGCGGCCCTCCTGGTTGTTGAATTTTGCCCACCTTTCCGGTCGCATTCGACTTACATGTCATGGGAGTTCACCCTACATAGATTTTAATCGTGTCTTTTTATTGACGGGGTAGAGAGATTACAAAAAAATCCTCTAAGATAATCAGGATTAACAGGCCCGAACCCTAGTTGTTATGTGTATAAGCACTTCCGCTAAATCATCATAATGTTTACTATTACTTTACCCAGTTACCTACATGATATGGGCATCATTTTGGACACGTAGGTAAATCATTACCCACAATCGAGTTACGTCCTGCCAGTATACATTACCACACCTCCCTGCCAGACGCTTTATCTACTAAAAGAAGGAACGTAGGCCTAGAGCCGGATTTAGAGGTCTGGAGTCCCCTGGCCCCAAATTCTTTTCCAAATAAAATGCACATTTTTAGTCGAGTTTTTCAATAAATAATTTGTTGTGAAAACAAAGAAAAACAACAAAAAAAAGCAATCAAAGGAAACATTGTTACTAGTCGAAATGTGAAAGATTTTTTTCAAAGTCTTTATTACAGGGCCTTCTTGTGGAGGCTCCAGGGCCGTAGCCCCGGTGGCCCTCCTCAAATCAGGCCCTCACAGATCTAGGAGAACGTAGGTAACAAAACACAACATCTTAGTATGATACAATTTAATCATCCGTTCAACAACACATGCAAAATATACATTATACACGCGGCCCGCCGTCGAGCGGCGCCCACTAAATATAGCAACAGAAGGGGCTCCTTGTTTGGTCAAAGCTTAACTCACGCCACCCACACACCATATTTTTTTGATTAGAATTACAAATTAGAATCTTTTGGTACGTACTTGTATAGATATTATTTTAATGTTCTCTAGGGTCAAAAACTGGTGTTTGTCCAGTTCAGGAAAAGTAGTAAACTTGTGCAGGACGCTCCGTGTCAGAAGAACTACCAAAAAGATCAACTGGTAGTACAAATGACACAAGATAGTATAATCATAATCTCGGTCGGTAATATATAAAGCCTGCGTTTTGTATTTAAATAACTTCTGTCATCTGAGGACTTTTCTTTAAAAAAAGTTTTTTTTCCATGTGCCAAAATGTAAAATCTATGTCGCCATATTGTTCTAGGATAAATTCCTCATAATAATATAGTGTGTGTAGCTGTATGTCTATTTATCAGTTGTTTGAACAAGCATTCGTAAAAATGAACAAATAACACAATAAAAACAGCGACAAACACACTGGTAGCTTGTATTGTACATACACTGGTTTATTTTGTAATATACACAGAAATATACATTAGTAAGTAACTGTATTTTTACTAGTACTTTATATAATGCGTTTATTCCAACAGTGGCCCGATATAGGCTAACGAAGAAGTATTTTCTATACAGCGGCCAGTGTATTTCCACTTGTAGCGAAATGCAATTTCATTGCACCTAAATATAAAAAAATAGCAATAGAATGATCCGAATATGTTTAACGTAAATAAATCTCTCGTACATTATAAAAGAAAGCTTATGTTAAATAATATATAGTGTTCATAGCCACACGATCCCAAATCGACCATTTCTAAAAAATACTCTCTAAAATAAGCAGTACACTAAAATCAAGGATTTTATTTTAATCTTTTTTTTGGTTGTATAAATGCATCTGAAGAATATTAGTTTTGGAAAAAATTACAACCTAAGAATACTGTTTCGTACCTCAAAGTAACATTAAGAAAATCATAGCCATTGTAACACTTTAAATTTCTTCAAATTTAAGAATTAACATTTTTTAAATTTTGGCACCTTCTGATGTCGTTTGCCGATGTAGTTTCTCATTTTAAGAATTTTATAATCTTATGCATTCTTATACATTAGACACATATAAGTACATATTCCGCTCGTTGCCAGATGTCATGCCAAAAACAGACAACCAACTGGTAACTGGTTTCCTATACTAAAATTATGAACTGGAAAGAAAATATAACGATTTAGAAGTTTCCCATACTAATGGTCAAGAATGATATAAAACACTATATTCTATTTCAAGTTCATATTTTTACTGTCGGAAACTAGTTATAAACCTAGATAATTGCAATATCTTTGAAATTACAAAATTTTGCCCAAATCGGACATTTTGAAATAAAACGTAGACTACGTTTGTATGGAAAGTTGTATTTTGGTCTAGGGTCGGGGGACTCTTAAATGCGCATCACCCCGGTCCATATTTTAAACTAGGTGGACAGAAAAACAATATGACTCAATCTCTATTCTCTGATAAACCATTGGCAACGAGTATAGATAAATAGTACGTCATCCAACCATTCACTTGCAAGCCAATCCTTCGCTTCGAGATCGTATTTCTATGAAACCTAATAAAGCTAGAGTATGGCTAGGTTAGTACAAACATTGCACATATTAATGCGTTAAGTTAAATTAATCATTAATTACAAGAAAATAGTCAAACAGCTGTCACCGATTTAAATGACAATTGTGAAAAAAAATATTGTTATGAGGAAATTTGTCATAACTATTTATAAATGAGTTACGAGTAACGGTATGAATCGAATAATAATAACAATCACAAGAGGAAAACAATTCAAATAAACAACCAGTAGCAAAATGTACGTTACGTATATATTTTAAATGACCTACAATGTATTTGAAGAGTTTCAGTTAGTTTTCTCAAAATCAATAAACACTAAGTGATGTACTGGCTTGGATTTGCATTGTTGATGCAGTAAAAAAAGACTTAAAAATATTGTTTGTTCATTTGGTCCAAGGAAAAATAATCTTTCATCACAGGTTAACGGTTAGGGCAGTGAAATTATAATTCATTAATATGTAATAATATCAATTTTGAATTATGATGTGCTGTTGATTGTACAACCTTTACATGTCTCAGAACAGTGACCATTAGAAGAATTACCAGTAAAAGTTGGCATATGTATTTTTGGGAACTTAAAACTAAAAATCGGTGACAGCGAAACACGAGTATTGCTTAAGCTACAGCGTGGTAACAAAAGTACAACTATGCTCGATACAAACGCTACGGTCACGCTACGGTCACGCTACGGTCGGCACACTGGGAACGCCCGTGCCCAGGCAATTAAGGGGCTAAATAACGCAGCAGTGGCTTCATTATCATATTTTATTGTGATAAAATCTGGAAAAAGCGTATCGATAAAATAATGTTAAGTTTTTGTTTTTATTGTTAAAACTGAGAAAAAATGTTTGGAGAAAATGCTTGCTGGAACTTTTCCATGTCTTTAAGCGTAAATTAATTGGTAATATTGTTTTGTCTATTTGATTGTTTCGTCAGGATGTCAAAAAAACAACTACGAAAAATAGAACTACGACAATCCGTGTTGATTGACCTGAGATTTATCATACTAAAATAAAATAGGGAGCCACTGCAGTATTTTCAACGCCTGTCTGTATACTAAACAGTCTATGAAATAGGAACGCGCGTACTTGCACGCTATGGCTACACCATAAATGAGGCGGTGACGTGTTTAAGCCTACATTTATATTAAAATGAGCGCAGACATAAGTATTGATTCTGTTTTGTTTCACAGCCAACTGCGACACTTTTCTATCTACTTTTAAAGATGTTTATGTGTTTTACATTTTGCGCAGTGCGATTTATATGTTTTACTGTGCAGGCTGACTGGTAAATCACGTTACATATTGAAAAGGGTCTCTCAGTACTCGATTTACGTTCCAAATACATAAAAATAGGTGCTTTAAATTTGACCAAATTATCCAATAAAAACAAGAAGTGTGGGACATTCACGCTGAGCACGGTTGGTACTGAGCACGTAGCGAGCGCAGGTTTCCAAACATTCAGAGACTTTGCGCCCTCATATCATTTTTTTTTTGTAATTAAAAATAATATTATGAAATGGTTGTAATCTCAAGAAATTTCATTGCTTCTAGACGAAGGCGTTCCCACTATACCATAGTGTTGCCGAAATATCGATAGTTTCAAACTTTCGATAGGCCTAGCGATCGTATCGATAACTGTTTTAGAGCAATACTAATGATAACCAACAATAGTATCGGTACTATCACTAGTACCCGTTACATTTAAAATATCGATAGGCTATCAATAGTGAACTATCGAGCGACAACACTACTATACCACATTTTACTGCGCTCATTGTATCACTAAATTTCATAATATCGTCTACCTACGCTACGTTCGGCACTACACAAAATTCGATCGCTAACTTACACGTACTTATTGGATGTGCCTGAGGCGGGGGTGCTAGCGATGGGGTTACATCCGTATCCACATACAGAAACAAAAATACTTGTCCGACTGTACCATCAGTCTGCAAATAGTCTTGTCCTTTCAGTAGGTCTAGTATAAGCAGTATTCTTAACAGTTTATTATCCTTTGTCACCATCATGATCTGAGCGAATTTTCCCGGTTGCATCCTTAGTAGTAACGCTTCAGAGCCCGGGGTCCGCTACCTAACCAAAGAGATTTGACGAGGTTACTGGTTTTTACACAGAGCGACTGCCGTCTGACCTCCGCAACCCAAAGGGTAAACCAGAGCCAATCCTTGGGTAGTTTATTATCCTTTGTCTCTGGTATTTTAGACATTTTTGTACTTTAGTGGGTCAAAAAGAAATGTACTGTGTAACAAAATAATGTCACTTGTCATTAATCATATCCATTTTCATCGTGACTATCGGGAGCGCTATTTGACTCAAAAAAAATTATGACGTCATTAGCCTGAATTTCATACGGATTCCATAGGAAATGTTTATTTTGACGTTTAGGAAAGATTATCTGATTTGAGTTGTTGGAAAGAAGCGAATTAGGCTGTACATTGGAAGCGTTGCTCAAGATGGAACGAAACGGATATGCACTGTTGCGAATACGGATTTGGATCTATTTAATTGTTTAATCTATGCTCATGGTACTATCTTTATCAATAGGATATCTGTTACAAATACTTTTAACTTGTCTGTTAACCTTATCTGATGGAAATTTCATAATGTAATGACGCAAAAGTTGATTAAAAACCAAAAAACAAAATAGTGCATTTGGCATTTACGACAATTTACTTGTTTTTTTTTTGTTCGAGAATCTGGCTGGTTTTATATCTATTCCACAGACCAAATATGGCGCTATCTCTGTCACACCTCGTTAGCACAAAGTAAAGAACTGTTTGAAAATTAAATGGAAAAAGAAAGAAACAATTTTTTTCTCACAAGCTTTTTTTTGGGAATCAGCCAAAAATCGGCTCCTTTCGCCTTCTGGCTCCATCGCCAGATTAGCTTCTTGCCATTGCATTGTCATCTGACTTACAAAAATACTGCAATTTAAATTACAGGTTGTGTTAAAAAGATAATCATTTGATCATGGTTGTCATGAAAATACGGATTTAATGAAACTTTTGCCTTTACGACGCGTGCGCACAGATAAAGCAAGTTTGTTGGAAATTGCGCTCTATTCATACGATATAAGATACAATTTTGAAGTGCACATATTAAGTTTTAGTGTCAAAACATACTATGCCAAGGTAGGTCTAGACCAGTGCAAACATTTTATGCAATAAAAAAAAACTGTTTGAAATGTGACGAAGAGTTTTTCAGTAATGTACAATTTGTAGATGACTTTAGTAACCTAATTCCGATGTGATGCCGAAACTTAATATTTAAGGTGAATACGATGAAGATGTGGCGCCCTCTATTTTTAATTTTAATTGTTTAATCGTCTATTGATGATAAAAAGATTTTGCTAAATGTCAGGCATTACGTTATGATAGACGTTTAAGTGATTTTATGCAAAACCGTTGAATATATAGTAAGTCTAGTCTTAACATGTTTCCTCGCCAAAAGTAGCCCCTTTTTAGCAGAAATGGGTTGAGCTTGACGGACTACCAATAATACTTTCAAAGGTTATTCATAAAATATCGTAAAAGGGCTATCTAATACCAGTCGATTATCAAAATGTCGATTATCACTATATTGACGATTAAACGATTTATTTCAAATGAGGGCGCCATTCCTGCACGGTATTCGCTAATAAAAAAACACACTTCAAACATGACTATACAAACGTTTCATGAGATTGCCATGAAGTCAATAGCGCACTATACACCAAAGCCGATGACCCACCGACATATGTCGGCAACTTTTTATCGACGGGCTAGGTTGGCGTATAGGTACAAATTACCCTGATTGAGCTAGCCCCAAAGTAAGTTCGAGACTTGTGTTATAGGATACTAACTCAACGATACTATATTATGTAACAAATACATATATATCGCTAGACATTCAAGACCTAGGACAATTTAAAAAAAGCCATTATCCAAATTGTCCTGACCGGAGATCGAAGCCCGGAACCTCTGGGGGGCATTAGCATGGTGATTACTACACCACGGAGGTTGTCATTGCAAGTGGGAAAACTTTCTCGGCGGCTCGTCATAAGGAACTTTTACTTCCCTACAGCTCGAGTGTCACCGCGCAAGTCTAAGCGGACACGCGCCACCGACCAGCCGTCAACGTGTCGGCAACACGCGCAGGCGCATGTCGCCGACATGAAAAATGTCCAATAAGTCTATTGGGATTAAGAATTTTCCCATTAGAACTACTGTTACGTCAGAGCCAATCGGTAGTTCTATTGGGACGAAATATCGCAGTAGTCCTACTGGTTGAACATACTTGGTAGAACATACTGGGACTAGCTCGGTTCTTTTGACACACGCCGCCGGTGTGTAGTGCGCTTTGGTGTGTAGTTCGCTAATGATATACATACTATATTTTATATACAAATGAAATAAAACAATCTTATAACAACTATAACGTTAGGGAATGATTCGTATTTATTCATAAACGGGCGACTTACAATAATACATTTCTGTT
Organism: Acrobasis consociella; assembly: GCA_963555685.1. Classification (NCBI taxonomy): domain Eukaryota; kingdom Metazoa; phylum Arthropoda; class Insecta; order Lepidoptera; family Pyralidae; genus Acrobasis; species Acrobasis consociella. The sequence continues at coordinate 38,469,213 of OY743104.1, read as the reverse complement.
TGCATAGGGATAAAATAATTCGATAGAACAAAAGACAATAGTATCACAAGAAATATTTTATTCATTAAATACAGGTTGATTTTGTAAACCCCTAGCTATATTGAAATCAGAAACAGTAACAGAACACACTTTTTTATCAACTTTTATGTACAGATTTGTAATTAAGACATATTATCCGTGCCGAAACAAACAGTACCACAACACAGGACTTCTATTCAAAAGAACAACACAGGAAATCCTAGTGTGGGACTAGTGATATTTTTAAAACATTATCTTGTAGTCTTTGGAACAATAAATACTTTTTTATTTATTACTTACTAATTATATAATTTATTTAATACAGAAGGAAAAAATATTTTAATATTTTTCTTTCCTTGCCTCATACTGAGAACAACTCATTAAATGGGCGTTTGACGATATGTCTTTGTCGGCCGACTTTGGCACCAATTTATTATGAAACAAGGTACATAATGACAAAATATGTTTTTTTATTTCGTTAAAAAGTACTTTCTTTGAATACAGCTAGGAGGTTCAAAACCACTCTGTATAGCGTCAACTCGTACAAAAATAATGATATCATGTATTTTTGTAAGGTCCCGATATTTTATATACTATTCTTTGCTATCGATACGTTTGCTAGAACAGCTAGACTCCTAGAGCCGTAGACGTTACTGCAAAAGAAAGTGGATTTCTTTAGAATAAAGCAACACTTATGTATTGTTATTTCTACATTTTCAAGAGTATATGATCTAATAAAACTAAATTATATTAAAGTTAATTTTTGCTATCATCTTTTCCCGTCGGTTGCCTATACAAAAATTTGTTATTTTTTTATGACAAGTTTGTTCGTTTGCATCGTTAAGGTTCTGCACTATGCAGGATATAGAGCATTTGGGGCAGAACAATAGATGGTTCATTTCGAATACCTATGCCCAGGCGTCTTCAAATAATCGGAGAAGATACATAATATACACGGTGATTTTTTATTGGTTTTGGAGCTGAAGGCCACACCATAAGGAGCGTTAGTAAGACCTAATTTGATAGTCAAAATAAAAAATCAGAAACAAAAAATGTTAACTAAAACTCGAAAGTAAAATCGTGAGATCAATTAGTATAGTGCCGGTGCAAGGCGCCGCCGGCCGGACGGCCGGGGTCATCGACCGCTCGCGGCTGTTTGGACGGGCATAACTACGTGGTCTCGATCAAAAATAATTTTCGCAACTTTTCTATTATAAGACATACACAAATTTGGATTACGTATATGGATAGAGGAATTTATTAACTATACATCATTTCTTTTTCCAAAACCAATGAAAAGTCAGCGTGTATATACATGCGAATTGAAAATCTCCTCCTTTTCATAGTCGGTTAAAAAGACTTGTCCAATAAGAATTCAAAAATTTGTCATTTTTATCGCAAACATTTTGAAAATCTAACAAACTAAAAAAATGACTTGCCAGACATGAATACATACCTCAGAGCTTCGTGCTCTATATGTGTATGGTGTACAAGACGCGGCGCTATAGCGGCGCGCTCAGCAGCGCCCCGTACTGCAGCAGCGCCTCCCGCAACGCGGCGCCGGCGCCGGCCGCGCGCGCGCACGCCGCCAGCCGCACCAGCGACGGGTACAGACCTGACACAACAACTTTGTTGTTGACTAACTTGCTTTTATTTGCGATATCATATACGTGCGTTCTTTAATAATTCACTACCTGGGCGACCGAGCTTTGCTCGGTTACATCTCAAACGTTAACAAATTTTTTTTAAACTTGTCTAAAAACAATGCAAAATAAAAAATTATATATAAACTTAAACACAAAAAAAACAAAAGTAAGTCACCGAGTGGGATTCGAACCCGTAACACTCTTTCTAGCGGTCGGTATCCTTAACCGCTGAGCTAAAAACAAGGCGGTCGGCGCGACGAAATTAGCGACCATATTCTGCGTGGAAAGAAAAACGCATGAAAACTCAAAAACACGCGTTTTCCTAAACATAAAACTAATCTAGATCGATTGTTTACCCCCGAAAACCCCCATATACAAATTTTCTGCGAAATCGTTAGAGCCGTTTTCGAGATCACAGAAATTTATAAATATATATATATATATATATAAATAAATATACAAGAATTGCTCGTTTAAAGGTATAAGATAATTGAGTAGGAAGAGAGTAACGGACATTTTTCAAAGGATAGAATAAGACATGGTGTGCCAACTCCACATAATAGGGGGAAAAGGACAACGCAGAAGATCTTTGTACAAGCATTCATTCTATCACGCCTGTTTCCCACAGGGGCAGAGGCTGTGGTGCTTATTGCAACATCGTTACTAGTCTAACTACTGACGTGCGTTAATATACCCATAAAAAGAACCCTGTACCTATTAATTTTTGCCACGCTGTAGCGTCCACCTTCCCCGGGGGCGCCTTCTTCATGGACTCCGTCAACGTCGCCACCGCCTTCAGCACGAACGAGATCTCTGACAGCTGGTGCCTGCGAACAAACAGCACTCAAGCAAAAACTGTTCTATGCGATGTCTCTCTGTTCTACGTGATGAAATCTCTCGATCGGATGGACCTATTTCGATGCGATTTTCTTTGACGTCAAAGCAAGTTTATTTTTTATGTTTGTTGGAAATCGGTTCAGCGGTAGTGAACGCATCAAAGTCGGGGATTTTTCATTTAAACTTGTTCATATTGGATAATCATGGCTGGCACTCACCTAGGTAAAGGTTCTACGTTGTCTTCGTCTGTGGTGTACCTAGATATGACTTCCTGAAACCTGTCTAGTAGTGCCACTATCGCGAGGGGGTCCGTTTCATCTGCAAGAAAAAATTGTGTCAGCAAACAGGCTCACCGAAGGTAAGTTGTTACCATAAATACATTAGTATTTCGTAAAAAAATTTTTTTTTTGTACTAGTTTTTATTAACAGGCCAAAGAACTTACTAAGACAAATGAAATGAGCCCTAACTCGATGGAGTTGTGTCGTTTTATAACTGAGTTCCATCGATCACCTTCCGTGTTTGCAATCAGACCCTAGGCATCGTCTAACATTAAGTGTGCGTCAAGACAAACGAGTAAAACTCAATGAGGTTATGTTCTTTTATAACTGAGTTCCGTCGAATATATCCTAACTCCATCATCAGATCAGCTTATTGACTTTATAATATTGTAGTGTCACCCGACTTACATAAGTATACAAAATTTCAGCTAAATCGGTTGAGGATAACTGGTTGAAAACTGAGTTGCAAGATTTGACCTAAACAAACATTTAGGCCCAACACAGACGACAGACTTGAACCGCGCCGCACTTTTTAGTCTGTGAAAAGACTATCACAGACTAAAAAGTGCGGCGCGGTCTAGTCTGTCGTCTGTGTTGGGCCTTAAACATACATACATACAAGATACATTGCAAGTTAAATAAAAGCTTGTAATAAAAAGCAAGATTAACACATCGTAATGAAAAATGTAACCAAATTAATTGTTTGTGTGTTTGTTCTGATTGATTTCCTTTTATTGTATCGCAATCTTTTCCAGTTAAAAATTATAACTTAATAACTTTACACAACTTAGAATTGGAAACATCCAACGACTGATACTTGGCCCTAAATTTGCCACATGTCATTTGAGCGCTATCTCTTTTGCTCTATTGGGAAAGACCGTTTTTTTTGTTTGTCCCGCTTTCTTCTATAGTGATATTTAATTATACACAGTAAAAACAAAATCTTCGTCTATGGTTGTCACCGTAGCCTATACTCACTGTCGACGTCTCCCAAATTGTCCACGTCTTCGAGCATGGAAAACTGCAGCAAGGTCTCGAAGCAGGTGCGCGCGAATTCTTCGTGCTCTCGCAGTTCCTGCTCGTTTTCTGTGGGGCAACATCATTGCATGATAGAATTAATATAAGTATTACATATAGAACCCAAACTCAGTCTTATCATAAAATTATAACTTGGTTTAAACCATTATTCACCCATATGAAGTTGACAGTCACGCTTACGTCACTGTCAAAGAGAAGGTGACATATTGCGGGTGGTCACCTTGATTTAGGCGGATAATGTTTTAAATCAAGTACTAAAGTTAGTTCGTGTTTTTTAATAAGACAGCTAGGTTCTACGTTATATGCGTCCCCGTTCCCTTCGCACCTCAATCCTGTTTTCGCCTTGTGGAGAGTGTTAAGTGGGCCGGCTGCAGGCGTTTGCATAAGTTGCTAAAGCTATACTTGGTCAGACCAGCCAGAGGACTTGGCCTACACTCTTCACGCTGGCAAGACGGGTTGGAGAGGTCTCAATGATGTTTATAAGCTTTGTTTAGCTTAAATTTCCTAAGTCGCCTTACATCCACGGGAGGACTTGGAGTGGTCCTATTCTACTCTGCCGGAAACTACACGGCTGTTTGTTTATTTAGTAAACATTTATTGTATGCAAAGTTGTATAAGTATATCAAAATATGCTCGATGGAGTCTTCTTTACCTTCATACAAAAATACAAGTGTAATGGCGGACTTAAAGCCTAAATCCTTATCTACCAGTCAACCAAACGATCCTGTGCTACTGGAATTTTTTGTCCCCTCTTATACAACAAAGCACTCGGCGCTACTCACGCGAGGGGTGCCGCTGCGCGTGCAGGGAGCCGGCGCGCACCAGCGCCAGCAGCGGCCGCTGCAGCCGGCGCGGCACCCGCGGCGCCGCGCGCAGCACCTCCTCGCGCACCACCACCACCAGCTCGCGAGCGCTGCCGCTGCCGCCAACGCTAAGCACACATGTAACACAATCAACTAAGGAATATTTATTTACCCTCAAATTTATGTTAAAATACCACACTCAACTATCGAATATTGATTTACCGTCGAATTCATGAAGATCCACACTCAACAATCGAATATGCATTTTCCCTTGAATTCACAAAGATTGACAGCCATTTGCTAAACTTCATCGTCATCATCAGGTCATAACCTCGAATTCATAAAGATTAAGAACCGTTTGTTTAACCTCATCATCATCATTATCATCAAATACTACACTCAACAATCGAATAATCATTTACCCTTGAATTCACAAAGATTGACAACCGCTTGCTTAACCTCATCATCATCAGGTCTTTTTGTCTCCACTGCAGGAGCACGACCTTGTTTATACTACCAACTATACTTGGCCAGAGCAGCCAGAGGACTTTCTAATCTATTTTAGCTGAGACATATTTGTCCCTTTCCCTCTTTACAATATTTACCATACAAAGAACGAGACGTAATTTTTTTTGATAAAATTGGTTGTACAAACATTTGTTAATATTGAAAAATGTGTAGGTAGGCAGTCCTTTTGTTATGAACAATTATACGATATGAAGAACTATTTTGATTCTGCTACTTTTCAAATCCTTGCACTACATACTGAAAAAATGCTAAGCGCTTGATGGGATAGGCTCGGTCTACAACCTCAGACTTCGCTTACACTTGGGAGTTAACCCAGGCAAATTAAATTGCTAAACAGCAACGTAGATAACATAACGTTGCTTGCTAAACATTCGTATTTGCATTAGAGCATATAGAAAATTTGACATCCGTAACTTTTCTGAATGTTTAACACTCACGGTGGCTGGAACATGAAAGTTTCCAACACGGTGGGCAGCGTCTCCCAGAAGTCGTTGTATTCATCAGGGTTCTCCCTGGCGAGCGGCAGACCCGTCGCTAGAACCTAATATTTTTACTTTATTTTATTATAAGGCACACAAACAGATCACAGACAATATAGAACAAGAGAAATTTGTAAGCATTAGGAGAACAAAACTAGTCAGTAATCCACTATAGTGTACACAAAACTAATATATTAAATACTGTTTCATTCTTCGGTCAAGTATACAAAGATAAGATTTAGTTTTCAGACACATTTTGTGTAGCTGCGACTCAATGGCTGGAAAGCGTACCTCTTTGGATCAGCTTATCCTAAGTTAGAGGACTACATGCACTAAGCGTATGGATCTCTTTGGAGCAGCTTATACTTAGAGGACTACAGGCACTCACCAGGTGATATTCTAAAGCTTTTGCAGTCCTTCGGAAATCACAGCTTGAGTAAGGCAAGGGAATAAGTAAAATATAACCCAAAGATTCGACGTGCTTAAAATAAAATACAAAGCAAGATAGAAAGATTACTGCTCTAAAGCAGACAGAGCCCAGGGCCCTAAAACCCAAAGGCCACTTTTAGCGAAATGGTGAGCGAGAAAGTGGAAAAGGGTTCAAAACAGTGTTGCTAGACTTGCTAGCCGCGGCGCCTGTCCCTTTCACCGCGAAATTATTCTCAGTAAGTGAAATGTAATTTCCTTATGAGAATGAATAACACCTTAAGGTGGAATTAGTCAATACTTTTCCCATACAAATTTCGGAGGTGATTTCCTGCACTGTTTGACATGATATCGATTTGTCTTATTATAAATTTTGTCGGTATGGATACAGAATAGTGAAGCCTTTACAAAGTTGTGAGCCACCAAAGATTCTATTTTTCTTGCTAATTTTTACGCAACTTTCGGCGTAAATAAGTAATAAAAGAAGTGTAAAATCTCCAAAGCAAAGTCAGTACCGCGTCAGCTTGACTATCGAAGATTTCAATAACTTTATTTGTAATTCATTAATGCAGTAGTTTTTGCATAAAACCCCTTTTTACAAAGGACTTTACATATTTTTTACGCGCTCGATTTACCATAATTTATCGTACATTCAAATACAAATACACAGGTAAAATATACATAGGTCTTTAATTGATAAACGTGCCTCCATGTTCGATGTCCTAAGAGGACATACAATAATTATTATTACCTGTTATAAATTGATTACTATATGCATTTCACCTCACTGCTTTCGCCCGCCACAATGTGAGGTGAGACGGCGTGCTTTTTGGGCCCAAATGTGAGTTCGAGTTCAACCTTAAACAGTACAATAGTACTTACCTGCAACAATAAGGCAGCTATCTGCGCGGCGTCGTTGTTACGCGGCTCGCTGTTGCGGCGCCGCGCCTGCTGCGCGCTGCACTGCTGCACCGCCGCGTGCAGCGCCTGCCCAGAACAATTTAAACCATCATACATACATACATACTATCACGTCTTTATCCCTAATGGGGCAGACAGAGTATTTTGGATCTTGCGGCTCTATGCAGAGCCTAGGGCCGCAAGACTCAAAAGCCACTTTTAGCATCATGGTGGGCGAGAAGATGGAAAAGCAATCAATACAGTGACGGGTTGCTAGCCGCATCGCCTGTTAAAATGATTCGCATTTTTGCCCATTCCCTCGATCGGCTTTTACGATCTGCGCGGGCAGAGAAGCAGCTGGTACATTCTAAGTTTTTTCGTTTCTCCCAGACCAGCATGGGAGTTTATGGGATTTAAACCATCATCTACTTTTTTTTCATTTTTGATTGAATGTGCTGAATGGATAGACGCCATGCCAGTTATCACGGAGTTAATCTTAATTAAAATAATCAACAAAATGACTTTTAGATAAATGCTTTAGCGAAAAGGAATATTTAAAAAAAGTAAACTGTCATTTTTAAATTGTATGAAATTTATTTATTTAACTTTATTACAATACATACAATGGGCCTAAGGCCTTTTCTACCAATAGTTGATGCTGAGAAAGCAATATTTTAGGTAAGTTTAGCAAGCAAAAAATGAAGAAAATATATTCATATTTCAAATGCATTTATCTAAAATCATGTTTAAAATGGATATGATCAATGAAAAGTGACACTATTTTGTGACGTTATAATTTATTTTTGACCCAGTCATATACCCATTTACCTGCAATAAATCTGGCAACACTTTAGCACTGGGCCCCGGCGCGGCTCGGTACAGAGCCGCGGCAGCGGACAGGCATCTGACGCCGCCCTGTGACGTCAGACTGTCGCACGCGCCCGCCAGTGACGTCAGCGCGGAGAACATCGCCGGCAGCAGCTCGTGACGTATTAATGCTTCCTGCACAAAAGTATTGTCCAATTTATATACACTAATATGTACGTCTTTACGTATAAGCTATCATCTCATACATTTTAGCAAGCAATTAATATCTATATAAGTTCTGTCTAAGCAACCTTGTGATTAAGTAAATCTGTGTCACCATGTCAATCAACAGTGATCTTAGCGTTCAGGTGACAGCAATAAAACTAGTGTAAAGAAATCACTCGACGGGTTATATTCTCTTCAGAGTTCCTCCCAACTAGCTAGCATCCCTTAAGCTCAATTCAACTTAACTCTGTGTGGTTAGCCCTTACAACAAGTATCCAGAGCCGTGAAATATTTTTAAAAACAGAAGCACACGTTTCCGACCTTGTGCACGGTGTCGAGACAGTGCAGCGCGTGCAGGCTGACGGGCGCGGCGTGGCCCAGCGAGTCCAGCGCGGACGCCGCGGGCTGCACGCGGCACACCGTCGCCAGGCACGCGCCCAGCTTCTGCACGTCCTCCGGGGTGAATCTAATACGTCAAATGTAGCTTTACAAGCTGTGCCCGCGGGCTTCGCTCCCCGTGGGAATTTCGGAATAAACAGTACCCTATGTTCTTCCCCGACTCTCAAACTATATCCATACCAAATTTCATCCAAACCGGTTCAGTAGTTGAAGCGTGAAGAGGTAACAAACAAACAAATATACAAACTCACTTTCGCATTCATAATATTAGAAAGATTATCATAGGATAGAAGGAAGCCGTGTAGTTTCCAGCAGAGTAAAATAGGACCACTCCAAGTCTTCCCGTGGATGTCGTAGAAGGCGACTTAGGAATACAAGCTAAACAAAGCTTATAAACATCATGAGACCTCTCCAACCCGTCTGGCCAGCGTGGAGAGTGTAGGCTTAATCCTCTGGCTGCTCTGACCAAATATGGATCTAGTAGCACAGAGAGGGTTATGCTCCTGCAGTTGAGACAAAAAGACCTGAAGATGATCATAGGATATTTACAAGTCATTAACATTAACCTACTAACCTAACCATTGACATTAACCTCTCCATGCCTTATCAGGTATCGCTGGAGCGACTTAGTGATGGCGGACCTGCGCGAGCTTCAAGTCGGCGACAACTGGCGAGAGCTAGCAACGGACCGAGAGCGCTGGCGTGCTCTTGTGCTGGAGTCCAAGACTCACCTGGGTCGGTTAGTCAGGATAGTAAGTAAGTATGTCGAATGTAAAGAAGTTTCGTCGACAAAAGCAGTTCGCTACTCACGTGGGCCGTATGTGCTGGAAGATGAGCGGGAAGATCTGCACCAGCGTAGTGAGGAAGTTGAGCGACGGCGCGTACACCTCACACGGCTTGCCGTCCTCGCCCGCTGCGGACAGGTAATGTTTTACATGTTTTTAGTGTTTCTTGTTGTAGCGGTGACAGAAATACATCATCTGTGAAAATTTCAACTATAGCTATCACGATTTATAAGATACAGTCTGGTAACAGACTGACGGACAGTGAAGTTTTAGTTATATTTACCCGTTTGTACCCTTTGGGTCATTCGGTATGCAGGAAGCTGACAACCTAGATTAACGCATAGGCTACTTTAGGCGCGGGTAAATCCGCGGGGTGCAGCTAGTTTGTTTATAAAATGAGTTTTCTTTGTCTCTGTACTTATATTGATACTTGGCATTGGTGCAATAAGAATAAAATATAGACAGTTTAAATAAAAAGAAAAACGTTTGACGTTGAGAGTAGGGCACTACCTCAATGCTCCGCTTACGAGGCTAGCATAACGAGTGAAAAACCACATGAAGGCTGGACTCACCCGGCAGCGCGGGCCCGGTGCGCTCCGCGTTGGTGGCGGCCGCGATCCGGCCCCAGGCGGCCCACGCGCAGCCCCACACGCGCCGCTGCAGCGCGCCGTCCGCGCCGCCCTCCGCGCCCCGCCCCGCCGCCGTCACCACCTCTTGGAACGACTTTAGCGCTGCCACTGACACCTGCACTCACAAGTTATACATAGATAATCATTTTATTGGCACCAAAAAGACACACAAATATAGTTAGATAGATGTAACATTTATTCGAAGGACAAAAGCAACACAATAATACGCTATTTTCCAACCAGTCAAATCAGATACATTTTCTAAACGTCAAAACAAACAGTTTCTATGGGATTTTGTTTAAAATATAGGCAAATGACGTCACAGTCTTTTGGAGTCAAATAGCGCTCTTATTATCAGTGTTTCTGCAATAATAAATTTAAAATCACGTTAAAATGGATATTTTCAAAGACAAGTGACATTATTTTGCGACGTTCTATTTTGTTAATAGTACAAAATAATTTATTTTTGGCTTAGGAAAATACCCAATTACATAAACAAATTCTAAAAGTACAAATAAAATAAAGTTCCTTGTTCCCGGGTCTCCAATTCAGCATGTGCTAGGTTTTGCGTTAGCGAAATCCCAGCGCTGATCTTCCGTTCGAGCCATAATAGGTGCTTTCACGGACACAATACACTTAAATTATACAGGGCAAAGAAAACATAATAAAAATACTATGACTAATGGTACAAAAACAAAGAAAAAACCTATGCGAAGTAGTGCGTGTCCCGCTGCTATACCAAAGGGTTTTGTCTCAGTGATACGTTTACTTGGAGAACAAACCACTGCCTTTCAAACTTAGCACATATGTTAATTATAAGGTGTAAGGGTTGCACTAAGAAACTCACACCCTAAGGGAGAGAAACTGGGTTCCAAAGTTTGTATGGAGAAAATTAAAAACCCTATCTAACCTCGCGGGTTAAAGTACATAATATACCAACCGATATTAGTGCCATTTGATTGATATCCATAGCGCCATTTTTTATTTGTCTTTGCTATTTACTTAAAAACTTTTGAACGGCTGAGGCCTATGTCCAGCAGTGGACTTCCAGTGGCTGATATGATGATAGTATGTACCTCGTGACTCCGCCTCAGTGCGAAGTCGGTGATGAAGTCCAGCAACGCCGCCCAGGAGCGGTTGAAGTCCCCGACGGTGGTGAGCAGCTGGAACCGCGAGTGGAACACCCGCGACACGCCCGACAGCGTCAGCACCTGACAGTTGATGAGAAACCCATGTGATCATATTGTTAGTGTTGCCAATCCCTAAAACGACGAGTCAAATAAGACACTTTTTTAAACGTCAATAAAAAACAAACATTTTCTTTAGGATTTGTATGAAATACGAAAGTGTGACGTCATGCTTATTTGAAATCGAATAGCGTTCTTAATATCAATTTTTCTGCATTAGTGAATCTAAAATCGTGTTGAAAAAGGATGTGATCAATGAAAAGTGACACTATTTTGTAACGTTTCACTTTATGAACTATACCGAGTAATTTATTTATGAACCCCCCCCCCCAATTCGCTGGATGACAACAGGGGATTGTATGAAATACAAAATCGTGACGTCATGCTTGAAGTCGAACTGCGCTCTTAATATCAGTGTGAACTCTTTTGTGACGTTAAATTTTATTAACTGTACCGAATAATTTATTAAACCTGGACAACACATAGAAAATAATTGATTTTGGAAAATGGCACACCCGATGCAGAACCATAATGGTCCAGCTTAACTATAAGAAACATAAAAATTAAGCCTTAATTAACAGTTGTTTAGCCTGATGAGCATTTTCCGGAGTCAAAGTCCACGCGAACGAAGTCGCGGACAATAAAAATGTTACACGTATTACCTGCGTCTCCGCCCACTGCTTCTGCGCGGTGTTCCTCGTGTGGTGGATGAGGATGTGTTCCCCCGTGTCCACCTTCTCGGAGCTCGCGATGTTGGATTGTTTTTGAACCTGAAACATTACATGTGTCGAAATGACACGGATTATACATGATGAAACGGACACTTCAAAAAGATAAAGAGCGTATACGAAAGTCTCAATGTGTCATTTTTTTAAATTTGCCAAACGTTTCAATGTGCCAAACGTTATGGTGCGTGTTGGAATAAAAATAAGCGGCCAAGTGCGAGTCGGACTCGCCCATGAAGGGTTCCGTAACACCTTAATACGGTTCACATAATACATCTAATTACCAAGTTTCAACAGTATAGGTCTTATAGTTTCGGAAAAAAGTGGCTGTGACATACGGACGGACAGACAGACAGACAGACATGACGAATCTATAAGGGTTCCGTTTTTGCCATTTGGCTACGGAACCCTAAAAAGCTTAAAACATTATCCTTGCAGCGACCACTAAGGTACTACGAAGGGCTTTTAAAAATATTTAAACAAAATGCGATCTGGGGAGATGCCGAGAGAGTAGAACCAAATGGGTTTTGACAACAATTTGTGCGGCTGTGGGGTCACTCAATCCGTTGACTGCCATTTGACATGTCCCAATTGCCCAGCTCCTTGTACTAAGGCACATCTCAATGTGGCAAATGACAGGGCGGTCGCCGTGGCTAGATTCTGGTCTAACAATATTTAATTTGAGCCGTTTATTTAATTGTATTATTTAATATTTAATTATATTTAATTTTTCGGCTCGATACCAAGATAGAAATAGACAAAATCATACTGATTTAAATAATTTTTTTAATATAGGGGAAAAATTACATTGATTGAGCTAGCCCCAAAGTAAGTTCGAGACTTGTGTTATGGAATACTAACTGAACGATACTATATTTTATATCAAATACATGTACAGATAAGCAAGTACAGATCCAAGACCCAAGACAATTTGAAAAAGGTAATTTTTCAACTTGCCCTAATCGGGGATCGAACCCAGGTCCTCTGGGTGGCGGACAGGCATGGTGACTGGTGCGGACAGACATGGTGGATACAAGCGAGTTTTTATGCTTCCTTCACCTGTTCCAGCATGGACAGTAGCACTCCGAGCAGCGCCCTCCACGCAGGCTTGGTCAGCAACGCGCCGTGCGCGCCGATGCAGCTGAACAACGTCTGGCTGGCGGCGCGGCGGACCGGCGCCCGCGGCTCCGTGCATAATTCACCTAAGGGGCCACAACATAACATAACTACAATATAGATATTATTCGTATTCGTACTAGAATATCATCATTATCATAATTTCAGCCGCATAACGTCCACTGCTGGACATAGGCCTCTCGAAAAGATTCGTACTAAAATAGAATTCACTTTATTGCCAAAAAATACAATTGAAAAGTACATCCAACAATAAAATAAGAATGAAATGTCATCATTCTTTCATTTCTTCATCTCGTACATTTTGTGCAGCATTGTCTTGGCGTGGTGTGGTTTTATAGTATTTGGGTTCGTATCGTATTTGTATTCGTAATCGTATTTGTATTCATTTATTCAGAACAAAACCAGTATTGTGTAGAACATGAACTTATAACTAAAAGTTATTCTACATTGGATACATTAGGATTAATAAACAAACAATATCATAATTATAAAAAGCATTACGCTACATTAGCGCCACTAGCGATTTTATACGTGTTAGCCCTCATTAATAATGAATTATATATAGTTAGTTTTACACGTTTTACATGGTATTGTATGCAATAGTTTATTTATTTATTTATTTAATCTTTATTGTTCATCAAATACAAATTGTACAGAACAATAGGCGAACTTAACGCTAGAAGCGTTGTCTACCAGTCAACCTTTGGGTTATGCAGATAGTTATATAATGAGGGTCAATAAATGCGAGTGGCGCAGGCTATTGAGCATTTTTTGACGTACATATACAACGTTGCATACAATACTTTTTCTACGACTATATTCACTGCATAAAATACAAAAATAAACAAAGAAAAATATCAGAATGTTTTGTAGATACTAAAAATACTAGGTATCGATGTTAAACTTTATTATTTTTTAAATTTATGTCTTCCTAGTGACTATGTAAAAAAATAAAGCGAGGGAGTAAGGTGTACGTTTATGGCGAAATAACAACACATATGCTGTTATGGGGAATACAATACAGACTTTCTTGACATCATAAATTATCAATGTTCTTACAAATAACAGTACAGGATTAGGATACAGAACTGCCTCCGTGGTGTAGTGGTTAGAGCGTTCGGCTCACACCCGGAGGTCGCGGGTTCGATTCCCGGCGGGGGCAACGACTTTGTGTTGTTGTCCTGGTTTGGTTAGGACATTGCAGGCTGATCGCCTGATTGTCTGATAAGTAAGATGATCCGTGCTTCGGAGGGCACGTTAAGCCGTCGGTCCCGGTCACTGTCTTTGACATTGGTCGTTACCTAAAACCATGTCAGAGGCCTTTAAGGCGGTTTAAAAACTCTGACACTAGTGTTAGTCACTAACACACTCGATAAGAAGAAGACAGTACAGGAGTATAAAACTAACTTACTGAGTCTTATGTAGAGACACATCCACAGCTTGTCGAGGGGCGGCAGGTCCGCGTGGTGCGGCAGCTCGGGACACACCGCCGCGTCGGTGGCCAGCGCCGCCACCAGCTTGTCCCGGTTGTGGTACAGGTAGTCCGAGATGTTCCACTGTGGACAAATTACAAACAAATTAATTCAAATGCTTTTAAGCAGCTTGAAAAATCTGACACCAGTACTAGCTTTAACACACTCGAGAAAAAAGGGGATTCTGCTGGGAAGGGGAAAGTTGGGGAGCTCGGCTTTTGTCCTCGCGGTACGCACGGTAATTTTCCTTTGCATGGCGGCTATATTCAATTTTAAAAATAGCTACCTCAGATGCTTATAAACACCTCTATTAACCTGTCACTAGCGATAGTTAGTAAATACACATGATAAGAATAAAAAATCATTCACCATGAGTCCAACGGCTGTCAAGCTAATGTTCAGCTCCTTGGTCTGCTGAGCGAAGGCGGCGGCGGTGGTCATTTATTCATAAAGTTACGTCAGATGCCTATAGACAGCTCGAGAAACCTGTCACCAGTGTTATTTATTATCCTGTCGTCTGTTCACAGGCCGGAATCCGGTCGACATGCATTGTTTTACTACTGTTGTGTCTGGTGTTTCGCACTGACAACAGGTTAACACACTCGATAAGAGAAAAAACCATTTACCATAAGTCCCACGGCTGTCAAGCTGATGTTCAGCTCCTTAGTCTGCTGGGCGAAGGCTGCCGCGGTGGTCAGCACCCGGCGGAGACACCTCGGCCCGGCGCAGCCGAGAAGGTCTCCAGCTACTACCTGAGCGCACTGGAAGGCGGACCTGATCAGCTGTTCACTGCAAAAGAATAATTCATTTAAGTCTTTAAGCTGCACGACGGTCCAGGCGACCGTCAATATGCTATTTTACTGTGTATGTACAATAAATACCTTAAAAAGAAATCATTTTTTGAAAACAGCAAGTAGTTATGTAATGAAGATCAAAAACAAATTACTTTGTACTGATAAGACTATAAAACGTCACAAAATAATATCACTTGTCATTCATTGGTCATATCCGTTTTCGAATGTGATTTCAACGTGATTTTAGATCAATAGATATTTGACTCCAAGAAACTATGACGTCACGACGTACTATTTCACACAAATCTTCAAGGCAACGTTTCCTTTAACGTGTACAAAAAAAATTCTCATTTTCGTGTTTTTGGCGGAAAGTTAGAGGTTCAGTTTGAGTTTGCTATAAACTGTTTTGCAAATTGATTCTAGTTGAATTTATAACATGAAATTGGTGTAGTTTGGTGTTATAAATTGTATAGATAGGGTTAGGTTAGTAACAGAGAAAAAAAATAAAGATGGGCTCTAAAGGACTAGTATCCAGAGCCGTAAAATAATTAAAAAAAAAACTCATTTGACGTGTTGGAAACTAGCTATTTTCACATCCTACCTGTGCTGCGAGGAAATGGCCGAGATGATCTCCATCATGAGCGGCCAGGCGGCGCCCAGCTGCTCGCCCAGCGAGTGCAGCAGCCGCGCCGCGCAGTCCAGCTGCCGCGCTCTCACGTCACAGTGCCGCACCGCGCACAGCTCCGATAGCGGCTCTAGCAGCAGCCGCTGGCGGGCCTGTACGGAAACACGTAGGATCTGTACCCTTTAACTGCGAGACTTTATATCATTTGTCGTGCCCACAGCGCGAGGCATGGTAAATCGAAAATAAATACCTACAACCAAAAACGGATATGGATACGTAAGCAGTGCCGTAAATAGTGCGGTGCCACCGGTGCCCAGGCACAGGGCGTAGACTCTGGGGGGCGCAAGAACGGCCAGATCAGGCAGGACTATTCTTTTTTCGGTTTGCTCCTGATAAGTTCAAGATCAGGGTGGGCAAGGCATTTGCACTAGTGAACTTGCGATTGAGTTTTAGTGAGTGAGACACAGTGGGTGGTATAATAGGCGAAGGGTCCACTTAACATCAGATGGCTCATCTGCTTGTTTGCCCACATCAATTCTTTAAAAAAATAGATTTTTCTTTCAAAATATTAGATAATTGGTCCACCAACACCAAGTTCCTTTCGCTTTATTTTATCATCCTGAATGAAATAAAGTAGACCTATACATAGCATTGCTCTAGGGTACCGATAATATCTAAAAAATACAAGGGCGCAGTTATAGAAGCTCGCAAAGGGCGCAAAAAAGGCTATTTACGGCACTGTACGTAAGTGATGAGCATTTTTTTGTCGGAAATATCCGACGTTCGCGGTTTAAGGGTTATAAGTATTACATGCAGAACGGAAACTCCTAAAGTCACGCAGCATGCGTTCCCGTTCCCCGTCCCCGCACTTTACCCCCTGTTCTCGCCTTGTAGAGGCTCGCACGCTGGACACTCTCAAAAATTATATGAATATAACTATTTATGACAAATATAATTATATTGAAAAACATATATGAATATTCATTATGAGCAAATACTTTTTGAATAGAAACATTATTTCAAACTAAAATATTGCAAATATTTTGATAAAAATAATTAGAGATCCCTTCCACAGCTGGTCTTAAGTCTCAGTCACATCTCCTTTCACTTTTTCCTGACAAGACCAACCTGCGCTCTGTTGAAAATCAAGCATATATTCTGATAAAAATCCCCTTACCTCAGTGACAAGACTGGGATTGTTGTGATGATACTGGAAGGCCGCCTGGACCAAATATGTGATAGCTTCGACGCCCCACTCCCTCATCCTTATGTGCGGATGTTGGCACACCTGAAAATACGAAATGCTTTTTAGTTTTTAGTGGTACGAAGTTAATCTACACGGCTGGCAAAAGGTTTTGAGGTAAAAATCATAAAAATATATCGAAAAAGAGCCAAGCTATCACTTAGTCAGAGCAGCCAGAGGGTTTTGGCCTACTCTCCACACTGGCCAGACTGGTTGGAGTGTTCTTACTGATGTTTATAAGCTTTGTTTAGCTTGTATTTCCTAAGTCGCCTTCTATGACATCCACAGAATGACTTGGAGTGGTCCTATTGTACTTTGGCGAAAACCTACGGCGAAAATTTCTACTAAAACAAAGTGGTACAATTAAACTCAATTTGAGAGATAGTGGGTGTCAAGTTGTTACCTCTAAAAGATGATTGGTGATCGGTCTCCACATGACTTCTATTCGGTGCAAATTCGCCAGGCCGGTCTCCAGTAATTTTGCTACTGCAAACAGTGAAGGTTCCTGCAGGGGAGAGTCAGTATAGTTTCTAGAACTGAGTTAGTTATAGTTTCAAAAGAGACTTCTTAAATTGGTAGCATTAACTCACTGTATGACTGATTTAGGGCCGATTTCATCGTTTTCATTGATAAACGAGTTTAGCAAAACTAAGTTTAACATAACTGAGTTCAAATGTTTGATTTGATCTCGATCAACTTCAAATGAATTTCACCGTCAATTCGGAGCAAATTTTTGATCGCGTTTACGAAAACGAAGTTCACCTAAACTTATAGACAAAAAAACACAGATTACAGTAAAAATCACGTGATAGTTTTCATTTCACGCAGAAAATATGAATAACAGATAAGCAAAACTCATTGATTTAAAACCGGTAAAGAATCGCGAAGGAACGGAACGTAAATTAAAAAGTATGTACCTACCTATGTCAATATTGTCAATCAAAGTTGTCAAATCTCGGCATTGACTTGACATTTGTTTGATTGAACGCGTTTAGAAGCGTTAAACGGCCAATATCGGACGTTCAGATTGTTAAACGCGTTTAGCCTTAAACGCGATTAGTTTTTGTCGATGAAATCCAAAGGAACCAGTTTACGTGCGTAAACGAGTTTAGCTTCAATTGATCGCGTTTTACTTCAACGATGAAATCCGACCTTAGGAGGGCAATTTATATAAATAAGGATATTTTGAAATAAGCGACACCAGATTGCAGCACGTTCACGTCCAATAAGCTGCTGTTAACTGACTGAGCAAAAGAACCTGTCAACTGATGGTCCAATGACAACAGTCAGTGTACCTGACGTCTTAGCTGCCATGTGGTGTCACATATTTTTGAAAACCCTCATCATTAACACACTCTTACTCTATTGGTATACGCCAGTTCCATAGCCTCATTTGACAGCTTGCAGAGCGCGTCTATGAGGTGATGCAACGCCACGTCATCCAGGTTTCTCGAAGACTCGAACACGCGCGACAGCATGGCCGAAAGAGCTGCAGAAATATCTTATGTTACAGACTTATGAGTGATATTATGATACCCCTTTAATGCAGTCTTAACAAAATTAAATTAAACGAGGGTTTTCTAAAATATGGTACACCAAAAGGCAGCACAGTGAAGTCAGGTCCAATAAGCTGCTGCTATTGGTTACACTTGACGGAACAAATAAATCTGTTAACTGATGGTCCAATCACAACAGTTGATTGGACTTGACGTCACTGTGCTGCTACCTAGTGTCACATATTTTCGAAAACCCTCATTCATAAAACATTTTTGCCCGAATGTGTTATGTAATTCCCGTGTAATATAAACATGACTTTTAGCATTAATGTTCATTTGAAAAAAAAGCTTTTTATAACGAAGCAATGTTCCCAGTGTATAGCGGTGTGACTTAAGAGCGCATAATGTAACTCTATTGAAAAGGCACGTATTCACCGAAAACAAAAAGGAATATTTACAGAACCATTGATTTCTCTAAAAATCGTACCTCCTCTACTAACTTAGTGAATACGTGCCTAAATGAGAGTTTTCAAACATGTGACACCAAATGTCAGCACAGTGATGTCTTGTCCAATCGACTGTTGTCATTGGACCATCTGTTTTGACAGGTTCTTTTGCTCCGTCAAATGTATCCAATAACATCGGCTTATTGGAGCTTACGTCACTGTGCAGCTATCTAGTGTTCCATATTTTTGAAACACCTCATTGTTTAGTTATGTGTGTGACTATTCTAAAACACAAAATGCGTGGACGGACGGCCAGCAAGCTCCACCCAGTGCCGCAAACGGACACAAGCCAGTGTGTCCAAATGGAACGCGCGATTGTATAAAGAGCGTAGTTCTCCTAGTCCACTTAGGTAATCCGGCGTTTGATGTACGTTTATCTGAAGAAAACTCACAACTTCTTGAAATTAGTTTTATGACTGCGAGTGTGAATATCTCCATCGATATGATTACGACTTCAGCCCGTTACCAGTTAGGACATTGAGTGTCGCTATCTCACACTACATGCTGTGTAACTAGCTCTTAACAGAGTAACGTCCATTGCTGGACGTAGGCCTCTCCCAAGAATTTCAAAAATCTATGATCTGGAGTGGCCTGGATCCAGCGCTTTTCAGCGACCTTGGTCAGGTCGTCAGACCACCTTGTGGGTGGGTGTCCTACGCTTCGCTTGCCTGTTCGTGGTCGCCATTCGAGAACCTTTTTGTTAATAATTTTCATTAAGAAATAGCCGCAAATAATAAATCAGTTCTGAACATTCCAAATAAAAAATAAATATTGAATAACCGGCAAAGTGCTAGTCAGACTGGCGCACGACGGATTCCGTACCACTATGTATATATGACTGGTTTGTGGTATGGGAGCCCACTCAAATATTTATTTTATTCTGTTTTTAGTATTTGTTGGTATAGCGGTAACAGAAATACATCTGTGAAAATTTCAACTGTATAGCTATCACTGTTCATGAGATACACCTGGTGACAGACATACTGACGGACCGCTCTTTGGGTACGAAACTAAAAAAAAGATAGAACATAGCAACTCCACTCGCTCTTTTATGTTTTGAAATGTTTAGTTACTATCCATGTGGACACACACATACAATAAAGTGCTGTACGTAATACCACTCATGACTCCGAGAGATTCCGCCACTGGAACTTGCTGACCTGTGGATTGACAGTCATAGAGGGTGTGATCAGCAATAGAAGGATACAATGTTTTTCTAAATAGTCAAGACGTAGGGGTAAAAAAAGTTTGGCCCATGGGTTAGATTATTAAAAAATATTTTACACGAACGTATTTTTTTTTTCAACAAAAATGGACTAAAATACGCCACGGCTAAGTACGATGTTTACTTAGCGGTGACGTCGCAAGTCGACTCCGGAACTTTGTTGGTCTGAATCTTTATGAATTTTAACTTTTTTTTGATTAATTGAAAAATATGGATACATTAATAATTATTGTTGGATAATCTAAAAGAAAGATTGAGATGTGGACTAGGTTAAAAACAAATTATTCTGTACAGTTAATAAAATAAAACTTCACAAAATAGTGTCACTTTACATTGATCACATCGATTTTCAAAGTGATTTAAGATTTATTAATGCAGAAAAACCGATATTAAGAGCGTTATTTGACTCAAAAAAAGAATGACGTCACGGTTGGTTATTTCATACAATTCCCATAGAACATTTTTGTTTTGACTTTCAGAAAAAAGTGTCTGATTTGACTTGTTGTCATCTAGCGGATTATACTTTTCTGACCCCTATAGAATGCTTGATTTTTGCATAATATGTGAACCCAAAGGGTAAATTATGCTTGCCAATGTAATATAAAGAACATCATCCTCAGATCATGTTTATCTTCTATGTTGGTCTGGGAGAAAGGAAACAAGCTTAGAATGTACCAGGTGCTTCTCTTCCCGCACATATCGTAAAAGTAAATCGAGGGATTGGGAAAGATATGAATCATGTTAATAGGCGATGCGGCTAGCTACCCATCACTATTTTGATTCCTTTTTCCAACTTAACGCCCGCCATCGCGCTAAGCGTGGCCTTTGGGCAGAGAATAAATATAAGTATTACATACGGAACAGAATCTTCCCTGTTCTTGCCTAGTTGAGTAGCAGGCGCTTGCTCAACACCCTCGACAAGGTGAGAGCAGCGGAGAGGTGTGAGGACGGGGGACGGGGACGCATATTGCGCGGGACCATCAGAGATACCGTTCTGTATGTAATACTTTTAATTGATTCTGTGTTTTGGTCATACGGCCCTGGGCTCTGTCTACCCTGTCAGGTATAAAAATGTGAAAACGTATCTGCATCTGTAACATCATCTTCCCGTATTCCCGGTTGCATCCTCAACAGTAACGTTTCAGAGCCCGGGTTCCGCTACCTAACCTAGGCGATTTGACGAGGTCACTGGTTTTTACACAGAGCGACTGCCCTCTGACCTTCGCAACCCAAGGAGGAGACCAAAACCGATCCAATGCAAGATAAGACAAGGTGGGAAAGAGAAAAGAGAACTTCAAGTTACGTCACTCACCGGGCAGGTCTGCCATGACAGCCGAGGTGCTCATGACAGCGTTCGCGTCAGCACTGGCCCGGCTCGCCTTCATGCTGCCGCCAGTGGATGGTTTCAAGCCCAGAATCCATACCTACAATCAAATGAGGGTATTTTTGGACGAATCAAGTAAATTTACAAAATAAAAAAATATGATTGAAATGAATGTGAGACGCAGACATTGAAATGAGTTAACGGGTTACTCACGTAGAGAGTCAGCTACTGCCGACATGTTTTAAACTTATCCGGAGGTCTTAATGAGAGCGAATGTGACATAGGGCCCGTACACCACACCGTGTGCGGTGGTGACCTCCGGATGAGATCGAAACATGTCGGCCAGTAGCAAAGTCAAAGTCAAAGTCAAAAATCATTTATTTATCTTTGGATATTTGTATCACTTGATAATTGTCACTTTTTTTCCATTCGATTTCTTATAAGGTAAATGTTGACGTCAAATCGTTTACTTATAGCTAAGTTTACTGCCGCTTCCAAAGCGCAAGTACAGAAGAAACGGTAACAAACTGTACTGCAGCATTTTCTCCAATAACGTCAACTTACAAATGTACTGGTATTAAAATTAAATTAGCTAACTCCCGACGTGAGTAACCCGATACAGGTAGCGGCAAGAAACTCTAGCGCTGACCTTGTTTGCGCAGAAGTTTAAAAGTAGTACAGTACCCGTGCGCAGTATCCCTTCTACACCTCACTCAGCGCTAACCGTATGTGCCGCAATTTGTAACCCATAAAAATGATGACAACTGCTTTGTTTTGTTTGTTTTTCGTGTATGTAATGCCAAAACTGGAGTCAGATTCTTCAAGCTGCCTAAAGGCATCTGTTATAGCTTCACGAATGCCGTACAATGATGACAGCTGCGACCAACGGCTTAACGTGCCTTCCAAAGCAAATAGACTATAAGTATTTGTTATATTTTGGGTACTTCCACAGTGTTATGTCCTATGGAATATTGCTATGGGGTAACGCTGCAGATATAAATACCATATTTGTTTTACAAAAACGCGCTATCAGATTTATATATAAATTAGGTGCTAGAGAGTCTTTGAGGGAACTATTTAAAGACATAAATATTTTGACCCTCCCTTCGCAATTCATCTATGCGAACATTATGTACGTGCGTCAGAATATACACTCATTTAAGAGAAATTGTGATATTCATAGTATTAACACGAGAAATAAAAATAAATTAGCCATCACAGCTTTGCGGTTAGAGAAAACAAAAAAATCTTTTGTGGGTCTCGGCTTGCGCCTCTATAATAAAATTCCAGATGATATAGTAGCATTACCATTATCTAAGTTTAAGACAGCCGTTAAAAATCATTTATTACAAAATGCGTATTATCATGTAAATGACTACTTATCATCATCTGAGAAAAATTCTTGGAAATAGTTGTCTGCAAATTGTAATTGTATAATTTAAATGTATAGCTTAAGTGTAAATCTGTATTGTAATTGTAACATAGCCCATCAGGCTGGGTAGGGACCAATACTGAACTGGGTTTCTTTCGGCGTAATCTTCCCAGCAGTGGTCGTTCCGAAACGCTAGTAGTTTTGAGCTTCTGCACTAAAAAAAAAATATTTAAAAAAAATGACCTTCAATAAGAGATAAATTTATCCTACATTGAATAAAAATTTTTGACTTTGACTTTGACTTTATAGTATTCTTGAGTTAGTATCCCATAACACAAGACTCCAACTAACTTTGGGGCTAGCTCAATCTGTGTAATTTGTCCCGTTATATTTATTAATATACTCACCAAATGCTGCAAGGTGGTGAGCACCGGCAGCCAAGCCTGCTGGATGGTGTCCCCGTCCCGCTGCGCGGCGCACAGCAGAGCTTTCATCGCGGTCACGTGGCGGGAGGTCACCATCACGAACGACTGCTGTTGACCTGAGGAAACAAGATTTTTTTCAATACTAAAAACCGACTACACCCTCAAACTAGACAACCGATTTTGATTAAATTTCTATGGGACTACGTGACAATGGTATGGACTTTCAAACAAAAAAACAAAATTCCAAGTTCGTCCAGGCGTCTTTTAATAATTGGTGACCTCCTCCCTTTTGAAAGTCGGTTGAAAATATGTGTACAGTATATTATGTGTGCAACATGTAAAAAACCAAATGCTGAATGTATAAGACGTCATCTTAACATCTTCTTTAGCTCTTTTAAATCTCCACTGCACAGCACGACTCTCTCTGTACTACTATAGCCATACTTGGCCAGAGCAGCCATAGGATTTGGCCTACACTCGACTCGCTGTCCAGACGGGTTAGAGAGGTCTCATTGAAGATTATAAGCTTAGTTTAGCTTGTATTTCCTAAGTCGCCTTCTACGACATCCACGGAGACTTGGAGTGGTCCTATTCAACTCTGCCGGAAACTACACGGCGGTATTTATTTATTTAACTTTATTAAAAAAATTGTACAGGCGGAGTTAAGGCCTGGCCTTTTCTACCAGTCAACCTACAGGTGATGCCGAAAAAAGCTAATTTCGGACGACATAAGACGTGTATTTTGCCCACCTAATGAAAATACACAATCATCATTTCAGCCGCATAACGTCCACTGCTGGACATAGGCCTCTCCCAAAGATTTCCAAAATGACCGATCTAGAGCGACTTGGATCCAGCGCCCTCCAGCGACCTTGGTTAGGTCGTCACACAATATTGAAAGTTATACTACAAGACTCACTTACCAGAAGGCAGCGACGACGGCAGCGGCGTCCCGACCCAGACCACCTGGTGGCGGTAGTCGGGGTCGGGCGCGGGCGGCGGCTCGCGGCGCCACGGGCACGGCAGCGCGCCCAGCGCCGGCACGCAGTACTGCGCGGGCAGCGCCGCGCGACACAGCGCACTTATGCACGCGTCGCGCCCTACCGTGTGCCCCACCTACACACATACAGCGAAATTTTATTACGAAAATCCATTGTTTTTAGGGTTCCGTACCCGAAGGGTAAAAACGGGACCCTATTTACTAAGACTTCGCTGTCTGTCCGCCTGTCTGTAGCCAGGCTGTATCTTAAGAACCGCGATAGCTAGACAATTGAAATTTTCACAAATTATGTATTTCTGTTGCCGCTATAACAACAAATACTAAAAACAAAACAAAATAAATATTTAAGGGGGCCTCCCATACCATAAACGCGATTTTTTTATAGATAATGGTACGGAACCCTTAGTGCGCGAATCTGATTCGCAGTTGGCCGATTATTAAAACTATCGCGCTTTGAACACATTATTAATTTATTATAATAGCTTTACTGCTTAATTTATTTAATATTACTATTTAATACTATTTAATAGCTTTATTGTTAGTCTGCTTAGCTCCTAGTGGGGAGAGGCTGGTGTACTGAGATACAGGCTCTGCTTAGTTCAGACACACCAATCTCTCACAATCTTATTATTTAACCTTGAAATTTACTTTATTATTTAATGAAATTGATATGCTTACTGTACCATCTCAGTACATATTTGAAAATATAATGTATGTAAAAAAATATTGCCTTGTTTAATAAAGTGGGCGATTTTAAAGATAGAAACTAACGTAATATAAAAATGATTTGGTTACTCCGTATTATAGGCTGGAAACAGTAAGTCGTATATGGGAAACTGTAAAAACTTTTTTATACTAAATTGCCAGAATCGGTTCTTGATATGCCAGATATTATTTTTTTTACCTTCCCGCTCACTCTCGCCAGAGTTTGTATTGCCCTCAGTATGTGCTCTAGTTCCCCAATGCTGGCCTCCGCCAACACCGACAGGCCCCAAACAAGACCACACCACGATGACTTCAACAACTGTAACAAAATATAGATTTAGACAAATTCTAATAGAATACGTAATTTTTTTAATCAAATATTTTTATTATTCATACTAGCCGAAGCCCGCGACTTCGTTCGCGTGGACTTTATGTCTCTGGAAAATGCTCATCAGGCTGAACAACTTTTACTAAGGCGGCATTTTTATATCTCTTATAGTTTAGCTGGACCATTATGGTTCTGCATCAGACGTTCCATTTCCCAAAATCTTTTATACCCTATATGTTGCCCAGGCTTAATAGCTATATAACAAAAAAAGTTTCGTTCGAATCCATCAAGTATTTCCGGAGATTAGCGTGTACAATCAGACAGACATTTTTTTTTTATTTCTTACTCTATTACAACGTCTCTATCGCCCCCAATATTTTTTTTGGAAATATATTTAGTGTACAGACACTCTTTTTTACTGTTTTATTATATGTATAGATATAGATTATTCAGTAACATAATCCGAAACCGAAAACAATAAGATTGTTTTAATAGTTATAAGCTTTTATAATCGGATGGAAGGAGAAACTATCAAGTAACAGAAAAAGGATGCACGTATATGACTTCACTGCTATTAGGTCTCGAGTGTACCAACGAGGTAGTGAGATGTCCCTGCCACGCTCCCACTCTTATATTTAACTAGAGGCAGCGCGCGGCTTCGCCCGCGTTAACCACGCGAGTGAAGTCGCGGGCGTGATGCAATATAGCCTATAGCCTTCCTCGATAAACGACCTATCTAATACCGAAAGAATTTTTCGAATCGGACCAGTGGTTCCTGAGATTAGCGCGTTCAAACAAACAAACAAACAAACTCTTCAGCTTTATGTATAAGTATGGATATGCTAAATACTACTTTATTAATTAACCAATTTTCTTGCTGTTTTCAAAGAATTATTTTCAGTATTTATATAAAATATAAACCAAAAACATATACAGTAGCCTATTTGAAATATTAGCAGGGCTTCGTTGCACAGCTGGAGCACGCATTATTTGCGCTTTCGCAAGTTAAGTGACACTGGGCATAGTGCACACTGGATGGGTAAATAGCTTAAAAAAAACAGGCTCGTCCATGCTTTGAAAGGTATAAAGCCGTTGGTCCCGGCTGTCTCATTTATACCCTTAGGAAGTTTGAAAAATCTGACACCAGTGTTAGCCGCTTACACATACAAAATTTACATAGTTCAAACCATGGTATAATAAAACAAAGTATTCTCTTTCCGAGATGGCCTAAGTCACGATGAGTGTTACCACTGATTGTTCTTTTTGGTAAATTGAGGGATCTTCTCAATTAGTTTATGGATATAAACAACTAACTTACCAATTTAAAATTTCGTGTATGTATTATATCATCATCATCTATGTATTAAGTTAATAATAAACTTATATACTTATTAGCTGCACCCTGCGGTGTTATCCAGGCCTAAAGTAGCCTATGTGTTTATCCAGGGTGTCAGCTTCCTGCATACCAACTTTTATCAAAATTGCTTCAGCCGTTTGCGCATGAAGTAGTAACAAACATACACACAAACTTTCACTCTTAATATTAGTATAATTGTTTCTGATTTGAGTAGTAGGAAATGTATAGCCACAGGTATGGCACTTCATACAAACGGAGCAGCATATATACCTAGTACTACTACAAACGAAACAATCCGTCCGTGCACACGTCAAATGTGTGAGTTAAACAATCAGGGTCGCCACCACAGAATTTGTTGCTTTGCTTACCTGTTTTTATCACTCGGAAATCTATAAAATTTTCTTTATTCATTGTTTTCCGTAGATAAACAATGATAATGTGCGCAGTTTCTCATCATTATAATTCAATAATCCTAAGTGACTCGCGTAATGTCAACGTGCGACTACCAATAACCTTGTTTTACTGGCGCTTACACCTCACAATAACGGGGGAAGGGTTGCGGGGACACCAGATTGCGGGGGACGGTGCGAGTTTCTGTACTGTATGTAATACTATTATTAATTCTGTGGTATAGCGAAGTCCACTTCACTGCCGCATCCTACGTACCTGCAAGGCCAACTGTCTCTCCGTCTCATCGTCGACGTCACCCCTCTCGACGAGGTTGGAGTTCTGATCGGCCTCACCGTTGTGACCGTTGTTCGTTATTTCTTTGCTATCAGTCTTTGGTTCCAGTTCTGTTGATAAAACATTTTACTTTAATCATTTTATTACTCACTAGCTGATGCCTGCGACTTAGTTCGCGACTTCGCGTGGACTCTCTCTGACCCCGGCGGATCTGCATCAAGAGTTGCAGATCTTCGATTTGAATACCTCAAAAAAAATTGCTTATCAGGCTCAACAACTTTTGCTATGGCGTTATTTTTTTATTTCTTATATAGTCTATCTGTAGTTCCATTTTCCAAAATCATTTATACCCTATATATTGCCAGGCTTAGTAGCCATGTAAAACAAAAGTCTCATTCGAATCCGTCCAGTATTTAAAGAGATCGTACAAACAGACAAACAAACTGACAAAAAGACAGACATTTTTCCTCTATTGCTATGCTCTATTGCATCGACCCAAATTTGTTTCAAGTAATGTGTGTGTTCTATGTACAGACACATTTTCTTACTGTTTTATTATATGTATAGATATAGATTATATTTTACTGATCATGAGATGGCATGCTACAAAAATAAGTAGCATTGTCACTAGAATTGACTACTTTCCACGATTTAAAATAAATTATTTGGTCCTGTCAAGAAATTATAAAATTATTTGTCAGGTAAAATACTACTGATAAGTGGCGGAACTACATAATATATTGATATCGTAGCGCCATCCATTATTCGTCAGGAATACAAAACCTAAATTTGAAGCGCTATCACCCAATAACTTTTAAACGACTGAACCGATTTTCATCAAACATGGCTGAGAACCACCGCAAGGGAAGTTGCTTTCACGAAAAAAAAAGGCATCAAAATTGGCCCATACGTTCGAGCGCTACGATGCCACAGACAGACAGACAGATAGACTAGCGTTAAACTTATAACATTCCTCTTTTTTGTCGGAGGTTAAAAATTAAAAGGTCGCGACGCCACAGCGGCGTAATGTTTAAACATACTTACTTTACAAGGAAACGCTAAATATTCGTTGGAAGCCATTAGATCAGACAACCGAAAAACTTGATTGTCACTGGTATTTAAATCAGCGACATCTACTGGATCTACCGCTAAACTAGCTAATTAACTATGGTTTTAGTTTCCTACCTTTTTGATGGTTGCCATTTTTGTTGGAATTCATTTCTTTCTCCTCCTCGCTCTGCCCGTCTTCGTATATTTCTTGTAACCTAAACACAACAGGGGAATTATATACGTTCAAACGTATAATACTTCTATTAGGATGATTTATTTACTTATTTAAAAAAATAACTACATTTGTTGTAATAACTATATATTAATTTCCAATGAATGGTAAGTAATCAAGATTCGCCATGTGGTTTCCGGCTGAGTAGAATAGGACCACTCCAAGTCTTCCCGTGGATGTCGTAGAAGGCGACTTAGGGAATACAAGCTAAACAAAGCTTATAAACATCATGAAACCTCTCCAACCCGTCTGGCCAAGGAGAGTGTAGGCCAAATCTTCTAGCTGCTGTGAACAACTAATGGCTTATGTAATAGTACAGAGAGGGTCTTGTAGGCAGGGAAGACTTTAAAGACCTAATGATGAGGATGACGAATCAAGATTACTTTTTCAATAAGTACTAATTCTCTTTATTTTAAGGAAACGACTAAAAACAAGATACGTACCTAAAGTATTCCTCTCCCTCCACAGTGATGGCTATGGAGCGAATGATTTCCATGAGACAAGCGTAAGCGACGGATATACCGTAGCCATCTTGGATTGTCGGCGCTTCCGTTCGATCCAGCATCTCGATACTGAACAAAACAAAAATGTGAATAATACAAAAAAGTGATATATCCTGAGATCGCTAGATGATTGTCCTTTAAAAAAAATCACGAATGCACATCTCGCCTGCACCTGCATCTTTTAACACCTTTACCATGACGATTGGTCAATAATCATAGAAGCTACATCAATTCCAAAAAAGTTACCAACCGATTATCTAAATTAAAACGCTCAAACGTGTCTTGATAAATTCCTCAACTCCTGGTACTATTCCCATCTAGATCCTCCTAAAACCCTTGGAGCTATGGCCGAAAATACGAGTCAAAGTTCATGTACACTGACATGCATGCATGTCATCTTTCGACAAAAAAAGGCCAAAAAATGGACCCCATGCTTTAAAGCAGCATAGCTGAGGATGTTACCGGGCATGCGGAAAAGATATAGAAGAGTAAAGTGAGAGAGTGTTGGCAATATAAATAATAGCAATAATATGTTACATAAAGAAACTATAAGGTATTTTTGTTCTACGGCAACTCGAATTGTAATGGTCATTCTTTCACTCTCTCGCATCTGTGTAATCTCACGCCTCCATCATTTTGTCTGATATAACTTGTTGTGCTCAACATAAAGGATTTAAACCATCCTACGTAGTTTCAACCAGCGCAAGACCCTTCCAGAGAGAGAGAGAGAGAGAGAGAGAGAGAAAGAGAGAGAGAGAAAGAGAGAGAGAGAAAGAGAAAGACTACTAATTAAGGCAGGTTGAGATAAAACTATACGATACGTACTATACAGATTTGGCAGTGCCCGGCTCGAAGGTGACGCACAGCGGCAGCCACACACCTTTCCAGTAGAACCCTGGCTGTTGAGGTATACCCGACGCACCTGGAACAAATACTTCAGCTTTCAGAAAATATATTAAGCCTTTATACCTTACTGATAGACAGGGCAAAGAGTAACACGTTGCTAACACATATAGAATCTGGTGGCTCTGTGAGCTGTAGACCTCGCCAGTCACCACCCGTAAGTTCATCGGATGAACAAGTTGATTTGTTAAATTTAAAAAAAAATGAAATGGCTGAGATACAATATTTTTTAAATTACCGTACCCCCACAGTTCCGTTTTGAAAAATTTAGAAAAACTGAATCGACCAAAATAAATAACTTTCTAGCTATCACGGTTCATGAGATACACCCTGGTGACAGACGGACAGTGGAGACTTAGTAATAGGGTCCCTTTTTTACCTTTGGGTACGGAAGCCTAAAAAATGTCTTCATTGTTCAAAGGAGTTTCATTACGGAACCTGAAAAGTAAATTCCAAGGATCGCCAAAATAGAGATCAGGTTGGCCAAGAACGTCAAAGTCATCGAAAACACGAGGCAAAATGTTGAAGCTGATAGTTGTGCTACTATTCGTGGCTCGCATCACTGGCTACAGGTTGGACCACAGTTATGATGTGGATTTAGAAGAGGACATTTTAAGTATGATCTTCTTTATCCTATAGCGATCCCAGGATGCGCTTTTTCGCTTATTTTCTCTAAATATTTTGACGACCTCGCTGACGTTGTGGTAGGTAACCGTTTTTTTGGAACGAAGTTCCTTATCGCGCGTTGCGAAAGGAGGCTAGACGGATAAAATTAAGACCAAAAGTTGTAACGACACTTTTTGCTATAGTTGTAAGCCGTGCGGCGTGCGCGTGTTTCTCTGTCTGTCTCTCTCTCTCCTAATTAATCGAAAGGAACTTCGTTCCATCCGGTTCCTTGACACCTCTCAAGTTTTTTTTTATTATTTTTTTCACCTATCTCTTATGCCGGTCGGTGGTTCCGCGTTCGATCCCCGGCCGGGGCAGGTTGGAATTACATTTTTAAACTGTCCCGAGTTTTGGGTGTTTACCTGTATACCTTTTAGTCTTTATCATATATTTTTCCTGCTCCCGCACTTAAGACTAAAAAGACCTGATGATGATGATGATGTTGACATAATTTTTGAAGTGAAAACTTCTTTAGCGGCGTTGTGCACTTTTTTTGGAATGGGTAAAAAATATTAAACTCGCGTCAGGACACGTGGCCTGATCGAAATTTCGTAAGACGGCGCAGGGCGCTTGCGCGAATGTTCGTGTGTGTTTATGTTACAGCGTGCTACGCACATCCATGGATGGTGACAGCTGATGGCTCGACCGTCTGTGTAGTGGCCATACTGCTGTGTAAATGAAAATGATTTTGTTGTAAATGAATTTGGTCATGCTTGTGACATTTGTGACAGACTGTGGTTCAGAAAAGATTTGAAATATTTTATACTGATAATTAAAGCAATTCGTGCAAAATTATTCCCTAACCATTCCAAAATATCAAAAATGCACAACGTTAATATTCAAGTTTTCACTTCTGCCGGCACTCCCAGAGTGCAACCCGTCGTTTTTTTAAACTAAAAACCAACTTCGCCACCAAACTACACAGCCGATTTTAATAAAACTTCTATGGGACCACCTGCCAAGTATCTGCCTTTTCAGTCAGGACAAGTCAAGATAGAAAATGATCTTTTTCAGATGGACCTGGGTCTCGGATGTTTATCTATATATGTATTTTTTTAGTGTCCCGTAGCACAAGTCTCGAACTTAGCTAGTTTTGGGGCTAGCTCAATCTGTGCGACTTGTCCGTATATGTTTATTTACGAATCTTATACCTTTAAACGAGCAATTATTGTATGTATGTATATATATATATATATATATATATATATATATATATATATATATATATATATATATTTATAAATTTCTGTGATCTCGAACACGGCTCTAACGATTTCGCTGAAAATTTGTATATGGGGGTTTTCGGGGGTAAATAATCGATCTAGATTAGTTTTATGTTTGGGAAAACGTGTGTTTTCGAGTTTTCATGCGTTTTTCTTTCCACGCAGAATATGGTCGCTAATTTCGTCGCGGCGACCGCCTTGATTTTAGCTCAGTGGTTAAGGATACCGACCGCTAGAAAGTGTTACGGGTTCGAATCCCACTCGGTGACTTACTTTTTTTTATTTTATTATTAAGTTTATATATAATTTTTTATTTTGCATTGTTTTTGACAAATTAAAAAAAAATTAGTTAATGTTTGAGATGTAACCGAGCAAAGCTCGGTCGCCCAGGTACTTATTATTTATATCTCTTCCAGACAGAAAAGAGAGTCACGAGAGACGCAGTCTGGACAGCCAGCAGATGCGCTGCACGCGTCGCTTTAGCCCAGGCACCTGTCTGGACGAGGTCAGGCCGGTGTGGACCTACAACTTCCACCTGCAGAACTGCACGTACGAACTAAATAAGAGTACTAGTACGAGTAATAATAATAAGTAGTATCCGGGGTCAAACTAAATTGTTTTGTACTGATAAGAGGATTTGACAACCTCCGTGGCGTAGTGGTCACCATGCTATTCCGCCACCCAGAGGTCCCGGGTTCGATTCCCGGTCAGGGCAAGTTGGAAAATGGCCTTTTTTTAATTATCCTGGGTTTTGGATGTTTATCTATATATTTATTTGTTATAAAATATAGTATCGTTGAGTTAGTATCCCATAACACAAGTCTCGAACTTACTTTGGGGCTAGCTCAATCAGTGTTATTTGTCCTTATATATTTATAACTAGCTGATGCCCGAAACTTCGTCTGCGTGGACTTAAGGACTCCGGCATATAAGTATGGTCATCAGGCTGAAAAACTTTTGCTAATGCGTCATAAATTTATATTTCTTATAGTTTAGCTGGACCATTATGGTTCTGCATCAGGTGATCCAGGCCTTCGATTTTTATAATTGAACAAAAAATGCTCATCAGGCTGAACTACTTTGCCTACGGCGTCATTTTTATATTTCTTGTTGTTAAGCTGAACCATTAAGTTTTTCCATCAGGAGTTCCAGATCTTCGATTTTTATATCTCAACAAAAAATGTTCATCAGGCTGAACTACTTTTGCTAAGGCGTCATTTTTATATTTCTTGAAGTTAAGCTGAACCATTAAGCTTTTGCATCAGGAGTTCCAGATCTTCGAATTTTATATCTCAACAAAAAAAATCATCAGGCTGAACAACTTTTGCTAAGGCGTCATTTTTATATTTCTTGTCGTTTAACTGGACCATTAAGGCTCTGCATCAGGTGTTCCATTTTCCAAAATCAATTATAGCTACATAACAAAAAAAGTTTCATTCGAATCCGTTTAGTATTTCCTGAGATTGGCGTGTACTAACAGACAAACAATCGCCCATAGAAAAATTATCTTTAAACTTTAAATGATGATAACTTTTTTATCTGACAACAGATTTCGATGAAACAAAGCCTATATGTTGCTCAGGAATGAGCTTAATCTTTTAATGAAAACTGCGTAAAAATCTGTTCAGTAGTTTTAAAGATTAGCGAGTACATACAGACAGACAGACAGACAAACAGACAGACAGACAGACAGACAAAAAAATCCAAAAAATCTTTTTTGTGTTCTGTTACTCTTTTCTTATCGCCCACATCCATTTTTTGTTATTTTTATCAAATGTACAGACACGCGGTTCATACTGTTTTATTATATGTATTGATTATTATATTTATAGATAAGAGGATTAAACGTCACAAAATAATGTCACTTGTCAGTCATCACATCTATTCTCAACGTAATTTTGTATTTATCATTGCAGAAAAACGAATCGTGACGTCACGACGTGCTATTTTATGCAAATCCCATAGACAATGTTTATTTTGACGTTTATAAAAAAGTATCTTATTTTAGGCAAGCCGAAGCCCGCGACTTCGTTCGCGTAGACTTTGTCTCTAGAAAATGCTCATCAGGCTAAACAACTATAACTAGAGCGTCATTTTTATATTTCTTATAGTTTAGCTGAACCATGCTAATACATTATAGTTCTGCATCAGGTATTCCATTTTCCATAATTATTTATACCCTATATGTTGCCCAGGCTTAACTGCTATATAACAAAAAAAGTTTCATTCGAATCCGTCCCGTATTTCCAGATATTAGCGTGTATAAACAGATAAACAGACACACAGACAAACAGACAGACGTTTTTATTTAAATTCATTCTCTATTACTGTCTGCATCGCCCCTAATATTTTTTTGGAAATATATTCAATGTACAGACACATTTTTTTACTGTTTTATTATATGTATAGATTAACTATGCCTAGCGCTGGGGGCCCGACAACTGGTTTATAGTCTTGCGGTGCTTTCACCGTAATAATTGACATCTGTATTTCTTAACAGCGAAAGACTGGGCTGCAGGCACTTGACGGTGACCAACCGTTTCCTGACCTACAGTAGTTGTATGGACAGCTGCCAGTCTCTCATACAAATCTACAACCACATCATGTCGCAAGGCTCGGACTGGAACGACACGGACAAGTGGGCGCAAGATGATTGTAAGTTGAAGGTTTAATTCCTATTCGGTTCACACATGTGTTGGTGACCAACCGTCTCTTGAGTTGTGTATTCTGCTGGGTCAAATATAAATTATTTGGCACTGTTAAGGAAATAAAACGGCACAAAATAATGTCATTTCTCATGATCACATCCATTTTCAAAGATGTTTTAGACTTATTATTGCAGAAAAACTGATATTAGGTTTCACACACACGTCATAAGCCTGCATTTCATACAAATCCCATAGAAAATGTTTATTTTGGCGTTTAGAAAAAAGTATCCGTGTTTAAAAATAATGTGCTGTATGGACAGTTGCCAGTCTCTATTAGGTTTGTATGAACAAACCTACAAAGAGAGATAGGTCTGCGAGAAAAGAACTAATGTACCAGCTGCTTCTCTTCTCGCACAGATCGTCAATGCCTCGAAGAAATGGTCAAAACTCCAAATCATGTTAAAACAGGCGGCTAGCAAGCCATCACAAATTTTTATTACTCTGTTCCACCTCGATGTCCACATCATGCTTAAAGGTGGCCTGTAGATGTTCCGAACTTTGGCTCCGAGTACCCCATTACGGAAAGACAATGTCTGTTTTTGGACGAGTTCTAATTCAGACATAAACATTGCAGCTTTGCGTCGCATTGGAGGTGAAGAACAACCATTGGTCGAAGAAGAAGAAGAAGATCCTCCTTTACAAGTCGGCGCGTATGATTTTTATGCACCAGTCTCCTTAGTAGAGAGGGAGAACGTGGAGCGAATAGAGTTAGCAGAAGTCATTCCGGCGGATATAGACTACCAGGCCCCGGAATACGCTCACTTCGACCCCATACACCAGCCCATGTTCAATCTTAATTAAAACTAATCTATTGAATCGACACGTATTTGACTCCCACTCATCAGTCTTATTTGTAAAGAGAGAGAGAGAGAGAGAGAGAGAGAGAAAGATAATATAGAGCAAGTAGAGTTAGCAGAAGTCATACCGGCGGATATAGACTACCAGGCTCCAGAATACGCTCACTTCGATCCCATACACCAGCCCATGTTCAATCTTAATTAAAACTAATCTATTGAATCGACACGTATTTGACTCCTACTCATCAGTCTTATTTGTAAAGAGAGAGAAAGAGAGAATATAGAGCAAGTAGAGTTAGCAGAAGTCATACCGACGGATATAGACTACCAGGCCCCGAAATACGCTCACTTCGATCCCGTACACCAGCCCATGTTCAATGACAATTAAAACTGATCTATTGAATCGACACGTATTTGACTCCTACTCATCAGTCTTATTTGTAAAGAGAGAGAAAGAAAGAAAGAGAATATAGAGCAAGTAGAGTTAGCAGAAGTCATACCGGCGGATATAGACTACCAGGCCCCGGAATACGCTCACTTCGATCCCATACACCAGACCATGTTCAATCTTAATTAAAACTAATCTATTGAATCGACACGTATTTGACTCCTACTCATCAGTCTTATTTGTAAAGAGAGAGAGAGAGAGAGAGAGAGAGAGAGAAAGATAATATAGAGCAAGTAGAGTTAGCAGAAGTCATACCGGCGGATATAGACTACCAGACCCCGGAATACGCTCACTTCGATCCCATACACCAGCCTATGTTCAATGTCAATTAAAACCATCTTTTGAATCGACACGTTTGACTCCTACGCACGATTCTTCTTTGTAACCCCCCAGAATCCGGGGCTCCACAAGTCGATTGATATAAGCCGTACCGTAACTTACTGCTCTTTACCCATGTATGTTTTTTTATGAGGAGCTTCGGTAGCCCGGCGGGAATGTGCAGCACTAGCACTGTCGCAAGTAAGGCGCCACCGGGCGTGGTCCGCACTTAGATGGGTGATCACAAATGGTATAAAAACAATCGAGTTTCCCCGTGTTTCGGAAGGCACGTATAAGCCGGTGGTCCCGGCTGTCATCATTGCACAGTCGTTAAGCTATGTCAGAGCTTTAAGGCACCTTAAAAATCTGACACCAGTGTTGGTTTTTCCCCATGGTTTTTCACCCTTTTACACACATGAAAAACCAAACGAACAAGCAGAAATATACAAAATAACTAAACTTCTAACAACCCAAAGCTTTTAGATAATGCTTTTAGCATTAAGTCAGCCTATTCTGACATACAAATTATATTTTGTACAATAAACGTTAAATAAATACAATAAAAGAAGCACATGCACTTACCCGCCGGCGTGTTAACCTGCGAAGCCACGAACAAACTCTGTACGTAAGCCCCTAGGGCGTTGACGATGTCTTGGAAGATGTTCGTCGCGTGGGGCTTCATGTCGTAGCACGAGCAGAACGCCTTCAGCAGATCTGTGGACAAGGAGAAAGCTGTACGGCAAGGAAGATGGCAAAGAGAAGAGAGAAGAAGTGGAGATACTTCTAGCGTCTCCACTGACAAGAGCAAGCGCACTTGTCATTGAACATATCAATTTTCAATGTGCTTTTAGATTTTATTAGCATGAATTTGATTTTATTGATGTTTGCAAGGATCGTAATAACAACAAAAAAACCATAGTCTCTGCCTAGCCCCATAGGAAACAGGCAAGTTAAAGTTATTATGTATGTATGTATTAGCATGAGTTATCGGGTTACTCTCTACTGGCCGACGTGTTACGACCTCATCCGGAGGTCTTCATGACTGTGTCTCTACATGAATAACCCGTTACCTCATTCAAAAGATTTTTAATGATTAATTCAACAAAACTGATAATATGAGCGTCACGACGATTGTTTCATAAAAAACATGTTTACAATTTTTGTTTTAACCTTTAGAAATCAAATTTAACTTGTAGGAAACTAGCGGATTATCAAAAGCTTCGTAATATTAAGGGAAAATAATTGAGTCTTGCGTCCTACTTAAATCAATTATTCATGCGTGCTTAGCCTATTATATATTTATTTATTTACTATGAATTTCTCATTCCGTTCGAACTAACATTCTATAAATAAATATCATACGGACGAATCACACAGATTATGCTAGCCCCAAAGTAA
Source organism: Acrobasis consociella (assembly GCA_963555685.1). Taxonomy (NCBI): domain Eukaryota; kingdom Metazoa; phylum Arthropoda; class Insecta; order Lepidoptera; family Pyralidae; genus Acrobasis; species Acrobasis consociella. Next base: position 38,431,563 of record OY743104.1, on the reverse strand, counting down.
GTTCGAAACTTGTGTTATGGGATACTAACTCACAATATTTTATAACAAATACATATATACATAAACGTCTAAGACCCAGGCCAATCTGAAAAAGATATTTCATCTTGGACTGACCGGGATCGAACCGGGGACCTCCTGAGTATCGGACAAGCATATCAATACTCACCAGGTTGTATCGTCATCTTGTGGAGGACTTCCAAAGCCAACGCGCGTTGCCACAGAGGCTTGTCGGGGTCTAGAAACTTTATGGTCAGCGATAGGAAGATCTCGCATTCCGTCACCTGTGAAATATAGAAAAAAATTGGTCAAGTGCGCGTCGGGCCACGCGCAGTACGGGGTTTTGTAGTTGTGAATGCCGACTTTGAGTCCACTAAAAACGTCTTAAAACTAATTTTCTATTCAATTTGTATGAAATTTTCCTTTTCCGAACACATTTTATAAGTCGGTCGCCTAAAACTATTTAATTTGTAAACTCTTCTTAGCTCTGATAGTTCTCCTTTAAACTTCATTATATACACTACAGCTGTAATTTTTTTTCACGTGTCTATATATAACCGTTTAGCCGAAAGAGGGGGGGGGGACACTAGCAAAAGATCAAAATCGAAAAAGAGCGTACGTTTCTGGGCGACAGAAAAGGACAGCAACATACGAAAGTGCTTTTCCGTGTTGCCAAATGTAGTTCAACCTTTATACAGAATAGACGATAACCAGTAGGGATGTTCCGAATATTCGCTTTCGTATTCGCATTCGCATATGCGAATGGTTCACATCGTTTTAATAACATTCGCGTCGACATTCGCATTCGCATTAATCAGTGCGAATGTGTTGCGAATGCGAATGTTTCTAGGCGACAGAAAAGGACAGCAGCATAGGAAAGTGCTTGTCCTTATTGTAGCCCCACCCTAATACAGATTAGATTACAACCAGGGATGTTACGTATATTCGCATATGCGAATGATTCATATCGTTTTAACAGCATTCGCGTCGACATTCGCATATGCATCAAGCAGTGCGAATGTGTGGCGTTCCGTTTCTGGACGACAGAAAAGGAAAGCAGCATTGGAAAATGATTTCCCGTGTTGCCAAATGTAGTTCAACTCTAATACAGAACAGACGATAACCAGTAGGGATGTTCCGAATATTTGCATTCGCATATGGGAATGGTTAGCATCTTTTCAAACATTCGCATCAATCAGTGCGATGTGTAGCGTTTCGTCTCTGGGCGACGGAAAAGGATACCAGCATAGGAAAGTGCTTTTCCGTGTTGCCAAATGTAGTCCAACCCTATTACAGAATAGACGATAACTAGTAGGGATGTTACGAATATTCGCATTAGCATCGTTTTGAACATACGCATCGACATTCGCATTCGCATTCGCATTCGCATCAGTCAGTGCTTGTTTTGTTTTAGTTGCAGGCTGCTGTAATAGTTAGGGTTACATGTCCTAACAAAAACCAATTTCATGGTCCCATCCGGAAGATAGCATGAAACTTTGCATGCATGTAGCCATATCATATATGTGCTTCACTGACGATATGGAAACACGTGTCAAGACCTTTATTCCCCCCTCCCGCCCTCTTATATCTCCCTCATTTCAGTTTTCCTCGTTTTCTACAAAATCTGTGGGACTGACGAGTTTAACTTGCAAGAATCAAATCATCGTAGACAAATAACCTACAAAATGATACTAAATTTCATTCAAATCTGTTCAGCCGTTTTGTTCAAATCAAAGACTTACTCATATGTATATTTTTGTAATACTTGATGTCTACATTCACATTTGTATTTGCATTCGCAGCCTTAACATTCGTACTCGCACTCGCAATTTTAAAAAATTTGACATTCGTTACATCCCTGTTAACCAGCCTGCTGCCTCTGTGGTGTAGTGGTTAGAGCGGTTGGCTCATACCCGGAGGTCGCGGGTTCGATTCCCGGCGGGCGCAACGACATTGTGTTGTTGTCTTAGTTTGGTTAGGACATTGTAGGCTGATCACCTGATTGTCTGATAAGTAAGATGATCCGTGCTTCGGAGGGCACGTTAAGCCGTCGATCCCGGTCACTGTCTTTGACAATGGTCGTTACCTACAACCATGTCAGAGGCCTTCAAGGCGGTTTAAAAACTCTGACACTAGTGTTAGTCACTAACATACACGATAAGAAGAAGACCAGCCTGCTTAGCATGGCACCGTTGATAAACTCAGATAAAGTTTAGTCAAATGTTGAAACACAATTTTCAACCAGTTGTCCTCAACCGCTCAGACCAAATAATTTGGTCTGAGCTCAACCGCTGAAATTTTACATACTTGTGTACCTATCTATAAGTCATATAATATAATACATTGTAATGGTATTATGGAGCTAATGTGATGGTTCTGATGATGGATTGATTTCTCTTGGCGAATACTCTATGGTAGATGATGCCTAGGGTCTGATTGCGTCAGGTGGTCGATGAAACTCAGAAAAAACGACGCAACTCCATCTAGTTTGAGCTTATTTCATTTGTCTTATAAGTACTTTAACCTCATAATACAGGTAGCGACACGTAACTAGCGCTGACCGTTATTGCGCAGAAGTCAAAAAATAATACTATACTCGTGCGCAGTATCGCCTCTACACTTCACTCAGCGCTAAACTCACGTGCCGCTACTTGTTAAAGTTTGTACAAAAAATAGTTAAGCTATTGCATAGCTTCTATCGCGAATCCAGAAATTCCGTAACGAAAAAACCTCACGCTCCCCACTCTGCCTACCATGTAGGTTGCCGCTTCGTCTCCGTCGTCCGTTTGCGACGTTGCCGTCCTTCCTTGTTTGCAATAGCTTTACCGCGGCAGTCCCCGAGTGCACACGTCTTTTTTTTTCTCAATCAAAATTCGATCAGATCAAAAAGCTTGTTTCGCCAGCAGTTAAGCCCTGCGTCCACTCACCAATATAGCGTGGTACTTATGCACGATGACGCACACCAGCCTCAGCAGCCGCATGGTGACCGGGAAGTGCGGGCGGTCCGCGGCGGCCGGGCTCCCCGGCGTGCCCGTCGCGCCCGGGATGTGCAGCGACGTGAACGCGGCCCTGGGAAACAGAACTTCGTCCATGACAGTCTAATGATGAGATAAACCTATATAGGATGTGATAGGACACAGATAATAGGATTACTATTTTTAACCGACCTCACAAAAGGAGGTTCTATGTTCGACTGAATACTTTTTTGTATTTTCACCTATTTATCCGTCTTTCGTTTTCGAAAAAGTGCACTTTCGAGGCGATCTCGTAGAAATTTTATCAAAATTCGTAGTGTAGTTTGGGGATGACATCGGTTTTTAGTTTCGAAAAATGATTACGAATAACATTATGTTTTAAGGTTCCGTATTAATACAACTATACAATATCGCACAAAAATAAAATACAGGACATAATCATAAAAACTAGAAAATGCACAAAAATCGCTTAGCAATTTCTTGCAAGCAACCTCGCTTATATACAATACTAGCAGTCCATCCCGGCTTCGCCCGTGGTACATACATAGCCTATGTCACTCAGGGATAACATACCTATCCAACAGTGAAAGAATTTTTAAAATCGATACAGTAGTTTCGGAGCCTATTCAATACAATCAAACAAACAAATCTTTCCTCTTGATAATATTAGTGTAGATAATGTTGGGAAATTAGGTAGTGTGTCATGGTGAATATAATAAACACACGTAATAATAACCTATATTAAACATACATACAAGGTACATCATTCTCTTGGGTGATGTACTAATCCAACGATACTATCATCATTTCAGCCGCATAACATCCACTGCGGGACATAAGCCTCGCCAGAGGATTTGCAAAACGACTATATAACGATAACGATAGTATGTTTTATGATAAATACATATGTATGATATATATTCAATATATAAATAAATATTTATAGACAAATCCCACGGATATGTTTTATGATAAAAACATATATATATCTAAGCAATATATAAATAAATATTTATATACAAATCACACAGATTGAGCTAGCCCCAAAGTAGCTAAAGCTCGGGTTATGGGATTCTAATCCTATAGCATAAACGGGTCAACAAATTTCCATCAAACATAGCTAAGAACCATCTCGATCAAGTCAGCTTTCAAACAAAAAACAGCCCATTTGTTTAGGGGCTACGATAACACAGACAGATACACAGAAACGTCAAACTTATAAAAAAAAGTTAAAAATAAGGTTTTTAAATTTCGCAGAAGAAATAACTGACCTGTACTTGACATTTGGCGAAAACAGTCTTATGATAAGAGCACAAACGTGTTCCTTGAGCAAAAATCTGAACTCGTATATCTGAAAAGAAAAAAATTTAAGTAATCAATAAACTAATATAATAGGGATATCGAAATATTATTTTATTTGAACCGTCAGATAGATTACCCAAAAAATAATGAGCTCATATTTATCGGTTTAACAAAAAAATATTACAAAGATACAGCGCATCAAAGTTTTGAAATGCAACGTCACCGTCCAGTGAAAATTATACTAGATAGTGACGTCATACAAAATTTAAATGCGCTGTATCTTCGTCATTATAGAATATAAGTTATTGTGTTTTATTCATTGACATTGCTTTAAAAAATAAGACTTTTTTTGCTTTTTTTATCTTAAAAATGAAACATATACTTTTTTATAATTGAAACTTCATGAAACTTACAAAAATTACAATTATAAAATATATTCACTTACAAATATTATATTTAATTAATATTTATCTTACTGTATAGCAATTTATTTGAATTTACACTAATCTTGAAGACTCGTGGTGAAACAGAAGAGCTAACCTTGAAGAAGACAGGGGAGAAGTCAGTGAGGACGGTGTCCAGTAGTTCCAAGCCGAAGGTCTTCGGCACGTCCGATATCCCGGCCAACCAGTGCGCCGCGTCGCCGTTTATCAGCTGGATTATATCCTAAACAAGATATTGTCATCATCAGGTCTTTTAGTCTTCAGAAAGCACTGCAGAAGCTCTTCCCTCCCTGTACTACCAGTCATACATGACCAGAGCAGCCAGAGGACTTGGCCTGCGCTCTCCTCGCTGGCCAGACGGGTTGGAGAGGTCTCATTGATGTGTAGGTATAAGATTTGTTTAGCTAACTGAGTAGAAATAAATAGCTAGTTATGTCGCCTAAACAGGTATATGTTTAAAAAACGAATGCCCCACCAAGGGAGCCATTTACGGCGAACATTGCATATATTTATTTATTTACTAATTTATGTACACGGAAAATGTTTAGAGAATTCATAAAATAAAAGCTGTAAAAAGGCACATTATCTCTTCCAGAAGGCCTGTGAGAGATGTTTATGTAAGAGAGGCATACAGGCGTGTTCATACATAGGATAGAGGCAGAAGATGATATATTTTTGAAATTTCATTTGGTACCACATTTGATATCGAAACAAAAAAGAAATATTTTGTCTCTTTTTTTTTTGTTTGTTACATTCGTTATATAAATGTATTGCCTACAAATTGCAGCCTATGTCACCCGGACAATAATGAAGAATCGATTGACATCCCCTTTGTTAAAATTGGATACAAGCAGTTCGGATGCTACTGTGGAACACACATAACAGAACATAGATATCGGTCCAGCAGTTTTCGCGTGTAGAAGTAACAAACATACACACACACAACCTTTCGCGTTTATAATATTAGTGTGAAGTGTAATTAAATACAGAACGGTGTCTCCTAAGGTCCCGGGCAAATGCATCCCCGTTCCCCGTCCTCGCACCTCTCCCCCGTTCTCACCTTGTGGAGGGTGCTGAGCGTCTATAAGGCGAGCAGTTGGGAGAGGTGCGAGGTACGAAATCCGTCAGCACACTATCAAATCAAATGCCTTACCTGTAGGATGAGGTATGCATCTACAGCACACGGCTTCAGATCTTTCGGCGCCTTGCTGTTCGTCTGCGGCCTCACGTCTGCTGGGTTTACTTTTAAAACTCCTGAAAGTTAAACAACCATTGTCAGTAATCTTGCCAGGTCTAGTTAATCATCAACTGTCTCCCCTTTCCATTAAATGAGGTCGGCGCACAATGTCTTCTCCATGGTATAATAAAATAAGGTATTCTCTTCCCGTGACAGCTGATGACGTAGGTGAAACTTGACTACGTCATCAGTTTGATATGTTGCCACTATGTGAAATTAAATTACCCGAGCGTAATGCATTTTTGAACTTTATATACCAATTTCGAATTAATAATCCATTATATCAATTTATAAAATATTGAATTGATGAATCACGCGAGAATCGCGAGATACTTAATAGCTAAGTTACTTAATATTCATGAACGAATTGAGAAAGTCAAGAAAAGAACAATCAGCGGTACCACTTTGTGACGTAGTCAAGTTCCATCTCGGGAAGAGAATACCTGTTTTATTATACCATGGTCTTCTCCTTCCACACTCCTCTGTTTCCCATCATACTAACATCTACTCCCACTAACCCTATATCTTGCCTTACGCAATCCAACCATTTTTTTTTTGGTCTTCCTGTTCTCATTTACATCCATATTTAAAGTTCTTTTTGTTGCCAAGTCTTGTTCGCCAATTTTAAAATATAACCGTACTTTTTATTATTGAAGAGCTAATTCCTTTCTGAGCAGCAGTCAATCTCCTCCTAACTAAGGTACTAACAATTGGCTATTCTCCAACAACTCAAATCATATATTTTTTTCTTAGCGTCAAAACAACCATTTTCTATGGAATTTGTATGAAATACAGGCTAATGACGTCATAGTTTTTTCGAGTCAAATAGCGCTCTTAATATCAGTTTTTATGCAATAATAAATGTAAAACCACATTGAAAATAGATATAATCTTGACAAGTTACGTTATTTTGTGGCGATTTATTTTCTCAATCTCAAATATTGTCGAAAGATACTTTTCTGGGTCAAAAAAAAAAATTTGGTACTGTTGAGAAAATAAAACATACATACATATTATGTATGTATGTTTTATTTTCTCAAAAGTACCAAATAATATATTTTTGACCCAGGAAAGTATCAAAATAATGTCGGAGGCCAAGATCCACTTCGGGTCGCTGAGCCAGCGAAGTAAATAAGTAAGAAAGTATCAAATTTTGTTATACTCTAACTGCGCTAACTCCCGCACAGTTTATAGTTTAGTCTACTTTACCCAAAGGTTGGCTGAAAGAAATCGCGTGATAAGCCGTACTATATTTTTAATCTACTTTTGTTTATTGTCATACTTAGCTGGTGCAATAAATACATTTTATCTTATCTTATCTATAGTATCGTTGAGGTGTGCAGTTTACATAGTAACAACTTGTACACTAATAACAAATACTTACTGGCCGTGAATCAGCACGTTGAGCTAGAGACGTGACGTGCTAAGTAAACATTTATAATAGAGAATAAGCACGTATTTATTATTCGCTTAGTAAAATCCTTATTATTCACAGTAAACAAATATAAAACAATTTGTAAAATATCTTAATCAGGCCTTTCAGGGACACGTGATGGCTCGTATTTTTTTTCTAAATCAGCGACGAACATGTGATAAAGTTTCATTTAGAAAAAGAAGTTCGATATGGACTGGTGACGTCAATGTCCATATCCTAATAATATTACAAACGCGAAAGTTTGTAAGTTTGGATGAATGATGAAGATTTTAAAGAAACTTTACAATAATATAGCTTATACATCAGAATAACACATATACAATTTATAAAGATATGTATAAAGATGTGTAATAACCATGCCCAGAAGAAATAGCGGGCACCAGCTAGTCATATATACACTTGCCATAGAAAATAGCGTTTTTGCGAGAGAGATAGACAGTTTTTTGTAAAATCGTTATATCTTGTTTGTTTTTCAACCAATTTTTATTCTGTTTTCACTGTTAGTACTTTCCTTTTGAATATTTATGGATAAACTGATTAAATAACACATTTTTTTCCTTGTATATTGCTGGTAACTAAGTAATATACGAATAACAATCGATTTTTTCTCATGCATATTCTCTATTGTCCCCTGTCTTCCTTATACGCATCACGTCACACGCATTTTAGGTATGTTTAGTATCCCACAGCACAAGTCTCGAACTTATTTTGGGGCTAGCTCAATGTGAGTGATTGGTCCGTCCAAATATAGAAAAAAAAATGTCATAGAATGAATTCTGCCTAGTTTTCCAAGTTTGATTGTAAGTTTGAACAAAAAATATGAAACGTTAAAAAGGGCTAAAGGCATGCTTTGGCGTTGACAAGCCAATCCGCTTGTTTACAACAAGTAAAATTAGATGCCTTTTTCTTAACGCCAAAACAAACATTTTCTGTGGGATCCAAATCTAAATATCATATTTTTCTGCACAAAAAAAATGGAAATCACCAAGAAGTCACTTTCAAAATGAATATGTTGTCAACAGACATTATTTTGCCACATTTTATGCTCTTATCAGGAAATAGCAACACATTATTTTTGAGCCAGTAAATTATCCTATTGCTGAATGTAGATAATTAATTAAATATATACAGACAAATCCCACAGATTGAGCTAGGCCTAAAGTTCAAGACTTGTGTTATAAGATACTAACTTAACGATACCATATTTTATAACAAATACATATACAGCTAAACATCCAAGACTCAGGTCAATATGAAAAAGATCAGTTTCCAACTTGTCCGGTCTCTCTCGAACCCGGGTCCTTCGGTGTGACAGCCTGGCGTGATGACCACTGATGACATTTGTGTCATCAGTGGTATTGATTGAGTGGTATGATATTTGGTCATCAAAGGTAGATGAACATACCTTCTGCTTCGGCAAGGGCCCGCTCGAATACCAGCGCGACCAGTTGCCGCACGGTAGCGGCAGCGGCGTGCGACGTGCTGACGTCACGGCTCTCGCTCGTCGACACCATGCGCATGCACATCACCATGGTCTGCAACAAATAAGACACATAAATTAACCGGCCAAGTGAGGGTCAGACTCGCGCACGAAGTTTCTGTTTCTGAAAAAAACACCTCTCAAATACTTATTTTATACTGATTTTAGTATTTGTTGTTATAGCGGCAACAGAAATACATCATCTGTGAAAAATTCAACTGTCTAGTTATCAGGGTTCATGAGACACAGCCTAGTGACAGTGAGACAGACTGACGGACGGATATAGAAAGCGGAGTCTTAGTAATAGGGTCCCGTTTTAGCCCTTTGGGTATGGAACCCTAAAAATTGTATTCAGTATTCACTATCGCAAAGATACTTTTTATTTTTAACCTCCGACAAAAAAGAGGGGTGTTTAAGTTTGAAGCTTACGTCTGTCGGTCTGTCTGTGTGTCAGTCTGTAACTCTGTTTGTGGCATCATAGCTCTCGAACGAATGAACCGATGTTGATGCGGTTTTTTTTCGGTTCCCTTGGTTTTTTTATGTGAAAGTGAGTTCCCTTGTGGTGCTTCTTAGCAAAGTTTGATGAAAATCGGTTTAGTCGTTTAAAATATATTGGGGTTAACGCCTGAAAGTCAGGATGTTCCTTAGCAAAAACAAAGATGGCACTACGGGTATCAAGTCGTATTAGTTGGTAGTTCCGCTACTCATTAATAGATGACGTCCGTGACAGTCGGGGATTTTTAATTTGCTTAGCAAATAAACTCGTAAAAGAAAAGAGTTGCTTGCGTGCTTTTGAAAAAATTTAAATGAGATGACCATGAATAGAAAATCATGGAAGGAAAGGCCTTTGCTCTGGCCTGGGAAGGAAACGCGGGTTTTGCGATGAAAACCCCCCAGAAATGCCTACAACCCTTACTCACCCTAGCTAAAGTGTCTCCATGCACCAAGTCTGAGGTGGTCATCAGCAGGGCGGCAGTCTGCAGTAGCTTAAGCTCCAGCAGCCCCGCCTGCCCTAAGTTGTAGAGGCAGTCCACCACGTGCCGCGCACCTTTAGCGTCTATGCCCTGCTGAGCTATGAGTCGCTGGATTGTTCCCAGGCAAAACTATGGACAAAAATAAATAATGCAGAAGGCCGTGATGCTCAACATATGGTGCATAAAATCTGCATTGCAAGCTTTTTCCATCATGAAAGAAAGAAGTTATATTAGTAAATTGTAATAGAAACTCATAGAATACCTTTATAATTTTCAAGTCCTTAGACTCGCATCCCTGGACCAAGGGGTACAGGATCTGGTTGACAACCCCATAGAGAGATGCTTGAGGGTTGTTGGATGCCAGGGACAATTTCTCTATTGCTTCGTCACATGCCTGCAAATAAATGAAGAATGTAGGAAGGTGCGATAGGTTCAGACTGTAACTGTGTTCTGAGCCGTATTATTACAAAATGGGGTCTAACTTTAGCAATACATTTAAAACATCAATGGGCTAAAACCAGAAATTAGGATGTTAGTTCTGCCCCGTTTTTGTAGTGCATCAAAATATTTGCTCTGGTACATAGCAATGACTACTCTGCCATAAGCACTCTAACAGATCAGCGACGACGTTCGCGCGGCAGTTTTTGACAGTTTGTGATAGATTATCATGTGTGACAGTCAGCGACCGTCGCGTGACCAGATCGGCAGCGGACCGGTCATACTGTCACTGGTCTGTAAGAGCCCTAAGGAGTTGCAGCCTCATTGCTGTTCAGAGCTAGTTCCAACAGCACACTGCAAGCACCTTGATGAAGCACCTTATTTGTTGCACATTAAATTCTCATGCAGAACCCGTAGGGCCCACTCTGTTGTGTAGGGCACAGGACTTCTAACATTAGTCAGCCACTTCTTTTTCTGTGTGATATCTGATTTATTGATAAGTCCTTCTTTTTAGTACTTTCATCTTTTTTTGGATAGATGGTTAAAGTAGGTCCTAAGTCAGTTGGTATTTTTGAAAGAGAGACAAAGTCCTACTTGCACAATCCGACGTTTTTATGAATGTATGTGTGTTCAACAATAACTTGAATAGTTGATTAGGGCTTCATGAAATTGGGTAGAAGTAGCACATAGATTTTATAATGTCTTATATGAGTAAAATTTCTCAAGGTGTTGCCAAGATATTGGGTTCCCAAATTCTCTGTTTGGGGCAAACTACTACCACACATAGAAGCTGAAAATGTTTGTCAGTCAACCATTGACTCTAATGAAGCACAACTGTGGCAATATTGTAAACACAATAGTCTAGTACTCCCAGGGCCGGATTTAGGGGGGGGCAACCGGGGCTACAGCCCCGGGGCCTCCACGAAAGAGGGGCCCCCTCAATGGAAACTTCAAAAAAAAAAACACTAAAATTTAATTTCAGATATTTCTCGTTTCCGATTATATTTATATGTTTGTTAAATAATAAAATAATCTATACTTGGTTCCACACTAAATTATTTATTGAAAAACTCAACTGAAAAAAATTGTCCACTTTATTTGGAAAATAATTTGGGGCCAGGGGGCCTCCACTCCTTTGTTGCCCCGAAACCTCTCGACCTCTAAATCCGGCCCTGAGTACTCCAGGAGTTTAAGTTCGATCTACAGCCAACTTTTCGGAAAATTGTTTTTTTTTCATATTGGCATACTACTTGTGTTTAATTTTTAATGGATTTCTTATGTTTCTAATTGGAATCAATTAAAAAATATTTGTTGTTTCAACAAATGAGCCTTCAAAAGAAATAATCGCAAAAGGATATCGTGCCCGAGTTAAATGAAGAACTAATTAGATTCATTTAGCAATATTTACAATGCCCAGGTAGGTAATAGGACTCATATGACAAGGTTACTATCCTCCCTTTTTTCAACAAAGTTCTACTTTCTACTAGTACCGAGGTGGTGTAAATTAAAAAACCGATAGGTTAGCAATACAAAATAGATATTTATTTAGAAAATAGATACATACTTCTCTTATCTGGGGATATTTCTTCTTAGTCTCCAAACTCAAAGTCTTGAAGTCATTTTGAAGGACTTCCATGAATTTCTTCGTGGAGTCATCGCCAGTCACAGCACTAACGAATGCCATATTATATTTATTTGATGTTAATTTAATTATTCATTTCATATTTTAATACAAAATCATAAAAATTAAAAATATGCCACCAAGTACCTACACAATCGACATCACAATGTTATGTTTAGAAACTCAATCTGAGTAGGTACCTATTTATCTGAGTGATTTGGTTTGATGATGGTGTCGATCGATTGATGGTATTTTGTCTTAAATTATGTTTGAAATTGAATATAATAGAAACCTGTGCTAGAAACAAATTCGTCAAAGAAACAAAATTTAGTAAATATTTCCTTCATTTTATAATAATATGTAGTAAGTATGCACTTTTCACATTATTATATTTTCAAAGAAATAGGCAATTACGATTTCCGAACGTAATGTCACTTCAATGCTACGTTTCATTATACGCACGTTTACAATATCTTGCAGTAGCAATGATGACGTGACGTATTTGAAATCAGGCGGGTCTCCTGCACCAAAATATCCAAAACATTACACAAAAACACGCAAACAAAGGGGCGTAGCCATACACAATTGTCTATGGCATACACATGTTTCTGCTTTCGAAAGCAGATGGAAAACATGCCCTGCGCGGGGACGAGAGGGGAAGGATTTCTTTTTTAATTATTTTACGGTTTTGGTTAAGAGTCCTTTGGAGCCTACCTCTATTATCTGCAATTGGTAAAACGCAGAACACATCTTCTAGTTCTTCGTCAGGCAGAAATGATGATAACAGTAATCAGAAATAAATATTATTAGGTACCTTAAGTGTCATTTTTGAAACGCGGAGTCACCTAAACGAATGGTTTTTCCGTACAAAAAACCGTTCGTTTAGTTACTCCGCGTTTGAAAAGTAGCACCTCATGATGAAGTCAACCATAAAGAAATGTTTCATTCAAAACAGAAATTTTGCAGGAGACGGTTTGTGTATGAAAAATAATATTTTTGTTTTGTTTTTGTTTCATGTTTTTTGTGTAATGTTTCGAGATTTCTGGCGCAGGAGACCCGCCTGAATCAAAATCAGAAAATAAAATTATTTGTACCCTCATTCATAATAATATTTTCTCAAAAACGAAGATAAAACGAAAATTAACAATAAACCGTTACATGCATGTATTAACGAGTACGAGGTTTCTTCATTTCAAGTATCCCAAGCCCAAGTAATCCCAACTTACAACTTTTAGTAAACATTTTAAATTATTTATTTTATTTATTTATTACATTTTAGGAAGACTTACAGCTATAACACAGATTATAAAAAAACAATAAAAAATAGAAATCCATTTAAAAGTCTCTACAAGTAGAAATAAAATATAAAAAAAAGAAGATCAAGGAAATATAAAGAAGCAAGAACACGGTAGCCAGTGATATACAATAATTACATAATTAGCAAATAACATGAGTGAGTAGAAGGAAGAAATAAAATAATAAAATTTACATATTAAATATATAATAGGGGAAGAGAAATATAAAATTTAACTAAAAAATACACACCGCGAAATTTTAAGCTGTATAATTCAATACGTAGAACCGTTACGATACCAAAAAAAACAAATACGAAAAGATGTGAAGAATATAGAACGATTAGTTTAATTACGCAAGCATCAAAAATATTGATAAAAATAATACAAAATAGAATCCGTCCTAAAGTAGAAAATAAAGTAAGTAGGCAACGACCAATATGGTTTTCGCAAAAACAAAGGCACTCGAGAAGCAGTTTTAGCACTTAGAATTATAATAGAAAGAAGATTGGAACTTGGTTTAGAAACACATATTGCGTTTATAGATTTAGAGAAAGCGTTCGATAAAGTAAATTGGAAACTAATGATGAAGGCGCTTAAGAATGCTGCCATAGACTACAGAGACAGGAGAATAATCAAAGAACTGTATAAAGAACACAATAATAGAAAGTAATAATGAAAAAAGACAGGCTAAAATACGACAGGGAGTTAGGCAGGGTTGCCCACTTTCTCCACTGATATTCAATCTATTTATAGATGCAGCAATATCTCAAATCAAAGACCAAGATATAGGAGGAGTTAGTAAGTGGAGAAAAGATACATTTTATAAGATTTGCAGATGACATAGCAGCCCTTGGAAGCAGTTCACAACAGTTAGAAAAGTTAATAAAAGCAATGAACAATATTTTTAAAGAACATAAATTGAGTATAAACATAAATAAAACCAAGTCCTTAATTGTCCCAAAGTCAGGTCCAGTAATTAAAAATATCCAACTTAATAATACAACAATAGACCAGGAGTGCTATTTTTCATTGAGGGACTCAGCAAAACACAAAACGTGTAGTTTTGCACCTCACCGCTCGCGTAAAAAACAAATTGATCGTATTTTTGAAACCGTCGTATGAGCGAAAAACAATATTGTTTTACGCAGAAAACATCGATAATTTGTCTATGCTTTTCTTAAAATTCAAACATAAATAAAAAAGCAAAGTGAAATGGAACGGATTTACCATGATTGGCTTCGATGACATATTTACGCTACAAATGTCAAAATTACGAGTGGTCAAGACCACTCGTGCAAAACCTTCGCAAACTACCGATTCAAAAATGCGCCCATTTGGAAACGCTCGCGCAAACCCTTCGTAATGTGACAAGTGATTTCAAAAAAACGTCTCTTGGAGTGGTCTTGACCACTCGTAATTTTGACATTTGTAGCGTAGTTATGTCATCGAAGCAAATCATGGTAAATCCGTTCCATTTTACGTTGCTTTTTTATTCATGTTCGAATTTTTAGAAAAGCATAGACAAATTATCGATGTTTTCTGCGTAAAACAATATTGTTTTTCGCTAACAAGACGGTTTCAAAAATACGATCAATTTGTATTTTACGCGAGCGGTGAGTTGGAAAACTACACGTTTTGTGTTTCGCTGAGTCCCTCAATGAAAAATAGCCCTCCAGAGCTAAGTGGGGTTTACAAATTAAAAATTTAATTGAAAATTCAGTTACCTACGTTTTTTAGTGGCATGAACTCAAAGTTGGCATTTGCAACTACGGAACCCAACACGCGCGTGGCCCGACACGCACTTGGCCATTTTATTGTTTGTACTGAAATTATTATTTATACATTACATATGTACTTGTTAAGCCGGGTCTCCTGCACCTAAATTTTCGAAACATTACACAAAAACATGCAAACAAAGGGGCGTGGCTATACACAATTGTCTATGGCATACACATGTTTCTGCTTTCCAAAGCAGATGGAAAACATGCGCTGCGCGGGGCGAGAGGGGAAGGGTTTCTTTTTTAATTATTTTATGGTTTTGGGTACGAGTCCTTTGGAGCCTATCTCTATTATCTGCAACTGGTAAAACGCAGAACACATCTTCTAGTTCTTCGTCTGGCAAAAATGATGATAACAGTAATCAGAAATAAATATTATTAGGTATCTTAAGTGTCATTTTTGAAACACGGAGTCACCTTAACGAATGGTTTTTCCATACAAAAGACCGTTCGTTTAGTGACTCCGCGTTTGAAAAGTAGCACCTCATGATGAAGTCAACCATAAAGAAATGTTTCATTCAAAACAGAAATTATATGCAGGAGACGGTTTGTGTATGAAAAATAATATTTTTGTTTTGTTTTTGTTTCATGTTTTTTGTGTAATGTTTCAAGAATTCTGGCGCAGGAGACCCGCCTTTAGATGGTACAAAATTTCTTTATAACTTCATGTTCATAGCGCTCGTCAAATGAAACGTAATTTAGTTTGACATTGATGTTGCCATGTCAATAAGACGCTACTTAATGGCAGAAATTAAAATACTTTTGGAACAAAAATCTTCAGCATGACAGCATTGAGGCAGGCTAGGAATAGGCATTGTAATAAATGTAGATAGAGTACGACTTGTTCGAAAGATAGAGTGCATCGTACAACTATCTCTTTGCGTCCGACAGTTAGCAAAATAATAATTCTTTTTGTTTTGTCAACTAAACAGTTCGACTGCATTATTAGGTAATCAAATCAATTCGATACAGGGTGTTTCAGAAATGCGACTCAATAATTTTGTTCAATTTGTAGCATATGGGACATATATTTACATGTCCCATATGCTATATGTTCTTGTTTTAGGTACCTACGTTCTGCCCTGCAGTGCATTTATCAAAGTCACCTGACCACCCGTCGTGTATAGTATTATTGATGCGATGCACACTGGCTGTTTGGAGTATTTTTCTCACAAATAATACAATAGTGTTTAATTTATTATAGCTGTGCTATCTAAGAAAATAAATCATCTCAATTCAAAGTTTCGTGAACTAGTCTTTTAGTTAATTTTATCAGTCAGTGAAAGTGAAAGAAGTTTAGTGATCGATGATAGTTGACCCACTTTTCTAATGGTAGTTTTGTTTTTGTAGTGTAGCAACATCGTTTACTGATTGTGCAGAAGAAAAAACAATGGTGTGATTCCAGATTTTTTATTTGTAAGTATTTATAGAATCCAATATCAATTTAGCTAAAGAAACGATTGTGGGTTGACCAAATTTATTTGCGACTGGATGATGTGCAAACCAAGGTATAAAACATGTAGATTGCACCAGAAATTCAATGTGCAAGATTGACATTCTGTCATTTCAGTTTTTTACTCTATTTATTCAGCTTGATTCAGCTATGCGCCATTTACTGCAATAGATCGGCGGATGTCTGCACATTTTAGCACATCTTTAAATAAAACGCGATTTAACTAAGTACAATGGCAGGGCGGTTCTGACGTCGCTTATTCTGCTCGACGTTCCTACCACTCGCATTCGCGTCCGTAAAAAAATCCATGCCGGCACGGGTTTTCTTCGAATAAGTGCAGTTTGTGTGTTTTTTTTTGTTGGATGGTGGATGTGCAGTGAGGATTGGTGGTGTGGTGGCGCGGAGGTGTGACTTGTAACGTGTCATCGCGAGTGGTGTCGCACTGGTGATGGTCGCAACCCGAGCGCCGCGGTAAACAAAGCAACATGTTTCTTGCGTATTTGTAAATAATTGTGCAGTGTTAATGCAATTACCTGGCCGGCGCGCCGCAAGCCAATATACTCTCTATTTGCAGATGCCTATGTTTATAATCCCTTGATCACTTTTGATAATCTTCAATACATGCAGTTACATAGAACATGTATTTTTCGAAAGACAATGTACATGTCAGTTTTATTTTTTATGTGAGTATTCTCACTTTAGTACTTTACGAAGTAATAGTACAAAGGAACTAAGAAATAATATAACTTTCTACATTATTTTAGTACAAATTTGTCAATACACAACGATACATCTGATGTCAACAAAAACTACCGCATACTCTCATTAAGCGCTATGACAAAATCAGCTGATAAACATATATAACATTTATTTAAATTGAACTTCCTTACTTGTCAGTTTTCTGGCATTTTGATTTCCATGCATAAATGTAGACAAAAAGTCCACCTTAATGAAAAAGTTTAGTTGTTGTTCGTGTCCCCACTTAGGCTACATACATTTAAAGTTTTGCCAAAGATGCGATTCAATTCAAAGATCATTGATTAACCCGGTTGCTAATACCTATGTATGAATTCAAAAAGATTGAATTTGCCAAGCTTTTATTGTATGAAAAATTAAATTCTATTTGTTTGAACTGTCATAATGTCAGAGAACCAAAAGATCGCAGCTAAGAGCTGCTTAAAAAGAAGTCTGCTCCTTCCTCTTTAATCTTAACTACTTAGTGTATTTCTGCTATATGCAAACCATTGCTGATCAGTGCCCACTCACTACTCTTAGTCCCAGCATACCTGCTGACAATAGTTGCAGTGTGTGTTGTTTAGCAATAGTTTGCATGAACTAACTGGTGGTGGAAGCACACAAAGTAGTTAAGATCAGAGAGCTGGTAACTTATTATAAGGAGAAGTTTGGTGGCCCGGTGGGAGTGCACATTACTAGGGCTTCCGCAAGTAAAGCGTATGGCAATTGTCAAGCTACGTCCGATGCGTTTAGGAAGCTAGAAAAATCTGACAACAGTTTTGGCAACTTGCACACGAAAAAAAAGCCATATAACTTCGACGTCTACAAAGTAACACCTGTATCCAACTATCTGCATGTCGCTAGTATAATTAGGGTGTGTATAAAATGCTTGCAGCTGCTCAGTTGTAATTCATTCATCGCTTCGAGATAAATATCATTGGAAGATCACCATTTTAGATAGCATTGCTAAATCTGTCTATTTTATTAATAAAATGTTCAAAATTTATAAAATAATATAAAATGAAGCTAAACTCTGGTAAGAAATAAAACTAAACTCTTTTTTGTGGGGGGGGTATGCAGCCCGGAACAGCACTATTCTATGCTGCTGTCCTTTTCTGTCTTTCAGAACTGTCATTCGCTAGAGTGAGAGAAAGTGAAAGCTGAAGCGTTCCGTTGCTGTATCCCAACCCTTAGGCCGCATTTCCACCGAAGCGGAGCAGAGCGGAGAGGAGCTTAGCGGTGCATGACTCACAATGGTCGAAATCTCCGCTCCGCTGTTTCCATTGAATCGGAAATTAGCCTTATCCCTGATGGTTCTTAGGGTTCCATACCCAAAGGGTAAAAATGGGACTCTATAACTGAGACTCCACTGTCCATCTGTCTGTCTGTCACTAGACTGCATATGAACCGTGATAGCTAACAAACATGATTTTTTATAAATAATGTTATGTAATCCCATGTGTGCGAGTCCAACTCGCAATTGGTCTGTTATTATATGTTACATAGTGTATCTGTCTAGTGATGGGAATAGTTCTTAGCTGTGATAAATAAACTTGTACCCTAACTAAGTTATGAGCAGAGACTTACTTTAAATCCAGTAACTTTGTTGCTTGAAAGTATGGAGTTTGAAAAATTAATAAGCTTCTCGGAAACAGAAGACTATTCTAGTTTCATCATATTGTAGCAAATTTTGTCTCCTTAAAAATGTCCTGAGAAGGTACTATAAAAATTAGTCCCTTCGGGTTATAATCGCCAAAATCTGAAAAAATCTTAACTTTTCGCGGTTTTTTGGGTTTAGATAATGTTGCTTTCGGCGCTCGAGGTCACAAACTTTTAGACTATTATTATAAAACAGATTGTCCTTGGATAAAGGAAAGATACGCTATAAATAGATATATTGCTGCGAATGGTCTTTGGATCTTGCGGCGCCCTACACTCTGTCCGTCCCGTTGTAGATTAAGATGTTATACCTAGTGTATCTGCAATTGTTATTTTCTTTGTTCCAGATAACATCAAAACCAATCCTGCAATAAACTTTCCAAAATCTTCCTCAAGACTGTTTTTTTAGATTTATAGTTTTGCTTAGCTTAGAGTCGGTAACAGAGCAAGGAATGCCAACTTAGTGAGAGAGAATCAAAAGACGGAATAGCTATTTATTTAATTATCGTTATATTTTTTGTAGTTATCCTCTGTATCTATAGTCTATACGAATGAAATCATTAATGCGATATGAGATTCTATTTATTCAGTTAAAATGATCACAGTAAATTACGAATATATCGAATTGTTTATCTGACGAAGTTGCTTGTGGGCATTTGATCAGCCATAATGGACAATATGGCGTCGAATGTGTCATTGAGAAGCAATAAGCAGAGGAAGGAGAATTTGATCACGAGGAAGCAAGATAAAAGTCCGGAGAAGACTATCAGGGGTACGAGGGGTGCTTATCGAGGGGTCCCATCGACGTCGAAGCGAAGCGAGGAGGAGGAGACGGGCTCCACGGAAAGACTGGACAGACCAAAGAAATTCATTTCGCAGAAGAGCAACTACGGATTGGGGAAGAGGCCCGATTTCTCGTTGAAGAACAGGAACGTGCACCTCGCGTCGTCTCGATATGGCCAGGTAAGTGTCTTGCAACTATAAATTACTTATAATACTTTGTAAAATGTATCGTGTTTTAGTTCGAACAGTGTCGCGAAGTATGTATGAGCTCAGACAGAAAAAGAGGAATCAGAATATATACTACTGCCTATTCGTCTAAAGATCCTTACGTGGGCTACTTTCTTGATCGAACTCAACCTGCTCTTCTTCATAAGGTTCCTCTTTAACTAGTGAAGATAGGCAGTCAGCTTGTCGGGGTCCTTTTTGTTCTTAGCTCAACGGAATAGCGCAGCAGTCCACTCGCGATTTTTCGTAGCCAGGATTTCTTTCTCCTTCCAACCTTCCTTTTTCCTGTGACTTTGCCCATCTTAGCTAAAGGAGATCGTATCGCTGATTCCTTAAAAAGGTATGAAATTTTACACCTTTTTTACTGTAAGCATAGTTGCAGGACTTTCAAGTTAGAAATCTTCTGCGTCCAGGTAATGGACAGTATACGTCTATAAGTCCACATCTCAAATGCTTCTAAACGCTTTTTAGGTCCTCCTTGATAGTCCAAGCCTCACATCCATACAATACTGTAACTGTAGTAAACGAGTGCGTAATTCTTTGTTGATATAACGACTACAAAGAATCTTTTTTATGGTGTTGAAAGCACTGCGAGCGACTTCGAAGCGAGACTTTGTCTATAACTCGCT
Organism: Acrobasis consociella; assembly: GCA_963555685.1. Lineage (NCBI taxonomy): Eukaryota > Metazoa > Arthropoda > Insecta > Lepidoptera > Pyralidae > Acrobasis > Acrobasis consociella. Next base: position 38,411,104 of record OY743104.1, on the reverse strand, counting down.
GTTCCACTCTTCTTTTAGCCTTGTACCCAAGTACTTGTACTTCTGAACTCTTTGCAGATTTTGCCCCGATACCGCTAGGACTAATCATGCTAGGACAAAAGTAACGTCAACTTTTCTTGAAACGACCATAATTTTTTTCTTGATGTTTATTTTAAGACCAGCTCTGTGACATTATTCCTCTAATCTCTTCACCATTAGTTGCAAGTCCGCCGTTGTAGATGCTATCAGGACATTGTCATCGGCAAAGCGAAGATTATGCACATACATTGCGACCTATTTACGCCGCCATTGATTTTATGTACCTAGAGCTTTAATTATTATTGCCCTAAGTTAACATTGAACAGAATAGGTGATATTATGCATCCCTGCCTTACCGCTCTTTTTATTTTAACCTTTTAACCGCGAGCGTCGCATATATGTGACAAACATTGTCGGGCCCATTCCGCGAAGGTCGCATATTTGCGACAAAAAAAAGATGCTCGTATGGCACATAACTTACGTATCCATACTAACAAAATGTATGAGTTTGAATTACTTGAATAAAGAATTTTATTATTATTATTATATCCGTTTTTGGTTGTAGATAGGTATGTTAGATTTACCATGTCTCGCGCTGGGGGCACGACAACTGATTTAAAGTCTCGCGGTGAAAGGGTTAGCACTGGTTTCATCTCCATCTACTCTTACGGTGGCTCAACCTGAGGAGGAGAAACAGTTGGTACCTACATTCTTTAGGTATACGATTTTTTCTTAGCTTCCAGACTAACATATTTTGTTTCCACTATTGTGGTATACCTATTCCCATTGTAGTTCAACATGACTAAGCGTATACACGTGGGTGGCCCTCCATTAGTTGTTGGGGTCACCCAGATACCTGATCATTTTATATGACGCCTGCGATGGCAACGTGATTCACTTTGACCTAGTTATAGATTGCATTATCTAATAGGACAGTAATATTAGGAACAAAAACAAAAAAATGTATACTCCCTATGCTAACGGAAAAGCGAAGCGAGCAAAAGTCGGACAATACGTCATTTGTTTTATGATTGGAAATGGGAAAATTCGTTGAAAAAGTCACTGACATATAGCTCAGCGGATTAGCTCGTTGAAAAGGCAGCGGGCGGGACACAGCGTGACGAACCGATGGCCGATGAGATAAAAGGTTCTCGTAGGACACTTACCCACAAGGTGGTCAGACGACCTGACCAAGGTCGCTGGAAAGCTCTGGATGCAAGCCGCTCTAGATCGATAGATTTAGGAAATTCCTGGGAGAGGCCCTATCTCCAGCAGTGGACGTTATGCGGTTGTAATGATGATGATGATATTTGTTGGACAATAGGGTAGACTAAATTACTAGGTACAGTTCATAAAATCATCATCATCATTTCAGCCGCACAACGTCCACTGCTGGACATAGGCCTCTACCAAAGATTTCCAAAATGACCGATCTAGAGCGGCTTGCATCCAGCGCCTTCCAGCGATCTTGGTTAGGTCGTCAGACCACCTTGTCGGTGGGTGTCCTACGCTAAAGTTCATAAAATAAAACGTCAAAAAATGGTTCATTCGTTAATCCATACTTACTTATATATAAAGCTGAAGAGTTTGTTTGTTTGTTTGTTGTTTGAACGCGCTAATCTCAGGAACCAATGGTCCGATTTGAACAATTCTTTCGGTATTAGATAGGTCGTTTATCGAGGAAGGCTATAGGATATATTGCATCACGCCCGCGACTTCACTCGAGTGGTTAACGCGGGCGAAGCCGCGCGCTGCCTCTAGTTTATCATATATATTTTCATCGTGAATGATTTAGATTTATCAATGCAGAAAACTGATTTCCGTGCCGCCATTCCCCTAAAAAGCAGTGGCGTGAAAACTTTTTGCCATCGATCATAAGCTGAGGTGACTGACCCAGCCGGGCCCTAGGTCACTCAACCGTAAGCTTAGCCTATAAATATTAATTGTTTACTAAATCACCGCACGCCAACATGGAAGACGTCTTGGTCGAAGTCGACTCGTCGTGTGATACGACCTGGCCACACAGAAATTTAATAAAATCGGTGGCGTGGCTAGGAGGGTACCTTCCAGCAGCGCCACTAGTTTTATTAAATTTCTCGTAAACCTTTCCAGTACCATTTTTTTCTTATACCGTACAATGACGTACGTTTCTCGGACATTTTATTATGCTGACTCCGATACAAATTCCATATGGTGGCGTGGCCAGGTCTTATCACACCGACTCGTCGTGTCGACTTCGACCAAGGGAATATTTCCATACTCTGCGCACGAAATGACGCAGTAGATACATTCGCTAGGAGGTATAATTTTTTTCGCAAAAAATTTTGTACCGTAGTCGTACCAAAAGGGTAAAAACTACACCCTATTACACTGGGCTGTCCGTCTGTCATTAGGCTGTATCTAATGAACAAGGTTATCCATACTCCATTTGGTTAGGTATTTAAATAAATGTGAACAATCTTGACATGTCTTTCTATTGAAATATACACTTTATAAATCAATACCTTTGCAAATTACAAAGTAATTATGTTATAAAATTTAAATTACATAATTACTCCGTAATTTGCAAAGGTATTGATTTATAAAGTGTAATTATTTCATAGATGGTGTATTTCTGTTTCTGCTGTTATAACAAAGACTAAAAGCATAATAAAATAAATATATAAATATTAAAGAGGGCCCCCATACAACAAACGTGATGTTTATAGGTCATGCTACGGAAACCTTTGTGCGCGTGTTCGACTCGCACTTAGCTAGTTATTTTTTATTTTAATTTATACGTCCACCATTACGCAAAAAGTTGCCTTGGTCCCTGGGCCCTGAATACTCTGTAAGGGAGAAAGACGTAATTTGTATATTTGCTTTAACCGTTATATTTGAGTCCTACAACCGATTTTGCTCCGAAGCTCTGTCTACTCCGTAAAGCCTATTCCAAAAATCATTCCTTCAGTAATATAGAAATCGAACTATCCGAGTACACATCAAAAACTATTTTATATGTAGATTGAATTATTAGGAGTTACTAGCGAAACTTGTGAAAGCCCGTGAAAGCAAATTTGCTAGAATACATAAATTTGATTTATTGACTAAGATACTGCTCTTTACCTGTATATATTGTACCCCGGCGGGAATGTGCATTATTAGCGCTTTCGCAAGTAAGGCGACACCGAGCGTGGTCCGAACTTGGATGGGCGACCACAAGTGGCATAAAATTTTCTTGAGCTCCTCAGTGCTTTGGAAGACATGTATAAGCCGTTGGTCCCGACTGTCATCGTTGTATAATAGTCGTTAACCTATGTCAAATGCCTTAAGGCAGCTTGAAAAATCGGACACCAGTTTTGCCCTCTTACACACAAGAAAAACAAAACAATTGTTATTTCTGTCTGTCCCATTGCTGGGCACAGATATTGATATCGATTCTGTGCCTCCTCCAACCATTTCTTCTCAAACTCTCGTAAGTCGTCACACCATACTTCTCAGGCTCTTCCTGCATCCGTTTTCAGGAGTCCACTTTGTTAACAAAGTGGCCCACCTATCTGGATGTATTCAGCAAAGGTGACCCACTCAGTGGTCGTATTTAAAATAAACGGCCAAGTGCGAGTCGGACTCGCCCATGAAGGGTTCCGTAGTAGCAAATAACATAATATAAAAGTCTTGTAGTATGTTTTTTTAATTTTTATATTTGACTTGATTGAATGAAAGGTAAATTGCCGTTTACGATTTATGACGTATTAAAAAAAAACTACTTACTAGATCTCGTTCAAACCAATTTTCGCTGGTAGTTTTCATGGTAATGAACAACATATATTTTATTCAGTTTTATCATTCTCTTATTGGGGGGGGGACACACTTTTTTCTACTTTGGAAGAGTCTCTCGCGCAAAGTATTCGGTTTAGAAAAAAATGCTATTAGAAACCTCAATATCATTTTTGAAGACCTATCCATAGATACCCTACACGTATGGGTTTGATGAAAAATAAATTTTTGAGTTTCAGTTCTAAGAATGGGGAACCCCCAAAATTTACTGTTTTTTTTCTATTTTTGTGTCAAAACCTTAATGCGGTTCACATAATACATCTACTTACCAAGTTTCAACAGTATAGGTCTTATAGTTTCGGAAAAAAGTGGCTGTGACATACGGACGGACAGACAGACAGACAGACATGACGAATCTATAAGGGTTCCGTTTTTGCCATTTGGCTACGGAACCCTAAAAATGGTTTGTTATACATTCAAATGAATGAATGTAGCTTACATTGTGGAAGACAACATAAAACGTTACAATGTTTTACCTCTAGGTTTTCCCCTATACTGCTTGTACTATTATGTATTCTGTGCCTATACCTAAGTTTCCTACTGTAACACTATACGACTAACGCTCTCGTCCTACATAAAATTACTAGGTTAATGAATCATCAATTCATCACATGGGCTAGTTTAATCAATGTGATTTGATTTGTCCCTTTGTCTCTCTCTATATATTTTTTAATAATTAATACAGATACCCCATGTCGGGTTATCGAGCACATCGAAAAATATTCGTATGTATGTAAATCGATCGTGGGAATAGGCGAAAATTCATGACTATTGCTTTTCTTTTTACACCTATAAGCGCACTTTTGCGGTAAAAGTGGCAATTGCAACACGACTCTTTCTGTCACACATAGCGACAGAGACATGATTAAGCATGATTTGTGCCTACAACACAGAACATGAGTTGAAAATCTCTCACTGCAAAACATGACTCTTTACCTTTTGCATTTTTGTAACACGAGTAACAAGTTATCGACCACAGCAAGTTTGTACGTGCTGCTGCAAACGTGGCTAATTTAAATCAGAACTTAGCCGCAGGGTCTTTGATGAACAATGTGTAGATGTAGCACTAGATTTCAAAACGTCCGGATAAATTAGTGCTTTTAAGCGCTGGACACATAGAAAAGACGTAGGACGCGGACGGGGCGCAGACATTTGTCTGACATTTTCTGCGACGGCAAGTGACGGTTTCATACAAAATGTATAGAAACGTCGCGGGCAGAACACACTGAAAGGACGGGCAAGGACGGGCGCGCATCTTTTCTGTGTCGTCGCTTGCCGTCGCGGAAAAGACAAATGTCTGCGCCCCGTCCGCGACGCACGTCTTTTTTATGTGTCCAGCGCTTTACAATGGCACTTGATTGACCGAAGCGTTGAATCTACTTGTGGCATTAGATTTCTTTCAATAAATACCAAGTCGACTGTAGGCTGTAGAACTCGCGAGTCACCCTCAACCTGTAGAAGTTTATCGGATATAGTTTTTCAAAACTATAAACTGTCTTCAACATCAAACTACACAACCGATTTTGATAAATTTTCTATGGGTACAACTGAAAAGTTTGCAGTTTAACAAAAAAAAAATCCGTTTTGGTCTCGGTCAATTGGAGTAATTAGTGAACATCATAAAAAAATTCCGACGAATTGATAACCTCCTCCTTTTTTGTAGTCGGTTAAAAAAGTTGTTTAGACAAAAATGCGTCTTAATAAGGGTAACAAAAAAGTTTAAACTGTTTTTTAAAGTTACACCTTCATGGCATAGCAATGCCAATAACTCAGATTAAAAGTCATTTGGTGGCGACATCCTTTGTAGCGTAGATTTTTTTAATGAAATGCGACATCCTTAGAAAATGTAACATCATTGCGCAGTGCCATACGGTATTAACATAGCTCACGTAGCTGACTCATGGTTTCGCATTGTTGGAGCATTACTTATTAATTGCACTTCTCGTTAATATTAAAGTAAGTAGCTTTATTTGAGGAAAATAACATACGAGGATATCATTGCTTGGTTTGCTTAGGGAAAAGCTATTTGTGATGCGCGCGAATTTCTAGTAGTTTAGACATGTTCGAATTACAAGTGCTGACTTGATGAGCAGGGCTGGATTAAGAAGTCTGGAGGCCTCGGGGCAACAAAGGAGAGGAGGCCCCTGGTCTTAAATTATTTTCCAAATTAAATGAACAATTTTTTTTCAGTCAAGTTTTCAATACATAATTTATAGTGAAACTAAAGGTAATACAGAATCAAAAGAATAGTTGTTTACTAGTGTTGACTAGTCGGAATTAAAAAGACTTTTTTTAGAAGTACCTATTTTCCAGGTTGCCCTCCCCTAAATCCGGCCATGCGTCGAGGAGATACTTGAATTTTTCGGGATCCAGTTCTGCCCCTATTTGAAATAAATTATTTAAAAGGAATCCCGAAAAGTTCATGTTTAAAAAAATGATTTCTCTTTAAAATCTCCGCATGTCTCTTTTTCACTCTCACACATACATTTATCATGCGGAATTATTTCGTAACTCAATGAAATGATGATAATCTTACTGTTATCTGATATGACATCACAAAGGCGACCCATTTGTGCATCTATTAGGAAGATTAGGCTGTCTGTACATAACTACATAAGTAGTCATCTGATATCATCGGTATTCGTCGAACCATTATTGCTACTCTGCTTAGGTGTTATCGGTGTACTTTATCGATGTAATATCGATCTTAAATCTGTGTCGTGTCGTCACATCTTTGATAGTGGAACAGATATGATTTTTGACGTTGTTAACATTAGGCTTGACTTTAACAAAAATCTGCACTATAAAACCAATTATTTAAGAATCAGATCCCTAAATCGAAAAATTATGTTCACAAGCTCACAATATTTTTGAAAGACCTATTCAATGACATGGCACACAGTATGTTAAGCGAGCAAAAAAAAATTGATGGTACATATCCATGCCAAATTACAGCTTTCTAGCACTATAGCCTCTGAGTAGAACCGCAGACAGACAGACAGATATATAACATCATAGATTGATATACATATATGATTTTAAAAAAGAATAGCTACCCAATTAGCTATCTCCCTCAATTCACTCATCAACAACCGGCGAGTGTGCATGTTTTCTATAAATAAAGTTAATTAAGATACGCTCCACGGCGAAACGCGATTGTGGGCTATAATTAGACGAAAGTGTCATCGATTTTAAAGTCGTTATCTGTTACTACAGATCCTCTTTCACGCTGGCCTGGGAGAAAAAATGGTTTGAGAGGAAAGTATAGCGCGCACTCGTCCATACAAATAGTGAACGGTTTTCTACTCCTCGTTGTTGTCTGATCTCAATATTTTTGTAGTAATTATTTACACAATTAAAGACTAGGTATATATTTACGATTCCCTTTTTTCAATATTTGCCATTAAAATTAAAAACAAAAGAGTTTTGATCGATTTAGACAATCATTATCAAGGCGAATATTAGGAGCCTTCCAAAGTTAGTTTTGCTTCTGACGGCCCCGGGCTCTGTCTTGCCCCGTTAGAGATAAAGACGTGTTAGTATATCTTATACATAATCTGTGCTACAGAGCAATAATAAACTGATACGCAGATTGACGTCACACCACAAACGCACATCTCGGAACCAAACAATCACATAAAATACGTGATCACAGACACGCCTATTTTTAACTCTACATACTTATTGTACGTGCATATACAGGATGACCGGCAGTTCATTTAATATACTTTACAATCAGCACCAGATATGGGTATTTTCCTGGGTCAAAAATAAATTATTTTGTGCTTTTATGAAAACAAAACGTCACCAAATATTGTCACTTGTCATGATCATATCCATTTTGAAATTGATTTTAGATTTATTATTGCAGAAAAACTGATACTAGGAGCGTTATTTGACCCAAGAAACTATGACGACATCAGTCTATATTTCATACAAAGTACAAATCTTAGTTTTAGGAAAAAGTATCTTATTTGACTTGTTGGAAAGTACATAGCGAATATAAGTATTACATACAGAACGGAACATCCTAAAGTCCCGCGCGATATGCGTCCCCATTCACGGTCTCCGCACCTCTCCCCCGTTCTCGCCTTGTGGAGGGTTTTGAGCGGGTGGGTGACTGCAGGCGCCTGCAGCCGCCTCTACCTTAGGAGATTCCGTTCTGTATGTAATCCTGTGCCATCAGTTAGGCTGTATGCATGTTTGTCTAGTATCGTTGGATAAAAATCCGTGACACAGATTACTAGTAAATTACTGTCTAACGTCAAAGTTTGTTAAAAACCAACACCCTGTTTATTTTACTACACGTACATCCACAATACTCTGCATATTGACATGTGAGCACGTTCGATCAACAAACACGGTTTACGAGATAAACGGTGACGTTTCAACATATTTGTAATGAGGATGGCATATTGTACGATTTTCAAACATTTCAACGTCTGCTCTAATATTATTAATTTACTAGCTTTTACCCGAAACTTCATCTTCATCATCATCATTTCAGCCGCACAACGCTGGACATAGGCCTCTCCCAAAGATTCCCAAAATGACCGATCAAGAGAGAAACCGAAACTTGGTCTGCGTAAATTTAGTACTTCGTAATAAAGTTTCATTTTTTTATGGCAAAATAGGATTCCCCATACAAGGTTCCACTCCCCTTTCTATTCCCTTTATGGATTATTTTTGGGTTAAAGATATCCTATGTCCTTCCCCGGGTCTCAAACTGTGTCCATACCAAATTTCATCTAAAACGGTGAAGCGTGAAGAGGTGAAACAGGCAGACATACAGTTACTTTCGCATTTATATGGCAAGTTGGGATAGGGATTTTATTTATTTTGATCCATCCTGTGTCCCATTGCTGGGCAACTACCATTAAGTCCTGCTCTAAGGTATTCCATCTATTTGCTTGTTTGTCGCCCCACACAGTGGTTCGAAAAAAGGCTTTTAGTGCGGGAAGTAGTGTCACCCAATGTATGGAAGGTGCAAATTGCAGGTGCAAGGTGCAAACCAAAATTTGCACCTTATGTTATGACACTACTTTCCGCACTATTTCATACACGTAGAAATCAAAGTGTGGTTTTTGTTTTGTTTCTTTTCTGGTTATATTTTAGCATTAAAAATCAACAACTTTTATTTATAAGTTTGACTTCCATAGTATATATATTATTTTTTTTGTATGAAACCCGATATATTACCTCGTTTTTCTCCGTACTTATAGCAGCTGTAGAGCTGCCAACTGTATAGTGTCTACTTGTAAGTAATGTCTATCCAACGCACAGCGCCATCTATACCCAGACGTGCCGCCTTGAACATAAAATAATTTCCATTTCTTTTCTACGGCGCTTAGCACATTACCTCGTTTTACTTGGTAGGTACAGCAGCTGTAGACCTGCAACTTTTATAGTATACTACATACATGTTGCCTATCTAACGCTTAGCACCATCTAGGTATGCCCAGACATGCCGCTTTGACTACAATAAAATAATGTCAATTCTGTTATATGGGACTTAACATATTACCTTGTTTAACTCGGTACTTTTGGTTTGAAGCATACTTGTTAGGTGGTCCTATATACATTTTATTGAAATCGGTTGTCGAGTTTCTCAAAGAAAAGAAAAATACGTGTATATTTTTTATAATCTAACCGATGGACCAAGTATATTCTTCCCGTCATCATGCCAATTCTCTTTACTCATCGGCAAACAAGCCGAAATGGTCCAAACTCGATTTCTACGAGCATCGGTTCCTTGTAAGATCACAGTCGCAACGTTCTCGGTACTTAGCTAGTTAAATAATATCGCAATAGGTACTTAATGTACTGCGTACGGTGTCCGGTTTCATTCCTGGCGCTTGGCCGACCTCGGCTCACATCTTCTGATATAGGTAATGCAGTTTCTACTAATTTATTATTAGTAAATAAATATATAAGGACAAATGACACTGATTCAGATAGCCCCAAAGTAAGTTCGAGACTTGTGTTATGGGATACTAACTCAAGGATACTATATTTTATAACAAATACATACGTAGATAAACATCCAGGACCCAGGTCAATCTGAAAAAGATTAATTTTCATCTTGATTTGACCGGGGATCAGATCCGGGACCTTTGGATTGACAGCATGGCGTGACCACAAGGCCAGAGAAGTCGTCATCTTTATCATTAGTACCTTTTTCTTACTCGCTTAGGAGCTCAGAAGCCCGGTAGGAGTAAGCATCTTGAGCTGTGCGTTTGGATGGTGTCATAATATTATAAAAATTTCTCGTGATCCTCCGTGCTTCAGAAGGCACGTTAAGCCGTTAACGGCTATCATTGTGTGGTAGTCGTCAAGCTTTGTTAGAAGCCGTTAGACCACTTGAAAAGTCTGACATCAGTGTTGGCCACTTACACCACACAAGAAAAACAAACGAGCTTTCTCATGTTATCATTTCACAAGTTGTCAGTTTTAACAATATGCAAATTTTTATTTACCCACTTGCTGAGAATGCTGATGTTAGTTTCATTTCGTCATTGTATGTAAGCTTATATCACAGAATTAATATACCTAAGTATTACATACAGAACGGAATCGGAATCCTCGCTGTAAGTAATGCTTAGGCATATTAATTTTGTGCTTATACGTACGGTATTACGAAACATACTGAAACTATTTTAAGGACACATCAAGTCCCATGATGCTCAGCAACTTTTTCCACGTATGTTCTTGGAAAAAGTGACATATATCGAAATGAAATATGAAATTTCGATATATGTTTTCCTAGTGAATGTTTAATATTGTTGACTGTATTTGCTCTGTTGTGAATAAACAAAAATGTGTAATAACCGGCCAAGTGCGAGTCGGACTCGCGTAAGAAGGGTTCCGTGACATAATCTATAAAAAAACACGTTTGTTGTATGGGAGCTCCACTTAAATATTTATTTTATTCAGTTTTTAGTATGTGTTGTTATAGCGTCAATAGCTGTGAAAATATCTAAAGCCTGGTGGCAGACAGACAGACGTACATACGGACAGCGGAGTCTTAGAAATAGGGCCTTGTTTTTACCCTTTGGGTACGGATCCCTAAAAAAGACATGTTAGGAGTAAAATATGGAGACAATACTCGTATACAAATTGTCCTGGGTCTTGGATGTTTATCTATATATGTATTTGTTATAAAATATAGTATCGTTGAGTTAGTATCCCATAACACAACTCTCGAACTTATTTTGGGGCTAGCTCAATCAGTGTAATTTGTCCCTATATATTTATTTATTTATAGTTCAATAATATGCATGTCATTTAAGCCAACAAGATATCGCTACGGATATGCATCTAGTGATGAGTAGCGAAACTACCGACTTTTCGGTAGTTCCGCTACTCATAACTAAACATGGTGTTCTTGACAATCTGGGGATTTGAATTTGCTAGCAAATAAATTTGTTTTATGTGTAACTAGCTTTAGCCCGCGACCTTGTCTGCGTATAAGTCGAAAATGGTTCTAATAGGATTTTTTGTTCCCGTTCTCTTTCCCTTTCCCATGAAATTAAAGTTTACTCCAGCTTACTTTTGACCCCCGTTAAGCGCAGGACACAGAAAAGACGTAGGACGCGGACGGGGAGCAGACATTGGTTTTTTCCGCGACGGCAAGCGACGGTTTCATACAAAATGTATAGAAACGTCGCAAAGCAGAACACACAGAAAAGACGCGCGCCCCGTCCTCGCCTCGTCCTTGCCCCGTCCTTTCTGTGTGTTCTACTCCGCAACGTTTCTATAAATTTTGTATGAAACCATCGCTTGCCTTCGCGGAAAAGACAAATGTCTGCGCCCCGTCCGCGTCCTACGTCTTTTCTGTGTCCAGCGCTTTAGGGCGTGTAAGGCGCAGGACACACTGAAAGGTCGGGGCAAGGACGGGGCGCGCGTCTTTTCTGTGTGTTCTGCTTTGCGACGTTTCTAAACATTTTGTATGAAACCGTCGCTTGCCGTCGCGGAACAGACATATGTCTGCGCCCCGTCCGCGACTCATGTCTTTTCTATGTGTCCTGCGCCTAAGGGAGTAAGGCACCCTTATACTGTAAATTAATTTTATTATACTTAAGTGCTTTAGTATAGCCCGTGATTCGCTTTATTACGGTTACGTCCTTTCCACGCTGTACAGATAAAAGACAACAGGAATCCGCCCATGGCCCTCGCATTTTCCGTACGGACTTGAAACAATTTTCCTGCGGCGATGGCATCTCATGGCTTGCAGTGCGCCCGCGCCGCGACGCGAGCGATCAATGGTGCGTTACTGGAATTACCATTGAATCGCGTATTTGCATACCCGACGGATCTAACGCTGCGGTTATTGTGATAGAAACGGCGATCTTTATCCGACTGCGGCGAAGGCAAAAGAGGGTTATGTGTAGAGCCTATTATCTTGTCGTACAGATAGTTGTGGAAAAAATATGTCATACCTAACAAAAAATTTATGAAATAAATAATAGGATAATTTTTTTTACATTGTTTTATCCACCACACACACCGATAGACAGACAGACCGAAAGACATAAGCGTCAAACTTATGACACACATTTTCTTGTCGTAGGTCAAAAATATTTCATTTATTTTTATCACTATACTCTGTTTGGTTAGATATTTCAGTAAATGTAAACAATCTTGATATGTCTTTCTTTGAAATATACACTTTATAAATCAATACCTTCGCAAATTACAGTAGTTATGTTATAAATTATAAATTACATAATTACTGTGTAAATTGCAAAGGTATTGATCTCTGAAGTGTATATTTCAATCAATACCTGACCAAACGGAGTATAGTAGTGGTTATCTTTGACTCATTCATTGTCAGTGTATGATATAACGCAAGTTCGATTAAATACCAGCGATATTTCAGTGGCCAATAAATTAAACATATCAATCTGTACAAGAAAGTAATGTCAATGCGAACATCAGTCAACAAAAATTTTACTGGATTTTAATATTTCGCGCGTGTTGTCGGCGTGTATCGATGCTGCAATAAAACACCATCCTGCATGTTCGTACCGCATTTCTCCAACATTTCATTCCATAGATTTAACGCAGTAAAAAAATTCTACTTCTATGTTTCATTCCGTCCACCTTTCAAATTTCATTTCTAAATCTTATACCTTTAAACGAGCAATTCTTGTATATATGTATAGTACCTGGGCGACCGAGCTTTGCTCGGTTACATCTCAAACATTAACTAATTTTTTTTAAACTTGTCTAAAAACAATGCAAAATAAAAAATTATATATAAACTTAAACATAAAAAATAAAAAAAGTAAGTCACCGAGTGGGATTCGAACCCGTAACATTTTTTCTAGCAGTCGGTATCCTTAACCACTGAGCTAAAATCAAGGCGGTCGGCGCGTCGAAATTAGCGACCATATCCTGCGTGGAAAGAAAAACGCATGAAAACTCGAAAACACGCGTTTTCCCGAACATAAAACTAATCTAGATCGATTGTTTACCCCCGAAAACCCCCATATACAAATTTTCAGCGAAATCGTTAGAGCCGTTTTCGAGATCACAGAAATTTATAAATAAATATATATACATACATACAAGAATTGCTCGTTTAAAGGTATAAGATATAAATTTCTGTGATCTCGAAAACGGCTCTAACGATTTCGCTGAAAATTTGTATAAGGGGGTTTTCGGGGGTAAGCAATCGATCTAGATTAGTTTTATGTTTGGGAAAAGGCGTGTTTTCGAGTTTTCATGCGTTTTTCTTTCCACGCAGAATATGGTCGCTAATTTCGTCGCGCCGACCGCCTTGTTTTTAGCTCAGCGGTTAAGGATACCGACCGCTAGAAAGAGTGTTACGGGTTCGAATCCCACTCGGTAACTTACTTTTGTTTTTTTTTATGTTTAAGTTTTTATATATTTTTTTATTTTGCATTGTTTTTAGACAAGTTTAAAAAAAAAATAGTTAATGTTTGAGATTTTACCGAGCGAAGCTCGGTCGCCCAGGTACTTTAATATTGAAGTTCTTCACACATTCCTTGCTTATCATTCTGACGCATTCCTCTACCACCTCTCATACTGATAGCAACTTACTTTTAATTGTTTAATTGTGTAATTTTATCTGTTCTGTTATAATAATAACAAATTAATTAACCTTTGTCGTTTAATCGCTTGCTCTTCGACTACTGGTACATATTTCATGTGAGCACACCTATTTCTGGGACTGGTGGAGTTCCCAAACCATGTACCATAAGTGTTGCCACGTATCGTACCCAAAGGGTAAAACGGGACCATATTACTAAAACTCCGCTGTCCGTCTGTCTGTCACCAGGCTGTATCTCATGAACCGTGATAGCTAGACAAATGAATTTTTTACAGATGATGTATTTCTGTTGTCGCATAACAACAAATACTATAAACAGAATAAAATAAATGTGTGGCAAAAAGTGGGGCAGCCCATACAACAAAAGTGATTTTATATAGATAGTGGAACGGGAACCCTTCATGCGCGAGTCCGTCCGACACGCACTTGGCCGGTAATTATTCCGCTCTTGTTGTCAATGTACCATCAGTCTATCAACCACAGGACGCATCATTTTTAGAATCGCAACGGCAAGCAGGTCTATTTTAGGAAGCGCAGACGAATGACAATTTGCACGTGCGTAATCGTGCAATTGTGTCTGCAATTTTTGTCTTATTGAAATCTATTTTATTTGCGATATTGTTGCGTATTCGCGTCAATGCGTTGGTCACGTATCGCCACTTCCTTCTTGAGCGTTGTAAAAAAATAGGCTGCTATTCCGTACCAAACTGAATGCGTTAAAATCATTCCTATTTTCGCGATTTAGAAGAAAATTTACAGATTTCTTTTTAAACCACATCCGAAAAAGGAGGAGTTTATAAATTTGTTGTAATCTTTTTTTTATTGTATGTCCATCGATTATTCGACGCCTCTTGGACTGATTAAGAAAATTCTTTTTTTGTTTTAAAAGGTATATTATAAAATCGGTTGTGTAGTGTGGGGGTCGGTTTTTAGTTTTGAAAAGTTAATACAGTATTAATATCTACTTATAAATAAGTAAATGCAGTGATCCAGGCCGGAAGCACACGGCTTCATTTATAATATCTAGTATCTGAACGATATCAATATGCGGACGTAAACAGACATTTCTCACGAGTGCGTCAAGGACCAGTCAACAGATGCATGCGTCGCCACACCTACCTGGCGCCTAATCTAATCGGCAGTCTCTAATTAAGGTAAATTTACGCGTAATCACCCGCCTGCTGTATCTTCTTAGTGCCGTCCCTTACACGATAAAGTCGGATACATTTTTTTACTAAAATTACTTTTTTAAATTAATTTTTAATTAAAAAATTATAAAATCAATAAAAAAAAATTTTCTTTTTTTTTTACTTTTTCCCTGACGAAGTTTATTTTTTTAATAAAAAAAATCTAAAATTAACGTTTAAAAAGGTTTTTTGATCTTTTTTTTTAACTTTTTTCGTGACACTAAATGTAAATCAATTGTGTTTATCGTGTTTGGTGAATAATGTTTTGGGTCCATACAGCTGTGATTGTTTTTATGTGACGTTTCAATCAGTTGTGAATCGAGATAATTCAAGCGTTGAGTTTGAAAAAAAGAAAAATCAAGGATGCAAGTGCGGATTAGTGATCAGAAATGATGTGTTGTGTTTTGCGTGACTATGAATCACAAGTTTTATGTTACTTATGTAGGGCACTGTGATGTGATTTGTATTCTATAACGTTTAAGACAACTGTGTTTTGTGAAAAAGTAGATTTTTAATGGAATGGCCAGCCTCAGGTAAAATCTTGTTTACTTACTAAGTTTATAATATTTTAACGACCTAAATGGCTTAGGGTTCACCAAGCTAGACCGCCACCCAGAGGTCCCGGGTTCGATCCCTGGTCAGGGCAAGTTAAGAAACGGCCTTTTTAAAATGTACTGGGTCTTGAATGTTTATCTATATATGTATTTGATATAAAATATAGTATAGTTGAGTTAGTATCCCATAAGACAAGTCTCGAACCTATTTTGGGGCTAGCTTAATTTGCAGTGTAATTTGTCCTTATACATTTATATATTTTAAGTTATTCATGATGTTATAATGAAATAAAAATTTGTACATATTCAACTCAAGTTATACAGTTTTAATACCAGTGAGCCAATATTAATAAGTTGGTTCGATGCATGATACGTATTACCCTTAATAACTCACAACTTTTGTTTCGTATTAAGCCATGAATTTGTTACATTCATACATACATACTATCACGTCTTTATCCCTAATGGGGCAGACAGAGCATTTTGGGTCTTGCGGTTCTATGCAGAGCCCAGGGCCGCAAGACCCAAAAGCCACTTTTAGCGTCATGGTGGGCGAGAAGATGAAAAAGCAAACAATACGGTGATGGGTTGCTAGCCGCATCGCCTGTTAACATGATTTGCATTTTTGCCCATTCCCTCGATCGGCTTTTACGATCTGCGCGGGAAGAAAAGCAGCTGATACATTCTAAGATTTTTTTATTCCTCCCAGACCAGCATGAAATTGTTGTTATTCAATATCATAGTTTAAAAAAATCAAATATAACTGACAACTCCTCAAACGAACCTCATTAAGCAACTTGCTTACAAAGACCTTTAGTGAAGTAAAACCTTTATTTGTCGTTGTCAGCATTGCTAAGTCATTGTGGATCGAAGGCAGAACATGCAAGTATTTCGCATGCATATTTTACAGCAGTATTGAGCACATTACGACCTTATTTTATTGCCGACTGTCGCTTGTATTCACGTGGCCGCGTTTAGAACGTAGTATTTTTCGTACGTCGCACTACAGAACAAGTTCCAGTGCTCACCTACAGAATTTTCACTGAACAAAGAAATTCAAAGAAGTATCTACTCAATGTGACTAGCGATATGGTTTAATTTAGCTCGCGTCAGAACTTAGCACCCGTTCGTTTAGATGCCTAGATAATAAATATATATATATATATAAGTACAATCACACAAATTGAGCTAGCCCTAACTTGTGTTATGAGATGCTAACTCAACGATATTTATATATTTTATAACAAATACATATATATATATACTAGATATCCATTGCAAATTGCAAGCCAATTTCATTCTTATTTATCTGGACAAACGATTTATAAAATTGAATTGGCCACTCCGGAGTGGTCGCCACGCGCATAGCAATAATGTGGGTTGGGTATATTTTCGATACCTAAACGGGAAGTGACAAAGGACTGGTCGCACAAAGGGGAATTTGGCGGTTCTAGCCGGTCTAAAGTCTTAATATTAAAATCAATTTCAATGAAAAAGCAACTGCTTGTTAGAGAACTCTTCCGAGAGCATTGCTCACATTTTTATATTTAGTATATATTTTTTCATTTTTAGGGTTCCGTACCCAAAGGGTCAAAATGGGACCCCATTACTAAGACTCCGCTCTCCGTTTGTCTGTCACCAGGCTCCATCTCAAGGATTGTGAAAGCTAGGCAATTGAAATTTTCAAAAATGATTATATTTCTCTTGCCGCTATAACAAAAAATACTAAAAACAGAATGAAATAAATAGGTAAGTTCAACGTGATATTTTTCCGTTTTTTGCTCGACATCAATAACGGCAACAGATAGAAAGTAGAGCTTGAAATTTTCACAGAATATTTAGTTTTATATTCACTTTTAAAAATGATAATAAAATTGCATAAACATTTAAGGGCAATCCCATACAACAAACATGATTTTTTATACGTAATGGTACGGAACCCTTCGTGCGCGAGTCCGACACGCACTTGGCCGTTTTTTAATCAAAACTAACGTAAGACGAAAGCGTTATTAGCATGAATTATAAGACATTATTAGCTGACTCTCTACGTGACCTGTTCAGTTCATGAGTTCATGCTATATTTTCACGTTTTACGTCGCGGGCTCTCGGCATGAAATGGATTAAAAAGTCGACATTAAGAGTCCTCTTACCCTAGACCAAAATACAACTTTCCATACAAACGTAGTCTACGTTTTATTTCAAAACGACATGCCCGATTTGGTCAAAATTGTGTAATTTCAAAGATATTGCAATTATCTAGGGTAATAACTGGTTTCCCACAGTAAAAATATGAACTTGAAATAGAATATAGTGTTTTATATCATATTTGACCATTAGTATGGGAAACTTTTAAATCGTTATATTTTCTTTCCAGTTCATAATTTTAGGAAACCAGTTATTACCCTAGATAATTGCAATTTCTTTACAATTACCAATTTTTACCGGAATCTGACATGTGGTTTCAAAATTAAACGTAGACTACGTTTGTATGGAGAAGTCTAGGATAAGGGGACTCTTAAGTTCCTCTATAATTCCTTGATCAACTACTATAATTTGCACGAAAGAAGCAGCTGGTACATTAACTACAGTTTTCATTTTTTGTTCCCTCGGCAACATAGATAGTAAAAACCTGTACAGATTTGGTACCGTTTTTTTCGTCCCATAGACTAGAACGTTTTTGTTGATTGTTTACAATTAGTTTGAAGGAAAAAAGTACATCGTTTTGTTTATCTGGCGCTAACGAGTTAACAGGAATACGATAATCGGTATTATCTCTAATTCTCAACATTAGTTTATCGTTGTTTATTTGAATTCTTTTCTATTAGGGCTAGCACTGGCGGTATGATAACATTATATGCAATAAAAAAAACATTTATTGGACAACACATACAAACGATCCGCTAAATTAACAATATGACATTTACCTACAAAAACCCCGAATTTCAATTCAAGCAATAATTTTTAAATGGCCGATGCGATTTTCATTAGACAAAGCTGGGAACCACCGCAAGAGAACTTGGTTTTACCTAAAAAAAGCCGCATTTTTTGTTTTTCTTGTGTGTAAGTGGTCAATATTGGTGTCAGATTTTACAGGCTGCCTGCAGGCATGCCTGAAATCGGTCCATCGTTTCCGAAAGGGCATTCTTGTCAGTTCCCATAGAAATTTTATCTAAATCGGTTGTGTGTTATTTAATTATCGCTACTAGTGTCACCTAGTGTCGATTTAAGTAAACTAGAATGTCCAAAGACAATATGCACCTATGTACCTACTTTATGAAAGTAAAGAATAAATCATGCATGAAATTCAGTTTATGTCAACCTTACAACGCATTTTTATTATGTGTAGTTTAGGGGTGAAATCGATTTTTAATATTGAAAAATTATAAATAATTAAAATTTGCAAAGCGCCATTTCTAAAATGTTAATTGGAATAACGCCAGACAGGAATAAAATGTCGACAACCGTAGTAACACCGCTTGTACTACGAATCACACAATATTATCAGAATAGTCTACTAGTGCTTGTCTATGTTTACCTCCGTACCAAGGGCCTTAAACGCTTTTATAGAGCGAGATAGTCTTATTGCAACTTCTAAAGGAAGAAAAAGAAAAAAGTTACGTCTTTTTTCCTTATCACCGACCGAACGTTTGTTCATTTTCGGGTTATATGCACACTTAAAATTGCATATACTTTAAGTGTAACCTATAACCCGACCATGAAAAAATATAAGTATAAATAAAATATAAATCTTTCTCTTACCCCCGGTCGCTTAGTAGCAAATCTACACTACTTGTATATTCTAAATCTTTGCTCCATACGTATAATTGTTTACTTACACTTTTCAAGTGCTCTTTATGTTATTTTCCGGTCATGATGGTACCGGCCTTTATAAAATGAAACGCACAATTTAGGAGGCACATTATTTTTTAATATTATCAAACTGCAGAATGAATGAACACATATCCCACCAAAACATTTTCAAGTGTAATCTCCTTATGGGGGGTATTCCCGTGCTTCCAAGTCTAGGCATTGTGCGTTATTCTTGTAAAGTACATATAGTGGCATTTTTTATTGCGTAGTAATGAAAGGAGATAGATGTTTTGTGTCCAGCAGACGTTTAATGTAGGTTAAGTAAAAATACATACGTACATTGTAAGCGCTTTGTAGGCATAATAAGACAATCCTCTATGCAAGATATACTATAATGGCATTCAGTTTTGTTTGTTTGTTGGTTTGTTTGTTTGTTTATAAAGCTTTATTGTACAGTTTTTATGAGAACTAGTGGTTATTTCTTTATAGGAAAACCATAATTGTATTTATTTGTGTTGTATAAAGCTTCCGTGGTGATATGTTTGTTATGTCATTTAAAAATAACCGGCCTGGTGGCCAACAGACGGACAGACAACCTAGGACGTAATAGGGTCCCGTTTTCAACCTTTGGATACGAAACCCTAAAAAATATAAAATTTGACATGTCTACCAAAATGGTAAGATGTACTAACTACATAAGGCGATTTTTAATTTCGTACAAACATTTAAGTATACAATAACAATTGCGATAATTCGGGACACCAGTCTCCGACCATCGGAGACAGTAGACGACTATTGTCGTGAAGTGTCGCTCACACACTGTCGCTGTTTGTAAGAGCCCTAAAGGTGGCTACACAATACACAATTTAGCATACAATCTGTGCTATACTGCAGCAGTCAAATTTTTTTCAAAAATATTATAATAAAAATAGCCGTTTATAAGACTGCCTCCATGAACCCGCGGCGTTGTCTGGCTTGGATGCACTTATTTGAAAATACCATGAGAACTTGTATTTTCCGTCATGAAAGTATCCTATGTACTCGTAGTAATCCAGGTAAAAAGCTATACAAACTTTCAATTGTTTAGCTGTTTTTGCGTGATTAAAAGTAATAAACACAGATATAGATGTAATAGATAACGCATGTATCAAGATTTGTATGGAAACCAAGCGTGCCAACTTTTTTAATGCCTACTGTGACGTCAGACGCAATTTTAGTGATGGGAAATTCAAACCGATTCAAAGAAACCGCTCACTACGATTTAAACGATTTATTGAAGACGCACGCCGCCGCCATGATCGTCTCGCTCATACTCATCGATTTTATATCTGTGGTCTCGCGCGCTCACTCCGCGCTCGCTAACCATACGATCGATTAACATTTAAGTTAATCGATTTGTGATAAAAATCACAATCGATTTTCTGATTGACGAATGATATGAAATTGGATAAACAAATGATTCTAAACGGAAAATTGTTTGATAATAAAGAATAAATATTTGTACTCAAATTATTTCAATTTAACTAAAATTTAAACTATACCAACTTATTAAAATTTAAATTAAAACTAAAAATTACAAATAATGTAAATATTTTAATTGAACTTTAAAAATAAAACTATTATTATTCTTAAATAACCGGCCAAGTGCGAGTCGAATTCTCTAATTTTCTAATCTCTAATTTAATTATCTATAAAAAAACACGTTTTTACCGATTTCAATGCGTTTTTTAAATGTTGAAGCAACTTCCCTTGCGGTCGTTCTTAGCCATGTCAGGCTTGTCTCACATACCGCTTCAATGGGGGAAATGCAGTATGGACGACTCACTAACGAGCAATGAGCAGTGACGCACGCGCGGTTTTGTTCACCAACGTGTGACCAGTAGTTCAAAGAGCGACCATATTATATACATGAACTCTGAAAATATTACCCTCGTTTTTTAAAGTGTAAATTAGGAAATTAGCTTGTTTATAATCTATTAAATTGGCTCTTTAATAATAGTTTATATCATTCGTCAGTCCGATATCGATTAAAATCGATTATTGGTATATGTTGTAGAACGAACAACACTAGTCGCTAAATTTTACTGACGAATGAGAAATTGCCGGTACCACGACGTCGTAGCGATGCGCGACAGTATCGCTTGTTTCGATATACATTGCTTCTTAACACACAACGTCGGATCAAACGCTCAAAGCAAACGCGGCAATGTAATGTGAATGTAGTTTTTAAACCTTAATCTATACTTATTTAGGTATAATCTTGGAATCACCGCTCGGAATGCTTAAAAAATTGTTTTAAAATGAATTTACGAATATTTTTCTTTTTAAATAACTTAGCTGTGATAGGAAATATGTCCTTGACTTTGGGCGCTTGCAATTTTTGGGCTGTTGCAGTTTATTATCACGCTACGAGGCATTTTTTTATTTTTCGCTGCCGTCCGGCTGCAATCACAGACGCGCGCGGACTGTCAGTAGCGGCGGCCAACCTCGACGCTTTGTCTGAGAACTTACACGCGAAGTAGGTGCATTTAAGTCGTCTATCTATATCTATGTCTGTGGTAATAAACATATTTTAGAATGATTTGTATGCCTACTCAAGGTAGATTTTACGAAATTATTACATTACAAAATCTGAGGAATGGTCAAAAATACGACAAATAAATATTGTATTAAGATTTATTTACACTTTGCAAGTTTCTTGCATACAATTAAATTGGAGCAATAGAAGACTTGCATGTTTTAAACAAAACATCACTTATATATATCAACTAGCGGCCCGTCCCGGCTTTGTACCCTAATCCCTAATCTTTTCTAGCAATAAATATAGCCTATGTGACCTAGGATGAACGTAGCTTTATAATGGTGAGTGAGTAGTTTTTGAGTCTATTCATTAAAAACATACACACACACACAAAAATATAAAAATACAAATCTTCTTCTTTATAATATTAGTGTAGATTTATTGATTCAGTTAAATTGTACACAACAGGCAAAGAAATTGCACAGTGTAAATGGGCCTTTATACTCGCACGCAGGAATCGAGCATGTGACCTCTATGATTGGGAGATGAGTGCCCCTAAGGCCAAGTGGGAGTTATATAGGTGCAATTTTCATTACCTTACGACACTAGCGTTTTGCGAAGTAACCGCCGAGTTAGACACACCAGTGTGTTATTGTTCTTAAACGGTTTTATTTGGTTTGTTTCTGTGTTTGGTTTGTTTGGTTGGTAGGATTGCGACAGCCGCTTTTAATTTTACGTGAAAACGTATTGTTGATACGGTATACGGTTCGGTGTGTAAGTACAGAAACGTATTCAATAATTCATAGAATTAATAATAGTTATATGTAGTACGGTTTCTAATAATTTGTACTTTCGTCCGAAATTTGTTTTTATCAGCGCTACCATTGGGTTAATGGGTTTACTGTTCGAAAAGGCCTTGGGCCCTAAGCTATGTCCAGCTGTACCATTTTTATGATAAAGTTTAATAAAAAAAACAATGAGTACATACTCGTACTGTCAAATGAACACTTTAACAATCTAAGATAAGGGATTGTTAACAATTGGCCATTTTTACAATAACTTATTTATTCATGAGTTCATTCTGACAAATGGACATTTTGTCACCAGCATTTTTTTCATTTTGACACTTGTGCCATCCGACTACCCATCATGACACATTATAGCATTTTGGCAGTTTGTACCTGGAGTGAATGCGGCGATGTTATGTACAAGCTCTTGTTTAACTTGCCGTGTTAGTATATGTAGGTCAAATCTTCAAAACCATATTAGAACCAGTTTCTTACGTTCTATTGGATTTCTGTCTTTAGTGATATTACAATTATTATGTCCTGGGTCTTGGATGTCTAGCTATATATGTATTTGCTATAAAATATGGTTTGGTGTTAGTTAGTATTCCATAACACAAGTCTCGAATTTTGGGTTATTTGTTTAAGTTTGTCTCTGTGTAATTTGTCGCTATATATTTATTTACATATTTTATATCGTTTTTCGGTTTTTTTTAATTTGTCTTGTTAGTCGCGTCTCGTAACCTGCGAGAAGGAACTTCGATCGAAAAACCTGGACTGTACCAGCTGCTTTTCTTCCCGCGCAGATCGTACTCCATCTTAGTCTTGGTCGATTGTTAATACTCGTAGTCGATGCATCCATCTCTATTTTGATTCTCTTTTTTCAAAGCCCGCCATTACGTTGTGAGTGAACTTTGTCTGTCTCATGCGGCCCTAGGCTCGGTTTATCCCGGCAGGTATAAAGACGTGATGATGTTTCTGTATCTATGGTATCCAATTGTACAAAGACCTTCAAATTCTAACGCACAACTCTATTAGTGGCGTTAGTTCGCTAATTCTTCTCTGTCTAAAATAAACAATACTTTGTAACGAGAGCTGGTTAATATGCTCGACCACCACAAAAGAAAGATCTTGTCGCCAGGCATGGTCACAGAATAATATATATAATTATTACATATTCTAGACTTCTTGTGAACTATTCCACTATTCACAAGTTAAAGCTATTTTTGTTGATTCTAGATGACATCGGGCCTCCACAGCCACAGCCACCAGATCTCGCAGCCGGCGCACCACCTCGACGCTGGAGTGCTGGCCAAGGAGAAGACCGTGCATGGCAAGGAGAAGACCTTCAAGGTATGTGCAGTGCCGTGTTGTAGGTAGTAAAGACACTCCCAGTAGCATAATTATAATATTTGTGTTGTTTACATATCGGCTAGTGTTGCCGATCGATAGCACCCAGCATTTTCCTGCAAACTTGTTTAGGTCGTCGCTGGTTGCAGGCCGCTTTCGATCAGTGGCCTTGGGAATCCTTCGAGGAGCCGTACTTACAGAAGTCTTACTCAGCAAAGAAATTCAAAGAAATATCTACTCTATGTATTTAACAATATGGTTTAATTTAGCTCTTGTCAGAACTCAACACCATTTCGTTTAGATACCTAGAAATCCGTTTAAGAAAGAACAATAAAAACAATGCACTCATCTGATACGTATAGAAGTCTTACTCAGCAAAGAAATTCAAAGAAATATCTACTCTATGTATTGAGCAATATGGTTTAATTTAGCTCGTGTCAGAACTCAACACCTTTTCGTTTAGATACCTAGAAATCCATTTAAGAAAGAACAATAAAAACAATGCACTCATCTGATACGTATGAAGTACTTACGTATAGAAGTCTTACTCAGCAAAGAAATTCAAATAAATATCTACTCTATGTATTGAGCAATATGGTTTAATTTAGCTCGTGTCAGAACTCAACACCTTTTCGTTTAGATACCTAGAAATCCATTTAAGAAAGAACAAAAAAAACAATGCACTCATCTGATACGTATGAAGTACTTACGTATAGAAGTATTACTCAGCAAAGAAATTCAAAGAAATATCTACTCTATGTATTGAGCAATATGGTTTAATTTAGCTCGTGTCAGAACTCAACACCTTTTCGTTTAGATACCTAGAAATCCATTTAAGAAAGAACAAAAAAAACAATGCACTCATCTGATACGTATGAAGTACTTACGTATAGAAGTCTTACTCAGAAAAGAAATTCAAAGAAATATCTACTCTATGTATTGAGCAATATGGTTTAATTTAGCTCGTGTCAGAACTCAACACCTTTTCGTTTAGATACCTAGAAATCCATTTAAGAAAGAACAAAAAAAAAACAATGCACTCATCTGATACGTATGACTGTTCCCTTACTCATCTAAGGACGATAATCCGCTTTATCAATCCTCACTTATCACGTCGTGATGCCATTTTTCTTTAAACTGAAGTGCATCAGCTCTGATACTACTAGTGACTTAGAAGTAGTCGTGTTTTATTTATTACGGATGCAGACAAGTTACCGGAAGTTTGTACCGTTTTTTGCCATATTTGTTTTATATATTCTTCATTTACATTGCCTTTCGTTGAGTGCTGTGAGTGTGAGTATAAACAGGTCCGGTGCAGTCCGCAGTTTAGGTATGAAGCAAAGCTGCCCCTCTAACGGGGCTTATTCATAGACATAAGCTTGAAATTGTTGGAAAATTATCGCCTGAGATAAAGGGATTCGAACCGTCGCTCCGCAGTCGTAAGGTTCATTTTGGCTCGATTGGCGCACGCTAGGCTGATTCTACGGTGTAATGTGCCTTTTCTATAATAACTATTTTTGTGTTATTCGTCGTAAGTTTATAATAATCTACTTATCTACAGTAGGAAGACCGATTTACACTACAAATGACATAAATTATAAACGTCCAGTACGAAACCAGTCCGATACGAAAAATTACAAATACGAAAAATTACCAATACGAAAAACGACAAAAGTTCTTCAAATTATATTTATGCGATGCCCTAGATCTAGTTATGGATAACAAAATAAAGAGTATTATGACTAATTTGAAAATCATATAAAAACAATTAGTTTCGTATATTTGTTTCAGTGAGCGTTCAAATTCCTCTAAGACAGTTTCTTTTTTTTATTCTATTGACATTCCCTCTTTTTCATAGTCAAGTACTGTATTTCTACTTAGTCTTCTACGTATTCAAGAAATTGGAGAAAGAGAAGGAGTTTATTAGGTATATAAGGCTGTTTTTGGCCCGTCAGGTGGCCTTAAGCCAGAGAGAAGTGCCATTTGGGGCCCGAGAGGAGACCACTTTTTGCTTGGAAGGCCATGAAACGTTACTTACGGGGCAAACAGGGTTCAATCAAATCAAATCAAATATCTTTATATTCGGATAACAAGATCCATTTGTTACAATATATAAATTAAAAACTACACTATAAGGTTTTTTTTTAGCAATAATCTATAATTAATATATCATAAACCTCTGAGGCACTCCGTGCGGACGAGACCGTACTTCAAGACGACAATCTTGTCTTTCCGTCATCGTCCGGACGAAGTGTCTCATCAGAGGTGCGTGTACGTCCTTAGCTATCATCTTCATGATGCTATTGTCACTCCCTCGCACCCTCCTTACCAAAGATGCTGCTTTATTTCGCAAGATTGCGTGAAACCCGTCTGTTTGGGCATGAATGGCCATGTTAGCGCATTAGTGGGCGTGGAGACGGAAAAGGGAATAAAAAGAAAAAGAATAATTCACTGGTCATTTTCATTGGTCAATATACAGCATGCGAAGACTCCCCGTACGCGGGCAAGCAACCAATTAAACCATAAGTAGATACAGTGGTCGTTACGCCGACTGCGTACCCCACATGCTGTATATAGACTGTACATTACTCTATCGACTAGTGAAATCGGCTCCCAGCATGCGTTACAGAAATTTCGCGCACCCCGAATTAGACTTAAATTAACCAGTGAAATAGGTTACCCGCATGCGTGCCCTATGGCTTGCGTTTCAGAAATCTCCTGCACCCCTAATGCGTGCCAGAACGACCAATGAAAGCCATAAGTAGATACAGTGGTCGTTAAACCGACTGCGGTAATACTCCACATGCTGTATGTCGACTGTACATTAGATAGATAGATAAAACGTTTATTTGTAGCATTACTTTATCGACTATTGAAAACGGCTCCCAGCATGCGTTACAGAAATCTCTTGCACCCCGAATTCGAGCTACATCACCTAGTATAAAAGTGTCCGCATGCGTGCTTTATGACATGCGTTTCAGAAATCTCCCGCACCCCGAATGCGTACCAAAACGACCAATGAAAATGGGCCTCAACATTTTTATTATTTCAGGTGGTGGTCGGCGGGGAGGTGGGTGTTATGAAGGCGCCGGTGCTCGGGCCCCGGCCTTACAATGCGCTCGCTATCATCCACACGCAGCAGAGCAACACTTTTGAAATGCTTAACTCGCTCACCACCAGCTCAGTGAGTACGGATCCAGCGAGCACGGCGATGCTCTGAATCCAGATATATCGTTGTACGCTGGACCTAGAAAGTGCAAGCCATGGAAGCAGCACTAGCGTTAGGAACAGACCTTGGATGGTTTCATTCCCTCCTTGTCTGAAACTACGTGCGACAGAGATAGCTGAATCCGATACCGGTCTCCTGCTTTTTAGCCGTACTCTTAGGATAAAAATGGGACTATTACTAAGACTCCATCTATCCGTCTGTCTGTCCGTCTGTCTGTCTGTCTGTCACCAGGTTGTATCTCAAGAACCGTGATAGCTAGATAGTT